>BSBM01000338.1:150000-1475000 GCA_027924585.1 Larix kaempferi | reverse complement strand
AGTAGTTATTGGTTTGATAGTAAGGAAAACAAAATTTTCATTGGAAACACAATAAACAAATTTAGTGAGGGCTATATGCTAGCATTTAGACAACACAACAAAGAATAATCGCATAACTAAAAGATGCACATTGATATCAACCATGTGAGACTACGATTTACGACCTTATAACCCAATTTGGGGAAAGCAAGTTTTAATGGCGATGCTCAGTCTATTATTACCAACGTTTATAGAGAATTACAGCATATCATGTCCCTCTAGGTTTTTTGCAGTCTAATCTATAGGAAATTTTTAGGTTTTTTACAGCGTATCCAAGTTGGGTGTGTGACCAAGATGTTAACAATCACCCTCACCTATTTTTCATTTCCCATGCAAGCTATTATGCTTCTCATCCCAGTTGATTATTTTTTACTTTGACTTAATTTCTATGCCATTCAAATTTGTCTCGAATCCCTTTTGGGTGCAACCTTCCCATTGAGAAGCTTTTGCCTCTAAAATATGATCTTTGGAGGAGATTGAAGTACATAGTCTCCACTTTTTTTTTTCAAGTTCAACATTCCATTAGTCCTATAGTTTAGCTACTTCTTATTTGCCCCTTTGAGTTACTTGTTTTCTCTTGTTCCATTTCTACCAAATGTGTTCTTCCTCTCCATGTATGTGCTTTGATGAGGTAGGCCTTATCACATTTAAGCAAGAAAAATTTGTTGTTTTTATTGTAGAAGGTTGCAACCCTTTTCCCCATAAGTATGGGTGTCCAGCATCAAGTCATACAACTTCATATTCTACTTCATTTGTGTATTGAATTTAACTACAAAAAATATCTTCCATGTGTTGGCTTCAATGCCATGTCCTCCTCGCGATATCTTTTCATCCAATACCCATATTCTTGAATTAGGGCAGACTTGTAGGTTAGGTTTGTTATTTGTTATTTTTGTTTTTATTTTGTGTTTAACCCATGACTCCTTCAAATATCAACTCATGTCCTCAAGAATAGGGTTGTCCTCCACATCGTCATCCAAGGATGTAGCAAGAGTCCAAGTTCCATCATCTTCAATGGTCGTCACATCTTAGGGTTTGAAAGTAATTAAGTGTCATGGGTACTAGTACATAAGGAAGAAATGAAAACCTGCATACCATTGTAGGATTGTGGTCCATGACTAATTGATTCTTTTTAGTGCCCAACTTCAATTCATTCATTCTCATTGATAGGATTGTACTCGAACCTTGGGGATCATTATTATTAATGGTGGGTTGACTGATGTTTATAGCAGGGAATGAAATTAGTGGTTCCTAACTAGATGGTTTCTTGCATGGTCAATAGTGAGACGTTACCCATCATGGATAGTTGTATATGTGGCAATTTTGGTTGTAAATGATTTGAGCCTGTATAGCTTCCATTCAACATCTCTTTGAAGCTTGTAGCATGGATTTCTTATGGTCCTATTTTACAACTTTTCTTCATTTAGAGTTCTAAGATTCACAACATCATCCCAGGGGATACTATCCCCTAGATGGAGCCAATGTTAACACCAAATTTTCCTTCATAAATCCAAGTGTTACTTTCCAACATATATTCATGGAAATTATTTGAGGTGAGCTCAATGTTATGTTACAGAGTTCACTATTCAACATTGATGGTTTGTAAACATTATACAAGATGAACTTTGCATTGGAGTCCATAATTCAACATCAATGATTCATGAGTACCTTGGCTATATGGGTACTTAATTTGTTCCATAGCTTTGGCCCAACGTTACATTATGGGTACTTGCCATTTCTGTAGGTTTATGGTTGGAGTGAGATTTGTACTCTATTTTACTGCTATTTTAACCAGGAGATAGAGATATACAGTTGAGAATATTTCATGAATTAATAGGAGTTGTGCACTAATATTTTTGGTACTTTAGAAGTGTCTGAACACCAACTATTTTTGGTTCTTTAGAAGTGTTTTTTACATTTCTGCATGCATAACTGTGCTTTTAGGGGCAGGTTTTTGTGGTCTAACAACATATTTACATGTTTCCCAAGGCAACAATACATCCTTAGGTGTAAATATATGTTTTGGATGCTTGCTTGGTGTGTTTTAATGCATATTACAAGTCTAATATTTCAAATTACAATAAGCATTTATTACAGTTTGGATGTTTTTTTAATCTTTAGCCTTCACACATTGTATAAGGATTCCCCCATGCGGTTAGCAATCACTAACACAAAGTACAACAAGATAATATGAGGTGACAATGTACATTATCCAACTCTCTTAAAGCCCTTCTGGTTTGACTGATTTGGGTCAACAACATTGACATACCAAAACGGTAAATCCTCTGCTTAAGGGGCAAAGAGGTAGAATTTTGGTGGACCTAGTATCGAGGACCTAGGTTGTATGCCTTTTTTTTCATTCTATGGGTCATTAGATTTCTAACAATGGTTGGTTTTCACAAACCAGAGTTCATATACAAAATTTATGGCACCAACAAGGTAATGGAAACCATTTCAACTCACCATAATTCTGATACAGACTTCTACTTCTAGAAGCATCATAGAGTTTCCAAGAGGATTTCAAAACCCTCAATCTAAGCTCAATTCTTGCTAATAAAAAACCTAGCAAAGAAGGGAAAACAATTCACTTTGACCATAATTTCGACATTAATGTTTTTACATTTCCTTAGGTGTAAATCTGTGTTTTGGCTGCTTTCTTAGTGTGTTTTAATGCATCTTCCAGGTCTGATATTTCTAATGACAATAAGCATTTATTGCATTTTGGCAATGTTTTTTATCTTTAGGGTTCACAATTTGCTTATAGGTTATCTAAGGATTCCCACATGTGGTTAGAAAGCATGAATAACCCAAAATACAACGAGATAATATGAGCGAGATAATATGAGGTGAGAGTGTACATTCTTCAACTGCCATGAAGCCCTTCCAGTCTGACCAATTTGGGTCAACTACATTGACAGACTAAAATGGTAATTCCTTTGTTTATGGGACAAAGACATAGAATTTCGGCGGACCTAGTATTGAGGACCTAGGTTGTATGCCTATTTTTGCATTCTATGAGTCAATAGCTTTCCAATAGTGGAATATTTTCACAAAACAAAGTTCATATACAAAATTTATGGCCCGAACAAGGTAATGGTCAAAATATTCGGTAGGTACAAGTGGCAATCATGTTAGCTCACCATAATTATGATATGGACTTCTACTTCTAAAAGTATCATAGAGTTTCCAAGAGAATTTCAAAACTCTAAATCTAACCCTAACTCTAGCTATAAAAAACCTAGCAAAATAAGGGAAAACAATTCACTTTTCCATTAGGTGTTGGTCATCCATAGTATGAGTAGAAGTGTGGAGGTGATACTAATATAGAAGAGAGACAAAAGAATATTGTAGAGAACTATAAAAGGCCATAGTGTCTCATCATGTCAACTCACCATAATTAGAATATGACCTTCTACTTCTATAAGAATAATACAGGTTCTAAGAGGATTTCAAAACTCTAAACCTAACCCTATTTTTACCTATCAAAAACCTAGCAGAAGGGAAAAAGGATTCACTTATTTATCAGGTGTCGATTGTTCCATAGTTCCATAGATCTGCTTCCAATAACTTGTTGCAAGGGATAACTGAGGTTTTTGGCCTAAAATTCATAATTATGACTGCCATTACTTATTCAATGGCTGAAATATGCCCAACATTTGAAAAGATGACCCCCTAAAATATGCCCAACGTTGTTTTAGGGTTTCCTATGCAGCTGCAAGGTGCCCAGAACTCACCAAAACCCTATAAATTTTGATTTCCATTTGAAATTGGTGCAAAATTATCTAAAACCATCTAATAGTTAATTTGGATATCAAATAAATTTGGCCTACAGTTGTGTTTCCAGCGGTCTCGAGTTTCAGCTTGGAAATGGTGACCCACGCTAGTCGTCACCATTTCCATGTTGAAACTCAAGACAGCTGGCAACACTCCTCGGATCGAGTCACATTGTAATTAGTACTAGTAAATGACTGTTCTTTAAGTTCACAATTCTGTCCTACATAATGAATGATGTAATTAAATGTATTTTATGGTTTCCTGGAGGAAGAGGATTTGTAGGGCTCCAGGTCTTACTTAGCTCTTAGGTGTGGGGTACTATTTCATACTTAACATCCCTCTAGTTTGGGAAAAAATTCAATATTTGTTTCCACATGTGAAGACTTTTATTGGTTATTATGTGGACATGGATGGTTGCTTCATTTTCCAAAGTGGACAATCTTGATGGGTGTAAACCCCCTTTGAGGACCTTGCTTGTTGAACAAGTAATCTTGACGGAATCCTTTGGAGGAGGATATTGTGGGCATCTTTTGGTTGCTTTGAGCACTTGATGGGTTGAAATTCCATGAGTAAGGTATGGATTTACTCCTAAGGTACTAGCTCGTAATTGAGAATATCAGTGGTTGGGATCAAAAGGATTACAAATCCATCCTTAATGTAAAGTCAAATAACCTTGTAGGTTGGAGCCCCCATAATGTTTTTCTTTCATGGTGCCACGATATGAGTTTTGAAAGTAAGATTAATTGGCCCCATCCCATTATGAAGTAGAACCATGTGAGATAGATCATATAACACTATTAGCATTATGATATTCCCCAGTTGTGGTTACTATTTTTTTATTAATCTCATGAACATTTATATGCAGTTTATTGTTTCTACTATCACTGTGTTTTTGTGATGAATGATTGAAAAATGTTATAAGTGTGCCTAAAGAATTATGAAAATGGATATATACAATTCCTTATATTTATTATCACTTTGCTTTATGTGATGAATTCATTTGCATGACTTGAGTATATCTGAAGCTCTCCTTGAGGTCCCATGAATGAACTTGAACACTTGTTGCATTCATTTAATTTGAAAGAGTAGTTATAGTTTGAAAGAACTCTCTCCTTACCTTAGCTAGCATTCTTTGAGAGGAAAGGATTATTTTATTCATATGCATTTGTATGGTTTGAGTCAGTCATCACACCGTGAGTTTCACTTCCATCACCCAACTGAGTAATACAACCATTAAAATTTAACTCGTTAACTCAACACACTTTAACCTCGCTTGAGGATAAAAAGAATTTGGTAGTTGGGTAGGACACTGGGGATAGGCATCCAAATAATTCCCCCTTTTCATTTTCATCTGATACATAGTTGTTGTCCTCTAGGGTACTAAAATCCTCTAGTATTTATTGATGCAGTCATTGACCAGTTTGTGGAGAGGGCCTCCCGTCGTTTCGGGGGTAAGCCACGAGGATTGGTTCCGGACGGACTTTGTGGAATACCGTACTCCACTTAGCTCCTAAGGCATGTTGATCCATTGTCTTCCTTGTATTTTCCGGCCACCATACTGGTGATACAAGGGTGATAAGGAAAAAGTTCCAGTATCCTTCTGTGACGTGCCATGAACGAGGTAGCTTAGTAGCTTTTCTTGTAGGGCTCTTTACCCCAGATCCCTTTTGGTAGAGGGATATCCTTCCATTATTGGTCTCTCATTTTGTATTGTTCGACTTAGATTTCATCACCTTGCAAAGGATACAACTTGTTGAGGTCTCCATCTCTTAGTTAGGAGGTTTTGCTTGCTATTTCACCTTATTAGAGGGTCTTTTTCTTTTTAGTGTTGTTTGTTGGCATTTTGGCCACTTTTGTTTCAGCTTGCTTACTGTGACACTGGTCCTAGTACACTTTTTTGAGCTTGTTATTTTGGCCTGCGAGCCTTGTCTTTTCCTAGCTCCCCTTCTCCACACTCAGTTGCTTTAGGGTTTTTGAGTTCTTACATGGTCAGTTACCAATTATCTGATGATGTGTGATGTCCTCTTCTCCTAGGTCTTCGAGATGGTTTCCTTAGATGGTCTTCTCAAGGGACTGAACACCCCTTGATGGAGCCACTAATGCTTGACCTTAGGAGTAGTCTAGAGGACCACGTGATCACATCATCCGTGTGTACTTTTCTGTTTACTGTGATGATGGTCTTTCAGGTTATATGGAACAATGGTACATTTGAGAGAGAGATGATTGGTTGTGCCCCACCTTGGTTGATTGTCTTATGGTCCTTCCATTTATTTGATAATATTTGTGTGGTACCTTTCCTTTTACCTTTTGGGTCTTTTACTCATCTTGGTATATCTTTTTATATGTACAACCTTTTATGTTTTTGGTCTTGTGAGTACTATGGTAGTTTTTCCACATTTGAGGTACACCCCCTTTGTCCAAGTGGTTATGAGTCTTTATACCCACTTCGTACCACCTTCCAGACCTTAGTTAGGAAGGTTGCTTGCTATCATACCTTTTGGTGGTCCTATTTGAGTTACAAGAGGTAGTTACAAGGAGCTATTGGATATAAGAGGTAGTTGCAAGGATCTATTGCATATAAGAGGTAGTTACAAGGAGCTATTGCATATATTTGACATTATTTGATCTTCCATCTCTTTGGCATGTAAAATAACAGGTAGTTACAAGGAGCTATTGCAATATAAATTTGACCTTATTTGTACATTCCCCACAATGGTTGATTTACTTTTGGTCCTTACACCCTGTTGTTTATTGGTCTTGTGGTAGATTGTCCTTTAATTTTGGTCCTTTCATTTTTTGTGGTACCTTGCCTCTCACCTTTTGGGTCTTTTATTGATATTGAGTTATCTTTTGATTTGTACCGACTTTTATGTTTTTGGTCTTGTGGGTATAACTATGGATGTAGTTTGTCCACATTTGAGGTAGTACACCCCCTTAGTCCCAAGGGTTATGAGTCTAATTTATACCCACTCTTTTATTTTTAACTTGTACCTTACTGGTTGGTTTTTTTACCCTTTGGGTCGTCCTTGTACCTTACTGGAGGTTGTGAGTCTCTTTGGCCTCAGTCTGCTGGCTGTTAGCTCATATTTATTGTGATTGTACTGAGCCTTTTGACTGTCATTGACTTTATTTGATTGACCGTACCATAGCCCAGTCATCTCTCTCTCTCTGGTTTGTACTAACCCTATAATAGGGTCACTTGGTTCCTAGAGTTGACTGGCCTCTAAGAGGCATAGTCATTTATGAAAGTAACTCTTCTGAGTATATTACAGGAAACGTCTACACCTAGGTAATCAAATATGTGTTGGCTATAAGACTTAAGTAATCAAATTGTTGGTAATCAAATATTGGTAAATAATTTGAATTAAGTAGTTAAGACTTGTCCTATTAGACAAAATTGTTGGTAATCAAATTATATTTGTTGGTAAAGAATTTTAAGAGTGGTGGAACTCCTCGATTGAACTTGTGAGGAAAATTATCTTGGAGAATAAGTGTCCTGACATAAAACTGAGTAGAACTATGAATTTATTTGTTGAACCATGGCTTTATCATAAGAACAGATTGCTCCAGTCTTCCATTTGTGCTAAACAACACAATAAAATTTGCAATGGCAAAAGGAAAGTTTGCAATATGGAAAGCATTGTTTTGATGTTATAACTGTACTGTTCATGAGCACATTTTTGGGAAAGCAAAAAACATTGCTTCCTTTTTAACAAGAGAATATTTGACACAGAAGTGTGCTGTTAATTTTTAAGAAGAGAGCCTAAAACAAGTGATCCTGGTTCAAGCGAGCACGAGGCAAGCGAGCGTAGAAGGTGAAAGCGGAATCCAGTGGGCCCATTACCCACAAGTAAACATGAAAATCTGCTTGGACCAGAGGAAAAAATCATATCTATACTATCAATGATAATATGAGTTGGTTGTATTAGATGCAAGACTAGGAACCTAGGTGGGAGTTGAGACATGTTGAAGTGTTAGATGCTAACTTACAAGGATCTAATGCTTTTATTAGACTAGTGCCAGAACTCATAAGAATGCCTATGGGATCCATTATTGTACCAAAGATGATTTACAAAAACTCTCTGAGAAAAGCAGCTGATGCAAGCAATTGGTTAACACACCTCTACCAAGATCTTAACTTAATCTCGACGGAGGGCTCTACACGTCACCCTGGGCTACAACTAGACCAATAATACTACTGTATTGACTAGATACGTTCTTTGGAAGCATGGCCACATCAAGATGCTAGTCTTCGGTTTCCAAGTACTACACACACTTATGAAAAATAATAAAAAATTATGGTGGAAATTCTTGAGAAAAGAAAATACAGATAGAACATATTATACCATGCTAAAGTTTGGACTTCAAATTCCACAAATCTATGAGGATCTTGCATTCTACGTACCCGATTGGATTAGAGACTGGTGGTGGTCATTTGGCATCAACCTGACAACATTAGAACCAGTTGTTATTTATAATCTAAAACGGGAAGTTGGAGAATCTCTCGAACAGGTCAAAGATATTTTGCAGACAAAGCTTACTGAAGCTCAAATCCTTGGGTACTAGATTAAAAACCAACAACAGTGGCTTGTCAAAACCCACATAGATGTCCACATGCATCAGAATAGGCACGTGGTCCTGAGGTCTGTTTATTCAAAGGAATGGGATATTGAATCCAATGTCTTTCGAGAATTATATGGTCCCCCATACTCCGATGATTTGTAAATATCTCAAAAGTATTTGGCTATGAGTGGGGCCTGTCCATTCAAATTGTCATAAAGATTGAAAAGAAAGTATTTGTAACTATGTCATGATAATATAAAGAAAGCCCTACTTTTCTCTATGTCAATATGATTGAAAATATATGTTATTAATTAAATACCCTAAGTCAATATTACAAGTAATTCTCCAAAGGCAGCATTAGTTGGGAGTATGACTGAAAGCTACCATTTTTCAAAATAGCTTACATGTTTACGGTTCTGTTTTTGCTTGATTCAATTACTTTCAGTCATGTAAGAAGACCATGCTTGAATAAGATTATACAAGTTCCACAACATTATATAAAATATTGTTTTTGAAGATCTTTGAACACTTATTAACCACCTAAAAGATCTTACTTTTGAAAGTCATAATTTTTTTTAGATGTTTTCCATAATGGTTAGTGATTTTTATTTTATATTATTATTGTTGAATATAAATATCTTACTAAATGTGACTGGACTTCAATTACCGAGTTGATGAACCCAAACTGATGGGATGAGAGAGACTTTAAGGCCATGACGACAAAGCTGATAGTTGGATGGTTTGATATGGGAGTCAAGACCCAAAGGAGCAATAAAAGAAAGCTCATAATTGCGTGAATTTGTACTCATAAGAAAGATAAAGTGATTGTCTTCCTCATCGCTCGAATGCCTACATGTTGAGAAAGGTAATGAGGATCAAGTAACATTATAAAAGGCGCTACACGTCACTTTCTAAGAGGTGTTGTGCCTTGCAGTTGTATCTAAACTTTTTTCCCATGGTGCAGGTAGAACCAAACAGGTATTTGTCAGATCTGTCTTCCTCGAGCGAGGGGAGTTTAGGAAGGCTAGAGGAAAGTGAGACATCCAGTAGGTCTAGAAGAGTTGTATCAACTAGATGTCAAAAGACCAGAAGAAAATTCGATAAACGCAATGAATTTTTTCACGGTCGAGGGGGGGCATGTTCCTATGGTGATGAGACAAAAGACGACCTCGAGGTGCCCTTGAGGTACAAACATTTAATGAAACAATGGGTACCCAAGGATCTTCCTCAACCGAACACATATTTTTGTGTGAACGAGAGGATATATCGAATAGCACCGTCGTCAATACATGGTTTCGGGTTGTTCAGCATGGATGGCATAAGGGTCCCTTACAACACATGTACATAATTGATGGAGTATGTTGGACCCTGTTACAGCTACACAGATTGGATGTCCCTGGTCCAATTTACAAAAAGTATGCGTAGCTATGGATTGTCAACAAACTATTACAGTTGAAAGGAAAAAATCAAAATAAAGGAGAAACGTTGTACATGGACGGAAGGCCAAAGTCCAGAGGGAATATTGTGGGGTTTATAAACAGTACACAACCAGGGTTTACAATTAAGTAACCAAACTGCGAATTTGAGGGGCGTGAAGGAAACCGTGTTTTTTTAGTTGCCATTAAATCAATATCTGTAGGGGAATAGTTTCTTATTAATTACAATTTGAACCGAGTAGATACAAAAAAGGTTACTATTGGAGTGGTACATATAACAATTTACCCATCCTTTTATTAATGAATTTAACATATTAAGGATTTTTTCGTTAGTTTATTTCATTTAAATTTTCCATATTTACTTCACAGGCTAGTGATCGGGATAAAACCCTGCCAATAGATGGTCGAAGGAGTACATCTTCCTCGAGGGATCAGGTATACATCTTTGTAATAGTGCAAATATAATAAGAATTTTTATTTTTTTTCCTTTGTTTTTTCATTAATAGTATATTGGTTTCATTCCTATAATGTTATCTAATTATTTCGTTTACATAATTTTCTCTATGTTTTTGATGCAG
Organism: Larix kaempferi; assembly: GCA_027924585.1. Lineage (NCBI taxonomy): Eukaryota > Viridiplantae > Streptophyta > Pinopsida > Pinales > Pinaceae > Larix > Larix kaempferi. The sequence goes on along the minus strand of BSBM01000338.1, from coordinate 1,464,610 downwards.
TCTGGTTCTGCAAGGGTCACAGTACCCTCGACGCAACAGGTATACATATTCTTTGTAATAGTAAAAATATAATACTTAATAATAGTTTTTAATCGATGTGTTTTCTCATGATTAGTTTTGGATTCATTTAGGTGATCACTTTCACTATGTTTTTTATTTAGGTATCTATAAGGGGAAGCTCCCAGATATTAGCAGATCGGGGCAAGTCACCTATGAGCATCGATCTAAGAAGTGGATCACGATCCTCTACGTTGCAGGTATAATCCATTGGAATTGTACCAATATAATACATAGCATAATGTTTATTTTGTTATGTATTTTTCGTGTGTATATTGGTTTTGTTGTGATAATGTTTTCTAATTCTTTTTTGCAGGGGCCTAATGATCGGGGCAAGTCCACAGTTGTGTATCAGATGACACCATCGACTAGGCACCAAGTAAACCTAGTTGTAATTTTAGGAATCTATCATGATCATAGATATGTTTTGTTAATATAATTTTAGGAATCTATCATGATATAAATCAATAGTGTTTTATATATTTTTGTTGCAGCCCAGTGAATCGTTGTATGAAACAACATCAAAAGAATGTTCAGTAGATACTGAAGTGGCTGAGATCATTAAAGATTCCCACATAATTGGTGAAGCCACAAACCCGCTTAATATGATAGACAAATTGTTGGAAAAATATAGTGCGGAAATCGTTTCTCTGCTAATCAAGTTTCCACAGACAAGCCAAAACTTGGCAAGGATTGAATTGTTGGAACGGAAATCTGAATCCTTGGAAGTAAGTTGAGGAATATTGATTCATAAAATAATTCATTTATGACTTTATAATTTTCTCTTTTATATGATAGTATTGAACGTGTAAGACGTGGTTTGTATTTACAGAACTATCAGAGAACACACAATAGTGGTGGAGGCGATGTTGGCTCAATGAGGCTCGTGGAGAGACGTGGCATCATGAGCAAACGAATCCACGTGCATTGACTCCTTTGCCATTGTTGTCGACTAAACATTCGACAACATGTTCTGACACACCATGGACCCCAACTGTGAGCACATCGGCCGCTAGTGACCGACGCACACTGGATCCTCTAGAAGAAGGGGTCAACACAGAGAATCCTGGTAATATTGATATCAAACTAGCTACATTTCCAGGATCTTCCCGTGCCACTAGCACGGGAACAATGGAGGCAAAATTTTTGGTCGACGTAGATCTCATCCCAATAAAGATTGATAAGGTCCCAGGTAATTAATATATGTTGATCAAGTTAGTGTTTATAACTTCATTGTAATATACCGATAAAACGTTTTCTTTCAACTAATTATGATCATGGAATGATCATTTTGCAGGAAATGATGTTTTCTATAAAAAAATGAATGACGCGTGCTTGGAGATCTTCAAGCCCACCATCTGAGAAAGGTGGGATAAACAACCGAAATGTTTAAAAGATGAACTCACTAATCGGTAGGTTGTCCTGTTCTGCGACAAGACCTTCAATAAAGTCGAGGTCATGAAAAAGGCTAGACAACATATCAAGGTTGTCCGAGACCAATATAGGACCCACCTGGAAAAAAAACCTAGGTATGAGCGCCCTCCAATGATTCCACCAATGGAGTGGAGAGATATAGTGGAGGATGGAAGGGAGAGGGCTCAGAGAAGAGAAGGAAAGATAACACCAGGCACTAGGAGGTATGCAATACTTTCCGCATTGTAATTCAAAACCTTATTATTATTGATTTCTATATCAAACTTAGAACATATAAAGTATTTCAACACTTGCATAGGCTGCCAGACACATCAAAGTCCACAAAGGAAAGACTGGAAAAAATAGGTCATCACAAGCTTAGGCCTGGTGGTTATTCCAATTTCGCAGCACGATTTGTAAGTTTCGAAAAACCAATAATGCATACAAATAATAAATTGCAAATTATTTTTCGTTTTATTGCATCGGAAAATGTTAATTAACGACGTTATGCAAATATGCAGGCCGAACGATTCAATGAACAGGCCACTGAGGAATACATGAAGCTTGGATTCAAGTAAGGATTTGGCGCTGTTGTTGAACGCCGAAAAAGTTTGTCTGGCCAAACACAGTCTTCTGGCACCAATCCATCCAGTGCACAGGTAAATAGAATCTATATACTTTATTGAAGATTAACCGCTTGTGCAATCTATTCATTATAAATACTTGACAAAAAATATTGACTCTATTTTGAGCAAGAAAGCAATGATCCCCCTAATGTCGAGGAGGGACAACAACAAATCGAAGATCATGCTTCGAATCCTGGTAATGAATTTATTCATATGCTGCAATTTTATGTATAGCATTGCAAATGGTGAACATTAATTGTAGTTCACCATATTTCAACTGCAGAGCATGTAGAGGGTGAAACTGTATAGGTTGAGCCTGGACAAGAACATGAACTACATGATGTGGCCACACCAGGTAAAAAAACACCTTTGTGATGTTTTTTTTTAAATGAAATACTTGTCATTACAATAGAAAAATACAACGATGTAACATTTTCACATTGTTGCAACAAATTCGAACCCGTTTCCGCAAAATCCATGTCTAGATCAGCACTCTAGGATGCATACATCACCATAAGCACCTGATGAAGAACCAAGAACTGGAAGAGAAAGTCCAGATGTAGATGCTCCTCTTAGAGATTATTTTCCACTAAAGAGAAGAAAATTAAAAAGAAGTGACTGGAAAAATGTCGTCTAATTATTTTTGATAACAATATATTGTCCATGATTTTTGGCCTAATGAATGGATGAATGGTTTAATGGTTTAATAATTCAGTGTAGTAAATTGTTACCTTTATTGAATGTCAGTTTTTATTGAATGAATGTGTTGACTGAATGAATGAATGGTTTATTGAATGTTATATTTTATTGTATGAATGTGTTGACTGAATGAAACAATGGCTTAATGAATGTTAGCCTTTATTGAATGAATGGTAGATGAAATTTCATGATGAAATATGGATGAATTTGCACATATTTTTTTTCTCAAGTACATGCATTGGGTATGGGGAATTGAGAGTGATGTGAGGGGGGGGAGGGGCCATAAGAGCTTCCACCTTCACGTGGTTGGCCCTATTCACTAGAGAATATTAAATTATTCTCGAAATAGAGAGGAGCTCAATGAATGGATACGATGTTGGATTTCTACAACCCACTGCGTGTCATCTAAATTTTGACAATTTCTTGGAGCTTGTTGTGATGTTTGGTTGCTCATCATAACCAATTTCGAGTTTCCACAATTTCAAAGGCCGAGTAAATGATGCACTGGAATCAATATCCTTAACCTTCTCTTTAATTTTGTTGGAATCAATATCCTTAACCTCACATTAAACCATTCCAAAATGGTCTATTTACAATTGAAGACTGGCTTCTGAAGCATGATATTTGCAACTAATCTAGCATACACCAACAACAATTAGAAACATGCTGCTTGTTGTCAATGTTCATCATTTCTTAGGGCTGCAACTTGCCCATAATGGCTCCTCTTATGCTAGGGAATTAAAGAAAACAAGAAATTAAAGAAAACATATAATTTGCATTGGAAAAATAACAGGGTACGAACTGAACTGAGGAGATTAAAACCTGCGACCTATGTCTAGTCCCAAGGCTACCAACTTCAAGCTTGAAGTGCAGCTTACAATGGGAGACCACCTTCAAGCAGCTTGATTCATTATGCATGCATTTCATAGTGGGAGACGACGGGATACCACCTTCAAACATGAATAATTATGCATGCATTTCACTATGCAACAATCTCAAATTCCCACTGCGCTTTCCCTCAATTAGTTTCTCGATTCAGCATGACCCACACCTGCCGTCCGAGGAGTATTTCCAGCAGTCTAGAGTTTCATACTGGAAACGGTGAGGATTCATGGTATTATGTTTCCCTTCAGTTGGAATATGGCAAACTCAAAGCTCTCATATTTGACAAATGTGATGGTTTCGGTTTCTCGATTCAACATGACCCAAACCATCACATTTGTCAGACAAACCTTCACAATGAACTATGAGTTTTCCATATTGTAGCTAAAGGGAAACATAATACCATGAATCGTCATCATTGCCAGGATGAAACTCAAGACTGTTGGAAACACTCCTTGGATAGCAGGCGTGGGTCATATTGAATTGAGAAACTAATTGAGGGAAAACACAGTGAGAATCTAAGACCGTTGCATAGTGAAATGCATGCAGAATGAATGAAGAGTACTGGGTGTCGAGAGAAATGGTTGTGGGACTTCATATGAGAGGAAATGACGATGGGAATTGATTGATAAGGTCATGCTTGAAGGTGGTAGCCTTGGGACTAGACATAGGTCGCAGGTTCGAATATCCTCAGTTCATTCTGGAGTTTTGAGAAAACCAGAGATATATGAAACGATGCATTATGATAGTTTGACTTCACAGCCGCCTCTTGAAATCAAGGTAAGACTTGGATACAGAGGGAGAATTTCATATGATAGGGGGAGTAGTTGGAGCACATGAAGTAAAAGTTCATTTGCTTCAACTACTCTGCCTATTAACTGATCTTGATATTGTGTCTTGTAAATTATCCTTGTACATTGCCATCTTCATCAACATTTTGCTGTTGTTTTTTTCAAACTTCAACAAGGTTCTTTCTAGTAAATTCATAAAAGGTAAGCATGCATCATCATTCCATACTCCCCCTTATATCAATCATATCATTTCTCAATCATACTTCTTGTCAAATCAAGCTAAAAGGATATTATCTTCAACAATATCCAGTGCATTGCTTCAATGAAGCATCCTTTTTCCAAGAGTATCAAGCCCGAGCTTGTCCACTTTATCCTTACCGAAAACTAATTTGACCTTCTCCAATTCTGTTATGGCATGCTGAGCACTTAGAGATGTGTAATATTCAATTTGACCATGTCTTCCTTGCATCGATAACTTCTAGCAATCCCGAGTTTGTCCACTATCTCCTTTAGCATTCTTCATTGTGCCATATTTCTTGAACTCATACTTGTCAATTATATCTAGTAAATTCATAAAAGAAAATCCTACAAACATCAAGTTGCTTTTATTTCATTTGATTCAACTATGTAATGTACCCACCTGTTGACCCAATAAGAGAGGGAAGCTGATAACAATCTGTGGGGCTTTTCATAAAACTCAGCCCAATCATTAGAATCATATGAATAAAAAACATTGGTGTGCAGATACAAATCAGGCAATATCCACAGCGGAATTGAAACTAATCCATACACAATTCATGCCCATCCAGCATATCAAAACAGTCATCAAATTAATGCATTGCAGAAGTAAATACATAGATAGAAAACACTTATCTTCATTATGCAATTGTCCCAAGCAACTAGCTATGTCACTGCAACGTTCCACCCAACCATAGGCTCTTCGACGAAATATACTGAGTCCGTCCGAAGGCCACCCCCGAGCTGGGCATGATTCTTACAAGCAAAAAGGGGACATTCACTCTCTCATAGCCAATTAATCATTTCATCTGAGCCAATCCAGTCCACAGCTGGGTTTATCAGGCTACATTTGAACCTTGGATGCTTGCACTCAAGCTCAAGCCAAAACAATGGATTACCCATTACCCATACCCTAACACATTTACAACAGAGGTACTCACAACACAGGGACCACATTGGCTCTCCCAACTCGTGGTTCACCCAAACGAACTGTGGAATTTTGAATTCAACCCCCAAGGAGCAAAACCGATTTCTCCCACTAGTTATGATCCTTTCCAATGGCCTAAACGACCTCCAGGAAGACCCAAAAACGTTTTGTTCTCTTCCCCACTGGTAATCAACACAAAAATTCCCTTTCCCAGCTAAAAGATGAAGGGGAATATAGAAAACCCAGGGAAGAAAAAGCCCAGGAAGCTAGAGCTGCGTGAGAGAGCAAGGAAATGGTGAATAATGGTTTAGAGAGCAATTTCATGGCTCTTTTCTTTCCCAAGAATCAAAACGCGATTTTCCATGCAGGGTAGCTTGCCCATACTCGAATTTGGACAGCCATACCTCCCATTCTCCAAGGCATTAACTACCTCAACCAACTCTTGGGAGAAATCAATGATGGGGTACAAAAGTCAACATGGGTAGTTGAGGGTTTGATGGGTTCTGTCAATGATACTTGGCTGGCTCAAGGGTTTGAATGTTTTCCCTCCCAATTCCTTGTAAAATCATGCCCCCATCTCTTGTTGCATTGCATAGCTAGTTGTGGGTATTTATTAAAATGCATATTTACAATTTCAATGTGACTGGCTAGCACGTAAACCATATGCATCACTAAATCGATGGCGGGGCCTTAGCCTTGAGCTCCTCACCACGATTTTATAATAATATTGCATCATTTACAATTTAATGCCATGGGGTCAAACTGGGGACATTACAAACTATTCCCCCTATCATATGAACTTCCTTGAGGGCATCACCTTCCATATAATAATGTTTTTTTTTTAAATTTCATAATGTAGTCGGATAACCGACGACCACACTAAAGACAATCGATGTCTTTTCCATAGCTCCGACGACATCTAACGTCGGATTTAGCCAGTTCCATTTGTAAGAGGCGTTGGATAATCGACGACCACTCTAAAGAATACAAACGTCTTTGCCATAGCTCCGACGGCATCTGACGTCAGATTCATCTAGTTCCATTTGTAAGAGGCGTCGGATATCCGACCACCACACTAAAGACAACTAACGTCTTTTCCATAGATCCAATGGCATCTGACGTCAGAATCATCCAGTTCCATTTGTAAGAGGCATCGAATATCCGACCACCACACTAAAGAAAATCGACGTCTTTTCCATAGCTTCAACGGCATTTGACGTCGGATTCAACCAGTTCCATTTGTAAGAGGCGTCGGATATCCGACCACCACACTAAAGACAACCGATGTCTTTGCCATAGCTCCGATAGTATCTGACATCGGATTCAACCAGTTCCATTTGTAAGAGGTGTCAGATATCCGACCACCACATCGAAGAAAACCGACGTCTTTTCCATAGCTTCGATGACATCTGACGTTGGATTCTGCCAGTTCCATTTGTAAGAGAAGTCGGATATCCGACCACCACATTGAAGAAATCCGACGTCTTTGCCATAGCTCCGACGACATCTGATGTCGAATGTCAATTCCATTTGAAAGTGGCGTCAGATTTCTGACGGCATGTGAAATGACACAAGTTGGAGATCTGACTTCCTAGTAGTTGGATATGTGACAGTCTGTGGGCGTCGAATATCAGACGACGTCCAAGCCGTCGGATTGCAACTGAATTTGGACCGATGTTAAAAAAACATGGAGGTTGTCGGATATTCGACCACAGGATGTAGAAAATCCGATCTTTTGGCCATCGGATTTTGGGTTCAAAAAACCTAGTGAGTGATGTACAAATCGATATTCCCACTGAATCTCACTGAAAACTCACCATTCTCAATCCTGTCCAGATCTGGAAGAAAGTAGGACCTGTGATACATGTGTTCCCAAGGATGATCCAAGCCTATCATAGCTTCCAGGATATCCTCATTAGAAGGAAAAACAATATCCAAATAGTCAAAATAATGGGTAGAGTGGACTGACCATGCAGGTTCATAATCAAAATCTGACTCAGCTGATACTGGCGACGTCGAGATATAATCCATTGTAGCATTTTGTGATGCTTGGTAGGCTACTTTTGCAATGGATAAGGGCACATTTGGTTCTTCTTGAGTCAGAAGGATCCATGGATCAATTGTTTGACTAACCATAAGGACTTTCCGAGATGATGTATCACTAGTACTCATAGAACCGATGTAATGAACAGGAGCAGGTAGGTCAAATGTTCACATGAACGATGAATACGTACCTACTCCTAAGCTCTCACTAGGTGGTTGACCTTAATCAATCATAGGGATACTTGAATTCAACAAAGTCATGTTTTTCTTCCGAGTGAAGGATAGTTGATCAATTGTAACGATATTACTTCCATGAGGGAACATGAGTACTAGGAAGACGGACGAGGGGATAGCTTGCATATCATACGCCCAACTTCTTCCCAACAACATATTGTAGTCGAGAGAAGCATCTACAACTTCTACCTCTATAGACACTATTTTATCGGCAAGTCGAATCTCAAATGCTAGTAAGACTCCATGCGGATGGAAATATTTTCCCTCAAACGTTGTAAGTAGTGTAATCGACGGGGCTAGCTCAGGTGAACCCAAGGATTTCAAATGGGATATAGACATTAAGCACGTCGACGCTCCTTCATCTACGACCGTTCGTCCAATGGTCTTTGCACCATGGACTACTTAAAATGTTGCTCCGCCTAAGTGCTTTTTCTGTCATAAATACTTCGTTCCCAATCTGCATCAACGAATGCTTTTAGAGTGAAGTTATTATTTTTTGGATACCATAGTCCATAATCCATAGTACCTTTTAGATATTTAAGAATTCTTTTTACTACAGCCACATGTGTTTCTTTTGGGGCTGACTGAAATATGGCAACCAAACCTACAACCTTGATTACATCTGGTCTTGTAGTTGTTACGTATAATAAAATACCAATCATTGACCTATACATGGTATGATCTACTTATAAGGATTCATCATCTTTTCTCAATTTTACAACCAGTAGCCATAGGAGTACTAACAGGTTTGGATTCTTCCATTTTGAATTTTTTTAACATCTCTTTGATATACTTAGTTTGAGAGATGAAGATCCCTTTTTCTGATTGAGATACTTGTAAACTTAGAAAGAATGTTAGTTCCCCCAACATTGACATTTCAAATTCCTTCTTCGTTTCTGAAGCAAAGTTTACAGTCATAATTTGTAGATCACTTCCAAATATGATATCATCTACATAGACTACAACAATGATCATATTTTTTTTTCAAACTTTATGTACAAATTACTATCAGTAGCCCCTCTTTTATATCCTTGTTGTTTTAAATACTTGTCAAGTCTTGAGAACCATGCTCTTGGAGCTTGTTTAAGACCATAGAATGCCTTCTTAAGTTTGAAAACATAATCTCTATTTTCTAATAAGAGAAAACCTTTAGGATGCTCTACATATACTTCTTCTTCAAGTTCTCCATTAAGAAATGCGGTTTTGACAACCATTTGATACACTTTGAAGTCCTTGTAGCATGCAAAAGCTAAGAACATTTTAATGTCTTCAAGTCTTGCCACAGGTGCAAAATTTTCTTCAAAATCAACACCTTCTACTAATCTGGCCCTGTTCCTTATCACCTGACCATCCTCATTGAACTTGTTTTAAAAAATCCATTTGGTCCCAATGACATTCATGTCCTTAGGTCTTGGGACAAGTTCCCAAGTTTGACTCTTTTCTATTTGATCAAGTTCATCATTCATAGCATTGATCCAATCCTCACTTTTACAATATTCTTTAATTTTTTTAGGTTCTACTATCGAAACAGTGATTGTTGTTCATCATAAAATAATTTTCTCCTTGTTTGAACACCTGAATTTTTGTCACCAATAATTTGAATTTCAGGATGATTCTTTTGAACTCGTTTGGATGGTTTTCTTGTGTTTGATCTGGGGGAGTCTTCATTCTCCTTTTTTTCTTCTTCTTCCTTTTCAGGAATATCTTCTTCTTGTGAACTTTCTTCTTTTTATTCAGCATCAGTTTCTTCAACATCCACATTTTCTTGGATTTGTATCCTTCTTGGTTTAGTGTCCTCTATAGTTACATTTGCACTTTTTATGATCTTGTGCAACCTTATATTATAACATCTGTATGCTCTTTTGGTGGAAGAATATCCCAACAATATGCCTTCATCTATTCTAGAGTCAAACTTCCCTAGATTATCAGCATCTCGTTTTATGTAGCACTTAGTCCCAAAAAATCTAAAGTATTTAGCTGTAGCTGGTCTTCCAAAACATAGCTCATAAGGAATTTTGTCACTATTTACTCTGAGTTGTCCTCTGTTTTGTACATAAACAACTATATATAATGCTTCTCTCCAATAGCCATCAGTAAGTTTTGCTTCATTTAGCATAGTTATAGTTGCTTCTTGAACAGTCTTGTTTTTCCTCTTGGCCAATCCATTTTGTTGAGGAGTTATGGGGGATGAAAAGTGTCTCTTGATTTCATGAGTTTCACAAAACTCATTGAAGTCATTTGAGGTGAACTCACCACCATTATTTGATCTTAGACACTTAATCTTGAGATTTGCTTCATTTTCAACAAGTGATTTGAAGGCTTTGAACTTCATAAAAGCTTATGATTTTTCTTTAAGAAATACCACCCAAGTCATCCTTGTATAATCATAAATTAATAACATGAAGTAATATTCACCTCGAAATATTTTGGTCCTTGTAGGTCCACAAAGATCAATGTGAATTATTTCTAATGGCTGAGAGTTTGTATTCTCTTTGACCTTGAAGCTTGTTCTTGTTTGCTTCCCATGAAGACAGTGTCTACAAACATGATTTGGTGGTTTTATGATCTTTGGTAAATTTCTTATAGCTCCCTTCTTACTAACTTTTACAAGATTGTCAAAGTTCAAGTGTCCCATCCTTCTATACCATAGAAAAATTTCATCAATTTGACTCATATGACATTGTTCTTCATTTTCTAGAATATACACATTGCTTGGAGTTCTTACAGCAGTCCCAACAATTTTTCCTGAATCCTTTTTTATAATTTCACATTTCTTGGAATAAAATATACACATATGTCCTTGATCACATGTTTGGATTACACTTAAAATATTTGGTGTTAATTTTTTTACAAGTACAAAATTTTCAGCTTTCATTTGTCTCTAAGAGGCATTGAACCCTTCCTAATTATTTTAGAGGATAGGTTATCTCCAAAAGTGTCTTTTCCTTTCTGATTTCTTTTTAGACTTATAAATTTAAGGGGTCTCCTATCATATGTTTTGAACATCCACTATCTACATGCCTTATATTTTTTTTTTTTTCAGTTGCACATAGAGCTATTGAGCATTTCAAATCTTCCTTCTTCTTTCAAACCTTCTTTTCCTCATTGTCTTGAGGTTTTTACAGTTTCTAGCTATATGTCCTAGGTTACCACATTTGTAACATTATATACTATATTCTGGAGAGGAGCAAAAGAGTCGTAGTTTCTTCTTTTTGGATTACTTCTAGTGGCATTCTTCTTATACAACATAGATTGTGATGTAAATCCTTTCCCAATAGGAGATTTAGTTTACAATTTCTAGCTATATGTCCAAAATTGTTACAAGCATAAACATTTCCCAAAAAGAGTTGTTGATGTTTACTTGGCACATTATTTGTCCTGCTTTGATAGTGAGCAATTTTTTTACTGTATTCTTTTATAACTGGTTTCATAAGTGCATCAGCATAACTCATTTTATTTCTTTCTTTATTCATGAAAGAGGATTGTTCTGACTTCTTTCCTTTGTCATAACCTAGTCCAGTTTTATTGTTGAATGATCTTTGACAACTTAGGATGTCATATAGAGTTTTTGAGCTGCTCTTAAATTTTGATTGAAAGGATTCTTCATAAGTCCTCTTCCTAAGGAAGATTATTTCAGCTTTGAGCTTTTCTAATTTTTCTTCTTGTTTCTTGAGTTGTTGTTCTAGATTGTATTTGTCCTCTCTGGTTTCTTGAAGCTGATTTTTTAGTTCAATAATAATTCCTTTTAATTCTTCGACAACACTTTAAAGTTCCTTTTTAAGATCTACCACACCTTCTACTTCTTCTTCAAATATTTTATTTTATACTCCCATGAATAAGACTTATGCATCTTCATCTTCACTAGACTCATTTGAGCAGTTGTCATCCATTGAATAAAAAGTCTTTTTTTTTTCTTAAAAATAAATTTGTTTTTCTTGAATTTATCAGGGCACTCATAATCCTCTTCTTGTTTGGGATAAGGACATTTGGAAGCAAAGTGACCAATTCCCCCATAGTTAAAACATTTTAAGGGAAATTTCCCTTTGAAATTACTAGTACCTCTCTTAATATTTTTGACTAGAAGTGCTTCTTCATCATCAGAGTCTTCTGATTGAAACTTTTTTTTAGATTTCTTATCTACTTTTGATGCTTTAAAAGTTTCTTCCTTCTTTAGAGAATTTTCTTTCTTAATCCCCATTCCATAAGCTATGAGAATTCCATATAGTTCTTCCATGGTGAGTTTGTCAAGATTTTCTCTACCTTCTAGTGTGGAAATCTTAGGATTGTAAATCATTGGAAGTGATCTTAGTACTTTTTCAACTATTTCTTCTTCTTCTAATTCTTCTCCTAACCCTTGAATTGCATTTACAATTTCATCAATTCTCTCAAAGTATTCTGAAATTTTTTCTTCTTCCTTCATTTTTAGACTTTCAAATTGGGTTTTAAAATTCTGGATTTTTTCCCTTTTTACCTTGGCGTCTCCTTCATAGATGGTCTGCAATTTGTCCCAAATTTCCTTTGTTGTCTTGCACTGCATTAATTTGGCAAATACTGGTCTGGCTAATCCAACCAAGATTGCATTAACAACTTTGTCATTTATTCCAAATAGTCTTATTCCTTCAAGATCTGTGGGAGGGGCTTTACGATATGTGCACCCTGTTTCTATAGACATCCACACATCTAATCCAAAAGACATTATGTAGCTTCTCATTCTGATGCTACAGAATATTGCATAATCTTCTCCATTGAATATTTGAACCTTGGAGGACATTTTCACTTGATGAACCATAGTGATAAAATATTTCTCTTCAAGTGGTTGAACTTTTAGTGAAGAGCCTGCTTTGATACAAATTGTTGGAATATCAAGCAATACTGAGAGGGGGGGGTGAATCAGTATTAGGCTATCTTTTAAAATTTTATCACATTTAAAACAAAATCAACAAAGAATATAGAACACACAATATTATCATGGAATCCCAATTGGGAAAACCACAAATACTTCCTATTACTGCAAAATTATATTTACAAATAGTTTGCAAGCATCAACATGTTGAATGCACCAACACCCAAATTCTCAGCTACAACTGAAGGATGCACCAACACCCTATTTATCATCAACAACTGGAAGGAGGCTACGACCCCCTATAGGCTTACAGCTTGTCCTTGCACCTCCCAACCACCCTTATTTTGTGTTTTAAGAATCTTCATAACTTCTTCAAGAACTATTGTTACTCTTCTCTGTCTTTAACCTATGTTTATGATCTTCTTATTGGAACCACAGAGACATATTCCTTCAATTCAGTCTTCTATTTATATATTCTTCATGTATCTCATATTTTTCACGTCGCATCTCTTCATTCTGAAGTTCTTGTCTTTTTATGTCACGTCCTTCTAGAAGAATTAGGTATTCTTTATTAATTACTGAATTAGATCTCTATTTAATTTATTTCTGTAGACAAATTGTAAATCTTTCAAGTATATTGTAACATGCGATCATATTGTAGAGCCTACAGGCACATACAAGAGCCTATGGGCATATGTATGAGCCCTGCGGGCAGATATATGAGCCTGCGGGAAAATATATGAGCCCTATGGGAATGTATATGAGCCTGTGGGCATATCTTTAATCCCCGTGGGCATATCTTTAAGCCCTGCGGGCATACCCTTAACCCCTGCAGGGATATTTGTAAGCCCTTGTGGGAATATATTTGGGTCCCTTTGTGGGCATTTAATTAATGTCTTTGTGGGCATATATAAAGTGTGAATAACCATATTTTTTCTCTATTTTGGTAGACCAAGATCTCACACGTGTGACCATCAAAAAGGAAACCAATACCATGGTTGGATGGAGAAATCATCAAGGAACAACCTCATACCATTTGATAAATTTATTTACAAAATGAGATAATATGGCGGGCATTTATAAATGGCCTTTTAAACTTCTGGGTTATACACTTAGACATTTTTTCTTCAACTTGGCAGGTCCATTTCTCACACGTGTGACCACTAGAGGGAAAACTGAGAAAGTGATTGGATGGAAAATTAAACAAAGAATAGATCCATATCTTTTGTTGAATTTATTGACACAAAGAGAGCATTTGGAGGGCATTTGCAAATGGCCTCTTAAACCCCTGATTTAACACTTAGACAATTTTATCAAACCCTAAGTCAACATGAGATGATTTTTATTTTCACCAATATTTGAAATATGAAGCATCCACAGCATGGGGGACATAATGTAGATTCCATTGATGTCAAGTTCATCCTCTAAAACCTCATTCTCTTTCCTTGGAGGGCATTTTACTAGAAAAATGGAAATCAAACTAGAGGGAACTTTTGGCGGACCAGTATCTTCACCCTCATTTATTTATTTGGCAAAGTAATCATATGGTTAGATGCACAAACCAACACTCTACATTCCTATATACTCATATTTAGTTAATAGATCAATTACAGAAGGTGGTGGGCATTTTTCTGAGGCTACTTAGGCCAATTTTCCAACACTTAGTCAATTTCCAGAATTTCTCCAAACTAACAAATCTTTATATAATTAGGCCAAATTGTAATAATGACATCATGAAGGTACTAGAACAACATCGGGTGGAATTTCACACTCATCACTCATGCCACCTCATTATATATTCCATATCATCATATTCTTTTTCATTAATGAATACTTTTGGCATCAATGACAATTATACTCAACACCTCCATGAAGGTACTATCCAAGTATTTCATCTGAAAATGCATCTTTAAATTCTCGCAAAATGGGATAGTCTTCCAATATATGTTTGAATTTTTCATTGGAATTTTTTAGTTATATGAACAACAAAAATTTGAAATCCTTTTTGAGCACATTTCTTTAACTATAAATTAGATATTTTTCGAGTAAAGACCTTCCTAGGAATAACTTTAACAAGCCTACTATTACCTTGTTCATCAATGCAAGTAAAGGTCTTTTAAAAATAGTTTAATATAACTTTGAGTTTTTCTAACCAATCCATTCCAATCAACATGTCATATGAACCCAAGGGTACAATATTTAGATCTTCTTTTGTAACTAAATCACTCATGAAAAACTCACAATTATGAATAAAGCTAGTTACTTTTCTTTTTGTTCATGTAGCTAACTGTACTAGTCACGAATTTTTAAACTCATGCCTTTTCATCTTACAAATATATACCAATTTATGAGATATATAACTCAAAGTAGAACATGAATCAATCAAAATAGAGATGGATTTATCAAAAATATTACCTTCAACTCCTAGCATAGAAGGATGATAGTATGCTTGATGGTTATCCAATGTTGCACTTATCTTTTGCATATTTCAAGCAACTTCTCCCACTGTGGTAGCTTCTTTTACCGTGTGAGTGATTCAACCATCCATTTTATGAGGAAATATCGATAGAAGTGACTTTCCCCACAACCCTGACATTGCGAGGGCTCTCTTTTGACTTCTTCATTTTTCTTATTAAAACATTATCTTTAAACTCAGATTTGATTGCTTGTCTTTTATCTTTAAAGGTGTTATTTTGGTAACTCGTGTTTACTAAAGGGCTTAAACTCTCTTCTTTTAAAATCGTACCCTTCTCTTTTAAAATTATTTGGGATTTTGTGTTTATTCTTAGTTTGATCATAGGCCAATTAGCTTTTCTCATAGCATCAAAAAGTGTCTTTTGATTATCAAATTCCAGTCTATCCTTATAAAAACTTGGAAAACAACTTAAAAATATTTGTATTTTGGGATTTTCTTCATTAAGGTAGGGTACATACCTTAGTAATGATAGAAACCTAGTATAGAAGTCATGCATTAACATATGACCCAGTCTTAATTCATAAAATTCTTTTTCCTTTCCTTCATAATAATATTCTGAAATATATTATTTCTTAAACCATTTCCGACATACTTTTTGTTCGGTAATACCCTTAGCCTTCTTTAAATCTTTCCGCGAGATTTCTACTTTTCCAACTAGATTAAATATGGCCATTTTAGCTTTCATTGAATTAGAATAATTATACATTGTAAAGTACTTTTTCATTCCTGATAACTAGGCCTTGGCTTCTTTTCCATTTTTTACTTCACTGTCAAAGATGGGAGGCTTAATTTTCTTAAATTCACCAGTTGTTTCATCCTTATAATTTTTATTCCTTCCTAATTTACATTCAGTGCTATTGCTGGAATCATCCGACTCACTATCAACAGATCTATCACTAGAGGAAAAAGGTTCATAAGAGGAATCAATTCTTCTATATTTATGTTTATTTTTATTACATGCTTGACTCATATCCTTAGCTATCTTAGTTAATTTAAATAAAAGAGCCTCACTCAAATCCTCTTTAGTTCTCATTACTTGTTCATGCTCAGTTTCAGAACTTTGGAGTTTTGCCTATAAATTACTTAATATTTGCAAAATTCCAACTTGAATGTTGCTATTGTTATTATTATTATGATTTTCTTCTTCATCATTTAGTTCTACCCAGATAGTTGGGGTAGGGGATCGTTCTTCAACCATTTTCCTTCATTTTTAATAACACAAGTTTCTTCTATACAAGTAAGAAGAAAAGTAACACAAATAATCAGTCAGTTTTCTCATTCTATAAGTGATCTCCATGAAGTCGAGTGTTGTAACCTCTTCTCTGATACCACGCCGTAATGCACCAAAAATCCATAATAAAAAAAAGTTTTTTATCTTTTTCTTTCCAAATAATAAGACCATCTTTTTGTACTCGGATAGAAAAAGACATATTCTAACTTATGCCTAATTTTGTTAAACAAATTGTCGAGGTTGCATGTGTAACTAGCTATGAATAGGTATAAGAATGCTAACCTTTTATACTATTTTTTTAATACCTAGTTAACAATGTGTGCCACATTCCATATTTTCTGCATTAGATATTATTCACATGTTTAAGGACGTGATTAATAAAACCAAGAGGTCTCACGACCCCCTTAGGAGCAATTGTTGTCATAGTAAATTTTTTAATGGAAGGACTTTATCCCAATTTTGATGCCCAACCAATATTTGTTTTTTAACCATAAGGTGATTTAAACATGGTCGTCAAGCTTGAAGGGATTGTGACAAGTTGTGACCCACTGTGTTGTGTTTGCTTAGAAATAAAATTAACTCTGATTTAAACGCAGGTATGCTTGGAAACCAAAACCACCGCTTCGAGGATCGGGTATCCAGATCGAGGATCTAAGGCATCTATTCATGCACTAATTACATGATCTGTTGTAATGAATATGTATATAGTTTAATCCATCGATCATACTAGATCAACGTTGGCATGGGACTATACTAGTGATCAATCCCAACCATATTGTTATGCTCTGTCTCGTTCTTGTTAATGATTTTGATGTTATTCGTGTAAATTTATACATGTCCCTTGTTTGAAATCTATCATGTATGAGTCCAATCATATGGCCTTCGTCCATACTTATACAATAGGACTATAATAAAATCTCACCTACACAACTCCATTATGTCATAAAATTATATTTTATGTTTTGTATTCTATGAGTGAACTTGTCGATAGAGTATACGGAGTCGACCCTGCAACTCGTATGGTAAATGAAGCTAACTTATATCAGGTCTTATAAATACCCTATGACTTTTTATCTTGTATTATGATGCATAAATTTCAATTGTGATTGCTAGCCTTTTGATTTGCATCATTGTTCCTATTATTAGCATATTAACATGTCTCCTATGGGAAAGTTAATCCATAGCCTGCATAATGGTTGTGTAAGGTGTTGTAGAGTTAAAATCTAAGGAGTTTATGTAGTTATTTACTATCTTTGTATCTATCAATGGAATTCCATATTTGTACTTAACTACTACAATTATTGATATGGTATTTACCTTCTGCGAACAAAAGGAATGTAGATACAGTTACCTTAACAATGGTTGTGAAAGATCGTTGTTTGTGGTGCTTTCTCACTTTAACAGGTGAAAATGGTTGATTTATCGACTTGAAGAAGCTAAGGTAGAGAGCACGAAATAGAATGTCTCTTGTGGCGCTATGTGTGGGAGAAGTGAGGTTAAATCAGGTAAGGACTAGTAAAACTAGAACTAAACCATGCAAGCAAAAATATAAACCAAAGTATGAGGCTTATGAGACATGAATAACTAAGAAAACTTGAAATGTAAAAACCTACTTGTAAATTCACACAGTAACAATAAATAGTAACCACTAAGTGTAAATGGTAAATAAAACACAGTAAACACTTCACACCAATTTACGCAAGCTTCATGAAATCATAAATGAAATTTTATTTTATTATTAAAAAGAATAGAGGCTTTACATTCGGTTTCGAGTTACCTCGAAGAATAATGGGCCCTTGCAGCTTCATTATGGAAGGTGCTCCTAGTCTCCGGCTTTCACTAGTTCTCCACCTCAAAACTCACTAGGTGCCACTCTCAATAGGGGTTTCAAGCTAAATATGGTAGCTTAGGGTTTCTAGAGTAAAATGGGAAGAGTTTCGGTAAGGAGAAGATTATTCTTGTGAAATGGGGGCCTCCACCCTTCTTTTATAATAGTTTTGATCGGCAGTAACTTTTCCCTTGGTTTTGGGCATACCATGGTATTGACGTTAGGTTTCATGACCCTCCTGCTCTTCCTTGATTTTTGAATTTTTACCATTTTCTTTTCTTTTTCTCTTTCTTTCTTTTCTTTTTGCATTTTGGGAATTATTTGTGTGTAAAAATAAATCATTTTCCAATATGGTCATGTAGATAATAATTTTAGGTTGGTGGAGGCCTAACTTTGGGGGAATGGATGTATGAATGATGTGGATAAAGGATAATGAGTTAGGTGGTTATGTTTTTTGTGTTAATAGATTTCCCCTTGATGTGTGAGGGCAGGAGCTCATCGTATGGCCGATAGAAATCATAGGATATTTATTGTTTGATGGTGGTGAGTAGAAAGGTGGTGGAGAACTGGGGCTGTATCGGAGGGTGGAGCACACATTTCACACAATCTGCAAGGGCCATAACTGGAAGTACACCTCCTCAATGGTGATTGAGATATATATAATTCCAAATAGAAAAAACGAGGTGGGCATTCCCATGCTCGTATTAATGTCTCAAGATACAAAAATAAAGAGGCTCAGAGGGGGACCTAAACAATGCATGGATCACTGCTATGTATATCATAATGGTCTAGAGGGGACTCAAATTTGAAACGTGATTATGGTCTCAACCATGACTAATCTGAAGAGCTGATAAATGGAAACAATGGCATCCATCTTGAATGCGGTATCACAACAATTGATGCTCTGTTGGATCTGGAGGTGTCCAACAACTAGGGGGACTCAACGACTAAGAGTCGGAATATCAAAGGTACATGGACTGCATCTGAATTGGATACTCTAGGAAGCATGTGGCTGAAGGGCTTCCAAACACTGTCTCCAATGCAGCCCATATATCCACGAGAACATACAACTCATGGGTTCCGAATAGACTCACCAATGTGCTAGAGTGAGGGGACATCGAGGGTATTCAATCAATCACTGAAGGGACCAATAACCTATACAAATATCAATGGTGTGATGAGGGAGTTGGAGTCGAGCACTTGAGAAAAAACCAACTGAATAATCACTAATGACTCCTCTCGGATGATCCGTAGGAACTCACCACTAGTGGGGGTGAGGCCAAGATACAGGGACCTCTGGGTCTGTCCTCTAGAATAGATATGTTGGTTTCGACAGAGAGAGACCTACAACTACCAAGGCAATGAGGTTTCCTTGATAGGAGCATGAGGTATATGACCAATGTGTAATAGTACTGGACCTAAGACTGGCGTGGATACTGGTACGCTATGGAGGGATATGAAGGTCGTGGAGTGATGAGACTCAAACTTATTTTGTTAAGAGTATGATGGCAGGGATAACCTGGAAGCATGTGAAACCAATTTCGTGGGGAGAGGACCACAGCTTAGGGGATCAGGAGTTGTGACTGCAATGGGGGATGCTCAAGGCGGGGAACTAACTAGTGATATCAGGAGACTCCAGGGATGACTCATTGCAAAATACTCTAAACAACGGAGACCTCACTTGGAAATGTTTCCATAACATGGGGATATACGTGATATGTAGGGGTGTTGAAAGGCACTGTTTGGGCCTTATTCATGGTTTATTGAGCTCGTAAAAGGTATAGAAGTGCACTCAATATGGTACCATCGTGTGGATTTTTGTACGATCCCAGGAAGGTGCATGCTCGTGGCCACTTTCCATTTTAGAGAGTCTAAAAGCAATAAGAAGACTCAGGGGGGTTCTTTTTCGTGTGTTAGTCCCCAATACCCAAAAAAGCATAAAAGTATGCCATGGAGAAATATTCTATCAAGAGAGGCTAGAGTATTCATTTTTCGTAATTAGTCCATCTGGTCTGGAAAAGGATTAAACTTATACTAGATAGACGCCTTTTTGGATACTTTAACGAGCATGAAGGAAAGCAAGATTGCTCGGCGATCTTTTCATTCTTTAAGGAGTCATAAAAGAGCCTAACAAAAAATCCATGATGGGAGCCCAGGGAATGGACAATGAGCGACAATATGAGGAACTGCATGTGGCTTCAACTCAATATTTCAAACTAAAAGGGTTGTCAATCCTAAGAGGGATTTGAATGGCATGGGTGGTAAATGCGAGGGAACGATAACCCATGTGGAGGGAGGATCTACTACCGAGCAGGGGAAAATACAAGGGTGGCTGGGTGGGGCCACCTACTCGGGAAGGGGAGGTCCTACAAGCACAAGGGAGAAGACCAAGGAAGTGCATCAATTTTGTAGAGGGAAATGATTTCCTATATGTCAGTCAAGGGGTTATACATGTGGAGATCAATTGTCAACTAAAACAAGTGGAGTTCAACACGAATTAGACCTATAAACATGGAAACTATACCAAAGCATGAAATGTGCATCTAGAAATCAAACAAAATATACAAGTGATGTGTGACCTCAGAAACGGCTGAGATCACACATGTGAATAAATGAGTAGGGTTAATGATCACCTTCCCCCATGCTATGTGCATGGGGTTTGTGATTGTGGATCACATATGCGTTAGTTTGAGCGATGGTCTCATTGCAATACTAAGATATATGTGATAGGGCAGGGTCAATATGATTGAGAATGTCTCCTATCCCAGGGTCGAGGTAATCTATTATTCCCCCTAGCCTAGAAGCTTCAATGTGGTGCAGATGTTTTCTCAAAGAAGGATCAACTGGGCATTGACCAAATGCTGGCAGGGGGGTGTACCATGAGGTTGTTGGCCATGGTGGCATACTGAAGTGATGATATGATGATGGGGGATTCCCTCAGTGTCTCCAATGAGAATCACGATGATGACGAGTAGGCAAGTTTTTGGACCTTCCCCCATGTTGTGGATATGTGATTTCCTCGTCAATTTGAACAGATAGGTCATGAATGTGGTGTCGACGGTTGAAATAGTATAAATGGTCTTTCCCTCGGTCGATGAGGATTCCAGGGTTTGGATCTCCTCAATAACAGTAATCGAGTACTCTAAGGATGGTTGTCGCAACTCATGGAGCACCAAGCGGTACTCTTGTAAGTTGAGGCAATGGTGGGAATAATGGTCATAGATGCCACGGATCACACATGATTGGTTGGTGTGCAATGATTTGTTACATGTTTGAGGAGGGGCTGGAAATTGAACAACCAGGATGTTCTAGTAGTGATCCAATGACTCCATATGGGCGCGAAGGTCGGGTAGGTGCGGATAGTTATGGGTAGCGTGAACCAAAGTATCACATAAAACATATTTCATAGGTGTGCATGCTTGAGGAGGGGGGTTCAAGTCTTTGTTCGTTGTTGTTGGGGTGTCGGTTTTTGTGTCTTTTCCCCCAGCTTTTTTGGAAGTCTAGGGAGAAGGGTTGTGGGAAGTTGTTGCCGACACACCAGGAGGTGGGTGATTGGCGGTATTGATTGGTTGGACCGACTTAAAAATGACATGGGGGTTAGGTGTGCAGTTAGGTGTAGGTAGGTACCAGAAAGGGATACCTAATGTCAATCTCAGAAGATTCAACGTTTTCATAATCAGAACGCTTACAAATCCTCATGTGGGAATCAAACAAGAAAGGGATTGTGTGGATTGGGGTGGCTCCCACGTGACTAGGTACTCGCGATGGTTGAGGTTGAGCTGGCCGCTAGGGTTGCGGTGGAGGTATCGATTGAGCTACAGGCTGTGATTTAGGGGCTTATTGTCCTTATTAAATTTTGCACAAATCCAATATCTCGACGGCCGACGGCGGTGGGGGAAATTTGATAAAGGTGGAATTCATCGAGGCCTTGGAGTAAAGACCCATCCCTATGGTTGAAATCAAAGGAGTATGCGTGCCAAGTATAGGCTTGTCGAGCATGGGGAGCACATTTTCTGGTGTTGCAGGAGCGTTTGGGTCATAGTAGGTAAATTGGTCGATTTTGACGACCCGTCCCTCATGGGGGAACATCATGAGACAGAACACGGATGAGGTGATGAACTTCATTTCATACATGTCATTGTGTCCTAAAATAAGGTTGTAGTCGAGCTGAGCATTTACGACTTCGATGTCAATCAAGATATTTTTTCCATCTAGTTGGATGGGGACGTTGGCAAGCAAGCCTTGTGGTTGGGCTGCATGGCCATCATAAGCTCGAAGGGTTGGTGTTGATGCTTGTAATGGAGGGGATCCTAATTTTTTCCATACAAATGTGGACATGAAGCATGTAGAGGCGCCCTCATTGACTATGCATAGATGTATAACCAGGTTTCAGATCGAAACTGAGATCTTAAATGTAATGGACGAAGGCATGCGGGGTTCTGAATTATCTAAGTCGAATTCCATCAATCGTGACTTCAAAGGGTCGATCGCACCTAACGCGGTTAGCAATGATTTCCATTGTCCTGGGCAGTTTTTTAGAACTTACAGGGCTGACATGGAAGTGGGGGACTAGGATAAGTCATCCAGGATGTTATAATTAAGGGTGGTGTGAGCGTTGGGGTTATTAGTAATGCGGTGCAGAGGGAATTTGGGGGCTCCTTCATTCGATAGTGGTGGAAGGAATAATGATTACTTAACATGGGTTGACATGGTCTCCTTATCTAGAGGTATGGTTGACATTGACCACATCATTAGGAGGTGGTGAACTCCTGACTTGGAGACCTGACTTGAGGATGCATCGTAGGTGGTGGTTGGTTGTGTTGTGAGGACCCCTTGCGTGGGTAGGGGGTTTCGCAATGTCATAGGTTGTGCTAGGACAACCCCTTGCATGGGTAAGGGGTTTTGCAACACCATAGGAGGTTGTGTCATTTGGGATGGTTAGGTTTGTGCCTAAGGTGCGGTGGTTAGCCTCCTCCCAAATATGGTGGGCTACAACTAAGTGGGGACGATGGTGAGTGTAGTGTCCATAAACATTACAAAAGGAACAGGGATGGTTGGTTCGCAACTGTGGGTTCTTAACCTGTTGGGGCAGTTTAATGGGGTCTTGATTCGTGAGGTTGAGGCCATTATTAACTAGGTTTTTTGGAGGAGGTCTGCCCCTCCCCTCGCATTGATTTTTTCTGCGATCCCGCCCATGTCTATTGTCCTTTTGGCCTTCTTGGTTATTGGGGAAGGTTGGTTTGGTTGCCGGTTTTGCTAAGCATAAACCTATCGTTGAGGTGTAGGTGGAGCCTGAGGTTGGGTGGGTGCAGGGGATTCTTGCAGTGGATAATAGGTAGGGTGAGCTTAAGGTTGGGGGGGTGCAGGGGCTTCTTGCAGTGGATAATAGGTAGGGTGAGCTTAAGGTTGGGGGGGAGCAGGAGTGGGCAGCGGATGGTAGTAATCCGGTTGGGCCGCAGGAGGGGGGTACGCTTGTTTCTTATGACCATCGCTAGGTGTCGTGTATGTGGGCCCCTGTGTTTGATTATTGTGTTCTGGTGGCACATGTGAAGTTGTTTCTCTAGAATTAGTTTTTGGACATGAAAATTTGGGACTGCATCTCATAGTGGGTTGCGTGGACATTGGAGGCATATGCATGGGGGGTTGGCCAGTGGACGCAATGTGGCCGATGATGCCGTCTACAACATGTGATTCCCTAGGTGCATCCTTCTGAGAAGTATCACCGCGTGGAGCATCGGGTAATATGGTGTAAAGGTATCTGTACTAGGCATAGATAAGGTTGAAATACTGGGCTTTAAGGATAGCCTCTTCTTCGGTTTGGGGTCGCTCAAATGCCACATACTTGGCAATGGCTGGAATGAGAGACTTCAAGAACCAATCTAAAAATATGTGGTCGTATAATTTAATCTTACACAAACTGCAGCGTTTACGACATTCATGGATATGGTACATGATATGGGTAGTCATATTTTGTCTGCAAGATAGGAGAATCTCAACACCATCATCGTAACAAACTAGTAGCTGGAAGAACTGCATGATAATCGAAGCGAGGGACGTAAAGATGGAATGAGTCCCATGGGGTTGGTCAATGTACCACTTGGATGCAATGCCAGTGAAAGTTCATTTTAATAGGTGCAGTCGAATAGATTCGTCCATTATGGAGTTAGAGGAACACCATAAGTGAAAGGACATGATATGGTTCTGGGGGTCTACACCACCCTTCCCCTCGAACTTGGGTATGTCCGAAGGGATCTTGGTAGGCATAGGAGGCCACATGGGATCATGTTGTATTGGGTCGTTGGTCAAGATAGCCAGGTTAGGGAGTTTGAGATTGGACATGAATGGAAAACTTGCAGGAGGATGTGGCATGGATGGGCTGACCTACGTGCTAGCCATGGAGGCTATCATGGAGCCATCTCCGCTGAATGAGGGTACATGTGCGTTAGTCATAATGGTAATAGAGGAACTTCCTATATGGGGGGGAGGGATCTGAAAGGAAGGGGTGGTGCCCCCAAGGTTAGTTCCAGTAACTAGAAGGGTTGTGGTTGTTGGGATGGGACCGCTACCTATGGGTATGGATGTAGTGGCTAGGTGCACAGTGCTGCCAGGGGTAGGCTATGTGGCAACAAGGATAGAGCGTCCTTTGGATCCCACAGTCGGGATAGATGCTTAAGTAGCGACAAGGATGCTAGCATGTCCATCGCCAACGATCCCTCCATAAAATTGGTTGGGGTTCATGCCGGCCATGGGGCTAGATGGTGTTGTAGGTGTGTGTGACTTTGATTCAGAATCGGATGTGAAATAAGGGGCATCAAGATGAATATCCAGCGACAAATATGTGTGTGTCAAGGGAGCGTGACCAGTGGGCTCTAAAGGACCTTGTTGTGGGTACTTCCCTCGCCGTCTACGGGAGTATCTCGGGGGATCAATGATGGCTGATTTTGTGAGTGCAGAGGAGGTTAAAAAAAATGCTCAAAAATTCCAACTATTGCCATGTGTGCAGAAGGAGAGTTCTCAACAAAGTGGTACTCAGGCAAACAAAAAATCTAAAACTCTACTAATATCACGTGTCACAGCAGGCGAGTAGAAAGGAATGACCAGAATGCCAACAAGCAGCACTACTTAAAAGTAAAATGACTCACTATCTTGAGGGGTATCAAAGCATGCAAATGCCTAACTAAAATATATGGAAGCTCACTCAAATCGTATCTCCTGCAGGGTGATGAAATCTGTAGTCAGAGAATACGAAATGGAGAACCAAATAGATAAGGGATTTCCCTCTACCGAGAGGGATCCTAGGTAAAATATCCCTACAAGAATCGAAACTAGGCTACCCCATTCATGACACGTCCAAAAATGAAATTCGTCGTTTTATCCCTTTGGTCGCTACACCCCTGGTATGGAGGACTGGTAATGCAACGAGGACTTCGAACAAGTGTCCTTTAGAACTAATTGGAGAGCGGAATTGATCCAAAAATGACAGGATCTACTAACATGTGAATGCATGTGAATCCTTAAACAGTTAAATTTTAAAAAAAGATTCAAATATCAAGCTTATGAAAAGGATTAAAGAACTGAAAGAATATAAATGAGCAACAGATTCAAACCATAAAAATGAAGACACCATGTGATAACGGAGTTCCTCCCTGATGGACTACATCTCCGGTTCCAATTTCAATGAGTACCGATCTTATTGGTCTTCAACAAAATGCTTGAACAAATACAAAGTTCCTTCTTCAAAACTGCTACAAATAGACTTAGGCTTCAACAATTAAGTCCTCTCACTCTCCAAAATCTCCCAAGAGTGGCTAAAAATCCTCTTACAAAATGAGCAAATCTTACAAAGCCTTCAAAGGCAAGTTGGCATCATATCACCAAAAACTTCAATATCTTCCAATCATGCGTACAAACTTTCTCAATTTCCTCAAGGAGCAAAAACTCTGCTAAACGCTTCTTTGTTATCAGACCGCTGGTGTGGACCACTTTTACAACGTCATCATATTTTGAATTACTCTTTTCTCTCCAGACGTCCTCCCGCGGGATTGGATCTCACGACCTCTCCAAGCGAGGTACTGAATCCTCCCGTAGGATTCTTTTAACCAATCCACTAGAAAATCTCATGTTATCCTATGTTCAATATCTCCAGGCAACCTCTACTAGGTCATTAATTTTACACATGCGCATGATTTATTTCGTGGAGACCTCCTCCACAACGCATCCTTCCATGTATTTATGCCCATGCAGAGGTACTTTCCAACACTCGTATTCCTCATACGGTGGCTCTTCTCTCCTTAGAGTAGTGACGCTACACCAAAACATAGGTGCGGCGGCAGTCTCCATGCGGTCTTGTCTACCACTGTTTTCAAGTGAGCAAAACCTCAACAGCTGTACGTTGCAAGGGAAATGACAACATTTACTTCAACACTTCACGGACGCCTACCTCATCTGCTGTGTGGAGAAGTCGTTGAGAACCATCCACAGATATTCTTTGTTAAGCTCCCATCTCGATGCTTCAAATATCATCTCTCAAGATAGAGTTTTCAAATCCTCATTCAAAATTGGGTTCCTTGGAAAACATGGATCTATGAAGTTACGATGAAACAGATCCAACAATTTAAATGCCGACATGACATTTTTCGAACGTAACAATCCAAAGTTCGAGCTCGATCCTTGATCCATCATAACAACAATGAATTCTACTCTTGCCCTTCATTCTGATTTCTTATTGAATATATTTTATCTTAACAAAGTGAATAATCTCTTTGGCCGCGTGTATGGCCATGATCCCAGCACCTCCGTAAGCGGCACCGTTATTTTTGTAAACCAGCGAACAGAGAACAGCTGTATGAACTGACTGCCCATCAGGTTCCAATATAGTCTCCTTCCATAGCAGACAATTTGATAAAGATTTTTCTGATCTTCAAACTCTTCTAAGGAAATCGTGTACACGAACAGTTCTGATAATACGTTGATGGCTATGAATATTAGATCCAAAGGGATACACTCTAACTTGAGAGAAGAATATAGTCTAACTTGATTTCTTGGCATAGTTCCACAACCGCGTTCCTACACCACTATTACCATATCGCAGGTACTCCTCTCTCAAATCTGTGGTAAGGTGATCAAGGTATTCAGCTCCATTCTCTGAGGCGGGCCACAAGCTTGAGCTTTGCAAATTATTTTTATCTTTAAGTAAGGCATCATTTTTTTTCGTCCACATCTTTCTCGACTGTAATAACTCGCTTTCATACACCCGTTGGAATTGGCCTGAAGCTACTTGGTGTCTCTGCGGAAGCGAAATGTTTATCAAGTTCGCCATTTCTGCAGCACATTTAATAGATGGATTCGTTGGAGACATGCCTTTCATGTAGGGTCGTGACTTCTTTTGAACGTCAATATCAAAAACTGCATAAGAATTTAAAATTTAGTTTCGCAGAAATAATAACCATTCTTACCCAATCAGTCAAACGAATGTTGCTCGTTGGGTTGCTTTCTTTCAACAGCAACTTCTTTGGACGAGGAGACTTCATCATGAATTGCCTCTTGAAATATTGCTGCTTCCTCTCGCTTGGATCAATCCTGCACAATTCTCCTCCGATATTGTTGAAGATGAATTGAATCCTCCTTCTTTATGAGATGAGAAGGATTACCTTCCTATGGCTTACTTATTCTAGGACCAATTATTTTACCATAAGCCTTATATTTATAGCATTCCACAATATTATGATTCTTTCTTATACAGAAAGTACAGAAATAAAATCTGTCGTCATACCTTGGATGTTTTTTTAACTGTACTGCTACTTGATGATTCACTTACTCCTTCTGAATCACTATTTGCATACACTTTCCTTTTTCTTTCTTGAATTTGAAACCATTTTGGTTTCAACTCTGCAAATCCCAACATTAATGCTCTGCCGCATGTCCTTGCTTGCGACAATAGGAGCAAATTTCCCATGAGATTTTACCAGACGTTGTCTCCTGATATCCCAATCATTGATATCGGGGACATTCGTCAACTTCAATTGGTTGTATGATTCCTTTTGCCTCAATACCAAGACCTCCTCCATTGAACCCCATCTTGGTTAGGATTTTCATGCCAATCTCATGCGCATGCTTTTCAAAAGAACCCAAATAAGCATTTGTATGTGATGCAGCTGGATGAACATAATTGTTACTTACCTCATCTTTTAACTGAGGAATAAATCTCTCCAAATACACCTCTCTTAACTTCGAGGTATCATTCTCATGTTTGGTTGAATTTTTAGAAGATGAAACATCCATATGATCTTCTTCCGCATGAGGACAAAAAGTGCAAATTCGGTCATCTTCTTCTACAGAAGGACTTCTTGGATTGTCATCTTGTTCATACTTGACTAAAAATTCCTCCTTAATTTGCATCTCACGTTGCATCTCCTTGAGTTGTTCTTGAAATTATTTCTTCTCTTCTGCCAAAGCTTCTAATTGTCTTCGCAAGTCAACACTTTATTTTCCTTCATTATACAATTCTCGTACATTTTTCTTTATGGATAATAATCTTTCACGAAAATATGCATCTCTACAAAGATTTGCAAGTACTAAATATAAGGGTTATCTTGTGGGATTTCCATATTAAATCAACAACCAAGATGATAAATGTCCACACAAAATCCCAAATAAATTCAAAACCATATCGAAACTTCTTTGATACCAAACTTGATCCGAAAATGGGTAACTTACTTTCCTTCCATTAATGAATACTTTTAATCAAATTATCAATTTCTTATTAAACATAAAGAAATTGGCATGACCATTCAAATTCTAATCTGCAACTAATTGAATATTTTCATAAAACACATATGAAAAAGATATGCAAACTAGATTTGTTAACGGAGTTCGTCAGGCCTCGTGACTACATCTCCGAACTCATTGGAACTTTGAGTCGCTTTATTATCTCCTTCATAGATATACAACTTCATAAGTACATTTGTATGTTCTTCATTTCAAGTGTCTCATTCCCATCTTGGGAAGCCTTTCCCTTCCTCACTAAGAATAACCAAGGCTCTCACGTGAACTGAAATGTTTCTCCCATCTTGGGATGAAATTCTTCATACAAATCTTACTAGAACTCTCTA
The DNA here is from genome assembly GCA_027924585.1 of Larix kaempferi. NCBI lineage: Eukaryota > Viridiplantae > Streptophyta > Pinopsida > Pinales > Pinaceae > Larix > Larix kaempferi. The sequence continues at coordinate 1,435,211 of BSBM01000338.1, read as the reverse complement.
AAAAAAACAACTTACCTTATTTCTCCAAATGAGAGGTTTTTATAGATTTTTCATGGATGATTAATCATTACACATGTTAACAAGAATATCCCTCCCATGATCCCCTAAATTAGGATCAAGAGACGCCTTAAGGGGTAGGTGGAAAAAAAGGTCTCATATTTCTCCATGAAAATCTCAACACCCCTTAGGACTAGGAAACCAATTGGTGAGGTGTATTCTCACACCTTTTTAATTTCATTTTTACAAATTAAATGAGAATTTGTATTATCATCTTCATCTAATTTCCTTTTACATATATTTTCATTGAACTTCGAATGAAACACTTTATGAAAAAAAAAATTATTGTTGTTGGAGAAACCTCCTTTTTGTCCATAATTTCAACCTACAGTTTCTTTTACATATGAAATCCATTCGACTCCATTCAAATTGCATCAATCATCTTTTTGTAAGATCTTCGTCGAATGAATTCCTTTGAAGCTAATGGAGGCCTTCTTCATTCTTTGACTTGTGGAGATCCTCTTGGAGTAGGCATTCCACCTAGCCTTCTGGAACGAGTCTCATTACTTTCCCTCCTAAGAGAGATGCCTTTCCGACAAATCGGCTTTTAACCGTGCCAAAAATTACTAGGGGATTTTTGGTTCCATAAGAGACAGCTGCTTAGTTTCAGGTGTAAAATAGCAAAGGAGAGTTATTTGGATTCCTACCCCCAGTACCCTACCTAGCTATAAGATAAGTTTTGGTCCCCAAGTGGGGTTAGATGTTTGCTTGATTAAAAAAAAATTGGTCTCACTTTCGTCTTTAGGGTGTGAGTGGGTGCACGAGTGGAGTGTATAACTATGCTAGATGAGAAAGAAGTAAAATTTACTGATAACTTGAAAGAAACTATATTGAAATTATTTTATTTCAAACTAAAAGATACTACTATGAATCAATAAGAGCGATTAATCATGCTAAAATCAACAAGCAAAGATAGTAAAAAATGTGTTGCAATCAATTGAATTTGCAACTAAATAGTCAATCCAAATCATGAAAGGGGATAGACAGAGGGCTTAGAGGGTTATAATTTAGTCTAAGGTCTGTCTGAGGGACAAAAGCGTTATGGGTTGCACACTATGCAAAAACATGAGCGCACCCACAACTGAGTGCAATAGTTCTGGAGCCTACCTTCCAGAGACAAAGGAGCGCTTTGGAGCACACTTAAATGGGAAAAAGGGGTGCCCTAGGGCACACTTAATCATTAGGAATATGCCACTCTAGGACTAGTTTCAAAAAAAATGAAAAACAACTTAAAACAGGGATGAACATGGGGTCTGAGGGTTGGATTAGGCGACTTTTGCAGGCCAGAAGTCAGCTAGGGGGATAACAGTACTAAAAAGCACTCAAACTAATAGATATAACAAGCAAAAAATATACAGTAAAAAACACTCAGATGAAGATAAAAAACAATTGGGGATTTGTAGGGATCGACCCAGTATGGTCGCCAGTTCTGTTTGTGGTGCTTTCGCATTCCAACAGGTGAGAATGGGTTATCTACCGGCTTGAGGAAGCCAAGGTAGAGAGAACATAAGAGAAAGTCTCTTGTGGCTCTATGTGTGGGAGAAGTGAGGGTAAACCAGGTAAAGAGTAGTTAAACCAGAACTAAACTATGCAAACAAAAATATAAACCAAAGTATGAGGCTTCTGATTCGTGAATAACTAAGAAAACGTGAAATGTAAAAACCTACTTGTAAATCCACACAATAATAGTAAATAGTAACCAGTAACTGTAAATGGTAAATAACACCGAGTAAAAACTTCACACCAATTTACACAATCTTCATGAAATGATAAATGAAATTTTCATTTATTATTAAAATGAAATTTTCATTTATTATTAAAATGAATAGAGGCTTTACATTCGATTTCGAGTTACCTCGAAGAATAATGGTCCTTTGCAGCTTCACAATGGAAGGTACTTCTAGTCTCCGGCTGTCACTGGTTCTCCACCTCAAAAATCACAAAGTGCCACTCTCAATAGGGGTCTCAATCTAAAGATGGTAGCTTAGGGTTTGTAGAGTAAAATGGGCAGAGTTTCGGTAAGGAGAAGATTATTCTTTTGAAATGGGGGCCTCCACCCTTCTTTTATAATATTTTTGATTGGCAGTACCTTTTCCCTTGGTTTTGGGAATACCATGGTATTGGCGTTAGGCTTCGTGACTTTCCCACTCTTCCTTGGTTTTTGACTTTTTTCCATTTTCTTTTCTTTTTGCATTTTCGGAATTATTTGTGTGGAAAAATAAATAATTTTCCAATATGGTCATGTAGATAATACTTTTAGGTTGGTGGAGGCCTAACTTTGTGAAAATGGATGTATGAATGATGTGGCTAAAGCGTAGTGAGCTAGGTGGTCATGTTTTTGTGTTAACAATCATAAAATGGACTTAAGCATTTAATTTAATCTCCTGCTTGCTATCGAGTATAATTAAAATGGTAAAAGTATAAGGAAGAAACTATCTGTACTACTCATGTTTTGGATACAACAATTCTGATAAACAAACTCTTAAATATGAAATTGCTAAATAAACTCATAAGAACAAATAAATTAACCTTTTATAAAATACAATAAGTCTATTATTATGAAGGTGATAGTTCTCCAAAATAATGAATAACAAAGCAACATGTATTTTTCCCATACAGTTCATAATATGAATATTTAACCGAATTAAAATCTATAGTTAATCACATAGTTAAACAAGCATAGAATAAGCCAACTTACTTGGAATAAAAGGCAAAAAACACTTGGATCTTCCCAGTTCCTCCCAGCTGTAGAAGAGGAAAACCACACTTACTTTCCCAACTTCACCCCTGAGCTAGACCACCACCATAAAATAATGAACTCAGTTAAGCCAATCTGAATGCAGAATTTTCCCAAAAGTATGTAGCAGATTCAAAAGATGGAATTTCTAAATAGAGAGAGAGAGAGAGAGAGAGAGAGAGAGAGAGAGAGAGAGTACTTAGTAGCACACTTTCCACATAGCAGCAATTCTCTCTATACACCAAACATCATCTTGTGTCTCCTAAGTGCACTATTATATAATTTGTTCCCAAGTCTTGTGCCATCTCAATCAAATCTCAAGTTGATATCTTGATCCCTATAATTGTGGATCTAGTCATCTTGCTGAGATTTTGACTTGGATTTGATTGATACCAAATATCTTTGTTGTTGTCCACTTATTCATTGTTTTATGATGGTGTCCCCTCTTTCAACTGGTGGCTCCAAGTGTCTATTTTTATTAATAAAATAATATTTCTTGTCCATAATATTCATCCACATGAGTGTGACTATTTGGTCTCATAGTGTTTTATAACTCTTTTACATAATAAATGTTGGGGACTATTTCTCAAATAAAAATACTTAATCAAATAGTTCAAAAGTATTGGGGGTATTACATATTGTGAATAAAATTAACTTGATTATAGATGTAACATTCTTTTTTTTTCCTCGAAAAAAATCATAAATTTATTAGAATATAGCATTCCTCATGTACAAAAACAATCTAAACCATATGTTGCATCTACAACATTGAGCCCTATTATTTTTACAAAAAATTAATCTAAGCCAAAGCTCTTTTAAAATCCATATTGCTAAGCAAAATCACAAGTCAATATTTCCATCCACTAGTTTGTTGGATATTAAAAAACAATACATAAAAATCATTTGTTGATTTGTATCAGCTCTTTAAAGCGCAAAAATTTTATGATAGTTCCCATAACCAAATTCTTATATGGGATTAACCCTTCCTGCTCTTCATTAATATAATAGCATTCCTTTTATCATAAAGATGAATTAAAATTCACCAACATCACGATTGTCCATTCATCCAGACATTGCAACCACTTATATCCAAATCAACAAAGGAAAAATATGTTCCTAAATAATGAATAGCTTGGATTCAAAATCTATAATCTTTATGACGAATGGTTTCATAGATAATTCCTTCATGCTTTTCATTGATTATCCACTTTCCCTTGTCTATATTGACACCTTCCTTGGATAAGATATTCGCTTCAAAATTCCTTTCCCCCAAAATATGACAGAATGAAACTGCCTCCATTTGATTCTTTAAGCAAATAATATCCTAAATAAGAGGTTGCAGGAATATGTTGTGGAAATACTTAACCTCTATAAGTCAATCAATTACCATCTTAGCCTTACCAAAAACCTACAAATGCTTAAGATTGTTCTCCACAGCAAGTAATAATAACAATTTAAGATCATAACATTTTGTGTAGTTGTGTGTTCCACCTCCTAGGTCAACTTTGAAGGAGAATTTATTAGTTCGAAAAAATAAAACTTACATAGCACCCAGGATCCTTGATATTTTTACGTGGACCCATAAAAATAAGACCATGGTCAATCATTGATAATCTCTTACTCCTTAACCTAACAAATCTTGGGCATTTTAATAGATTGTGGATAACTATGTAGAACAACATCACATCTAACAACACATGACAAGGGCGATGAGAATAGGCCATCAAGGAGACAATGATTCTGAGCCTACCATAACTTCCAGGATAGGATAAGAGGAATCCCTTTAATCTCCCAAACCTCAAGTCTTTGACATGAGTTGAAAATACATGCATTGATTGAGGTTCTAATTCCCCATGGAAGCTTGGCCTCAAGATGACCTCCAGCTCCTTCTAGACCTGAATTGAATACCTGCATTCCACAATCATATGGAAATTGGTCTCCTCGGTGTTCCTTCATAAACAACACCATCTTGGACTTGATTTATGTGATGTTAAAGATGATCCCATGTGAGGAATTTATTGCACAAGAAAATACACATTAAGATTTTTTCCTTTGGGGGAACGTTGTACTTCCAAATCGCTTGCCACCACTATTCATGGTCAACATTATCTTTCTTCATCAATAAATCACATCCTGCTTTTGGAGAGAAAATACAGTGTGAGTCATCAATCCAAACTAGAGAGTCCTTCTCCTTAATTAAATGCACATGAGATATAGATAACAACTTCGTATAATTATTCCAGGTTATAGCATAATCATCCTTGAATCCAAGTGAATCAACGCTTCGCCATCCATGTCCAAACATAGTATGAGCACTTTGGTCATAGAATTGATTAAGAGTTACCATTCCTTTAAATATTAGGAACATCGCCATATGAAACAGTAATTTATAATTAGAATCACTTCCAACCCAAGCATCCTCCCCCACTCAAACACTTCTCCCATCCCCATCCTTCTACGCAAGGCTCCTGGAAATTACAGAATAGGATAAAATGACATCTTTCCACATGATGGAAACATTCTGGATATATTTAGATGGCAATCTGATCTATTCTAGGATAGTAGCTAGAATAATATATTTTTGTAGAATTGTATCTTGCCAGATCCCTGGACCATTAATCAAACGCCAAATTCTCTTTGCTGATAAAGCTCTAGATAATGCAGGAAGGAACTTGATACCCCATCCTCCTTAAGATTTTGGAATAGATAGATCTTTCCATTTAATCCACATAGTACCTTGATGATCCAGATTTCCAGCCCAAAAGTATTGGAATAGAAGCTTCTTGATTGAGTCCAATATATCATGGGAGATCCATAATATTGTCATCTGGAAAATTGGCATGGCCTGCATCACTTATTTGGCTAGGATTAGTCTCCTAGCCTTTGAAAGCTAGCGATAACACCAACATGAGATTCATTTTTCGCACTTAGCCAAAAGCCACACCTAATAATTTTGACATAAGACCCTTGTTTGAGAAAAAAACCCTAAGTACTTCAGCCCATTGTCTAAATCAAATGTATTGAACTTGGATATATCTAGATAACTTGCCAGTTCACCCCCATCTAAACCTTTTGTATCAATATAGGATTTATTGTCATTAATATTCATACCATATGCCAAACAAAACAAGGATAAGATGGAGAGAAACTTGTCTCTATCCTATATTGAACCATTACAAAATATTAATATCATCAATGAACAAAATGTGGGAAATCCAAAATCGACCACCGAAATTAAGTCCTTTCAATCTGCCTAAAATCTTCGCTGAAGATAAATCCCTGCTTAACCCATCAGAAACAAGGAGGAAAAGGAGAGGAGCCAGCAGACACCCTTGCCTTATACCCCTTTCAAGTCTAAAGAAATCGGAGGCCGCACCATTAACCAACACTGAAAAAGAGATCGAATTTATACAACACATAATCCATTTAATGAAAGAGTTGTAGATCCCGAATTGAGAAAAAGGCATTTTTAAATAAGACCATTCCACTCTATTAGATAAGTCAATTTTAATCACCACAAATTTTAAATGCTTGGCTCTGATGGAATGAAGCCCCTCCTACATAAGACCAATGGCATCATGAATATGTATACCTAGTAAAAATCCAAACTGCTCTTGGGATATTAACATTCCTTATAAAGCTAAACATGAGAGAATCGAATGGAAACCCTAGAGATGAATTAAAGTATGAGAGTTACTATCCAAGAGAAAGTATGATATTATGTCAATACCAACTTTGATTACACCAAAAAAGGAAAAAGGATGGTTAATGGAGAATATAAATAACACTCAAAGACAATATAAATTTATAAATTTAAGTTAGGATGGATGATTTGATAAATAGTTTAAGTGATGCAGGGTAATAGATCTAAATATTGAATGCATGGATCAAAGAAAAATATGAATGAAAGATAGTATTGAAAAATAAATATACTTTGTATGAGTAATTATTCATTTCGTTTTGACTCACTACTCCACCAAATAAATTTGTGGTGATGATGATAAGGACAATGCAAACATTCATTAATACGTTTGTAGTTATATACTTAGTTGCAATTATAATTTAAAATGAAAGAGAAGTGAACATATACAACATATTATATTAGTGTTCAAGCATTGAGAAAAAATTTCAATTATAGATAAATTTGAAAATTCTTCAAACGGATTTTGAAAGGTTTGCATATGAATCCAAAAATGGGCAACGCAATTTTGGATAGGATAATACACTAGAGGCAAGGAGTCTTAATGTCGTGACATTATTCAAAAATAATTATTGGAAATTTTGCATCAATAAATAAATCAAACACGTAGAAGCTCATAAACGTGTTGAATATTTATATATAAAGATGACTTCACCGGATTTTATTAAAATATTTTAAATAAATAGTTAAGTAAAAAAATTTTTAAAAAATTAAAATTAAAATATAAATATAAATAGTATTTTGTGATAAGATATTAAATGAGATTATATTGTAATTGACAAATTAATTTTTTTGTTAGATTTTATTTAAAATTGATAAATTGATTTTTGTGTTGGATTTTATTAAAATATTTTAAATAATAGTGAAGTAAAATAACTATTAAAATAATGTTAAATTAAAATAAAATATAACTAATATTTTATTGTTAGATGTTAAATAAGATGATACTGCAATTGTTAAATTATTTGGCATTGTATTTTATTTTGCAACCTCAAAACATCATACACATTATATATTACACAAATCATTAATCACTAAATTTAATATAGTCTAGCCAAACCAAAGGAGAGGCATGAAAAATGTTATGCACTCACATTACATATGTGCATTACTTAAATATTAGGCTTACTCTTTGAACTATTCAACATTTAGCTTGTGAACATGGATTTAATCTTAAAATAATTTTTTAACATAACATATTCTATATATATATTTGAAGTTAGTATGTATATGTGTGATGTTAATTTTTGTTAGCTTATTTGGTTAAGGTGTGGATCTTGTAAAAGGGCTACTCGGGTTTAATTCCCCTTAGGGGAGAGCTAGTTAGGAGGAGACACCAAAATCCAACCAGTTGAGAGTTGATGTGGCCTAGGCCGGATACGCTCCCTAGGTAATTTTGATCATTTAGATGCCCCTGAGTCCGCAAGCTAGAGAGATTCTAGCAAACAGAATATATATATGTGTGTGTGTGTGTGTGTGTGTGTGTTTGTGTGTCTACCTGGGATGACCCGGGTTCGGCGAAGTTATTTGTAGACACAACAAAACGCTTTTCACAGGCCCTTTCGGCATCAACCTATAAACGGATTGACATCTCACCCGAAGTGAAGTATGAGGGTTACAAAATCAGGTTTATGTAACCTTCGTGATGTGCGGATGTGGGTAACAACCTTGCATCATGTTCCTTTCTTAACATCTACTTAACAAAACAATATACAGACGACCTCGCACTTCCCAGTTACCAACAACCTACAGAATTGCGTTAAATCGTTGTTATCTTTACTGGTTAACTATACATTCATCATACTTAGTGTTACTTTGCAATATTCATACACATGTGTTCCATTTACTTAACATGTGATTTCCATTTGCATATACATGAAAGAAAACGCATAAACATATATTATAATGAACTCAAAACATGCCATAAACTCAGACATAACACACATATTTATGTGGTTCACCCCCAGGCAGGAGCTACGTCCATAGGAACTGTTCTTATATTACTTGGAAGGGTAACAGTTCAAGTCTGCGCACTCAACTGCAGACTCTCCTCTACAATCAAATCTCTATGCACTCAATTGTAGAGTATGTTCTCTCTCAGTCTAGATCTACAATCCAAAACAACAACACTTATCCAACAACCAACCCTTCCTTATACACAAATACCCATATATATATAAATATATGTGTTCCCAAAGGTCGCATATTACAATAACTATGGAACAACCCCCATAGTACCCTTAAACCCAAAAACCCCATGGTTCTCCTGTAGACCACACTTAGCTTGAACTTCTTTGTCCCTTCGGCACCGCTTCTTCTGACTTTTACAGATGCAGTTCTGACTTCTGTAGTGGCGTGTCCTTTACACCTTTCTGCTTCTTTACTTTCTGCTCCTGTAGTAGTCAGGTCGTCGTTTGGTATTTAACTGCTTCAACCACCTCTGGTTGTCCTTAGTACTTCGTCTTTACTAAGGAAACAAGTTCCTTCTTGTCAACTGTACTTCGCTCCATACCCTCTGCCCGAGAATTGCGGAGTCACTTATCTCCAAAATTGGTCAAAGTCAAGCCTTTCCTAACTATACTTTGCTTCCAAGACTTGCTTTACTTGGGATGCACCCAACATGCCCATAACACTTACTTGTGGCTCGTCCCCAAGCCACTTACACTAGGCTTCTTTGGCTTTGCAACACTTGGGGTGCTCATCTTCGCTGTAAAATCTTGGTATTTTGAGATCAGCTTCACAACAACCTCCTTAGTATCTTGCTCATATTCTTTCATTGTATCTAGCAACATCTCGGATATAGGTTCTTGCATTTGAAACTTTAATCTTCTCTCTGTCATTCGAAGTTCTTGCAGCTTCACCTCTATCTCTTCAGAGAGTGCCAATGCCTCTTATTGCTTAGGTTGTAACTTCACTGAAGTTTCAGCTTCCTTTGCTCTTAATTCCTTCAACTCTTTCTGAAGTTCCTTTGTCTCTGCAAACTTCTGTATTCTTTTCCTTGGCGGAAAATCCTTCATATCCATGTTCATTGTGTTGAGGTCCTTCTGCTTTGTTTGGACTTCATCCTGAATTTTCTGTAAGTTTGGGTCTTCTTGCAGCATGGCCCATGACTTAGTCATTTCTTCTAGCAAGTCTTGACACCTCGCAACTTCTGCAGAGATGTTCTCTATTGAAGTCTTCAGTTCTTCAGCCCTTACTTCTTTTACCTCTAGCGGAGTTGCAAGTTGTTGCCTTGACTCTAACCCAGCAATATTTTTTTTGGAACCAATCTCCATATCTTCCATTTTTGCTTTGAGATTATCTACAAAAGCACCGATATTGAAAATGATTGCTTCCACTTTCGGTTCTTCTTCACAATCCTGGATCTTTGTGCAGACTTTTGCTACCGCCTTTTTTAGTTTTTTCTACTTCTCATGAGCACTTGCTAGCACATTGGTCTTCGCTCTGCATTCATTCCCCAACTCTTTATAACTTTCTTCTAACTTGAGATGTTGGTTGTATGAGATCATGTCTCTTTCCTTGATTTCTTCTACCACTTGCAGATGTAGATCGTGTAGTCCTTCAATGGGAAACATTCCCACGCTAATATCCAAATGTGTGAGCTACTTCACACCTTTATTTATTTTGTCAGACGGGAATATCACATTTGTTGGCTCTATGTGGAATAACAGAGGTCGCATTGTTAGTGCATACGCTTTTCTTTTTCTTTGGCTTGACTCCTCTGATCTGTCTTCGGAGTCTGATTCTCTTATTAAATATCTCTGGACTTGCTCCATTCTCGCTATCATGCTCTTCAGTTCTACGATGCTCTCTATCATTCTTTCTTGGAGTTGCTCTTGCTTGTTGTCTTTTATTGCGAGCATCTCTTTAATATGCTCATGGACTCTAGTTGTGATGCAGTCATATTCATCGTCATGCAACTTCGTTTTGAGTGGAGTCTTATGTTGTGCATGGCCCAAGTTGGCACAATTTTGATGAAGCGAAGTTCAGAAATGCGCAGTTAGAGAAGCGAAGTCCAAAGAAGCGATGTAGTTTTGCTGATGCGCAGTTCCAGCATAGCAACTATTTTTGGCAAAGAATATAAGTAAATTAAGGTCCATTAGCGACCTATTTTGGGTGAGTGACTCCATGATTCTTGAGACTTGGGTAAGGAGCAGTGTGTAAGCGAATGAAATTGAACTATTAGCCAGAGTGGCGGAAACCGTTAAGGAAAAACAATAGGTCGACAATAACAGAAAATCCAGAGTGGTGAAAAGGGACATGCCACTATGCAGTTAGAGCTGTTCTGTGAGGACTGCGGATGTCAAAAGGGTGTCAAAGCCAGGAGTGGCACAAAAGGGAGGCCTGAGGCAAGTGGAGAAACTGTCGACTACGATAGGCCTGGTTAGGGGGGGTAACTACACCATTTTTGGTACTATAGGGTTTTGGCCCATATTCATTGTAAATACGTGACCTAGGGGCATGATCTATAAAAGGGGAAAGCTTGTAAGGGAAGGGTTGATCTTTGATAAGAATTTTGTGGATATTTAGTTGATCTTTGTTAGGAACCCATGTCTTTACTTTATTAGTATGTTGTTGTTGGACGCATATGCTTTGTAAGTCGTCCCGTAGTATTTGTTGATTAATAGTTTATGTTATTGTTTTTGGCGCATATGCTTTGTAAGTCGCCTGTAGTATTGTTGATCCATAGTTTGTAACGGCCCATGGTTTTGACCCATAGTATTGGTGCCTAGAATTAGTATATAAGTGTGTGTTGAGACCTATGAAGGCACCGTGAAGTTAATTGTATTGAGCTTGCTCAAAGGAGGTTGCCCCCTCGAAGTGGCTTGTGATCAATATAAAAGTGATTTTGAGTTCTGTCATTTCTGCTATTTCGCATATTCTTGTTAATTAATTGTTGTAGGTGCATCACATCTGGTATCCGAGCACTTTCTTGGGCTTGCTGGGTGAAATTTCTGCCAAATTTTTTTTCGCATCCGTTGCAAGTTCGGATTTGGGAATAATCCCTATCCGCTTAACTGTGGGAAGTACTTGGGCATAAGCCCTAAAACTCATTGTGAGGAGTACCACAGGAACCCCGAAGTAGCTAGCCCATTGAGAGGACCTGCCAGTGAAAAGGGCAACGACCCCTACCTGATTAACTAGTTCCCACCCGTGAGGTAAACCAAGAGCTATTGTTTGTGGCAAAGCGGTTATCAGTTTTACCTGAGCCGTGGAGTGAGGGGTACTGCCCCAATACGTAAGCCGTCAGACAACATTGGTGGCCGAGTGAAACCCCTGAACTGTTAGGAAGCCGCACATATCTGGGGTCCATATCTACTTTCAACTGAACTATTGTCGATCACTGCTGTGTCGTTTCAGATCCATTTTGCAAGCTGTTCCAGATTCAGTCGTTTTCAATCCATTCGGCGCTATTCCAGATCCCTTTCGAGCCGTAGCCGCTCCAGTCTGGAAAAAAAAAAAAAAAAATTAATAATAATAATAATAATTTTGGGGAACCCCTATCATCCCATTTTGCATATTTCAGTCTTGAGGACCCTATCCCCAATTCCCCTTCCCAAAGCCCGAAATCCCACATTTGTCTATTTTTAGGGTTTTCCATAACTTCCTCAGATTTCACCCAATCACCTTCAAATTTTACCACAGAGTTCCTTTCTAAATTCTGCTTCTTTGTTCCCCTCTGCCAAATTTTCCCATTCTTTCACCCGCTTCTGAAATCCTCATTTTTGCTTCCCTGTCTATCCAACAGTGTCCAAAACCTAGTCAAACCCCAATTACCCTTCTGATTTTTTCCCAAGTCCAGATTTTCCCTTACTGAAGTAGTTTCTGTTTTTGTTTTCCTACCCAGTCAACCGAAAAAAAAAAAAAAAAAATCCTGGTTATGGTTGTCACCCGTGCAGGAGTAAAAACCATGGAGGACGCACTTGCAGCCATCCAAGCCAAACTCCAGGATCTAGATGAAAAATTTCTCGGTCTCCATCTTGAACATTCAGCTATGAACAACAAACGGCAGTCCGAGTCTTCAGCAGACAATGGGTTCTCTTCTTCCAACAATTTCCGTGGTCCGAAGCTTGATTTTCCTCGCTTCAATGGTACCGATCCAACTGGATGGATCTATCGTGCAAAACAGTATTTCATTCTGCATAATACTTTTGATGTCAACAAAGTTCCGTTGGCATCCTTTCATTTGGAACAGGAAGCTCTTCAATGGTACCGTTGGTACATCAAGGCTCATCCAGAGCCCAAATGGCCAGACTTTTGCTAGCTCCTTTTGCAACGATTTGGTCCTAGTGCTTTTGATGACTTCACAGGAGCCCTCACTAAACATCGCCAAACTGGCACTGTGAGAGGGTATCAAACCGAATTTGAGAATCTAGCCAACCACACTGAAGGATTGTCTGATGACTTTTACCGGAGTTGTTTTATCAGTGGTCTAAAGGATGCCATCCGCTCTGAGGTCAAAATGTTCTGTCCCAACACAATGATGGAAGCACTAGGGTTGGCTAAGTTGGCAGAAGACAAGATTGCATCCCAACAACGCTCCAAGCCCACTTTTGTTCCCTTCCGAAATATGGGTTCTCAGCGACCACCTATACCTCAGGCTCCTCGACCGACTCCTATCAAGCGTTTGTCTGAAACAGAGATGCAAGCACGCAGAGAAAAGGGGCTTTGCTATAATTGTGATGAGAAATTCACTCGGGGACATAGATGTGTTCAGCAAAATCTCTATCTCTTGGATGTGGAGTCTCCACCTGCCTCTAAAATTGGTGACGAAGATCCAGAAACACTGGATGCTCCGGTCGACATTCAGGAATTGCCTATTGACCCTCCGTCTCAGGATGACCAGCCAGAGATATCTCTCCATGATTTAGCTGGAATCACCACCCCCCAAACAACGCGGGTCAGGGGTTACTTCAAGAAGCTTCCTCTTACAATACTCATTGATTCTGGTAGCACTCATAATTTCATTGACCCTCGGATCGCTAAACAAGCTGATTGTTTTATCCATCCTTGCTCCAACTTTGAAGTCATGGTCGCCAATGGGGGCACCTTACCTTGCAAAGGGAAGTGTCGAAATGTGCGTATCTCTATGGGAGATTATACCTTGCGCTCTGACATGTTTTCCTTGCCCTTAGGCGGATGTGATGTGGTTTTGGGCGCTCAATGGCTATGCACACTTGGCCCTATCTTGTGGGATTTTGCTGAATTTTGGATGTAGTTTTCCCTCAATGGACACAAACACACATTGACAGGATTACAACCAGGTTCTCTCAGCATCATCAGTTCACATCGCATGGAAAAAATCCTCAATAAAAATTCACATGGTGTCATCGCTCAGATCCATTCCATCCAGATGCAACCATCAGCAGTCTCTACTACTCCTTTGGATCTACAACAAATTCTGGATCGATATACAGGTGTCTTTGCTGAACCAGTGGGATTGCCACCTTCCAGGCCAGAAGACCATCATATTCAGCTCCTTCCTGGCAGCGTTCCTCCCAACATCAGGCCCTATCACTACCCATTTCACCAAAAAACAGAGATTGAAATGCTCGTTCGGGACTTATTGAAGCAAGGTATTATTCGCCCAAGCACTAGTTCCTTTTCTTCTCCAGTTATTCTTGTCCGCAAAAAAGATGGTTCATGGCGCCTCTGCATTGAATTCTGAGCACTTAATCACCTCACCATCAAGGATAAGTTTCCAATTCCTGTTGTTGATGAGCTTCTTGATGAGCTTCATGGGGCTCACTTTTTCTCCAAGTTGGATCTTCGTTCTGGGTATCATCAAATTCGGGTTCATGAGGATGATATCCCTAAAACAGCTTTCCGCACACATGATGGCCATTATGAGTTTTTGGTCATGCCCTTTGGCCTCACTAATGCTCCTTCCACATTCCAGGCCTTAATGAATAAAATATTTCGACCCTACTTGTGGAAATTCATTCTGGTATTCTTTGATGATATCCTCATCTACAGTAAAACATGGGATGAACATCTCCAGCATCTGTATCTTGTCATGCAACTTTTCTCTGACCATCATCTCCATGCCAAGCAGTCTAAATGTGTTTTTGGATAGAAGGAAGTTGAGTATCTCGGGCACATTATCTTAGCACAAGGGGTTTGCGTGGATCCTGCCAAAATCGATGCCATGAACAATTGGCCGCGTCCTCAGGCACTCAAGAGCCTTCGTGGTTTTTTGGGGTTGACTGGCTACTACCGCAAGTTTGTCAAGGATTATGGGAAGATTGCAGCTCCATTAACTGCTCTATTGAAAAAGGATGCCTTCACATGGACACCTGTTGCTCAGTGTGCATTTGACAAACTAAAACAAGCTATGTGTACTACACCTGTGCTAGCTATGCCCGATTTTTCCAAGCCCTTCACTATTGAGAGTGATGCTTGCGGCAATGGACTTGGTGCTGTTCTCCTTCAAGATGAACACCCTATTGCATTCACCAGCAAAGCCCTTTCAGGTAAGAATCTAGCTTCCTCTACCTATGAGAAGGAAATGATGGCTATTCTGCATGCAGTACAGAAGTGGCGCCCATACCTATTAGGGAATCATTTCTGCATCAAGATTGATCACCAGAGTCTGAAATATTTCTTGGAACAACATGTCTCCTCCCCGGCACAACAGAAATGGGTTAGCAAACTCATGGGTTATCACTATGAGATCACTTACAAGAAGGGTAAAGACAGTATTGTGGCAGATGCTCTTTCTCGCACATTTGAGGCCCAAGGTTCTCTTTCAGCTATTTCTATGCCTGTTCCAAATTGGTTGCAATCTGTTCAACAGGGTTATGTCAGTGACTCCTCCTTATCTGAAATCATCCAACGCTTGACCAACAACCCTTCTGCTGTACCACATTACTCTTGGGATGGTGCTTCTTTGCAATACAACGGTCGTCTGGTGCTTCCCCAGAGCACAGATCTTCAACAGGATGTCTTCTATGAACTCCATGCTTCTCCATCGGCAGGGCACTCTGGGTTCCTCAAAATGTATGAACGAGCACGGCGTAACTTCTTTTGGCAGGGCATGAAAAGGACAATTCAACAGATGGTGGCCGAATGTGATACCCGTCAGCGCAATAAGGGTGAAACAACACTCCTTCCAGGATTGCTTGAACCCTTGCCCATACCTACACGGATTTGGACAGATATTTCTATGGATTTCATTGAAGGGCTCCCTAAATCTGGCGGGAAGACAATGATTCTCGTTGTGGTTGATCGCCTCTCCAAATATAGTCATTTTTGTGCTCTCAGCCATCCCTATACAGCCTCCTCCGTCGCTCAAATTTTTCTGGACCAGATCTTTCGTCTTCATGGCATCCCTTCTTCCTTTGTCTCGGATCGTGATGCGACTTTCACCAGTCATTTTTGGACAGAACTATTTCGCCACACTGGCACCAAACTGAAGATGAGTTCAGGGTATCACCCACAAACAGATGGTCAGATTGAAATTGTCAATAAATGCTTGGGAACTTATCTTCGTTGCTTCACCTCGGAATAACATCAGTGGGAAAAATGGCTCCCTCTCGCTGAATGGTGGTACAATACCTCTTACCACACTGCCTCTAAAATGACCCCATATGAAGCAGTCTATGGTCAGGCACCTCCAGCTCTTCTTCCATACACCCCCACCAGTTCACCAGTTCAGGAAGTTGACACGGTCCTTCGAAACCGCGATCAGATTCTTCGCATTTTGTGGGACAATCTTCACGTGGCAAGAAATTGCATGAAGCAACAAGATGATCAGCACCATTCTGAGCGCACTTTTCAAGTCGGCGATATGGTTTTTCTTCGTCTCTAGCTGTACAAACAATAATCCTTGAAACTCAAAGGGAGTCATAAGCTCGCTCCAAATTTCTATGGGCCATATTGGATTCTTCAGAAGATTGGGTCCGTTGCTTATAAATTGGAATTTCCTCCTTCCTGCATTCATCCAGTCTTTCATGTCTCTTGTCTGAAGAAAGTTTTTGGCACCAACATCAGTGGAAAAACGATTTTACCCGAACTGGATAATGAAGGATCCATCCTTTTGGAGCCAGAGGCCATCCTCAATCGGCGCATGCGTCAGCTTCGCTCTCTCTCTATCACAGAGGTCTTAATTCAGTGGCACAGCATGCAACCAGAGGATGCTACATGGGAACCACTCCTTCAGATTCAACAACAATTTCCACATCTAAAGCTTTGAGGACAAAGCTTTTTTTAAGGGGGAGGGGATGTTAGGAACCCATGTCTTTACTTTATTAGTATGTTGTTGTTGGACGCATATGCTTTGTAAGTCGTCCCGTAGTATTTGTTGATTAATAGTTTATGTTATTGTTGTTGGCGCATATGCTTTGTAAGTCGCTCGTAGTATTGTTGATCCATAGTTTGTAACGGCCCATGGTTTTGACCCATAGTATTGGGGCCTAGAATTAGTATATAAGTGTGTGTTGAGACCTATGAAGGCACCATGAAGTTAATTGTATTGAGCTTGCTCAAAGGAGGTTTCCCCCTCGAAGTGGCCTGTGATCAATATAAAAGTGATTCTAAGTTCTGTCATTTCTGCTATTTCGCATATTCTTGTTAATTAATTGTTGCAGGTGCATCACAATCTTTGTGGTCTTTTGAGAGACTAAATATTGTAAAGAGGCTCTGTAGCTATGTGTGTAGAGACCTGTTGAAGAGAGAAAGAGGCTCTGTAGTTGTGTGCACAGAGACATATTGTACAAAGAAGAGTCTATAGATGAGTGCGCAGACTGTAACTGTTGAACTGTTCCCATTAATATAAACAACAGTTCCCATGGACATATTAGCTCCCATCCGGGGGGTGAACCACATAAATAAGTGTGTTATGTGCTTGAATGAGTGTGATTGTATATACTTATGTTTATGTTTACATTCATACTTATGCTTCTGTCTATTTGTGATTTTATATGTATTTTCACGTGTATGACCAATGAGAATAATATGTTAAGTATGGAACATGTATGAATGAATGCACAAGTATTTAGGAATATGTTGAATGCATAAGTAATAGGAATAACACTAAGTCAGCGAAGCCTGTAATATGTGTGATTGTTAATAAGTTGCGCAGTCTAGACTTGCATTGTCCTATTGATTAAGTGGTTGTTCAGAGTGTGCAGTCCTAGTATGCACTATAATATAAGAGGTAGACATGAAGTAGGTGTGACTTCGTGCAGTTCCTCAGTCTGTTAACTGTGCATCACTTGATTACATAAGCCTGCTTCTGTAATCCCCCATCACTTTACTTTGGGTGAGACCTCAGCTTGTTTGCAAGCTATTGCCGAAAGGGTCGATGAAGAAGGGTTTTGTTGGACCACAACTGTGCAGAACCTGGGTCAGTAAGAGAAAGTTAAGGAACGAGGTTCATACCCAAAAAATGGTTCCATTGCCGTGCTTGAACTGGTGATGTGTAACGAATATTGGAATTCTGAGAGAACAAAAATACAGAACTGGGTGGATAATACAGAAAAAGAGTTTGCAAGGAAGGAGAACAAACATCCGCGTTTCTCTGACGAAGAATGGTTGCAAAGATACCTATATTATGATATTTATGAAATTTTCTTCGCATCCTTAAGCAATGACCTATATGAGTGGTTGTCAATACTAGCAGAACAGAAAAATTGTTATCAGGGTGGAGAACCTACGGTGTGGACTCCAGAACTGGTTCAGAGACTTAAAGCAGTGGATAGCACAATCTCAAGAGCAGTAGAATTCTTGTTCGATAGCGTACTAGAAGGATACATAACAGAATTTTTTGTGGACACTCTGAAGTCTTACAGAGAAGTAGAGGGATATTTCTTCAAAGGATTCAGAGGTAAGTACCTGAATAATCTCAGTCTATACATTAAAATGCTATTAGCAGAGAAAGGTGTCTTAAGAATGCAACAAGATCCCTAGAAATTTGAGTCTATAATGTTTAGTAATATAGACAGTGACATTGAGGAAAACATTTACACATTACGAAGTGGTAAAAGATACAAGTATAGTAACGAGAAGAGGCCTAATGAACATGAACTCTGCATCTCTCTAGAAAATGACTTACAGGTTGACTGATAGTGAAATAGAACCTCTAGTAACTACCTATCATCCCATCACTCCATAGAAACCTCTGGTTGACGATAGAAGTACTGCTAACCCTGTTGGAACGGGATAGATCTGTAGGAAGTGCGGAAGTCGACAGGTGCAAAAGGGTCATTCCGCAGAAGAAGGACCCTTCGCAACATTCGCGGAAGCACAAGAAGTGTTAGATTAGTTGAGTCGGTCATGTGGACCATTTTGTAATAAGATAAAAGCATATAAATAGAGTAGGATCATAATCCTAAGGGCATCGAAGTTTTGGATGATCATCCTATCTTTTGGGTTCGTTTTGTATTCGCAATTTGATGTCTTGACAGTTTCTGTGAGGTTTATTCCACAGGTTTGGTGAATGAATGGAGATGTTTAGTTATGGTGTAATCTCTGTCTTTAATCTTATGCAATGATGAATAATAACTATGTTATGTGAATGTTTACATTGGTTGATGCGAATATGTTGTAGAAGTAATGTTAATCTGAATAAGTGCGTCGAATATGTTGTTCTAAATGTTTATTGAGATTTGCGAATGATAAGTTAATAGTATGTTGTGAATGTTATAATCTCTAGTTAGTGTGAAGGAAATGTGTGCATATCCTCTACACAATTGAAGAAACTTGGTTCCAGCAGCCCCCTTATCCATCTCGGGTGAGACTGCACTTACTTTGCAAGTGTTGTTGGAAAGGGTTACACCTTTCCGGGCCGGTGTATAAGGGAGTTTGGGTTGATAGTTTGTTGGCGATAGTATGAAGTGAACCCCTGTTGATAGAAATTGTTTCAACAAATGGTTCCGTTGCCAAGAACTTAAGGAAGAAGAGCAGAGGATATGATGTGGCATCTAACAAAACCAGAGATCCAAGAGTGGCTTGATAAGAAGGCGGAGGAATTCGCAGAAAGAAAGAAGCGAGATCCTAAACAGACAGCGACCAGTTGGTTAGAAAGATATATCTACTGAGACATCCATGAAATATTCTTCTGTGTATTCTTGGTGTTGTTCCATGAGTGGCTAGCACAACTGACATTCCAAAAGAATCACTGTTAGAAGACTGAACCTGACTGTTGGACCCCAGAGTTGGTGCGACAACTAAAGAAAGTCAACAACAAAGTATCATGAGCTGTTGATTTTTGGGTAGACAGTATCTTCGAAGGATACATAACTAAGTTCGCAGTAGATACCATCAAGTCGTATAGTGACGTCGAAAGGAACTTCTTCAGGGGACCAAAAGGAATATTTTTGTCATCATTAAAACTGTGGATTAAAATGCTTGTCTGCGAAAAAGGGATATTGAGGATGCCTTTTGACGAGTAGAAGAATCGGTGTGTGAGGGTGAAGGTATCTCATAAATGCGAGTCTGACGGAAAGATGTGGTAGATGGACATGAGCGATGACGAGTTTCAAAGGGAAGCGAAAAACAGTGTGGTACCTTGAGGAGTGGAGCAATATTCTGGCATCCTGAGAATAAGAGGAGGACCGAGAGAGAGTCTCCTAAGAGGACCGGAACAGAGAACTGCAAAACAAGATCACAAAGGAGGAAGTGACCTTATTGTGAAGGAGACGTCGACCAAGCTACCCCAGAGGAAGAAGGAGGTCAGATCGTAAGTTACCACGTACCTTCGACCCTGCACACTACTCCAAAGTTTATAGGAAGAAATCCAAACTACTCCCGGAGTTTCCCTACGTGTAGTAGGAAGAATAGCGCTTCAGTGAATAACAATACTAGCAACGTTAGGATGGAAGACGAGGCAAAGATGCCCACCTTTCAGGGGAATGGGACCGAGGATGCCGAACAGTATTGGTTTATATGCGAAGTAGTCTGGACTGTGAAGTAGGTTCAGGATGATTCTATAAAGATGGGACAGCTAGGGATGACCCTTAGGGGCTGGGAATTAGACTAGTACATGAAGTTTGTAAAAGTTCCAGTGGGAACAACAGCCAAAACACTGGCGCAGGTTAGAACGACAATGATTGACGAATTTAAAAAACCAAAATATGAGTCACAATATGTTACTGAGCTTAAGGAGATTAAGCAATTTCCGAATGAGTAAGTGTGGGAATTCGATTAGCGATACAAGACGCTAATAGTGAAAGTGAGCTTTCCGATAAATGAGCTGCAACATAAAGAGTGGTTCATCATAGGACTAGTATTGCATATTCGAGGGCCGCTGATGCAACAAAAATTCACAAGACAGGCAGAAGCATTAGAGATCCCAATGAAGCTAGAGGCTTCACCAATCAGCGAAGCAAGAATGGGAATGGAAAGAGTTCAGGCACAATTGGCCAATTTGACATTGCAACTCGAGGATATCAAGAAGGGCAAGGAAACCCGTGGAGATGTATGGTGCACCAGATGCAGAACTGAGGGGCACCATAAGGACAATTGCCCAGAATTCCGTGAGTATTTGCAATCGGGGGCACCAAACCCCATTCGTCAAGGAGGCATGACATGGTGTACAGTCTGTCAGACCAGAAGGCATTGACCAAAGGAATGCGTATATCTGCCAAAGATGGTATCAAAGATAGAAAAATTATACTGGAAATTTTGTTGATCGATTGGCCATGATGAGAAGGACTGTAGGGCCTATGAACTACTGCAAGATCGAACAGCTGACACGTATTTCATGAAGGGAGAAGAGCCATTGGTGGTGCAGCAGCAATCGCAATATAATCAGCCGTAGTTTAACCAACCGCAGCAATACGACCAGAGGAAATACGAGCTGCCGCAGTATGGGCACCCGCAGTATCCACCACCACCGTGCCGTAGTATGGGAGGCAACAGTATCAGCAACTACAATATGGGAAACCATAGTATCAACCATATGGACCACCACGCGGAGGTTTCAAGGGAGGATTTCATGGAGGCGGAGGTGCTGGTATGGGATGTGGAGGAGCTATTGGACGAGGAAGAGGTCCAATCATCTTTTACAATTATGGATAGCAAGGGAACTAACAAAGAGATTGTCCAAATCCAACACCATAGTGTACATAATGCAATGTTGTAGATCATAGTGTAGAGGACTCCCCTCAGCTCATTTCTAAATGGAAAACTAAGCATCCACCCCAGAACGAGAACCAAAATAATCAGAATGTGCCATCAGTTGTGCAGAGGATATCGACAGAAGCCAGGAATAGCCATGTGACGGTTGGAATAGTGACAAAAGGAGGGGCAGTGACAAGCGGTGATAGGTCACACACCAATGTTAGACCAACTTAAACACAGCGGAAGAAGGTCACGTTTGATGTCGAAGCTGAAAGTGATGTCTTCTTAAAAGCACAGGAGGCAATGAGGAATAGGAGGCAGCTAACTCTTGAGGAAGAAATCTATGACATGCCACCGACGTTCGACTTGACGAAGTCACGAAGGAAGGAAAACACTGTAAAAGCCTTTTTGGAAAGTTTCCTATATTTGGAAAAGGACCCAGATGCACTGGAAGAGATAGCTAGTCTACTACAACGACGGGGAGGTGCACGACTGGAACAAATAGTTAATCGCATACATAAAAGAAAGACAGGTAGGAAGATGCAGATGTTGACACAAATCGAAGAATTTGATATCAACTCCATCATTCTGGATTTGGGTTCAGACGTAAATATCCTTACTAAACAGACATGGGAGACAATGGGAAAGCCATGGATGACCTGGTCACCAATACAGCTATGACTGGCGAACTAGA
This sequence comes from Larix kaempferi, assembly GCA_027924585.1. Lineage (NCBI taxonomy): Eukaryota > Viridiplantae > Streptophyta > Pinopsida > Pinales > Pinaceae > Larix > Larix kaempferi. The sequence continues at coordinate 1,412,960 of BSBM01000338.1, read as the reverse complement.
AAAGGATAATGTCATTCGAGAATCAAGAAATGAGGGTCATCGCACCACTGGACCTCGCGGAAGGGCTGCGCTATACGGAGCCATCCAGAGACGAGTTTTCAAAAGGGTGGGACAATCTGTATAGCATCTCTGAGGATTATGTTAATCCCACCACGAATGGAGAATTAGGATGGCATAGTGGCAACTTAGCATCCTCCGATTCAGATGAGGCCCTGGAAAATTGGCATAAACGGTTGCATGAAGTGTCCTTTTGAAGATGCGCATGGAGAACACAGTCCCTGCGAAGGGTAGCCACAAAGGAGTATGTGTTACCTACCTATGAGGGATCGTCCAACTTGGGCACATTTCTCACAGAATTTGAGGAAAAAGTGGTAGAACCATAGCATCGACTGGCCTTGGAGGAAGCCCTAAATGCTACTCCTGCGCGATGGTGGGCGGCACATAAATCAAACATCACATCTTGGCCAATATGTCGATGGCTCATGGAGGTTCGATTTAGCGAAGCTGCGGAGGATGACCATATGTGATATGACAGACAAGGAGACTCGAAGGTGCATCTGAATGCCTGTCAACGTCAATGGTGATCGAGAGAATGATAGGAGTGGGTACATGCATTCATACACACATTGGATGAGGTACCATGGAGCTGGTATGTCATAGCAGAACTTCGACATGGGACAACATCTTGGGAACAACTTACCATTGGCTTCATCCAATCGTTCTCATCCTTAGAGAAAATCCCTTAATCCACACCTCGCCATAGGTGCTCCACAAAAAGATATTTGAAGCAGTACCGACCGACCAACCAATGGCACTCTAATGGACTGCGACACAAGAAATGATGATGGAGTGTTACGACATCACTAGAGAGCCCGAAGATGATGATGAACCTAGGGCTACATATGTACCATAATTATAGGGCAGTCGCAGTGATGTGGCACCAGATATACTGTCGCGCAAATTTCAACAACCATAAATATCAAGAAGGTGAACATTGGGTTGGAGGAAAACCCCAAGTTTTCACACATTGGCGACTATTGGGATGAATCGACCATTGCGAAGATGACTGACCTACCACCCAAGTTTCAGAATTTGTTTCCAACAAAATTTCCAGAGACGAAGGGAATTTTCGTAGAATTAGGGAAAATAAAAATCCTCATGAAACCTTATTCAAAGCCAGTCAAGCAGCAACCACATCAACCGGAACCAACTGTAATAGGAATAATGATCAAAGCAAAACCACTGACGAATGACATCGAGAAGTACACAACAGTGACCCAACGAAACCAACAAAAATTGGCTACCGTAGAGAAGCCAACGATACGACGACATATCGACACAGCGACATTCGTTGTGTCAGTATGAAATAATAATAATAATAATAAAAAGCTGTCGACACATTATAACTAAGTTGGAAGCTGCCACGAAGCATGAAGATCTAAACTAGCCATAAAGACCATAAATGTTGCAGTTACACCACACAGGACAATGGAAAAAATGAGAACAACAATAGTTAATACCAACGCACGTGATGGATTTGGCACACCCCGGCTAGATTTGGTAATCATGACCTACGATCGAATGGAGTCTACCAACCAACGTTATAAATCTCAAAGGAGCCAACGGGGAAACATAGTAGTATCTAAGGAGCCGAATGGAAGTGTATGTCTCCAACACCAGCACTGAAAGACAACAACCCACACCAGTTGTGTAAGAGCAGCCAAAAGTTATGTCTACAGTCCCACAGAAGAAAAAGAGGATCCAACTGTAGCATAGCGAGATGGAGGCACAACACCTTCAAGATAAACACGTTGCAGTACTGACTGCGAAAGTACAAGCTATCGAGAAGAAGGATAGATTAGAGAAAGCCCTGGCTGGGAAAGAGAAGGTCATTGGGGAGCATACTATAGCACTCACTATGAAGGAAAAGGTTGTAGAGGAATGGATGAGGTTAGAACAAGCACTTGCGCAGGCATGTGAAAAGGCGGCGCTAGATCCGGATGTTGCCCCAGAATCTCAAGCTATTATGCTAGGAGTAGCCATTACTGAGCTTAGAAAGGAAAATGTGGAGCTCTAGACTCGAGTCACACCCAGCGCCCCACCTGCTCAAATTTAGAATCGGTAGATGGCGATAGAAGAAGCAGCGGTAGGGATGCAGGAGATGGAATAGGCAGCACAACAAGTTGCGGTAGGCCTTCCAGAGTTTTGGGACAGGTTGGTTGAGGATGACCAGTTAGTTGCACTGAAGAGAACTCTCCTTGAACCAGAAGAACAATTGGAAACCTTTAAGGGATCATTCAAAACGATGTCCACAATGATGCGAATGGCAAAGGCCGCGGAACTGCAAAATATGAAGTAGTAGGATGAAAAGGCCCACGAAAGGAAGCAACAATGAGTTGCACATTTGGATGAGCTTCAAACAAAGGATGAATCCCTCATAGAACGAGTAGTACCAGTAATGAAACAGGTACAGGAGCAATTGCAAGAGGTATGAAAAAAAGTATGCGACCACCCAACGGAGCAGCAAGTGACAGCGAGTGCGCAGCTCTGAGAATCAGTAAAAGAGATAGTTGATCAGATTCGAACCACCTATGATGACTTCCAACAGCAGTACAACAAAACAACAGTGTCTAGCTAAGGTATCTTGAGACGAGCCACAAGTTTGTGTTGGGGGCCTGTTGGCACGAGATAGATCCACAGGAAGTGCAGAAGCTGACAGGTGCGAAAGGGTCATTCCGCCGAAGGACCCTTTGCGTCATTCGCGGAAGCATAAGAATTGTTAGATTAGTTGAGTTGGTCATGTGGACCATTTTGTAATAATATAAAAGCATATAAATAGAGTAGGATTGTAAGCCTAAGGGCATCGAAGTTTTGGATGATCATCCTATCTTTTGGGTTCGTTTTGTATTCGCAATATGATGTCTTGATAGTTTCTACGAGGTTTATTCCACAGGTTTGGTAAATGAATGGAGATGTTCGGTTATGGTGTAATCTCTGTCTTTAATATTCCGCAATGATGAATGAGAACTATGTTATGTGAATGTTTACATTGGTTGATGCGAATATGTTGTAGAAGTAATACTAATCTGAATAAGTGCGTCGAATATGTTGTTCCAAATGTTTATTGAAATCTGTGAATGATAAGTTAATAGTATGTTGTGAATGTTATAATCTCTGGTTAGTGCGAAGGTAATGTGTGCATATCCTCTACACAACTGCGGAAACTTGGTTCCAGCAGCCCCCTTATCCATCTCAGGTGAGACTGCACTTGCTCTGCAAGTGTTGCTGGAAAGGGTTACACCTTTTCTGGGCCGGTGTATAATGGAGTTTGGGTTGATAGTTTGTTGGTGACAATACGAAGTGAATCCCTGTCAATAGACACTGCGTCAACAAACCCATAGAAAAACAGTAGTAGTAACATAGCAGGAGAAAGTACTCAGAACATTTCGACAAGTAGCATACCTAATATATCACTGAACACTACGCCTCCTAGAATAAGAATTACAGACGACATCAAGCTATTGATATTCAAAGGAACGGGTCTAGAAGACCCTGAGCAATATTGGTTTCTCTGTGAAGCCATGTGGAATGTTAAACAAGTACATGATGATGCTATAAGACAAGAACAACTAGTTACCACATTCAGGGACAAAGCATTAACATGGTTTATGAAGTAATATGTTGGACAGAATAGGACCCTAGTGGATATTAAAACTGCGCTCATCAGAGAGTTTAAAAAACCTAAGTCAGAGTCGCAGTGTATCACAGTGCTCAAAGAAATTAAGCAAAAACCCAGTGAGTCAATGTGGCAATTTGGTCAAAAGTTCAAAGCACTATTAGATCAAGTGAGCTTTGACATAGAACCACAACAGCACCAGAAATGGTTCATAGCCGCGATGTTGCCACACATTATATTACCATTGATGCAACAGAAGGTTACTTCGCAGATAGATGCCCTAGACATTGCGATGAAACTAGAGGCTTCGCCTATAGGAGATACTAGCGCAGGTATGGTTCAAATACACACCCAACTAGCAAATTTGACATTACAATTGCAAGATATAAAGAAATGAAAGGAAACCCAAGAAGAGGTTTGGTGTACAAAGTGTAAGGGAGAAGGTCCCTACAAAGAACACTGTCCGGTATTTAAAGACTACATCACTAGTGGAGATCCAAACCCATTGAATCAGCAACAAGGACCATGGTGTGATATTTGACGATGTAGAGGACATCGCCCAAAAGACTGCTACTTACTTCAGAAGTATGTGCAAACACCTAAGAACTTATATTGCACATTTTGTAAGTCAGTTGGCCATAACGATTCCAACTGTAGAACCTATGAATTCATGATGAAAAGAAAACATGATGTCTACTGAGTACAAGAAGAAACACCGCATAATAATGAAAATGCACAGTATGATCAAGGCACGTACATAGGATGTGGTAGATTCAGAGGAAGAGGAAGAAACACTGGCCAAGGAAGAGGAAGAGGTCAAATAGTATTTTATAACTGCACTCAACCGGGACATCTATCCAGAGATTTCACGAATTCTTGTAATACCTGCAAATATTGTAAGTCTTTTGATCATGTCATTGAGGCATGCCCTGTTTTGCAAGAAAAAATGCAAGAGAGAAGACCAAAAGCACATAACCAAAACATACAGATGATAGCAACTGAAAAACGGAATACAAATTGTAACATTCATGTTGTGAAGCGAAGTGGAGCTATGACAGGTGAAGATCAAAGAGCAGAAGCATCAACCTCTGAGAGTCACCAAAATAAACATAAGCCTATTGAAGGAACTTGGATAAGGAAAGAAATTGGAAAAACACCCGCTTTCAATTTGAAAAAAGAAAAATAAGTCTTCATGGAAGCCAGAGAAACCTTCAAAGAGCCAGAACTTGTCACTCCATGAACCAAGTTGTGAAGTGAGACTTCACCTATAAAGGATATGCCTGCTTCGTATGATCACTCACATACTGCGACATACACAATGAGTCTTGTTGCGCAATTGTTACAGAGCTGTATGAAGCTGTTAAAACATGAGAATGCCTTAGCAGAATTACAGATCCTACTGAGTCATTACAAGCAACATAATGTAGTGACTGAAACACATAGAGTGGTTCATCATATCAAGTGCCATAAAAGAACTGGAAGAGAAATGAGACTGAATGTGTAGATCAGAGATTTTGAAATGGATGAGATTATCCTTGACTTAGGCTCAGAAGTAAATTCCTTGACAAAGCAGACATGGGAACAAATGGGAAAGTCGAAGTTATCATGGTCACCAATACAGTTGAGGCTAGCCAATCAGAAAAAGGTTATACCCTTTGGGAGTTTAGCAAGTGTCCTTGTTGACATTAATGGAGTGCGAAGTAGAGTAGACTTCGAAGTGATTGAGATCGTATATGATATCCAACCTTATCCTGCACTATTGGGGATAGATTGGGCCATGGATAACCTCGCAATTATCAACCTGAAAAAGAAGCAGATGATATTTGAAGGAGTAGATATCAAGGTCATCGTACCCTTGGATCCTTCACAAGGACCTAGATACAATGAGCCAATAAGAGAAGAATTGTGATGAACCTGCAACAATTAATTAACGAGAATATGTGTGATAGTAGAAATAACAGAACTCAGAATCACTTTTATTGATCGTAGGCCACTTCGAGGGGGAAACCTCCTTTGACCAAGCTCAATACAAATAACTTCACGGTACCTTCATTGGTCTCAACACAAACTTATATACTAATTCTAGGCACCAATACCATGGGTCAATACCATGTGTCAATACAAACCATGGGCCAATACAAACTATGGATCAACAATTACTACTGGATGACTTACAAATCATATGCGTCCAACAACAATAAGACAAACTATGGATCAACAAATACTATGGGTGACTTACAAAGCATATGCATCCAACAAAAATATACTAACAATGTAAATAGAAGGGCCGGCATGGGTTCCTAACCAGAATGCAGAGCGCAAGATCTGGATCATATCTACAAGATGACGGTGAATCAGGCAGACTACGTCAACCCAACTGATGATGGAACATTGAGTTGGTGATGCAATAGTTCTTGCATATCAGACTCAGATGCAGGAATAGAGAATTGGCAGAGCAGAATGCATGAAGTATCTGCAAGAAGATGCACGCAACTCACGAGATCACTGCGCTGGATTGGAACAAAGGTAATTCCAATCCCTACTTACGATGGCTTGACTAATATTCATACATTTTATCAAGAATATATTATATTATTTTCAGACAAACATAAGATAGTAGCATTGGATACAACATTGCATGTTACACCTGCTATATGGTGGGCCGCGCACAAGTAGAATCTGACCACATGGAAAGAATGTAAGAACATGATGGAGATCATATTTCTAGATAAAGCTAAGATTGTACAAGTAAAATATAATGGAAAAACTGATCCAAGGGATCACATGTACCATTGCATGGAATCATGGACACATGCACCGCAAGCAGAATGGGTCCATCAGTTTGTGCACACACTAGAGCAGATCTCAAAGAACTGGTACACAAAAACATAACTTCGCAAAGGGACAGTGGAATGGTCTGTCATGATTAAAAACTTCCAAGCAACTTTTAGCTTCGAAGATGAATGTCCAAGTATAAATGAGGAATTACAGGTCATCGAAAAGAAGGTATTCAACGACACACCAGAACCTGTGTATCACCAACCAGAATGGGAAAGACAACTAGAACATGCCCTGGAATATTATAACTTCGCTTTTGATGAAGAAGAAAATGAAAGTGATGATGACAACCCACGCAATGTTAACATACCTGAGTCGGAAGGAAAGCGCAAAGTCGAAGGACCTCCATTGGAAATTCCGGATCTAAGTAATCCTGTAAAAACTCAGAAAGTGAACATTGGAACCACTGAAGAACCAAAGTTCCCTTCGATAAGAGATTATTGGGATGAAGAGACGGTTGCGCAAATAGCATATTTACTCCACAAATATGAAGACTTATTTCCTACGAGTTTTTTCTGAAATGAAGGGAATTTTGGGCGACTTAGGGGTTATGAAAATACCTCTCAAGCCGGATGTGAAGCCCATTAAGGAGAGACCTTATCGACTAAATACAAGATATAAAGAAAGGGTAAAAGCAGAGCTTGATAAGATGCTCGACGCTGAAATCATTGAACGTGTAGAAGAGTCAGAATGGATAAGTGCCATGGTTATCCATGAAAATAATACTAAAGGAGAAATTAGGATTTGTGTAGATCTCAAAAAGCTAAATGATGCATCACTGCATGACCCATTTCCTACTCCATTCACAGATGAAGTATTAGACAATGTTGGAGGGAATGAGGCATACTCTTTCATTGATGGATTTTATGGATATCATCAGATCATAATTGATACAGTAGACAGGCACAAGATCACTTTTTCCACATAATGGGGCTCATTTCAATACACAGTAATTCCCTTTAGTCTGAAAAATGCACGTGTTATTTTTTCGAGAGTAGTTGTTGTTGCATTCAAGGATTTCATCCATAAATTTCTAGAAGTATATTTTGATGATTGGACAGTCTTTGGGTTACTGAAGAACCATTATGCCAGCTTAAGACTAATGTTAGCAAAGTGTAGACAACATCAGATCTCCCTGGACTTGAAGAAGAGTATCTTCTGTGTTCCCTATGGAATTCTATCAGGACACATTGTTTGTAAACAGGGTCTGATGGTTGATCCATCTAAAATCAGATTTATTGTGAACTTGCCAGCACCTAATTTAGTAAAACAACTATGCACTTCAATGGGGAACACAGGCTACTGTAGGAAGTTCATTAAAGTATATGTGCATATAACTACGCCTATGGAAAAATTGTTGAATAAAGAAGCAAAGTTCATATGGACTGAATACTGCTAGAAAGGATTGGACACACTGAAAGAAAGGATGGTAACTGCGCCTATCTTAGTTTTTCCAAATTGGAGCAAACAATTCCATGTACATGTAGATGCTTCATCCATTGTACTTGCCGTTGTGATAACTCAGCCAGGTGAGGGAGGTATTGACCATCCTATTGCATTCTCAAGCAAGAAGTTGTCCTCAGCAGAAAATAATTACACTACTACAGAAAGAGAAGGCTTAGCTATGGTATATGCACTGCAGAAATTCAAGCACTATCTGCTAGGTGCGCACTTCTGTATGTTTACCGACCATTCAGATTTGAAATACCTAGTCAATAAACCAGTTTTAGGGGGAAGAATCTGTAGATGGTTGTTACTATTTCAAGAGTATGATTTTGAAATCATTGTTAATCCGGGAAGGATGAACTCAAGATCTAACCATCTTTCTAGAATTGAGTCAGGTGAAGAACCTACAAACCTGGAAGATAGTTTACCAGATGTGAAATTATTTTCTATTCAGATAGCAGATGACTACTATAAGGACATTATAGAATTTCTTACCACAGGTCTGACACCTACAAAGTTTACTACGCAGTAGAAGAAACAACTAGTAGTAAGAGCAGCTGACTTCACCATAATTACAGGACAATTATACAAGATAGGACCGGATGAAGTACTGCACAGATGTGTGCTAGAACATGAGAAACCATTGATACTGACTGAAGCACATTCAGGGGTGTCTGGAGGCCACTACGTAGGAAGAGCTACTACACATAAAATTGTAAGAGCGGGACTATGGTGGCCTACACTCCATAAGGACTCAAAGGAGAATTGTCAAAGTTGCAATGTTTGCCAGAGGAAAGGGAATCCATCTTGTAGAGATGAGACGCCATTGATGCCACGGTTGACATTGCAAGCCTTTGATAAATGGGCTATTGATTTTGTGGGACCTATTAACCCACCAGGGAAGTGAACTGGTTCAAGATACATTATTATAGCTACAAACTATCTAACCAGATGGGAAGAGGCAAAACAAGTAAAGGACTGTAGCACAGTTACTTCTACGCAGTTCATTTTTGAAAACATTATCACAACGTTTAGATGTCCAAAGATGCTAATGATCGATCAGGGAACACTCTTCTTAAATAGAACTATTGAAGCCCTGACTGAATAATTTTAGATTTACCACTTGAAGAGCACACCATATCATCCACAAGCTAATGGCATTGTTGAAGCTTTTAACAAAGTGTTGGAAAATGGGCTGACTAAGGTATGCAACATAAATAGGGATGATTGGGATATGCGAATACCAGTTGTGTTATGGGCACATAGGACAACTTGCAAGAAATTGACAGGCCATACACCTTTCAGGTTAACATATGGACAGGAAGTTGTGATGCCAATGGAATACATAGTACCAAGTCTGTGAATTGCAACATTCACAGGCATGGAAGATGATAAGACAATGGAAGAAAGGCTAGTACACTTGGTTGGGTTGGAGTAAGATCTCTTCATTGCAGGATTTCACCAACAAGTGCAGAAAAACAGAGAGAAAGCATGGCATGATCGCCACATCTAGTACAAATTATTTCAGGTAGGAGACGTTGTCCTCCTCTATGATAGAAAATTCATGAAGTTTCCTGGAAAATTTAAAATGCATTATCTAGGACCATATATTGTTAAGAATGTTACTAACGGTGGCGCAGTTCAGCTAGCCACATTAGCAGGAGAAAACCTACCAGGTCTTATTAATGGAAGTAGACTAAAACCCTACAGGGATAGTCCTACTTTGCTAGACCCTCAGTGATTAGAAGCAAGGAAAATTCTAAGTGTCAAGTGCAGTTTAAATTGGACACTAAGAATGCGAGAATAAAATTTTGCACACAATTTTGGTCAAATATGAAGTTCCATGAAATATGAGATGCGAAGTGCACACCGGAAGCTGAAATGAGAAGTATCAGAACACTCACTCTATGAAGTTAAGAACAAGAAAAGGAAATGTGCAGTGAATGTCGCAATTCACAAATATTAGCCACCAGATAGGGTTTGCACTACAAAGTCAATGTATGGTAAAAGGACAATGCACAGTGAACTACACATACCAGATAACCGCTAGCGCAGTCTGAAGGAAAAGATAACAGTTACAGTATGTCGGTCGGTAAGTTAGTTGATATCTAGATTGTCGGTCGATTGAGTCGTTATCCACTATGTCAACATCGACAAATCCCCGCATTTAAAGAAAATCTTGTCTGTTCGGGCACAATCAATGACGGAAAGGACTGAGATCTCAGCGAGATCTGAGCCAATGGACATGGCACTTAATTCCTAATTTAGTTGTGCCCAACGCATTCAATAACGGAAAAGACCGAGATCCTCGATGTATTTTGCAAACGGTTATAACATTTAATGTCTAAGCTAGCCGTTAAGGGCACATCGTTGGGGTAAAAATCCTATAAATGCTAAAGAATGTTTACTTACCAACTTTACCACGAATTTTGAATTTTTACCAACTGTAAAAATCCTAAGTGCTCACCAGCTAAAAGTAATAGTTGCTCGCTAGTATATATCTGCAAAGCTGACTTTAGAAGAAATTTTGGGTACCTTCAACCATTTTGGTATGAAAGGAGTCATGAAGTCACTTACAAAGCAAGATACTACAGGCCGTGGTGGCCCGTCCAGGAATTCGTCATGGAATCAACTGTCGCAGTAGAAGAAAGACAAACAGGCGGCCACGGGTTAGAAAAAGCCCAAAGTCGCAGGTAATAAGAAGCCGCCTGCTCCACAAGTGAACTCGTTGATGCCAATATAGCTCGTTCCTGAGTATGCTAGCCCAAGAATAAGCGACGCACCAGATGTGCTTCTTAAAAAGAATTCCCAGTACAACATTCCCCTGCCACCGATGTCAAACCATGTGTGGGTAAAGGAGAATTTGCTCGGTAAGATCCCCAAATGTAAATTTGTAGACTATGATTTGTTGAATCATGAACAATTTCCATATTTCCAACCAGATAAATACATGTACTGGAAATATGATGAGGTTGCAAAGCAAATGAATGTTGTCCCAATGGAATGGGTCGAGCCGCTATCCAGGTCTGGACTGCTCAACTTGATACAGATTCCACACTTTGAGCGGAGCAATGAGCTCAATGCCATGGTGTGCACTCTTCTTTCATGCACTCACCAGGGCTACATATGGTTGGACCGTAAGGTAAACATCATTGTTGACCTTATCACCAAGATTACGGGCTTAATCAAAAGGGGGTGAAGACCCTTCAACAGAGTTCGATGGGAAGAGAGAGGATAAAGAATTGGCCACAAAAATAAAGGCCAAATTCGACCAAGCTAAAAGGAGCATAGGTTATTTAATTGATATAATTAAAAATGAACCTCTAAGGTTCACAATTCAGCTCATTGCAGGAAGGATTCTAAGGAATTCTAGACCAAAAGAGGTTTTTGTTGTCGTAGTAGCCTTAGCTGCGAAGGCTAAGGACAGTTTTCAATACAACTGGGAAAACTATCCGTTGAATGAATTTTTAGAGGATTTCCGAGACAAGCCGGACAATGGATCACTGCTCCACTTAAGTTGGTTGCCGATGCTCATTGCTTTCGTGGGGTGGAAGGAACCCCTATATCAGAATGGTCTTCCAGTAGCCCCGAATGATTGTCGTGGGGTGATATACGCAAACATGTGGGCTTCAGTGAACCCATATAAACAGAGGTGGAGAAACCAACAGTTGTTCACCTATTATGAGAAACTATGCGGAGTCATTAAGAAGACTTCGCGCATTACTGAGGAGGTGACGGCTTGATATATACCAAAGATGATATTCAAAGTTGGGATGCACTTCATATATATACAGCCACGCATACTAATTACACCTGAAACATGGTATGAAGGGAAATATCAGCTCGATGCGTAGAGGATCGACCTAATCCTAGAAGATTGGATGGCGGGATGGAATATCGATGTGTCGTCCACGCTCATCACTTCATCTGAGGAGAGCGAAAAGGATGACCGAGAATACAAAGATCTGGAGGTCATGAGTATGCAGGACCTAAAGCCTGACCAAGGAGCAGGAAAGAAAAGAAAAGAACTTGATACACAAGTGTCGGAGAAGTCGTAGAAAGAGAAGACAAAAGCTACTAGAAGGTCGTTCCCCAAGTTTCATGTGGTTACCATATATACATTACATATTATAAGCAAGCAAACACAATGATACAGATACAAGAGATGAGACAGATAGAGAGAACACAAGCATTTATATTAACCAGCAAGAGCAGAATACAATCATAGAACCAATCTAGTCTCTACATCAGCGTCAATATGGTTACATAACCGTCTGTCGGTCTAACCAACCGACACGACCTATACTAGTCGACACGACCTATCGACATGTGCTACAGAGTGGTCGGGCGGAGGCCTGGTTGATAGGACGACCTAGGACCCTCTAACATCTCCCCCACCTCAAAATCTTTCTTCATCCCGAAGAAATAGGGAAATCAAAAAATACAAAAATAATGAGTAAGACGGTTATGATGATGGTAAGCTGGAGCTAGTAGCATCGGATAGATGTAAGAAGACTTCAAGAATGGCTTTGGCAGAAATAGGAAGATGGTGCTAGAACACTTCCCAGGTGCGTAGCAAATTCTGAATGTTGACAGTCAGTGTCGTGATCTTTGACAAGTTTTCCATCTTGTCGTGGGTGGATATAGCCTATAAGTGGATCATGTCGGGGCCAATGTAGTGATTGTTTCTTGGGAAGCAGCAAGTAATGTCGAAGTCGGGGCCGAATTTCTTCAAGTTTGTTGACGCCGCAGCATGCTTGAGATATCCATTGTGTTTCCTGTTTTTCTAACTTGTCCTGCTTTTTATTTTCCATGACGATCTGATTATCCAGAATTTCAATAAGTGCCTCTTCTGCGGTCAAACGTTGTCAGTGAAGTGTGCCTAACAGTGTCCTTGTCTTTTGCAATTCTTTGTAGACTTCTCCATAATGTACATACCAGTTGTCTAGAACTTCAACGAGTTTTGCTACTTGAATATCATACTGTTTGAGTAAATTGATAGCTTCTGCAAAGGCTGCAAACTGATTTTTCATGAGAAAAGCTACTTCGACAGCTTGGTCCTGTTGTCTTTTGAGCAGCTTGGATTGTAACATCGACACGACAGATTTGAATAGCTGGTGTGCTCTATCAAGAGGTGATGTCGTGTCGGAACTGGATGGCAGTGGAATAACTTGTTGAGATAAGTTTTCACACTTAGAAAGAAATGTAGTCCGTTTGTCCTGTAGTTGGAGTATCTAATATTCTGATTCCTGTCGGCGATATCTTTGCACTCTGAAAATTGCATCTTCAAGTAAATCAATCTCTTCTTGGGAGGCCAACTATGGCTGATAGCTTGTAGTAGCTCCAAATTGATCTAAGTATACAGAGAGAGTATTTTATGATTGTGCTTGCTGCGTTCGCTGCATTTGCAGTTGCTACTGAAGTTCTCTTTCTTTGCGTTTCTTCTCTTTGTGTTTCTTCCGACTACTCTTCTCTTTTTTTTTCTTTACTTATGGTTTGTTGTTCTAGCCCCTTATCTTTTTCGGTTGTTGTTGGATGATTGTCCATGATTGCTTGCGTGCAGGAAACAACTTGTTCTGCCTGGACTTATAGACTTGGTACTTCTTCAGTGGTGATTGGAACTTCATGTTCAAAAGTTCCAGCACTTGGTGGAATATCTGCTGGTATGCTGGATGTATCCATATGCTTGTACTAATATCTAGAACATTAGTGTGCTCTAATGATTCTATCGTGTCAGCTGCAAAATATTGAATTGCGGTTGGTTCCTTGGCTTGAGTGGAAGTGGCTTCAACTGCTTCTGTCATGGTTGCTTCTTTGTTGTGTTGCTGTGTAACCGGACTAGACTTGGATCCGTCGACAGGGAGACTCGACTGACTTATCAGAAATGATGGTAGGTTGATTGATGTCGTAAGTGGAATCAATGAAGTGGTGCTGTTGAGTGGACCCGGACTAAGTGAACTAGATTCAATTGTAGACTCGACATGGGGAATGACGACTTGGGGGGGTTGTTTAGTTTGAACAACTCTCGGTAATGTAGTGACTGGGAGAGGGGTGTAGAAAGTTGTTTGTTGTGAATAAACTAGACCTAAAGGATCAGGGTTTCTGATATGATGGATCTTTGTGACCAATAATTTATGGGACTATCGATGGTAAAGGTAAATTTGCGATTTGAATGGTGTCAGGGGCAGCTAGGTTAACCGGGACAATGGTTAGAGATGCAAAGACTAGTTGTTGAATAACCATCTCACGCCAGTTGGGACATAGCGTCGGAAGGTTTGCAATAAACGTACTTAAAGTGGCATTTGCTGGATTAACAGGAGCAGGTAATGCTGGAAGAGTGTTTTCTTCTTCTATTGTGGTTGGGGAAGAGGGGGGAGTTTGCATGGTTAAGTCGACATGGGTTTCGACTGGAATTTTGGGTTTTTTAACAAGAATTCTAGAAGATGGATACTTATATGTTTCTAGAAATTTTTCGAACTAGTCTTCGACAGGTAATTTGTTCTTGGCTGCATCTTCAATAATCTGAGTGGCAGTGTCGTATAAATCAATCTCATCTTCTTCCATAGGTTCTTGAAATGTTACTTTTCTTTTCCCTTTTCCCTGGGTCGGTAGTACCCTGTTCTGTCGGGCCATAATTAGTTTAGCTGCTACCTTCTATATGTTGTCGTCTATCAAAAGATGTTCTAGGTTGTCGGACTCTGTGTTGTTGTCCAACTGTTCAATAGCTTCTGTTGATTCTTTATGCAGAGTCATTGCGATTGCTAGTACCTTAGGACTGGGTGCCGAATCAGGTTGATATGTGAAGGTGTTCATGTATAAATGGATTTCATATGCTTCTTCTTGTTCCGGATCTAACAAGGGTTCGACATATGTAAAGTCAACTTTTCAGGACAGGGCTAGAATTTCCAGTACTTCATTGGTTTGTCGACTCAGCTCTGTGAAAATTTCATTTACTGATGGGTAATAATCAAGGCATTTAGCCTACCCTGCTATACCTTCCCTGTACCAAACCACTGTATCATCCAAAGAAAGTTGGATGTGTGTTGTCAGGGGTATACTTCGTCGAACATTTTATGGTACTCTCCATATTGTCAATATTTTTTTTAGCTATAAAAACCATGCTTCCAACCAAAGCTTAATCGTCAACGGACCATGCTAGCTTACTCCTAGAGCGAAACAACAAAAATTATCCATCAGGATAGTTCGCTCTTGCAAGAAATCCTTATTTCCTTTTGGGCGCAAGTGGGACATAGCAATCCATATAAGAACAGATGGATAACGGATGCTGGTTCCTTCCTCTTGGAACTTGTTGCATGTGTACTTGATTATGTTGGCCAAGAAATCAGCCCACTTGTATACTTTGCCGTGCATAGCCATATTCTTGACAGCTTCCAACATGTCGTTCTTTAAGTCTGAGCCCCTTCCTGTCTGAGATAGTGCATGCGACACAATCTTGGTAGCAGTTCTATAGTTGCCATATACAAGTTGATTCACAGCTATGCCTCGTGAGTTTTTTCCAGCAGGATTATCGACAAAATCGTCGACCAAGTCCACTCCTGAACTTGTTGGTACTATATCTCCCTTATGTGATAATCCTGTTATCTTGTGGATCAGTTCTCCATTGATGTTGACTGGAACATCAAAATAAAATTTTCCATTGTGGTATCCATTGACAATGAATTGGGAGATGATTTCTTTAAGTCCTCCAAATCTATCTAGTAGTGGAGCCTTCATATATTTAAAAATTGTAGCTGTCTATAACCGTTGATCTTCCTCCCTCCAATGACTGTCTGATTCCTTCCCCCATTCTTCAATGTCCTTCCATGCTCTCTTCCAAGTGGGTTCTAATGCTTTTGCAATCCGAATCATCTGGAGTCCTGTTTCTATTGGTGTTTGTGCTTTTTCTAGCTCTCTAACTATCATCGCAACAACCCTGGTAGCTGTTAAAGTTTTTCTGGGAGCCATGGCGGAATCAGGGTTCAAGAATGCGAAAGTAGCTTTGGCGAGGTCAAGGAGCTCTGTATCTTGGAGTTGGGTCAGGGAGCTCTGTATCTTGGAGTTCAAGTTCTTGACAAAAGAGTGCCCAAGAATCCTCGAGCTCCAGATTTATGGTGGAGTTGCTCGGCATGGGTGAACGGGATGTGGAGGGATGTATTGATGGTTGATATGACAGGGTTATTAAATTGGACTTACAGGATATCAGAATCCCGTCAGATGCATTACTTCTGGCGTTGCGGGTATCTTTATCCTTTATTTCTTTGTCATCATGAGGCCACGATACCTCGTTTGATGTGTTATGTCGACGGATTTCTCTAAATGAGTTTGGTCGGTCCGAGCTCCATTGCTTCTATCGTGCCTGGTTTTCCTTTGCAACTCATTGACGTTCTTGTTGATGTCTATAATATCGATGGTTATATGCCAAATTTTTTTCTTTTCTCTTTCCATCCTTCTTCTGCCACTCTCTCGTCATTCTGCTTTTGTCATGCTTTGTTGTTTTTCTTGATTGCTTATAGTACTATTATTCGGTAACTTAACCACTTTTTTGTTTTGTTTTTTAGAATATTCATGACTTGTACCACTTAAGTCGGGCGCCATTTACTGCTTTCTTGAAAACATTTTCTTGTAGCGTTTTTAGTCAGACTGGTCCGTTATGATGTTTTCATAAATAAACTTAGAGGAAAATTTGCTTGAACATGTTTCGACCGGTTCTGCTTCTTCCCACTTGGTAACATATTCGACAGCAGTGATAATGTATCAAGCACATGTCCTCCTCCCTACTACTGGGAATGGTCCAATAAAATCGATAGCCCAAATTTTGAATGTTCGGCTAGGGTTAATTGGAACCAATGGAATTTATGTTCTTGAGAGTGGTCGGCCCATGCGCTAACATCTATCACACTTAGATACAAATTCTCAACAGTCTTTATGAACTATCAACCACCAAAGTCTGGCTTGCAGAATTTTTCTAGCTGTTATGTCTGCATGATAATGTACTCCTGCCGGTCTAGAATGAGCTTCTGCAAGTATATCCTGTTGTTCATGGTCAAGTGCACATCGACATAATATATCATCCAAGCCAATTTTATAGAGGAATCCATTGGTCAGAGTGTAGGGAGATGCTTTCATTACCAAGATCTTCCTCTTTTTCTCAGTCATTCCTTCAGGGGCTTGCCCATCCTCGAGAAATTGTGCGATTTCCGCAAGTTCTAAAGGGACTACTTCAATACGAAACAAGTGTGCATCCGATAATTCATCTTTCATTCCTATTGGCTCCTCTCCTATGTCGACTCTCAACATGTGGTCTGGTCCGACATTAGCTTTTACCAGTCAAATGATTTCTTCAAATTCAAATTGTTGAAATAGTAATAGCTAGCAGCATAACCTCCCATGATGCAATGATTTATTGACTAAGTATTTTAAAGCTTGATGATTTGTATAAAATACAAAGGGGTTAGCCAATAAATAATGACAGTATTTTTTCAGTGCAAATACCATACCTAATGCTTCTCTTTCGGTTGTGGAATAACTTATTTCAGCTTTATTCAATTTCTGACTACTGAATGCATTAGGGTAATCCATGCCATCTTCTCCAAGTTGAGTTAGAATGGCGCCAACTGCTATTCCAGACGCATCAATATGCATTTGAAATTTTTTTACCAGTCCAGAAATTAGAGGATGGGTGCTTCGACCATTTTTCTTTTCAATGTGTTAAATGAGATGTCGCATTCCTCTGTCCACCTATAATCTCGATCATCTTTTAGCAATTCTTCAAGAGGATAAGTCATATCAGAATAATGTTTGATAAACTTCCTGTAATATCCGATCTGAACCAATAGGATCCGTACTTGTTTCGAATTAACTGGAGGCTTCAGGTCGAGGATAATTTTGATCTTCACGTAATCGACCTTGATTCCTTCTTTGCAAACTACATGGCCTAGTAATATGCCGATGGGTGTCGTGAAAATGCATTTTTCAATGTTTAGTAACAATTGTATCTTCCGACACTGTTCCAACATCAGTCAAATCCATTTGCAATGATCCTTTAGCATTGTATAGATTGTCCAATCATCAAAGTATACAGCCATGGTTTCGTAGATATATTCTTGAAATGATTTGATGATAATTCTTGAGAAGACCCTAGGTGCGTTCTTCAGACCGAAGGGCATGACTTTGTATGTGAATAACCCGAATTCGCACACGAATGTTGTCTTTTTATGATCCTCTTTTGCTATAGGTACTTGATTGTACCCTAAGAATCCATCCGTGAAAGAGTAGAACTTATGCCCTGCAACTTCATTAATAATTTCATCTGCGAAAGGAGTTGGTGTCACCTACCCAAATTTCTGAAAATTACTATTTTATTTGAAAAATGCTTTATGTTAAATTTAATTACAAAGTTTTGTAATTATGATTAGTTTTGATCATGGATGAATGTAATTACTGAATATTATTATTTAAATAAATTAATTAGGAGACAAACACCGAAGAGGACTGTTAAATGCGTGTTCACTGACCCACTAGGAGGAATGGAAGCTGTTGGAAGGTATGGAACAGATGGCAGCAGTTGCATCACACCACTAGCTGTTGGTTATGGGGCAACTACCCCTAAAAATAGGGCATTATCCCCCAGGTGGAGGGAGTGAGCAGGCAGCTCATTTAATGACCCAGTAACATCTGAAAAGGCCTAGGCAGCCTGTAAAGGCAAATTCAAATTGAGCAGGCAGCTCTTAATCAATATTTCTGCAGAATATTTTCCTCATGTGAATCAGGTGATCACTGAGAGATTCGAATAGGGAGGCTATCTGTGAATGCAATCTTAAGTCTGCATATTGTTGATAAGAACCAGAGATGTTGGTGTAGGTCTATTGGATTGCTAGCTATTGAAGATTCATAAGTTATTTGCTACTACAAGAAGAAGTCCTATTTCCTGAGTTTCTTCCTCCTGGTGGTTTAGTGAACAGGCTCGGGGGTCCTAAGGCAATACTTGTCTTTTTTTAGGAATTGGTTGGGTGGAACAGTCTTCTTGGGCTGTTTGTTGCCATACATATTTTCTCAGGTTCTACAGATTTGCTACTTATCCTGAGTTAATAATTCTGTTTTGTTTAACTAGTATTTTCTGTTTTTCTGTTTTCAAAAAACAATTAATCCTAGACTTGTTTAAAGTCTGAATGTTTAAGTTTAATGATGATTTTGAATTGATAAACCAATATCTATATTTTTCAACATGTTGTTTTGAAGCATCGTACTCTAGTATAGATACGCGAATTAAAAATAGATTAGAAGATAGGCAAATTGCCATTTGAATTCGATAGATAGATAATAGTTTATTTATTTATAAATATTTTGTCTTATAGTAAAATAATAGTAAAAGAATTCTGTATAATATCTATGCATACATTATAAATAATTTCTGAGTTATATGAAAAACAAACAATGCATAATTTCTTTACAGTGCATTACAATAGGCTTACCATCACTATGCATATAGGAATAGATAGAAATTATACATGTTTACATATTATATTATGTTTGCATAGCCACAAACAAATGAACATAATCATTATATCATGACTGTACATTTTAGTTATCGCTCAGTTTTTCACATTCCAGAGACACACATTGTTTTCATTTATTGATGTATCCATTCTCTTATTTCTTATAGCTCACACAGATAAGAAACATTTTATTGCTATCAATCATTTCATTC
Source organism: Larix kaempferi (assembly GCA_027924585.1). Taxonomy (NCBI): domain Eukaryota; kingdom Viridiplantae; phylum Streptophyta; class Pinopsida; order Pinales; family Pinaceae; genus Larix; species Larix kaempferi. Next base: position 1,393,293 of record BSBM01000338.1, on the reverse strand, counting down.
ATTAAACAGACGAACTGTAAGAGTCAATTTCCAATCTGAATTCTTTTTTCAATCCTAGCTACAAGTGTCTTTTCCATTTCCATCGATCTTACATTTTGGGAGCAGAAATAATCAATGCAACTACAAATCGAAATCCAAGTTTTGGTTTCAAAGAATTATTTTAGGGTTTGACCCTGTTTTCTTTTCATTCTTTTTAAACAAAAGAGATAAACTTTTTCAACTCTTCGTATTCTATTTTATCACCTACACAGGCATCGAATCAAAGCCAAAGTTCTTTTGAAGTTACATTCCATATCTTTTTATTTTAAACAAAACACATAACCTAAGTGTAGAACCAAAATCGCTTTGACAACCTACAGTAATACGATTTCTACACAAAAACTAATAGTTTTCATTATCGAGCTATCATGTGAAACAAAATCTTACAAACCCTAGATTAAGACGAAATTCACGATATCAACATACGACCTCAAGCCTTTTAACACATACTTATTAAATAGAAGTTAAATAACATACGTTTTTCATTACAGAGAAAGAAAAGATTGTTTACACAGTAGACAAGCCTCAGCTCTCCTTTTTAAGCTCATAACTTAAAACAAAAACCGTGATCCATAGTCTTTAAACCCTCACATAGTCCCAACTTCAAGAATGAAGTCGTGGTGATCATAATGAGATCTACAACGTACTTTTCCAAACAAAAACATACAGGGTTTATACCCAAGACCATTATTAAAACGAGTTCTTAAAACCCTTGTCATTGACGAGCCTTACATTTTCAGTTCAACGAAGATCGATAACATGGTAGCGAACCAAAGATCTTTAACCAAACAAAAATCACAATACCAAAAAATAGTATCATTTGATTTACAAATGGTAGTTCGAAGTTCTTCATTTTACAAACAACGACGAGTCACGGCTGGACCAACTTCTCAACCTTTGAAACCTCATCAACACAGTCACACAGCAACTACAAGGGTTTGGAAAACCCAGAGCTTACCTGAATGAAAGCTCGCCAACCTTGTAACAACCTTGCTCGATGTTCTTCCTCACCATATGCAACTGACAACAAACGATGGCTTAGTTTTTGACGATTAATACCTATTCAAATCGAAAGATGAAGTACATTTAAAGATTTTACTGTTTGATAAAAGGAAAATTTACCTTACTGCAAAACTACCAAAGCATTCCACTTTCACCAGTTTAACAATGACTCCACGCTGAAGACAAGACGAGAAACCCTCGGTCCATTTACACCAAGGAAAATTTTTGATTCAACTAAAATGACGAGTTCCAGAACTATCCACCTTTGATACTATAAACTAGATACACAGACTATTTAAAAAAAAATGACGCCATTGCAGAAAGAAGAGACCTGTAACTCTTCCAAACAAGAGGTCTCGAGGTCGAACCTCATACAGATTTCCTACACTAAAAATTTGGCAGCCTGTCGGCCACACACCGAAAACAATGGAGACATTAAACAACAATTGCCAAGCTCATAAACCAAAACATCAACCCAATTGCTAGGGTTTGATCCAACGAACATTATCAATGATGATCAACGATCGAAAATATGCCAACACACTAAGCATTGGAACGAGAGACACTGCATTTAATTCCCACTCCACAGTACAGCTTGGTATTGCCACTATGGCATAAGGAAGGAATCGAACAGTAATCAATAACCAGTTCGAAAATGTTTATTTACAATAGATAACCATTACACGTAGAAAATTGCAGCAACGATTTCATCAAACTCTCATTACGTGGATCGCTAGCAACCCATGCCAGCTAGAGCGTCGATTCAAGACATTAATACAGAGTCAAAGGACAATCTTCTTGATAACTTAACGTACTTGTCTCATTAATGAGCTAGCATCCGTCAACCTGCCAACATTCATTGTATGTCAGTGTTCTTTTTCCGATGTCATAATAGCAAACCACAATATATGACATTATAACATTATATATTATATTAAGTCAAATTTCTAAGTTCTTATGGACTCTAAGATACTTTCCACGACGATCATCATAGAGTTTTATCAACCAACTTTTATATAGTTCCAAGTTATGTCATATCCTAGAGTCATGTGATGTTATAGGAAGACTTTTCAAAGTTTATACACATTTTCGTAGTCCCAAGTCTAGTTCGCGGCACTAGACTCATGTTTTTATATAGAACAACCTTTCGGAGTTGTATAGACTCAAGTTTCCTAAGTGTAGATTTAAATAATAAAGATATGACTTAAGTATTAATTGATAGGACAACTATTGTCACTCTTTTGACATGGTTTCACTTATGCCTCTCATACAATTAGATACAAGCCTTGAAAGAATTGTAAGTATTACTAATTTAAACATTACAAAGTTACAGATAGAATAGCCCATTCATCAGAGTTTTTAGTATTATTTTGATATATTTTAGTAGGGAGACTAACTAAAGGTTACCATACTCTTTCATACAAACATTCAATGACCTTGCGATACATTTATTACATCAACGATGGGAAGATAAAGACTACGTTAAAACTAGGTAGTACAGTGACAAAACCATCAGCAGAACGATGTACATAGATAATTCTATTTTAAGCATCGTGGAGTTATCAGACAACATCTTAAAACAATAATTGTAGCATTGAAACCCATACTTGCTCATTTCTAGTGAGTCGCAACAGAAATTATAACATTCTATTTATTTATGACACTGAAACTGAACTACACGTACTTCTTTCTTACCTGTCGTCTGCACATAGGACATTCAATAAGCTTTAGCCTTGCAGCTAAGTAAGCTCCAAGGTACCTCGTAGGACACCCTTATGCAGTAAAGTCAAACTGTTAGTATCATTGCAAAAGAGAAAGTGTCGCATCATTTTCCCAACTTGTTTATTTCATTGTCGTCATAATCATGTTACTAGTTATGTGTTAACCACTGTCATTATCTTACTACTGCTAAAACAGAAAATAAAGCATGCTTAGTACTAACAACTGTACAACTAATGCTGTCATAATCTCAATATTTATTTCCGCAATTATTAATATCATAATTAACGCTGTTATCAAAAATTTTAAATTTTTATGAAATTTCGAGATGTTACAGTTGGAAAGGGATCTGTGAGTGTTACCTTGTTCATCTCACAAAATTCAACACAGATTCTCAGTCATGTCAGATCTTGTTTCTTTGGCTGAACAACCATCGGGCTTGCCCATTCCGACTAGTTGATAGGGTATATGATTCCTGCTGCAAGCATGCGATCGATCTCCTCTTTAATAGTATCCTTATATTTGTGAGTAGGCTTGTAGGGTCTTTTCTTTACAGGTCTGGCGCCTGGTTTAACATCAATTTTCATTTCTCCCATCTCCTGCACAAGTCCTTTCAAGTCTCTATAATCTCGAGCAAATACGTCTTGAAATTCTTTGAGGATGCTGGAGATTTTTGCTGTTTTTTCCTCATTCCAGTAATCGCCAATCTTTGCCATTTTCGGTCGGTTGTCATTTGAAATATCTACTTCCTTTGTTTTAATCTTCGTTTCCATCCATTCTGGTGCATGACTGTCACTTATCTGTCTTTCACCTTCTTTGATTTGTGTGAATGTTGATGGAAAGTCGTTTTCTGAAAACCTTTCGGGTTCATCTTTTTTGACAATCTCTGTGCTAAAGACTGTTCTTACAGGCTTCGACATGTCGGGGTGATCCTTTCCCATTGGAAACTTTTTTCGGATGATATCTCCGTTTCTAGGCTTAGTCTTGTCCAATGCTAGCTTTTTGTCGACTTTATGTTATAGAAGGTAGTAGGTGGGTGCATAATCTTCTGCTTTTCTACAAGTGTTAAAGTTTCTGTCGGCTGCAGAAATTATTTGATGCTTTTACTTGCTTCGACCAACTTCTCGTCCTGCAGAGAAAACTAGAAATCCTTAATAAAATTTTCTTTTAAGTATTTCCAAAAGAAAGTTTCTCCTCTTGCTTCTTCCATCTTGTACCATTTGTTAGCTAGATCATCAAGTGTTCTGGGGAAGAGGTGAGGCCATGCTCTTTCATCTTTATAGCCCAATTTTCTCCATTCTCTGTCGCAACAGTCGATGTGGATTTCAGGATTTTGTCCTTGTGTAAACAGAGGGATATCAACCTGAGTCGTTAATTTTCTACATCCAAACCTTTCTATGAAAAATGTTGATGCAATATTCCATTTTTGGAGTTTCGACTGATGGGTGTCCCACCATGTCGCAGCTTGACCAGTAAATGTCTCTACCAAACTTTGTAGTCGACCTTGCTCTCCAACATGTTTTGATGCCTGTTCGACATGTACAGCAGGTGAATCACGTTCTTTATACCTTATTGTCGAATTACCTGATTGCACATTTCTATCTAGAACAAGTGTTGGATATGCTCGCATTTTCCGTTTGAATATCTTCGGTGTGTATGATACTGAGAGACATTTCTTTATTTGCTTCTTTGAGATGGCTTCCATAGTACAACATTCTTTCACATGTAAATCATAGTTTTCTATTTGCCAATCATAGAGTTCTGCATCAGAATTATATCCGAGCGAGACAGGATCTCCAAGGTGAAGTTTTCCTTGGGTATTTGGTTCAATGCGATCTTCATTATTGTCTATGCGATAAAAGCTGTCGAATATAATTATCGATTTATGTAGGTTCTGACCATGGTTCTCCCTGAGATGGGAAGATTGGTATGATAACCTTATGCCTGTTTCCTTTCAACTTGATACGACTTTTGTCTAAGGAAATTGAGGCCTTCATCTTTCATCCCCAAGGTCAACCGACCAAGGCGGGGAAAGAAATCACATCATCCTTGGGAGTAATGATCTCAAAATCTACTTTTGTCGTGGTGCCTTTGATTGAAGTTTCGACTCCTTTCCATAGTCCGATTGGCTCAATTAATCCTTGATCTACGAGCTTTAGATAGATGCCCAATTCCTACAGTTGCGATCGACCTCGTTGGTCCTAGATATCACGAGTCATGATATTTACTTGGGATCCAAAATCTAGTACTACTTTTCATACATGATATCCATTTATGTCGAGGTCAACTAATGGGTCAGCATCATTTTTCTCTTTTTGATTTTAGTCGACAAATTTTTTTAGTTTGTCTTTGCTCGACGTGTTTATATTTCAATTTATGCAATAGGTCAATCATTTTTCCTACAGCTTCCTCATTTGAAATTAATCTGAGCAATTCATTGAGAACTTCCTGTCGGTTTTCTTCAATGTATTCGTGTGCTGCGAAGTCATGAAATATGTCGGATGCATCTTTGTACACAGGTTTTTGTTTTGTAGGATTTGGGTAATCCTCTTTATCAACAATTCTACTTATGTGTGGCTTATCTTGACCAATGTGCGTGCCTTGCCTAGTTACAATTTGCAAGTTTTTTGTACAAAGCACATCATTTTTTGAAATACAGGATAAGACATGAACATTCTTTTTATTATTTATTTTCTCAATAATGGTAGGGAAATCCTCTAAATAGTGATCTCCTACCCCAAACTTTGTACAAAATTTAACATCATTTCTTTCCTTATAAGGGCATTCTGCATGCCGATGATCCTCGCTGAGACATGTGAAACACACACCAAGTCGATTAGGTCGAACACCGTGACCTCCACTGCCACGGCGGTCATTATACCTTGGGTATCTGTCATTCCTGTTTTGATTGTACTGACTATTTATTCCATCATTTCTCTCAAATATGTCACTTGCTGTATTTTTGTCGTGATGTTGCTCGACAGAATTTGTCTAGTACACTGCATGATAATTTTGCCGATTTTTCAGGTTCATATGACATTCTTAAATTGCATGTGTATTGACTTCACAAATTTGACACCATTTTTCCTTCTTGTCTTTCAGATTGTATGGACAATCGTTTGTGGTATGGGAGTCATACTCTTTGCACAGATCACAAAAGCATCTAGATTGAATGAGTTTAACTTCTTGTCATTGATCCTCAATTCGACAAGAATCTTTGGTATGTCCTGAAGTTCAACATGTTGTACACCATAATCCTGGCCCTTTTAGAGTCATATTTTGTATAGCCTACTCCATACTTTCAAGGCATTCGTCAACATGTCTATCCATGGATACTAGAGGGTATTCATCATCCATTTCGATTTCTAGTGCTACTTTTAATGCCTCTGCATAAGTATTAACACTTTGTCGACGAACATGTATTCTGATTTTATTTATTAGAACGACAATAAACCATTTGATTAATAGTTTTTCTTCGATCTCATATTCTAATTTGCTCAGGAGGTCTTTGAACCTCTTGTCACACGCCTTGACAGTTTTTGTTGACATCTGGACTGTTGTCTTCAGTCGTTCTGCCACCAGGTATGTCACATCTTCGATCATGAAAAAGGCCAAAAATATTTGTTTGATTTGTGCCTTGGTTGCATTTGGTGACTTTACTATGTACCACATGTACCATGTCAGTGCTCTTTTCCTTAACGAACCAAAAAAATGAGCCACCTGTCTTTCTTCACTGGTGATTTGATTGGATGTCCATATTGCTTCGCACACAAACCAGTGTCTTATTGGGTCTTCATCATCTTCATAGAATGGAAGGTGTGTTGTTGAGTGTGCCAAGTCTGCTGGTGTATTACTTTGAGAATTTGATGGTGGTGTGGGTGGGTTATTTCCACAATCAAAACTTAGTGCTTTGTCAATTTGAATTAGTTGTCTCTCTAGACTTAGTTCTCTTTCTTCAGAACCAGTAATTATAACTTCTTCTGTATTGCCAAGTCTGTCTTCTTCTACCACTTCTGTCAAAATCCAATTAAAGTTATGCTCGAATGGGATTTCACTGAATCTTGGGCTTTCCAACGTACTTGACGAGTCACTCAAATTTGGTATTGGCAGGGGGGGCGCTTCCTCATGCTTTGAGTACACTAGATGAAAGCTTCTATTCGAAAATTTAGGTTGAAAAGACACCCAATTTCCTTCCTCCAACCGATGAATCAATAGTCTATTAATATCATCGCCTTGTATGCTTTGATGACTCCAAATTCTGGACTGACCAGCATGGAGACCCAGATTTTCCTCGACAATTTCTTGCACCCGAACACTTTGTGTTAAATGAAATGGAGAAGGAGTGTTAATTTTTTAGAATTTACTTCAATCTGATCTAGGATATTAACTGAGATAACAACATGTACAACATATCTACAGCATATCAATCATGGACTGAAAGCACACAAGAGACACAGAGTTTACTTGGGGAAAACCATAAAGGTGAAAAACCCCAATAACTTCCTAGGAGATAGATAGAGAAATGATACAACCCAAGCATAAGGGATAGACATCTCCTAGAAGTAGTTTCTCCTCCTCCACAAGTGCGCCACACTCCTGAGAGTGTGAGAGAGAATAGAATGATCAAATAGAGTGCCTCCCGCACTCTATTTATACATGACTTGACTTGCCTAATAACCTTTATTAGGTCAGCCTTAACTTAACCACATAACATAATACTGACTGGGCCGACACCTAATAGGGTGTTCTAATAACCCTTTGACCCACATGGCCGACCCCCAATAGGGTGGTCTAATAACCCTTCGACCCACATGACTTATACAGGGCCGACCCCAACAAGGTGGTCTAATAACGCATCAATTATAAGTTACGACACTTACAATATAAATGACGAAACTTCCGTATAGAGGAATAATAACATCTCTATAGGAGTACAATATACATAGATGAAATACATGGGTGAAATACATTCTGAAGTTACATATACATCAACACTCCCTCTTAACTAGGAAGGTATTTCTCAACACAGATCCGCTAGTGCAACTCTTCTTCTCTGGATCATCATCAGCGAATCATCATCCTCATCACTGTTGCTGCTATCTCAATCAATCTCTGAATCTACTCATCATAGGAAGTTCTATAGAGCCAGTCCTTTTTCATACTGGATGTAGGCCCACCATCTGCAGGTCTTCATCATCACTGGCCATACTATGGAATCCTCAGGACTTATTACATGTGTCACAAAACCTTGCTGCAGCATCCCAGGCTGTTACGAGCACACAACTCTACCTATTGGATCTCCCAGGAGCACATTACATGTGACCCCATCACAAAACCTGGCTGTAGCATCCCAGGTTGTTACGAGCACACATCTCTACTTGTCGGATCTCCCAGGAGCACATTACATGTGATCTCACCACAAAACCTGGTTGTAGCATCCCAGGCTGTTACGAGCACATGGCTCTACCTATCGGATCTCCCAGGAGCATATTACATGTGGTCATGGAAAAACCTGGCTATAGCATCCCAGGCTGTTACGAGCACTCGGCTCTACCTATTGGATCTCCCAGGAGCACATTACATGCCATAGGACAAAACCTCGAAAGAGCATCCCAGGCTATTATAAGCACACAGCTCTACCTATCAGATCTCCTAGGGCTGTATTATATGTCCTCCCAAAGAAAAACCTCGAAAGAGCGTTTACCAAATATCCCAGGGTCACAATACATGCCATAGGAAAAACCTCGAAAGACTATCTGTAAACCTCCCAAGGATGGATTATATGCTTAACTGCACAACCTGTCCACGGCCACAAAGTATCATCCTGATACTCATGATCATCGTTCATGAAGCACAACCCAGATGCACATCACATAGCACTTACATCTACGCCATGGGAGAGCACATATACAACCATGCAAGAATGGCACAACACTTATATTGCAGCCATGGGAGAACACATCTACAACCATGCTCAAATGGCCCAACACGTATATTGCAGCCATGGGAGAACACATCTACAACCATGCTCGAATGGCCCTGAAAATTACATCACGACCATGGGAGAACACATATGCCACCATGTCGGAAAAGCCCAACAATTACATCGCGACCATGGGAGAACACATCTACAACCATGTCCGAAAAGATCATGTGCATCTGTGTCTTTGAAACTCATCACACATAATCCAACTGATTATGTAATGTATCCACCTAATACATGTCATCACAATGATCATCCTGATCATCATCACTGCATCATCCTGATGCATGTCATCTGGAGAAACATCCTAAAGCTCATCATCCATGATCATCTTGATCATATAATGCATCCACATGATGCATACCAAGTATCTACCTAATACATATCATCATACATGATCCACCTGATCATACATCAACTTACATGATCATCCTGATCATACAATGTATCCACTCGATGCATATACAGATACATGGTCCAAGCATCCAACATGATGCATACATACATACATATAAATGATCCAACTGGTCATATCCAACATCCAACATGATGCATACATACATACATATAAATGATCCAACTGATCATATCCAACATCCAACATGATGCATATACAGAGCAGTAATTGGAGCATCGTCCTAATGCTCATTATCCAGTTCTTACATCCATGGCCATGTAAAGGATCCTCCTTCCACCATGCTTGGAATGGCTTCAGCAAATGTCTCCATCACTTCTTCCTCGAAGTGTTGTCAATCTGAAGAACACCAAGCCTCTCTTTGAAGTATTCGAACTTCACTCTGGCTAGTGGCTTCGTCAGCACATCTGCAACCTGCTCATCCGTCGCAACATACAGGAGCTTCACTGCTCCTCTCTGCACCATATACCTGATATAGTGATATTTGATCTCTATGTGCTTCGACCTGTCGTGGAACACCGGGTTCTCATACATCTTCACACAACTCTGGTTGTCACAAAAAATACCAATAGCCTCCAGCGGGAGATCAAATAACTCAGATAGTAGCTGTCGGAGCCATGCTGCCTCGCAACTAGTCGAACAAGTTGCAACATACTATGCTTCGGCTGTACTCAGTGCTACGCAGGACTGCTTCCTGCTAAACCAAGAGATCACACCTGATCCCATACTAAAGCAATACCCATATGTGCTCTTCCTATCTGGAGCACTGCCTGCCCAATCTGAATCAACATAACCCTACAGGTTACACTTTTGATTCGCATCATACTTGAGCCCATAATCAATCCCTTCTTTATGGGAGAAGCCACGAGCTACAAATCTTGCTTTATATTTCTCCATGCTACCATATGCAGCATGCTTGATCTTATAGATCCATTTGGAAGTCACAGCATACTTCCCTTCAGGTCTTGGGACTACATCCCAAACATCATTCTTCATGATCAACTAGTACTCCTCGATCATGGCATTCTTCCTGAATCCTGGGAACTTCAATATATGCAATATCTTCAATAGATAACTTTGTTGCTGAAATAAATGTTGTAGTCCTTCTTTTGTAGGTGCTCGTATATGATCTTTCCTACAAAACAAGTTAAATTGCATGATTAGAAACATCTCATAGTTTTCAGAACAAATTCTTACACATAAAGAAATATGTCATACAGTCATGCAATTATCTTAGCCAATGCTTCAATACAACATTTATTCATATCCCGTAACTTTCTAGATGCCTTCCAATCTCTACCAGAACATTGTTAAGAGTGTGCACAACTCCCAACATGTCAGCAAAGAGGTTTCATTCTAGATAAGTAGCAATGGAATGTTGTACAGTGACATAGGACACTTACCCATCACATGCATATTAGTAGTATACTGTTCATTAATGCAATTATTCTAATATGCATAATACACAACCTAAGTCTAGGAACATAAGCATATACATTATCGAACAACATTATTTAAACAAACAAATATGTAAGAAATGACAATTCAAATACTTATCTTTGTTTGGTTGTTGGGTGGACTCCCTCTTGATCTTTGCAACTCCATTCTGATGTGGATTGTGAGAAGTGGTCGACTCCCTCTGAATATCCGCATCCTTGCCGAAACTACTGGAGTGTGCTCCCTCTTGATCTTTGCTTCCTGGATTACCTATCCTTGAACTTATATCCATCCTCGATCACTATGCATGCTTACAAGTATCATTATTGTGATATCCTCGAGATCTCATACATAATCATACATTTATTAGTATATTCTCAATACTATCAAAACACAATAATCTTAAGCATGTATAGTCATGATCATTTCAAACAGAAATAATAAGCATTAGTATTCAAGGACTCTTATGGTTAGTCATATCATAAATTAAAGTAAGAAACATAGTATGCCTAAACCTGTGATTAGTCAAACCTATACTTTCATGACTCTTCTGGTTAGTCATATCATCAATTAAGGTAAGAAACATAATATACCTAAACCCCTGATTATTCAAACCTATGAATAATCATTATCAATCATGCCATGTATACTTATATAAGAGATCCTATCACAAGGTAGGATTCTAACTTGATATAGAAAAAAACATACCTGGATTAGTATGTTAGCTAGTTATGTCTAACATACCCACATGATGTCTCCTTGTTCTCTTCAATGACTTGTGCTAGTAACCTGCATATCTCATAGGTTAACCATTATAGAACCAAGTTATACATACCTCGTAAATAGATATTCTAAGTGATCCATGAGAATGGATAAATCTTTGTCTTCATGTCACCATGATCATATGTTCTTGAACTAAAACATGATTTGTCTTTCTTGGTGTACCTTTCATGTTAGCGGACAACATAAACCTCATACAGCACCATAATGCATTAGTACAATCATAAGTGTCAACACCCTAATCAATGAATATCTTCTATCATGCATTCATAATTTTATTAAGGTGATACGACAAGTCTAAATCTAATCAATATTGTACTAACCGTAATAATATGAAGACAAATATACCATAAACGTAATCATGAACAAATCTCGAAACATACCTATCGAGATTGCTTGTAATCTTCTTATGTAAGGCCTTAGCCTCATCTCCCTCTGAAACAGGAACTTCTTCACTTATGCAGGTGACCAATCCATTCTCTTCTAGGATTAACCCAATCCACTTGATTTGTAGGAACTGGATCTAGAGCTAGATTAGGGTTTGTCAGAGAAACCCTAAAAATTCAAACTTTTAATTTCAAACTTCCAAAAGGATAGAAATATGCGCCTTGATGAGTTGATCAAGTTGGTATACTCAGAATTTGAAAACTGGAAAGTTTCACCTCTCAAATTTTCCTTTGAAACTTCCGGATTCATTGGACATGACCCCAAACTAGGGTTTGATAAAGCCCACCCTTATACCCAATAAAATGGTTCGATCCAAAGCTCTAAGCTTCTAGTTTTCTTAGGAGCTTCCAGCCGTGGTCACAGATTTCAAAAATTCCCATTTTTGCAGAATCCCTAATTTTCCACTTTTCCGATGAAAGTCCCGAACTAGGGTCTAATCAAGCCCAGCCTTCTGCCCAACCAAAAATTCTGATCTTAGTCTCTAAATTTCGATTTTGATGAGTAGCATTCAGCCGTATTCTCTGACTACAAAAATTCCAACTTTCTCCGAAACCCTAAATTCCAGAAGCCATGAATGAAGGTGCTCAAAAATAATTTTGTTTTGACATAAATATGTACCTGATTGTTTCTGGTGTAACTCTGAACTTTTTGATCCAACGGGTTTGAAAATGTTTTCTGAGATAGCCCGACCTGTCATCTTTCCAACCCCATAGATCTGACCTCAAATTGATTCTTTGAGAGAGAGTTATGCCAAGTGTCGCAATGTGACCTTTTTATGGGATAAAACATGAGAGAAAACTTGTACGGCGTACCACGTGTCACTGGTTCAGTTTCGGCCTTTGAAAAATTTACTTGAGAAATTAGATTCCGTGCACTACCTATCACTTTTTACAAAATTTCATTTGGAGCTTCCTAGCCCAAGTTATGACCTTTTTTCCAAGGTCACCTATTTATGACTGAGATCTGGAAGAGGCAGAAACCCTACATTGTACAGATCATAAATCACAAAGTACAATGAATTAGAGGTTTTCCTTTGGACATAAGGTACATGGGGATCTTAGATTCTTCCTATATGATTTTCAGACCCGGAAACCTCGCCAAAATTTATTTATAGCGAAAGTGCTACGATGACTGGCTTTTTCTATATCAAGCCCTAGCTTCGCAATTGCAACAAGTGTCATACATGCCATACCATGCCTTCTTTCAGGCTAGCTCTGATACCATGTTAATTTTTCATAATTTACTTCAATATGATCTAGGATATTAACTGAGAGAACAACATGTACAGCATATCTACATCATATCAATCATGGACACAATAATGCAAGCACATCAGAGACACAAAGTTTACTTGGGGAAAACCATAAAGGTGAAAAACCCCAATAACATCCTCAGAGATAGATAGAGCAATGATACAACCAAAGCATAAGGGATAGACATCTCCTAGCAGCAGTTTCTCCTCCTCCACAAGTGCGCCACTCTCCTGAGAGTGTGAGAGAGAATAGAATGATCAAATAGAGTGCCTCTCGCACTCTATTTATACATGACTTGACTTGCCTAATAACCTTTACTAGGTTGGCCTTAACTTAACCACATAACATAATGTTGACTGGGACGACACCCAATAGGGTGCTCTAATAACCCTTTGACCCACATGGCCGACCCCCAATAGGGTGGTCTAATAACCCTTCGACCCACATGACTTATACAGGGCCGACCCCAACAAAGTGGTCTAATAACCCATCAAGTATAAGTTACGACACTTACAATATAAATGACGACACTTCCGTATAGAGGAATAATAACATCTCTATAGGAGTAAAATATACATAGATGAAATACATGGGTGAAATACATTCCAAAGTTACATATACATCAACAAGGAGGTGTTACCATTTCAGGTATCTGAACTTGGAGAGCTCTACCACGTTCTATCCACAAGTCTTCATCCATCGGCGATAGGTCCTCTTCGACACCTCGATCATCGTGGGCTTTGCTTGAATTTGGCAGATTTCCTTCTGCGTCTATTACGACATTTGATCCTCGCATCCTCCGCAGCACAATTGGTTGCTCCCGCAACTCTTCACGCCGCTGCCTCCTCTTTTCTCTTTCAATTTTCTGGATATTTGGGGTGCTTTTATGACTCAAAATTCTATCTTTGTCATATTTTCTTCCACTGCTGGCCATCTCGTCCTGTCATATGTCGATTTTCATCAAACTAGGTACATCAGAGCATGCTTTGTCACCCCCCCAATGCCAGCCCAAAGTTTTCTAGATCACTGGGGAAGTATAGATCATCATTTGTTCAAGTAAAATTCCCATTTGTGCTCCTTTACAAATCTTTCACACTTACGTTCTTTCTCGTTTGAATTAGAGTTCGGAAGGGGTGGGAGCAGCAACGGTCATGTCTCGACAATATGCGCAACGCCTTTGTCGATCAGAAATTTGAACAATAAGGTCGGCAAAGAACACAGAAATTGATCAGCTAATTCGATGAAGAGCTTTCTTCTTATTTCATCAACCGAGACACGGTCTTCAATTGCCTATTCTTCACAAAAATTGTTTGCAATCTTTTCGCACCACTCCGACAGATTCGTGCATCCTCTGTTGATCAACTTTGACAACAGCTTCCTCTCTGCTTCATCAACTAGTCTTTTCATCCAGAAGCTTCTTCAAGGCAGTCGACACGGACTCTACAAATATCTCATGGGTCTCGGAGAAGAATCGATCTCTCACTTGGCTAATTGTCAGCTTGTTCCATCGTGCATAGTTCTGCAGATAGTTCGCGATTTTCTTCTCCCACCAATCTTTAATATCCTGTTCTGAAATCATAGGTCATGCTGCTATTTGTTTTTCATGCATCAACCGGAAACGGAACCAGATGTTGTATTCCCCAAGGTTCATGTGGTTACCATAGATACATTACATATTATAAGCAAGCATACACAATGATACAGATACAAGAGACAAGATAGATAGAGAGAACACAAGCCTTTATATTAAAAAGCAATAGCAGAATACAGTCATAGAACCAATCTAGTCTCTACATAGGCTCAACGGCCTATATATATATATATCTGTTAATATGGTTACATAACCATCTGTCAGTCTAATCGATCGACCTAACCTATAGTAGTCGACACGACCTATCGACATGTGCTGCAGAGTGGTCAGGCGGAGGCCTAGTCGACAGGCCGACCTAGGCCCCTCCAGCAGATGTGTAGTTGCATGATGATGATTATGAGTGCATCACAGCAAGGGTATCGACATACCTTGAAGATGTAATGGGGCTAAAAAACACCAAGGAATAAACATCACAAACGGAGGTGAAGGAAATTGTTTCCCAGCTGAAAAGTCTGGTTACGAGAATGGAACAATTCCAGCAAAACTTGGTAAAAGAACTAGACCACGACGATCGCTTAGGAGATTCGAGCCAGCAGAGGAGAAGTCCTCCTGCCTATACCACAAGGACATAGATAGTTAGAATCGAGCCAATGTCCATCATATTCCCAACAGATGACATAGATGAAAGTGCACAAAGGCTCGCACAGTTAGAAATCAATGTGGGGATGCTTCCCATAGAGGGATTGCATAACCTGCATTCGCAGATAACAAAGGAAATCCATGAGAGAGACATGGCCTCTCATAACCAGTACCTAAGGCTAGAATAAAACTACAAACAGTTACAAGAGGAATGTGAGCTGAAGACAAGGGAGCTTGACTATACGCAGGAAAAACAACACAAGATAAAGGAAGCAGTTTCATCTGTTTGCGCGAATCTTCCTCAATTTCATGAAGAGATGAAAATCGAGACAGCCATCCTAAAGATCAGTGTTTTTGTCGACAGTCTGAAGGACAAAATTATGGGGATGGAATTTTCCCATAAGGATAAAATTGTTGAGATGGAAGTTTCCCATCAAGCAAAAATTTCGGAGCTAGCATCTCAACAACAAACAGGAACATCGCAGCGGGAAGAAGAAGCAAGAGTAGAGGCACTGAATTCCTCTATAGAAAACATCTATACAGAAGTGGAAAGATGCCAAATCCTACTAGATGAAGTTTCTAAAGTCTGGGCCATGTTACAAGAAGAACCATAAATACAAAGCATCCAGGATGAAGTGCAGCGGAAGCAACATGATCTCGATTCTGTTAATGCCGCTATGAAGGACTTTCCAGCTCGACAGAATATGCAGAAGTTCGCAGAGAGAAGGGAACTTTAGAAAGAGCTGGAAGCATTAAGAGCAAAGGAAGTTGAAGCTTCCTCAAGATTGCAGCCACTACAGGAAGAAGCACTAACCTTGATAGAAGAAATTGAGATGAAGTTTCAAGATCTGCGGGCGATAGAGGATAATGCCAAGGAGCAACTTTTGGAACCCATTTTAAAGGAAATGATCAACATATTCAAGGGATGCGAGCAAGAGGCCAAGGAAATAGTTGTGAATCTCACCACAACTATTCAAGAATTCACTACGCGATCAAGTACCTTAGTGGATACGCAGATGGAGAAACCAAGTAGAAGTGGCTCAGGGAAGATCCACATGTGAGTGTTAGGGGCCCGTTGGACATGGCCCAAGTTGGCACAATTTTGATAAAGCGAAGTTCAGAAATGCACAGCTGGAGAAGCGAAGTCCAAAGAAGCGGAGTAGTTTTGCAGATGCACAACAGCTATTTTTGGCAAAGAATATAAGTAAAGTAAGGTCCATTAGCGACTTATTTTTGGTGAGCGACTCCACGATTCCCGAGAGTTGGGTAAGGAGCAACGTGGAAGCAGATGAAAGAAACCTGTGATCTAGAGTGGTGGAAACTGTTAGAGGAAAAACAGTGGGTCGAAAACGACATAAATGCTAGAGTGGTGGAAAGGGACACACCACTATGCAGTTAGAGTCATTCCATGAGGACTGCGGCTGTTAGAAGGGTATCCAAGCCAGGAGTGGAACAAAAGGGCGGCCAGAGGAAAGTGGAGCAGATGTCGACTATGACAGGATGGGTTAGCGAGGTAACCACACCATTTTTGGTACTATACAATTTTGGACCATATACATTGTAAATACGTGACCTGCGGGCACGATCTATAAAAGGGGAAAGATAGTAAGGGAAGTATTGATCTTTGATAGGAATTTTGTGGATCTTTAGTTGATATTTGTGGTCTTTTGAGAGACTAAGTATTGTAAAGAGGCTCTGCAGCTGTGTGCGCAGAGACCCGCTGAAAAGAGAAAGAGGCTCCGTAGTTGTGTTCCCAAAGACCTATAGTAGAGAGGAGTCTACAGTTGAGTGCGCAGACTGGAACTATTGAACCCTTCCCATTAATATAAACAACAGTTCCCATGGATGTAGCTCCCATCCAGGGGGTGAACCACATAAATAAGTGTGTTATGTTCTTGAATGAGTGTGATTGTGTATACTTATGTTTGTGTTTACATTCATACTTATGATTCTATCTATTCGTTCTTTTATATGTATTTTCACGTGTATGACCAATGATAATAATATGTTAAGTATGGAACATGTATGAATGAATGTACAACTATTTCGGATGATGTTGAATGCATAAGTAATAGGAATAACACTAAGTCAGCGAAGCCTGTAATGTGTGTGATTGTTAAGAAGTTGCGTAATCTAGAGTTGCGTTGCCCTATTACTTAAGTGGTTGTTCAGAGTGGGAATTCCTAGTGCACACTATAATATAAGAGGTATATGCGAAGTAGGTGTGACTTCGCACAGTTCCCCAGTCTATTAACCGCGCATCACTTGATTATAGAAACTTGCTTCTTTAATCCCCCATAACTTCGGCTTGGGTGAGACCTCAGCTTGTTCACAGGTTGTTGCCGAAAGGGATGATAAAGAAGGGTTTTGTTGGACCACAACTGCACAGAACCTAGGTCAGTAAGAGAAAGTTAAGGAATGAGTTTCATACCCATCATCTTACTTGCTTTCTGCTTCTTTCTTTTCAGTCCTTCCGGCACATCGTGTTTTCCTTCAGATTTTGCTATATTTACTTCGTGAGGATCTTTGTTTTCATTTTCATCCAGTGCAAAATTATAACATTCAAGGGCATGCTCCAACTATATTTCCCAATCTGGTTAATTATACATTGGCAACGAGACATCATCAAATATTTTTGTTTTAATGATTTGCAAAGCTTCATTAATACTCAGACAATCATCCTCAAAAGTGAAAGTTAGCTGAATATTATTTATCATTATATGCCATTTTGTTGTACTCTGTTGAATTTCTATTTTTGTATACCATTATTTTTCTACTAGATCCAATGTGTGCACAAAAATATGGACCCATTCTATCTCTGGTATATGTCTCCATGCTTTCAAGCAAGATTCTATGTGATCTCTAGGATCAGTCTATCCACTGTATTTTTCTTGTATATTCTCAGTTTGTTCAACAAATCTGATTTCTATTAAGTTCTTACATTCTTCCCATGTGCTCATTTTGTCTTTATGCGCGTCCCACCACCTAGTTGGTGTAGCTCACAATGTTATGTCTAGATCTAGTAACCTATGTTCTTCTGAAACAGATGCTAGATATTCATGAAAGAATGCATGGATATTACCCAAACCATCATAAGTAGGAATTGGACTTACCTCCGTTCTAATCCAACAGAGTGACTTTGTTATCTTCGTACATCTTCTAACCGATACTTCATCCATTCTGCTATGTCAGTTTTCCAATCTTGCATTCGATTCTGATACACAAGAACTGTCACATCTCCAGCTTAATGTTTCATCCTCTATAGAATTAACGTAATCTTCTTGATTAATTTTCATCTTGTATATGCTATCAAGTTCTTGATATCTGCATTCTTCTCCTATTGGATCAGCATACCTTGTTCCTTGTGAAGGATCCAGGAGTGCAATAACCTTGATATCCTGTCCTTTGAATATCATTTGTTTTTTCTTCAAGTTGATAATTGTGAGTTTATCAATTTCCCATTCAATCCCTAATAATGTAGGATAAGTATTATTGTCATCTATGATCTTCATAACATCAAAGTCTAATTTACTTCTCACTCCATCAATGTTAACAGGAACGCTTTACAATCTCCCAAAAGGTATAACCTTCTACTGGTTAGCTAATCTCAATTGTATAGGAGACCAAGATAACTTTGGTTTCCCCATCTGCTCCCATGTTTTTTTTTAGCACATTCACCTCTAAGCCTGAGTCAAGAATGACCTGTTTCATTTCAAAATCTATGATCTGTGTGCTTAGCCTCATTTCTATTCATGTCCTTTTATGGTTCTTAATGTGATGGACTGCTCTATGTGTGTTGTTCGTTGTACTATGTTGTTCATAGTATCCCAGTACATTCTGTAATTCTCCTAAGGTATTCTCATGCCTTAACAATTTTATGCAGCTCTGTAGAAACTGTGTTATAGGACTTGTCTATTCCGATGAAGCTCATGAACCATCATACAAGGATGGCATACCTAGTACAGGTCTCTACTCACTTCACAAAGGGATCCTTGCGGTCGAAGCTCCTGAGTCCTGAAATTATTTTCTTGCTTCCATGAATACCTCTTTTTCTATGTTTGGGTCAAATATAGGTATCTTCCCAACTACTTTTCTAACCCAAGCCCCATCAATAGTCTTTGATCCATTTTTATAATTATCAGAATTCGAAGCTTCGTGTGTTCTATCATCTCCAATCAAAGATCCATTTCATGTCACAACATGGACGTTGTGATCTTCGTTTCTTTTCTCAGCTACGATCATATGAATATTCTGGTTCTGTCCTTTTGGTCTTTTTTCTTGCATTTTTCCTAGCAAAATGGAACATGCCTCAATGATATGGTCATAGGATTTACAATAGTTACAAGTAGTGCATGGGTTCTGACAATCTCTTGCCAAATGTATAGGTTGAGCACAATTATAATAGACAATCTGATCTCTTCCTCGTCCTTGTCTGGTATTACGTCCTCTTCCTCTAAATCCACCATGTCCTCTGTATGTACATTAATCATACTATGCATTGTCATTATTGTTATGTGCTTCTCCTTGGACTATGTAGACATCATGTTTTCTTTCTATCATAAGTTCATATGCTCTACAGTTTCTATCATCATGGCCAACTGACTTACAAAATATAAAGTACAGGTTCTTTGGTGTCTGTACATACTTCTGAAGTAGGTAACAGTCCTCTAGTCGATGTCATTTGCATCGGAAAATATCACACCATGGTCCTTGAAGTTGATTTAATGGATTTGGTGCCCCACTAGAGAGGCAATCTCTGAATACAGGACAATGTTCCTTGGAATGTCCTTCTGCTTTACATTTAGTGCACCAAACCTCTTCTCTTACTTTTTTTCCTTCTTGTATATCATGTAACTGTAATGTCAAGTTTGCTAGTTGTGTCTGTATTTGTACCATTCATGTGTTGTTTTCTCCTAAGGGAAAAGCTTCTAGATTCATCACAATTTCCAATTCTTATGTTTGTGAGGTAACCTTCGGTTGCATCAATGGTAATCTAATGTGGGGAAACAACAGAGTGATAAGCCATTCTTGGTGCTATTGCGGTGCTATATGAAAGCTAAATTGATCCAACAAGGCTTTGAATTTCTGTTCAAATTCCCACACAATCTCATTAGGTTTATGTTTGATCTCTTTTAGCTCTGTAATGCATTGAGATTATGATTTAGGCTTCTTAAATTCTCTAATCAGTGCATTTGTGATATCATCTAGTGTTTTGTTCTGTCCAACTGAATATTTCATTAACCATGTTAAAGCTCTGTCTTTGAATGTGTTGACTAGTTGAGCTTGCTTTATAGCATCATCTTGCACTTGTTTAACATTCTAGACCACATAATAGAGAAACCAATGTTGCTCTGGATATTCTAAACCAGTTCCTTTAAAAACATGTAGCTTTATGTCGTCTGTCATTCTTCTTCTAGGAGGTGTATGGTTTTGAAATACTACAGTACTTCCTGCAGAGTGAAATGGTTGAGGTATACGACCACTTGGCTAATTCTTTGTGCTTGTTCCTACAGTATTGTTGCTACTAGTGTTCTGTGAACTAGGACTATCCTTTGAAACATGTATAGGTTTCTACAAAGTGATAAGCTGGTAGGAAATATATCTAGGTTTTGTCTCACTATCATACTCAGCTTGAGATGAATTTCTATCACTTCCTAACTCGGTTTTTAGGAATGTGCAGGGTTCAACTTCACAAGACCTCTTTCTAGTGCTAAATTTATATCTTTTTCCACTATGCAAAATGCCTATGTCTTTGTCTGTGTCACTATTTGTGCTTTTAACATTACAGAATCAAACCCTAGGAATCTGACTGCATTTTTAAGACACCTTTTTGAGCTAATAGCATTTTAATGCATAAACTCATGTTTTTTAGGTACTTACCTCTAAATCCTTTGAAGAAGTATCCTTTGGTTGCGCTGTAAGACTTCAAAGTGTCCACAACAAACTATGTAATATAACCTTCCAACAAGCTATCCAGCCAAAAGTCTATTTCTCTTGAAATTTCGTTATTAATCCCATTAAGCTTCTGAATCAACTCTGGATTCCAAACTGTAGGTTCTTCACCTTGGAAACAGTTTTTTCTTTCATCTACCCTCGATATCCACTCAAATAACTCATTAGCTAAATATGTGAAGAAAAATTCATGCAACTTGGTAAATATATGTCTTTGTATCCATTGTTCTGTATTAATCTCGGGATGTTTGTTTTATTTCTTCGTAAACTCGCGTTCTATTTGACTCGCCCAGTTATGTATTTCATTCTTCTCTGGATTCCACATCAACATAACACATCACTGATACGACAGTCCAAAGTCGGGAACGGAACCATTTGTTGGTCTTCCTGGGATGACCCGGATTCAACGAAATTATTTGTAGACACAAAAAAACCCCTTTCGTTGGCCCTTTCAGCATCAACCTGTAAAAATATTGACGTCTCACCCAAAGCGAAGTATGGGGGGTTACAGAATCAAGTTTTTGTAACCTTGGTGATGCACGGATGTGGGTAACGAACTCGCATCATTTTCCTTTCTTAACTTCTACTTAACAAAACAATATACATACGACCTCACACTTCACAGTTACCAACATCCTATAGAACTACGCTAAATCGTTGTTATATTTACTAGTTAACTATACATTCATCATACTTAATGTTACTTCACAATATCCATACACGTGTTCTGTTTACTTAACATATGATTTCCATTTGCATATACATGAAAGCAAACACATAAACGTACACTATCATGAACTCAAAACATGGAACCAGGGTATTTTTTAAGGATTCTAATATTCTACTTAAGTATAGTATTCTAGGCGATTATTTTGGATTGAAAAAAACATATATATAGATAGGTAGGCGAATATAAAACATTAAACATACAATTTACTATTGAAATTTGCAAATTTTGGCGAAAATTATGATAAAAAAACATATTTTATGTATATATAGGCGATATTAGAGACTAAAAATGACCAAATAGCGAATTTATTTTTTGAAAAAAAGCCCAAAAAATAGCCAATTGGCGAAATTTCGCCCCTAAAAATTACCCTGCAGGGAACCATAAACTCAGACATAACACACATATTTACGTGGTTCACCCCCAAGAGAGAGCTATGTCCATAGGAACTATTCTTATAATACTTGGAAGGGTAATAGTTCCATTTTGTGCACTCAGTTTCAGACTCTCCTATACAATCATATTTCTATGCACTCAGTTGTAGAATCTGTTCTCTCTCAGTCTAGACCTACAATCCAAAACAACAACACTTATCCAACAACCAACCCTTCCTTGTACTATAATACCCCTAGAACCTTAAGTAAAGTTTAAATACTTTATAATAATGTTTTTAATTGTTCTTGAACAATTATTTGACCAAGTAATGTCAAAGACACTTGTTTGAGGATATTGAATTGTTATTATTATTTAATAAATAAAAACAGGAGAATCCAATCTAAAGTAGTTGTTGAAAGAGTGTTTCTTGTCCCACAAGGAGAAATGACAAGTGTTGGACAAATTGCCCATAGTGGTGAAAACTGATATTTAATATCTCAACAGGTGCAGTAGGAATCATCCCTATTTTTAAGGTCAGAACTCCAGATGGAGGTTCTAGAGAATGAGTCTCATTGTGAAAATCCTCACAGCAAATCTAAGAGTTTATGTTTACCTCACAAGAAAGATTAAGCATGCAAATAGAAGAAGAGTGGACAATGCAGTGTAAAAGAGCAGCAGAATTATGGTCCAATAGAACTCAGATAGGAGCAGAATAATATCACACTAATTCATTAATCATAATATGAACAATAAATAATACAATGGAGAGAATTCGAATTCCAAGGTGGCCATTCGAATTAGCATGCATGAGCATGGATTATCTGCACTAGGATTCCTAATCATCATATCAGTAGTGGTGTCATCAGATCACAAGTGGTTGTCCATGTGTCAAACTGAGCTAATTGAATGTAATTGAGTCTAACTGAATGTAGTAGGTGTAACTGATGCATGGAGCACTAATGGAGGGCGTATGAGGAGCTAATTGCATTCAAAATAGTCAACCAAGTCTCTCTGGGTGTCCAATGGAGTGTTTCAGTTAGTTAACTGGTCAATCGGACCTTAAATCAAGGAAAGATCCACAAATCAAGCAACTAATTGAAGTGTCATAGGTGGTAGGTGAGAGAGGGAACACTTCACATGTGGTAGGTAAAAGGAGGGCACATCACTGACTAGGAGGGCTGGAACTGAGTGGAAACAGGCTCCCGAGGCTAGTAAACCAAGCACTAGGTGCTGGGAGACACAATATTGATGACTAGGATGAATGCATTCATGCAAAACTGTTGCATATAGAACTGACATAATGCAAAAATGCTGGTAGGACTAGGATGGAGTATAGGAATATCCTAACACCCCCCCTTAATCCATACTGGGCCTTGGTAACTAAGACCAAAGGGCACCCAATATAATGAATAATAAAGAACAACCCATGAAACAAGGAAATGGGGAAAAAACTCATGGGAAAAATAACCCCCCCTCAAAAGAGACTATAAGGCACACCAAAAAATAAATGCTCTGAACTTAAGCAGGTGTGATGCTTGGTCATATGTCTAGAGGTATCTTCTTCTTGGGGAGAAGTGGTACATGCTCCAAAAACATGTGCTTGTGTTCTCCTTCAGTGGATGCAAGTGAATATGGAGACATGTGCTTGTACTTGCTCTTCAGATTGAATGTGATGAGAACAAATCCAAAGGTATGAGGATGATCCTGGAAAATGTGATTCGAATCAGCTAAGGTAGGATCAAATCCATGAATGTGTAGATAGTATTCTTTTTATCTCCTTTGAACCATCATAGGTGAGATCATGCCCAAAAGAACCATCACATGATAGTGGTTGATTGGTCTTAAAATCAGCTCCAAGACTTGATAAATGGTTTCTTGAGATCTCCTTTGAACCAACAGGGGTGAGATCAAACCCAAATAAACCATGATATGCATGAGAAATTATCCCAAGCAAATGGTAGTGCCCTACATATTCAATGAACTTCTGAGAACATGTACAAATGATCATATAGTAGTACATAAGAGATAAGACGTGATCAAGGAGAGCGAATGCATCACCTCCAATTGTCGATTTAACCTCCAAAAAATTCAATAAATCATCATTATGCAAACCAACAGACTCTTGTGCAAGAGAGGATTTAAGAACCTCTTCAGTTTCTAGAGTGTGAGCTGGCACGGAATTCGAAATAGAAGACATTGAGAACATGAGTGTTGAATCTGCAAGTTCTTCTTTTTGGACAACTTCAGTATGAGATATGTTTGATACTGAATCATGATCAGAGAGACCGTCAAGGAGGGTGAATTCATCACTAGGCTTGTTCTCCAAATAGTTTGCACCAATCCCTTCATTATGTTTTCCAAATCTTTCATCCAAATGGGCCCATAGCTCTTTTGGAGATTCAGTAGAATCATAGAAGTGGGATTGCATACAACGAAACATAGTAGTCAACATTGCTCCATAGGCTCTGTCACCTTCATTTAACCAATCATTCTCCTCTTTAGAGGATTCGAACTCTCTTTCAAAAAAATAATAAAAAAGACCATGTTTCTTCAAATATGCTATCATCTTTGGTTTCCACTCATCATAGTTGAATGGCGAGAGAGGAGGAATTCCTTCCAGATTCATGGAAGTTGTTGCAGAAGACCTGCAAAAAACAATAGAGGATTTCTGCAATTGCTACTATTGCAAAACTGCAGAAACCTACTACAACTGCTGTTGCACTCGAAATTTTGGTAATAACTAGCAAAAAAATCTCAGGAATGGAGATAGACTATACTCTCAACAAGCTCTGATACCATGTGAAAATCCTCACAGCAGATCTAAGAGCTGATGTATATCTCACAAGAAAGATTAAGCAGGAAAATAGAAGAAGAGTGGACAATGCAGTGTAAAAGAGAAGCAAAATTATGGTACAATATAACTTAGATAGAAGCAGAATAACATCACACTAATTCATTAATCATAATATGAACAATAAATAATACAATGGAGAGGATTCGAATTCCAAGGTGGCAATTGGAATTAGCATGCATGAGCATGGCTTATCTGCACTAGGAGTCCTAATCATCAGATCATTAGTGGTGTCATCAAATCACAAGTGGTTGTCCATGTGTCAAACTAAGCTAAATAAATGTAATTGAGTCTAAATAAATGTAGTAGGTGTAAATGATGCATGGAGCACTAATGGAGGGCGCATGAGGAGCTAATTGTAGTCATAATAGTCAACCAAGTCTCTCTGGGTGTCCAACAGAGTTTTTCAGTTAGTGAACTAGTCAAATAGTCCTTAAATCAAGGAAAGATCCACAAATCAAGAAACTAACTGAAGTGTCACTTGTGGTAGGTGAGAGAGGGCGTACTTCACATGTGGTAGGTGAAAGGAGGGCACATCATTGACTAGGAGGGCTGGAACTGAGTGGAAACAGGCTCTTGGGGCTAGTAAACCAAGCACTAGGTGTTGGGAGACACCATACTAATGACTAGGATGCATGCAAAACTGTTGCATGCAGAACTGACATAATGCAAAAATGTTGGTGGGACTAGGATGGAGTATAGGAATATCCTAACACTCATGATAGGCCTGCTGGTTGTGGAGCCTGATCTTCTAGATTCGGAGATGTTTTTTTCCAACCGTGTTTGTACCCCAATTTTATATGATATGCAGGTGGACTGTACAATCACCCTAGCGGAGGTTGTGGGGGGCAACAGCGCCCCCGAAAGAAATTTTTGGGTTTTTTTTCCAATAGGTTACGGGCCCATGGTTTTGGGTAACCCGTGGTATTTTCCCATGGTATTTCCCCTTTAAAAGAAAGATATTGTAATATGGCTAGGGTTGATGGATTATGTATTGTGTATTGTAAAGATCTCTGAGATCGTGTAAGAGAGACTGAGAGAGTGTGAAGAGGAAGTTGCAGCGGATGTGTTGCAGGTTGTATCCATTCATTTTGCTGGATGGTATAATAATAAGGACTGAAATTTTTTGTGTGCACGTAGCCCATCTTGGCTGAACCATGTTATATTGGTGTCTCTCTTGTAATGTGTTTGTGTGATCATAGTTGCATCTTGTTTATTGCTATTGCTCTGCGATCATGTTTTTCTAACAAGACCTATGTCCTAGGCAAAGCTTTAATAAGCATTCCCATCAGACAAGCAAGAGGCTTGGATGGAAGAGGGAAATATCTTTGTTGAGTTGAGAAGTAGAACTGAGTGATAGTTCTGATTTGTTTCAGCAGTCTTTGTCCTTATGGTCCAACAAACAGGATTGGGGGTTTCAAAACAAGTAAGCTTGGTTGTTCTGGAAGAATGGTTGGGAGGAACGATGAACTTAAGATTGGATTCAGTATGTTCTTTTAGTTAGGTTTCTATTATCTGTTTTATTAGTATTAAGTAATTCTTATTTATGTTTATTAGTATTTAGTATATTTATGTGTAGAATTATTAGAAAATGACGAACTGTATTTTATACTGATTAAATGTTCCGCAAATGATTTTATTTCTGAGAAATACATTATTTATGTTTTCTATGTTTATGTAATCTGCATTATTCTATTTATGTTTATCATAGAAATTCTTATACATGTAAACCTAGGATTTGTATATAACAAACTGAGTTAGTATTTCCATTATTACATAGTACCAAATGGCTGTATAATTTATAGTATCAAAAGAAATCATATAACAGATATATGTTAAGCATATAGTATATAGGTACCTTAATACAAAGCCAAATGGCTTGATTAAATATTCATATTATACAAAACAAGTATACAGAGCTGAGAGGCCACACAACCGTTCGTATAAGCATTTATTCAAAAGTTAGATGCATTGCTATTTCAAACTAAAAGTATAAAACTTAAAATCTTTACAGAGCCGTAAAGCTCAAACACAAACTTCATACAAGTCAACATGTTAAACCTAACATTAATACAGTGATGTATGGCTCAAATGCATTTCATTACTAGGTTAAATAATTTTATAATATATGAACAGTGTTACATAGCCATAAGGCTCATATGTTTTCATTTCAAACTTATAACCTATCATAGAGCCGTGAGACTACGAAAGAAACCATTGGTGTATAAAACAAATAACAACTCAGTTTCACATTTATATAATGAACAAAATAAACGCATTCATTGAGAAACAAGTTCATATCGAAACTAAGGAAAGGGCCGACAAGATTCTTTAATTTATATCGAAAACAAAGTTTGATGGCCAAGAGGCTTCATACATAACTTAATCTTTAAGAATAATTCATAAATGAAGTCGCATGGATGTCTTAGCCCACGCGAAGCTCAGAAAAGGTAAGCAAGGCAACGTACTCAGGTTGTAAGACAGAGTTCAAGCTTTTTCTACCAACTTAAACGCATTGGAAGCTGACATCCTTTTCTTTTCCCAATACTATCATGTGTCCATGTGACCACCTGTAAATCGTTTACAAAACGATTTGTTAGTTAGGGTTAACAAACAAGTGTAATAACTGAATCTTTAACAAAATCGTTAAGGTTGCTTACCAGGGTTATGGAAGGCCGTCGTGCTTCCTAAGTGTCGGCATAGTCCTGTGTTTAACCTACATTCACATAATAAGAACAAGTTAAATATCTACATATTTATTTACGCAGTCGAAACAAAGGATTATATAACTTATGAAAAAGATGTATTTCTAGCACAGAGATGGTTGTCATAGAAGAACCCTGTAAATACATAATTTTATAAAC
Organism: Larix kaempferi; assembly: GCA_027924585.1. Classification (NCBI taxonomy): domain Eukaryota; kingdom Viridiplantae; phylum Streptophyta; class Pinopsida; order Pinales; family Pinaceae; genus Larix; species Larix kaempferi. The sequence continues at coordinate 1,365,219 of BSBM01000338.1, read as the reverse complement.
AGTGAAGCTTAAAATTAAATGAACTTAGAGCTTACCCTTCGAATTTGGTGGACGGCTGGAAATGCCGAGAACATAACATTGTTCTTTTACATGCTCTGTTTTGCATTCGCTTCCAGCATCTAAAAACCTACATGATTCGAAGTTCACCTTCATAAATGTTTAAGAGCTTGCTTGAACCATTATGCATATACAAATCTGGAAACTAAAATAATACGATTCTCAAACTTGTAACAGAAAGAGTCGAGGAAGGGAAGGTAAAACCATACCCTTGTTCCAAGAAACGCATATGAAGCATCTTTGGAAAAGAAGCAAACCCTGGTGTGCCATGCTTTGGAACCTTTTAGTTCACAACACAACGATGACTAGAACCAGTGCACAAGCACAGGGTTCCTGAGAGCATCGTTGGGTAAAATACCGATGCTCCAAACTCTTAAACAATTATCATAAATTCAAAGATACATAGATACCAAGCTAATATGTTACAAGCTAACGAAAATATATAGAGCCGAACTGTAAGCAAATAACTAAACAACTAGAGGGAAAACCCTCGTAGAATCTCTACGAGCACTCCATAAGGAGGCCGTAGAATTTATCACTACTAATAACGACATTAATGCATTAAACCAACATTGCATATCAATTTACAAACTATGCGTAAAGATTGGGAGAGCTCTGCACAGATCCGAGCTCCATTGCAGCAGCATAACGCATGCCGCGAAGAAACAATGAAGAGTGAACCACTTCATTTCTTGAAAAAACCTTGGAGAGGTTGGCTATGATCTCGAGACAATAGTGATCAACAATCTTTGTGATTCCACACGAGAGGATAGCATGTACAAGCCTACCTGCGTTAAATCCATCACATGGTTTTCACCAACCCAGTCTACATTGGCACTTATGGTGGCCCTGCATTAAGCATTGCAAATCCGAAATCAAATCGTATAATTCACAGATCTTCATTTAATACAAAGTGTAATGCAAAATTGATAATGTAGAGATTACATAGGATCATAGTTAATACTATGATCATAGCATAGTTTTCATAACATGTAATACGATTTCATAAAGTTCGTAATACGACATTCAAACATAGGTTTCGAACTATAAGAATAGGATTCTGCATAGTTTTGTACATAATTACAAATATGATCATAACATAGAGTTTATATCAAGCAATGTGATTTCATATAGTCATGGAGAAATCGGATTATTTATGCAATAGTGTTGTGCATAGTTTCAAATGAATGGTTATATTAATACAATGTGTTGAGAGCATAATGTTGGACCATGCGCATAGTTCCATAGGAATTGTATTGTATGGATACAATGGGTATGTTTATAAGAGGCTCGAAGAGCTTAAGTAAATAGAGCTTATACATAGTATTTAAGTTAGGTTACAAATCTTGAATGGGGTCGACTATGGTAGCAATACCAGAGTTTAGACTTTGCACATAAGCATTACATAGGTTTTAAAATAACCAATTTGCATTTATAACATGGTCTGAGATTAATAAGACCATAATGGAAGTAATGGTAGTTAGATAGCTTAAAATGAGTCATGGATTGGCCATTAAGCTAGAATGATAATAATGGTTTCGGGATGATAAGTTAAGATGTATAAAAACATAAACAGTAATCATAACGAATTATGAGAGCTGTAATAATAACATGTAGTTGTCAAACTAAGGTTGAATTTTATTCTGCAAATTACTTCCAGTAAATACATGACGCATGCATGGATGACATATATACAAGTTATACCTTATAGACGGATGATGCTAAGTCACACAACATCCTCTTTGTTTTACATACCTGCGACATAAGAATTAATGTCGTCAACTTATTCATATAAAAAAATTTAAAAATTGGGTAAATTTGGGGTTGTGACAAATACCAAAATGCCCATCCCAACGGGGGGCTTTGCTCTCCATAGGGGTTGGGGGGCAAAGCCCCCGAAATAAATTTTTGGGTTGTTTGTTGGCCAACAGTTTACAGGCCCATGGTATTGGGTAGACCGTGGTATTTTCTCATTGTAATTCCCCTTTAAAAGGAAGACATTGTAATACGGTCGTGTGTTGTATGGTATTGTAATGTATTGTGAGAGAGATTATGAGAGAAAGAAGAGGAAGCTGCAGCGGATGTGTTGTTGGTTGTATCCTTTCATTTATTGGATGGTATAATAATAAAAAGATTGGCAATTTTTATATAGACGTAGTTTAGATTGGGTGAACCGCGTATATTGGTCTCTCTCTTGTATTGTGTTTATGTGTTTTACATTTGCATCTTATTTATTGTTATTACTCCGTGATCCTATTTTTATAACAAATTTAACTATTCAAATGAAATGATTATCATTCTCTCAACCTGGGTTAAAACATACTTATTCCAAACCATTTTGATGACATAAATAAATTACATTAAACATATTCTAATATTACAAAATTAGATATTTATTACTTTAAAATATGATAAAACACATATTATATATATAATAATATAATATTTTTTAATTAAATTTGATAAAAAAAACCACTGAACTATTTGAAAATACATAATCATTGGTGATAGAAGATATTTCATCATATCAACGCGTGTGATAGTTGATGAGAATGGAGTGTCATGAATGGCTGGATAAATGTTTATAAGAAAGATGCTTTGGAAAAAAATATTATATATAGTTTGGGAGGAAGAACCATGCACGAGTCGACAAGATGGAAGAAATACATATAGATAGTCCACCGAGAATATATATATATATATTATTCTTTGTTGTACGGAGTACTTTTGGGATATCACCTAAAGGTAGTTTTCTTTTGTTTGACTATATATAGAAAGTATTTGGTGGAATTTTATATTATATGAGTTTTAGTTAGAATGGAATAGAAATAAAGGTTGAATTGTTTTTTACAAATAATTTAATGTAGTAAAAGTTTTGGAAAAAAAAAAAAAATTTAACTTTTATAATGAACATGATACATGATCAATGAATAATGAATAAATTTATAGTTAAATAAAGATAGTACGTTCACTAAGAAAAAAAATATTCCCATTGAATGCTAGAAAGACCTACTATTAACTAAAGAAAGACCTATCACCTTCGAATATTGTATAGGTCTTTATTATTAACTAAAGAACGACCTATCCCCTACGCATATTTTATAGGTCTTTATGCTTTCTCTGGCTATCATTATGCATTGCTTTGGCCTCTTTTATGTACCAAGACTATAGTCTTGGAGACCAAAGGATAATAATATTGGAAGGCATATTCATATATATCTCCAATATACACTTTTTACTTTAAATTATTCGCCCCATTAAAATCAACATCATAGGGAATAAGTTCAATATGGAAATTGTTAATCATTTTAATATTAAAAATAAATCCATGAAAGATATCGATAGAAAATAAGATTCCCTTAATATATAAAGTATAAAGTAAGAGTTGAAAACAGAAATTATGGTATTTTAATTCGTATAATAAATAAAATATAAAAATAAGTTGATATGTTGAGATAAAAGGATGGTTGAATTGATGTCTTCATTATGGTGGGGTATTTAATTAGTTGATTGGAAAAACAATAAATCTTCGAGCAAATTTTATTATTCAATATTATGGCTAATTATTTGCAATATTTAATATTTAAATTATTTATTATAATTTTCTTATAAATAATATTAATTAATTATCAATTTTTCATGAATTTGAATAATTTATTTCACATTATTGTATTGATGATGTTCTCATAAAATTGAAAATAGGTAAATATATTTTTATTGAGAATGTCATTTATCTTTTTTTTACAGAAGAAAATTGTTATACTTGCTATTAATTTATGAATCAAAGTACACAAAAGATGCTCACAATAGTACATTAATCATATCAATTGCAATTCTTTCAAGCAACTACCAAAGGAAAAGAGACAAAACTAGTTGTTTCATCCTATCAACAAGAAAGTAAGCTTTGACACTTGGACTCGGAAAAACATTAATTGAAGTATTGAAATCATGTAGAATCCTACAGACTGTTTAGTACTTCTTATACCCTATAACCAATTATTGACTCCACATAGAGCTCAAACTCCCAACTTCAAACACTGTTTCAATACCATATTGCTAACAACACGTGGAAATTGGAACTCGAACTATGTGGAACATAAGCAAACTAATCTAGAAATTGAACAGAACTGAAAATGGCATGGAATGCCTACAATAACCCTCACTGAGAGGATAGGATGTCCAACTCCTCATTGTAATACCCCCAATTTTGACTTGGAATGTATTTAATCAAAATTATGTAAATGATGTAAATATGCTAGTATGGATTCCTAGTGTGGAGCTCAAGGCCCAGGCCCAACTAGTGAATGGCTAGTATGATGTATATATTTTTTTATTTGGACCATATGATTGGCTTGTCGTGCCAATTCAAAATGTATGTAAATATTATGTTGGAAAATTAATAAAATGGTCCAATATGGCTATGTAAAGAGCACTAGAGGAGCTATGATTCCACCTGAGGAGAAGAGGAAGGGGGGGGGCTATGGGAAACCAAATCTTATGTTGCCATGTGTCGACCTTAGAACTCATCCAAAATATGCCACGTGCCTTAAATAAACCAATTACCTTCTTTTGACTATTAAATCCAATCATTGAATGCATATGTGAGGTTGGTGGGAAAAGTAACTTTATGTAGTTATTGAAGCATGGGGGTTGTGATGGTTATGTCATTTGTTAGCAATCCTATTTCTTCTATGGTCAGAAGCTATGTCAGTTGTCTTTTCACCCTTACCTCATATCCCTTGGAGTCAACACTCTCTGGAGGACTCTCATTCTCTCATGCATGTTCCTACACTACGTAGAGTTTTCCATTGTTGTTCATGACCATTACCAGACTGTGTTTAACCCAAAAATTCGAATTTGTTGACAGAGCTACATTTTTGGAAGGGAAAATATATGGTTGTAGGTGAGCATGAAGGTTGAGAAACCTAGGAACCCTTACCCATTGAGTTCTTCTACTCTTGGATTCTTTTGAAGCCATGGATTAATGTTGCAGGAGGTTCTCCATTAGCATACAACAGGTTGGAATCTTACTGCATGCACTGGTAAGCACTGTAAGGGTTGTGAAGTGTGGATTAGTGAAGGGAAATTCCTTCCTTGTGTTGCGTGGGGAAGTTGGGATGGAGTCACATGGCTATGATGGCTTAGTGAGACCCCTATAGAGCTCTCGTTGAGCTTCTCGCTAAACATAGTGAGAAAAATGGGTAGTGGGATGAGAGATAGAATCCTGTAGGTGTTTCCTTCACCCTGGTGGCCTCATAAACCAGCTTGGGGGTAGCCTCTCAGCAAAAATAGTATATGCTGGACAGAGCGCCTATGGCTGGGTGGAAATTGCTCTTACACAGCTAGTTGCTTTGTTTAAAGATAAGTATTCTTTTGTATTTGATGTGAAATGATTTTATTTGTATTCATGTGATAATTATGCATGTAAATTACATGTTGTATGTGTGGATTTAGTTTATCTCCCTTGTGTAATTTTTTTTCCATGTTTGCATATGTGTTTTAGTTGTATAAATTCGTAATTGTGGCTATGGGGAAAAATTTAGAGGCCCCGATTTAGTTAATGTCCCTTCCTGCTGGACAGATTGAGGGATGGGGATGTTACAGAGTGGTATCAGAGATTTTGGTTGGAATACTAGATCTATATGGGCCATAATTGCACGGTTATAGGCATAAATTGGAAAATGGCTTTGTGTAAAACAGGTTATGTTAAGGGATAGATAAAGGTCCAACAATGATTTTAATTTAAATCCGAAATTTTAAAAAAATTGGGAGATTTTTTATGTGGGCCCCATCCATGCCATGTGGATGGATGACGTGGAAGAGCCATGTAGATAGAGGGCATGATGTGGATTAACCACATCAGACCTGCGTGTAGAAGGTTTCCCATCATGGAGTGTGGAGGTAGGTGAAATTTGATTGTTCAATGGAAAAGCAAATCGACGGTCGTGGCTCATAGCGCATGGGAAAATTGCACAATAGTTAAGAGTGGGCGGATGAGGATATGAATGTTGGATGAAGGGGAAGATTGATGGTGGGGATCACCGTGCCCTAGGAAAGTGCAGGGTGACTGGCTATAGGCAGGTAGATATCTGACCATCAGATCATATGGAAGATCAGCGGCCCAGAAGCATCGCGTGTCGATAAAGTTACCTATGGTTAATTCGGGACGATGGACACGTTGTGCCCAAAACTGCCCAGGACGCATGGCCTCTTTTGATTGACTCCGCCTCCCCAAGAATTGTTTTATGAAACTACTTCACAAGGGTGCATTACCGCTTATGGTAAAAGCGAAAACCGCCAAAGCCCAGGATTGAGCGTCGGGTGGTGTGGCGGCCTAGTGATGGGAGGGAGGTGACATGACCGCGTCATGGGGTGATAAGTAGGCATGTTTGACACATTGATAGGAACCTATCAAGCCATGTCAGCACCCTCGCCACATCAACATAGAATGATATTTTGTTATGCGCAGATTGTGCAAAATTGAACTATTTACAATAAAAATAAAAAGAAATGAGAGTGCTTCCCTCGACCCTCCTTGCAATGGCGTACGGAGTCCACAAGGGGGAAATCCCCCTTGAACCCCAATTTTTTTTAAAATCAACAAGGTGTAATTTGGGGTTTAGCAACGGCCATTAGAGAAACAAAAAATGGTCACATTTTGGATTATGAGGGTGGATGCTACCTGACTACATATTTTTTTCTAAGTTTGACAGAAGTGGAGGAATACAAAGTAGTCAATTCCAAAAATTTATGGTAGGTGACTGGATCATCCGATGAGAAAAGTGAGAATAGATGAGTAATACTGGTTGTATGTATTATCTAATCCAATAGAGAATTTGTTCCATTTCTACATAGATGATCTTCTGTAGTTGTCTGAAGTTGGCCATTTGGGTTAAATGCACCTACAAAACAATTGCAGGATTTGGGCCAAATTGACAATTTTCAAGGACTGCAACTTCATGCTTAGGGTTCAAAATTGAACAAGCTTATAGTCACTGGAAAGCTTGTCCAATGGGGAACAATATTACAGAGAGAAAATTATGAATCGGTGATTAAGATGCTTCTATAATTTGATGAGAAAAGTGCATGTATCGATAATTGCCAAAAACTGTCAATATGGGTAATTTTCCATAATACATGAAAATTGAATTTTATTTTGTACTAAATCTAACAAATGTGTTTGGATCAACACTTTTGCTGATTCAAAACCATATCAGCGAATGTTAAAGGCGTCAGCAGTGATCATAGTGCAGTTGAGAAACCTATGATATTGGTTGGGCCAACAAGGTCATCATAATGGATGATGCATGGGATCCTTATGAAGTTGAAGTTGATGGAATGGGAGAGAATATTCAAATTGAGAATGAAGAGATGTAATCCAATGGTAGGAGAAACCAAGTGACTCCCCTGGACATTTCAGAGGTCATGAGGAGCCTAAGGGTGGAGCTGCAGAGTTATAGAGAAAACAATGAGAGGTTTCTTAGAGCTCAAGAAGAGCAGAATCAGTTGCATGTATCCATGCTCCAAAGTCTGACAGAAATTCAGAGGAATATTAACTCTGGAAATCACTATGAAAATCAAGAGAAGAGTGGGAGTAGCTCAAGGAGGAATTCTCACAAGAGGTCCCATAGTTCAAGAAGAGTTTCAAGAGGTAGGTCATATACTCCATAAATGTCTTCTAGTGATTCATAGGACTCTAAGGATTCCACTAAAGGAGCAAACCATTCATCTCATAGGAAGAAGAGGAAGAGGTATTCAAAGAACAACTAACATGCAGAATTTAGGAAGGCCAAACCTCCTACCTTTGATGGTGAGGTAAAATTCGGTCAAGAAGTTGAGCATTGGATTCTTAGGATGAGGAAGTATTTCCAAGTCCAAGACTACTCTGGTAATATGAAAGCAAGAGTGGCTATCTTCAATATGAATGGGAGAGCATCTATATAGGCAAGTGAAGAAGATCAATGAACGGATTTTTTTTTAGAAACAATTCAAGAAATACTTCAAGCAAAAGTACCTCTCTAATAGGTACTATGATGGACAAATTAAAGAATTCCATGAGTTGAAGTTGGGCCAAATGACTATGGAGGTATATGAAAATAAATTTTTCGATCTGTTGAGGTAATTCAAGTATAGCAGGGATGACAAAGTCAAAATTCAACATTTTCTAAGTGGGTTTCCTCAATCTCACATAGATAGAATTGAGTTTGATGGGACTCAAACTATAGATGAGACCATAATAAAAGGCTAAGTATTGTTATGATCAAGCTAAAAGCAAGCCAGATTTCCATAAGGCATGGAAGGACAAGAAGAATGAGAGGTTTGAGCAAAGGAAGAAAGGGTTCAAGCCTTCTCATTTCAGAAATTAGCCAAGGAAGCCACCACAAGTTGTGACAAATCCAACTAAGATGATGGGAGACAAGCAAAGATATCTAAGAGAGCCACTTCAATGTTGGGGATGTGGAGAGGACCATTTTCTTAGAAATTGTCCACATAAGAATGAGATTGCAAAGCAAGTTCACAAAATTTAAGAAGATGAAATTGTGGGTCAAGTTGCAAGGACTATCCCTATGATTTATGTAGCACTAGAGGACAACCAAGCAGATCATCAATCAACTGTGGTTTAGGTTCAAGGTAAGATTGTTGAGCATTCTATTTCTATTTTGATTGAACTTGGATTGACACATAGTTACATCAGTCCTAAAATTGTTGAGATTTGTGCTTTTAAGAAAACCAAGGATAGTAAATCATGGTTGGTTCAACTAGCCACAGGAACCAAGAGAAAAATTAGTGAAATGGTGGAGAAATGTCCATTAGAAATGGGTGGACTGTCCACTTGTGCAAGTCTGAATATTTTATAACTTTGTTCATATGACATTCTCATTGGAATGGACTGGTTGGAAGCACATAGAGTTAAACTTGATTGCTACAACAAGAGTTTTGAGTGCATTGATGATGAAGGAAACCCAAGGGTTATGAAAGGACTTCCAAAGAAAATTTCCGTTAGGCATATTTCAACCATGCAACTGAAGAAGTTTTGTAGGAAAGGTTTCCAATTGTATGCAGCCCATATATTGGACAAATCATAAAATGAAATTCCAAAATTGGAGGACTATCATGTGCTACAAGAATTCAAGGATGTGTTTCCCGAAGAAGTGCCAGGACTCTCTCCCAAGAGGGACATTGATTTCACAACTGATCTTGTTCCACGAGCTGCACCTGTGTCTAAGACAACAAGTGTGTCTCCATGGAGAGCACTAGTACTGTTTGTAAAGAAGAAAGATTGTACAATCAGGTTATGTATTGACTACATGCATTTGAACAAAGTCACAGTTACGAACAAGTACCCATTACCTCGAATTGATGATATTTTTTATCAAATGATAAGGGCTAAAGTATTTTCCAAGATAGAATTGAGGTCTGGTTACCATCAGGTAAGGATCAAGGAAGAATACATTTACAAGACAACCTTTAGAATAAGATATGGACAGTATGAATCTGTAGTGGTGCCATTTGGTCTCACTGATGCACCAGCTACCTTCATGTGTCTCATGAATAACATTTTTCAAAAATATTTGGAGAAGTTTGTTCTTCTTTTTCTAGATGACATTCTTATTTACTCTAAGAAAAAAGAAGAGCATGAAGAACATTTGAGAATGGATTTGCAATTTCTAAGGGAACATAAGTTGTATGCAAAGCTAAGAAAATGTGATTTCTACATAACAAAAATTCATTATTTGGGTCACATTTTCACAAGAAGGAATATCAGTGGATACGAAAAAGATTGAAGCCATTATGAATTGGACAACTCCAAAGACTGTGACAGGTGTGAGATCTTTTATGGGTCTTGCTGGTTACTATAGAAGACTCATTAAAGGATTCTCCAAGGTTGCACACCCAATCACCTCTTTGCAAAAGAAGGAAACAAAATTTGAATGGACCCACAAATGTGAATAAAGCTTCCAGCTGAAGAATCTTCTTGCAAGTGCTCCAATTCTGAAAATTGCAGACCCAGAAAAATAATTTGTTGTGTGTACAGATGCATGTAAACAAGGACTTGGAGGAGTTCTTATGCAAGCAAATCATGTGGTGTGTTATGAGTCTAGAAAATTGAAGGATGATGAATAGAATTATGCCACACATGATCTGGAACTTGCAACCATAGTGCATGCTTTAAAAATGTGGAGGCACTGTTTAATGGGTAGAAAATTTGAGTTGAGGACATACCATGGTGGTCTAAAATATTTATTTGAACAAACAACATTAAATGCAAGGAAATCTATATGGTTGTAATTTTTATGAGATTTTGATTTTCAAATGAAACACATAAAAGGAAAGTAGAATAAAGTGGTTGATGCACTTAGCAGAAAGGTGCATGAAATGCATGTGGCGGCCATCACAACTTTCCAATTAGATTTAGAACAATAGATTGTTAATTCTCTCATTGAAGGTGAATTATATGTGCAAATAAATGAGAAATTGCAGCAGCATAATTTCAAAAAGTGGTATGAAGGGTATCATTTGGAAGAACATGGACTTATTATTTACAAAAATAGAATTTACATTCCAAATGTGGCAGATTTAGGAACATAGCTAAATTTTAGTACTGCCTACCATCAATAAACAAATGAACAAACTGAAAGAGTAAATCAGATTCTTGAATACATGCTTCGCATGTATGTGATGGACAAACCATCCAAGTGGAAAGATTATCTACACTTGGTAGAGTTTTCATATAATAATGGGAAACAAGTTTCGTTGGGCATAAGTCTATTTGAAGTTTTATATGGCAGAAAGTGCAAGACACTAGTGACATGGGATAATCCAGTGAACATAATTGTAATTGGGCCATAATTGCTTAAGGAAATGGAACAAGAGGTTTAAAAAATTAGGCAGAATTTAAAGGCATCCCAAGATAGGTAGAAAAGCTATGCAGATAAGAATAGAATACATAGATAATTCAATGTTGGGGTTCATGTTTACCTTAGAGTGAGGCCAAGGAATAGTTCCTTGAATCTTGGAAGTTGTTCCAAGCTGTCTCCAAGATATTGTGGGCCATTTGAAGTGCTTGAAATAATAAGGCCAATTTCATATAGAATTGCATTTCCTGCTAACACTAGAGCTCACAATGTTTTTCATGTTTCTTTGCTTAATAAATGTGTACATGATCTTAACCATGCGATTGATTGGCATGTGATTCAAGTGGAACCTGAGAGAGAGTTCCAAACCAAGACACTATGCATCCTAGACAAGAAGGTAATATTGCTCCGGAACTGAGCCATCAGATAGGTTAAGGTGCAATGGAAGCACTTTAGTCCCAATGATGCTACATGGGAGTTGGAGGATTCCATGAAATAGGCGTACCCATTTTTGTTCTGATTTTGAGCAAACACCGAGGACGGTGTTATTCCAAATAGGAGGGGATTATAATACCCCCAATTTTGATTTTGAAATTATTTAATCAAAATTATGTAAATGATGTAAATATGCTAGTATGGATTCCTAGTGTGGATCTCAAGGCCAAGGCACAACTAGTGAATAGCTAGTATGATGTATATATATTTTTATCTAGACCGTATGATTGGCTTGTCATGCCAATTCATGTATGTAATTATTATGTTGGAAAATTATAAAATGGTCCAATATGGCTATGTAAAGAGCACTAGGGGGCTATGATTCCACTAGAGGGGAAGAGGAAGGGGAGGAGGATATGGGAAACCAAATCCTATGCTACCATGTGTCAACCTTAGAGCTAATACAAAATATGCCATGTGCCTTAAATAATCCAATTACCTTCTTTTGACTATTAAATCTAATCATTGAATGCATATGTGAGGTTGGTGGAAAAAGTCACTTCATGTAGTTATTGAATCATGGGGGTTGTGACAGTTATGTCAGCTATCAGCAATCCTATTTCTTTGATGGTCAAAAGCTATGTCAGTTGTATTTTCACCCTTACATCTTATCCCTTGGATTCAACACTCTTTGGAGGACTCTCATTCTCTCATGCAGGAATTCGAGGACCATTACCAGACTCTGTTTAATCCAGGAATTCGAATATGGTGATAGAGCTGCATTTTTGGAAGGGAAAATAGATGGTTGTAGGTGAGCATGGAGGTTGGTAAGCCTAGGAACCCTTACCCATTGAGTTATTCTACTCTTGGATGCTTGAGATGTTAGAAAAACAGGAGCGCAGAGCAATAACAATAAACAGAAATGCAAATATAATCACACATACACATTACAAGAGAGACACAGATATATCGTGGTTCACCCAACTTGGGCTACGTCCACACTGAATTTGCCAGTCCTTATTATTATTACCGTCCAGCAAGATGAAGGGATACAACCTGCAGCACAACCGCTGCACTTCCTCTTCTCTGTTTCACAGTCTCTCTCCAGATCTCAAAGATCTTTACAATGCATAAAACCTAATACATCAACCCTAGCCGTATTACAATGTCCTTCTTTTATAAGGGAAATACAATGGGAAAATACCATGGGATACCCAAAACCATGGGCCCGCAAAACAGCTGTTGAAAACAGCCCCAAAAATTTTCTTCGGGGGCGTTGCCCCCGAACCCCCATTTCTCGAGGGCGCTGCCCCCGAACCCCCGCCAGGGGACCGCTGGCCCCCGGACCCCCCAGCCAGGGGGGATGGTCCCCCCTGGAACCCCGTGGGGGGGCGATGCCCCCCCACACCCCCCCCGCTGGGGTGAGTGTACAGTCCACCTACATATCATATAGAACTGGGGTACAAACATGGCTGATACAATATCATTTATGAGACTAGAAGATCTGGCTCCACAACCAACAATCTCCCACTTGGAGACTGATCACAACAACTCCACCGCTGCTGCACTTGCTGGACTTGGACTTGGAAAATTTCTCCTCTTCACCTTCATGCTAGAAGGCCAACTAAAACCGAGCACGAACTCAGTTTCTCTCTGGTCACTACCTTTGTGAACATGTCTGCAGGATTCTGGCTAGTATGTATCTTTTCCAACTTTAACAGTTCATCTTCCAGAACAGAGCGTATGAAATGGTACTTGAGCTGTATATGTTTAGTCCTGGAATGGAATGCTGAGTTCTTTGCAAGGTGAATGGCACTCTGGCTGTCACTATACAGTCTGCTATCCTTCTTCTTCTTACCCACTTCCTCCATAAACCTCTGCAACCAAATCATCTCTTTACTAGCCTCTGTAATGGCAACATACTCTGCTTCTGTTGTTGAAAGTGCAACAACCTTCTGTAGTTTCGAAATCCAGCTTACTGCTGTTCCACCTACAGTAAACACATACCCTGTGGTACTCCTCCTGCTATCCTTGTCACCTGCCATATCTGCATCAACATATCCCTGTAGAACAGTGTCTGAACCTCCAAAACATAATGCCTCAGTGGTAGTACCTCTCAAATACCTGAGAATCCACTGTACTGCCTTCCAATGTTCTTTACCTGGATTGTTCATATATCTGCTCACAACTCCCACTGCATGTGCAATATCTGGTCTTGTGCACACCATGGCATACATCAAGTTGCCAACTGCTGATTGATAGGGAACCTTGGACATGTAATCTATCTCTTCTTGTGTCTTGGGACACATTTCCTTACTTAGACTGAAATGGCTAGCCAAAGGTGTACTTACAGGTTTTGCATTCTGCATTCTGAACCTCTCCAACACCTTTTGTATGTACTCACTTTGAGACAATGTCAATTTGCGATTTTTCCTGTCTCTCATTATTCTCATACCAAGGATTTGCTTTGCAGCACCCAAATCCTTCATCGCAAATGAATTAGCTAGCTTCCTTTTGAGTACATTTATATCCTGCATGTCAGACCCTGCAACAAGCATGTCATCCACATACAATAACAAGATAATATATCTTCCATTGTCTAGCTTCTTGAAATAAACACAGTGATCAGAATGACATCTACTATAACCTTGTTCTGTCATAAACCTGTCAAACTTTAGATACCACTGCCTTGGAGCTTGCTTCAAGCCATACAAGCTCTTTTTCAACCTGCATACTAGATCCTCCTTACCTTTGACCTCATACCCTTGTGGCTGCTGCATATATATTTCTTCCTTCAAATCCCCATGGAGGAAAGTTGTTTTTACATCTAATTGTTCAAGATGCAAATCTTCTACCGCCACTAGACTTAAGATAGTCCTAATTGAAGTCATCTTTACAACAGGAGAAAATATTTCATCAAAATCTATACCTTTCTTCTGTGCAAACCCCTTTACAACAAGTCTGGCCTTGTACCGCTTCTTACCTCCTTCTTCTTCCTTCAACTTGTAAATCCATTTGTTTTGCAATGCTCTTTTACCAGCAGGCAACTTAACCAAATCCCAAGTCTGGTTTCCTACCAATGAGTCCATCTCCTCATTCATGCCTTGCTCCCACTTCTTTCTAGTTTCCACCTGCATTGCTTCTTCATAACATTCTGGTTCACCAGAATCAATCATCAATAAATAATACATTGAAGGAGAGTATCGTTCAGGGAGTCTACTTAACCTGGTAGATCTTCTTACAGTTGCAGGAGTTTCAGGTACTTGCTGCTGCTCTTGATTTTCTGGCACCTTTGGAACTTCATTTTCTTTAACTTCATCAAGCACTATGTACTCTGTGCTTTCCTTTTCCTGTTTCTTTCCCTGCAACTGATCTTTATACATGACCTTTTCATTGAATATCACATCTCTGCTCCTGATGATTTTGTTATTTTCATAATCCCATAAACGATAACCAAATTCATCAACCCCATATCCAATAAAGGTACATTTCTTGGATTTAGCTTCAAGCTTTGTTCTATTTTCCTTATCAATATGGACAAATGCTTCACAACCAAACGTTCTCAGAAATGAGTAGTTTACCTTTTTATCTATCCATGCTTCCTCTGGAATACCACCATCCAAAGCACTTGAAGGTCCTCTGTTTATTAAATAAACAGCAGTATTTACAGCATCCGCCCAAAACTGTAAGGGAAACCCTGCATGCAGTCTCATACACCTTGCACGCTCCATGATCGTTCTGTTCATCCTTTCTGACACACCATTTTCCTGTGGTGTTCCTGGGACTGTCTTCTCTCTACGAATCCCATGGTATGAATAGTAACTATCAAATTCCTTGCCGCAGTACTCACCTCCATTATCAGATCTGAGACACTTCAATCTTTTTCCTGTCTCATTCTCAACCAAAGCTTTCCACTTCTTAAAAGTAGCAAACACATCAGATTTCTGTCTAATGCAATAAACCCAAGTTTTTCTAGTTGCATCATCAATAAATGTAACATAATAATGAGAGCCACCAAGAGATTGTACCTGAGCCGGTCCCCATACATCTGTATGCACAAGCTCTAATTTTTCATTCTTCTTCTGTTTCCCAACCCTGAGAAATCTGACTCTCTTCTGTTTTCCATAAACACAGTTTTCACAGAATTCCAAACTTACCTGCTTCAAATCCGGCAGCAACTTCCTTGAGTGGAGAATCTGCATCCCCTTCTCACTCATGTGGCCAAGCCTATGATGCCACAATGCTGTATATGTTCCTTTGGAAGCTAAAGAGATAGAATGGTCAGTATTATGAGGACATAAATACAACGTACCTACTCTGTCTCCTTTTGCTATCACCATTGATCCTTTAGTGATCTTCCACCACTTTTCTCCGAACGTAGATAGACAGCCGCCATCTCCCAACTGCCCTGTTGAGATTAGATTTCTTTTCATAGCAGGAATATGCCTAACATCTTTCAACAACCAATCAGTTCCATTCTTAACTTTTATCCATACCTTACCCATTCCAACAATTTTACATGGCTCATCATCACCCAATAAAACATGTCCAAAATCGCCAGGAACATACTCATGAAAGTATTTCCTATGGGGTGTAGCATGACATGAAGCTCCTGAATCTACTACCCAATAATCACTAGTATTATCTAATGCAAGAATCAAAGCATCTTGTAACACATCACCTGCTACATTTGCTTCCTGGGTAGTCTCCTTCTGTGCATCTCCTTTCTTCTTTAGAGATTTGCAGTCTTTCTTCAGATGTCCTTTCTTTCCACAGTTCCAACACTCTATCTTTCCTAGTCTAGACTTGGATCTGCCCGTTTTAGACTTTCCACGATTACCTTGGCTCTTTCCTCTCTCCTTTTGTCTTCCTCTGCTTTCCATGGTCAACGCATTACCTGATGTCTCACCTGTGCTTTTTCTTCGCATTTCCTCGCTAAGAATAACACCAATAACATCATCAAACTTCAAGGTGTTTGAACCAGAGACAGAGTTACTTACAGCCATGACCAAGCTATTCCAGCTTTTTGGCAATGAACACAAGATTAGAAGAGCCCTAACCTCATCATCAAAGTTCACACTTACAGAACTTAACTGATTTGTAACTGTATTAAACTCATTTAAATGATCAGTAACAGATCCACCTTCAGACATCTTCATATTAAATAAACGCTTCATTAGAAATACCTTGTTGGAAGCCAAGGGTTTTTCATACAGCTTACCCAATGCTTTCATCAAACCCTCTGTTGTCGTTTCTTTTGAGATATTGAAAGCCACCGACGAAGCCAGGCTCAACCGTATTGTTCCCAGAGCCTTTCTGTCAAGAACCACCCATTCTTCATCCTTCATAGTCGTCGGCTGCTTTGCTTTTCCTCCCAACGGTAAGAATAGATCCTTCTGGTATAGATAGTCCTCCATTTGCATCTTCCATAACCCGAAGTTTTGGCTGTTAAACTTCTCGACCTTAAACTTTCCTTCTTCTGCCATTGCTCCCACTCGAACCAGAAACCCTAGCTTCCTGTGGGTTTAACTGCCAAATAGACCTTTGGCTTTGATACCAATTGTTAGAAAAACAGGATCGCAGAGCAATAACAATAAACAGAAATGCAAATATAATCACACATACACATTACAAGAGAGACACAGATATATCGTGGTTCACCCAACTTGCGCTACGTCCACACTGAATTTGCCAGTCCTTATTATTATTACCGTCCAACAAGATGAAGGGATACAACCTGCAGCACAACCGCTGCACTTCCTCTTCTCTGTTTCACAGTCTCTCTCCAGATCTCAAAGATCTTTACAATGCATAAAACCTAATACATCAACCCTAGCCGTATTACAATGTCCTTCTTTTATAAGGGAAATACAATGGGAAAATACCACGGGATACCCAAAACCATGGGCCCGCAAAACAGCTGTTGAAAACAGCCCCAAAAATATCCTTCGGGGGCGTTGCCCCCGAACCCCCATTTCTCGGGGGCGCTACCCCCGGACCCCCCAGCCAGGGGGGATGGTCCCCCCAGGAACCCCGTGGGGGGGCGATGCCCCCCCACACCCCCCCGCTGGGGTGAGTGTACAGTCCACCTACATATCATATAGAACTGGGGTACAAACACGGCTGATACAATATCATTTATGAGACTAGAAGATATGGCTCCACAACCAACATGAGAAGCCATGAATTAATATTGCAGGAGGTTCTCCATTAGCATACAACAGGTTGGACTCTTACTACACACACTGGTAAGCACTGTAAGGGTTGGATTTCCTAAGGGAATTGTGGATCAGTGAAGGGAAATGCCTTCCTTTTGCTGTGTGGGACAGTTGGGATGGAGTTCCATGGCTGTGATGGCTTATTGAGATCCCTGTAGAGCTTCGGTTGAGCTTTTGGCTAAGCATAGTGAGCAGAATGGGTTGTGGGATGAGATATAGAAGCCTATATGTAATGTCCCCCATTTTGACCCTTGTAATATTTTGGGCTATAATGTAAATATTGTATGCATATTATGTATGATTCCTAGCGTGGATCTCAAGGCCAAGGCCCCACTAGTGAACGCTCGATCTAGAAGAGGCAAGTATTTGAAATTATGCTACCCATGTGCTAATGAACCATGGGAATTGTAAATATGCATTTTAATATAAAATCCCACAACTAGCTATGTAATGCAACAAGAGATGGGGGCATAATGTTACAAGGAAATTGGAAGGGAAATATTCAAACCCTTGAGCCAATCAAGTCAAGCCAAGTGTCAATGAGAGAACCCATCAAACCCTCAGATACCCATGTTGACGTTTGTACCCAATCATTTACTCTCCCAATAGTTGGTTGAAGTAGTTAATGCCTTGGGGAATGGAGAGGTATGGCTGTCCAAATTCGAGTATGGGTAATCCACCATTCCTAGATTTCCATGTTTGGCTTCTTGGGAAAGAAAGGAGCCATGAAATTGCCCCCAAGCCATTATTCATCCATCTGTTTTTGCTCTCTCATGAGTTTGGAGCTACCTGGGCGTTTTCCTCCATTGATTTCCTGTGTGTTCCTTCATTTTCCTAGCTGGGAAGGGCATTTTTGTTGTGGCTAATAGTGGGGAAGAAGGGGAAATGATTTGGGGTTTTATTGAGGCCGTTTTGGCCCACTGAATGCTCATACATCTGTGGGGGAAATCGAATCTCTTCCCTGGGGTTGATTCCCTCTCCCCACAATCCATTTTTGGTGTGCCCATGTTTTGGAGAAAATCCATGACCATCTAGTTTCTAAGCCCCATTGCTGAAAGTGTGTTCCCAAGCCCATATCTGAGTTTTGTGTACAAGAGAGTGCTGGGGTTGAGTTGGGTATCCATTGCTTTGGGTTGTGATGTGCTTGAGGGTTCCCTTTTCCTTGTAGATATCATGCCCAACTTGGGGGTGGTCTCTGAGTGCTGAAATAATATAGGCTGGGCAGAGACCTATGGTTGGGAGGAACGTTACAGCAACATAGCTAGTTGTTTGGGACAATTGCACAACAAAGATAAGTGTTTTCTATCTATGTGTTTTCCCTCTACAAATGAATAATTTCATGACTATTATCGATGTGATTGAATGCATATGAAAAAATGTGTGTGGATGAGTTTATTTTCGCTATGCATGTTTGCTTGTTTTCCATCTGCACACATCAATTTTATGATTGTGAATCTAATGAATATGGTTGAGTTTATGAAAAGCCCCATAGAATGGCATCAGGTTCCCTTCCTTGCATTGGGTCCAAGGGTGGGGCACTACACTATAGGTGTTTCCTTCGCCCTAGTGGCCTCATATCCCAGC
This sequence comes from Larix kaempferi, assembly GCA_027924585.1. Taxonomy (NCBI): domain Eukaryota; kingdom Viridiplantae; phylum Streptophyta; class Pinopsida; order Pinales; family Pinaceae; genus Larix; species Larix kaempferi. The sequence goes on along the minus strand of BSBM01000338.1, from coordinate 1,346,069 downwards.
TTGGGGGTGTCCTCTCAATCAAAAGAGTGTATGCTGCACAGAGTGCCTATGGCTGGGTGGAGAATCACTCTTACACAACCAATTGCTTAGATATTCTTTGTTTAAAGATAAGAATTCTTATGTATTTGATGTGAAATGATTTTATTTGTATTCATGTGATAAGTATGCCTGTAAATTGCATGTTGTATGTGTGGATTTAGTTTATTTCCGCTGTGTATTTTTATTTCCATGTCTACACATGTGTTTTAGTTGTATAAATTTGTAATTGTGGCCATGGGGCAAAATTTAGAGGCCCCAATTTAGTTAATGTCCCCTCCTGTTGGTCGGATTGAGGGATGGGGACATTACAGTCACTCACTAGATGATTTATTAACTAGCTATAATGGATAGAAAGTGCACATATCCCAATTGGTGAGAAGGGGCACATCTCCCAAGTCTAGAAGCGCATACCTCCTCAACACAATTGAAAAAATGGAAAAATATTCTTCATGGAAGCTCTCATACTCATTTTATAAACTTCTAGTATCTTTTCTCCTCCTCTAGAGCCTTCTTTCTTTGAATTTGAGCCAATTATGAGTTGGTTTCTTCTTTGGTAAGTTTCATTGCTTATGGACCCCATTGTCTCATAAATTGTGCTCTCACTGGCTAAAATTAGGACTTGTAGCTTTCTTGAGATTATTTCCTTGCTTTATTGTATTTTCTTCTTTAGGTTGCATTTCCTGCTTTTAGTATAAAATATGGAAACTTACGCCTTCCTTGATTTTCTACTACTTTCTTTCTTTTCAACTACTTTTTCCATATTCCTTTGTGGGATACAACTCATAAGGGTCCACCCAACCACCTATACACCCTATTGGGCCACCTAGAAATTTTCAACTCATTAAACATTCAATTAACAATTAAATATTCAAATCTGTGGACCTACATCACTTCTTCGTGATTTAATTTAATTATACAAAATAACTATAGGCCAAAATTAATTCCCCGATTAATTTATTTAATCTCCGACTGAACCCATGGGAATTGAATGTATTAGATGGATGTCCATGGATCCACTAAGGAGGGGACATTACAATCCTCCTCTCCAAATATTTCTTGTCCTTAAGTAATTTCAATCCCATATGCTATAAAACCTTTTCACCTTCCCATGTTGCATCTTCAGTTGTTAAATATTTCTACTGGACAAGGTACTCTTTGATGTTCCTATTTCTCATATTCCTCTCACTTATCTAAAAAAATTTCTTTGGAACAAGTACCGGGTATCCTTCATCATTCCTCCCTTTGAAATTTCAACTTGTTTCCCAATTTCCTTCTTAAGACAAGATACATGGAACACAATGTGTATCTTGCTTCCTATAGGTAACTCCAACTCATAAGCAACTTCACCAATCCTCCTCACAACTCTATATGGTGCATAGAACCTTGGTTGCAAATTTTCATCCCCCTTTTCCTTCAAGGAATATTCCCTATATGGTTTCAATTTCAAGTATACCAAGTCACCACCCTCTTGGAAGGTTCTCTTGATCCTATCCTTTCCTATATTCATCTTCCTTTGGTTCTACAGAACCTGCAAATTGTCCTTGAGTGTTTTGAGAATGTCTTGAATCTCTTGGAACCAATCCTTGGCCTTTTCAGCCCTGCAATCTCCAAATATTAGATATGCAAATGTAGGAGAATCATACCCATACAAATATTTGAAAGGTGTCATGCCAATGGATGTGTGGAAAGTTGTGTTGTAGAAAAATTCTCCTAAATACAACCATGTAATCCATGATTTGTGCTACCTTGTGACATAGTTCCTAAGGTAGACTTCAAGCCATTGATTCACCCTTTCAGTTTGAGGATGATAGCTTGTGCTAAGATCCACTATTATTCCAACCAACTTGAATATCTCTTTCCAAAATGCACTTGTGAATTTGTTGTCCCTATCACTTATTGGGAAAACCATGCAACTTGAAGACTTCTTGAAATAAGAGAACAACAACTTGTATTAGTGTAATAATGGATGTAACAACAAAAAAGTGTGCAAATTTTGTTAGCCTATCAACCACAACAAAGATACAATCTTTACCTTGAACTTTTGGAAAGCCAATGATGAAGTCCATGGAGATACTCTCCCATTTTTTCTCTAGAATGGGTAGAGGTTGTAATAGACCAGCAGGATGTATATGCTCCACTTTAATATATTAGCATGCAATTCACTCTCTCACATGATTCAACACATCATTCTTGAGGCCCTTCCATGATAACCTTACTCTTATCTTTCTATAAGTTTTCAAGAAACCAGGATGGCCAGCTAAGGGTGCATCATGAGCAGCTTCTAAAATTTTCTTTTTCAAAACGGATTATGGAACGAAGAATATTTGGTACTTGTAGTATATGAACTCATTCATAACCTTTTATACATAATCATGTATTAAACCATCTAATAAATCACATGAAAACTTGTTCTTAGAGTACTCAATGGCTAGTTTAATTTTCCAATCAACGGGAAATTCCATTAAAGAAAGATACGGCTTCTTAGAAAGTGCATCTGCAACTACATTCATTTTCCCTTTCTCATACTCTAGAATGTCAAAATCATAGGCTTGAACTTTACTTACCCATTTTTGTTTCCTGTCATTAATATCCTTTTGTGTCAATAAATGCCTTAGACCATTGGGACCAGTCTTGACAACAAACTTGATTCCCACCAAGTACTGTCGGAACTTGGCCAATTCATATATAATGGCCAGCATTTCTTTATCATGGATTTAGTAGTGTCTTTCATGTGGCTGTAACTTTGTGCTCTCAAAAGAAATGGGGTGCTTATTTTCCATAAAAAATTCTCGAATTCCTTCACTGGAAACATTGCACTCAATCACAAATGGTTGAGTGAAATATGGTAAGGCAAGGACCAGGCAACTACTCATTAATTCCTTCATTTTATTGAAAATGTTTTCAGCTTCCTCGGACCAACATAAGACTTCCTTCTTTGTAAGGTCAGTCAAGGGTGCTGTCAACTGTGAGAATCCTTTGGAAAAAAAATTGTAATAGGTGCATATCCCAATGAATCATCTCAACTCAGTTACATTCTCAAGGCTTGTCCAATCAAGAATAGTTTTCATCTTTTACATGTGTACTTTTACCCCATATTGTCCAATCACATGACCAAGATACATTAACTTTATCATTCCAAACTCACATTTGGGAAGCTTTGCATACAATGATTGTTCTGCCAAAATGGTTAGTACAACTTCCAAATGATGCATGTGTTCATCCCAAATCTTTCTATAAATCATAATATCATAAAAAAACACTAATAGATACTTACAGAGATGCTTACCAAATAATCTATTCATGCAATATTGGAATGTGATTGGAGCATTAGTCAATCCAAAGGGCATGGCTAAAAATTCAAAGTGTTAATAGTGAAAATGGAAGGTTGTCTTTTGTATGTCTTCCACTCTCATTCTTATTTCATGTTAACTGTCACATACCCCAATTTTGCAAAAATAATGTAATTATTTTATTAATATTCCTGAGACATTATGTTAAATTTAATGCTAAGTAGGAATTGATGACTCAGCAGAGTCACCAGAAATGGAATGTAAATTCTGAATATTTTATTATTGATAAATAAATTATGGAGACAACAGCATGGGAGAGCTATTAAAAGAGGTTACTGGTCTAACTGGTGGATGGAACTAGGTGGAGAGGCAAAAGACAAGTGGTAGCATCCTCAAACACTTCCTAAGTTGCAGGTGGCAACTTCCCTATATTTTGGGGTCATGATTCCCCAAGAAAGTGGAATCTGAGCAGGTGGCTTATTAATGACAGTTAACCCAACTAAGACCTAGGCAATCTTTTAAATAGTACTCAATGAACTGAGCTGGGGGTTCAACATAGTTCTGGAGGGAGAATACATTCAGGTGAATGTTATTAAGGAGTCCCATTGAGGAAGAGGGAAAAACAGTAAGGAAGTGTTTTGAGATAGGAAGCTGCAGTGACTTGGTTCCAGTGTAGCTGCTTGGCTGAGTGAATTGTTTTGCTGCACCTAGTTCCAGCCAGGGAGACCAGAGCAAGCTCGGGGTCCTGAGAAGTGCTGTCTGGGCACTCTCCAGGAATTGGTAGGGAGGAAGTTCTGCCTCCCATCGTTGTTGTTGTCTACAGTTGATACAGGTTTTGCCACATATTTCCTGCTGTTTGTTGAGTAATATGAATGTAGTTTATGATGATTTCTTCTATGTCTGAACAGTATTTTATTTCAGTAAAAATTAGTATTTCTGAACTGTTAGTAGATAGATTCTGTAGAATTATTGTCTTAGCAATTTCCTAATATCACTATTTTCATACAGTTCAAGTAATTGTTTTATGCATAATACGCTTTGATATTATTATAAGATATAGGATGTTAATGTGATTTTATACTTGGTTATACAATAGTAAAATAGATAAGTAAAGGCTCTTATTACAGTAACTATTTCTTAGAAAAATAAATTTATTAAAACAATTATAGGAACAGAAACATATAGGTAACCACATAACCACAATACATTTATTATCATAGATAATATAGCAGATGCAAACCCTAGCTAATAGGTGTATAGGTCATTATCTGTTACATAAATGAGCGAGCCAAAATTACAATTGAAAGTTTATTTGGTCATTGACTGATTATACAAAAGGATTAGCAGAACTTATTTGACTCAACCTTGAACTAAAACAACAGTATAGTAATGTCATTCATCTGTTTAACTAGTTTTAGACAGAGTCTTAGTTAAAACAAAACAAACAATTTACTAAACAATAAGTTTGGTCATGGAGTTCAAACCAAAAACCTATCTCTCCAGCTTTCTACAACAAGAAAACATTCGGCAGCACTTTGACTTAGTTATTAACTTTTAAACAAAAGAAATCTATGACAGAACAATAATTAACTTGAGGCCGAGCTTCATCGGGTAGTATTTATATTCCTTTAGACTTCCATTATTTTCTTATGGTCAAAGTCATTATAACAGAACTGTATTGCTAGTTCATTATTGAGCTCTAACCCTTTAGTTATTATTTTCATGTGAATGTACAGAATCGACAGAGACTTATCTTAACAAATAGAATAAATTATCAACAGAGATAGCATTTGAACCAAACCGTGGTTGTCTTTTCGAAATCAAACCCTACCACTCTAGTTATTAACAATAAGAACTTTATTTGCAAATAAAAATCTAAGTATTTAATCCACAGCCACACGATTTAAACATAACGATTCTATCCCAGTTGTAGCGCATAGTGCTCTAGTTATTCAAGTAGAATTTATACAAGTATGTATTATAACAACCAAGGAGTAAGCATTACAATATCTAAACCTGGGAAAAACCCCAACTTGACAGAGCTATTTAACACAGAATCCCTATCGTTACCACTTAAACACATAAAAACCAAAAACGCTGATAAACAAGACCAGGCTTTCACTCACAGCCGTGTCACCTGCCCACTCAGTAAGAGTTTTAGGAAATGTAACCATTCCTATTACTATACACAGTATCGAATACCAAAAAGGCACGCAGACACTTTGCAAACATTCAAACAACAAAATTATCTATGGCCGTAGCCCTATTTGTTTTATTTACATAGAAACAGTAGATAAATGTAGAAATCATTTAACGCATTCCATTTCCAACTCATTGCACAGTCCAGAACGAAGACAGAACAAGCATTACACAAGCCTGTGTACAGGCAGAACGATATTATTATATATTTCGAAAACCCTGGAAGTTATCCCAACCCTTTTTAAAAGGGGTTTGTAACAAAACTTAAACCAGAGGTCGTAACCTCCCTCATAGAACAAACTTTGTAACAAAACTTAAACCAGAGGTCGTAACCTCCCTCTTAGAACAAGCTTACAAGCCTCTGTTCATTTTTTTAAAAACAAACTTTCATCACAACTATCCGGTATCAAACAACCAAGTGCCGAAAGGAGTTCCAATAGCCACAACTACGATTGAAGCCATGCTTCCAAAAAAAACCAAAACCCTACAGTGCAAACAACCCACAAGGAGGAATGCCATGGTAAAAGACCAGGCTTACCCGGTTATGCAACCCACGGTTGTAGCATGAAGTCACCCATTGTGAATGGAGTCCGAGCCTGCACAAAACCATAACCTCATTAACAACCAAATCATTTATAATTAACCAACAAGTATTAAAATAACTTATCGTATTAAGAACTCAAGGATGAAACCCTTAGCTTACCAAGTTTTTAAATGAAGTCATGCTCAGTAAGTAGGCGGATAGCCGTGAGCAGCTGTGGGGTGAACCCTCTCGTTTCCACCAGTACAAACCAGCTGACTTATAATAAGGATCATGTACCACCGTGGAAGCTTCAAACCGAATCAAGCCAAAAATCAAAAGGCCACGCGGTGACAGGGGTTCTACATTAAGCAAACAAAAATACAAACCCTAAATATTGACTAGTTACAGCTGCTGAACAACGAACGCGAATGACTCTCAGACTAAGCAAGGGACGTTACGAAGGATGAAGCAGCATGTAAGCTATGAAACACTGAAATAATGGCAACCAGACCCGTAAGTGAACCCAAGGATAAACCCTAGGTATTTTAAGACTTCCATAGCTGCCAACAGTTAGTGATAAAGACTTGCAGGCAATAATATTTAGCAAAGAAACAGCAGTAGACCGAGAACTGTAACAATGACGCCACTACTTAGTATAGACCTGGAGAGGTTGCAGAGAAGGACCCGAGCCCGCAGGCGAAGAGAATGACGAGGTAGGGTTTGGCCCGATGTTTTAAATCACCTCACACTTGGTCCTCGTTGATACACGTAGCAGTTAAATAATTCAGAAGCTGTGGGTCGAGGTTCTATAGTCCCACGAGGGCTCCCAAATAATTGTTAATCAATTTAAACATCATTCTAAGAATATCCAATTACGATATTATTTCATAATGCAAAACTTGCCAAAGTACCATATTCCTCCATGCTGTCGATTATCGTTTTGGGACTAACCATATTATTCGAATCCATAATCTTTACAACCATCGTAATGGATGATATTTCATCTTTGATGCTAAGTAGAAACTTCTTTTAAATATATAAAGAATAAGTGGTGTATGAATTTTTACAATGGTTAGTCCTTGTATTATTCATATAACAATAAAAAAAAAAAAACCTGGGATGAAGTCTTCAATATCGAGTATTATATTCTTAACAAACTCTTGCTTAAACAATAGCAATCGAGAATAAGATTGGAAGTTGGTCTATAACATAGAACATTTGTTAAAATTTTATAAAAAACTCCAAGATAGAAACTATCAAGTAAATCATTACTAGATTTCAAATTGATCACTAATATTTATAGCCATCTTGATACGACAAAATAAAAGACACAATATTTCTATCATCACTCTAAGTTACTGGAGAGAGTTAGAGCATAAATAACTGACGTTTTTATGTTAAGATAATATTGCAGGGATGGGTAAAAACTTGCTACTGATTCACGATGGAACTGTAACTGGCAGATAACAAATTATACGACTTATTGTTATTTGCTTAAGAAAGACTAGACTTGTGTTATCTTAAATACACCACGTGTTATTTAAAGTATAGTCATGAAAAACAAGTGCAGTATTTCAATTAAAAACAACTACTTAAATCGTAAACAACAAAAGATAGGTATCGACAAGACATAGTGATATTCTTTAACTTCCAAGCTGAGCAATTTAAAGTATAAGACAAATTTATTCTGAATTCTGAACTGAACAGGAATCAAAAGTATTCTACCTTAAGGAGCTTGATACACTTGGTTAGCATCTTTAGACCTATTCATTGAATGAGCTGGTAAAGATAAATTGACTTATGATGCTCGACATTACCTGTGTATCTGTAAGCGAAGAAATAAATTGTTGAGTTAGCTCGAAAGCTAAGTAAGCCAGTCCATCATAGCATTTTCCCCCTTGCGGTTGAACAAACAGAAAACAATCAGCAACAATTAAAGAAACTCATAATAATATTTAGGTACAACAAAGATCATTCCGACATCCGTACCATCACATAAGCTAAACAGATAGTTAATCACTGCATTAATTAACATTTATTGCTATCTTAAAAATTTTAAATTTTTCTGAAAATATCGGGATTTGACAGTAACTAGAATGAAGGTCTATCTTAGAAAATAAATTGTCCCCATGTAACTCATCCATCAGCTCATCAACTCTTGGAATTGGGTATCGGTTCTTAATGGTGTTGTTTTTTAAGGCCCTATAATCTATGCACATTATCAACATTCTATATTTCTTCTTCATTGAAACAACTGAAGATGTGAAAGGACTCAAACTTGGCCTAATGAGTCCTAATGCAATAAGATCCTTTAGAGCCCTCTCAATTTCATCTTTGAAATTCTTGGGATTCTTATATGCAGGTGGTTCATGATGGGTTGTGTTCCCACATCCAATTCAATTACATGCTCCACTCCTCTATCTAGTGGCCTACCATGTGGAAGGTCTCCAAATACCTTCTCATGCTTTTGTAGCAATCTCTTGATGTCTTCAGGTTCTTGTGAAATAACTATGGTGGTTCCTTGAGTGGTGATGAGGCACTCAACATCCCATTCAATTTCTCCATTCCTCAAGATTGATCTCATATTGTGTGAAGACACCTCTATATTAGGATAGGTGTTGATTCCTTTCAATACTATCTTCTTCCCATCAAGATCTTTGAAGCTCATTTGAGGAACCTTATAATTCATGGAATTCTCTCCAATGGAGTACAACCATTGTACTTCCAACACCAAGTTAGTGTTGGCCACATTAACAACATAGAAACTATCAATCAAGGTATAATCTCATATTGTTACCTGCAGCTTTGGAATCCATCTAGTACAATCCATGGATTTATTACCTCGTATGATGACTATGAAACCTTCAAAGGTTTTAGTAGGCATCTTACTTATTTCCACAAAGGCCAAATCAATGAAGTTATGAGTAGAACCTCCATCAACCAAAATTGTAACTCTCTATCCTTGAACCACTCCCTTGAATCTGAGAGTGTGGAGTAGTCTTGTCAGGAATCCAATCTTGCAACTTGCTAGTGGCATTTGTTCTTCATCTACTGTCTCATAGCCACCATCTTATTCAACTAGTTATTCCTTATCTTCCTCCTCATCTTCTCTCTCTGAGAAGACCTCAATGTAATGTGTCTTTCCATTAGCACACTTGTGGCTTGGAACCCATGGTTCCTGGAAAGTGAAGCATAAATTTATCCTCCATAATTCATCTCGATATTTGAAAGTGTTCTCCTTCTTGAAAATTCCATTCAAATTCCTCAGGGGAGGTATTTGATTCTTGAACTTGGTAAGTGCAGTATCCTTGGGAGGAAATCTTGTTCTTGGTATGCAATCCTATAGATCTCTTGTTTTTCTCATTGCATCCTATAAGGTAGATGGTCTATAGGATTTCAACAAGCCTTTCAATGGCTTTGTTAATCCTTTTGTGAATACAAGGTGTGAAAATTCTATGGCCTTTATGGAAGCAATAATTCCACAAGCTAAGGATCTAATCACTCAATGTAATCTTCACTAATAAATGCTACAGAGGTTTAGTTGAGAATTGAGACAAGAAGAGTGAATCAAAATCACATAGAAGAGAACTCAATTGCACAAAATTGCATCATCATATTAATGAATGATAAGATTACATTAAATAATACATCTCATAAGAGAGATTTGAATGCCTAAGAGGAAATTCTAAATCATCACTATTGGCAGGCTTAGACTTAGTAAAAATCTCCCATCTAGGAAAAAGCAGACTAGGCTAGAGGTCATGAATGGGCTAAAGCAACCTTGGTAGGCCATGAGTGACTCAAACGCATCATGCGAGAGGATTTTAAGGAGTAAAACATGGAGGATGTGGTGGCCAAAAAGAGGCATACTTTCCTAAACCAAATTAGCACCCCTACCTTATCCTTATTTAGCACAAAAGTATAGCAACGCAACTTTATGTGCATAAAAGAAGGACAAATATTTCTAAAAACAATTAGGGCACCTTTACTCATAAAATCAGAGATAAAGCACCCAAACAAGTAGCTCAGGGTGCATATGGATATAAGTATCAAAATATGTGAGCCTAACATGCCCAAGGTGGCCAACAAATTAGTCTAGTACCTAGGAAGGAAGGAATCCCATTTCGTTTTTTCGATGGTGCTATGATTAATTGTAGGTATGGTGCTGGAATGATCATTCATAAAAGTGGCATGGAATGGTTTAAACTTAGAATGGGATTTGGGGATGGCACAAACACAAAAGTTGAATTAATTGCATTGTGGGGTTTGTTATGGAGTGCCAAATTTTTTGATATTCATGACATACAGATTGATGGTGACTCCAAATGCATAAGTGAATGGGAAAATGATAATTATTCAATTCTATCTATCTCGCTTGATCATTGGATGATGCAAACAAGGAATTTGATCTCCTCCTTCAGCAACATCTCTTTTCAACACATCCACCAAGAATACATTGGGGATGCAGATCTCCTTTCAAAGATGGAAATTGGATATTTTGATGGTAGTATATTTTTTGATAAATTTTGTAATGGCTCTATTATAGAATCAGGAAGTCTCTCTTGTTTTTAGATTAGTATGTTGACTTTTATTGTCATTACGTCATGCGGTCTTGTTATTGACACTATTTTGTAGCCTTTCGAAATAAATTTGTTTTTTTGCACTTATGGCCCTTGTTGTCATAATATCTTTGTAGCCAAGAAGTCTTGAAAAGCACACTTAGCTAGGCTAAGAAAGCAGTTTCTGAAGATATCCATTAGTGGGGAAATGTTATGTTTCTCTTGATGTAACAACTTTGATTCCATGAATAGCAAGTTGTTATTTTTTCCAGTGTGAAAAAAAGGTATATATATCATTAAAATATAGAAAGGTCAAAATGGGTCATCAATCATTTGAAAAATAACATAATTTGTCACCACTACACTTAGGGGACAAAATGAAAATATTTAAAAATACTTAATAATGTAAGTAAAAGAAAGTATCACACTTGTGATTCATTTTTGTTTAAATATAAGAAAAAAAACAAAAATAAAAACAAATTACACCTAAAACAATTGGATCCCTCTCGATGCTTGATAGAGGTTTAAGATGGATCCATGTTGTTTTATTAATCGCATGATATTTATGAATATTATTCATCTTGAAATAAAAAAATTAATATAATACATGTGTTAGGTAAGCATCTATGTATGTATGTATGTATGTATCTATATACAATGATAATGATGGTTATTAAGGTTTATGAATATTAATTTTGATTTATCGAACATTTTATGAGTAAGTGTCGAATTGTCATGTTTCACTATGGATCTCATGAAAGTTTATTCTTATTTTAGCAATGTTGACTTTCTTCTTTACATTAACTAGAATATATAGATACTTTTTATCTTATAAATTAGGGTTGATCACCTCTTTAAAATATCTAATTTTCTATTATCCTCTAATTTTTCATTATACCAAAAATTCTTCTTAAATTTAGATTTAACAAGAGTAATAGCTACAAAGCAGCTAGTCCCTGCCATAAAACTATGTTATATTTTGTACAAATAAGATTATGTTATATTGTGTAAAATTGTTCTTGTTATTTTTTTATAATTAATTTATTTTTTATAATTAATGTATTGTATTATATAAATTATTTTGTATAATTGATGATGATACTATATTAAAAATTTAAGTTTTGTGTTTTTAATTTTTTTATAGTTTTTAAAGTTTTTTATTTTTAATAATTAATTATTAAATTTTTTGTTGATAATTAATAATTAATAATTACGGTTTTTAATAATTAATAAATAATAGTTTAATAGTTTTTTTAAGTTTTAAAATAAGTTTTTAGTTTTTCAATATTTTTAATAATTAATTTGATAGTAATTAACTCATGGATAATCTATTTCATTCACCAAACATTGAATTTATGCATAGTTTCGTGACCTTTGGCATTCATATTCCAAATGATCCATTAGAGTCTCCAAGACTCTTTGGATTCTCTAACTGAAGTCATAATTATTTATTTACAAACTCCCGTAGGATTCTAACATTCCCACCCTTATTCTGAAGGAGTGTTTGTAAGTCCAAGCATGATTCTAAGCCTTTCAAACTTTTCTCGTTCAAGTGCTTTGGTGAAGATATCTGCAATTTTATCATTTCTGGAAGAATGATGTAAATGAATTGTCTTGGCCTCTACATGATGTTGAATCAGATGATACTTTGTGTTGATATGTTTGGTTCGAGCATGGAATCTAGGATTCTTGTCCAACTTGATTGCAGAAGTGTTGTCAATCAAAAGTGGAGTGGAGTTCTCTTGTTTCTCCTACAAATATTCAAGTATATTCCTGAGCCACACAATATCTTTGGTTGCTTCTGCAACAACTACATATTCTGCCTCTGTTTTCGAATATGCTAGAAGTAACTATTTGCATGATATCTAGGATACAATTGCTGATCCAAGACTCATGGTGTATCCAGAAGTCGACACTCCTGTTTCATCAAAGTCTAAATCAGAGTACCCAATAATTGAATTCATCCATATTAGAATACTTGAGTCCAAAGTCTTGAGTCCCTCTCAAATATATTAGAACTCTCTTTGTTACAGACGAATGCCCTTCACAAGGTTTGTGCATGAACCATGAAAGAATGCTAACAACATAAGAATTATCTGGTCTGGTGGTAGTAAGGTAGATAAGGCTTCCTACAAGCTGTCGATACTTGGTTGCATCCTCAAATTATTTTCCTTCACTTGATGTGATCTTTAGCTTTTGTTCCATTGGAGTTGAAAGTGGGTTGGAGTCTGTCGTGCCAAATTTGTTCAACAATTCTCCAATATAGTTTTTTATGAGCAATGAATATGTACTTAGGATGTTGAGACACTTCAATTCCTAAGTAATAGTGAAGATGTCCCAGATCAATCATTCCAAAGCCTTTCTTTAAATCTTTCTATATAACTTTCATTATTCCCTGTCATCAAAATATCATCGACATATACTACAAGAAACACAACAATTCTTCCAAATTTATTTACAAACAATGTTGCGTCATCAAGATTATAATGTTTGAAATTCAGCTTTAGACGATGCTTGGTTAGATTTCCATACCATGCTCAAGGTGCTTGTTTCAAGCCATACAAGGACTTGACAAGTTTGCATACCTTGTGTTCTTGTCCCTTCACAACAAAATCTTCTGGTTGAGACATGAAGACATTTTCTTTCAAGTCTCCATTCAAGAATGTTGTCTTTACATCCATTTAATGAACATTCCAACCCTTTTTTGGATCCAAAGAAAGTACAGTACGGATGGTGCCCCATTTTGCTGTGGGAGAGAATGTTTCTTCTTAGTCAATTCTATGTTTATGTGCATAGCCTTTTTCCATGAGCCTTGCTTTGTGTTTGTCAAGTGAGCATCTGATTTGTATTTTTTTTTGTATACCCACTTACTTCCAATTGGTTTGGTTCCAACTAGAGGGTCAACCATTTTCCAAGGTCCATTCTTTATGTGTGCATCATACTCATTCTGCATGGCTTCTTCCCACTCATCACGAGTAGCATCCTATTCAAAGGAAGTTGGTTCAAAGTTAGCATAAAAATTCAATTCACAATCAAATGAGACATCCATGTCATCACTTGATTTCTCCGCATTTCCTCCATCTTCTTGTCTAGTTGAGATTCTTGTTCTTGTCTTTACTACTTCATCCGCATGGACACTTTCAAGTGTATTTGTGGCCCATTTTAGAATATTTCTTGATGGTCCAGGTTGATCAACTTGTGGTGCATCATTATCTTCAAGGTTCAATCTTCCAATCATCTTGATCACATCATCCAGTTGAGTCTCTTTTTCAGTTGAAGTGGTAGGAACTTCTTCTTCATCATTTTCTTCATTAGGGAGTGTTGGTGCTTCTTCAAATGGAAATTCGATGGATTGATACAAGACAGGGATCCCCCCTTCAAGATGTGTAATTTCATTATCACATTCATAATATGTCTTTAGATGAGCAAACCTCTCCAGACGATCAAGTTGTCTTTCAATAGACTGGTCATTTTTATTAGTTTCAAGAAAAATGAAATCTTTGGAAACAACAAACTTCTTGTTTACCTCATCATAAAGACGATATGCCTTGGAATTTTATGATTAACCCAAGAAAATGCATCTTCTGCTTCTAGCACCAAGCTTGTTTCTCTCCTCCTTTCATATTAAGGCATAGCAGGTGGAACCAAAAACCTCGAGATGCCTAATTGAAGGAAGATGGCCAAACCACATTTCATGTGGAGTCTTATCTTCAATAACATGAGAAGGACTTCTATTCCTCAAATATGATGCACATAGGACTGCATCACCCCAAAACATTAGCTTCACATTCTTGAAAAACATCATTGAGTGTGCTATATTCATTAAGGTTCTATTCATCCTTTCTGCTACACCATTTTGTTGGGGATTGTATGGAATTGAAATTTGATGTGTGATTCCATGTTTGCAAAGATAGTCTTCAAATGCCTTATATGCATATTCTTTACTATTATTAGATCTGAATGTACCAATACGTGTTTATGCTTGATTTTCTATCAATGCATGAAACTTCTTGAAAATTTGAAATGCTTCAGATTTTGTCTTCAACAAGTATACCCAACACATTCTACTATATTCATCAACAAATTTCCTAATGTACCTATTACCATTTGTAGAGGGAATTGGCATGGGGCCACATAATTCATAGTGAACCAACTCTAACTTTCTATATGCTCTGAATTTAGACTCTGGAAATGGTTGCTTACTATGTTTTCCTAGTATGCATGCATCACATTTGTTCTTTTGCTTAGGAATGGTGGGAAAACCAAATACACCATTCTTTATTAACAATCTAAGGCTGTTATAATTCAAATGACAAAATCTAGAATGCCATAGTAAATTGGATGACATATTACCTTCTTCATGCCAAGAGAGATAGGCAAAGTTTTGAACTCTTGCAGAAGGGTCTCTCAACTTCAACAATTGTCTATCTTCATAAATAGTCATGATGACCTTGTTGTCAGAGGATTTTCTAATCTCCAAAATCCCATCAAACATGTGGATGGAATGGCCTTGCTATCGAATCTGCACTAAGGACAGCAAGCTTCTCTGCAAATATGGAAGATAGAGAACATTCTTTAATATGAAATCAGGGAATCAAAGCAAATTTAGCCTGATTGAGCCAATTCCTTGTGGTTTGACGCTAGATTTATCTGCAAAGTACACTATGCCATTTTCAATGTCATTGAGTTCTTCAAAGCAATCTTTTCTAAAATTCATATGAGATGTTGCACCAGTATCAAGAAGCCAATAATCTTTGTAAGGTGAAAGAAAATTCATTTCATTAATAAAAAGATTGTATGAGATAGTGTTTGAAGATTGTACTTTTTTATTCTTATGAATAACAAAAATAGAGTGGTTTTTTTTTTTTTTTTTTTGTGCTCCAAAAAATTCACTTAATTTATACTAAAGTTCAAAAGTTCATTTATGAATGATTATGTTGTAAAAGCGTTTGAATATTTTTTAAAATATAAATACAAAAACATATAAATATAAATACAAGATGACACTAAGTTTTTAGTTTTTTGAGGTTAGTTTATTTATGTAAACTGTAACAAAACCATATAGAAAATAAAGTTTATCAATTAGTAAATCTGTAGCATTGTGCACGGGGATATTCTACAGCAGCAGAATTACGGGGATATTGTACATTTCCTGCGGTGGACAGACGGGGATATTGTACATTGCCAGCCGTGGACATTCGGTGTTGACAATCTTCTCTGAACTCACTATTTTCATTCCACCTGCTCGTGTATTTCTCAACCTGCAAGTGAGAGTGATTATTAACTTAACTGCCCACAAAGCAGAGGTAGGAAAAAACACAAAATAAAATCAGAATAATACCTCCAGTCTTGATGTGTGTTCCAGAGCAGAAGGGTTAGGGTTATCCCTGTAGTTAAATATTGCATCGTCTCTTTCAGCCCGCATTTGCAAACAAAGTTCATTCTGAAGGAAGTTCATAATTTCCATCGCTTAATTCCTTCCTTCAGAATGAACTTTGTTTGCAAATGTGGGCTGAAAGAGACGATGCAATATTTAACTACAGGGCTAACCCTAACCCTTCTGCTGTGGACCATAGATCAAGATTGGAGGTATTATTCTGATTTTATTTTGTGTTTTTTCCTACCTCTGCTTTGTGGGCAGTTAAGTTAATAATCACTCTCACTTGCAGGTTGAGAAATTCATGAGAAGGTGGAATGAAAATAGTGAGTTCAGAGAGGATTATCAACACCGAATGTCCACGGCTCGCAATGTACAATATCCGTGTCTGTCCACCGCAGGCAATGTACAATATCCCTGTAATTCTGCTGCTGCAGAATACCCCCGTGCACAATGCTACAGATTTACTAATTGATAAACTTTATTTTCTATATGTTTTTGTTACAGTTTACATAAATAAACTAACCTCAAAAAACTAAAAACTTAGTGTCATCTTATATTTATATTTATATGTTTTTGTATTTATATTTAAAAAAATATTCAAACGCTTTTACAACATAATCATTCGTAAAAAAACTTTTGAACTTTAATATAAATTAAGTGTGAATTTTTTGGAGCAGAAAAAAAAACTCTATTTTTGTTATTCATAAGAATAAAAAAGTACAATCTTCAAACACTATCTCATACAGCAAGTTTGAAGATCAACACAACCAATAATAGCATACTCAAGAAGTTTCATGCAGCTCTGCGCAGACAAAATTATCGGCACAACTTTCAAACAGGATCAACACAACCACGAATGGCAACATGTACATGTAGCTCGCATCGATTTGGCACACTCAATCTTCACAAGAGGTGGCCTTCAACGTAGCACCACATGTAGTTCTTCAAAACTTTGAACGCAACATCGAAGGGAGTCTTCCACGCAA
Organism: Larix kaempferi; assembly: GCA_027924585.1. NCBI lineage: Eukaryota > Viridiplantae > Streptophyta > Pinopsida > Pinales > Pinaceae > Larix > Larix kaempferi. The sequence continues at coordinate 1,329,093 of BSBM01000338.1, read as the reverse complement.
TTTTTTTGGCTTCAATCTTAATGCCGATATGGAGGAGGTCACAATATCCAACAAGCAGGTCGCAACATTGAAGGTCGAGCCTATCTCAAATGTGATCAGAGTTGATTCTTGACACCACGAGCCTTCAAGATCGAGCAGTCTTTATGGTCGTTCTCCAGTGTAGAGAGAAGCGACAAGACTTCTTCAATAGTCACGAGCTCTTCCCCCAGAGGAGGGGACGTGCAGCTCTTCAACGCTGGCAACAACTCAAATCTACAAACTAGCAATCTCAGGCTTCAACGCATGGACAGAGCATCCCAACGCAGAGAGCATAAGCTAGGACGCGGTCTTCCAGGAAAGTGAGACTTCACAACTCTGCTCGATATCTTCCACGATAGAGTTCAAAGCGCAGTCAATGTATAATGCTGAGCCACAATATCCAACAACTCCAAAAAAACAGAAAAGTGGCACGTAGTCTTGGAATCTACACAATAGCACAAAAAACTTGTAGCTGGATGGTGTAATCTTCAACACTGTCCAACATACCAAAAATATCTAACATCAACACTAGTATGTGGTCATGTCTCACTATGTAGAGATCATTGAATTCACAACTCTTAAAAGGAATGATACTCGCAAAAAGAACACAGAGATTTATTCACTCAAGTAAAACACATCCACAGGTAGCATCAAACTTCACAAAGAGTATTAGGGTTACGATTCAGAGAGAGAGAGAAAGAGACGTTAGTCTATAGTTATCAAATCAATGATGAAGGATGCAAAGGGAAGAAGCCAGAATGCAGAAATCAGAACTCAGTACCACTTGATGGTAAATAACTACCGAATCATCTGTTTCATTCATTAAACATTGAATTTATACATAGTTTTGTGACCTTTGGCATTCAGATTCCAAATGGTTCGTTAGAGTCTCCAAGACTCTTTGGATTCTCTAACTGAAATCATAATTATTTATTCATCTGTTCCATTCATTAAACATTGAATTTATACATAGTTTTGTGACCTTTGGCATTCAGATTCCAAATGGTTCGTTAGAGTCTCCAAGACTCTTTGGATTCTCTAACTGAAGTCATAATTATTTATTTGCAAACTCGAGTACGATTTTAACATAATTAATAATTGCTTGCTTTGTTTTTTAGTTTTAATTGTTTTAAATTTTAAAATTAGATTTAAAAAAAAAAAAAATTAATACTGGTTTCTTGGAATTATATATTGATATTTTTTTAGATATTAATAAAAAAATTAGTTTTAGTTTTTAAGTTTTAAAAATTAGTAATTAGTTTTTTATTTTTAAGAAACCAGTTTTGATTTTAAGTTTTAAAAATTAGTCTTTACTTTTTTTACCTTTTTAAATTATTAGGTGAGACTACATTGATTTTATAAGTCATTAACAAAATTTATAATCAAAATTTGGATTCCAAGTTTCATAGAATCTTATGAGTAGTTTAGTTCTCTCATTAAAACTTAAATCTTATAATCAAAATTTGGATTTCAAAATTCTAAGATTTTCATGATAGGAGATGCATTTAAGGTGTATAGAATACAAAGTACATTGCTTTTAAAAAATGAGAGGACATGTAATAATAAGGAGGGACATTTGTGTACTTATTATCAATAACACATTGTACAAAAATGTTAATATTCATTATTATTAATGAAACCACTAGTACAAAGACCACATGTCAAGCTAGGAAAACAAATTGAATTTTTAAAATTTAAATTAATATTTCATTTAAATAATTTCACATTCCATGAGTGGTAATTTGCCACTTCATAGCTTTCATCCAATTATAAAATAGAAATAACAAATTTTAAAAATTCTACAAAATAATTTATATTTTCAAAATATTAAATTTAATATATAAATATTACAAAAAATTGAAAAACGTTATAATTTTTTGTGGTATTAATATAAAATTCAAACTTGTTTATGACCAATTGATCACAATAGTCCCTGCCTTGGAAGGGGCTAATAATACTTTGAATGGTATCATTATTGTGCAGAGTGACTTCTTCCTCCATTCCCCAATTATTTAGTTAGTCATAGGTGGTTTTAGCTAGAGTATGAAGCAATTTAGGAACCCTCTTGTCTACCATGTTATTTATCTTATTCTTGTACATTGCATGCTTAATCGTAGTAATGCTCTCAATAAAGAAGATGTAATGTTTCCAATTTTACCAACTAAGAACAAAAATATTTGACATACTTTTGCCATTATAATGCTATTGTCGCTATCATATTGTATTTGATATCTTGTTTTATATAAATCTTTTTTATTCTAACATTTTTAACTTTATGGATTGTTCAACGGCCATCACATGGTCTTGTGTCTAATATCCCCACACTCAAAAGACCAACGCTCTTGGCGTAACTTCCATTTGTATAAACATTATGTTGGGAACTTGGTGACTTGTGTCCTTTCACTGGTTACTTGTCCCCTTTGGGATAATTCCTTATAATGGTGCCCCCTTTCGACACCCTCATCACCTATCCATCCTACATAAATTCAAATATTAACCCAGTATTATTCTAAGCCCCGATCCACCCAAGGATGTTTCCAAGGAACAAGCCCATACATAAGCCATGAAGTTAGGATTAAAGTCCAATGAGATCCTAAGCACTAACTACACATGACCCCTTTCGCATATAACACTATAGCCTAGGTATACGAATCCGATGGGGTGAGATTCTCAAGTCACACTCATGAAAACTATTGTCTAAGTTTAAAGTCATTGTGCATACGATTTTGGTGGCTTGGACAGCTGTATAAGAAGCCACTCATATTCCCATAATATTGCTTGTTTTGAATGCTATGTTGGCCCTTTTAAATCCTTGGTAAATGCATTCAATCTAGCTTATTGTGCTTTAAATAACATTTAGCCATGCTTTAGGTGATGGAGGCATGGTTTAAAGGAACCTTAAATCTGTTATATTGCCTCGTGCTCTTCCAAGTCCATGCTTGGCCATGCCACCTCTGTGACTAGAGCCTTACCCTGTTGAATATTGTAACTTATAAGAATATTATATTTGCACATTATTATTCCAGAGATGTTTCATCCCTCCGAGGTGATTCTATTATGTATCTGGAGATGTTTATTCCTCCGATGGTTTGTGGTAACTAGGGTTATTAGACCCACCATGTGGGGGTCACCCCTGAGTTTATATTTTAGGGGTTATTAGACTTCACTAGGAGAGGTCGGCCCCATTAGGGATTTTCGTTAGTCGGGAATCGGTATAAGTAGAGGAGGAGAGCTCCTCATTGGACACACTTCCACAACTCAGAAAGTAGCGCACTTGTGTCTGGAAGGTCTGCATGTAAGGTAGAGAAGAAGGACAAGTCTTGGAGCACATCTTGTATTTTGGTTGATCATCTTATTGAGGAAAGCTTTGCTGGGTTTTCTACCCCATGAGGGTTTCCCAGGGTAAATTCTATGTCTATCTTGTGATTATGTTTCTTTCAGTGATCTTGCTAGTCTATTTGGTTTAAACTTAACATGGTATCAGAGCTAGCCTGAATAGAACATCTTTCACAAGGTGAAATTATCTTTCTCTCTCTCTCCGAAGAATTAGGGTTTCTGCAAAACATTAGTATTTTTGGTTTTTGGTTGCATGGTTGAATAGCCCTTCTCAAAATCAATCTTTTGAGCCCTAGATTTAGATTTTTGGTTGGATAGAACTTCAGGAAAGTCAAACCCTAATTCTATCAAAAGTGCGACAAACCATAAATTTCGTTGTAGATCTGGAAAGCAAAGTACATCTCCTGGTAAGTATTACTCCATCTCTTAAACTCCAATCTCTTGGACTCCCCCAAGAGAAGATGGCTCCAAGTACTAAGCTTGAAGACAAGCTTGAAGGTATAGAGAATTTCCGGGCATGGAAATACAGAATTGGTCTCATTCTTGAAGAGAATGATCTTGCTCATTATATCAAGGATGAAGTAGCAGAACCTGAAGGAGATGCAGCCAAAGAGAAGCATAGGAAGGATTTAATTAGGGAAAAGAGAATCATAGCTGATTCTCTTAAAGACCACTTGATTCCCCAAGTGGCTTCCAAGAAGACCCGAAAGGAAATGTATGATGCCCTAAGAAGGATGTATGAGGGAAAGAACATCAATAGGAAGATGAACCTAAGAACTTGGTTGAAGAGTACCAATATGCACAAAGGAGAATCCATTCAAGACTACTTCTCAAGGGTCTCCCAAATCAAGGAACAACTAGAGGCCATTGGTGATACTCTTGATGAAGATGAACTTGTGATGACTACTCTAAATGGTCTCACTAAACCTTGGGAGTCATTTATACAAACCATGTGTGTCAGAAAAGAGAGTTTGAGTTTTGATGTTGTATGGGAGGATTGTGTTCAAGAAGAAGCTTGGGTAGCCAACAGAGAATCCCTTCTCAAGGAGGATCATCAAGCCTTGGCTACACACACTAAGAGAAGAAAGAATCAATCTTACTTCAAGAAGGACAAGCACAAGGAGTCTCAATCTCCACAAAGATTTCAGAAGAAAGGAAAATGAAAGTTCTCTTCCTTCCAATGTTTCAATTGTCATAAGCCAGGACACATTGCTAGATTTTTTCCTTCAATCAAGAAGAAAAATATTCACTATAAAAGACATCAAGATCATCTTGCAGAAGATGATAGTGAAGAAGAAGAAGAAGAGGAAGTAAGGTCTCATAGGAAAAGATCCAAATACGAAGAAGAAGAAGAAAGGCCTCTCCCTAGAAAAAGATCTAGAAGAAATGAAGAAGAAGATGCCGAAGAGTATGTTCTATTTTCTGCACTCTCTGGACCTGTGTCTCCTAGAGAAGATACATGGCTCATTGATAGTGGTTTTTCAAAGCACATGACAAGTCAAAAGAAAACTCTCTCAATACTTGAAGAAAAGTCTTATCCACAAAAGGTATCTCTAGGAGATGATTATCAATATCCCATCAAGGGAATTGGTGAAGCAAGCTACAAGCTTGACTTTGGAACACCCTTGAAGATGAAAGAGATTTTATATGTTCCAGTATTGAAGAAGAACCTACTTTCTATCTCAGCACTAGATAAGAAAGGATTTGGAATTGCATTTATTGATGGTCAAGTACTTATGTGGCCCAAAGGAAAATCTATTGAGGATGCAATTGTCATTGGTGAAGAAGGAGGTCTTTACAAACTCAAGGGTCACCCAGAAGCTACCATTGTCCATGAAACCACTAGCCCCAATGAACTATGGCATAGAAGGCTTGCTCACATTAACTACAAGGCTCTACCCTATGTGAGCAAGGTGGTAATAGGTTTACCAGATTTAAAGATTGACCATAATGGCTCATGCAAAGGATGTGAAAAAGGGAAGAATTTCAAGAACCCTTTTCCAAAGAGTGAAACAAAGACTAAGAACATTTTGGAATTAATACACTCAGATATATGTGGACCAATGCCCACCACATCTCTAAGTGGGTTTGAATACTATCTTTCTTTCATTGATGACTATTCAAGGAAAACTTGGATATACTTTCTAAAAGGTAAGAATGAATTCTTTGGAAAATTCAAAGAGTTCAAGGCCTTAATAGAAAATCCCTCAGAAAAGAAAATCAAGATTCTCAGAACAGATAATGGCGGAGAATATACTTCAAAGGAATTTGAAGACTTTTGTAAAGAAGCTGGAATCAAGAGGGAACTAACCACTCCCTACAATCCCCAACAAAATGGGGTTGCTGAAAGAAAGAATAGAACTATCATGGGAGCTGTAAAGACTATGATACATGATCAAGATCTTCCCATGTATCTATGGGCTAAAGCAGCCAGGACAACTGTCTATGTACAAAATAGACTTTCTCATAGTGCTCTTGAATTTAAGACTCCAGAAGAAGTGTTCACAGGAAAGAAGCCTGCGGTAAGTCATCTCAAAATATTTGGATGTCCTGTGTATATTCACATTCCAAAAGAAAAGAGAACCAAGTTGGATCCCTCTGGTAAGAAAGGAATATTTGTTGGATATTGTGAAACATCCAAAGCTTTCAGAATTTACATACCTGGTTTTCATCATATGGAGATAAGTAGAGATGTAACATTTGATGAAGAAGCAGCTATCAAGAAATCTAGGAAGTGCCAACTTGAAGAAATCTATGAAGAAGATACACCTCCTAGAGTCACAGAAGCTGTACCCATCCCTTAAGATGATGCACTAGAAGACCATGACATGATAGAACCTCAAGAACCCCCCATTACAAATCTATCTAGAAAAAGAAGGTCAGCATGGGCTAGAGACATTATTCAAGGAGCTGAAAAATATGGAGCTCCTGAAGGTTCCACTAGAGAAAGGAAGAAACACAAGTTAGTATCCAACTATGTGGCCTTGATGTGTGATCTTGTGGATCAACAACCCACTAGCTATGAGGAGGCAGCTCAGAAGAAAGAGTGGGTAGAAGCTATGATAGAAGAGTACCAATCAATAATGAAAAATGATGTTTGGGATATAGTTCCCGAACCAAAGGATAAAAGTGTGGTTTCTTCCAAATGGATATTCAAGATAAAACATGTTGCAGATGGTAGCATTGAAAAATATAAGGCAAGATTTGTAATAGGTGCAGATCCCAATGAATCATCTCAACTCAGTTACATTCTCAAGGCTTGTCCAATCAAGAATAGTTTTCATCTTTTACATGTGTACTTTTACCCCATATTGTCCAATCACATGACCAAGATACATTAACTTTATCATTCCAAACTCACATTTGGGAAGCTTTGCATACAATGATTGTTCTGCCAAAATGGTTAGTATAGCTTCCAAATGATGCATGTGTTCATCCCAAATCTTTCTATAAATCATAATATCATAAAAAAACACTAACATATACTTACAGATATGCTTACCAAATAATCTATTCATGCAATATTGGAATGTAATTGGAGCATTAGCCAATCCAAAGGGCATGGCTAAAAATTCAAAGTGTTAATAGTGAAAATGGAAGGTTGTCTTTTGTATGTCTTCCCCTCTCATTCTTATTTGATGGTAACTAGAATGAAGGTCTATCTTAGAAAATAAATTGTCCTAATGTAACTCATCCATCAGCTCATCAACTCTTGGAATTGGGTATCGGTTCTTAATGGTGTTGTTTTTTAAGGCCCTATAATCTATGCACATTATCAACATTCTATATTTCTTCTTCACTGAAACAACTGAAGATGTGAAAGGACTCAAACTTGGCCTAATGAGTCCTAATGCAACAAGATCCTTTATAGCCCTCTCAATTTCATCTTTGAAATTATTGGGATTCTTATATGGAGGTGGTTCATGATGGGTTGTGTTCCCACATCCAATTCAATTACATGCTCCACTCCTCTATCTAGTGGCCTACCATGTGGAAGGTCTCCAAATACCTTCTTATGCTTTCGTAGCAATCTCTTGATGTCTTCAGGTTCTTGTGAAATAACTATGGTGGTTCCTTTAGTGGTGATGAGGCACTCAACATCCCATTCAATTTCTCCATTCCTCAAGATTGATCTCATATTGTGTGAAGACACCTTTGTATTAGGATAGGTGTTGATTCCTTTAAATACTATCTTCTTCCCATCAAGATCTTTGAAGCTCATTTGAGGAACCTTATAATTCATGGAATTCTCTCCAATGGAGTACAACCATTGTACTTCCAACACCAAGTTAGTGTTGGCCACATTAACAACATAGAAACTATCAATCAAGGTATAATCTCATATGGTTACTTGCAGCTTTGGAATCCATCTAGTACAATCCATGGATTTATTACCTCGTATGATGACTGTGAAACCTTCAAAGGTTTTAGTAGGCATCTTCCTTATTTCCACAAAGGCCAAATAAATGAATTTATGAGTAGAACCTCCATCAACCAAAACTGTAACTCTCTATCCTTGAACCACTCCCTTGAATCTGAGAGTGTGGAGTAGTCTTGTCAGGAATCCAATATTGCAACTTGCTAGTGGCAGTTGTTCTTCATCTACTGTCTCATATCCACCATCTGCTTCAACTAGTTCTTCCTTATCTTCCTCCTCATCTTCTCTCTCTGAGAAGACCTCAATGTAATGTGTCTTTCCATTAGCACACTTGTGGCTTGGAACCCATGGTTCCTGGAAAGTGAAGCATAAATTTATCCTCCATAATTCATCTCGATATTTGAAAGTGTTCTCCTTCTTGAAAATTCCATTCAAATTCCTCAGGGGAGGTATTTGATTCTTGAACTTGGTAAGTGCAGTATCCTTGGGAGGAAATCTTGTTCTTGGTATGGCATCCTATAGATCTCTTGTTTTTCTCATTGCATCCTATAAGGTAGATGGTCTATAGGATTTCAACAAGCCTTTCAATGGCTTTGTTAATCCTTTTGTGAATAAAAGGTGTGAAAATTCTATGGCCTTTATGGAAGCAATAATTCCACAAGCTAAGGATCTAATCACTCAATGTAATCTTCACCAATAAATGCTACAGAGGTTTAGTTGAGAATTGAGACAAGAAGAGTGAATCAAAATCACATAGAAGAGAACTCAATTGCATAAAATTGCATCATCATATTAATGAATGATAAGATTACATTAAATAATACATCTCATAAGAGAGATTTGAATGCCTAAGAGGAAATTCCAAATCATCACTATTGGCAGGCTTAGACTTAGTAAAAATCTCCCATCTAGGAAAAAGCAGACTAGGATAGAGGTCATGAATGGGCTAAAGCAACCTTGGTAGGCCATGAGTGACTCAAACGCATCATGCGAGAGGATTTTCAGGAGTAAAACATGGAGGATGTGGTGGCCAAAAAGAGGCATACTTTCCTAAACCAAATTAGCACCCCTACCTTATCCTTATTTAGCACAAAAGTATAGCAAAGAAACTTTATGTGCATAAAAGAAGGACAAATATTGCTAAAAACAATTAGGGTGCCTTTACTCATAAAATCAGAGATAAAGCACCCAAACAAGTAGCTCAGGGTGCATATGGATATAAGTATCAAAATATGTGAGCCTAACATGCCCAAGGTGGCCAACAAATTAGTCTAGTACCTAGGAAGGAAGGAATCCCATTTCGTTTTTTTCGATGGTGCTATGATTAATTGTAGGTATGGTGCTGGAATGATCATTCACAAAAGTGGCACGGAATGGTTTAAACTTAGAATGGGATTTGGGGATGGCACAAACACAAAAGTTGAATTAATTGCATTGTGGGGTTTGTTATGGAGTGCCAAATTTTTTGATATTCATGACATACAGATTGATGGTGACTCCAAATGCATAAGTGAATGGGAAAATGATAATTATTCAATTCTATCTATCTCGCTTGATCATTGGATGATGCAAACAAGGAATTTGATCTCCTCCTTCAGCAACATCTCTTTTCAACACATCCACCAAGAATACATTGGGGATGCAGATCTCCTTTCAAAGATGGAAATTGGATATTTTGATGGTAGTATATTTTTTGATAAATTTTGTAATGGCTCTATTATGGAATCAGGAAGTCTCTCTTGTTTTTAGATTAGTATGTTGACTTTTATTTTCATTACGTCATGCGGTCTTGTTATTGACACTATTTTGTAGCCTTTCGAAATAAATTTGTTTTTTTGCACTTATGGCCCTTGTTGTCATAATATCTTTGTAGCCAAGAAGTCTTGAAAAGCTCACTTAGCTAGGCTAAGAAAGCAGTTTCTGAAGATATCCATTAGTGGGGAAATGTTATGTTTCTCTTGATGTAACAACCTTGATTCCATGAATAGCAAGTTGTTATTTTTTCCAGTGTGAAAAAAAAGGTATATAGATCATTAAAATATAGAAAGGTCAAAATGGGTCATCAATCATTTGAAAAATAACATAATTTGTCACCACTACACTTAGGGGACAAAATGAAAATATTTAAAAATTCTTAATAATGTAAGTAAAAGAAAGTATCACACTTGTGATTCATTTTTGTTTTAATATAAGAAAAAAAACAAAAATAAAAACAAATTACACCTAAAACAATTGGATCCCTCTCGATGCTTGGTAGAGGTTTAAGATGGATCCATGTTGTTTTATTAATGGCATGATATTTATGAATATTATTCATCTTGAAATAAAAAATTAATATAATACATGTGTTAGGTAAGCATCTATGTATGTATGTATGTATGTATGTATCTATATACAATGATAATGATGGTTATTAAGGTTTATGAATATTAATTTTGGTTTATCGAACATTTTATGAGTAAGTGTCAAATTGTCATGTTTCACTATGGATCTCATGAAAGTTTATTCTTATTTTAGCAATGTTGACTTTCTTCTTTACATTAACTAGAATATATAGATACTTTTTATGTTATAAATTAGGGTTGATCACCTCTTTAAAATATCTAATTTTCTATTATCCTCTAATTTTTCATTATACCAAAAATTCTGCTTAAATTTAGATTTAACAAGAGTAAAAGCTACAAAGCAACTAGTCCCTGCCATAAAACTATGTTATATTTTGCACAAATAAGATTATGTTATATTGTGTAAAATTGTTCTTGTTATTTTTTAATAATTAATTTATTTTTTATAATTAATGTATTGTATTATATAAATTATTTTGTATAATTGATGATGATACTATATTAAAAATTTAAGTTTTATGTTTTTAATTTTTTTATAGTTTTTAAAGTTTTTTATTTTTAATAATTAATTATTAAATTTTTTGTTGATAATTAATAATTAATAATTACGGTTTTTAATAATTAATAAATAATTGTTTAATAGTTTTTTTAAGTTTTAAAATAAGTTTTTAGTTTTTCAATATTTTTAATAATTAATTTGATAGTAATTAACTCATGGATAATCTATTTCATTCACCAAACATTGAATTTATCCATAGTTTCGTGACCTTTGGCATTCAGATTCCAAATGATCCATTAGAGTCTCCAAGACTCTTTGGATTCTCTAACTAAAGTCATAATTATTTATTTACAAACTCTCGTAGGATTCTAACATTCCCACCCTTATTCTGAAGGGGTGTTTGTAAGTCCAAGCATGATTCTAAACCTTTCAAACTTTTCTCGTTCAAGTGCTTTGGTGAAGATATCTGCAATTTTATCATTTTTGGAACAATGATGTAAATGAATTGTCTTGGCCTCTACATGATGTCGAATCAGATGATACTTTGTGTTGATATGTTTGGTTCGAGCATGGAATCTAGGATTCTTGTCCAACTTGATTGCAGAAGTGTTGTCAATCAAAAGTGGAGTGGATTTCTCTTGTTTCTCCTACAAATATTCAAGTATATTCCTGAGCCACACAATCTCTTTGGTTGCTTCTACAACAACTACATATTTTGCCTCTATTTTCGAATATGCTGGAACTAACTATTTGCTTGATATCTATGAGACAATTGCTGATCCAAGACTCATGGTGTAGCCAGAAGTTGACACTCCTGTTTCATCAAAGTCTAAATCAGAGTACCCAATAATTGAAGTCATCCATCTTAGAATACTTGAGTCCAAAGTATTGAGTCCCTCTCAAATATATTAGAACTCTCTTTGTTGTAGACCAATGCCCTTCACAAGGTTTGTGCATGAACCATGAAAGAATGCTAACAACATAAGAATTATCTGGTCTGGTGGTAGTAAGGTAGATAAGGCTTCCTACAAGCTGTCGATACTTGGTTGCATCCTCAAATTATTTTCCTTCACTTGATGTGATCTTTAGCTTTTGTTCCATTGGAGTTGAAAGTGGGTTGGAGTCTGTCGTGCCAAATTTGTTCAACAGTTCTCCAATATAGTTTTTTATGAGAAATGAATATGTACTTAGGATGTTGAGACACTTCAATTCCTAAGTAATAGTGAAGATGTCCCAGATCAATCATTCCAAAGCCTTTCTTTAAATATTTCTTTATGGATGCTATATAACTTTCATTATTCCCCGTCATCAAAATATCATCGACATATACTACAAGAAACACAACAGTTCTTCCAAATTTATTTACAAAAAATGTTGCATCATCAAGATTATAATGTTTGAAATTCAGCTTTAGAAGATGCTTGGTTAGATTTCCATACCATGCTCAAGGTGCTTGTTTCAAGCCATACAAGGACTTGACAAGTTTGCATACCTTGTGTTCTTGTCCCTTCATAACAAAACCTTCTGGTTGAGACATGAAGACATTTTCTTTCAAGTCTCCATTCAAGAATGTTGTCTTTACATCCATTTAAGGAACATTCCAGCCATTTTTTGCATCCAAAGAAAGTATAGTATGGATGGTGCCCCATTTTGCTGTGGGAGAGAATGTTTCTTCATAGTCAATTCCTTGTTTATGTGCATAGCCTTTTTCCATAAGCCTTGCTTTGTGTTTGTCAAGTGAGCATCTGATTTGTATTTTTTCTTGTATACCCACTTGCTTCCAATTGGTTTGGTTCCAACTAGAGGGTCAACCATTTTCCAAGGTCCATTCTTTATGAGTCTATCATACTCATTCTGCATGGCTTCTTTCCACTCATCACGAGTAGCATCCTATTCAAAGGAAGTTGGTTCAAAGTTAGAATAAAAATTCAATTCACAATCAAATGAGACATCCATGTCATCACTTGAGTTCTCCACATTTCCTCCATCTTCTTGTCTAGTTGAGATTCTTGTTCTTGTCTTTACTACTTCATCCGCATGGACACTTTCAAGTGTATTTGTGGTCCATTTCAGAATATTTCTTGATGGTCTAGGTTGATCAACTGGCAGTGCATCATTATCTTCAAGGTTCAATCTTCCAATCATCTCGATCACATCATCCAGTTGAGTCTCTTTTTCAGTTGAAGTGGCAGGAACTTCTTCTTCATCATTTTCTTCATGAGGGAGTGTTGGTGCTTCTTCAAATGGAAATTCGATGGATTGATACAAGACAAGGATCCCCCCTTCAAGATGTGTAATTTCATTATCACATTCATAATATGTCTTTAGATGAGCAAACCTCTCCAGACGATCAAGTTGTCTTTCAATAGACTGGTCATTTTTATTAGTTTCAAGAAAAATGAAATCTCTGGAAACAACAAACTTCTTGTTTACCTCATCATAAAGACGATATGCCTTGGAATTTTCTGATTACCCCAAGAAAATGCATCTTCTGCTTCTAGCACCATGCTTGTTTCTCTCCTCCTTTCATATTAAGGCATAGCAGGTGGAACCAAAAACCCTGAGATGCCTAATTGAAAGAAGATGGCCAAACCACATTTCATGTGGAGTCTTATCTTCAAGAACATGAGAAGGACTTCTATTCCTCAAATATGATGCACATAGGATTGCATCACCCCAAAACATTAGCTTCACATTCTTGAAAAATATCATTGAGTGTGCTATATTCATTAAGGTTCTATTCATCCTTTCTGCTACACCATTTTGTTGGGGATTGTATGGAATTGAAATTTGATGTGTGATTCCATGTTTGCAAAGATAGTCTTCAAATTCCTTATATGCATATTCTTTACTATTATTAGATCTGAATGTACCAATATGTGCTTGTGCTTGATTTTCTATCAATGCATGAAACTTCTTGAAAATTTGAAATGCTTTAGATTTTGTCTTCAACAAGTATACCCAACACATTCTACTATAGTCATCAACAAATTTCCTAATGTACCTATTATCATTTGTAGAGGGAATTGGCATGGGGCCACATAATTCATAGTGAACCAACTCTAACTTTATATATGCTCTGAATTTAGACTCTGGAAATGGTTGCTTACTATGTTTTCCTAGTATGCATGCATCACATTTGTTCTTTTCCTTAGGAATGGTGGGAAAACCAAATACACTATTCTTTATTAACAATCTAAGACTGTTATAATTCAAATGACAAAATCTAGAATGCCATAGTAAATTGGATGACATATTACCTTCTTCATGCCAAGAGAGATAGGCAAAGTTTTGAACTCTTACAGAAGAGCCTCTCAACTTCAACAATTGTCTATCTTCATAAATAGTCATGATGACCTTACTGTCAGAGGATTTTCTAATCTCCAAAATCCCATCAAACATGTGGATGGAATGGCCTTGCATCGAATCTGCACTAAGGACAACAAGACTCTCTGCAAATATGGAAGATAGAGAACATTCTTTAATATGAAATCAGGGAATCAAAGCAAATTTAGCCTGATTGAGCCAATTCCCTGTGGTTTGATGCTAGATTTATCTGCAAAGTACACTATGCCATTTTCAATGTCATTGAGTTCTTCAAAGCAATCTTTTCTAAAATTCATATGAGATGTTGCACCAGTATCAAGCAGCCAATAATCTTTGTAAGGTGAAAGAAAATTCATTTCATTAATAAAAAGATTGTATGAGATAGTGTTTGAAGATTGTACCTTTTTATTCTTATGAATAACAAAAATAGAGTTTTTTTTTTTCTGCTCCAAAAAATTCACACTTAATTTATACTAAAGTTCAAAAGTTCTTTTATGAATGATTATGTTGTAAAAGCGTTTGAATATTTTTTTAAATATAAATACAAAAACATATAAATATAAATACAAGATGACACTAAGTTTTTAGTTTTTTGAGGTTAGTTTATTTATGTAAACTATAACAAAACCATATAGAAAATAAAGTTTATCAATTAGTAAATCTATAGCATTGTGCATGGGGATATTCTGCAGCAGCAGAATTACGGGGATATTGTACATTTCTTGCGGTGGACAGATGGGGATATTGTACATTGCCAACCGTGGACATTCGGTGTTGATAATCCTCTCTAACTCACTATTTTCATTCCACCTTCTCATGAATTGCTCAACCTGCAAGTGAGAGTGATTATTAACTTAACTGCCCACAAAGCAAAGGTAGGAAAAAACACAAAATAAAATCAGAATAATACCTCCAGTCTTGATCTGTGTTCCAGAGCATAAGGGTTAGGGTTAGCCTTGTAGTTAAATATTGCATCGTCTCTTTCAGCCCGCATTTGCAAACAAAGTTCATTATGAAGGAAGGAATTAAGTGATGGAAATTATGAACTTCCTTCAGAATGAACTTTGTTTGCAAATGCGGGCTGAAAGAGACGATGCAATATTTAACTACAGGGCTAACCCTAACCCTTCTGCTCTGGAACACAGATCAAGACTAGAGGTATTATTCTGATTTTATTTTGTGGTTTTTCCTACCTTTGCTTTGTGGGCAGTTAAGTTAATAATCACTCACTTGCAGGTTGAGAAATTCATGAGAAGGTGGAATGAAAATAGTGAGTTCAGAGAGGATTATCAACACCGAATGTCCACGGCTGGCAATGTACAATATCCCCGTCTGTCCACCGCAAGCAATGTACAATATCCCTGTAATTCTGCTGCTGCATAATATCCCCGTGCACAATGCTACAGATTTACTAATTGATAAACTTTATTTTCTATATAGTTTTGTTATAGTTTACATAAATAAACTAACCTCAAAAAACTAAAAACTTAGTGTCATCTTGTATTTATATTTATATGTTTTTGTATTTATATTTAAAAAAATATTCAAACGCTTTTACAACATAATCATTCATAAAGAACTTTAGTAATTCATAAAAGAACTTGTGAACTTTAGTATAAATTAAGTGTGAATTTTTTGGAGCAGAAAAAAAAAAAAAAAACTCTATTTTTGTTATTCATAAGAATAAAAAAGTACAATCTTCAAACACTATCTCATACAGCAAGTTTGAAGATCAACACAACCAATAATAGCATACTTACTCAAGAAGTTTCATGCAGCTCTGCGCAGACAAAATTATCGGCACAACTTTCAAACAGGATCAACACAACCACGAATGGCAACATGTACATGTAGCTCGCATCGACTTGGCACACTTAATCTTCACAAGAGGTGGCCTTCAACGTAGCACCACATGTAGTTCTTCAAAACTTTGAACGCAACATCGAAGGGAGTCTTCCACGCAATTTTTTTGGCTTCAATCTTAATGCCGATATGGAGGAGGTCACAATATCCAACAAGCAGGTCGCAACTTTGAAGGTCGAGCCTATCTCGAATGTGATCAGAGTTGATTCTTGACACCACGAGCCTTCAAGATCGAGCAGTCTTTATGGTCGTTCTCCAATGTAGAGAGAAGCGACAAGACTTCTTCAATAGTCACGAGCTCTTCCCCCAGAGGAGGGGACGTGCAGCTCTTCAACGCTGGCAACAACTCAAATCTACAAACTAGCAATCTCAGGCTTCAACGTATGGAGAGAGCATAAGCTAGGACGCGGTCTTCCACACAACTTTTGGAAAGTGAGACTTCACAACTCTGCTCGATATCTTCCACGATAGAGTTCAAAGCGCAGTCAATGGATAATGCTGAGCCACAATATCCAACAACTCCAAAAAAACAGAAAAGTGGCACGCAGTCTTGGAATCTACACAATAGCACAAAAAACTTGTAGCTGGATGGTGTAATCTTCAACACTGTCCAACATACCAAAAATATCTAACATCAAAAGGAATGATACTCGCAAAAAGAACACAGAGATTTATTCACTCAAGTAAATCACATCCACAGGTAGCATCAAACTTCACAAAGAGTATTAGGGTTACGATTCACAGAGAGAGAAAAAGAGACGTTAGTCTATAGTTATCAAATCAATGATGAAGGATGCAAAGGGAAGAAGCCAGAAGGCAGAAATCAGAACTCAGTACCACTTGATGGTAAATAACTACCGAATCATCTGTTTCATTCATTAAACATTGAATTTATACATAGTTTTGTGACCTTTGGCATTCAAATTCCAAATGGTTCGTTAGAGTCTCCAAGACTCTTTGGATTCTCTAACTGAAGTTATAATTATTTATTCATCTGTTCCTATCATTAAACATTGAATTTATACATAGTTTTGTGACCTTTGGCATTCAGATTCCAAATGGTTCGTTAGAGTCTCCAAGACTTTTTGGATTCTATAACTGAAGTCATAATTATTTATTTGCAAACTCTAGTAAGATTTTAACATAATTAATAATTAATAATTGCTTGTTTTGTTTTTTAGTTTTAATTGTTTTAAATTTTAAAATTAGATTTAAAAAAAATAAAAAATTAATACTGGTTTCTTGGAATTATATATTGATTTTTTTTTAGATATTAATAAAAAAATTAGTTTTCGTTTTTAAGTTTTAAAAATTAGTAATTAGTTTTTTATTTTTAAGAAACCAGTTTTGATTTTAAGTTTTAAAAATTAGTCTTTACTTTTTTAACCTTTTTAAATTATTAGGTGTGACTACATTGATTTTATAAGTCATTAACAAAATTTATAATCAAAATTTGGATTCCAAGTTTCATAGAATTTTATGAGTAGTTTAGTTCTCTCATTAAAACTTAAATCTTATAATCAAAATTTGGATTTCAAAATTCTAAGATTTCCATGATAGGAGATGCATTTAAGGTGTATAGAATACAAAGTACATTGCGTTTAAAAAATGAGAGGACATGTAATAATAAGGAGGGACATTTGTGTACTTATTATCAATAACACATTGTACAAAAATGTTAATATTCATTATTATTAATGAAACCACTAGTACAAAGACCACATGTCAAGCTAGGAAAACAAATTGAATTTTTAAAATTTTAATTAATATTTCATTTAAATAATTTCACATTCCATGAGTGGTAATTTGCCACTTCGTAGCTTTCATCCAATTATAAAATAGAAATAACAAATTTTAAAATTTTTACAAAATAATTTATATTTTCAAAATATTAAGTTTAATATATAAATATTACAAAAATTTGAAAAACATTATAATTTTTTGTGGTATTAATATAAAATTCAAACTTGTTTATGACCAATTGATCACAATAGTCCCTGCCTTGGAAGGGGCTGATAATACTTTGAATGGTATCATTATTGTGCAGAGTGACTTCTTCCTCCACTCCCCATTTATTTAGTTAGTCATAGGTGGTTTTAGCTAGAGTATGAAGCAATTTAGAAACCCTCTTGTCTACCATGTTATTTATCTTATTCTTGTACATTGCATGCTTAATTGTAATAATGCTCTCAATAAAGAAGATGTAATGTTTCCAATTTTACCAACTAAGAACGAAAATATTTGACATACTTTTTCCATTATAATGCTATTGTCGCTATCATATTGTATTTGATAACTTGTTTTATATAAATCTTTTTTACTCTAACATTTTTAACTTTATGGATTGTTCAACGGCCATCACATGGTCTTGTGTCTAATATCCCCACACTCAAAAGACCAACGCTCTTGGCGTAACTTCCATTTGTATAAACATTATGTTGGGAACCTGGTGACTTCTGTCCTTTCACTGGTTACTTGTCCCCTTTGGGATAATTCCTTATAATGGTGCCCCTTTCGATGCCCTCATCACATATCCATCCTACATAAATTCAAATATTAACCTAGTATTATTCTAAGCCCCGATCCACCCAAGGATTTTTCCAAGGCACAAGCCCATACATAAGCCATGAATTTAGGATTAAAGTCCAATGATATCCTAAGCACTAACTACACATGACCCCTTTCGCATATAACACTATAGCATAGGTATATGAATCCGATGGGGCGAGATTCTCAAGTCACACTCATGAAAACTATTGTCTAAGTTTAAAGTCATTGTGCATACGATTTCGGTGGCTTGGACAGCTGTATAAGAAGCCACTCCCATTCCCATAATATTGCTTGTTTTGAATGCTATGTTGGCCCTTTTAAATCCTTGGTAAATGCATTTGATCTAGCTTATTGTGCTTTAAATAACATTTAGCCATGCTTTAGGTGATGGAGGCATGGTTTAAAGGAACCTTAAATCCGTTATATTGCCTTGTGCTCTTCCAAGTCCATGCTTGGCCATGCCACCTCTGTGACCAGAGCCATACCCTGTTTAATATTGTAACTTATAAGAATATTATATTTGTACATTATTATTCTGGAGATGTTTCATCCCTCCGAGGTGATTCTATTATGTATCCGGAGATGTTTATTCCTCCGATGGTTTGTGGTAACTAGGGTTATTAGACCCACCATGTGGGGGTCGGCCCTGAGTTTATATTTTAGGGATTATTAGACTTCACTAGGAGAGGTCGGCCCCATTAGGGATTTTGGTTAGTCGGGAATCAGTATAAGTAGAGGAGGAGAGCTCCTCATTTGACACACTTCCACAACTCAGAAAGTAGCGCACTTGTGCCTAGAAGGTCTGCATGTAAGGTAGAGAAGAAGGACAAGTCTTGGAGCACATCTTGTATTTTGGTTGATCATCTTATTTAGGAAAGCTTTGGTAGGTTTCCTACCCCATGAGGGTTTTCCAAGGTAAATTTTGTGTCTATCTTGTGATTATGTTTCTTTTAGTGATCTTGCTAGTCTATTTCATTTAAACTTAACATGGTATTAGAGCTAGCTTGAATAGAACATCTTTCACAAGGTGAAATTATCTTTCTCTCTCTCTCCCAAGAATTAGGGTTTCTGCAAAAGGTTAGTATTTTTGGTTTTTGGTTGCATGGTTGAATAGCCCTTCTCAAAATCAATCTTTTGAGCCCTAGATCGAGATTTTTGGTTGGATAGAACTTCGAGAAAGTCAAACCCTAATTCTATCAAAAGTGCGATAAACCAGAAATTTTGCTGTAGATCCGAAAAGCAAAGTACATCTCGTGGTAATTATTACTCCATCTCTTAAACTCCAATCTCTTGGACTCCCCCAAGAGAATATGGCTCCAAGTACTAAGCTTGAAGACAAGCTTGAAGGTGTAGAGAATTTCTGGGCATGGAAATACAGAATTGGTCTCATTCTTGAAGAGAATGATCTTGCTCATTATATCAAGAATGAAGTAGCAGAACCTGAAGGAGATGAAGCCAAAGAGAAGCATATGAAGGATTTAATTAGGGAAAAGAGAATCATGACTGATTCTATTAAAGACCACTTGATTCCCCAAGTGGCTTCCAAGAAGACCCCAAAGGAAATGTATGATGCCCTAAGAAGGATGTATGAGGGAAAGAACATCAATAGGAAGATAAACCTAAGAACTCAGTTGAAGAGTACCAAGATGCACAAAGGAGAATCCATTCAAGACTACTTCTCAAGGGTCTCCCAAATCAAGGAACAACTAGAGGCCATTGGTGATACTCTTGATGAAGATGAACTTGTGATGACTGCTCTAAATGGTCTCACTAAACCTTGGGAGTCATTTATACAAACCATGTGTGCCAGAAAATAAAGTATGACGTTTGATGTTGTATGGGAGGATTGTGTTCAAGAAGAAGCTAGGGTAGCCAACAGAGAATCCCTTCTCAAGGAGGATCATCAAGTCTTGGCTACACACACTAAGAGAAGAAAGAATCAATCTTACTTCAAGAAGGACAAGCACAAGGAGTCTCAATCTCCACAAAGATTTCAGAAGAAAGGAAAAGGAAAGTTCTCTTCCTTCCAATGTTTCAATTGTCATAAGCTAGGACACATTGCTAGATTTTGTCCTTCAATCAAGAAGAAAAATATTCAATATAAAAGACATCAAGCACATCTTGCAGAAGATGATAGTGAAGAAGAAGAAGAAGAAGAGGAAGTAAGGTCTCATAGGAAAAGATCCAAATATGAAGAAGAAGAAGAAGAAAGGCCTCTCCCTAGGAAAAGATCTAGAAGAAATGAAGAAGAAGATGCAGAAGAGTATGTTCTATTTTTTTCACTCTCTGGATCTGTGTCTCCTGGAGAAGATACATGGCTCATTGATAGTGGTGCTTCAAAGCACATGACAGGTCAAAAGAAAACTCTCTCAAGACTTGAAGAAAAGTCTTCTCCACAAAAGGTATCTCTAGGAGATGATTATCAATATCCCATCAAGGGAATTGGTGAAGCAAGCTACAAGCTTGACTTTGGAACACCCTTGAAGATGAAAGAGATTTTATATGTTCCAGTATTGAAGAAGAACCTACTTTCTATCTTAGCACTAGATAAGAAAGGATTTGGAATTGCATTTATTGATGGTCAAGTACTTATGTGTCCCAAAGGAAAATCTATTGAGGATGCAATTGTCATTGATGAAGAAGAAGGTGGTCTTTACAAACTCAAGGGTCATCCAAAAGTTTCCCTTGTCCATGAAACCACTAGTCCTAGTGAACTATGGCATAGAAGGCTTGCTCACATTAACTACAAGGCTCTACCCTATGTGAGCAAGGTGGTCGTAGGTTTACCAGATTTAAAGATTGACCATAATGGCTCATGCAAAGGATGTGAAAAAGGGAAGAATGTCAAGAACCATTTTCCAAAGAGTGAAACAAAGACTAAGAACATTTTGGAATTAATACACTCAGATGTATGTGGACCAATTCCCACCACATCTCTAAGTGGGTTTGGATACTATCTTTCTTTCATTGATGACTATTCAAGGAAAACTTGGATATACTTTCTAAAAGGTAAGAATGAAGTCTTTGGAAAATTCAAAGAGTTCAAGGCCTTAATAGAAAATCCCTCAGAAAAGAAAATCAAGATTCTCATAATAGATAATGGCGGAGAATATATTTCAAAGGAATTTGAAGACTTTTGTAAAGAAGCTAGAATCAAGAGGGAACTAACCACTCCCTACAATCCCCAACAAAATGGGGTTGCTGAAAGAAAGAATAGAACTATCATGGAATCTGTAAAGACTATGATACATTATCAAGATCTTCCCATGTATCTATGGGCTAAAGCAGCCAGGACAGCTGTCTATGTACAAAATAGACTTTCTCATAGTGCTCTTGAATTTAAGACTCCATAAGAAGTGTTCACAGGAAGGAAGCCTATGGTAAGTCATCTCAAAATATTTGGATGTCCTGTGTATATTCACATTCCAAAAGAAAAGAGAACCAAGTTGGATACCTCTGGTAAGAAAGGAATATTTGTTGTATATTGTGAAACATCCAAAGCTTTCAGAATTTACATACCTGGTTTTCATCATATGGAGATAAGTAGAGATGTAACATTTGATGAAGAAGCAGCTATCAAGAAATCTAGGAAGTGCCAACTTGAATAAATCTATGAAGAAGATACACCTCCTAGAGTCACAGAAGCTGTACCCATCCCTGAAGATGATGCACCAGAAGACCATGACATGATAGAACCTCAAGAACCCCCCATTACAAATCTATCTAGAAAAAGAAGGCCAGCATGGGCTAGAGACATTATTCAAGGAGCTGAAAAATATGGAGCTCCTGAAGGTTCCACTAGAGAAAGGAAGAAACCCAAGTTAGTATCCAACTGTGTTGCCTTGATGTGTGATCTTGTGGATCAACAACCCACTATCTATGACGAGGCAGCTTAGAAGAAAGAGTGGGTAGAAGCTATGACAGAAGAGTACCAGTCAATAATGAAAAATGATGTTTGGGATATAGTTCCCAAACCAAAGGATAAAAGTGTGGTTTATTCCAAATGGATATTCAAGATAAAACATGTTGCAGATGGTAGCATTGAAACATATAAGGCAAGATTTGTAGCCAGAGGATTCTATCAAAAGGAGGGAATAGACTATGAAGAAACATTTGCACCAGTTGCTAGGTACACATCAATTAGAACTATCATGGCACTTGCATCTATGATGAAGTGGAAATTACACCAGATGGATGTTAAAACAACCTTCCTGAATGGTGTCATTGAAGAAGAAGTGTACATAGAACAACCACAAGGATTTGAGGTTAAATATGGAAGAACACATGTATGCAAGCTGAAAAAGGCTTTGTATGGATTGAAGCAAGCTCCCAGAGCTTGGTACGGAAGGATTGACAGTTTCTTAACAAGCATGGGCTTTACCAAGAGTAAAGCTGATCCAAATCTTTATCTCAAGGTTATGGATGATGAACCTGTTATATTACTATTGTATGTAGATGATCTATTTCTAACAGGAAATGAGAATCAAATTATCGAATGTAAGAAGAAGATTTCTTCAGAATTTGAAATGAAGGATCTGGGATTAATGCACTACTTCTTAGGTCTAGAAGTATGGCAAGAACCAAAAGGAATATTTTTAAATCAAGGTAAGTATGCTATGGGGATTTTGAAAAGATTTGATATGTTGGAGTGTAAGTCCATGGATACTTCCATGGACTCCAACTTGAAGTTATTAGTTGATGACTCATCAGAATTAGTGGATGTAACTCTATATAAACAAATCATTGGGTCATTGATGTATTTAACAAATACCAGACCAGATATATGCTTTGTTGTAAATATCGTAAGTCAATATCTAGTAGAACCAAGGAAGGTTCACCTAATAGCTGCAAAGCATGTAATGAGGTATCTAAAAGGTACATTAGATTTTGGTTTATACTACCTTGGAAATCATGAACTTAGATTACATGGTTACTCAGATTCCGATTGGGCAGGAAGTGTTTCAGACAGGAAGAGTACATCAGGTGGATGTTATGGTATTGGATCTGCCATGATCTCTTGGTTCAGCAAGAAACAATCTAGTGTGGCTCTCAGTACTGCTGAAGTAGAATATATAGCTGCCTGCTCTGCTAGCTGTGAAGCAGCATGGCTTCGGAAACTACTATCTGGAGTGTTTGACTTGGAAATGGATCCCACTATGATTATGTGTGACAATCAAAGTTGTATCAAGATGACAACAAATCATGTATTCCACGATAAGTCAAAACACATAGAGATCTGATACTTTTATATACGAGATATGGTGCAGAGAGGAGCTATTAAGCTCGAGTATGTGAGCATTGAGGATCAAATTGCTGATATTTTGACCAAACCTCTGTCTCGAGTAAAATTTGAATACTTCCGAGACAAGCTTGGTGTAGTTCAAAAGGACCCTCCTCGAATGGGGGAGTAGTGTAGTCACTGATGATGAGATTTCCTCATCGACAGCAAGGTCGATGATGTGGATATCGATTTACTACACTTGGATACTTAGATTATTTAGATTTAGGACTCTTATACTTAGAATACTTATTTTACTTGCTTTTATTTTGATAATATATGTATTGGTGAGGATACATGCTTTTGATGATATATGTATTGGTGAGGATACATGCTTTTGAGGATACTTGTATATTTGTATTGATGAGGATACAGGTGGGATTGTATCATCCTTGAACATATGTTCTAAAAGAATCCGTAGACATATGGTCTCCGAGAATGAAGTCCTTG
This sequence comes from Larix kaempferi, assembly GCA_027924585.1. NCBI lineage: Eukaryota > Viridiplantae > Streptophyta > Pinopsida > Pinales > Pinaceae > Larix > Larix kaempferi. Next base: position 1,305,049 of record BSBM01000338.1, on the reverse strand, counting down.
ATGGACAGGAGTGAGGATTAAGTCATCCTTGGACATAGTCCTAAATGTATGGGAAGAGGATTAAGTCATCCTTGGACATAGTCCTAAATGTACAGGAAGAGGATTAAGTCAGCCTTGGACACAGTCCTAAATGTACGGGAAGAGGATTAAGTCATCCTTGGACACCGTCCTGAATGTACGGGGTGAGGATTAAGTCATCCTTGGACACAGTCCTGAATGTATGGGGTGAGGATTAAGTCATCCTTGGACACAGTCCTAAATGAATGGGGTGGGGATTAAGTCATCCTTGGACATAGTCCTAAATGTACGGGAAGAGGATTAAGTCATCCTTGGACATAGTCCTAAATGTACGGGAAGAGGATTAAGTCATCCTTGGACATAGTCCTAAATGAACGGGGTGAGGATTAAGTCATCCTTGGACATAGTCCTAAGTGTACGGTGGGTATTAAGTCATCCTTGGACATAGTCCTAAATGTACGAGGTGAGGATTAAGTCATCCTTGGACACAGTCCTAAATGAACGGGGTGAGGATTAAATCATCCTTGGATATAGTCCTAAATGAATGGTTTGAATTGATCATGTGATGACGATGCTGATGATCGTGTGATGACGATGCTGATGATCGTGTGATGATGATGCTGATGATCATGTATCGTGTGATGACAATGATGATGATCGTGTGATGACGATGCTAATGATTGTGTGATGACGATGTTGATGATCATGTGATGACAATGCTGATGATCATGTGATGACGATGCTAATGATCGTGTGATGACAATGTTGATGATCGTGTGATGACGATGTTGATCATCGTGTGATGACGATGTTGATGATCGTGTATTGTGTGATGATGATGCTGATGATCATGTGATGACGATGCAGATGATTGTGTGATGACGATGTTGATGATCATGTGATGACGATGCTGATGGTCGTGTGATGACGATGCTGATGATCGTGTGATGACAATGTCGATGATCGTGCAATGACGATGACGATGATGTTGATGTTCCAGTAACTAGTTGAGTTACTGATGATGATGTATTGAAGAAAGATTCCGATGATTTAAAGATGTATCATGTATGATGTAGTCGATGACTCCTTGCTCCTGTAGATGTTGTTATAATATCCTTCTCGTTAAGGGGGAGTGTTGAATATTGTAACTTCTAAGAATATTATATTTGTACATTATTATTCCGAAGATGTTTCATCCCTCCGAGGTGATTCTATTATGTATTCGGAGATGTTTATTCCTCCGATGGTTTGTGGTAACTAGGGTTATTAGACCCACCATGTGGGGGTCGGCTCTGAGTTTATATTTTAGGGGACATTAGACTTCACTAGGAGAGGTCGGCCCCATTAGGGATTTTGTTCAGTCGGGAATCAGTATAATTAGAGGAGAGTTCCTCATTTGACACACTTTCACAACTCAGAAAGTAGCGCACTTGTGTCTGGGAGGTCTGCATGTAAGGTAGAGAAGAAGGACAAGTATTGGAGCACATCTTGTATTTTGGTTGATCATCTTATTGAGGAAAGCTTTACTGGGTTTTCTACCCCATGAGGGTTTCCCAGGGTAAATTCTGTGTCTATCTTATGATTATGTTTCTTTCAGTGATCTTGCTAGTCTATTTGGTTTAAACTTAACATACCCTTCATAATTTATCCACGTTGGAGACTCATTTGGAAAGATGGTTCATTCCCATCATTGTCGATAATTTATTGTCACTGGTCAGATCGTAGGTCCTTTCTCATGTTATGCCTCGAAGTGTTTGAAGCATTTCTTATAGATGTATTAGAGAGGGGGTTTATCTAAAGTGTTGGTTTTGGAGCTAAATACCCGAGATGAGATCATTATAGGTTCCCTTGGTCTCCACATCAAGGAGGTGTTAGCCTTGTGGCCCTGCTGACTACACTCTGGGCGGGTGTCTAGCACCCTTGAGGAAAATCATTGGGATGCATGGCCACACTCATATTTTTCTTTGTAGAGGTGATTGTGCATGTAAGGGTTTTCATACCTAATTTAACACAACTCATTTTCCCCACTTGGACCTTGTTTTAATGCAAAACCCCTCCTCCTAGTCACCAAACCCATGACAACATTCCTTAAAGAAGAAGCCAACATTGTTAAAAAGGAGGGGTTGAGGGACAAGCATCTGCTGGGGTTAGTTTGGGCATGAAGCCCTCCTTTTGGCTCACCTTGCACTTAGTGGAACCTAATTGCACATTTTTATTCTTATTTTATGTCATTTTATGGTTTAGTCCCTAGTTTGTGGGTGAAATAACCTTAAAGTTTATAATTTGTCATTAACTTTGTAGGCTCAAATTTGTAAAAGGTTAAGGGTTGTCTCATATAAATAAGACAATCACACCTCATTTATAAATCATGGACAATGGTTCAAATATGAAACTTTTTCTTTTCCTACTAGTTTATTGGAGCATTTGAATCTAGGAACACCTCTCTCTTGGATGTCTTTTTTGCTTGAAGCATGAATTGATGATGCTCTAGGGTTTGATTTTCCACATGCTAAGTTGATGCTAGAATAGTTGTAATAACTCATGCTCAAGGGTGACCTAAGAGACACAATATTGCTCAAATGTGGGTAACTTTATATCCTAACCCTAGTTTAGTGTTTCTCTTGAAGTGATTTTGATTGAGCTAGGGTTTATTTGGTAGCATTTTATCAACTTTCTTGATGATACCTTCCTACCAAGGAGCTCTCCATTATTCTATTGGGCCTTGGACTTCTCTATTTTCCCTAATTAGGGTTTCACTACCTAATCCTTGAGGTTGCTAGCTTAGCCCTAGTTGCAATTATTGAATACCATATCAAGAGGAGGGACATTAGTATTGATCTATTCATAGTTCTAGTGTTTGAGACAAGAATATAATATCGTATCTATCAATCCTTTTTTAATCAAATTTTACTTCTTTTTTTTATGCATAGAAATATTTTACTTCTGGAAAAACCCTAAAAATCTAAATCAATTCAAAAATCCAAAAATAGACATGATTTGGTATTTATGGTCCACCCTAAAATTTGGCACTGTGGTTTTATCCACAAACCCTAGAGGGCGTCCTCTTATGAGAAAGTGCATTGGGATATGTGAAATCCTCGTAATTGGTGAGTTAGAGTTTGTTTGGTATTTTTGGCTTGAACTACAAATGTGCCCTAGGCTAATAGTCCTATTTTCCTTGAGGGCATGCTTTTTGGAGTGATTTCCTTGGGAAGTGTCACATTATCTAGGGAAGTGTGAAATTGCCTTGAAAGGTGTGATATCTATTGAGTTCTATGATAAAGTGAATAACTCCATTATTGCATGATTATTGTGTCATGTTTAATATTGTTTAACTCTGATAAGGAATTGATCGTAGCTATTAAGGTCTTGTGCAAGGTATTTGTGTTTTGTTGGTGGTTGCAGGTATATTTAATTGATTAGGGTCTCCTATTGGGTTTTGGAGTTACTCGATGTGTTGAGAGGTTAGATTGTGGTAACATTGGGTTTAACTCTCTCTCGAGATTACCATCACTATCACTCGGTCTACATAGCCTTGATTTTCAAAAGTGTGCTACTTTGAGTGGAAATATTTTGGCATCGTTGTCAGGGACCTCAAAGAACAATGACAATGTTCCATTGAAGAGGGATTCATGGGTTGAATCCATTTATCTTTCATAAACATCCAATATCTTTCATGTGACTCAGTTGCATTCTTGTTTTGTACTTTGGTGAGATTTGTTTTAGTCTAACTTGATAAGACTCACTTGGTGACTCCACTGAAGAAACAATAAAGAGCTACTATACAAGAAGGAGTCAAAGAGGTAAGTTTTTCTTTATACTATTATAGGATTATTGTTAAGGTCTAACCTTGTAGGTCCTATTTGGTGACTCCATTGAAGAAAACAAATCAAAGAAATGCAATTCAAAACAACAAACCTCAACTATTAACGGGAATATGATATGGCATCCTTTGATGAAATACAAATGCATAATTGGTATGTGTTGAGATATTCAACAATGCTAAGAAGGGGAGTGAATTAGTAGTGGATAGTTTTAACAATTTTACCTTTAACTGCTTTGTACAATTTTTCTTTTATTATTTCAGGAAATCATATCAAAAGTATACTGAACATAACCATGTCACAATAATTAATCAACACATCACAGTACTCAGAAATTAAAGTGGAAACCCAAATCGAGAGAAAACCACTTGAAATGCTTCACTAAAGAATACCAATTTGTTAAAATGTATAGGTATCCTCTTGTGAGGACACCAATCCTTTATAGGAACCATCCTACACTTCTACATTCTACAACCTGTAGTTATCATGCTCCAACCTATTATGAGGGTAAGGACACCAATCAAATTATGAGCACCAACTCACAATTCTACAAGCTCCAACTTGCAATCAATAGGCTTCAACTTGGTTGAAATATGAGGATGCCATTCCTCTTGTGTAAGCATCAACTTACACCATTAGGCACCAACCTGTCTAGAATTTGAAGACACCAATCCTCTGCTTAGCTATTTAGTACTACAATTTATTGGATTTGATGCATAGTTGTAACCATGTTTCTCTACTATTCACACTCTATTTTCTGGACTAATTATGTCACTATAAACTACAGTCAATCTTGCATCAAGTTGTGTTTTCTATCTCAACACTCTATATTCCTTCTTCATTACTCTATTTTATTTCATCTTAAAAACTTGAATTATGAATAAAGTGCCCAGATATTTCACCACTTTGTAATTTGCACCCAAAAATTGTAACCTGTAACTTCTGCGCACTACGAACTAAATCACTTCAAAATTGAGGGTGTAACAACGTTCTTTGTTTTCAACGTAATCTTTGCAATTTCTTGCATGGAAGAGAAAACCCATGTAGTCTCAAAGTGAATGTAAATATACTTTGAAAAGTGTATACATTGTGGAAGATAAATCCTAGTTCTTGCAACATCAATAAAGAACAAGATCCAATTCTTGCAATCCAGAGCTTCCATAAGATCCCAAATCAAAGTAAGTCATTTTCCCAGAAATTAAAGATCAACCTCCTTGTAGCCTAACATATCTAATGTAGTATCAAGTATCACTATAACTTTTCATTTATTCAATTTTGATTTCCATACTTAGAACTTCTTCAACACCAAATGCACTTATGCTCAATTTACTTCAAGTTTCTTCAGTTCCAATTTATGCCTTAGACCAATATGCATTTCATACATAGTTTCACTAAATCAATTTGTCATTTATACAATTTGATGTGGACACATCATGGTCAAAACATGTGGGTCCAACAAAGCATGTTTTTAAGACAAACTGGACATATTGTGCTCATTTTCTTTGGCCATCCTATTCATTTAGTCATTTAAGTGGCATTCTCACTCTTGATTTTCCTCTGTAAGAATTCATGTGGAACAAACATAAGGGATAGAGCACATAGTTTAATTTGGCGTGGAACCAATCGGTGATGGAGGTTAATTCATCTTGGACCTAAATAGTGAAGAGAATTAATATCACAATTTATTTGTGGGCACACTCTCTACTCAACAAATTGTTTTCCAACTTGGTTGTTATACAAGAAAATTTTTTTCCCTCCAATGAAAAACTCAAAACCACAATTTCAAATCAATCTGTAAGATATGTGGGCCCATTGTGGAAACTGAGATAATTTCTAGCTGATCTAGTACTCATCATGGTCATAAGAAGAGGTTTGAATTGATTTAGATCCTCTGTTATGAGTGTGAAATACTAGACATGCTATTCTGAGACTGGTGGTCATTTTACTTAGGTTGGCAGGCATATTTATCAACAAATGGGTGTAGTTTTCTTAATACTGAGCCTGGCCACACAAATACTAGGTGCCTTATGCCCGATTTGTCTTCACCAATGTGTTCCCTTCAATAATTTGTCTCTTTCTGTTCTCACCATTGGCCAAATTGATTCATCGGGACTCACGTATCTACAAACAACTTGGCATCAAAGAAAAATTCCAATATTATTCTCCATTGGATTTCTCAAATATTCTAGGATATCCAAATGAGCCATATAAATGTGGGTGGAGTAAGGCCATCACAATATTTCATGAATATGAAGATACAGTTGTAGAGCATACTATCATGTTTAGATAATTTCCTGTGGCATCAGATATTGTGGATAAGGATCTTAGAATGAAGAGTTTCATAATATCTCTTGATTTACAAAATAATAAGGATGTGGGATATTGGTACAATGAGCTTCCTAAAAAGGGCATATCTCCACACTTGCAATTGATCAAGGTATTCAGGAAAGAGTGGGATATTAATCACGACAAACAAACTATGGATGCCATGATTTCCCTTCCCAAGAAGGAGCATGTCCAAGAAATCCTGGAAGACTATTTTGCTCCTCTTGATTTGTCGAACACATGAGATGAGTTACTAGATATGTTCATGATAGAATTATGTGATCATAATGATGATCCCTTGGACCATGTCAAAGATTTTCTGGAAAATGATCTCAATTTCGTAACAAGGGTGATGACACCTACATGAAGTCATTTGTGTTTCATTTGCAATAAAAGGACCTTGCTTAGTTTAAAGGCCTAGAAAAAGGTACAATATCATCTCTTGCATAATTGATAGAGGTATTTTGCAGCTATTGGTTCCTGAAACAATGCAAGTGATGGATTCCCTACATCAAATAGGTGTATAGCTTGTTCAATAAATAAATCCAAGAAGACTAAGCCCTTGAAGAAAATATTGAAGAAGAAAAAAGCAAAGATGATAATACCATCATGATTCTTGAAGAGCAGGAAGTAGACCTTGTCAAAGAAATCCATGATGAATATCAAGCCTTGGAAAAATTTCTTGAAGAAACCATAAAGCAAGATCTTTTCGATAACATTCCAGGACCCATGTTCAAAGAAGAAGATGCTCCTAAAGATGAAGATGACAATGCTAAAAGAAATGAAGATGAAGAAAGCTTGATTGATGAAATTGAAGAATGCAAGAAAATGGTGAGTTCTCCTTACCCTCATTTTGAAAATCATTATGATATCTTGGGCCTCTTGGAAGAAAATGTCAGGATTATTGAATATGATGATTATTGGAAGTTCCTTGATCTTTCAATCTACAATTCTTTGAGGCTTGACAGTGTTCCATTAGAACATTTAGAAGAAATCCACGAACCTATCCTGCCATTCAGAAGAGAAGAAGGGATCATTCTAGATTAGGTCGAGCCATATTTTCATACAAGTTTCAAGCAATATGAAGAGGTCTTTGTTGAAGAATCGCTTCCAGCTAAGAATATAAAGAATATATGGTTGTTGAAGGTGCAATGAATGTTTCTCCTTGTAATTTTTATGATGATGGTTTGGTGAAACTTCCTTTCTTTTTTTCCAATACAGACAGATATTTTGAAGATGAGAGGTTTGAGGATATTTCAATTAAAAAAGATGGTTTCCATGAATATAATGATGCACATTTATCTTACGATGATGATGATGTGGATGTGGATTGTTGGAAATTGATTAAAGAATCCATATATGATTCCTTTAGTAAGGGAAGTCTAAATTTCGAAGACCTTGAGAGAACTACCTTTACCTCATGATTTGGTTCATCCATCCTCATTCACCATTAATGATGATAAAAGGTTGCATATAGAGGATTCTACTGCAGATATTGAACATCCAGATTTACCCTCTCCTAGGGTGTTCTTTTCCTTCTGCACAGCTTCAGCAGTGCTGTGCAGTACACACATTGTTCTACTTATCATACATGTATAGACTCCTTTACATTTCCTGTGTCCAATTTCAATTGTACTTGACACTTAGAAATTTCTCCCTCTGTTTATCATTCAGGATTCTGCGAAGCAGGGCTATCATGGTACAGCTTTAGCTTGCTTCCATTTATCAAAGTTGGTAGGGTATCGCCAGCTAAATTGGCTAACTGGACTGCACCAGTGTTAGTAACATGTATCACAGTATATGGACCAAGCCAATGCATCTTAAATTTACCAGGAAACTTCATGAATTTGCTATCATATAGGAGGACTAGGTCACCTACCTGAAAGCACTTGTTCTTTATATGGTGATCATGCCATGCTTTCTCGCTGTCTTTCTGGACTTGCTGGTGGAAGTCGACGATGACACGATATTCCTCCAACCCAACTAGGTGTAGCAACCTTTCTTCTAGAGCTGCGGTGTTGGCGGGAAATAGTACCCTATAATGAGGAAACGGACATTATCAACAGAAAAGGGACGACAGGTAAGCATATTAATTGTGTTACAGAGATTTTTATGAATGGAAATAGGTTATAGGTCTTGAGAACATACCTTTTGAACGAAGTTCGATCCTAGCTCTTATTCAATCTTGCGCTCGATCCTCAAGTCAACCTCTCGTTCGATAAACCTGCAACACAAGTACCTTTCTCAGCGTATCTTGGATAATATATAATGATGAAATGGACAAAGCAATTTGAACATCAAATATTAACCAAAACAGATCCAAACAAGTACATAACTCAATGAACACTTGATTTGGGACAAGAAAAATGCTTCAACCTTTGATTGTCAAATGCAAATTGATGATACAAAGTATACCTGACTTTGCAGCATGCTCCTGCAACCTGATCCTGGGCTCTTTCTCTTCTCTGGCTTGGAAATCTTCCAGCATAACCTCCTCCAATACAAGCTTCTCTTATGAAAGAGTCTCTCTATAGTTCTCATGTCTAACCCCTCTCTTCATTATTCCTTGTATTTATAGGACAAGGGAGGCAGTTCAGGTTGAGAGATGGTTATGGAGGAAGTTGGGGAAGTTGGGAAACCAATTGCAACTAATCCTCTTCGTGAAATTAATTATTTTTTAATCATCTTTTGAGGTGTACGCTACTATTTCACAGTGGAGTAGGGCCCAGGGCGCTACTATAGTGTTATATAACTAGCGCTCATCACTTTTTAAATGTTGTATGCTACTCTATTGAATAGGAGTAGCGTACTATTGTACACTAGAGTAGGGTACAGGCGCTAGTCTGTTAAGGTAGAGTAGATGTCATGTCCCCTCCAACCCACCTGGCTGGCTGAAGACCGTGATCCATTTTTTTTTCTCCAAAACCATTGACTGAGTGCCCATACACTCAGTCGAAGAACTCGAATCCGCAACAATGAATCCCGAAATGCACATTCCGCACAACGATCCTGAAATGCACATTTAGCACAATGATCCCGAAATGCACATCCCGCACAACGATCCCAAAATGCACATCCCGCACAATGGGTCCCACAGTTTTGGGCTCGGGATTGCGGAAAGTCCAAACCCTTAGTGCGAGTTTTGGCAACCCGAAACTCGATCCCAACTGCTCCACTGCGGGGGTGGGTCACCCCGAAACCCGAAACCCACATTGTCGGTTGTGGGTTCGCGGGAGGTCCAAATCCCGTAGTGCAAGTTTGACGAACCCAAAACCCGAAACCCGCCAATGTCGGGTGCGGGGTTGCGGGAGGCCTAAATCCCGTCGTGCGAGCTTTGACGAACCCGAAACCTGAAACCCGCTACTTTTGGGTTTGAGATTGTGGGAGGCCCAAAACTCTCACATGGATTTGGCATACCCGCAACCCGTGAAATCATGCGTGCAGAACCCTGTTCTGCAAGGGTAACTTCATCAATCTTCCAAGGGGCATAAATCCTCCCTCCGGTATCCAAATGGGGCAAGGTTGGTACCGCTGGAAAGCTCATGGAGAACTCTATCCAATGGTAGCATCCTCCTGACCAGGTGAGGCACCTAACCACCTCATTTCCTTCTCTGAAGCTCTGTTCCTATCCACACTTGAACATTCTAACCTTCAACCTGCCAAGGTCCCTTCTTGCTATCAGACCCACAGAGGTTCCTGAAATCACTTTCGGGGCTTCTCTAACTTCTCAAGGATCAATGTAGATATATCTTTCCTTCACAGGGTAAGTACACATCACATTCATTACCAAAAACGATGGAGTTCTATCATACAAAATCACATATAAAATGCATCCACAGACTTAACTCACACATCTGTCATATGCAAGAATTACAAGCATTAGTTCCTGCAATACAAGGTAAATACACACAGTGGATTCATCTTGTTACTCAGGCCTGTACATGACTTCATGTCAACCATTCATATAACCATACATACAACAATTCCATGACTATACAAGCATTTATCATAATAATTAAACCACATCATTTACCGAAACATAATACTTATCTTTGAATTCCGAAGCAACTGGCTAAGTGAGAGCAATGTTCCACCAAAAATTAGATCTCTGTCCAGCGTATACTCTTTCGGCTGAGAGATCACCCTCGAGCTAGGCAGTGTATCCACTAAGGAGGGCTAATAGGTTCTCTCACATTCAAGGCTCCATTCCCATGCTAAACCAATCTGTAGTTGGGTTTACCAAGCATTCCAGGGCACCTACCCATGCTAAGCCAACCTACAAGGGTTCTTCAGCACATAGGGATAACAAGGAGGTATTGCTAAACCAGTGAGTTCAACCACAGAACTACAGGCATCTCAACACTCAGTTGACCTGGCACCCACAATACCTACCACATCGAACATAAGGAAGACCTACTACACAATCACACAGTCTCTCAAGGCATCTTCCCTTCTAGTGTTATTCCAGGATGGGCATAGAAAGGTCTAGTCGCTCACATCCAACCTAGCACCCAGAATACCTACCACATCCAACACAAGGAAGATCCTATCACTGTTGTACAGTCTCACAAAGTCCTTCCCTTCCAGTGCTATTCCAGGATGAGCATAGAAAGGTTCAGTCACTAGTTCATTGAGACTATAGCCTTCACTGAGTTTCTCCAACAATCCAACCTTTCTCCCACAGTTTACAACAAGACATATTCCGGCTTGGAATTTCCTCATGGTTGCTCTGCGTAAACCATTCTGCAACCTTCTCTATTGACTATGTCTGTCGCTGCACCAGGGTTCTACACACATAGGGTGTCACGACTGCCCATTTTGAGTAGTTCTCACACACAGGGGCATGCTACTTACAAGAAAACACACAGGTGAATCCTCTGCGAGGGTCATTGGTCTCAACAATGGTAGCGCGCATTCCAAAAATAGGAAATCAGGTGCGTGAGTTCTAAATCAATTATTGTGTGTGTCTAAGTCTCTCCCCCCCCCCCCCCCCCCGGGTTCACAACATGCTCTGCGAGTTCTCCCAGGTAGTTCGATGCCTTCACACGCACATGATCAGAGCCATCCCCTGCCATATGAAATCGCAGGCATGCTCTATACTCCATCAGACTTAGCCGTTGGTGCTCAACTACCCTCTGAAATCACATTAATGTCAGCAGGGAGTTCAAACGGGTTCTTAGTCAGACATGTGGCAACATGGTCAATCAATCCCAAACCTCCCCACCTATCCCTAGTGGATACACACAACCTCCTTCTCATTCGTTGCCTCCTTAGCCAGCTTCGTGGTTATTTTATCCATTCAGTAATAATTACATCATTTACATTCTTCATGGCTTAGCAGCCCATGAATAATCAAACTGCATCAATACTTTCCTGAGCAATAAACTGAAACATCCACTAGTGGGGCCTTGGCCTTGAGCTCCACACTAGGGCATTTACACATAATGTACATAAAGCAATATTTACATCAAGGGAAAAATGGGGTATTACAACTCCCTCTCCCTTAAAATAACACCGTCCTTGGTGTTCTCGAAACTGAACAAAAATGGAAATGCCTCCCTTATGGAATCCTCGAGCTCCCACATGGCCTCCTCTGGGCTAAGCTGCCTCCATTGCACCTTTACCTTCCCTATGGCTTGGTTCTGGAGCAAGGTAAGCTTCCTGTCGAGGATGCACGTAGGCTCCACCTGGAACTCTCCCTCTGGTTCCACATGTATCACATGCCAATCAATGATATGATTAGGATCATGTACATATTTCTTAAGTAAAGATACATGGAAAAAATTATGAGCTTTCATGTTAGTAGGCAATGCAATTCTATATGCAACTGGCCCTATCCTATCAAGGACTTCAAATGGACCACAATATCTTGGTTCCAGCTTGGCACAACTTCCCAATTTCATGGAGCTCTTCCTGGGTCTCACTCTCAAGTAGACATGATCCCCAGTTTGAAACTCCTTATGTACTCTTTTCAGATCTGCATAACTCTTCTGCCTGTCCTGTGCTTCCTTCAGATTATGCCTAATCTTAACAACTTCCTGTTCCATTTCCTCAACCATCTCTGGTCCGAGCACTACTTTGTTCACTGGGCTGTCCCAACTCACTGGAGTTCTGCATCCTCTGCCATTAAACACTTCAAAAGGACTCATCTTCAATGATGCTTGATGCCCATTGTTGTAAGCAAATTCCACTAAGTGTAGATAGTCTTCCCACTTAGATGGATTATCCATCACATACATCCTTAGCATATCTTCAAGGATCTGATTCACTTTCTCAGTCTGACCATCTGTCTGAGGATGATAGGTTGTACTAAATTTCAATTGAGTTCCCAACTCTTAGAACAATCCTTTCCAAAAATTGGATGTGAACTTGGTGTCACGATCTGAAACTATTGCCTTGGGAAATCCAGGCAATCTGAATATCTCCCTCATGAAGATATCTGCAATGTCACTAGCCTTGTGAGTGGACTTGACCAGGACAAAATGAGCTACCTTTGATAGCTTTTCCACCACAACCATGATTGAATCATGCTTCCTCACTGTCATGGGAAGTCCTATTATAAAATCCATGGAAATCACTTCCCACTTCCACTCTGGAATGGGTAAGGGATGCAACAATCCTGCTGGATGTTGATGCTCTGCCTTGACCTGTTGACACTTTTGACATTTAGCAATATACTCAGCTATGTCCTTCTTCATACCATGCCAAAAGTACTGCTTCCTTGATGCTGTTATAGTCTTCTGATACCCTAGGTGTCCTGAGTATGGCTTTTGATGTATCTCATCCATCACCAGTTTCTTTAAGTTTGCACTATCCGGAATGTACAGCCTGGTGTTCTGATAGATGAGAACATTATCCTTACCCACCTTATATCTTGCATACTACTCCTCTATAATGTTCTGCTACAATTTCTCTTTAATCTGGAGATAGACTTCATCACCATCTTGTGCCTCTAAAATTCTTTCTTTCAAATCTGATTCACATCTACTTATGGATGCAATATGGAATCTCCTGCTGAGTGCATTGGAAACTTTATTTGCTTTACCTTTGACATGCTTAATCTCCAAATCAAAATCGCAAAGGAACTCCATCCATATAGTCTGCCTTGCATTCAGGTTTGGCTGGTCGAACAAGTATTTCAAACTCATGTGATCAGTTCGGAGCTCAAATCTCCTTCCCAAAAGATAATGCCTCCATCTCTTGAGAGTGTGAATTATGGTTGCTAGCTCTAAGTCATGGGTGGCATAGTTCCTTTCATGCTCCTTCAATTTCCTTGACTCATAAAAAATTACAGAACCTTCTTGCATCAGCACTCCACCGAGTCCCTCAATGCAAGCATCTGTGCATACCACGAAATCCTTACTTGGATCTGCGATCTTCAAAACAGGTGCATTAGTAAGCAACTCCTTCAGCCGTTGGAAACTTCTTTCACATTGTTCAGACCATGCAAATTTAATGTTCTTCCTCTGCAATGAAGTGATGGGGTGGGCTATCTTGGAGAAGCCCTCAATGAACCTTCTGTACTAACCAGAAAGGCCCATGAAAGATCTAACATCTGTTGCATTCCTTGGAGTGGACCAATCCATAATGGCCTCAATCTTCTCAGGATCTACCGCAATACCTTCTGCAGATATAATGTGACCCAAATATTGTACCTTCTCTTGATAGAAGTTACATTTACTTAGTTTAGCATACAGCTGCTACCCCCTAAGGACTTGTAACACCATCCTCAAATGCTCATCGTGCTCTTCCTCATTCTTGGAATACACAAGAATGTCATCCAAGAACACAATCACAAACCTATCCAGATACTTGCTGAAGATGTTATGCATGAGACACATGAATGTAGCAGGTGCATTGGTGATACAAAACGGCACCATTGTAAATTCATAATGACCATACCTAGTCCTGAACGCTGTCTTATGAATGTATTCATCCTTTATCCTTACTTGATGGTACCCCCGACCTCAAGTCAATCTTGGAGAATACTCTAGCTTCCTTCATCTGATCGAACAAGTCATCAATCCTTGGCAAAGGATACTTGTTCTTAACTGTCACCTTATTGAGCTGCTTGTAATTAATACACAGCCTCAATGTTCCATCCTTCTTCTTAACAAACAATGTCGGTGCACCCCATGGGGATACACTCGGTTTGACATATTCTTTGTCTATCAATTCCTGCAGCTGCATCTTCAACTCTATCAACTCGGGTGTGCTCATTCTATAAGGAGCTTTGGAGATGGTTGCTGCTCCCGGAACAAGATTAATAGAAAAATCAATGTCCCTCTTAGGTGGCAGTCCTGGAACCTCATCTGGAAACACGTCCTGGAACTCCTGCAATATCTGGAAGTCTTCTATCATAGGTCCCTTATCCTCTGTTGAACCTGATATATGTACAACATATAGCTGGAAACCCTTTCTATGAAACTTCCTCAATTGCAGAGCTGAAATCTGTCTTACTAAAACATGCTTTGGAATCCCTTTAACCAACCTTGGATTGCCTTCATCATCCAGACATTCCAATGCTTTACCATAACAGTCCACCTTGGCTCTATGCATTTCCAACCAGTCCATGCCAATCAGGGAACCATATGACCCCAATGGCAAGACATTCAATTCTGCATGTGTGAGGAGTCCATTCAATTCTATAGGACATTCCTTCACCATTTCACTGACCTTTCTCTTGGTACCGGTGGCTAGCTGAACTAACCAAGCATTGTCATGCTTCACTTTACCAAGGGAACAAATCTCAATTACCTTAGGAGATACATAACTGTGAGTAGACCCTGGATCAATCAAAACAGAAATAGGTTGCTCAGCAATCTTACCTGCAACTTCTACTACTGCTGACTTATGGTATGCTTGGTGATCATCCAGTGCGGCATAAATCCTAGGTGTTTCTCTGGCCATATCCCCTACTGTAGCTTCTCTTCTAACATTGTACAAGACCTTGGGGTTCTTCTTTGCATTTGGGAAATCTCTGAGCCTGTGGTTCTCTCCACAACCCCAACAATGAAGTGGCCCCATTGGTGTCTTGTTTGTTGCTGGCCTGAATTATCTTCTTTCCTGCTGGCCCTATGGAAATCTCCTAGGCTGATCCCTGAGTGGTGGTTTAGACTCACCTTTCTTCCGATCAAACCTTCCCTTGGGTTTACCCCTCCACGGTGGTTGTCCCTTTGCCTTACCTTTATTATGCTCATAGAAATGCTCTTCCATCCTGATAGCTTCATCCAAGCTTGGTGGATTTACAAACTCTATCCTATCTCTATAATTCTGTGGAAGACTACCAAGGAAGCATTGGATCTTCACTCTTTCATCCCTAATGTAGTCTACATACCTCAATAACTCCAGAAACTTGTGAACATGATCATCCATAGTGTTCTGTCCAAGTTTGAGTTCATTGAACTCTTTCCTCTTATTATCATAATATCTATCTGATAGGTATTTCTCCTAGAGAACCTACCCCAGCTGACTCGTCTTTCACTGATTCCCTTCAACTGCATGAGGTGATCCCACCATATAGAAGCTCTTCCACTAAGGTTGTAGATAGCGAACTTAGCCTTTTCATTCTATGAATACTCATGCATTCTGAAGTACTTCTTCATCCCAAGAAGCCATGCCTCTGCTTCTTGACCTTCTTTACTTTCACCATCAAAAGTAGGAGGCCTAGCCTTCCTGAATTCACCCTATGGAATACCTCTATGATTCTTCCTGCCTTTACTCTTACTGGCAGTGCGTCCTGGGCTCTCTTGAGAACCCTCATAATCCTCTGACCTGTTGGAAGAAATATTAGGAGAGGGTGTCCTGTGCTTCCGACCCTCAGAACCCCTTCTAGGGCTTGGAGTTCTATTCATGGAACGACCCCTAGACTGACTTTCTACATTTCTTCCTTCTCGGCCTCTGTGGCTCAGGTTAGAACCACCGTTAATCCTTTGCTGCAAGTCCGTGAGACTCTGCAAAATGGCTGCATTGAGCTGATGCTGCTCTTCTTGCACTTTCATCATCCGCTCATTGAAGCTAACCATAGTTTCAGCTAAGTTTGGGGGCATTACTTGCTCCCTTCTTCCATCAGACTCGGCCTGTGTATATGCTTCTTGCACATTCTCACCCAATACATCATCTTCCGGCCCAAATGGATCCTGCGCATCATTCAGGGTAACCATTCACCTCGAACCGTGCGCTGCACCGTGATACAATTGTTTGACAGTTGCTGCTAATTCTGTGTATATCACATACGTTCTATTAGACATCATAAACATGCAAATAAACTATATCATACTCATCTAAACCAGGAATTATTCATCTGAGCAATAAATCAAGCAATTAAGTTCATAGAGAAATCACGCCCTAGGTGCATTTCTTTACCAAAATTCATATGTTGTCTAGCCCAAACAGCTCCCAGTGCTGCAACTGAAGCTCTGATACCACTCTATCACATCCCCTCCGACCCACCTGGCTGGCTAAAGACTGTGATCCATTTTTTTTCTCCAAAACCATTAACTGAGTGCCCATACACTCAGTCGAAGAACTCAAATCCGCAATAATGAATCCCGAAATGCACATTCCGCACAACGATCCCGAAATGCACATTCCGCACAACGATCCCTAAATGCACATCCCGCACAACGATCCCAAAATGCACATCCTACACAATGGGTCCCATAGTTTCGGGTTCGAGATTGTGGAAATTCCAAACCTTTAACACAAGTTTTGGCAACCTGAAACCTAAAACCCGATCCCAACTGCTCCACCATGGGGGTGGGTCACCCCAAAACCCGAAACCTGCATTGTCAGTTGCGGGGTTGCAGGAGGTCCAAATCTTGTAGTGCGAGTTTGACAAACCTGCAACCCAAAACTTGCCAATGTCAGCTGTGGGGTTGCGGGAGGCCTAAATCTCGTCGTGCGAGCTTTGACGAACCCGAACCCGAAACCTGAAACCCACTACTTTCAGGTTCAGTATTGCGGGAGGCCCAAAAATCTCACGCAGATTTGGCATACCCGCAACCCGGAACTCGTAGAATCATGCATGCGGAACCTTGTTCTTCAAGGGTAACTTCATCAATCTTCCAAGGGGCATAACCCCTCCCTCCGGTATCCAAATGGGGCAAGGTTGGTACCGCTGGAAATCTCATGGAGAAATCTATCCAATGGTAGCATCCTCTTGACCAAGTGAGGCACCTAACCACCTCATTTCCTTCTCTAAAGCTCTATTCCTATCCACACTTGAACATTCCAACCTTCAACCTGCCAAGGTCCCTTCCTGCTATCAAACCCACAGAGGTTCCTGAAACCACTTTCAGGGATTCTCTAACTTCTCAAGGATCAATGTAGATATATCTTTCCTTCACAGGGTTAGTACACATCACATTCATTACCAAAAATGATGGAGCTCTATCATACAACATCACATATAAAATGCATCCACAGACTTAACTCACACATCTATCATATGCAAGAATTACAAGCATTAGTTCCTGCAATACAAGGTAAATACACACAGTGGATTCATCTTGTTACTCAGGCCTGTACATGACTTCATGTCAACCATTCATATAACCATACATACAACAATTCCATGACTATACAAGCATTTATCATAATAATTAAACCAGATCATTTACCATAACATAATACTTATCTTTGAATTCCGAAGCAACTGGCTAAGTGAGAGCAATGTTCCACCAAAAATTAGATCTCTGTCCAGCGTATACTCTTTCGGCTGAGAGATCACCCTCGAGCTAGGCAGTGTATCCACTAAGGAGGGCTAATAGGTTCTCTCACATTCAAGGCTCCATTCCCATGCTAAACCAATCTGTATTTGGGTTTACCAAGCATTCCAGGGCACCTACCCATGCTAAGCCAACCTACAAGGGTTCTTCAGCACATAGGGATAACAAGGAGGTATTGCTAAACCAGTGAGTTCAACCACATAACTGCAGGCATCTCAGCACTCAGTTGACCTGGCACCCACAATACCTACCACATCCAACACAAGGAAGACCTACTACACAATCACACAGTCTCTCAAGGCATCTTCCCTTCCAGTGCTATTCCAGGATGGGCATAGAAAGGTCTAGTCACTCACCGCCGACCTAGCACCCAGAATACCTACCACATCCAACACAAGAAAGATCCTATCACTGCTGACCAGTCTCACAAGGTCCTTCCCTTCCAGTGCTATTCCAGGATGGGCATAGAAAGGTTCAGTCACTAGTTCATTGAGACTATAGCCTTCACTAAGTTTCTCTAGCAATCCAACCTTTCTCCCACAGTTTACAACAAGACATATTCCGGCTTGGAATTTCCCTACGGTTTGTCTACGCAAACCATTCTGCAACCTTCTCTATTGACTTTGCCCGTCGCTGCACCAGGGTTCTACACACACAGGGTGTCACAGCTACCCATTCTAGGTAGTTCTCACACACAAGGGCACGCTACTTACAGGAAAACACGTAGGTGAATCCTCTGCGAGGGTCAATGGTCTCAAAAATGGTAGCGCGAGCATTCCAAGAATAGGGAATCAAGTGCATGAGTTCTGAATTGATGATTGTGTGTGTCTGAGTCTCCCCCCCCCCGGGGTTCACAACAGGTTCTGTGAGTTCTCCCAGGTAGTTTGATGCCTTCACGTGCACGTGATCAGAGCCATCCCCTGCCATACGAAATCGCAAGCATGCTCTATACTCCATCAGACTCAGCCGTTGGTGCTCAACCACCCTCTGAAATCGCATTAATGTCAGCAGGGAGTTTAAACGGGTTCTCAGTCAGACATGTGGCAACATGGTCAATCAATCCCAAACACCCCCACCTCTCCCTAGTGGATACACACAGCCCCCTTCTCGTTTGTTGCCTCCTTAGCCAAATTCTTGGTTATTTTATTCATTCAATAATAATTACATCATTTACATTCTTCATGGCTTAGCAGCCCATGAATAATCAAACTGCATCAATACTTGCCTGAGCAATAAACCGAAACATCCACTAGTGGGGCCTTGGCCTTGAGCTCCACACTAGGGCATTTACACATACTGTACATAAGCAGTATTTACATCAAGGGAAAAATGGGGTATTATAGTAGCGCCCATGTCTCAAAACAATGTTTTTTTAGGGTTTTTCCAGCTTGCAAGGAGGTGGAGTAAGTCAAGGTCTCATCTAAGGTCAACATGCTCCTCCATCCAAGTTGTCTTTTTGTGTGATCAACAGCTCAAGGTGATCATGGACAGAGAGGTGCAGGTTTGACCTATAACAGATGCCCCCTAATGTGTGAGGTCAAAGGGAAACAATGGCCGAAATACATTACAGTCCAAAGCTAGAGGAGGAGCAAGGAACCACGGAAGCAAGTCACAAGAACACGTGAAACAAAGATCAAGGTCAGCGAACAATTACATTCTTGACATCATATAGATGTGCAGTGTGATACAACATGATCTCCGATACATAACAAGGAGTTGTATATATAGCTTGGCCACTTAGAATACAAGCGTGGATCCATGTCAAATTGAGAGATCATAGCCATAACAACAAACCAGATCTATGTCTCATGGAGAGCCGAATATAAGTGAGGCTCAGTCTTGCGCAACTTGGGTGATAACATAATGAGGTAATGTCATCCAAAATCCCAAGGTATTCATCCAAAACAACCCGAGGTACAAACCCTAACCATGTGAATATATGAGCTGATAGTCGAACATGGGGGGTATCGTTTGATTACCGGTCATTGATGTATACCGTTAACAAACGCGAGGGCTTCCACCGATAATGATGATCGGGCCCAAGGTACCTAGTGAGATCCGACAAATGTGAATAGATGGACTTGGATTCGAACACTTGGGGATCCTGTCAAAGGAGATACATTGATGTATTCTCAACATTCAACAGTGAGGAAAATTGCCACTGGTGACTGCAATCTCCAAGGTACTAACCAAAACTCTAAACTTCATTCCCAGAGCAAAATGAGTTGATGTCTATGGGAAGAAGTCCATTGGAAGGGAGGCCTTAAGGCATCCTCCATCATCCAACTCGAGGAACACTCAAATGGTATGAGCTGATATGGAGTAATATGTAACAAGACGGACACTAGGATGGCTGACACATGAGGTCAAGGTAAATTGCAGAACGGCCGACACAGGGTATATCCTTGAACAGTGAGCACGACACAAAGTGACTCAGGCAGTTTCCGACATAATGGGGCAAATGATAAGCCTGAAATGTAGGAGACATTATCAGACCCTCCATATGGTTGGAATAATAACCAACCGAGGGAGTAAACAACTCGAAGATCAGGTTCACCCTGAGGTCAAATACTAAACCCAACCAACATGATAGACTCAGGTAGGTGCTGTGTTCAAGGATAGAACTGATTGAATTGCCTTTGACATTGAAGATATGACACATCTTTCCCATCCCTTATTCTTTTTAGATAAAAGAATACCTTTCTTGTTGTTTTAATGAGTCCAAGAAAGAATGAAAACTCAATAGATCCAACCATGTAAAAAGTTTAACGAGCCCATGGGAGGAAGACTCAGGACCTTCTTCATTGTTTACAGAGTTCGAAGAAGAGATAGAAGATTACTCTATATTACTGATCTCTAGATTTTAATATCGAGCCAAGATCTGTTCCTACTCATTTGTGTTTTCAATTTTAAGGAGTCTGAAAAACTTAAACAATAACTCCATATATCTACTCGTGGATTTTAGTATCGAGCCCAAGTAGATTAATGCTCGCCGGTGTTTTCCTGTTTATAGAGTCTGAAAAACTTAAACAATCCTCTTTACACCTATCCATGGATTTTATATCGAGCCCGGATTGGTCTTTGCTTGGCGGTGTTTTCTTGTTTATAGAGTTGAAAAACTTAAACAGTCCTCTACTTACCCTCTCGTGGATTTCACATCGAGACCGAGTAGGTGAATGCTTGCTTGGTGTTTTCAAATTAGAGAGCCTGAAAACCCTAAAGAAAGGCTCTAAAAGGTCCTTTTTCATACTATTAGTCTCCTCCCCCAAAAAAGCATAAAACAAAGGAAGAAGAACTCTTCTAGCGCATACAGGAGTATACCTAGAGGATACCTTTTCTGTAGTTAATCCACCTAAGCCCGGAAAAGGGGTAATTCTATACCTGAGTGGATGAGCTTTCAATTACTTTAACGAGCTTGAAGAGGACAAGTCTGCTCGGCAATCTTGTTTAGGTTTAAATAGTCCAAACAAGAACTTAAAATGACTTAAAGGTTAGCTTCTAGGGTCATGACTTCATAATCTGCCAAAACTAGGTCTTGAACAA
The DNA here is from genome assembly GCA_027924585.1 of Larix kaempferi. Lineage (NCBI taxonomy): Eukaryota > Viridiplantae > Streptophyta > Pinopsida > Pinales > Pinaceae > Larix > Larix kaempferi. The sequence goes on along the minus strand of BSBM01000338.1, from coordinate 1,283,610 downwards.
CAATATTAGTAATCGCGACAAAAATATCGGAGGATACATAAATTTGAACTATGAGCTAGTTGAAAAGGTTTAACAGTGATAAATTTGGTCTTAGAAGATTAATCCTACAAAGTTTCAGTGAAAAATGAGAACCGGATGAGTGAAATTACCTTTGCACCATGCATGTCTATTAATTGATTAATTAGAACATTTTAGTAAAATTTGAAACTATAGGTATTTTAACAATGGTGGGTAAAAATTAAAATCAATTTCAATATATGTAATTTCATTTTAAACTCACATTTCAATTTGTTTTTGTAGGGCAAGAATTTGGGGCAAACCTTGCATTTTCAATCCTCCGTGGCGATCGATTCGAGCAACCAAACATCGTTCTTCTTCTTCCAAGTAAGTTAGAATCTTCCTATCTTGCATTTCCATGGTTTAGTTTTCAATTTTTGAGCCAAAAATCACTTGTAAGATCATGCTCATATCGTTTTATGTGCGGGCGCTACTGTGTAACAAGTATAGTAGCGTATACAAGGGGATGGGCGCTACTATGCTCACATAGAGTAGCACCCATATGTTACTATCTAGTATGAACAGTAGCGCTCAAGCCTGAACATGGAGAAACAAGTGTTGAGAACTAAAAAGTTTTCCATTTTTGTGTAGGATGGTTCTTCTTTGGAGGGAGAGGGAACACGAGGACATGGATAGGCTGGCCATGCAAGACCCAGCCACTCTCCATGCTCTCCGAAGATGCAGTTTATTGAAGTTCTACCAAACCGTAAATATGAGGGCCCTAAATAGATTGTTTCGAAGACTTATTCATTACTGGGATGTGGATACCAACACATTTGTCATCCGAGGGCAAACTTTGGAGCTTACAGTTGATGACATTTACTTCATTACTGGACTCTCTCAGAGGGGAGATGCAATAAATTTGAAGGGGTCTTCTCGTGTGGGTTTAGGATTGGTGCAAGAGTACTTGAATACATATTGTGTCGCTGGAGCTGAGAAATTAGGAATCCAAATCTTGATTTCTACCATTGAAGGTCTCCCTTTAAAGGTGATTGTGAGTATGATTAACCGAGTGGCAGGTAGTGCCTCACTAGACCTAGCTTCCAGACACTCCATGCATATTGGTGTACAATGCTTACAGGGTCAAGTGTACGATTGGTGTACTAGTTTACTGGCATCCATGAAAGCTCAACTCACGAGTTGTAAATCCGGGAGTATGAAGAATTTTATGTATGGCAGCATCTTATGTACCTTCTTCTTTGAGAGGGTACCTGCTATTAGCTTAGGGATGCCTCTACCTCGGGTTAAACCCCGTGAGCCCTAGACTAGGCTATTGGGGTGACATATTCCTCCGCCAGGGTGGTGGGGAAAGCCACTATTGTTATCATACTGATGATTTATGGGGGTAGTGGGAGAGGCAAGTGCTCGCCTTCGAGTAGTTTCCATATGCTGGATTGGACTTCCGCCATGATCTAGAGTTGGTGCTTCCTCCAGGTGAAGCCTGGGGAGATATTGGTATGTTTAATTTTGAGAATTATTTAATTTTTTTTTAAAATTTTTCAAGTATTTGATTTTTATGAATAAATTTTGAAGTACTAAACAAGTTTCATATGCAGATATTGGGCCTGTACATCCTGAGGGACATCCCACTATCTTCGTAACGCTAGCCGATATTGCTGCAGCAGATGCTATGTTGGGGACCATAGAGAGAAAAGTGAGTCAGTTGACTCATGATGTTCCTACATGCCATATGGATCAGATACCTATTGATATGCAGGAAAATGTAGTTGGGGTGCCCCTAGCATGGCTTAGAGTGCTGCAGAAGATAGCTAGGCTAGTCATATGTTATCGAAATGTAGTCGATGATGACAAGGTCCCTCCTTCTCCATAGGAGATGGACACATTATATGTATATTTTTGAGGATATAGAGCCCAGTTTTGTACTATTATGATATGACTTGTATTAGACTTGTGATCCAAAACTCATATATTTTTTGATACAGTATCGGTTATTTACATGTGTATGTGTTTGAATTTTATGTGTGAAATGTTGTTTATGAAAGTGCATGATACAAATGCCAATCTAGAACATAGTTTGCAAATGAATCAAATAATGCGTTTAAATTTCTTGGAATGTGTTCATATATAATAGGATCAAACTGTCTTTCCAATAGTCTAACTCGCAGAAACTGACATAGCAATACAGGATCTCTAATCTGGTAAACACCCGTAAACTGAAATACAGATAGTTGTGAGTCAAATCTTACCTCCAAATGTGAAATGTCGTGGCTGAGAGCATCTCGGAGGAGTTCTATAACTGCACTGTATTTAGCCCCATTATTTGTAGTGGGACCCAAACAAACCCCCCCGAAGAGACCAGTTGGCCAGTGGGTGAATAAATGACCCAGGCTGCTGAAGCCAACTGTCGGGTGTGGCGACTGGCGCCATCAGCGAATCCTAAGAAATGTTCAGTCGACATCTGGTACACAAAATGAAAAACACACATAAGATTAACTAACAAGCATAAAAAAAACTAGCTCTACAAAAATATATAGCTATGTTACAAGAAAAAGCACGATAGCCTAAGCGTAGTACTTCTTCAGGTAGAGCCCATTTCTAGGCTCAACCAGCTTATTACCCTCGTAATCTACCAGCTCGTAGGCACCTTTCTTCAGTACTTTGGAAATTATGTAGGGCTTGAGCCACATGGACTTAAACTTTCTAGGTCCTATAGGTTCCTTGTCTTGATCCCAGAGTAAAACGAGATCGCCTTCAAGGAAAACCCTAGGTTTGACAAACTTGTCATACTGTCCTTTGACTTGTTTTTTGTGAACCTCATTTGTTGTGAGCACGTCACGGTGCTGCTCATCTAGATGTTATAAATGTAACAAACGTTCTTCTATTACTGAAGTATCCGGTATTAATTGAACGGCTAGTTTCAGCGAAGGAATCTTGCATTCAATCGGAACGATTGCTTCTATCCCATGCACAAGTTGGAAAGGAGAGAACCCGGTAGCAGTCTTGAAGTTTGCTCGGTAAGCCCAAAGAGTAGGGTATAGCATGATGTGCCAGTTGTTTCGACTGGCATTAATAGTTCTTTGCATTATTACCTTTAAAGTTTTGTTCACTGCCTCAACTTGTCCATTTGCCTGTGGATAGTATGAAGACGAATGTTCTTGTCGAAAACCAAGCATTGTATATAACTCGGTCATCATGTTATTCTGGAAATGACTGTCGTGATCAGTCACAATCTCTTTAGGTATGCCGAACCTAGAAATAGTCTGATTAAACACGAAATAAGCGGCAGTTTCTCCATCTTCCTTGACAGTAGGCATTGCCTCCACCCACTTGGTAAAGTAGTTGACGGCAACGATGATATAATGATGCCCTCTAGCCAAAACTGGATTGCAAGTCATGTAATCAACCCCCCATTTTGTGAAGGGACTTGCTTTAATCACAGGATGAAGAGGAGTTGGGTGTGCCCTCATTTTCTTGGTGAAAAACTGACATGGACGACAACATTTCACTACTTCCACACAATATTTAAAGATTGTGGGCCAAACATATTCGACACGCAGTATCTTCTGAGCTGTTGCCAACCCAGAAAGATGTCCCCCACAAGCTCCACTGTGGGCATCATTTAATACTACTTCAGCTTCTTCTAGAGTTAAACAACATCGTAAGATGGAATCTACCCCATGTCAATACAAAGTATCGGAGATGATGAGATAGTTTTTCGCATGGCTTTTCATCTTGCATCGTTCTTCTCGAGAAAAAGAAGTAGGACACCTCAAGGTCTAGAGATATACTAAGATATCCCCGTATCATGGGTCAGAGGAAGCAATGAGGAAGATATGTTCATCCGGGAATGATGATTCTTCCTCGACATGCTCTAAGTCACTGGGAAACTCTAAGATTAGCTCAGCGGACACTAGTGATTTCTTCGACTTGGCCGATTGAAAGACCAAATCGAACTCCTATAGGATTACAATCCATTTATTATATTTCCTACTGATGATTCGTCGGGTGAGAACATACTGAAAAGGATTGACTTCTGCTATCATAGTAGTTGTTCGTAAAAGTATATAGTGATGAAGCCTCTGTACCGCATAGACCGCGGTGAGTGCTAACTTCTCAATGTGCGAATATTTAACCTCAGGGGCTATCAATGCACGAGAAAGATAGTAGACAACATGCTCTTGGAGTGTATCGTCCTCCTGAACTAATACTATGCCAATTGTATTAAGAGACGCTGCCAGATATAAAAGAAAATCTTTTGTGTAGTCTGACAGGCTCAACAAGGGAGTTGAAAGTAGTGCCTTTTTCAAGGCCTCAAAGGATGCTTGAGCAGCTTCGTCCCACACAAAGTAGGAGTCTTGTTTGAGTAGTCTCATAAAACCTTTGGTAATCTTAGCATAGTTTATAATAAAGCGCCGTAAGAAATTAGACAAGCCTTGCAGACTTTGAAGCTGTCACAAGGTGCGAGGAGGAGGTAGATTTACAATCGCCTCAACTTTCAACGGTTCAACCATTATGCCACGATTAGAGGCAATGAAGCCCAGTAGACGTCCCGATTCGACGCAGAATACGCACTTATTTGGATTCAAACGAATCTTATATTGTTTGCATCTCTCAAACACAAGTCTCAGATGGGATGGATGATCCTGTTTCTTTTGAGATCACGCCGGGAGGTCATCCAAGTACGGTTCAACTATGTGTTTGATATCGTGAAAGTTGAAATTCATCGCTCGCTGGAAAGTAGCTCTAGCATTCTTTAAGCCAAATGGCATCTTCCGGTAAGCAAAGGTTCCCCGTGGGAAAATGAAAGTTGTTTTGTGCTGATCCTCGGGTTTGATTTGTATTTGATTATATCCCGAAAATACATCCATGAAAGAGAACATCTCATGTCCCGCACAGGCATCTATGATCTAGTCAATAAATGGTGTAGGATAGTTATCTTTCGAACAAGATTTTTTCAAGTCACAGAAGTCAGTATAGACACGAATAGTACCTTGCTTCTTATCAACCGGTACAGGATTTGAAACCCATTCCATCATGTCAATCAGATAGATGAATCTGGCTTTAAGCAACTTTTCAACCTCCACCTTAATGGCGACCGCTTTTCATGGATTCATAGGACGGAGCTTTTGTCTCATAGGTTTTACGTTAGGGTATGTTGTGATAACATGCTCAACGATGGTTAGGTCGATGCCTGGCATCTCCTCATATGAACAGGAAAAAATGTTGTGGAATTCTTTAAAGAGCTTGGTATACAAAGCTATCTCTTCAGGAGAACAGTCTGCTCCAATGTAAATGTTTTCCACGACCCCGGGTTTGGTGGAAATGTTAATCGAAATTGTTCTCTATATATTAGCCATATTCCCTTCAGCATAAACGGCTCTCGAAGTAGAAGGAAAAGATGACAAATCAACAAATCCACTGGGTCTCAAAGAGAATTCTCCTCTCTCTATCCTGTATAGATCCGGAAGCAGGTGTTATAGGTCAAACCTGCACCTCTCCGTCCGTGATCACCTTGAGCTGTTGATCACACAAAAGGACAACTTGGATGGAGGAGCATGTTGACCCTAGATGAGACTTTGACTTACTCCATCTCCTGACAACACTAAAAAAACCCTAAAAATGTCATTCTGAGATATGAGCGCTACTCTACTTCAATAGACTAGCGCCTATACCCTACTCCAGTGTGTAATAGTAGCACTCAAGCCTTATGAGCGCTACTCCTCTTCAGCATAGTAGCGCTCAACATTCAAAAAGTGATGAGCAATAGTTTACAAGCACTATAGTAGCGCCCTGAGCGCTACTTCACTGAACAATAGTAGCATACATCTCAAAAGATGATTAAAAAATAATTAATTTCATGAAGAGGATTAGTTGCAGTTGGTTTCCCAATTTCTCCAACTTCCTCCATAACCATCTCTCGACCAGAACTGCTTCTCTTGTCCTATAAATACAGGGAAGAATAAAGAGAGGGGTTAGAGACATGAATGTTATTAAGAGACTTTTAAAGAGAATCTTGCAGTGGAGGAGTTTATGCTGGAAGATATCCAAGCCAGAGAAGAGAAAGACCCCAGGATCAAGTTGTAGGAGCATGTCACAAAGTCAGGTATATTTTTTAACATCAATTTGCATTTGACAATAAAAGGTTGAAGTGTCTTTCTTGTCCCAAATTAAGTGTTCATTGAAGTTATATACTAGTTTGGATCTGTTTTGGTTAATATTGCATGTTTAAATTGCTTTGTCTTTTTCCATCATTATATATTATCCAAGATACGGTGAGAAAGGTACTTGTATTGCAGGTTTAGTGAACAGGAGGTGCACTTGAGGATCGAGCACAAGATCAAATAAGAGCTAGGATCGAACGTCATTCGAAAGGTATGTTCTCAAGGCCTATAACCTATTTATTTTCATGAACATCTCTGTAATGCAGTTAATACACTTACCTGTCATCCCCTTTCAGTTGATAGTATCAGTTTCCTTACTATAGGGTAGTTTTTCCCACCAACAGACTGGCGACTCCACTGGGGATAGTTGTGTTTTTGCTCTAGGAAACCTTTTCTTGTTTGTCTTTCTAGAATTATTTCGACTCCTTTTATGTGCTGAAAAACCTGTAGGTACCCCCCTGCTTGTTTTTCTCTGCTTCAATCAGTCTTTTTGCATTTTTTCAAAGTCAGTTTTTAAGCTTTTAAGACCTGAGCGCTACTTTCTTATACATACAGTAGCACCCATACGCTACTGTGCTATATATACAGTAGCGCCCATCTCTTCAGGAGTGCTAGTTTCCCTACTTCACAGTAGGGTATATATTCTGTAGCCTTCTGTTAATGGTCTGTTTGAGTTTTTTAGCCTTTTTGTGGTCTTCTGACTTTGTTTTTAGATCTCCTTAACTGGTATTTGAGGTTTTTAACTTTTCTTTAATTCATAGAACCTTTCTTTGAGTCTTTTTGCCATCTTTAGATCGCTTGTTTACCTGTGGAATGTTTGGACTATTTATAACTCGTTTGGAAGACTAGGTTTTGTTCTTTGGTGAACACTTCCGCTTGTTCTTGCCCTAACTATAGGTTGCTGATTTACAAACCTGCATACTTTTGCATTCGTTGTTTGTAGCAACATTTGTTTGCTCTTTACCTATCTTATCCTTTGTCTTAGGGTTTCGTCTGTTTTGGAGCCTTTAGGGTGTCTTCCAAACTTGTTGATTTCCAACCTTCTGTGACTTGTTGTCTTTTCTGGTTTCAAGTGTGTTTAAAGTGTTTTAGGCTGATTCATTTCTCAGTTCCTTGTATTAGTAAGGTGGTTGGTAGCTTGCTTGCCTACCTTTTGCTTGGCATAGTGGTCTTGCTAGGGTTGGATGCTTTGGGTCCGTCCTCTTGTATCTTTCTCCTTTGTTTTCTCCCCACTTTGTTTCCGAGTATAGAGGCTTTTTCTTTTGTAAAAAACATGTAGGACAAGTCTTTGTTGAGCTAGTGCCTTGATAGTTGTAAGGTTAAGAACCATTTTTATCCATACTTACACATTGCACACAAGTCTTATTTGCTTTCCATGTTTATAGTTCTTTTTCGTTTATGATAACAGAAAAAGAAAAAAATTTGGCAATTTAAGTTTAATAAGGCTTATATTTGTTACAAGATAGCATAGGTTATTTTGTGTACAATTTCAAAAGAAAACAAAAAAGGAATTTAAGTAGATTTGCTCAGTTTTTCAGTTTGGAAAAGAATTTTAAATGAAAAAATATAAAAAAGAGTTTTGTTGTCAAAAGTTAGAATTTATGCACTTTTGCTTTTCTGTTGCAACCACGCCACACAAACGCACTACCTTTTGAGTAATAACAGCCCTAAAAAATCTTTAATAAAATGAAATAGAAACACTTTTTCTTTTTTAGGGATACACTACACCAACTAGTCTTGGTTAGGATATTGAGTTTAAATCACCTTAAACCACTCAAGATCACACATTACGCAAAAATCGTAGTTCGACTATCACATGTAAATCCATTTCACTCAAAGCTTGCCTGGGATCTATGCAGTAGGTCTTGTGAGATGATCATATTGTTGGGAATACTCCTCCTACTTTCTGTTTCAAGCATATACCAGGATTGGATCGCGTATGGGGACTCTTTTGAGTTTCGGGCTCAGTTACCCTGCCCACGCCTTCTGATTCGACCAGCGACTGTTCCCCCAGGAGTTTTTGGTGTTGTGGTATCCTTAGTATCTGACCATAGGTTCATACACAAGTGACAGCGGAGGGTATATCAGCTGTACCTAGGACAGACGTGGGAGGAAATCCCTTGCAGGTCTTTGGGAGGGCGGTTGGGTGATTCCAACGCTTGCACCCTTAGTCATTGTATTGTGGACCCCAGGTAACTATTCTTCTTCCTTCGTTGATCTGTTCTGGGACCTCATCATCCTAGAATATTCTCTGGAAGGCATCTCGTTGGCTTGGTTTGCATACTTAGGAATTTTTTAGTTGGCGTGTTGTTTTCCCCCTAGTCGTAGTGGCCACTAGGTTTTCTAGTTTTTATTTATATATATAATCATGGAGAATCAAGAACTTCGTAGATCGAGAAGGCTTCAAAACCTTCTACCACTTAGAACAAAACATTTACCACTAGCTAGATGACAGCGGGTAAACCCCAGTGGTTCTTCAGAAACCATTCCTAAAACAGAACTTCCTGAGGAAATTTTTACAACGGAAAATCTTGAAATAGGAATTCCTGAGGAATTACCACTTGAAATTGAGTTTCCTGAAGAACAACAAACAGCAATAGAAAACCCTGAAATAGAGGTTCTTGAGGAACCACAACCGGGTACTCCAGATCAGCGACATTTTAGTTCAGTTGAGATTGAAGATCTTACTTCTGCGGAGTATAGCACTCCCTTTAATCCTCCTCTGACCAATCCTAGAAATCTGTTTTTGTTACTCGTTGGTTTCCAGCAACTCGATCACAGTGCATATAATTTCTTGCCTGGACATTTGATGTCTACTCTAGGAGGTAAACATGGAGTTCCACAAACTCCCACCATAGGTATGAACACTAACACTGTAAATTCTCCTTTTACTGCTACATCGAGTTCGACACAGACAACCTCTATGTCTACTCCGTCTTTCAGTTTTAATACTGGTACGTTAGGTATGCCGAGTTCAACAACTATGGCATCTACCTCTACACCTACTGTTGGACCTATCAGTGCAGCCCATTTAGTGCCACCTCCTGCATTTCAACTGCTATATCATATACCCGGGTACTTGGATTTCCACACCCACTGTAGGGCCAAGTGCTTTTGCAACCGTGCCTGTCATGAGTACCATGACCGCACCGTCTACATCAACTACCACTGGTTTCATTACCTTTGCAGGTCCCAACATGAATCAATGTAATATGCCTGCAGGTAATGTCCCTTTTTCCTTATTTTCAGGGGGAGGGGGGTAATATTTTTAACCAGCAATATGGCGGGGCTAACACCCAGCCACAGTGGAAGAACCCACAGAACACTAACTCACTTTCATATGGGTGGGGAAATTTCATTACTACTTTCGTGCAACAACAGATGGCAGGGGGAAACCCCTACCAACAAGTAGCTGGGGCAACCCTATCAACCGAGGGTAGGTGGAAACCCCTATCAGCAGATGGATGGGAGCAACCCTTATCAACAGATGGTTGGGGGCAACCCCTACCAGCAGACGGCTGGGGGCAACCCCTACCAGCAGTTCACGGGTCAAACTATGGGTGGTTCCCCTTTTTCGACCCCAACGTATCAAGTACCGTCTTACCGGCCTCGTTTACCATTTCTGACAACTTTAAATTTGCCAGATCTTTCCAAAATAACCAACGATCCAGTGTATCATAACGCTACATGGCCACCAATTCCTACCAAGTTACCTTCAAACATTCCAAAGTTCGAAGGCAAAACAGGTGAAGACCCTGGTGACCATGTCACTACTTTCCATTTATGGTGTTCCTCAAACTCATTAAATGGAGATTCCATTAGATTGAGACTGTTCCAAAGGACTTTAACTGGTGCTGCAACCAAATGGTACATTGAGTTACCTGCAGCTACATCTCTAATTTTGGGGATCTCGCAACTGTCTTTTTGAATCAATTCCAGCTTCCTGTTCGGTATGATGCCGGAATAGACCTTTTGTCTACATTTAGGAAAAATAAAGCCACTCATTTCTTTGACCACATGCAGGAGTGGCGAAGACAGAAGAGACTCATTAAAGCCAACATACCTCCAGAATTCCTTCTTGAGTGGTATTTGAAATCACTCCTTCCTTACATTTCTAAGGAAGTAGCTATGTCTGGAGTGTCTAACGAGGAAGAAGCCATCCTACGGACTCAACAGTTAGATCTCGTTTATGCACAATCTGGGTTACTGTATGAGATCATACCTGATGCACCGCGATCGGATACCGATCTGAGTAGACCTAAACCTGGACCACATGCTGACGGCATAGTGGGTTCAATTGACTCTGCAGCTTCGAAGCATTGACCAAACAGGTTCATACCTTATTAGTCAAACAATCGACTGTAGAAGTTTCTTCCGTCACAACCTCTCCTTCGACTTCTGAGCTTGTCAACCAGGTTCAGAACAATCAAAAGGGCCCTCAGTAGCCCAATAACAAAAAGAAGGGAAAGAAAGGAGAGGGGAACCATCAGAAGCCCAAAAAAGAGAATGTCAAAGAGGGTAACAAAGAGAAGAAGAAGGTTAAGTTCCCTTGTAAACTTTGCAAGCAGGACCACCTTACTCACCAACGCCCTCTGCTTGAAGAAGCCTAGAAGCTATTAAGAGAAAAGAAGCCTGCCGTACTGAAAGATCCATTCCCTAAAGGGAAAAGCTCAGCTTCTGGCACCTCCAACACTGGGGGCACTACACATGCTACAGTTGATCAAACTTTTGTTAACATGGTTAATTCAGATGCACTCTTACAAACGAGAGCTAGGAACTATACCCCGGATGCTCAGAAAAAGGATAAAGAGATTCCAGAATCCTCCACCCCACTCCACATACCTGTGGACCCAATGCCCAAGATCCCGAAAGGTTTCTTGAAACGAGCATCGCACAATCCCAACACTCGAGCCGCCTCCAACTACAATGTGGTTGAAGATTTAGCCCAGACCCCTTGTGCCATGTCTACCTTAGAAGTCTTGCAAAGTTGTCCTTTACAACGGAATGCACTTCTGGCAGCTATTGGAAGTATGGAATCCTCTAACATGTCTACACGATTTGATATGACTGATATCAAATATTGGTTTCCCTACCACGTTGCTCTTCAGATTGAAGTTTTCCATGGCCCAATGACCATCAGACGAGCTGTCGTAGATGAGGGCGCGTCGACCTGCGTAATGTCAATTTCCTGTTGGAAAGCTTTGGGTTCCCCCGAGTTAGCCCCTTCTAACACACTACTTATTGCATTTGATGGTAGGACTTTCTGTCCACATGGGGTTTTGCCGTCATTTGATGTCACATTGGCCGGTAAGACAGTTGCTGTAGAAGTAGAATTTCTGGACGCTCCGCTTGATTACAATATGTTATTAGGCAGGAGCTGGACGTATGCCATGCGAGCTATTGCATCGACAGTTTTTTGAGTTGTTATGTTCCTGTTTGAAGGTAAGGTCATTACAGTCGATCAGCTTTCTTTCACTCAGAGAAACAACCAGCCTTCTTTAGAGACCACAGTTCCCTTAGTTGATCAAACCGCCCCGGTTAGTGAGAGTTTAGGAGCAGGACTTTACGGGTCATTAATTGGCACTTTTGACCTACCAGCTCCTATGTTATTTGTTGGTTCTGAGGTATGTTCATCGTCTGAAACTTCCAGGGTTAGTTTAACAACTGATCCTGGGTTTCTCCCAACTAATTCAAACCCCTCTGTGCCCACTCCTGTTGCAAAAGTAACCCACTTGGACTCATATCAAACTGCAACAGAACGTATATTGACTCCATTGGTGTTTGTTGAGTGAAATATGGATTGTGCTGCTACTCAGTCACTAGACCCGACCTACTCTCTTGACAGTTTGGATACTACTTTACCTTCTGAGGAGGAAATTTTAGAAGCCATGACCGACCTGGACCATCCTCGTGAACATATAGATCCTAGGTCCTTCTTGATTCCCTTTCTTAACTTGATAGAGAGAGGCGAGTTTTATCCAACACCCAGTGGAAATAATAATTTCATTTCTACTTCACAAGATGGTTTGGTTGAAGAGGATAGATTGAATACCTTTCTGGTCAACATTTCCACAGGGGTCACCAGAAACATTTTTATTGAAACGGGATGTTATCTCGATGAGATCATTCCGTATACCAATATTTTCCATGATTTCCATGACATCTTTGCCCGACCTCACAAGGAGGATCTAGGCATCGACCCTACCTGAAGAAGTACTACGCTTAGGCTGACGTACTTTTTCTTGTAACATAGCTGTATATTTTTGTAAAGCTAGTTTTCGTTATGCTTGTTAGTTAATCTTATGTGTGCTTTTCGTTTTGTGTACTAGATGTCAACCGAAAATTTCTTAGGATTTGCTGATGGCGCCAGTTGCCACACCTGTCAGTTGGCTGCAGCAGCTTGGGTCATTTACTCACTCGCTGGCCAACTTGTCTCTTCGAGGGGGGTTTGTTTGGGTCCTACTACGAATAATGTGGCTGAATACAGTGCAGTTATAGAACTTCTCCGAGATGCTCTCAGTCATGGCATTTCACATTTGGAGGTAAGACTTGACTCACAACTAATTGTATTTCAGTTAACAAGTGTCTACCAGATTAGAGATCCTGGATTGCTACATCAATTTCTATGAGTTAGACTATTGGAAAGACAATTTGATTCTATTATATATGAACACATTCCAAGAAGTTTAAATGCATTAGCTGATTCATTAGCAAACTATGTGTTACATTGGCATTTGTATCATACACTTTCATAAACAACATTGCACACTTAAAATTCAAACGCATACATATGTAAATAACCGATACTGTATCAAAAAATATATGAGTTTTGGATCACAAGTCTATCAAGTCATGTCATAAAAATACAAAACTAGGCATAGTAGCCTCAAAAATATATACATAGAATGTATCCCTCTCCTATGGAGAAGGAGGGACCTCATCATCATCTACTGCATTACGATAGCATATGACTAGGCTAGCTATCTTCCGCAGCACCCTAAGCCATGCTGGGGGCACCCCAACTACATCTTCCTACATATCAATAGGTATCTGATCCACACGGCATGCAGGAACTTCATGAGTCAACTGACTCACATTTCTCTCTATGGTCCCCAACATAGCATCTGCTGCAGTAATATCAGTTGGCCTCACAAAGATGGTAGGATGTCCCTCTGGACGAATAGGCCCAAGATCTGCATATGACACTTGTTTAGCACTTCAAAATTCATTCATAAAAAATCAAATACTTGAAAATTTTGAAAAAATTAAATAATTCTCAAAAATTAAACATACCAATATCTCCCCAAGCTCCACCCGGAGGAAGCACTAGTTCTGAATCATGATGGAAATCCAATCCAGCATATGGAAACTACTTGAAAGTGGGCACTTGCCTCTCCCACCACCCCCAGAAATCATCAGTATGATAATAGTAGTGACTTTCCCCACCACCCTGGTGGAGGAATATGTCACCCCAACGGCCTAATCTAGGCTCACGGGGGTTAACCTAAGGTAGAGGCATCCCCAAACTGATAGCAGGCATCCTCTCAAAGAAGAAAGTACAGAAAATGCTACCGTACCCAAAATTCTTCATTGTGCCGGATTTACAACCTGTCAATTGAGATTTCATGCTCGCCAGTAAACTACTACACCAATCATATACATGACCGTGTCAGCATTGTACACCAACATGCATAGAATGCCTGGAAGCTAGGTGTAGTGAGGCACTACCTGCCACTCGGTTGATCATACTCACTATCACCTTTAATGGGAGGCCTTCAATGGTAGAAATCAAGACTTGGCTTCCTGATTTCTCAGCTCCAGCCACACAATATGAATTCACATACTCTTACACAGATCTTACGCCCACACGAGAAGACCCTTTCAGATTGATTACATCTCCTCTCCTTGAGAGACTAGTAATGAAATATATGTCATCAACTGTAAGCTCCAAAGTTTGCCCAGGGATGACAAAAGTATTGGTATCCACATCCCAGTACTGAATAAGTCTTCGAAATAGTTTGTTTAGGGCCCTCATGTTTACAGTTCCGTAAAAATTCAATAAACCGCATCTTTGGAGAGCGTGGAGAGTGGCCAGATCTTGCATGGCCAACCTATCCATGTCCTCATGTTCTCTCTCCCTCCATTGAAGAACCATCCTGCACAAAAAATGACATTCTTTTTTTTAGGTTTTCAGGCTTGAGCGCTACTATGTATACTACACAGTCACGTATGGGCGCTACTCTATTTGAGCATAGTAGCGCTCATCCCCTTTACATGCAACTGTTATTGTTACACAGTAGCGCCCGCGCAGTAAGAGTTGTGAGCATCACGCTGCAAGCAATGTTTGGCTCAAAAAATGAAAACTAAACCATGAAAATGCAAGTAGGGAGGATTCTAACTCACTTGGTGGAAGAAGAACAACATTTGGATGCTTGATTTGATCGCCATGGAGATTTGAAAATGCCAAAGGTTGCCCCAAATATTTTCCCTACAAAAACAAATTGGAAATTGATTTTTAAAATGAAATTATATATATGAATTGGAGTTTAATTTTTACCCACCATTGTTTAGTTTTCTATAGTTTCAATTTTTTTATCAAAATCACCTAATTAATCAATTGAAACATACATATGGTGTAATACTAATCCAGCTCGCATTTTTCCTTAATTTTTTGTAGGATCGATCTCCTAAGTTTAAAAACTCTCGATGTTAGACCGTGTCAACTAGTTGATAGTTCAAATTCATATATCATTCAAGATTTTTTGCGGCATTAACTAATATTTTGTTGAAGACCTAGTTTTGGCAGATTATGAAGCTATGATCCCAAAAGCTGACCTTCAAGTCATTTTAAGCTCTTGTTTGGACTATTTAAACCTAAACAATATTACCGAGCAAACTTATCCTCTTCGAGCTCGTTAAAGTAATCGAAGGCTCATCCACTCAGGTATAGAATTATCCCTTTTATGGGCCTAGGTGGATTAATTACGGAAAAGGTATACTCTAGGTATACTTCGGTATGCGCTAGAAGAGTTCTTTTCCCTTTGTTTTATAATTTTTCGGGGGAGGAGACTAACTTGCACAAAAAAGGACCTTTTGGAGCCTTTCTTTAGGGTTTTCAGGCTCTCTAAACATGAAAATACCAAGCGAGCATTCACCTACTCGGGCTTGATGTGAAATCCACGAGAGGGTGAGTAGAGGACTGTTTAAGTTTTTCAACTCTATAAACAAGAAAACACCACCGAGCACAGACCAATCTAGGCTCGATATAAAATCCATGAATAGGTGAAAAGAGGATTGTTTAAGTTTTTCAAACTCTATAAACAGGAAAACACCGGCAAGCATTAATCTGCTTGGGCTCGATACTAAAACCCATGAGCAGATATATGGAGTTATTGTTTAAGTTTTTCAGACTCCTTAAAATTGAAAACACCGGCAAGCAAGAACAAATCTTGGCTCGATATTAAAATCCAGAGATCAGTAATATAGAGTAATCTTCTATCTCTTTTTCGAACTCTGTAAACAATGAAGAAGGTCCTGAGTCTTCCTCCCATGGGATCGTTAAAATTTTTACATGGTTGGATCTATTGAGTTTTCATTCTTTCTTGGACTCATTAAAACAACAAGAAAGGTATTCTTTTATCTAAAAGGAATAAGGGATGGGAAAGACGTGTCATATCTTCAATGTCAAAGGCAGTTCAGTCAGTTCTGTCCTTGAACACAGCACCTACTTGAGTCTATCTTGTCGGTTGGGTTTAGTTTTTGACCTCAGGGTGAACCTGATCTCCGAGTTGTTTACTCCCCCGGTTGGTTATTCTTCCAACCATATGGAGGGTCTGATAATGTCTCTTACATTTCAGGCTTATCATTTACCCCACTATGTCGGAAACTGCCTAATTCACTTTGTGTCGTGCTCACTGTTCAAGGATATACCTTATGTCGGCCATTCTGCAGTTTACCTTGACCTCATGTGCCGGCCATCCTAGTGTCAGTCTTGTTACATATTCCATATCAGCTCATACCAGTTGAGTGTTCCTCGAGTTGGATGATGGAGGATTCCTTAAGGCCTCCCTTCCAACGAACTTCTTCCTATCGACATCAACTCATTTTACTCTGGGAATGAAGTTTAGAGTTTCGGTTAGTACCTTGGAGATTGCAATCACCAGTGGCAATTTTCCTCGCTGTTGAATGTTGAGAATACATCAATGTCTCTTCTTCGACAGGATCCCCAAGTGTTCGACTCCAAGTCCATCTATTCACACTTGGTAGATCATACTTGGTACCTTATGCCCCATCATCATTATCGGTGGAAGTCCTCGCGTTTGTTAACGGTATACATCAATGACCGATAATCAAACGATACCCCCCATGTTCGACTGTCAGCTCATCTATTCACATGGTTAGGGTTTGTACCTAGAGTTGTTTTGAAGACCTTGGGATTTTGGATGACATTACCTCATTCTATTATCACCCAAGTTGCGCAAGACTGAGCCTCACTTATATTCAACTCTCCATGAGACATAGATCCAGTTTGTTGTTATGGCTATGACCTCTCAGTTTGACATGGATCCACGCTTGTATTCCAAGTGGCCATGCTATATATACATCTCCTTTTTATGTATCGGAGATCATGTTGTATCACACTGCACATCTATATGATGTCAAAGATGTAATTTCTTACTGACCTTGATCTTTGTTTCAGGTGTTCTTGTGACTTGTTTTTGCGGTTCTTTACTCCTCCTCTGGCTTTGGATTATAATGTATTTCATCCATCGTTTCCCTCTGACCTCACACATTAGGGGGCATCTGTTATAGGTCAAACCTACACCTCTCCATCCGTGATCACCTTGAGCTGTTGATCACACAAAAGGACAACTTGGATGGAGGAGCATGTTGACCCTAGATGAGACTTTGACTTACTCCATCTCCTGGCAACACTGAAAAAACCCTAAAAATGTCATTTTGAGATATGATCGCTACTCTACTTCAATAGACTAGCACCTGTACCCTACTCCAGTGTGTAATAGTAGCGCTCAAGCCTTATGAGCGCTACTCCTCTTCAGCATAGTGGCGCTCAACATTCAAAAAGTGATGAGCGCTAGTTTACAAGGACTATAGTAGCACCCTGAGTACTACTTCACTGAAGAATAGTAGCGTACATCTCAAAAGATGATTAAAAAATAATTAATTTCACGAAGAGGATTAGTTGCAGTTGGTTTCCCAACTTCCCCAACTTCCTCCATAACCATCTCTCGACCAGAACTTCTTCTCTTGTCCTATAAATATAGGGAAGAATAAAGAGAGGGGTTAGAGACATGAATGTTATTAAGAGACTTTTAAAGAGAAGCTTGCATTGGAGGAGTTTATGCTGGAAGATATCCAAGCCAAAGAAGAGCAATACCCCAGGATCAAGTTGCAAGAGCATGTCACAAAGTCAGGTATATTTTGTAACATCAATTTGCATTTGACAATAAAAGGTTGAAGTGTCTTTCTTGTCCCAAATTAAGTGTTCATTGAAGTTATATACTAGTTTGGATCTGTTTTGGTTAAAATTGCATGTTTAAATTGCTTTGTCTTTTTCCATCATTATATATTATCCAAGATACGCTGAGAAAGGTACTTGTATTGCAGGTTTAGTGAACGGGAGGTGGACTTGAGGATCGAGCGCAAGATCAAATAAGAGCTAGGATCGAACGTCATTACTTATAAGATGGCTTCATCGGATGGTAAGACCGTATCTAAACAATCGAAAGAGTGGGTGGAATTCAGTGACCATGCCGGAGCATAGTCCATATCCGACTCAGTAGAGTCTATCATCCCTGTGAATGCAGCGATTCTTAAGCTGAGGACAATGTACTCCATTGGCATTATAGCTTCTTGTCCGTAAGCCAACCGAAAGGGTGTGTGCCCCGTCAATTTCTTGCAAGTGGTCCTATATGCCCATAACACAGATGAGATGTGCAGGTCCCAATCATCTCTATTCACATTGCAAACTTTAGTCAGTGCATTCTCTAGTATTTTATTGAAATCCTCAATAGTGCCATTCACCTGTGGGTGATATGGTGTACTGCGCTGATGATGGATATGAATTCCTCTGTGAGAGCTTCAATAGTCTTGTTTAAAAAGTGAGTGCCTTGATCACTCATCAAAATCTTTGGGCACCCGAATCTTGACAATATTTCTTCAAAAATGAACTGTGCTACAGTCCTTCACCGGTTTTGCTTCTACCCATTTGGTGAGGTAGTCAGTAGCAGTAATGATATACCTCGCACCAGTTCTTTTCCCTGGTGGGTTTATAGGTCCCACAAAATCAATGGCCCATTTTTCAAATGCCTGCAAGGTCAAATGTGGATTAAATAGCATCTCATCCTTGTGCCAAGGTTTTCCTATCCTATGACATACATTGCAGTTTCGGCAGTGTTCTTTAGAGTCTTTATGGATCGTAGGCCACCATAGTCCTATGCGTAGTATCTTCTGCACGGTATCCCTTCATGCACAATGTCCTCCTGCGATCCTAAGTGCGCATCTGCTAAGATGAATGGTCTCTTGTGGTCTAGTACACATCTGCGCAATACTTCATCTGGTCCGAGTTTGTATAACTGACCTGCAATAATAGTGAAGTCTGTGGCTCTCACTACCAGCTGCATCTTTTGCTGGACGGAGAATTCCTGCGGTGCCAATCTTGTTGTTAAGAATTCGATGATGTCCTTATAATAATCATCGAAAATCTGTATAGCAAATAACTGTGCATCAGGTATACTGTCTTCAATGTTCGTTGACTCCTCTCCTGACTGATCCTAGAGAGATGGTTAGGTACCAAGTTCATCCTGCCAGGCTTGACAATAATTTCAAAATCATACTCCTGGAATAGTAACAACCATCTGCATATGTGCCCCCCTAGCACTAGTTTATTGACCAAGTATTTCAATGCAGAATGGTTAGTGAACATAAGGAAGTGTGCACCAAGCAAGTAGTGTTTGAATTTCTGCAATGCATATACCATCGCAAATCCTTCCCTCTCAGTAGTAGTGTAATTTTTCTCCGCTGTCGAGAGCTTTCTGCTTGAAAATGCAATGGGATGGTCAATACCTCCTTCTCCTGTCTGAGCTAATACAATTCCCAGGACAATGCATGATGCATCAACATGAACATGGAACGGCTTTTCCCAATCTGGGAAGACTAGGATCAGCGTGGTAACCATCTTTTCTTTAAGTGTGTCAAAACCCTGTTCACATTCCGCGTTCCAAATGAACGGTGTGTCTTTCTTTAGAAACTTTTCCATTGCTGTGGTTATCTACGCGTAACCCTTTATGAACTTCCTGTAATATCCAGTATGGCCTAAGGTAGAGCGCAACATCTTAACGGAAGTTGGTGTAGGCAAATTCACAATAATGGCAATCTTCGCAGGGTCCACCATCAATCCCTTCTTACAGACAATGTGTCCGAGTAAAATTCCGTATGGAACACAGAAGATGCACTTCTTCAAATTCAATGATATCTAATGCTATCTACACTTCTCAAGCATCATTTTGAGATTCATGCAATGGTTCTTCAATAGAGCAAACATGGTCCAATCAGCAAAATAGGCTTCCAGAAACTTGTGCATGAAATCTTTAAATGTTGCGACGACAACTCGAGAAAATATGGCAGGCGCGTTCTTTAGCCCTAAAGGCATTACTGTGTACTGGAACGAACCCCATTTTGTAGCAAACGTTGTCTTATGCCTATCCGCGGGATCAATTATGATCTAATGATATTCAGGGAAACCATCAGTAAAGGAATAGGCCTCATTCCCTCCAACATTATCAAGCACTTCATCTGTAAAAGGAGTGGGGAATGGGTTGTGCATCGAAGCATCATTCAGTTTTCTAAGATCCACACAAATCCTGATCTCACCCTTCATTTTCTTATCCTAAATGACCATGGGACTAATCCACTCGAATTCCTCGACAGGTTCAATGATTCCTGCTTCTAGCATCTTATCCAGCTCTACGCGGACTCTTTCTTTATACCGTGGGTTCAATCTGTATGGCCTCTGCTTCATAGGCTTGGTTCCTGGCTTCAAGGGGATCTTCATGACTCCTAAGTCTCCCATAATTCCTTTCATTTCTGTAAATTTTGTCAGAAACAGCTCCTGATACTCATGTAAGGTGTCTGCGATCTCTCCAACAGTCTACTTGTCCCAATAGTCTCCGATTGATGCGAACTTCGGCTCTTTACTTGTGCCAATATTCACCTTCTATGTCTTTACCAATCTGCTCATATCTAGGATTTCCAATGGAGGTCCTTCTACATTGCGCGCACCCTCCGACTCTAGTATTTTTATGTTGCGTGGATCATCGTCATCATCTTCCTTGCTATCCCCATTTTCTTCAGCTAGGTTATAACACTCTATGGTATGTTCTTCATGTTTCTTCCATTCCGAGTGTGGGTTCGCAGGAACGGTATCTGCCTCGAAGAATTCTTCCCATGTCATATCTTCATGAAAATGGTCTCCCCTAAATATGTGTTCCTTAATTATCTGCAATGCCTCATGGATCAGCGGATTCTCGTCCTCAAAGCTGAAGTCCTTCTGGAAGTTGGCAGTCAACATCTCCCAATCCGTGGTTTCCCTGCGCAACTCCAGGTCTAGGTACCATTTCTTTGGAATGTCATCCTCCAGGGTATGCAAAAACAGGTGCACCCATTCTTCATGTGGCCTTTCCAGCCATGCCTGCGAATAGACTTCAATGTGATGACTAGGATCTATCTGGCCATTAAACTTCTCAAAGGGTAAAGTAACCCTATCAGCAAACCGAATCTGCATCTTAATCTTGCATTGATCCCAAGTGGTCAATGTCTGCTTGTGCACATCCCACCATCTAGCTGGTGTGTCGCGCAATGCCATATCCAATGCGGGTAACCTATGCTCGTCTGGAACTCCTGCAGTATATTCCTGGATGAAAGTGTAAACATTAGCAGAACCATCATATGTGGGAATGGGACTTACCTCCTTTCCAATCCAACGCAGTGATTTCGTAACCTACGCACACCTTCTTGCTGATACTTCATGCATGCGGCTTTGCCAATTTTCTAGCCCTGCTTCCGAGTCAGAGACGCAGGAGCTGTCACATCTCCAGCTGAGTGTACCATCCGCAATAGGATTAATGTAATCTTCCTGGTTCACAATGAGCTGTTATAGTCTGTCTAAGTCTTGAGCCTTGGATTCCTCCTAAATCTGCTCACTGTATCTGTCACCATCTGCAGGATCCAATGGTGCGATGACCCTAAGATGCTTTCCTTCAAATATCATCTTCTTTGTCTTTAGGTTTATGATAGCCAAGTTATCAATAGCCCAGTTAATTCCTAGCAGTTTAGGAAAAGGCTGACTATCATCCACAATCTCAATAAATTCAAAGTCTACATGACTTTGGACTCCATCGATGTCGACCACCACATCAGCTAGCTAGCCAAAAGGTATGAATTTCTCTTGGTTAGCCATTCTCAACTGGATAGGTGACCATGACAACTTTGGTCGACCCATCTGCTGCCATGTCTGCTTAGTAAAAACATTCACTTCAGAACCCAAATCAAGGATGACTTCATCCATTTCAAAATCTCCTATCTACATGGTTAGCCTCATTTCTCGGCATGTTCTTTTATGCTTCCTTATGTGATGTACGGTGCTATCAGAAGTTTATGTTCCCGTCTGTGGTTCATATTGGTTTATGAGCTTCTGTAGCTCTACTATGGCATTTTCACTTTTTAGTAACTTCATGTAGCTTCGCAAGAACTGCGCAATGGAGGTGCTGACATCCGTTGTTGTACTTGTTTTGTCATAGGCCGCTATCATGTCTTCAACATGCGGTGTTTCTCTGCGCAACGAGATCCTCTATGATTCTGTTGCCGGGTCTCTGAAGGTATCCCACGCTTCGATGAAGACCTCCTTGTTCTTTCGTAGGTCGAGAGCAGGTATTTTTCCTGGGGATTTCCTTATCCATACTGTCTCAAGAGGGGTCTGCTTTGTGTGAGCCTCCCCTAACGTGGAAGCTTCTACTCCCCTATCGCAGCCTGCCTCAGCACCACTGCACGTGACCACATTGATGCTCGGGTCCACTGGTCTGTTCTTTGCTGCTATCCACTGGATGTTTCGATTTGGTGTCTCTGTCCATCTTCTTTTCTACATTTCCACCTCTAGCACTAGGTAGTCTTCAATAACATGCTCGAATGATTTACAATAGTTGCATGTAGTGCATGGGTTAACACAATCTCTAGATACGTGACCTGGCTGGCCACAATTGTAACAAATGACCTAGCCGCGGCCTCTTCCCTGTGCCAGGCCAGCATTTCTTCCTCTGCCGCGGTATCCACCACCATGACCTCTGTATCCTCCTTGGTCATATTGCGAATTTTCTTATTTTGGCTGGTTTTCTTCTTGTACACGGTACAAGCCAACGCCTCTCATTGAGTCCATATCTCGTTTTCTCTCATTCATTAGCTCATATGCGCGACAGTTGGATTCATCATGTCCAACTGATTTACAGAAAGCGCAGTATAAATTTTTAGGTGTTTTCACATATTTCTGTATGAGATAGCAGTCTTCAGGTCTGTGTCCTGTGGTTCTACAAATTTCACACCATGGGCCTTGATTCTGATTTATCGGGTTGGGTGCACCGCCGTTAAGATAATCGCAGTATACTGGACAATGCTCCCAGTCATGTCCTTCCCCTTTACAACTTGTACACCATACCTCATATCTAGGTTCATACCTTTGTTGTTTGCCATTTTTCATGCTTTGCAGCTCTAGTGTCAGGGTGGTTAGCTGGTTTTGGATCTAAGACATCCTAGAATGAGTCTCACCAATTGGTGAAGCCTCTAGATTCATTGCGATCTCCAAGGCCTCTGCCTGCGACACAACCTTCTACTGCATCAATGGTAATCTGATGTGGGGCAACAACGCAGCAATGAACCATTCCTTGTGTTGTTGCAGAGCTATAACAAAGCTCACTTGGTCCAAAAGTGTCTTAAACTTCTGATCAAACTCCTAGACTATTTCAGTCGGTTTCTGCTTTATTTCTTTCAACTCGGTTATACACTGAGATTCAGATTTGGGTTTCTTAAACTCTGCCACAACCGCATCTTTAATTTCCACAAGGGTTCTTGGCTGTGCCTGAGAGTACTTCATAAACCAATGTAAAGCTCTATCTCTGAAAGTGGTGATGAGTTGTGCTCTCTTCACGGCATCATCTTGGATTTGTCTTACACTCCATATGGCTTCGCAAAGGAACCAATGCTAGTTAGGGTCTTCTAGACCAGTTCCTTTGAATATCGGTAGCTTCATATCAGTGTTTGCCATTGTCCTATTAGGTGGTGTAGCACCCAGACTAGTGCATGGCTGCTGTCAAGGGATCTGTGTAGTGAAAAAAATGGTCTTATTGGAGTAGACATACTAGGATGAGTATTCTTCGGGGTGGGCTGCGTAGCGGGTGGGTTCTGAGATAAGGGTGGCGCGATCTCTGCAGCCGGTGGGTTCTGAGGGGTAAATGGTGGCGCAGCTTTCTTTTCAAGGTCACAAGGAATCTCAGTATCTATATGGATTCCAGGGCCTCCAAGATTCTTATTAAATTTATATCTCTTCCCACTTCTAAGATTATGGGTGTCTTCGTCAGAATCACTATATATACTGTTTACCATGACAAATTTGAGAATATTATTGCATTCTTAAAACACCTTTCTCAGCTAACCACATCTTAATGTATAGACTAAGATTGTTCAGGTACTTACCTTGGAATCCTTGGAAAAAATATGCTTCTGCTTGGTTGTAGCATTTGAGTGTGTCTACAACAAATTCTGTTACGAATCCTTCTAGCATATGATCAACCCAAAAGTCAAATGTGCGTGTCAATGGGATATCTATTGCTTTGAGCTGTGCTATGAGCTCGGGAGTCCACTCTGTAGGAACTCCTCCTTG
This sequence comes from Larix kaempferi, assembly GCA_027924585.1. Taxonomy (NCBI): domain Eukaryota; kingdom Viridiplantae; phylum Streptophyta; class Pinopsida; order Pinales; family Pinaceae; genus Larix; species Larix kaempferi. Next base: position 1,259,484 of record BSBM01000338.1, on the reverse strand, counting down.
AAAATAGGTTTTCTTTTCTGCAAGCCGCGAGATCCACCCATGCAGCTCGTTTGGAAATGATGCCCAGAAAATCTTGTGAAAATCTTTGCACAAATATCTATTCGACCACTATGTGTTAGATAGACGCGGATGTCAATTATGTTGTCTTGCAAAGTCTCTTATGGTCTTGTCCCACCAAGCTTGGATTTTTGTCTTTTCAGGATGCCAATTGTCGGAGCCTTCCGGGAACTGATATTCTTCGTCACACATCACAACTACAACTCATCACGGATTCTAGCGCGGCAACAGAACCATTTGTTGGCTTTACTAATGCTGACCCAGAGGTTTTCAATACGACCCAGGTTCTTCGCAGTTTCCCTTTAACCAACAAAACCCCTTCAAACCGGCCCTTTCGGCAACAACCTGCGAGCAGGTTGAGGTCTCACCCGAGGTGTATCTATGGGGTACTGTGGAATCAAATTTCCACAGTAAGTGATGTATTGTTTGGACAGATGTACTGCGCAGCGCAACAGGGTGTATGCACTGCGAAGCGAGACTGCGCGGCGATGGGCAACGCCGCGGTCTGCACCACTAAGTCCTTCCACTACAGGACTTCTACTGAAACTACGAACAATCCAGTTCAGCTTTATACTTGAAGTACTCAGAAATGCTTAAGGCACTGAACTGAGTACCACTCATCCACTCATTCATGCACTGAATTGATTATTACTCTAACATTCATTTATACACTTAGAATGTTTACTATTTAAGTGTCTACCGCAGATGCAAATCACTATCGTTCATTCATCTACTGCGCATAGAAAAGTACTTAAGCAATCTCTTAATACTTGAACAAATAACTGATTCACTACTTTCAGAAGCAAAGCTAAGTATTAACCATTCATCTATTCATGCAAACCTAACATATCATTTCCATACTCTCCTGATGGCAAATGCATACAAAAGTCTTCACATAACAGAATGCAAGGAAATATTCAGACACTCATCTACAGAAAACAGGTAAATGAAATCATACGCAACAATGTTCCTCTCAATCACACAACACAATATTTAACATGGTTCACTCCCTCGAGTGGGAAGCTACGTCCACAAGAATGGTTGTTATATATACATCTTTAATGGGAAAGGGACAACCGCTCTTGGTCTGCGCACTCAGCTGCAGACTCTTTCTTCTCTTGACTAGGTCTCTGCACACACAGCTACAGAGCCTTTACAATGGCTTCTTCTTCAGAAGAGATCTTACAATAAATCAACACCAAAAATCAATGAGAGAACCCCCAAAAGTAACCAACCAACCCATTCCCTTACAAAAATGTCTTCTTTTATAGACCATGCCCGAAGGTCATGTCTTTACAATGTTGAAGACCGAAACCCTTAGGGTTTCCAAAACTACTATGGTTTCTCTAAACCGTCCTGCTAGCCTCTGGTAGCGAGTGTGTTTTCGTGGTAGTCCTCGACGCCTTCATTCTGTCGCTTTCGGCCTTCCTGTTGTGTGCACACCAATAGGTCATCTTCATCAAGCCACCCTTCCACTAATGGACTTGTATGAATGGCTCAGCTTCCAGTCACTTTCTTTGCAGACCGTTCGTCCCCTTAACGACCTCGTACAACTGGCTCGGCCTCCAGTCACTTTCTCAGTGCCATTCTCCACTTAACGGTCTCATACCACTAAGAATGCTCAGTTGTCGCTTTCCCTGATTCGTTCTCCACTTAACGAACTCGTACAACTGGTCGCCTTCCTGATATGCTCATGCCCATAGCTCGATATCCTGGAGCATACTTGCCAAAATTAGACCACCGCTGGTCTACCCGGGTACCTGTATCTGTCCTTCATCCATCAATTTGCTTTGCTGACTCCACGTGGCTTGATCACTTCAAAGCATTGCTTCCTCACAGCGTTGACCTTCGTGGTACTGCCAAAATTTGGTTGCTGCGCACAACTTCGCAGCATCCCCCACACTTGTACAAGATTATATCTTTTGTTGAGCTGCGCTCAACTCTGCAACTCAACCTCCTTGTGCTATCCAAAATTGCCCCAACTTGGGCCAGTCCCAACAATCATCAACCTAAACTAAGACCATGCCAGTCGTCTCTTGAGACGCAACCACATAAAGTATAAAATTAGCATCCAAAATTGCTGATACCAAAGCTTTCTTAATGGCATCAAAAGACTATTGGGCTCGCTAAGCCCAGATAAATGGTGTGTCTTTCTTCAAGAAGCGTGCAAAACTTTTGGTAAGATTAGCATAATTGACTACAAAATGATGTAGGAAAGTAGCTCTCCCTTGGAGGCTCTGAAGTTGAAACAAATTGCAGGGATGAGAAAACCAAAGTATTGCCTCAACTTTAAGAGGATCGACTCTAATACCCTCTTTCAAAACTATAAATCCTAGAAGGCAACTAGAATTCACCGCAAAGATGCATTTATTAGGATTCAATCGTATTTTGTAGTGTATACATCGTTCGAGAATCCAACGAAGGTGTGTGGGGTGGTCCATTCTCTTATGAGAATAACCGACAAGATCATCCAAGAAAACCTTCATTATACTTCTAAGGTCGTGAAAGGCATAGGTCATGGCACGCTGAAACGTAGCTCCGGCGTTTTTAAGGCCGAAGGGCATTTTTCGATATGCAAATGTACCCCAAGGACAAATGAAAGCAGTCTTATGTTGGTCCTCAAGTTTGATTAGAATCTGGTTATACCCTGAAAAGCCATCCATGAACGAAAAAAACTCACTTTCTGCACAAGCATCCAAGATTTGATCAATGAATGGCGTGGGGAAGTTGTCTTTTGGACATGCACGATTCAGGTCTCTAAAATCAATGCATACATGGATCGTTCCCTGCTTCTTATCCACAGGAACGGGATTTGACACCCATTCGGTAAGGGGAACGGGGTAGATAAAACCTGCTTTGAGCAGTTTTTCCACCTCTACCTTGATCGCGGCTGCCTTCTTAGGGTTAACATCTTGAAGACATTGTCGAACCGCTTTAGCATGAGGATATGTTCTAATCTCGTGCTCGACAATACTAGGGTCTATTCCTGGCATCTCCTCATATGACTAGGAAAAAGCTTCTCGAAGTTCCTTGAATATCTCGGTGTAAATGGCAACTTCCTCAGAAGTGCAATCGTCACCGATATAAACGTTTTCAATCTTTATGGGAGTGCGAGAGATGTTGATCGGTTGAGTTGGGGAAATATTATCCATGTTCACCTCCACATAAATCTCATGTGAACCCAAAAGAGCCACAGGGTGACCAACCATCTCTGCAAGAGTCGTCCTAAACTCTTCTTGCTCGGTGAGATCGAGGTTGGGAAGGAAATAAGAGCAATGATGCATATCCTCCCAAGGTCTCTCACTACCACACATGGCCTCCATAATACCTTCATCTGAAGGTAAAGTACCATCAAGGCAATCGTTCGAACAAGACGAGTCGGCTGCCCAAACTGGAAACGTAACGGGATCTTCCTCAATTGTCCGAGAAGAGGGTAGATCCGGCTCTGCGGTGGCTTGTTGAATATCTTGATAATCAAGCTCAACAACAGATAGTTTCATAGACATCCTGATGTGCACAATGTCTCCGGGCGTGGGACTCGTGGATGGTAAAGTCCATGGATCATCAAAATACGAAGGAGGAGACGCATTGTTGGAAATGGTTCCAATAAAATTCACGGGTGCGGGAAAATCATAAGATCCCATCAATGAAGGGTACATGCCAACACCCATGTTCCAAGTTGTCGGCTCAGAATCTGTAACCTGCAGGACTATTGATCCCCTAGATGCTTCGGGAGGAGGATTAACGAAATCCAGCTGATCAATGGTCACAATATTGCCTTCATGTGGAAAGAAAATGATCCTAAATACAGTAGATGTGACAACTTTCATAGCGTACATCCAATTCTGACCCAATAAAAGGTTGTAGTCGATGGGCGCATCAACCACTTCGACTTCAATAATCACAGGCTTACCCCCCAAGTGGACAACAAGGGAAGGGATAGTCCCGTGCAGCTTAAATGACCAACTATCAAATGCAATGAGCATGGTTCTAGACGTGAATAGAGGAGGAGAGGCAAGAGCTTTCCAATAAGCTAACGACATCATTGAAGCAGAAGCACCTTCGTCAACCACCATTCTTCTGACGAAATTCTTGAGGCACTCCACATGGATTGGAAAAGCCACATGGTAAGGTAAGTGAGGTTGAATATCAATAGTGTCAAACTTGATAAAGTTGGGATTTCCCCCATCCTGAACTCCTAACGCACTCAAAAGAGTATGTCTTTGAGAAGGACACGCCTGTAAAACTTCAAGAGACGACATGGCACATGGAGTTTGGCCCAAATCATCTACGATGGAGTAGTCCTGGGCAGCTCGGGCATTGGGATTATGCATAGAGCGCTTAAGAACACCTTTCAGTATCCGCGGCATAATAGAGGGCTTCTTGATATGCAAGGAATTATCAAGAGGAGGGGGAGGCTCACTCACCATATTAGGTTGTGGTGCACCATAATCGCGTCGGCGAGCAGCAACACTAACCTCTGATTGAACCATATTCACGCATCCATAACCACTAGTATTGGAAGAAGACGTTGCAGTATTAGTAGTTCCATCCAGTGGCAAGAGCATATGAAGCCATGTTTTGATGATGTGGAAGGGGATCCTTCAACACAGCTGGGCTCTGTGCCAAATGCTTCTATGCTTCTTCGATTTGAGGACATAAGTGAGTAAGATGATCTTCCCCACAAAGCTTACAAGGAAATTTCACCTTACACCTAGGTTTATGGTCCTCACCAGCATTTCCGCCTTCCCATGGAGGGTTGGCATTCTCCTTATGAGGGGCATTGTGATTGCTATTATTGTTCCCATTGTTTCCACCCTTACGATTATTTCTCCCCTTTTTCTTACCACCAAGTTATTGGTTACCTTATGGGTTGTCATTTGCACAGTGTGTACATCGGACGATGGGGTGGAAGTGGACAAGGTGTGAACCTGTCCGGGAGTAGACTGGTTTAGGGACACATTTTGCATTTGATTAGCCACCAAATCTACAGGGCGAGTGCTTGCAGATCCCACAATGCCATCGGCATGCAATCCAGGAACTGTCTTGGGCTCATGTCGTGTTCGCGGTGCATCGGGGATAATGTCATATAAAATGCCAGACTGAGAGTATAATAAATCTATCTGCTGGACTTTTAAGATGGATTGTTCCTTAGTCATAATACTAGACATCGAAACATCCTTAGCGATATATGGGAGCAAAGACTTGAGGAAGCATTCCAACAAAAACTATGGAGGAATGTTGGATTTCACTAATCGCTTCCGTCAACGCCACTCTTGAACGTGGTTAGAAATATGCGTGGCCTTATTCTGACGGAAGGTAGACAAAAGTTCAACACCAGTATCGTAACGAACTAGAACTGAAATTATCCAAGAAAACCAAAGCAATCTCATTGAATCCCCTATAAGTGTTCCCAGGAAACTCAACATACCACTTTGCAGCTGCCCCCGTGAGGGTGCATTGAAATAGTCATAATTGAATGGAATTGTGATTCAACGAGTTGGAAGAGAACCAAAGGTGAAACGTTGTGACATGGTCACCTGGATCCTCACCACCTTTCCCCTCAAACTTAGGAATGTCCAAAGGGAGCTTGGTATGGACCGGAGGCCAATTAGGGTCGTGACACATTGGATCATTCGTGAGCTTTGAAAGATCCGGAAGATTCATGCATGCAAGGAATGGGAGATGTGGCTGGAAAGCTTGATTATAAGCTCCCATAAAAGGTTGGTTGTACGGAACCGAATTATAAGATGGACCAAAAGCTTGACCATGACTATTAAAGTGTTGATTATATGGACCTAACTGACCATAAGTTTGACCATGGTTATAAGGTTGATAACCTCCTCCGACCTGACCCATCTGAGGGTAAGTAGGTATATATGTATTTTGGACACCATATTGAGGTGGGTTGTACTGAGAGAAAGCACTAACAGTATTATTGTAAGGGTTACCACCATAATTATGGGGCATATATGTGTTATGTGTAGCAGGAACCGTGTTGTAATAACCATAGTTATGAGGTATGTTCCCACCCCCTACATATGCATTATTAGTGTGGCGGTAGTCATGTGGTGATAATAAGTAGAAGATGTATTCCCAACCCCAACATTGGCGTTACTAGTAGCTAGAATGGTGGCATTGTGACCATGAGTATAATGTGTATTCCCACCTCCTACATTAGCATTACTAGTAGCAGTGGCGGATGTAAAAGTGTACGGTATATGTCCACCCTCGTGATTGGGAAAATTTTTAACATCCGCGAAAGTGGTCCTAGGTTGACGGCCAGTGACATGTGTATTAGGTGGTGGATGGCGAGTCGGATTGCGAACAGTGTTCCTATTAGGTTGAGTAGTCCTAGGAGGCAACCATCTTCCAACATTAGCATAGTTAGGAGGAATGTGACCGGTCCCCATACTATGTGTGTGAGTGGACAACGTGGTACCCCCAACGAGGGTATTGCCCTCGGTGGGTGTAGTGTTGCTAACACCATAACTAATGCCAACATGACTACCAAAAGTAGGAGTATCAACTATGTTGTATCCAAGCATACCAAAAGAGAACAGGGTTTCGTTGGTCGTAGGGTCTGTGTCATCATGTACCTCTGGCATCCCATAACGGAAATCATCAAGATACAAAGGATCGAATGGGTTGTCCTCGGGTGGATTTGAACCAAATAGATTAGGATGGGTCTCGGACAGATCCGGACCAAACAAATGAGGTTGGGTATCTAGTGGATCACTCCCCCACTCCTCTCGAGGAGTAGGGGTGTCTGAAGCATGTTCGGCTCCACCCGGAGGAACCGTAGGGATTTCTTCCGTGCCAGAATGTGCATTCATAACGTCAGCTAAATAACCTTCAAAAGAATCGGATGACTTAGAGAGGGGCTCCGTGCCACAATACTTCTGAAAGATCAATAAATCAAAACGTCTCCTATCGGCCAGACTATCAATAAAAAATAATAAATCAAGAGCACACACCTAGAGAAACTACAACCAAGGGCAGACAAACAAAGTGGCTAAATGAACTCCTGACGCTAGAGCCAATATGTCTCACCTAGAAGAGGCTTGAGACTCCCAAACTGTAGCCGAAGGTAACTGAATTAGTTATAAGGGTTCCTAGACTTCACTGCGTGCATAGGGTCAAGTCCCTATACAATAGGAAATTGTATTGTCCAACCCGTATCTGACTCAGGAAACCCGCAGTATAACCACTACGAATACCCTGTGCGATACCTAGGTAAGGAAACTAAGGACACCACGATATAACTGATGCTCAGGGGGACAGTCATGCATCATATGGGAAGGGTAGCTAATCCCAAAACTCAAGAGGATCAAATCCCCCAGGAGCCCCTAGATATGAACAAATCCTAGATATATCTCCCACGTTCAGCCAGTATCAGAGGGATATCTCCTCAACCAACCTCCCGTGACCTCGTGCTTATCTCTGGTCTAAGTAGAGTTTCCTGAGAACACCGATGTATACAATGGATTTCACCACTCCATGGTCAGACACATAATGTTTTGTTCAGTAGTCTTGGAGAGTTAACTCACAATGATGTATTCCAAGACTCTAAACCTATGCTAATTGGTGTACCCTATCAAATAAAATCCATCTAATCAATTTTAAGATTAAGCATTAATTTTAATGGTTGTGGTTACTCAAAGGATATGGTCATGAAACTAGTGATGTATATGACTCAATAGTATGCACCATCAACAAATCTTAGACTCATCTATCCAATAAAAACAATTCCACTAGTATGCAAAATCAATCCAACGGTTTCGAAATAAAGATGCAACTCTTTTATATTTTCAATGCACAAGCAGAACCTAAATGAAAGCAGCAAGCACTCAATGCAAAATGCAGTACATAAAAGCAAATTTTTTTTTTTGTATTTTCTCTTATAAGCAAAAGGAAAATGCAAAATTATTTTTGTATTTTTCAATATAATGAAATGAAAAATGCAAGCAAAATCCTACTATTAAGTCACTGAAATGCTGAGGAGATCACTAAGACAACCCAGCAGATCCTAAGCAGTAAGACCCAGCCAACGGTATGAGCTAGATAGGAAAAAACCAACAAGGCTCAACCAAGAGAATAGAAGAGTTCTGGTAAAAAACGAGGCATGGAATAGTCAAGAATCAGGCCAATAAAGACTCAAGATCATCCAAAGCCAACCCAGCAACAACCAAAGGCCAAAAATAAATCACTCCCAGAGTTGTACGCTACTGTTAAAGGAATAACAACGGGTACCCGCAGATAAGCAACAACTCTAAATAAGGAATAATGCCTAAAACCCCCCAAAAATGGACGTTTTTCCCAGCGGAGTCGCCATTTCTGTGTTGGAGAAAACTCCCTATGGCTTGGGGTGAACCACAGTAGACAGTTAACTACCAGAAATTAACTCGATTCCCAATGCTATGCTATATAAATGACAATGCTAAGATAATAATATAACCAACCTCGATCCAAACGTTTGATGTAGATCCCCGTTGGAGCTTTCAATCTGTGCACTTGAACCTGCAAATTAGTCTTGACAACCAATATACAACAAGAGCATATAATACATAAATGGCATTAACATCATCAATAGCAATGGTCCATGATATCATAAGTAAATGCAACCCAATGTAATATAAACAACATTCACAACATTAATGGAGGAGAATATGAGTATTTCTATTAATAAATAACAAGAAGTACAATGATATACGACCTCTTGCCGTCAACCAATCTGAACCAAGATCTGGATCAATCCACTTGTGACTCCACCACTTCAATCCTCCATGGAATGGCAAACTCAAACTATGATAGGAGTTTGGAAGGTGAACATAAAAGGTTCAAAACTACAAGGATCAATGAGTGTAGACTCAAGATGAGGCAAAAATCCACTAGAGTTCTCTTGCTCTCCTTTCTCCTCCTGTCCATAAGCCATATGTGCTCAATATATAGTCCTCCCAAAGGTAAGTGAAAGGACACATCGAGGCGTTTCGGGAAAAATGGAGGGCCAAAGGTCACCCTATGACTGCTTTTTGGGAGTAAAACGTAATTAACTAGTGATTTTTACCATTTTACATGCTACCCGCGGGCTACAGTGATGCAACTCGCGGGTATGCACACTGTAGTGATGCAGCTAGCATACAGAGGAAAAAATATGGAAAGTAGTGTGTCTGAAGGATATAAAGTGGATTTGAGTCAATAAAATGGATCCTGCAGGCCAAGGAGTGCTGATGCTCACAAGGTGGAAAATTACGTTGTAACACTAGACTCATAACACACCACATGATCATCTTGCATAATCCCCCAAATCCACGTTACATGTATCTGTACACACTATAAAGTCATTTTGTGGGTTTGCAATTTCAGAATTGGAGCACTTGAAAGAAGCTTCTTCAATAGTTGGAAGCTTTCTTCATATTTTTGTGTCCACTCAAATTTTATTCCCATCTTTTGCAAAGAAGTAATTGGGTATGCAACCTTGGAGAATCCTTCGATGAACTGGCCAACCTTGGGGTTGGCCAGTTCATAATGGCTTCAATATTTTCTAGATCCATTGATATCCCTTCCTCTAAAATAATGTGACCCAAATAATGAATTGTATTTCTTTAGAAGTCACATTTGCTTAGCTTTGCATACACCTTATGCTCCCTTAGCAATTACAAACCCATTCTCAAATGTTAATCATGCTCCTCTTCATTCTTAGAGTAATTAAGAATGTCATCTAGAAAAATAAGCACAAACTTGTCCAAATACATGTTGAAAACTCTATTCATCAGACACATGAATGTAGTGGGTGCATTAGTGTGACCAAATGGAACCACCACAAATTCATAGTGCCCATACCTTTTTCTAAAGGTTGTATTGTGAATATATTCTTCCTTGATTCTGACTTGACAATAACTAGAACTCAATTCAATCTTCAAATATACATTTTCCCCTCTCATTTGATTAAAAAAATCATCAATTCGAGACAATGGGTGTTTTTTTTAACTGTAACTTTGTTCAACTTCCTGTAATCAATACATGACCTGAGTGTTCCATATTTATTTTTTCACAAATAGTATCGGTGCTCCCCATGGATACACACTTGGATGAATGTACTTATTTTCCAACAATTCTTGCAATTGCATTTTCAATTATAATAGTTATGGTGTGCTCATTCTATAAGGTGTCTTAGACAATGGTGCATCTCTTGGCACAAGATCAATTGTGAAACCAATGTCCCTCTTTGGAAGAAGTCCCAAAACTTCATCAGGAAACACATCCTTGAATTCTTGCAAAACATGATGATCCTCCAATCTAGGAATTTCATTTTTTGTTTTATTGAAAACATAGTTACATACAATTGAAAACCTTTCCTATAAAACTTCTTCAGCTGCATGGATGACATAATCCTAATAGAAAATACCTTTGGGATTCCTTTTACAACCCTTGGTTTTTCTTCCTCATCAATGCATTCAAAAGACTTGCTATATCAATCAAGTTTAACTCTATGTGCTTTCAACTAGTCCATTCCAATGAAAATATCATATGAACCAAGTGGAAAAATATTTATATTTGCACGAGTGAATAGTCCATCCATTTATAATGGACATTTCTCCACTATTTCACTAACTTTCCTCTTGGTTCCCGTGGCTAGTTGGACCAACCATGATTTACTATGCTTGGTTTTCTGAAAAGGACAAATCTTAACAATTTTAGGACTGATATAACTGTGAGTATATGGAGGGTCAATCAAAATAGAAATATATTTCTTAGCAATCTTACCTTCAACCTCAACCACAGTTGATTAATGGTCTGCTTGGTGGCCCTCTAGTGCAACATAAATTCTAGGGATTGTACTTGCCACTTGAACCATAGTTTCAACTTATTGAATGTTGTGAACATGCTTTGCACTCTCATTATGATGTGGATAGTTTCTAAGCAAATGGTCCTCTCCACATCCCCGACATTGAAGTGGCTCTCTTAGCTCTCTTGGATTATCTCCCATCATCCTATCTAGCTTGTCACACCTGATGGGCTCTAAAAATTATGCTTTTCCTAACTTTATTTCGTTAATTTCATAGCTCATTCACCCACAATTTACTACATCTATATTTAAAACGACTATCTCTTTATTTTATTAATTAAATCTCATAAACGTAAAATATGTTTAAATTATTACTTTTGATGCATTAAATACAATTTTGTCATTGATTAATTGATCCTTAGGTTAGCAACTCCTGTGCTCTGAAAAATTATCTAATATTGCAAAATTACATTTGGTATTATGAAACTCGTTCTAGCATCTAAGAATTCATGGTTGGCTTTCCATTACTCAATTCGACACTCTATCTAGCCCTCATTCGGTACTGAGTTTTGCACTAGGCTTGATTCATTAACATGACTTACTTTCATCTCTTACTCTTGATTGGTCTCGTAATACCTACATTTGCATATCAAAATCTTAGATTAATAATAAGCTTTGATTCATTAATAATATTGTTTTAAATTGAAACAAACAAATAACTATATAAAAAATGATGCATTAAAATGTTATCATTTACTTAAAACAATGTCAATAATATTGCAACAATTATAATATGATTATTTAAAAAAAAACTTTTTCAAATAAAATCTTTCCCTAAACTAAATAAAAATTAATAAAGGTTTTCTTTAAACACTTATTTTTTAACACATTTATTACATGGAACTTTACCCATATACATATTACCTTTATTTAGAATCCAACGTGCATATACAAAAATTAATAAGTTTCTTATGTTTTATATGCAGGTCTTCCTAAATTTAGATTTTCGATCTTTACTTGCCCGGAAACCTAACATTTCATGCTTTCGAATTCATTGCCATCCCTCTTTCAAAATTGGTGCATTATTAGATTTCCTGCAACATTGTTTGAAGTGCCATTTGACAGGTTGTTATTGAGAATGGTTGCATAGAACCCTTTGGTCATGTCAACATTGTTCTACGCCCTGCAATAATGAATTATTTTCCCTATCGACGTTTAAACATTACACTCTATCGGCGTCAAAACATTGAAGTAATTTCTATTTTTTTTCCAGAGAAAAATTCAACTTACTATTAATATACGAAATAGTAAATAAATCCAACTGACACCCTGTCAAGTGTATACCAGTCACAACAGTATCATATGCCAGCCAAACTAGCTCAGAAAATACCAATAATAAGTACCACATGTCCCAAAATGAAGCAATTTCTATTTACACATTCCATCTTGCAAACATATATATAATGACTCTTAAGCATGTTTACATATTTGCAAGTATATAAAATGATAAGAAAATATATATACCAAAGCCTATTTGCAATCACCTTTTATTATGTCAAAGTAAATGTCTCCAGGTGTTAAAAAAATATTTTTATTTTTCCATATTTTGTAAATTAAAGTTAATAGATTTTATTTTTTATTTTTTTCAAAGTGTGTATTTAATAGTTTATAACTTTTAACTTTGTAAATAATATGGCTTTTGTGATGAGATATTAAATTAGTTTTGTAAAATAATTGGTATTTTGTTTTACTTATCTAGAAATCCTTCTTGAACTATGGGACCTCTTATGGGACCTCTTAGGAGAATGTCTCCTTGAGATACTCCTACTATTTTCCTAATTTTCTAAGTTATGTACAAAGTGAATCTTCCTATGAATGTCTGTAAAAATTTGAAGAATAGATGCATTCAAGTGGTTCTATTCTTCTTGATCTCTAATTAGCTTCTCATTGTCTACTGTACAACTTTGTAGTTCTACCCTTAGGCTCCTCATGGTTTATACAATGTCTAGGGGAGTCACTTGATTTATTCTACCATGGGATTGTGTCTCTACATTTTCAACGTATATATTCTCTCCCATAACATCTGTCTCAGCTTTATAGGGATCCTATATATCATCCATGATGATGATATTCTTGGCCCAACCAATACCAAAGATTTCCAAACTACACTATTATGAATGATAACCTTAATTATCTCTAATATAATTTTTAATATGAAAAAGTGTTCGTATAAACAAATTTTTTTGTATTTATTACATTCTTAGAATATCAAAAATCAATTTTTCATGTATTCTGGGAAACACCAAAATTGACAATTTTTTTGTCAAATTATGACTACAGGCACTCTTCTAATCAAACTATGGAAACATCTGAATAACCACTTCATAATTTGAATCTGTACAAATTTTCCCCTATGGATAATATTTTCAATGACTATAAATATGCCCAATTCTAATTTCTGAACAAAAAGTTACAGTACTTCAAAATTGTCAAAATTTCCCAATTTCTGCACTTTTCTTGTATGTTCATTTAATGCCAGAGGCCAACTTCAGAAAGCTATAGAAGATAATATATGGAGAAATAGAAAAAATTCTCTATTGTCCCAGATAATATATATAAATAGGATTTCTCATCAATTTTTAGCTCCCTGATCGGATGCTCCAGTCACCTTTTATAAACTTTTGGAATTGACTACTTTTGTCTTTTTCCACTTTCTCCAAACTTAAACTTTTTACAGTTCCTATAACTCACTTATCCTTAATTTGATAGCACAGTAAAAAGTTTAATTATCTTGAGTCCTCTCATTACCACAGATAATTTACTAAATTCTTCAATGTATTAGGGGAGAATGACAGGGATCAAGGGCCCTCATTGTTTTTTGTAAATATTTTAATTTTGCACAATCTAACGCATAAGTCCAACGTCATTTTCTATGGATGTGGAAAGGTGTTGATGTGTCATGAAATGTTCCTTCTAATGTGTCATATAGGTCCTACATGTCACCCCGTGATGCTTCCATGTCACCCTTCGCCAACTACCAAGTCACTATATTGTCTGGCCTTGGGCGCAACCACATCAGTAGTATCCCATTACTAGGGGTGGTAATGGCTTGTCGCAAACGTGATTTTGGAAATTTTATTGAGGAATCATTGCCACTAAATCACTTGACTAATATTAACAAACGTGCACATTACAAATGGGTTATGACCATGGCCATCGATCTTCCATATCGTCTAATGGTTATATCTTTATCCACATCTGCACTCTGTCATATGCAGTCACCTATGCATAGGACCAATGTGGCATGTCCACATCATACGTATGACTCATGTGGATCCTCCACATCATGACTCCCACACATGTGGCTCCTCCAAGTCACCTATCCATGTGGCACATGTGGGGCCCACCTTAAAATTACCAAATTTCTAAAATTTTAGAATTGAATGAAATTATATTTCGACGATAAGGGGATTATTGGTCGCGTAACAGAATAAAACCTTTCCACTACTAAATATTCACATTTTGAAAATTCCCCTTGACTAGTCTACCTGTCCTTCTAGTAGACCACAGATCTAACCCACAACTTGGTTAGAATACCATCTAATGATTGAAACCACGAGTTTTCATAGGACCATTCAACTACAAATTCAGATTTTTTCCTGTAAGTGTGCATTTTTTCCCATACATCTCCAGTATTGAAACCAAAATCTTTGATACCACTTTGTAATGTCCACTTCACTCAATTCGAAAAATAGGAGGGGACATTAACTAAATTTGGGCTTCTAATTTTCACCCCATGGTTATATTACAAATTCATAATAATTAAAATACGTGTGTAGATGCATAATAAAAATACACATAAAAAATAAACTTTATCCACACACATATATCATGCATATAGTAGCATAATCATTACATGCATCAATTAAAAAAATTGTAGATTCAATATAAGAGACTACTTATCTTTAAACAAAGAATATGCAAGCAACTAGATGTGTAAGAGCGATTTTCCACCCAATTGTAGGCACTCTATCCAACATATACTAGTTATACTCAGAGGCCACCCCAAGTTGGGATATAAGGCCATGTTGAATGCTCAAATTAAAAGCATATTCAAGCACAATATAAGAACACACAGAGATGCCATCGAGACACAAGAACTGGATCGAACATTCGATCACCTTGTTCATTCGTTGTGGTAGTAATTATACAATAAGTGGAGAGGTTGGAGCAGTTACACCTGCTCCAACTGTTCATTAGTTAAGTATACTATAACACACATAAATACAAGATGATGTCAAACGACGGCTAAATGGCCCTCTCAACATCTCCCCCACCAACAAAACACTTCTTCGTCTCGAAGAAGACAGGAAAAAAACCCACGAGTCATGATTTCTTTATCCTTTGTTAGCAGTCTGGTAGTGGTCAATTGAGCCTCACTCTTTTACCTTCCTGCTGGCACTCATCTCCATCGGTCCAGGAACTATTAGGGCTTCCACGCTCTACCTTTACACCATCTCACCAACTTCCTTCAAATTTATGAAATCGCACTGAAGAGATGTTTCTGTATTTCAGCACCGGGGGCTCAATCAGTTCAAGTGTTCTTTGTGGCATCATCATGTGATCATTAATCTCTTTCTTGTGTGTGATGTAAGATGACTTCTTCTTGAATATGGTCGTTGTTGACTTCATCTGTTGTGAGGATTCCTGGAAGTTTCTATATGTGTTGTTGCTTGTGGTCGAGACCAACTGCTGTAGATGATATTGGTCATGGCCAACTGACTTGACTCAACTCGACTCTTAG
Source organism: Larix kaempferi (assembly GCA_027924585.1). Classification (NCBI taxonomy): domain Eukaryota; kingdom Viridiplantae; phylum Streptophyta; class Pinopsida; order Pinales; family Pinaceae; genus Larix; species Larix kaempferi. The sequence goes on along the minus strand of BSBM01000338.1, from coordinate 1,243,834 downwards.
TCGACTAGAAATTGACTGAATTACAAATTTGGAGGGGATCACCTACCTCAAAAGAGACTCACGTTTAACCCCCTCAACTTCAAACTTTTAATGAAAAGTCACTTAGAACTTCACTCAGGGAGGACCCAATAAACTTTAGAGCCGACCTTTTTTATAACCATCAACCAAAAAGTAATACCGACCATATAAGGTCGACCATAATTTACAAACTATAGCATAGATATCAACCTCGACTATATAGATAGTGACCCGACTACTTTGAATATCGACCATAAAATAAAGTGACCCGACCACTTTATATCGAGATTATGATAAAGTATGAAATAACAACCTAAATGATGGTCGACCATATCGACATGACTCGCATACGTATGGAAACTTCAAAATGTAAAGCTCACAGATTGGTCACGTTAATTCAAACAATATGAAAGTACTTTTACCCACATAATTGGATGCGGCACTTTGTCGATAGATGATGGACACTGGGCCACAATTGATAGACATGATATTCAACCGGAAACAACAATGTAGGATCATCTTCTTTGTAACTTTTTTGAGCACCTCATCAAGTCGACGGCTAACAGCATTCTGGAACACGGGTATAAACGAGCGGAGCAACCTCCTGAGCACAACACGTCCGACAAGTTGCTAGCGTACAGGTTACATTCACTGACAAGTTGCTAGCCGACAGGTATCATCAACTAATAAAATAGTATTGACCACTATATAAAAGTGAATTTACTACGCCAAATATCATTAATAGGGAGTAGCCAACGTTATGCATTTACCAATTATTTTAATGATCATACCTTCTAGTCAGTCGGTGTCATAGTCCATTGACTCTGCACTTCATTCTATTTAGTAAGTGAATGCAAGTTGATATATGATCGATGAGTGCGTTCATGGACTTCCCCCGGAATAGACACTATTTGTAACTGTCAATAGACATCTGACTGTCTAATCGACGATGTACTCCTCGTGGATTCCTCCAACCCATGGGTGCCATTAGAAAATTTTGAATTAGCTCTAAGGATGAATGGTCGGTGGGCACATTGGTAGACGGGAAAAAAAATAACATCATTATCTAAAACACTGTCAACAGTCATGAGATATTGGAGTCGGCAATCTACAACACCAGTTGATTTATCAGTCGGTTATGGGACGACTGTATTTTCCGAACCTGATGCAACAATGTTCTAATTGACATCGCCTACAATCGGAGTGGTCGACTATAATAAACCATCGGGTTTATAGCTTCCTTTGCTCAACAATCACTTGTGATGTGTGTCTTTGTAGAGAATACTCGGACAAGGAGCAATCAAACTTGGCCGATACATCTTAGGTCGGCAGATCGAAAAAATTGAAGTTTTATTTTTCCTCCATGCGTGCAAGCAACTAACGTAGGCGTATTCATCCCATTAAAATCTTCAACAACACAACATAAATTGTTCTTGCTTCTTGCAGGGATTCTTTCTCCTTACGTTCTCTTGCATGTTTGAACCGATCCCTTTGTTGCTTTCCAGACCAGAACAACATAGAGTTCCATTCATTACTACTCCAATCAGCCGCTCCAATCAATCAAATATTTGAACCCGACAATAAGTCGATAACGTTCTACATTGAACAGCACCCAACTAGTTTCTCCCAACAATATCTAGTCGGTTGCTTCGGTCGACTACTCTCAATCATTTATGGAAGCATCGTTCTTTAATCTTTTGTGCAACATCACCATTTCGGAACATTTCTTGCAGGGTTTCTTGCTTGATTTCTTCTTGTCCAGGTTCATACCGCCTTTGATTGTTGTTGTTGTCACCCAAACCAAACAGAGGAGGCCATGACGCTAGATGTTGTCTTCAAGTAGAGATCAACATTATACACAGAAGAATAACCAAGGCAAAGTATTGGATCGAATGCATTCAACCAATTGTATTGATCAACTCATAGTTAATTTATACAACAAGAATATGGTTGGAGCAGTTATACCGCTTCCAACCGTCCATAATTAAGGTTTAACAATGACAATTAAGGCCCCGAAGGGTCCTCTCAACAATCCGCCAAGGTGAAGGAAACATCTATAGACATCTCTCTCTCTACCCAAAACCTGTTTTGCTTTCTATGCTTGGCTAGATCCTCATCTAGAGCTCTATAGGGATATCACTCAACCATCACAGCCATGGAACACCTTCCAAATTCTCCACACAACACCAAGAATGAATTCCCCTTCATTGATCCCCAATTCCCTCAAGAAATCCAACCCTTAAAGTGCATACCAGTGTGTGCAATAAGATTCCAATCTATTTTATGTTGTTCGAGAACCTCCTGTAGCGTAAATTATGGCTTCTCAATCATCTATGAGTAGAAAAAATCAATGGGTAAGGGTTCCTAGTTTTCCCAACCTCTGTTCTCACCTACAAACATCTATTTTCCCTTCAAATTTGCAGCTTTGTTTTTAAATTCGAAGTTTCGGTTTAAACACAAACTGGTAATGGTCATGAACAACCATAGGAAGCTCTATGTCGTGTAGAAATATTCATGAGAGAATGCTAAAATGAGTGTTGACTCCAAGGGATATGAGATGATGGTGTATCAAATACTAACATAAATTCTGAATATAGAACAAAAGAACTTCTAACAGTTGACATAACTGTCACAAAGGTGCATTCACCCCCGTGCTTCAATAATTAAATGAAGTGACTTTTCCCACCAATCCCACACATGCATTCAATGATTGGATTTAATATTCAAGATGAAGTAATTGACTCATTTAAATAACATAGAATAATTTGGATGAGTTCTAAAGTTTACACTTGGTAGCAATGGATTTAGTTTCCCATAGGCCCCCTTTCCTCTTCCCCTTTGGTGGAATCATAGCCCATTTAGTGATGTTTACACAACCATCTTGGACATTTTATTATTTCCCAGCATAATAATTACATATATTTCGAATTGGACGCTAAGCCAACCACATGGTCTAAATAAAAATATTTACATTATACATGCCTAGTCATTCACTAGTTGGGCCTTGGCCTTAAGCTCGCACTAGGAATCCATACTAACAAATTTATATCATTTACATAATTTTGATTAAATACATTCTAAGTAAAAAATGGGGGTATTACATAGTCATTGTTTTTCTTTTCGCCTATAATTTGAAGGTACTAACAATGTGGATGAATATGAATCTCTCTTGAATGGCATTGAATTAGCCAAAGATTATGGGATTGACTTTTTATCTATTGTTGGAAAATCTAACCTAATTGTGATGCAAGTCAAAGGAAAGTTTTTATGTGAAAATAAAAGGTACAAGGATGCAGTGTGATTGGCCAGAAATAATTTAAGTACCTTATGTTTACAAATGATTATTAGAGCTCAGAATTAGTGTGATAATTCCCTAACAACATCTACTTCTATTATTTACCCTTGCAAGTCCATTCTAGAATCGATAATGGCACAAGTAGTTTTCATATCTTCAATTCCTAGTAACTTTAAGGATCGATATATTTTTTATGATGACAAGAAGATGCTTGAGATTATGAACGACAAGGATAAATTGTTTCAACCTCATCATACGTAGTTCCTCGTGTTAGTTTTTCAGCATTTAATTCAATCTGATCTAGGATCTTAACTGAGAGAACAACATGTACAACATATCAAACACAAGAGGCAAGAGACGCAAAGCATTTCATTGGGGAAAACCAAGAAGGTGAAAAACCCCGCAACTTCCTTAGAGATAGAATGAGCATCAATACAAATATCACAAAGATCAAAACCCACAACAAGAGATATTCTCCTAGCAGTTGCTCCTCCTCCACTTGTGCGCACTCCTCCTCTCTCTCACTAGTGCGAAGTGAGTGAGTGTGTGAATGAACAAATGAGAGAGTCACACTCTCTCTTTATACTTTACTTTCACTTGACCTTTACTCAACTAGGTCGGCCCCAACTTAACCACTTAACATGAACTGACTCTGGGCTAACCCCACTAAGGTGATCTAATAACCCTTTCACCCACACAACTCATACAGGGCCGACCCCACCAAGGTGTTCTAATAACCCATCAAATACAAGTTACGACACTTACAATAATACTTGCGACACTTGCAAATACAAATGACGACACTTCCAATCGGAGGAATAATACATCTCCGTTGGGGATACAATAAAGTACAAATATAATACATACAATATACAAGTGAATATCTTCCGAAGTTACAAATACATCAACACTCCCTCTTAACTAGGAAGGTATTATCTTGACACAAGTCATCAATACATATAGACACAAGTATTCAATACTGGACCGGGATTATCGTCACTGGATCACTGGAGGATCATCCTCATTGTTGTTGTACTCGTCATCTCGATCACTGGGCTATCTCTCAATTCTTCTCATCATATGAAGTTCTACAAAGCCAACCCTTTTTCAAGTTGGATGTAAGCCTATCCTCCAGTAGGTCTTCATCATCTCTGTGAGCTGGCCATCCTTTGGAATCCTCAGGACTAATTACATGCGTCAACAAAACCTCGAAAGAGTATCCCAGGATCCTTTATGTGCCTAAGCACGACCGGCAAGATCTCCCAGGGAGCTATTACATGTGACCATCACAAAACCTTAAAAGAGTGTCCCAGGAACGTTTATGTGCATAGCACGACTGGAAAGAACTCTAAACAGCATCCTAGGATCATTTATGTGCCTAAGCATGACTGACAAGATCTCGAGGACTGATTACATGTGACTACCACCACAAAAACTTAAAAGAGTGTCCCAGGAACCTTTATGTTCATAGCACGAACGACAAAAACTCCAAAGAGCAACCAAGGACTTTTACGTTCCTAGCAAAACCTGTCCGGATCTCCAAGACGTATTACATGTGGTCCCCACAAAACCTTAAAAGAGTGTCTTGCCCAGCAAGAACTCTAAAGAGCATCCGAGGCCTTTTACGTGCCTAGCACAACCTGTACGGATCTCCAGGACATATTACATGTGGTCTAGCAAAACCTTAAAAGAGTGTCTTTCCCAGCAAGATATCTAAAGAGCATCCGAGGCCTTTTACGTGACTAGCACAACCTGTCCGAATCTTGAGGACGTATTACATGCTACCCTTGCACAACCTGTCCACGGCCACAAAGTACCATCCTGATACTCAAGATCAACCTGATCATCCTCGCACAAATCATCATCCTGATGCTCATGATCATACTGATCATCATCATACAGTACATCATCCTGATGCACATCATCATCGCATGATCATCCTAATCACCGTCACAGCATTATCCTAATGCATATCATCATCACATGATCATCCTGATCATCGTCATGGCATCGTCCTGATGCATATCATCATCGCATGATCATCCTAATCATTGTCACAACATCGTCTTGATGCATATCACACATATGATCATCCTGATCATCATCATGTAAAACATCATCTGGAGCATCGTCTTGATGCTCATCACACATGATATTCCTCTTCAGATCATCTCATCGTCCACGGAGCACATCCCAGATGCACATCATACAACACTTACACCATCGACATGGGAGAACACATCTACCACCATGTGAAAAATGGCTTCAGCCCTTACATCTACATCATGGGAGAACACATCTACCACCATGTGAGAATGGCTCCATCTCTTACATCTACACCATGGGAGAACACATCTACCACCATGTGAGAATGGATCAGCAATTACATCACGACCATGGGAGAACACATCTACAACCATGTCAGAAAATCCCATGTGCATCTGCGTCTTCTAGACTCATCACTTCCCCTTGGAAGGAACCTCGATCTGAAGTACACCTAGCCTCTTTCTGAAGTACGTGAACTTCACTTTGGCTAGTGGTTTGGTCAACACATCTGCAATTTGCTCATCCCTCTTAACATACAGGAGCTTCACTACTCCTCTCTGCACCATATCCTTGATATAGTGATATTTGATCTTGATATGCTTCGACTTGTCATAGAACACCAGGTTCCCTGACAATTTCACTCAACTTTGGTTGTCACAATAGATATAAGTAGCATCCAACTAGAGATCAACTAAATCATATAGTATCTTCCTTAGCCATACTAACTCACAACTAGCTGAAAAAGCTGCGACATACTCTACTTCGGCTGTACTCAGTGCTACGCAGGACTGCTTCCTGCTAAACCAAGAGATCACACCTGATCCCATATAGAAGCAACACCCCGAATTGCTCTTCCTATCTGTAGCACTGCCTGCCCAATCTGAATAAACATAACCCTCTAGGTTAACATTTTTTATTTGCATAATACTTGAGCCCATAATCAACCGTACCCTTTAGGTACCTCAGAATATGCTTTACAGCAATCAGGTGAACATGTCTAGGATCCGTCAGGAAATGGCTCAAGGTGTTCACCTCAAATAAAATATTTGGTCTTGTGTTCATCAGGTACATCAAGGACCCAATCATCTGACGATACATTGTGGCATCAACCGACTCTGATGAAGCATCACTCAATAGCTTCATGTTCGATTCCATAGGTGTGGCCATGGCCTTGCAGTCCATCATCCCGAATTGCTTCAGGATCTCTATTACATACTTCCCTTGTCCAAGGAGGATTCCATCTACACTATTCCACACCTCCATACCTAGAAGGTAATGCATCATACCCAAGTCCTTCATCTTGAACTCGGAATCAAGCTTCCTCTTCGTGTCTATAATCAATCCATCTGGTGTATCTTCCACTTCATCACTTGCCTTGTATTTCTCTATGCTGCCATCTGCAGCATGCTTGGTCTTATAGATCCACTTGGAAGTCACAATAGACTTCCCTTTTGGTCTCGGGACCACATCCCAAACATCATTCTTCATGATTCGACTGGTATTCCTCGATCATGGAATTCTTCCATTACTGCATCCCAAATCCTGGGAACTTCAGATTCTTCAATATCTTCAATAGATAGTTTTCTTTGAACTTCGTTTGCTGGAACAAATTTTGTAGCCCTTCTTTTGTAGGTGATTGTACATGATCTTTCCTACAAGTCAAATTCAATTGCACGAATAGAAACTTCTCATAGATTTCAGAACAAATTCTTACACATAAAGATATATGTCATACAATCATGCAATTATCTTAGCCAATGCTTAAATACAACATTTATCCATATCCCGTAACTTTCTAGGTGCCTTCAATCTCGACCAGAACATTGCTAAGAATGCGCACAACTCCCAACATGTCAGCAAAGAGGTTTCATTCTAGATAAGTAGCAATAGAATGTTGTACAGTACCATAGGCCACTTACCCATTACTTTAGTAGCATCTTGTTCATTAATGCAACTTTTCTAAAAATGCATAATATACATCCTAAATCTAGGAACATGTACATGATTGAACAACATCATTTAAGTAATAAGAAATGACAATTCAAATACTTATATTTGTTTGCTTGTTGGGTGGACTCCCTCTCAATATTTGCTTCCTTGCAGAAACTACTGGAGTGAGCTCCCTCTCAATCTTTGCTTCCTGGATTATCTGTCTTTGAACTTATATCCATTCTGGACCACTATGCATGGTTAAGTATGCACTAGTGTCATCCTCAAGATCTCATACATAATCATACATGCATTAATATAATCTCAATACTATCAAAACATTATGATTCTAAATAATCTTAAACATGTATGGTTATGGTCATTTCATACACAGGTAATTTATCACAAGCATTAGTATTCTTTTACTCATGCATATTCTTATATGACCATAGGACTCTTCATTAAGAAGCATAATATGCATGAACCCATGATTACTCAAATGTATAACTTCATGGATAATCATTATCAATCATACAAAAATATACTTATCTAAGATCCTAACACAAGGTAGGATTCTAACTTGATATAGGAAAACATACCTAGATTATCATGCTTGTCTAACATACCCAAACAATGTCTTATTTGTTCTCTTAGAGACCTTGTGCTAGAAACCTGCATATCTCATAAGTTAATAATTGTAGAACCAAGTTATAAATACCTCATAAGTAGAGCTTCTATGTGATCCATGACTATGGATGAGTCTTTGTCTTCATGTCACCATGGTCTTATGTTCTTGATCTAGAACTTGATTTGTCTTTCTTGATGTACCCTTCATGATAGTGGACAACATCATCCTCATACAACACCACAGTGTATTAGTACAATCATAAGTGTCATGCCCCTAATCAATGAATGTCTTCTATCATTCTCATGCAAGACAAGTCTAAAATTGATCAATATTGTACTAACCTTAATAATATGAAGACAAACATATCATAAACTTAATCATGAACGGATTTCAAAACATACCCGAATCTCCTCAAGTCATACCTGTCAGTATTTCTTGTAGTCTTCTTATGTAAGGCCTTAGCCTCATCTCCCTCTGGAACTGGAACTTCTTCACTTATGCAAGTGTCCAATTCATTCTCTTCTAGGATTAACCCAATCCGCTTTGATTTGTTGAAGTTGGATCTGGAGCTGGCTAGGGTTTGACAGAGAAACCCTAAAAATCCAAACTTTGAATTTGAAACTTATGATTGGATGAAAAGATGCACCTTGCTGAGATGATCAAGTTGGTATACTTCAATTTTGAAATCTCCAAAATTTGACCCCTCAAAATTGACTTTGAAACTTCCGCATCTTCTAGACAAAATCCCAAACTAGGGTTTGATAATTCCCAGGATTCTACCCAGCCAAAAAGTTCAATCTTGTGCTCTAAACTTCAATTTTTCTTAGGAGCATCCATCCGTGGTCACAAATTCCAAAAAAATTCTCTTTTGCAGAAACCCTAATTTTCCACCTTTCCGATCAAAATCCCGATTTAGGGTTTGATGAAGCCCGGCCTTATGCCCAACCAAAAAGTTTTATATTGGTCTCTAAATTTTGATTTCTATGAGGAGAATTTAGCCGTGGTCTCGGATTCCAAAAATTACAACTTTCTCCGAAACCCTAATTTCATGTAGCAGTGACGATCCAAAAATGAAAGTGCTCAGAATTCAATTATGTTTGGACAGAAATATATGCCATATTGTTTCTGATGTATCTTTGAAATTTTGGATGCTCAGGGTCTGAAACTTTGGCCTATGATAGACTGACCTGTCATATTTCCAACCCCACATGTCTGAGCTCAAATTGATTTTTTTTTAGAGATATATGCCAAGTGTCCCAACGTGACCTGTTTATGGGATGAAACAGTATAGCGAACTTGTATGGCATGCCATGTGTGACTATTTCAACTTCGTCTTCTGAAATCTGGATGCATGAAACTATAGTCCATTCTCTAACTATCACTTTTTATGGAATTCCATTTGGAGCTTCCTAGCCAGAGATATGACCTTTTTTCATAGGTCACCTATTTAGGACTGCATTCTAGAAGAGGCAGAAACCCTAACTTGTACAGATCATATCTCACAAAGTACATCGAATCTGGGGTTTTCCTTCAGACACAACGTACATAGACATTTTATCTTCGACCTGTAGGAGTTTCAGATCCTGAACCTTTTCCAAAATGGATTTATAGATAAATTTCCACGATGACTGGTTTTTACTATACCAAACCCTAGCTTCTGATTTGCAACAAGTGTCATAAATTCCATACCATGACTTCCTTTAGGCTAGCTCTGATCCCATGTTAGTTTTTCAGCATTTAATTCAATCTGGTATAGGATCTTAACTAAGAGAACAACATGTATATCATATCAAACACAAGAGACAAGAGACACAAAGCATTTCATTGGGGAAAACCAAGAAGGTGAAAAACCCCACAACTTCCTTAGAGATAGAATGAGCACCAATACAAAGATCACAAAGATCAAAACCCACAACAAGAGATATTATCCTAGCAGCTGCGCCTCCTCCACTTGTTCGCACTCCTCCTCTATCTCACTAATATGAAGTGAGTGAGTGTGTGAATGAACAAACGAGAGAGTCACACTCTCTATTTATACTTTACTTTCACTTGACCTTTACTCAACTAGGTCAGCCCCAACTTAAACACTTAACATGAACTAACTCTGGGCCGAACCCACTAGGGTTGTATAATAACCCTTTGATCCACACAACTCATATAGGGCCGATCCCACCAAGTGGTCTAATAACCCATCAAATATAAGTTGCGACACTTACAATAATACTTGTGACACTTGCAAATACAAGTGACGACACTTCCAATTGGAGGAATAATACATCTCCGTTGGGGATACAATAAAGTACAAATATAATACATACAATATACAAGTGAATATCTTCTGAACTTACAAATATATCAACACTCCCTCTTAACTAGGAAGGTATTATCTTGACACAAGTCATCAATAGATATAGACACAAGTCTTCAATACTGGAGCTGGATCATCATCACTAGATCACTGGAGCATCATCCTCACTGCTGCTGTACTCATCATCTCGATCACTGGGCTATCTCTCAATTCTTCTCGTCATAGGAAGTTCTACAGAGCTAGCCCTTTTTCATGCTGGATGTAGGCCTAGCCTCCTATGGGTCTTCATCATCTCTGCGAGCTGGCCATCCTTTGGAATCCTCAAGACTAATTACGTGTGTCAACAAAACCTCGAAAGAGTATCCCAGGATCCTTTATGTGCCTAAGCACGACCAGCAAGATCTCCCATATTTTTGATTCGGCATATTTATTAGTTAGATACACCATACTTTATTTCTTATATATTCTGTTAAACTCAGCTCGACTGAGTAAACTATATTGGACCTCATTATATGATGTTACTCTGTTTTATGATTTCCCCATGATTATGATGTTACTATGTTATGCGATTATGATGTCATGATTATCATATGATTTCCTTATTTTACGATTGCAGTATATGTTTATATGTTTTCATTAATGAAATGTGAAATATATGATTCGGTACGTGGATACCATCTTCTTATATGAATTATTGAAATGTTATATGTCATACGCATCTATGATGAGCTAAAAGGTTACATGAAATAAAATGATAACATGGATCAATTGGCGATCAATGGAAAATGCTTTCTATAAATTGTATTTTGCAAAATACTAACCTACAGGACTCAAGGGCTATGGGATAGCTAGTTACTTGATCTGATATATATTGGAAAGGAAAAACATGTTCATACAGCAAACCTTAGCAGCCAAAATGAGGATATGATAACACAAACTGATAATCCCGATAGCAGCAAGTATGAGTTGATAAGGGCGTAGGCCCAGTATGTTGAGAGGGATGGATGTGTTTCCCACCCTATGTTTCCATGAGACCCGAGGTCGTGGGAGGGCCGTGCTGAGACACGCTCCCCATGTTGTTGTGATGACGATGGTCGGATGCCTGCTAGGGGAGGATAGGTCCGCTGTTCAGCTGACGCTATCGCTCTCAAGTTCTATGTGGTCAGATCGGTGAGTCCGACATCCACTGTTGTACTAGCAGAGGGAGGATAGGTAGGATGCTGGACATAGGTTATGATGGGAGGATGTGTTAGTTAGTACTGTTGGGGGTTTAGTATTCCTTGATTCCGAGTTAGTGGAAGTAGGCACCCTTCCTGTACTTGATTGATTAAACTAATGTAAACATAAAGACAATGATGTTAAATCGTAAAGGGTTAACTGTTAAATAACCGAGGATGTTAAAGTAATTATACTATATATTATGCTTGCTCTTCTGCATGGGGGTAGATACTATTATTAGTTAGCAAGTATGCATAGGCGGAATGGGGTTTGTTTATAGTACATATCCGACATGTGCATACACTGGCCATGCATGCACACCTTGTACGTGTACAATATTACTGGTGTATAACATACTTGTCATGCTTGAATAGTAGTATAAATGTCATAGATAACTCAGTTAAGGATACATCAATCAACTTAGGTAATGAATGGTTAGGTTGTCAATGTGTAAATAAGTGAATTAGTAATTATATGAAAACATTGTAATAATAAACTAAGACAAGTGTCGTCAGTTAACATTGTCATAGGAGAACTGTTGTGAATAGGGTACTGATAGTGTCTAATTAATTAGTAAAATTGTTTAAGCCCTCACAAGTGCTTTGTTTATAAGAACAAGGATGCTATGTTGATGATAGGGTACTCATGTGATAAACAAATAATTAAGAATGCTATGATTAATTCACCTTTTATTATTGTTAAATGGTGATTTAATTATTATTATTAATTAATAAATGGTGATCTAATTATTATTATTACTTAATTAATAATATTCCAGCAACATTTATATCCCTATCGTAACAATTGCAATATAAGTAAGATTTAAAATATTGATTTATAAATTAATATTGTGTGATTATTTCCATTTCAAAAGTGAGCCATAATAGGATAATCATTTTTGGAATGAACGTGATGTGATGGACAATGGTTATTTAATTATTCAATGTTAATCTTGGAATTTAAACCTCAAGATAAGTGGTCTCGACGGATAAGGTGGACCATTAAGACACATCATGTCCAAGTTAAAAAGGGGCAACTAATTATATAATATTTTATTAAAAACCTTAATAACAATAAATACAAGGTTTAGTGAAAAGACTTGTAATTAATAGACCTTGTCCCGAATGGATAACCTTTGGGTGATAATTCCCACCGTAATAAATACTTACGACCATCAATCCAAAACCAAATAAATTTTCCATGAGAGTAATTAATTATACATTTTTATAATGAGACGTGGATGAATGAACTAGGGAAAGGAGTAAATGTTTGAGGGGCTCGAGAGGGGGAGTTTGGGGCGGTGGAGTAAGCCCAAGGTCTTCTCGAGGATGGACATGTATATAGAGGGGGAGAAGGTTGAAGGTTGGGGGAGGTTTTTTTTTGGTTTGGGGAAGAAAGAAGTTGGGAGAACAGAAAGTTTGGAGAACAGAAAGGTTTTGAGAACAGAAGGAACACTGCTCTCGGGATTATCAGATTGTGGACTCGGGGGCTTGGAAATCCTTTGATTTCCAAGGGCCAGCAAGATAATAGCTGGTCGGTAGGGTGGACACTTCAGTTTGGCTGTCTAAGAGGTTATACAACCTACTACAACCTACGGTTAGCATCAGCATCAGGTAATTTCCTTGTTATTTACGCTATTTGATTATTATGCTAAAATCTTACAGTAAACATGCATGACTTGCTATTTACTGATTTACTAAGTTGTGAAACATATTCTTATGCTGGAACATGATTGTTGAAAAGAAAATAACGATATGTTTGTTTATTTTAAATTACGAATGTAAGGTTAGTGAAAACATGACAGTACACTAAATATTATTTAGGCACATAGTAATTGTTAGAAATTTACTTCCATAAACTGATAAAGTTTAAAACGTAGAAAATTAACTGAGAAATTTTACAAAGTGCTCTGCTGTAAAAACCAGAGCACTACAGATGGTATCAGAGCTTAAGGCTCAGACACTTTAGACCTTTCGGGCAAACCACCATGAAGATTCAAGATGTTAAATCCTACAAAAACTTAGAACTTAGGACATAAACCTGGATAGAATTGAGGTATGAACAACACCAAACTTCAACCTCTTTTACCTGCACTAACACGAAATTGGAACACCATTAGAAAATCTGGATATGTTAGAAAACTGCATATTTATACATATGTGTTTGTATTTCAAAATAGATGCATATTTGAAATATATTTAGAAAAAAAAAATAAATAGAGCAAATATATTTAGAAATAAAAATAACACGAGCTAGCAGTATTTTTAGTACAGCTTGGGTTAAAATTAATAAACTAACCGAGCAAATTAGAAGCGAGAAATTTTGGTAAAATTTGTGCAAACAAAAATCAAGGAGCCTAAATATTTGCATTACACTAGATATTCTTAAACTTATGGACTGCATATAGTTGCATGCAATGTCACAAGATTCATCATTTTTTTGGGCAAAGTCTCATTCCAGTGGCCACCATTCACATGCGAAAATACTAAAACATAACTTTATTTTAATATTTTACCTACTGAAATAAAGCCTAAGCAAGAACTGAAGTGAAAGGTAGTAGAAAGCACTTATAGAAAACAAATAAAGTGCAATTCAGTAAACAACATCAAATAGGAAAAAAAAAAAAAAAAAAAACGTAAAACAGAAAATTACTTTATTATTCAACTATGACGACTGCTATTGTATACATAGGCATTTCAAACTAATAGATGCATTTAAATGTTACTCTTCAAGTTTTTGTTTTTTTTGCCTATTTACTCTTATCTCTTCAAATTCAACTTTAGCTATGGTTATTATCTAGTTTTGTTTGTCGGTACCAATCTATCTTTGTTTATTCAATGTATTTTGTTTGTCGGTACCAATAGGACAATAAAACTATCAATAATAGTTATAGTAAGCTTCCAAATATAGACTGTAGTTCACCGAAGGTCCGGAGTTATGCTGAGATTTATATAAAATAAAACTACCATTTACCTCCAGTCCGCGCAAATGGAAACCCTCAATTTTGAACTTCTCTGCTGAAGGTATGGAAGGACACTGCCGAGCACGCCTAAGGGCATTGCTCAGCAACAAGAGCTCATCATGGATCTGAATGCCAAGCCAAGAGGGCCACATGAATCTCACATCCTCCATCGTCCACACAAAGCCAATACAAAGCCAAATCCAATACACCCAAGCGCCCAAAGCTTAAGACCAGTCCTTCTGTTTGACGGAAATAAACATCAAATACTCTGAGGGCCAAATGGCATTCATCTTGTCTTTGAAGCTCTTTAAGCACGGCCAAGATATCCACCTTCACCAGTCGAGAAAATCTCGTCTCAATAATCGTGACAATATTATCCGGGTCACCTTTGGCCCTTTTCATGGCCTGCATGGCTTGCATTGAGTCATTGTTGAGAACCCTTTCTCTCCATAAGGGTCCCCGGCTTTGGCTCGATCTCAAACTACGTACATTCTACCCTTGCTTCCACCACTGCAACCCGTCAATCCTTCCAGAAATTTCCACTAACCTTTCTCCCGTCTCGAAACCCTGAACTTTCTCCTTACATTTACAGAGCCAAACCGTGGCCACTGCATGGGTTTGAAATGAAAAAAAAAAAAACTTGTAAGATAGTCGAGCATGCCCATTGCTCAATCAGGGAACCACCTACTAGTTCGAATGGGAATCACCACACCGACGATACAGTCCAAGTGCCCAGCTTAAGATCCTGCTTTCTTTGTTACTTATTTTCCGGGAGAGGAAGGATTTGTTTCCTGGATACTACAAGTCGTTGTATTTACATAGTCATTATTACGCACACATCTAACAAGAACAACAGGAGAAGTATCGGAATTACCTATGCACACATCTAAACGTCGATATCCCCCAAGATGATTCTCTGCTGGAAGCACAAATAGTTGTCAGTGCTGGAAGCACAAATAGGCTCACGTATGCAACTTTTTTTTCCACAGGGGGTTCAATAAGTTCACGGGCCAGCTTGCCATAGACTCTATGTTCCATATTCAAATTTGTCCATTCAAAACCTTTGCTTGAACTTGGTCCTCCAGAAATGCACATTTTATCTTCTTCCATCACAGAATTAAATATGGATACTTCTGGAGAGATTTTGATGCAGAGGTCTTTAAAGCATCTACTTTCAACCACCATTCGGCGGCAAGAACGGGAAACTGTAGCGAGGCGAGCAAGATCAATGGGTTCATCCAGGTAACTGAATATTCGGCCTGCCGTGTCCGAGTCCAGGCGCTCTACCAAACCTAGGGTATCTTCTTCCAAGGATGATGGAAGTATTTTCTGCAATCTTCATAGCCAAGAAAAACCACGCACAGTTCGCATAGCCATCATGCACTGTTCGCAAATATATTTCTATAAGAAAGAAAGCCATGACCGCCGGGTGTTTTCCTTTTCCACCGAGACCCAAACTTGATTTGCCAACCACGCACTGTATGAACATGTTTTTCATGTGTTCTGCAGTAGAAAAATGGAGAGCACTACAGACTGCAGTAGAAAAATGGAGAGCTCCTTCCTGTCTGAAACCCTAAGTGAGCTTGCATAAGAGTTGCAGAGCTAAAACTGCAGGAGAGAGGGTGAAAATGGCCGCGTCTTGGGGATTGACCCTATTTAGGGTTTCCCCCACTTTCCGAGGGCGGTGGGTTGCTTGGAGAGACCGCGTGTCCTTCATGCATACTTGCTCTTCGCATGGCGGTGAAAGGCCGTGTGGTAAAAAAATCTACGGTTTATAAATCTACGTATATATTTGTATATAGTTGTAAAAGCATGTTTATATGTTCGTGAAATATATATAGGAGGATATAATATATGTGGTATTAAAATTAAAATTTATTTTTATATATTTTGAGCGAATGTATGTTTTATAAAATTTAAAATTATTTATATTTTGTTAGATTATATGTATTATAAAAATTAATTAATTAATTAATTAATTTAATTTTGTTATAACATACGTTGTTAAAATATATGCGTTATAGGAATTTTTATGTTTAGTATTAAACTTAACTATGATTGGTTGAGGTTTAAACAATTAATGTTAATTAAGTTGTTTAGATTAAAGGGTAACATTTAAAGTTAACTAAAAATAGAGATATTAAAAATTTTGCCGAGATTTCAACTCCTAGTCGAAGGGATGAAAGAGACCCGAAATCTCAAAAACAAGACACCATTAAGACCAGCCTGACGAGCTGAACACCATGACAAGATTGTTTAAATAAAAACGACTATAGATTTTACCGCGCTAATCTTGACAATTTATTATCTCATGATGCAAGTTATTTCTTATGCATAAGTATAAGTGTATGAATACCTACATCTTAGTTCCGCATATATTTGGTTGAACAACTAAGGATATGATTTTGTTTTCAACAAACTCAGGAACTATCATGGTAACAACACGCAGAGGTCGAGGACGGGGTCAAGGTCGACCACCGTCACCGCCACCTCCGCCACCGTCATCACCGCCAACACCGCCACAACCAACCTCAACACCAGAAATGCAGATCATAATGAGGTCATTGGAGGCTATTATGACCACGATGAACAAGCAGTCGGAAAGGGCCGCCGAGGTGGAAACCACTCAAGTGAGTCGAGAGAACTCTGAAAGGGCACATGGCCCAAGACTGGAACCGCTTCAGGACATATCGAGGGAGTTACAAAAGATAAAAATTCCAGAGTTTTCAGGAGGACGACCCGGTAAGCATGCAGAGGCATGGCTGGAAGGCATGAAGAGATGCTTCACATTGAATGAGTACACATCTAGTTCCAAGGCTAGGATGGCCGTCTTTCAGCTTAAAGGTGATGCTTTGAATTGGTGGTCAGACCTCGAGAAGCAGTTGCACCTTACTCCTCTTACAACTTCTTGGGAACTGTTCGAGGAAAGGTTCCACATGAAGTATTTGCCAAATTATTACAAGGAAGAACAGGCAGGTGCACTCCATGCCTTAGTACAGGGAGACAAGACGGTGGAGGAGTATGAATCTCGGTTTATGGAACTGGTAAAGTATGTTCCTTACCTTGATGCAGATGATTGTCAGGTAGAGCGTTTTGTGTATGGACTTAACTACAAGATTAGAGCTGCTGTGCGGATGTGGAAGCCAACTTCAGTTGCCATGGCAGTTGAGTATGCTCGTTATGCAGCTGATATGTCAGATGGAAAAGGGGGTAGTAAGTTGACAGGAACCAATCAGTATGTTTCAGGGAAGGCATCGCGTCCTTACTTCAGGGGAGGACAATCTAGACATCCTCCTTATGGTAACAGGTTCACACCGAGGGGAAATACTTCAGTTAACTCAATCTCGCAGGCATCGTCCGCAACCTGTTCGGATATCCATCATCTATTTCGGGATACATCATCTATTTCAGGATCTTGCATGATCTATTTTAGGATATGATCTATTTCAGGATCATCTATTTCAGGATATGATCTATTTCAGGATCTTGCATGCACAGGCATGCATCCCAGTCACCAGTTTGATGCCTCCAGCACCTTATCCACCTTCTTCTAGCACCCGGGAGCCACTTACCACAGATTTTTAGCCCTCCTAAGCTGAAAGGCGCCCTCTTCTCACCTACTGCCAGAGAAGGGCGCACTTGTTCACCTACCACTGCAGATTCACTCCAGTTACATTCAGTTAGCTCCGATTCTCCCTGATTTGAGGCTAGTTTCACTCCCGACTGACTGTATCACTTCCGTTTGACCTCCAGTTCGATTAGGTGACTTGTTCTGACTTCAGTTAGCCTCCCATGCGCCCCCACTGAGCCTCCAGATCCTATATCAGTTCTACACACTTCAGTTACATTTATTATGCTCAGTTAGACTCAGATTGACACCTGGATGACTGGTTGTTGTGATTGATGAGTACCACCGATGATTTATGAGGACTCCTAGACAGAGTCAAGCTACTCCATTCAGTGATTCGAATGGCCTACTTAGTCAATTCGAATTGCTCATTGTCAGATGGTATTCTATTGTAATTCATTCACCCTTTCTGGGATATTGAGAACTGTTGCATGTTTTGCACAGTTTTACACCATATTTTCTATATTCATCTGTTGTGATTGATTTACTTGTTCATTAGATCTGCTGTGACTAATTTTACATGGTATCAGAGCCATTGCAGGGACAAGATCTCTTTTCTACAGGTGTTTATACAAGAAGATTTGACTGAATTGCTAAAAATTGCAATAAGTTTGGCATGAGATATCTCAAGGGCATTCGCTCCTGTGCATGCAAAGCTTGAAAATTATTCCAATACCACTCCAGAAGCTTGAGTTACCACATAATTCCTGGATTTGATACATTGGACCCATTCAACATTGCTTGAAATCCAATCCCAGGTGTGATGCAACTCTCAAAGGGTGGATTGTTCGACCTTATTGTGGTTGTTTTGATGTGATTTACAGGTTTATTGTCTCCTCCAATTGCATTCGCTACCTTCTGCATGCAAGCCTTTCTACAGCAATTGCATTCGCTATAGTCTGCATGCAAGCTTCCTCTTCATCAGTTGACTCAATCCTTGCAATGGAATACTCTTCTTCAAAGCCTATCCTCACCCCATTCAATTATTTTGATTGGAAAGATGATATGGAGATCATATTACGTTCAAAAGGTTACTACCGAGTCACTCTTGGTCTTGAATTGGAGCCAAACAATGTAGCAGAAAGAACTAAACACTACAACAAGCTTGATGAAGCTTATGGTCTTCTTTGTCTCTCCATATCCAAGGATCTTCACTTCCATCTCAGCGGATTGAAGACTCCAAAAGCCATATGGGAGCAACTTGAGACACTATTCGGCAAGAAAGATGAGCTTAGGGCTTTTCAATTAGAGAATGAATTGATTGGCCTTAATCCTGAGAATTTCGAGACCATCAATGAATTCTTCACAAAATTCAAGAACTTGAACTTGCAATTGAAGAATAGTGGTGTTATCAAAGAGGATAAACAGTTGATCCTCTCCATTCTAAGCAAGCTTGGGAAAGATTATTCGGTATTTGTCTCTACTT
This sequence comes from Larix kaempferi, assembly GCA_027924585.1. Taxonomy (NCBI): domain Eukaryota; kingdom Viridiplantae; phylum Streptophyta; class Pinopsida; order Pinales; family Pinaceae; genus Larix; species Larix kaempferi. The sequence goes on along the minus strand of BSBM01000338.1, from coordinate 1,224,376 downwards.
TCAATTCCGGTCGGCTAACTACCCCAAATTGGAAGATGCCTACCTTGAATGCCTTCATTGAGTCCGTTACGAAAGAGCATGACAAGTTGATTCAAATGGGGTCCATAAGCTCCAAAGATTCAGCCCTATTTGTTCAAGGACCCAAGATCTCGAATGGTAAAGGAAAGCTAAAGAAGGAGAAGCCCAAATTCGAGCCTCACAAGCAAAAAGACAAAGGCAAGCAAACGGATGCACCATCCAGTTCGAAATCCAAGCAAAAGGGAAAAGAAGGTAACCAAAAATCTAAATGTACTTATTGTAACCGTGGCTTTCATCCCGAAAGTTCATGTATGAATAAGACTATAGATCAAATGGCCCTCCTTTTGGAAAAGAACAACATAACCCTTCCTGACGGTGCAAGGAAGAAAGATCGGAATGATGATCATGAAAGAGGACAAGCACTCATGGCAACGGTTTCGAAGCCCTCAACTCTCTTGATAGATTCGGGTGCATCAAATCATATGGATGCAAACATTGATTCTTTCTCCTCATTCGATCCAAACAGCTCCATCCCCATCCATTTGGGAGATGACTCAAAAATTTCTTCAAAGGGAAAAGGTACGATTCATGTAGAACATGGATGCTTTCAGAATGTTCTCTATGTGCCTTCCTTAGCTTCGAATCTCCTTTCTGTGTATCAAATGACACATACTAGTGATCCAAAGAAAGTCACATTCAGCCCTAATACAGTTGAAATTTCTGATATCAAAAGTGGAAGACTAGTTGCGGTTGGAAAGGCAAACCACACTGCAAAATGTTATGAGTTTTCGCACTTTATTCCGCTTGCAAAGCCCACTGCTCTTCGCACACATGGTAATGAGGTTAGTAGGCTTTGGCATGAAAGATTTGGATATCTAAATTATAAGTATTTGCTACTGCTATCAAATAAATCCATGGTTGATGGGCTTCCACAACTCCGTTCCTCGAAGGGAATATGCACCGGTTGCATTATTGGGAAGTACCCCGAGCACAGATTCGACCGCGGCAAGGCTAGCAGAGCCTCTACTATTTTGGGATTGATCCATTCTGATATCAGCGGTCCGCTGCCCCATATGTCATTAAATGGTTCAAGGTATGTTTTGACATTTATTGATGATTATTCTCGCTTTACATGGGTATTCTTTCTCAAAAACAAGTCAGAAGTGCTTGGAAAATTCAAGGATTTTAAGGCTTCTGTTGAGACCACCACTGAGAGCAAGATCAAAGCTCTTAGATCTGATAATGGTGGGGAATATATCAAGTCCGAGTTGCTGCAACTTTGTGCCCAAAGCGGAATCAAGATCCAACATACAGTTCCCTACACACCCCAGCAGAACGGTGTAGCGGAAAGGAAAAACCGGTCACTGAAAGAGATGGCTACATGCATGATTGAATCAAAAGGTTTGGCTGCAAATCTTTGGGCTGAAGCAATCAATGTTGCTGCATATATACAGAACCGAGTTCCACATTCATCCGTGAAAGGTATGACTCCTTTCGAAGCATTCTTTGGTCACAAACCGGATGTGTCAAATTTGAGAGTTTTTGGCTCTACTGCATGGGCTAGAATTCCTTCTGAGAAGAGACGAGCTTTGGATCCACAAAGTATCGAGTGCATATTGATAGGATATGGGGAAGAATCAAAAGCATATAAACTCATGGATATCAGATCTAAAAAGATATTCATAGAGTGCAGTGTGCAGTTTGAAGAACCGCTTCAAGAATTGCAACTAGTTGAGGAGAAAACTGCCGATTCACCGCCTTCACCAGAAGAAGATTCGAGCAGCGATAATGAAGGTATGAGTTCTGATATTTCTGATATTGTAGCAGCATATGATTATCATGACATATCAGGTTCGGAATCCGACCATTCAGATCCCCCTCAGTTACCAAAGTGGGCCCAAAACACTCTACAATCTGCTGGTTCTAGTCTTGAAAATCCTGCTGATCCGAGACGAACAAGAGGAGACTTTCAAAGGGCAGGTATGGCTCTTTCTATTGCTGATCCATTTCTTCCTGAGATTTGTTATTTGATGGCTGGTTCAGATCCCCAATCATACTATTCAGCCCATCGAGATCCGAGATGGAAAGATGCCATAAATGAAGAGTACAGTTCTCTTCAAAAGAACAATACATGGGAGCTAGTTTCTCTTCCACCTGGAAGAAAATTAGTGAAGTGTAAATGGGTCTACCGTACTAAAGTTGCTGCTGATGGCACTATCAGCAAATATAAAGCAAGGTTGGTGGAAAAAGGTTTTTCCCAAGTCCAAGGAGTGGACTACACAGAGACCTTTGCACCGGTTGCAAAGATGGATTCCATCCGCCTTGTTTTAGCTATTGCCGCATCCAAGCACTGGGAAGTGCACCATATGGATGTGAAGAGTGCATTTTTACATGGAGACCTTGCTGAAGAGGTCTATATGCAGCAGCCAGAGGGTTATACATCAGATCCATCATTGGTTTGTAGATTGAAGAAATCTTTGTACGGGTTAAAACAGGCCCCAAGAGCTTGGTACGCAAAGATGGACTCCTTCCTTCTTTCTCAGAATTTCCAAAGATGCAAATCTGATCCGAATGTCTATCTTCAGCGAGTTAAAGGTAATTTGTTGGTTATTGTACTTTATGTTGATGATCTGCTTATTACTGGTAGCACACTTACTTCAATAAACAAGCTAAAATCTGCCTTAAATCTAGCTTTTGACATGAGCGATTTGGGCTTGCTGAGTCACTTTTTGGGCTTGGAGATAGCTCAAAATTTCGATGGGATCACTATATCTCAGCAAAAATATGCTTCCGACCTGTTATTGAAGTTTAATATGGCTGAATGTAAGGCAGCCCCGTTCCCATTCCTCTCAGGAATCAGTCTTGAGGAGGGAGATTCCACACCGCTTGCAGATTGCAGTATGTATCGACAGTTGATTGGTTCACTACTTTATTTGACACATTCACGGCCTGATATCTCATATGCCGTGAGTGCCGTGTCAATATATATGCAGCAGCCACATGAGCTTCATTGGAGAGAAGCCAAGCGGATCTTGCAGTATGTGCAAGGTACGAGACAGTTTGGCATACATTATGCTGCAGATTCTGAGCTAGATTTCATTGGTTTTACTGATTCAGATTGGGCAGGTGATAGCATTGATCGGAAGTCCACTTCCGGTTATGTTTTCATGATTGGCATTGGTGCTATTTGCTGGTCCAGCAAAAAGCAAGCAGCCATTGCACTTTCTTCAGCAGAGGCAGAGTATCGAGGGGCAGTCAATGCCTGCATTCAGGCAGTTTGGTTGCAGGGTATTCTTTCCGAGTTTGGTTTTGGTGGCACTACTTCGACTGTCCTATTTTGTGACAATCAAAGTGCTATCAAGATCTCCACAGATCCAGTTCAGCGGCAGAGGACCAAACACATTGAGATTCATATGCATTACATTCGACAGTTGGTGCATGACCGCACCATCATTCTGCAATATTGCCCTACTGATGAGCAAATTGCAGACATCTTCAACAAGAGCTTCACTGAGAAGAAGTTCTCTTACCTCCGTTCACTATTGGGGGTGAGTTCCATCATGGTGGAGACAGATTGATTCATTATTATGCTTTAGCTTGAGGGGGGGCTTTCTTCCCACTGGGTTTTCCCTCTTTCCTCACTTAGTTTATTTTCAGCATTTTTTTTGGATTATTGTATTGGGGTGACCTTTGGTCTTAGTTACCAGGGCCCCACATTATTTTAGTTGGCACATCATAGTCTAGCTTGAGGGGGGGTGTTCGGATATCCATCATCTATTTCGGGATACATCATCTATTTCAGGATCTTGCATGATCTATTTCAGGATATGATCTATTTCAGGATCATCTATTTCAGGATATGATCTATTTCAGGATCTTGCATGCACAGGCATGCATCCCAGTCACCAGTTTGATGCCTCCAGCACCTTATCCACCTTCTTCTAGCACCCGGGAGCCACTTACCACAGAGTTTTAGCCCTCCTAAGCTGAAAGGCGCCCTCTTCTCACCTACTGCCAGAGAAGGGCGCACTTGTTCACCTACCACTGCAGATTCACTCCAGTTACATTCAGTTAGCTCCGATTCTCCCTGATTTGAGGCTAGTTTCACTCCCGACTGACTGTAACACTTCCGTTTGACCTCCAGTTCGATTAGGTGACTTGTTCTGACTTCAGTTAGCCTCCCATGCGCCCCCACTGAGCCTCCAGATCCTATATCAGTGCTACACACTTCAGTTACATTTATTATGCTCAGTTAGACTCAGATTGACACCTGGATGACTGGTTGTTGTGATTGATGAGTACCACCGATGATTTATGAGGACTCCTAGACAGAGTCAAGCTACTCCATTCAGTGATTCGAATGGCCTACTTAGTCAATTCGAATTGCTCATTGTCAGATGGTATTCTATTGTAATTCATTCACCCTTTCTGGGATATTGAGAACTATTGCATGTTTTGCACAGTTTTACACCATATTTTCTATATTCATCTGTTGTGATTGATTTACTTGTTCATTAGATCTGCTGTGACTAATTTTACACAACCCACCAAAGCCAGGGACGTACACAGGGAAGTTCGTATAGAGGAGCAAGGGGTTTTAGAGGAACCAGGGGAAGGAACTCATCTCAGAGGATTCCTTCGAGCAACATGCAAGCCCCTCCCAATCTCTCTTGTTGGGGATGCGGAGGTCCTCATTTCCAGCGAGACTGTCCCAAGGGTCGGTCAAGCAGCAGGCACAGGGAAGGAAAGGCACCCATGGATAGTTCGAGTAACAGTCATCGGATTCATGCAGCAGTGCATAACCACCAGGCAGAACATCAGTCTACCGTAGTAGAATCCACTGGTAAAGTAAACAATGTCAAACTTAAAATTTTGTTTGATCCAGGAGCAACTGATAGTTTTATTTCACCATTTGCATTAGATAAATGTGGGTTGGCAGCCTACGAGCACGATGATTTCAAACTGGTTGAAATGGCTTCAGGATCTAAGCAAACAGTAGGTCTTAAAGTGAGAAGTTGTGAGGTTGACTTAGGAGTGTGCACCACTAAGTTGGATGCTTATGTCACCAATTTGGGGACTTATGACCTCATTATTGGCATGGATTGGTTAGAAGACCATAGAGCTTTCATAGACTGCTATGCGAAGATGGTGTTGTGCCTCGATGACGAGGGAAGGACAATTCAAATCCAAGGCTTGAAGAGGAAGGTATCCCTCCGCTTCATCTCTATGGTGAAAGCTAAGCGGTGCCTAAGACAAGGATGCCAGTTGTTCGTAGTGGAGGCCATGAGCGATAGTAAAGGACCTTCCTTGAATTCTTACCCAGTACTTTCCGAGTTCAAGGATGTCTTTCCGAAGGAATTACCAGGACTACCTCCAGAAAGAGAGCTCGATTTCACAATCGAACTAAAACCTGGTGCAGAACCTATCTCAAAAACTCCTTATAGAATGACAAATCCAGAGCTCCGTGAGTTACAGATCCACTTAAAAGAATTGCTAGATTTGGGACTGATTAGACCTAGTATCTCACCGTGGGGAGCACCAGTGATCTTCGTTAAGAAGAAGGATGGATCTCTGCGACTGTGCATAGATTACAGATATTTGAACAAGGCCACCGTGAAGAACAGGTATCCCATACCAAGAATTGATGACCTCTTTGATCAAATGAAAGGTGCGTCAGTCTTCTCAAAGATTGATTTACGATCAGGGTATCACCAGTTGAGGATCAAGGAGGGCGACATTCCTAAGACTGCCTTTCGAACTCGATTTGGGCATTACGAGTTTGTAGTGGTACCATTTGGTTTGACCAATGCTCCAGCTGTATTCATGAGCCTCATGAATGGTGTCTTCCGAAAATACTTGGACCACTTTGTTCAGGTCTTCTTAGATGATATTCTTATCTATTCTAAAAATGAGAAGGAGCATGAGGAACACTTACGGTTAGTCTTGACATGCTTAAGGGAACATAAACTTTATGGTAAACTATCAAAGTGTTCCTTCTTCCAAAAAGAGATTCACTACTTGGGGCACATCATCTCAGGTGAAGGGATCTCTGTAGACCCAGAAAAGGTAAAGGCCATTGAAGATTGGCCAATTCCAAGGAATGCTCATGAGGTGCGCAGCTTCATGGGGTTAGCAGGCTATTACCGGAGGTTTGTGGAAGGATTTTCTAAATTGCAAAACCTATTACCACCTTGCAATGCAAGGGAATCCGGTATGAATGGACCGATGAATGCGATGCCGCTTTTACAGAGTTAAAAAGATTGTTGACAAGTGCATCGATCTTGCGGGTACCAGACATGGATAAAGATTTCATGGTATGCACCGATGCCTCGAAGCAAGGATTAGGAGCAGTGTTGATGCAGGAAGGTGGGGTAATAGCTTATGCATCTCGAAAGTTGAAACCTCATGAGGAGCAGTATGCCACGCATGATCTAGAATTGGCAGCAGTAATGTTGGCACTAAAATTATGGAGGCACTACCTAGTTGGTAGAAGCTTCACCCTTAAAATAGACCATCAGAGCTTGCAGTACATCTTTACCCAAAGGGATTTGAATGCTAGGCAAAGGAGATGGAGTGAGTTCATGAGTGAATATGACTTTGGTATCTCTTACATCAAAGGAAAGGAGAATGTGGTGGCAGACGCTCTAAGCCGAAGGCCGAGACTTTTCTCCTTAATTCCCTTGAAGGTTGACTTGAGGGAAAAGATACTAGGACAACTATTGGGCGATAGTTGGTATCTAAAAGTAACCTCAGCTATTCAGAATGGAAAGGAACAGGAATTGAAGTATGATGGGTACCATCTTGAGGAAGATGGATTGTTGCGGTATCAGGGAAGGATGTATGTTCCTAAGGAAGGTGATATCAGGAAAACAATCCCTAGAGAGGCCCATAGATGACATTACTGTGCGCACCCAGGGGTGAAGAAGATGTATGCTGACATGAAGCAACTCTTCTTTTGGCCAGGTATGAAGATGGATGTAGTGGATTTTGTTTCGAAGTGCCTTGAGTGTCAACAAGTTAAGGCAGATCATCGTCACCCCGGCCGGTCTCCTACAACCGCATGATATTCCTATGACTAAATGGGAAGTCATTTCCATGGACTTCGTTGTAGGACTACCACTCACATCTCTGAGACATAATGCGATTTTGGTGGTAGTCGACAAACTGACCAAAAGTGCTCACTTCATTCCAGTCAGAGACACCTATGATGTGACAGATGTGGCAAGGGTATTCATAAATGAGATTGTACGTCTTCATGGAGTTCCTAAAAAGATAATCTCCGACAGAGACCCTAAGTTCACCTCCAGATTTTGGACAAGCATGCAATCAGCATTAGGGACACAGTTGAACTTAAGCTCAGCTTATCACCCCGAGACAGATGGACAGACAGAGAGGGTGAATCAAGTGATGGAGGACATGCTTAGGATGTATGTTATGGATCAACAGACATAGTGGGAGAAATATCTTCCTTTAGTGGAGTTTGCATACAACAATAGTCATCACAGCTCCATTGGTATGCCGCCATATCAGGCATTGTATGGAAGGCCGTGCAGGACACCACTCAGTTGGGACAGGTTAGAGGATCGAGTTTTAATAGGGCCTGAATTGATTCAGGAAATGGAGGAGCAAGTGTTACAGATTAGGCAGCGGCTGAAGGAAGCACAGGATAGGCAAAAGAGTTACGCTGATGCGCACAGATCAGATAGAACTTATGAAGTAGGGGATCGTGTATTTATTCGCATCAGACCAAATAAAAGTACCATTCGGTTTGGGAAGGGTACCAAGCTGTCACCTCGCTTTATAGGTCCATTTGAGATTCTTGAGAAAATCGGACCAGTTGCTTATCGTCTTGTGCTGCCACCCCCACTTGCATAAAACTCATAATGTATTTCATGTTTCTGTATTACGACATTACATAGCTGATGAGACTCACAAAATTCATTGGAAGGGATTGCAGGTCTCGGACGAGGGAACCTTCAGGGTCGAACCATTACGTATACTTGATCGTAGGGTTCGACAGCTCCGTAGTCACCATGTGGACCAAGTAAAGGTCCAATGGGACAAGTATAGCCCAGGGTCTGCTACCTGGGAGGACGCAGAGACCATGCGTCGAGATTTTCCCTCACTATTTTGACCATAACTTCGGGACGAAGTTTCCCGAAGGGTGGGTGTATGTAACGCCCATATTTTTGATTCGGCATATTTATTAGTTAGATACACCATACTTTATTTCTTATATATTCTGTTAAACTCAGCTCGACTGAGTAAACTATATTGGACCTCATTATATGATGTTACTCTGTTTTATGATTTCCCCATGATTATGATGTTACTATGTTATGCGATTATGATGTCATGATTATCATATGATTTCCTTATTTTACGATTGCAGTATATGTTTATATGTTTTCATTAATGAAATGTGAAATATATGATTCGGTACGTGGATACCATCTTCTTATATGAATTATTGAAATGTTATATGTCATACGCATCTATGATGAGCTAAAAGGTTACATGAAATAAAATGATAACATGGATCAATTGGCGATCAATGGAAAATGCTTTCTATAAATTGTATTTTGCAAAATACTAACCTACAGGACTCAAGGGCTATGGGATAGCCAGTTACTTGATCTGATATATATTGGAAAGGAAAAACATGTTCATACAGCAAACCTTAGCAGCCAAAATGAGGATATGATAACACAAACTGATAATCCCGATAGCAGCAAGTATGAGTTGATAAGGGCGTAGGCCCAGTATGTTGATAGGGATGGATGTGTTTCCCACCCTATGTTTCCATGAGACCCGAGGTCGTGGGAGGGCCTTGCTGAGACACGCTCCCCATGTTGTTGTGATGACGATGGTCGGATGCCTGCTAGGGGAGGATAGGTCCGCTATTCAGCCGACGCTATCGCTCTCAAGTTCTATGTGGTCAGATCGGTGAGTCCGACATCCACTGTTGTACTAGCAGAAGGAGGATAGGGAGGATGCTGGACGTAGGTTATGATGGGAGGATGTGTTAGTTAGTACTGTTGGGGGTTTAGTATTCCTTGATTCCGAGTTAGTGGAAGTAGGCACCCTTCCTGTACTTGATTGATTAAACTAATGTAAACATAAAGACAATGATGTTAAATCGTAAAGGGTTAACTGTTAAATAACCGAGGATGTTAAAGTAATTATACTATATATTATGCTTGCTCTTCTACATGGGGGTAGATACTATTATTAGTTAGCAAGTATGCATAGGCGGAATGGGGTTTGTTTATAGTACATATCCGACATGTGCATACACTGGCCATGCATGCACACCTTGTACGTGTACAATATTACTGGTGTATAACATACTTGTCATGCTTGAATAGTAGTATAAATGTCATAGATAACTCAGTTAAGGATACATCAATCAACTTAGGTAATGAATGGTTAGGTTGTCAATGTGTAAATAAGTGAATTAGTAATTATATGAAAACATTGTAATAATAAACTAAGACAAGTGTCGTCAGTTAACATTGTCATAGGAGAACTGTTGTGAATAGGGTAATGATAGTGTCTAATTAATTAGTAAAATTGTTTAAGCCCTCACAAGTGCTTTGTTTATAAGAACAAGGATGCTATGTTGATGATAGGGTACTCATGTGATAAACAAATAATTAAGAATACTATGATTAATTCACCTTTTATTATTGTTAAATGGTGATTTAATTATTATTATTAATTAATAAATGGTGATCTAATTATTATTATTACTTAATTAATAATATTCCAGCAACATTTATATCCCTATCGTAACAATTGCAATATAAGTAAGATTTAAAATATTGATTTATAAATTAATATTGTGTGATTATTTCCATTTCAAAAGTGAGCCATAATAGGATAATCATTTTTGGAATGAACGTGATGTGATGGACAATGGTTATTTAATTATTCAATGTTAATATTGGAATTTAAACCTCAAGATAAGTGGTCTCGACGGATAAGGTGGACCATTAAGACACATCATGTCCAAGTTGAAAAGGGGCAACTAATTATATAATATTTTATTAAAAACCTTAATAACAATAAATACAAGGTTTAGTGAAAAGACTTGTAATTAATAGACCTTGTCCCGAATGGATGACCTTTGGGTGATAATTCCCACCGTAATAAATACTTACGACCGTCAATCCAAAACCAAATAAATTTTCCATGAGAGTAATTAATTATACATTTTTATAATGAGACGTGGATGAATGAACTAGGGAAAGGAGTAAATGTTTGAGGGGCTCGAGAGGGGGAGTTTGGGGCGGTGGAGTAAGCCCAAGGTCTTCTCGAGGATGGACATGTATATAGAGGGGGAGAAGGTTGAAGGTTGGGGGAGGTTTTTTTTTGGTTTGGGGAAGAAAGAAGTTGGGAGAACAGAAAGTTTGGAGAACAGAAAGGTTTTGAGAACAGAAGGAACACTGCTCTCGGGATTATCAGATTGTGGGCTCGGGGGCTTGGAAATCCTTTGATTTCCAAGGGCCAGCAAGATAATAGTTGGTCGGTAGGGTGGACACTTCAGTTTGGCTGTCTAAGAGGTTATACAACCTACTACAACCTACGGTTAGCATCAGCATCAGGTAATTTCCTTGTTATTTACGCTATTTGATTATTATGCTAAAATCTTACAGTAAACATGCATGACTTGCTATTTACTGATTTACTAAGTTGTGAAACATATTCTTATGCCGGAACATGATTGTTGAAAAGAAAATAACGATATGTTTGTTTATTTTAAATTACGAATGTAAGGTTAGTGAAAACACGACAGTACACTAAATATTATTTAGGCACATAGTAATTGTTAGAAATTTACTTCCATAAACTGATAAAGTTTAAAACGTAGAAAATTAACTGAGAAATTTTACAAAGTGCTCTGCTGTAAAAACCAGAGCACTACAATATGCTTTACAGCAATCAGGTGAACATGTCTAGGATCCGTCAGGAAATGGCTCAAGGTGTTCACCGCAAATAAAATATTTGGTCTCATGTTCATCAGGTACATCAAGGACACAATCATCTGATGATACATCGTGGCATCAACCGACTCTGATGAAGCATCACTCAATAGATTCAAGTTCGATTCCATAGGTGTGGCCATGGCCTTGCATTCCATCATCCCGAATCGCTTCAGGATCTCTATTACATACTTCCCTTGTCCTAGGAAGATTCCATCTACACTCTACCGCACCTCCATACCTAAAAGGTAATGCATCATACCCAAGTCCTTCATCTTGAACACAAAATCAAGCTTCCTCTTCGTGTCGATAATCAATCCATCTAGTGTATCTTCCACTTCATCACTTGCCTTGTATTTCTCTATGCTACAATCTGCAGCATGCTTGGTCTTATAGATCCACTTGGAAGTCACAATAGACTTCCCTTTTGGTCTTGGGACCACATCCCAGACATCATTCTTCATGATTCGACTGGTATTCCTCAATCATGGCATTCTTCCATTACTACATCCCAAATCCTGGGAACTTCAGATTCTTCAATATCTTCAATAGATAGTTTTCTTTGAACTTTGTTTGTTGGAACAAATGTTGTAGCCCTTCTTTTGTAGGTGATTGTACATGATCTTTCCTACAAGTCAAATTCAATTGCATGATTAGAAACTTCTCATAGATTTCAAAACAAATTCTTACACATAAAGATATATGTCATACAATCATGCAATTATCTTATCCATTTCTTCAATACAACATTTATCCATATCCCGTAACTTTCTAGATGCCTTCCATGTCGACCAGAACATTGTTAAGAGTGCGCACAACTCCCAACATGTCAGCAAAGAGGTTTCATTCTAGATAAGTAGCAATGGAATGTTGTACAGTACCATAGGCCACTTACCCATTACTTTAGTAGTATCTTGTTCATTAATGCAACTTTTCTAAAAATGCATAATATACATCCTAAATCTAGGAACATGTACATGACTAAACAATATCATTTAAGTAATAAGAAATGACGATTCAGATACTTATCTTTGTTTGCTTGTTGGGTGGACTCCCTCTCAATATTTGCTTCCTTGCAAGAACTACTGGAGTGAGCTCCCTCTCAATCTTTGCTTCCTGGATTATCTGTCTTTGAACTTATATCCATCCTGGACCACTATGCATGGTTAAGTATGCACTAGTGTCATCCTCAAGATCTCATACATAATCATACATGCATTAGTATAATCTTAATACTATCAAAACATTATGATTCTAAATAATCTTAAACATGTATGGTTATGGTCATTTCATACACAGATAATTTATCACAAGCATTAGTATTCTTTTACTCATGCATATTCTTATATGACCATAGCACTCTTCATTAAGAAGCATAATATGCATAAACCCATGATTACTCAAACTTATAACTTCATGGATAATCATTATCAATCATACAAAAATATACTTATCTAAGATCCTAACACAAGGTAGGATTCTAACTTGATATAGGAAAACATACCTAGATTATCATGCTTGTCTAACATACCCAAACAATGTCTTATTTGTTCTCTTAGAGACCTTGTTCTAGCAACCTACATATCTCATAAGTTAATAATTGTAGAACCAAGTTATAAATACCTCATAAGTAGAGCTTCTATGTGATCCATGACTATGGATGAGTCTTTGTCTTCATGTCACCATGGTCTTATGTTCTTGATCTAGAACTTGATTTGTCTTTCTTGATGTACGCTTCATGTTAGTGGAAAACATCATCCTCATACAACACCACAATGTATTAGTACAATCATAAGTGTCATACCCCTAATCAATGAATGTCTTCTATCATTCTCATGCAAGACAAGTCTAAAATTGATCAATATTGTACTAACCTTAATAATATGAAGACAAGTTCATATCATAAACTTAATCGTGAACGGATTTCAAAACATACCTGAATCTCCTCAAGTCATACCTGTCAGTATTGCTTGTAGTCTTATTATGTAAGGCCTTAGCCTCATCTCCCTCTGGAACTGCAACTTCTTCACTTATGCAGGTGTCCAATTCATTCTCTTCTAGGATTAACCCAATCCGTTTTGATTTGTTGAAGCTGGAGTTGGAGCTGGCTAGGGTTTGATAGAGAAACCCTAAAAATCCAATTTTGAATTTGAAACTTCTGATTGGATGAAAAGATGCGCCTTGTTGAGATGATCAAGTTGTTATACTTCAATTTGAAATCTCCAAAATTTGACCCCTCAAAATTGGCTTTGAAACTTCCGGATCTTCTAGACAAAATCCCGAACTAGGGTTTGATAATGCCGAGGGCTCTACCCAGACAAAAAGTTCAATCTTGTGCTCCAAACTTTGATTTTTCTGAGGAGCATCCATCCGTGGTCACAGATTCCAAAAATTTCTCTTTTGCAGAAACCCTAATTTTCCACCTTTCCGATCAAAATCCCGATTTAGGGTTTGATGAAGCCCGACCTTCTGCCCAACCAAAAGTTCGATCTTGGTCTCTAAATTTCGATTTCTATGAGGAGCATCCATCCATGGTCTCATATTCCAAAAATTACAACTTTCTCCAAAACCCTAATTTCATGTAGCAGTGACAATCCAAAAATGAAAGTGCTCAGAATTCAATTCTGTTTGGACAGAAATATATGCCATATTGTTTCTTATGTATCTCTAAAATTTCGGATGCTCAGGGTCTGAAACTTTGACCTATGATAGACTGACCTGTCATATTTCCAACCCCACATATCTGAGCTCAAATTGATTCTTTGAGAGAGATATATGCCAAGTGTCCCAACGTGACCTGTTTATGGGATGAAATAGTATAGCGAACTTGTATGGTGTGCCACGTGCGACTGTTTCAACTTCATCTTCTGAAATCCAGACATATGAAACTACAGTTCATTCTCTAACTGTCACTTTTTATGGAATTCCATTTGGAGCTTCCTATCTAGAGATATGACCTTTTTTCCTAGGTCACCTGTTTAGGATTGCATTCTGGAAGAGGCAGAAACCCTAACTTTTACGGATCATATCTCACAAAGTACACCGAATCTGGGGTTGTCTTTCGGACACAACATACATGGACGTTTTACCTTTGACCTGCAGGAGTTTCAGATCCTGAAACTTTTCCAAAATGGATTTATAGATAAAGTTCCATGATGATTGGTTTTTACTATACCAAGCCCTAACTTCTGATTTGCAACAAGTGTCATAAATGCCATACCATGCCTTCCTTCAAGCTAGCTTTGATCCCATGTTAGTTTTTCAGCATTTAATTCAATCTAATATAGGATCTTAACTGAGAGAGCAACATGTACAACATATCAAACACAAGAGACAAGAGACACGAAGCATTTCATCGGGGAAAACCAAGAAGGTGAAAAACCCCACAACTTCCTCAGAGATAGAATGAGCATCAATACAAAAAACACAAAGATCAAAACCCACAACAAGAGATATTATCCTAGCAGCTGTGCCTCCTCCACTTGTTCGCACTCCTCCTCTCTCTCACTAATGTGAAGTGAGTGAGTGTGTGAATGAACAAATGAGAGAGTCACACTCTCTATTTATACTTTACTTTCACTTGACCTTTACTCAACTAGGTCGGCCCCAACTTAACCACTTAACATGAACTAACTCTGGGCTGAACCCACTAGGGTAGTATAATAACCCTTTGATCCACACAACTCATACAGGGTCGATCCCACCAAGGTGGTCGAATAACCCATCAAATATAAGTTGCGACACTTACAATAATACTTGTGACACTTGCAAATACAAGTGACGACACTTCCAATCAGAGGAATAATACATCTCCATTGGGGATACAATAAAGTAAAAATGTAATACATACAATATACAAGTGAATATCTTCCGAAGTTACAAATACATCAACACCTTGATAGTTTTGAAGGTTTTTTGGGCAAACAGATTCTAGAAAACATGAATATAATGGTGTCAGTTTCTACTTGATCCCGGTTTAGGAATGGATAGGAAAAGATTGAAGGTGATCCTTCTTTGTGGAAATAGCTTGAAGGCTTCCAATTTTTATCTTGTCCATCATTCTAGAACTATTTCGATAGAAGTAGTACCATCATTATAGCACTATTCTGGTAGAGGTAGGTATAATTTCATTTGATTTCAACATTTACTTTTACCCTTGCATTGAATTTGTTGTGCTATTTGATTTTAATTGCATCTCATTTTAAACAAGGTAGGATAGGAGTATCTGCCTCTAATGCATTTAATGTATTTGTTGTTAGATGTGTGTGTAGGTCTATAGTTACCTAGGATATTCTAGTGGGTTCTCATACACTCCCAAGAAGAGCACATGTCCCACAGTTAGAGCCATCTGTTAAGCCTCAAAGTGTCTGAAGCATTCCTTCCAAATGTACTAGAGTGAGGGGTTTATTTTTCTTTTGCAAAGGCCAAGTTCTGTGGCTATATTATGTAGAGTGTTCATTTTGGGGCTAACTACCCCTTGATTAGGTCATGGAAGGTCCCCATGGTATCCACCTCAAGGAGGTGGTCGACTTGTGTCCTTGCTTACTACCCTTTGGGTGGGTGTCTAGTGCCTTTGGGGAAAATCATTGGGACACATGGCCACACTCATTTTTTTATTTATAGAGGTGATTTTGCATGTAAGTACTGCTATACTCAATTTAGAACACCTCATTTTTCCCACTTGGACCTATTGTTTTGATGAAAAACCTATCCTCCTGGTCTCCAAACACATGATGTCATTCCTTAAAGAAGAAGCCTACATTGTAAAAAGGAGGGAATTGAGGAACAAGCATCTGTTGGGGTTTGTTTGGGAATGACACCCTCCTTTTGGCTCACCTTGCACTTGGTCGAGCCTAATTACACATTTTTATTCTTAATTGATGTCATTGTATGTTATAGTCTCCAGTTTGTGGGTGCACTAACCTTACATTTTATAATTTGTCATTAACTTTGTAGGCTCAAATTTGTAAAAGGTTTAGGGTTTTCTCCTATAAATAAGACAACCTCACCTCTTTTGTAAATCATGGAAAATGGTTCAAATATGGAAAATTTTCTTTTCCTATTGATTTATTGGAGCAATTGAAGCTAGGTGAACCTCTCCCTTGGATCTATTTTCTGCTTGAAGGATGAATTGATAATGTTCTAGGGTTTGCTTTTCCACATGCTAAGTTGATTCTAGACTAATCGTAATAAATCATGCTCAAGGGTGACCTAAGACACACTATATTTCTCATTCTTAATTAATGTTGGTAATTTTATCTCTGAACCCTAGTTTAACTTTTCTCTTGAAGTGATTTGGACTGAGTTAGGGTTTGTTTGCTAGTATTTTATCAACTTGCTTGAGGATACCTTCAGACAAAGGAGCTCTCCATTGTTTTGTTGGGCCTTGGACTTCTCTATTTTCCCTAATTAGGGTTTAACTACCTAATCCTTGAGGTTTCTATCCCTAGTTGCAATTATTAAAAACCATCTCAAAAGGAGGGACGTTAACCTCATTCTCTCATAGTTCTAGTGTTTGAGACAAGAATCTAGTATACTATCTATCAATCCTCTTTTTATCAAATATTGCATGTTCTATTTTATTTTATGCATAGAAATATTTTACCAATAGGAAAACCCTAAAAATCTAAATAAATCCAAAAATCCAAAAATAGATGTGATTTGGTATCTTTGGCCCACCCTAAAATTTGTCCTTAGAATTTTATCCATAAACCCTAGAGGTCGTTCTCTTTTGAGGAAGTTCATTGGGATTGGTGAAACACTCATAATTGGTGAATTAGAGGGTGTTTGGTATATCTAGCTTGACCTACAATCATGACCTACTCCAATAATCATATTTTCCTAGAGGGCACACTTTTTAGAGTGGTTTCCTTAGGAAGTCCGACATTATTTAGGGAAGTGTGAAATCACCATAAAAGGTGTGATATCTATTAAGTTTTGTGATAAAGTGAATAACTCCATTATTGCATGATTATTGGGTCTTGTTTAATATTGTTTGACTCTGATAAGGCACTGATCATAGCTATTAAGGTCTTGTGGAAGGTATTTTTGGTTTGTTTGTGGTTGCAATTATCTTCATTGATTAGGGTATCCTAATGGGTTTTTTAGTTACCCAAAGTGTTGAGAGGTTAGATTTTGGTGACATTTGGTTTAACACTCTCTCAAGCTTATAGTCACTAGAACTAGGTCTGCATAGCTTTGATTTTCAAATATGTACTACTTTGAGATATAAAACCTCACATCAGGGTTTTCTAATCGATGTTTTTAGGGTTGGCACTCTAGTGACTTCATTCCTTATTGTTGTGTTTTCCCTTTGGGTCACCTGCAACTCTCTACTTGTTAGCATAGGGTTTGGATTGGAAATTTCTTCATACTTAGGGCTCTGCCCCTTGGCCACCAATAACGTTGCTTCCACTGTTAGGATATTTCAATACTTTATCCTTGTACTACCTAGCATTATTTATTTTTCCTAGTTGTTGATGATGTCATTTTCTCCCTAGTGGTGTGCAGATGTCATCGAGGATCCATATACCAACTTCTGAGCCCTGCATGCATCATTTTAGGACCACCTTAGTTAGTTCCCCATTTTATAGAAACCTATTGAGTGTTCCAGTGCAGTCCACCTGAGTTATCTGACTCTTCTGGGGGGTTAGAGCTCTGGATGCCACTGATTGTGGCCTCATGCACTCTTTTCTGATTGGCATGCATGAAAGACTCACTATTATGCCCTCCTTAGTTAGTTAACTAATTGCAACTTTAGTTAGATAAGTTTAGGTTTAGTTCAGTTGACTTTGAGTCTTTCGAAGCACGTTAGTGGTGATAATCCCTATGCTAGACCAACTGAGGTTCGAATTCTCCTGCATGATTCAAATTCTCTCCATTCTAACATCATTGTTTATTATACTGATTATTGGAACATGTGATATTATTCTGCTCCTATCTGAGTTGTGTTCATTATTATTCTTCTGCTCTTTTTTACTGTAGTGTTCACTCTTCTTCAAATTTTATGCTCATTCTTTCTTTGTGAGGTATCCTCATCTCTTTAGATCTGATGTGACTTAGAATTTCACATGGTATCATATCCATTGAGAGAATAGGTTGAGAAGCTACTTTCGGTAGTGCACCAGAAGCCTCTAGATTTCCACAAGAAAATCCTGGTGCCATTGCATTGAATTCATTGGATAAATCCAATGAGGTCTAGCCAGGTGTGAAGGATCCAAATAAAAGTGCCTATTGTCCTAAAGCAATGCTTAGTAGTAGTATACCTCCATTATTGAGAGTTTTTTGCAGGTTATTCAAGTTTTTGAGTGCAACAATAGTTGTAGCACTTAAACCAGTTTTCTGCAATTGCAGCAGTTACAACAGTTTTCTGCAGTTGCAACATTTACAACAGTTTTATGCAGTTGCAGTAGTTTTATGCAGTTGTAGTAGTTTTTTTGTTTTTTTGTTTTTTTGTTTTTTTGTTTTTTTGTTTTTTTTTTTTTTTTTTTGTTTTTTTTTTTTTTTTTTTTTTTTTTTTTTTTTTTTTTTTTTTTTTTTTTTTTTTTTTTTTTTTTTTTCTGCAGTAGCAACAGTTTCACCTTGTATTCGCTCCAGTAGTTGTAATGGACAATTCTAACTCTCTTCTCTCTCCTAGTATCCTGACACCCTTCAATTATCTTGATTGGAGGGATGATATGCAGATGGTATTGCGCAACAAATCATTGTACAGGGTGACAATGGGAAAGGATTCCGAATGACATTCAGCTATGGAGAAAGCCAATTATCTGAATAGATTGGATGAAGCATTTGGTTTCATGTGTATTCATATTTCCAGAGATATAATCTTCCACATCGATGGATTGAAGACTCCAAAAGAGTTATGGTTGAATTTAGATACCCTCTTCGGAAAAAAAGATGAGCTAAGAGGCCATATTATGGAAAATTAGTTGATTGCTCCACAACCGAGCAATTTTGAGACCATTTAGCAATTATTTTCGAAATACAAATGCTTGGTTATGAAATGAAAGCAGTGTGGCATTGAGAATAAGGATGAGCAGCTAGTGCTATCCATTCTGAGAAATCTAGGTCCCGAGTTCTCCAACTTTGTCTCTACCTTCCATTCTGGGAAAATGTCAATCCCTGGTTGGAAGATTCCCTCCTTAGATGTTTTCACTGGACCTCTCATCCAAGAACAAGATAAGTTGATCCAGATGGGTCCCTTGAAGACCTCCAAAGATCAAGCTCTTCTAGATGGAGAACCAAAAAGTGTGAATGGGAAGGAGAAGCACAAGGGAAAGGATAAGAAGCCATCTAAACCCAAGATGAATGCCAATTCAAGTCCATTTGAAGGATCCTCCAACTATAAGAAGGACAAATAGAAGGGATTTGAGAAATCCAAGTGTTCCTATTGCAAGAAAGGAAACCACCCATAGAGATATTGCATGCAGAAGAAGAAAGATAAATTGAACAAGCTTCTTGAATCGCACAACATTGCCCTCCCAAAAGGTGCAAGAGAGACTGATTCTGGAAGTGATTCTGATGGTCATGAGAGTTTCCATGCACTGAAGGCTGTATTTTCAAAATCAAAATCCCTCCTCATAGATTTAGGAGCCTCCAACCACATGGTTGCTTCTATATAATCATTTTCTTCTCTAGATCTCAAAGATGGTCCGATTATTCACATGGGAGACAACTCTCAGATCTCTACTAAAGGGAATGGCACAGTGCATATGGAGCATGAAAAGTTCAAGAATATTCTATTTGTGCCTTCTTTGTTGGCAAATTTATTGTTTGTATATTAGATGACTCACATAGGTTCACCAAAGAAAGTGGTATTTGGTCCTGACACAGTTGAGATTGCATATATCTCCACTGGAAGATTATAGCGAATGGGTTTGCAAAGCATGCCTCCAAGGCATGAATTCTCACATTTTTTGCCATACTCTCTGCCTACCCCATCGTAATCTGATGAAGATCAGAGTGATACCTCTTCTAATGAAGATGAGGATCAAGATGTTGATGTTGAGAATAAAGTTCCAGGAGATTCAAATTCAAATCCAGATCCAACACATGCTCCCAATCCATGGCCAAGGCCAGCATGGGCTCAAAAATTCCTTGTAGCTGCTGGGAACACAGTTGGGGATCCATCCGACCATAGAACCACCAGATCTCAGTATCATGCAAAACTTGCACTATGTCATGCAGATCCACTTCTTTCAGAGAGGTGTTGCATGATGGTGGGGTTTGATCCACAATCTCTTGAGGATACTTTCCATGGGGGATCTACAACCAGGAAACAATCTCGGTTGTCTGACAAAAGGTACTCAAAGGTTCATGATTTGGACCACAATGAGCCATTCACTCCAGTAGAAAGAAGGGTTCTTGAAAGAGATGTTTTGAAAAATACAACTTCTACACAGTGGGAGGCACATCAGAGGAGCAGATCCAGATCTAGCACCTGCTTTTCTATCCTACAGAGGAGCAACTTGCCAATATTTTTGCAAAGGATTTCATCAAGGAAATTTTTTTCCTTCTCTGCTTAGCATGAAGGTTCTTTGAGTTCCCTACTACTGTTCTTTTTGAGGGGGGTTATTTTTCCCATGAGGTTTTTCCCCATTTCCTTGGTTCATGGACAGTTCTTTATTTTTTATTATTTATTTGATTGTATGGGTGACCTTTGGTATCGGTAACTAGGGCCCAAGATGCAAAGTATGGATTAAGGGGGGGTATTGGGATAATTCAATACTCCATCCTTGTCCTACCTAGCATTATTTATTTTCCTAGTTGTTGATGATGTCATTTCCCCCCTAGTGGTGTGTAGATGTCATCGAGGATCCATATACCACCTTCTGAGCCCTGCATGCATCATTTTAGGACCAATTCAAGTAGTTCCCTATTTTATAGGAACTTACTAAGTGTTCCAATGAAATCCACCTGAGTCATCTGACTCTTGTGGGGGGTTAGAGCTTCGTATGCCACTGATTGTGGTCTCATGCGCCCTTTTCTAACTGGAATGCATGACAAACTCACTATTGCACCCTCCTTAGTCAAGTAACTGATTGTGACTTCAGTTAGCTGAGTTCAGGTTCAGTTCAGTTGAATTTGAGTCTTTCAAAGCACTCCAGTGGTGATAATCCCTATGCTGGACCAACTGAGGTTCGAATTCTCCTGCATGATTCAAATTCTCTCCATTGTAAAATCATTGTTTATCATACTGATTATTGGAACATGTGGTATTATTTCTGCTCCTATCTGAGTTCTATTGCATTATCATTCGTTTGCTCTTTTTTACTGCAGTTTTCACTCTTCTTCAAATTATTTGCTCATTCTTTCTTTGTGAGGTATCCTCAGCTCTTTAGATCTGTTGTGACTTAGAATTTCACATCCACCAGGTGTACTATTTAGTGTCATGATGCATGGTTGGTAGAATCTTAGTATGATGGTTGTATTGATGTATTAGCTGGTTAGGATACATTTGTATCCCTAATTCTTGTCTAATGGTGGTTCCTCATGATCTTTTGAGGAACCCATAAGAATATGCTTCAGATATCATACATGTCTCGATGAAATGGCTATCGTGAAGCTCCTCCTAGTTGGTTGAGATGTATGGAGACACCATTGGTTTTTGGTATGGCCTTGCTTGCAACCCTTTACTTTGAAGGTAATACATAATGTTTTAGACTTGATATAGTTGTATAGTTCCATTAGCATGTAAATATTTTCGACTGACTCCATTCTTACTTTTATTTCCTATAGATAACAATCCAATGATGCTTGACCACAAACCTCCGTAGGCATCACTAACCTAGGTACATTGGGTTTTGTTTTCCCCTCAATCGATTTGATGGTCTAGTTATCTTATACGAAATGGAGGGTTACTTGGCCACCTTGTCTTTTTGACCATTTATTATTTCTATATACTTAATATTTATCTAGTAACTAATTTTAATGGAGATTTCCTCCTCTTAGTTGTAACAGTGCTAGGTTTTTTTCACATATATCCATGGCTTGACCATGTTTGCACTTGAATAATAATAATATCATATTTGGTTCTTTATGAATCTCTTGGATCTATATCACTATTTGGTTTTATGGTTACATATTTGTAAACTCTTATTGAAAATGTTAATGTTGCATAACTAATGATGAAAGGAAGTCCGTGGAAGAGTTTTTGAATTCGACAGTTACATATTTGTAAACTCTTATTGCAAATGTTAATGTTGCATAACTGTTGTAATTGGTCTTTTCAAGGGTTCTCACACTTATGAATAAGTATAAAACACATTTTGTTCATAAAAAAACTTCAGTTTTGTTAGATGGTATTGATTGATATCAATTTTATATGCATTGTAATGTACCAACTTAGGATTGTGGCACAAAAACTCACGACTTCTCAAAATTGACTAAAACAGTGATTGTGGAAGCTAGAATTGTTGGAGATGGGCAAGATCAAAGGCTAGGGATGGATGGAAGGCTCTGATATGATTTTATACATATGCAAAACATAATGATACCATTTATGTTTCAAGAACATCCCGGCTGAAATCTAATCCAATGTTCCTGGGGTTCTCAACATATACAAACTAGTATGGGTAGGAAAATTGACTGAGGGTAGGAGAAGGTTGTTTAAGACATCAGAGAGGTTAATTAAAATTCATTTACATTCATATAATAATTAAATATCATCTCAGAAATTTATATGTAGATCTGGGAAAGTCTTACAACAAAACTAGTAAAATAGCAATTCAGGACAGCTCAACTAGTTCAACTTTTGGATTCCCAAAAAGTGCTCAAAGTCCAACGAATTTATGAAAAAGGGGATGTATCATGACATATCACATTTTATATAACTTCATAAATATGAATGAATTCATTTGGATTTATTCTCATTGACTTATGAATCAAACACTGCAAGCTAGTCAAATTCTAACTTAATCTAGAGAGGGTAGAGAAATATGAGATAAATCTGAATTCTGTAATTTTATTCAAGCTGAATGATATAAGAGGATGAATTTAAATTTTATTACATCATACATGGGCCAAGAGGACCCTCGTATCATTAAAAAAACATTCTCTCCATTTCTACTGAACATTACAACACTAGAAATCAATGAATGGAGTTGAGATTCGAACCACAGCCTTGTATAAGCTTCCTGAAATTATACCACTGATATAAGAGTATTAAATTCACTTTAATTAAATCATAAATAGGCTGAAATACTTCTCAAAACATCATGGAAAATATCTCTTCTTCTACACCATAAACTAGCTCTAGAAATCCATAGGAAGCTTGGAGATTCGAACTTTGAAATGGATGATGATTTTTCTGATCTTCAAATTCGACTTGATCAACTATAGGACCTGCAAATAAAATCAATGAAAATGTCTGAATGGCATCATCATCTCACAGAAATATGGGGCACATCTCCCATGCTTGACTATGGGCACATCTCCGAAGTCTCAAATGCCCAAATGCATTCATACAATTTATCAAACTAGCAAAAGAAGTGAAAAGGAGTTTCTTGTATTCTTTTATAGAATTTTGGGAGACTTGTTGAGCAAGTTGAATAGCTTGGTGACCTGTGAGAACCCTTCAACATGGGCCACCCATGAATGGATGAAGAAAGCTTACTTTCTTTCCTTGCTTTGCTTTGATTTGCCTTTCCTTCTTTTTCCTCTTTTTCTGACTTTCCTTCTTTTCTGAACTTTCCCACTTTCCAGAATTTCCTGCTTTCTGGATTTATGTTGCTTTTCTTGAAATATTCCTCTTTTCTCATTTTTGGCATCATTTTTGGACTCTAATGCTTACTTGAATTCTACCCCAAGTAACTCCTCCAACCTTATCCACAAATTTGACTTGGTGGGCCAATTTATCCATTTATTCAGCATAACAATAAAAATATTAATTGCAGCAATAATATTAAATGCACCATAATTATTTATTCCAAGTGGGTATTAAACTATGGATAAAATTAAATGCACATTTCTAATTAATTAATTGCCTGGGATGCAAAATTTAACCCCTCATTAAATTACTTAATTCAATCTTTCACTAGGATCCATGGGGTTTGATCTGATTCATGGTGCTCTCAAAATGGGAACATGATAGTCCTCCCCTCCCAATATTGCTTGTCCTTAAGCAAGAAACCAACTCCAACCATCTATGAAGCCAACAGACGACCTCACTCCTCAAAATATGTTGCTAGCTATCTAGAATCAAAATCCTCAATTCCAAGCAAAATACCAAAGTCCATCATGTTTCTACTGCACCACTCTGATTATATTTGGATCTTGAAGATTGATCCCAGGGTCACATTGCTTATGTTGCATTCCTCCAGACATCAATGCAAAATGAAACGACTCATAAATTCCTGGATTCCACTACCATTGCTACATGTCTCCCAATAGCATTGATGCTTGTGGAAAACTATCATCCCAAATAATTCCAAGGGTCCCATTGTCTTATCTACATCCTCACAAACATTAGTATCAACAAAAATAATATATCCTCATGGGGGATGTCCAAAACACTGCACCAAACTGGAGGTTCATTACTCCCAAAGGATTATTGAATATCCTCATAAGCCATGTGCAAACTAGCACTACAATCCCCATTCCTAAGACATAGATGGAAATGCAATTGTGAAATTGAAACACAACATATATAATTGAACAAGAAATCAATTACAAGAGATGAACTCAGAAAATATGTGTAAACTGTGCAAAAGGCTTGCAACAGTGCTCTATTGAACTCAGAAGTAGAAGACAATACAATGTGCAGTTAGAATGACTGAATAATTGGAATTAACCAAGGAGGTCATTCGATGTGCATTCACAATGACTGAATAATTCGAATTAACCAAGGAGGTCATTTGAATATACTACATGGAGTAGCTTGGATCCACTAGGAGTCCTCATCATCAGATCAGTGAGGTCATCAATGCACTAATAACGGTCAACCAGGTGTCAAACTGAGTCTAGCTGAGTGTGGTAGATGTAACTGGCACATGGAGGCACTAATGTAGGGAACGAGGCTCAGTGGAGGGTGCATGGGGAGCTAACTGGAGTCAAAATAGGCAATCTAGTCTCACTAGGGGTCCAACAGAGTGTTTCAGTTAGTTAACAGTCAATCAATCCTCAAATCAAGGAGAGATCCACATATAACTCAACTAATTGAAGTGTAACTGAGTGGTAGGTGAAGAAGCGCGCCTTTCACAAGTGGTAGGTGAAAGGTGGGCGCATCACTGACTAGGAGGGATAAAAATGAGTGGAAATAAGCTCTCGGGGCTAGCAAACTGGGGACTGGGTGCTAGAGGACACCTCACTGATGACTGGGAGGCATCCAAAATTGCATGATATGCATGATCTGCATGACTGCATGACTACATTACAACATGATGAGAATATCTTAACACCCCCCCTCAAGCTATACTATGTAGTAAAAAATAAAATATAGGGCCCCGGTAACTAGACCAAAGGTCACCCCAATACAATAATCCAAAACTGCTAGAAATAAATCTTAAGTGAGGAAAGAGGGAAAACCCAATGGGAAGAAAGCTCCTGCTCAAGCTGAACATAAAAGGGTCTAATCTGTCTCCACCATGATGGAAATCACCCCCAACAGTGAACGGAGGTAAGAGAACTTATTCTCAGTGAAGATATTGGTGAAGATGTCTGCAATTTGCTCATTGGTAGGGAAATATTGCAAAAAAATGGTTCTTTCATGCACAAGCTCTCAGATGTAGTGCATGTGGATATCGATAGCACTTTGATTGTCACAAAAGATGACAGTCGAAGTAGTACTACCAATATCAAACTCTGCCAAAATACCCTGCAACCAAACTGCCTGAATGCAAGCATTGACTGGTCCTCGATACTCTGCCTCTGCTGAAGATAAGGAAATGGATGCCTTCTTTTTTCTTGAACAGCAAATAGGCCCAGTTCCAATCATGAAAAAATAACCAGAAGTGGACTTCCAATCAATACTATCACCCTCCCAATCTGAATCAGTGTACCCAACCAAATCTAGCTCAGAATCTGCAGCATAGTGTATGCCAAAATGTCTAGTACCCTGCACATAGTGCAAGATCCTTTTGGCTGCCGACCAATGGAGCTCATGGGGCTGCTACATATATCTTGATACAACACTCATGGCATAAGATATATCAGGCCTTGAGTGTGTCAAGTATAGAAGAGAACTGATCAATTGTCGATACAATATAGTATCTGCAAGCGGTGTAGAATCTCCCTACTCAAGACTGATTCCCGAGAGGAATGGGAATGGGGTTGCCTTACAATATGACATATTGAATTAGTTTAACAGGTCTTAAATATATTTTTTCTGAGATATGGTGATCCGATCAAAATTTTGAGCAATCTCAAGCCCCGAAAATTGTTTTAGCAAGCCCAAATCGCTCATGTCAAAAGCTAGATTTAAAGCAGTTTTTAACGTATCGATTGAACTGAGAGTGCTACCAGTTATCAAAAGATCATCAACATAAATAAATATAATCAGAAAAATACCTTCAGTTTTCTATAGGTACACATTTGGATCTGATTTGCACCTTCCAAAGTTTTGTGAGAGAAGGAAGGAGTCCATCTTAGCATACTAAGCTCTTGGGGCCTGTTTTAAGCCATACAACAATTTCTTCAATCTGCATACTAAATTTGGATCTGATATATATCCTTCTGGATGCTTCATATATATTTATTCTTTCATATCTCCATGGAGAAATGCACTGTTCACATCCATATGGTGCACTTCCCAGTGCTTGGATGCGGTAATGGCTAAAACTAGACAGATAGAATCCATCTTTGCAACCGGTGCAAAGGTCTCAGTGTAGTCCACTCCTTGGACTTGGGAGAAACCTTTTGCAACC
Organism: Larix kaempferi; assembly: GCA_027924585.1. NCBI lineage: Eukaryota > Viridiplantae > Streptophyta > Pinopsida > Pinales > Pinaceae > Larix > Larix kaempferi. Next base: position 1,197,513 of record BSBM01000338.1, on the reverse strand, counting down.
AACTGAGCTTTGTATTTGTAGTTTGAGCCGTCAGCAACAACCTTTGTGTGGTAGACCCATTTACATTGGACTAATTGCCTCCCAGGTGGAACAGAAACTAGCTCCCAGGTAGCATTCTTTTGAAGAGAACTATACTCTTCATCCATGGCGGTTTGCCATCTCGGATCTCAGTGGGAATGATAATATGATTTAGGATTTGAACCTTTCATCAAAAAAAATTCTTAGATAGCAAAGGATCAGAGAATGAAAGAGCCATACCTATTCTTTGAAAGTCTGCTTGAGTCCTCCTTGGATCGATAGGATTTCCAATGTTTTGACCAACAGAATTGAGAGTATTTTGGGCCCACTTTGGAAAGTGTTGGGTAACAACTGGATCAGATTATGAACCTGATATATCATGTTCATCAAAGTCTAATAAAATATCATAAATATCAGAACTAATATTGTCATCATCTTCTTCAAATTCTTCTTCTTGTAGAGGCAGTAAATCAACAGTTTCTTCCTAGACTAGTTCTAGATTTTGAAGAAGTTCTTCAAATATGACACTTCACTCAATGAATATCTTTTTGGATCTGATATCCATTATTTTGTAGCCTTTTTATTCTTCAGCATATCCCAATAGGATGCATTCAACACTTTTCGGATCCAAATATTTTCTCTTTTCAGTCGAAATTCTAGCCCAAGCGGTTGAGCCAAAAACATGGAAATTGGACACATCAGGTTTGTGACCAGTGTAAGCTTCAAAAGGTGTAATATCAGTCAAATATGAATGCGGAACTCTATTTTGAATGTATGCAGCAACATTCATGGCCTCAGCCCAAATTTTTTCAGCCAAATCTTTTGATTCAATCATACAGGTTGCCATCTCTTTTAGTGATCAGTTCTTCCTTTCCGCTACACCGTTCATCTGAGATGTGTAGGGAACTATGTGCTGGATCTGAATGTCGCTTCAGCACAAATTTGCAGAATCTCTGATTTGATATGTTCACCTCCATTATCATATCTAAGACCTTTTATCTTCCTCTCGGTGGTAGTCTCAACAAAAGCCTTAAAAAACTTGATTTTTTCTAGTACTTCTGACTTGTTTTTAGAAAGAAAACCCATGTATATATGGAGAAGTCGTCGATGAATGTAAAAACATACCTTGAGCCATTCATGGATATATGTGGAAGTGGACCGCTGATATCAGAATGTATCAGCCCCAAAATGCAAGAATCTCTGCTAGCTTTGCCTCGATCAAATTTGTGCTCGGGGTGCTTCCTAATGACGCAACCTTTGCATATTCCCTTCGAGGATTTGATCATCGGAAGGCAATCAACCATGGAATTTTTCTGTATCAGCTGCAAATATTTATAATTTAGGTGTCCAAACCTTTCATGCCATAGCCTACTAACCTCATTGCCATGAGTTAGAAGAGCGGCGAGCTTGTCATGCGGCAGAAAGTATGAAAATTCATATGAGGCTTTTGAAACATGATTGGCTTTTCCCACCGCAATAATTTTTCCACTTTTGATTTCAGAAATTTCAACTTTGTTAGGAAGAATACAACTTACTTTTTTGAACCAGTGTGTGTCATCTGATATATAGAAAGAAGATTCGAAGCTAAGGAGGGTAAATAAAGAACATTGTGAAAACTGCCATGCTCTAAATGAATAGTACCTTTGCCCTTTGAGGAAATTTGTGAGTCATCTCCCATGTGGATGGAGATGGTGTTGTTAGGATCAAATTCTAATAGAGAATCTTTATTTGCATCCATGTGGTTAGAAGCTCCAGAATCTATGAGAAGAGTGGTGGAGTTTGAAACAGTTGCCATGAGTGCATGACATCTTTCGAGATGATCATTTTTGTCCTTCTTCCTTGCACCGTCAGGAAGGGTTATGTTGTTTTTCTCCAAGAGAAGGGCCATATGATCTATGGTATTCTTCATGCATGATATTTTATGATGATAGCCCTTGCTGCAATAAGAACATTTAGTCTTATCTTTTCCCTCATTTCCTTTTTTCTTGTTTCTTGAAACGGATGGCTCATCCAACTGCTTGGTTTTCTCTCTTTGCTTGGAAGGGTTGAATTTTGGCTTCTCTTTCTTTTGCTTCCCTTTTCCATTCATAGATTTGGACCCTCCAACAAAAAGGGCTTTATATTTGGAGCTTATGGACCCCATTTGAACAAGCTTAGCATGCTCCTTAGTGAGAAATTCAATGAATGCATTTAAGGTAGGCATTTTCCAATTCGGGGTTGTGAGCTTCCCGAAATTGAAAGTAGAAACAAATACCGAATAATCTTTTCCAAGTTTTGTGAGAAAAGAATCAACTGTTTATCTTCCTTTACAACTCCACTTTGCTTCAATTGTAATACCAAGTGCTTGAATTTGGTGAAGAACTCATTTATGGTTTCTAAATTCTCAGGATTCAAAGCAATCAATTCATTTTCCAATTGAAAAGACCGCATATCATCTTGCTTTCCAAATATCTTTTCAAGTTGCTCCCATACTACTTTTGGAGTAGACAATCCACTGAGGTGGAAATGAAGATCCTTAGAAATATTGAGGCAAAGAAGACCATATGCTTCATCCAATTTGTTGAAGTGTTTGGATTTCTCAATGAGTATATTTGGCTCAACTTCGAGGCTCATGGTGACTCTATAGAACCCTTTTGAGTGCAACACAATCTCCATGTCATCCTTCCATTCAAAGTAATTGAAAGGAGTGAGAAGCGTTAAAGAAGAAGAGTCCGTCTCAATTATAGCGAATGCTAATGTAGGAGTGATAAAACCTGTAAATCACAAGAAAACAAGAACAATAAGGTCAAACAATCCAACCTTTTGAGAGTTGCATCACACCCAGCATAGGATATCAAGAAAGCTTGAAGATCCAATGATTCATATCTAGGAATTCTATGGAAAACTCACGGCTTCTAGAGTGGATTGGAGAGAATGTTTGGTACTGCATGACCAAGAGCGAATGCACATGAGATTTTGCATGCCACTACTACAATATTTTTGAGCAAAAATCACTCAATCTTCATGTAGAACACCTGTAGAAAAGAATTCTTGCCCCTTCCATGGCCTTGATACCATGTGAAATTGAAACGCATTAGATCTAATTGAACAAGAAATCAATTACAAGAGATGAGCTCAGAAAATATGTGTAAACTGTGCAAAAGGCTTGCAGTAGTGCTCTATTGAACTCAGAAGTAGAATACAGTACAATGTGCAGTCACAATGACTAAATAATTCAAAATAACCAAGGAGGTCATTCGAATATACTGCATCGAGTAGCTTGGCTCCACTATGAGTCCTCATCATCAGATCAATGAAGTCATCAATGCACTAGTAACAGTCAACCAGGTGTCAAACTGAGTCTAACTGAGTGTGGTAGATGTAATTGGCTCATGGAGGCACTAATGTAGGGTAGGAGCCTTAGTGGAGGGCACATGGGGAGCTAACTGGAGTCAAAATAGGCAATCTAGTCTCACTGGGGGTCCAATGGAGTGTTTCAGTTAGTTAAAAATCAATCAATCCTCAAATCAAGGAGAGATCCATAGATAACTCAACTAACTGAAGTGTAATTGATTGGTAGGTCAAGAAGGGCATCTTTCACAAGTGGTAGGTGAAAGGTGGGCTCATCAATGACTAGGAGGGATAAAAATGAGTGGAAAGAAGCTCCCAGGGCTAGCAAACTGGGGACTGGGTGCTAGAGGACACCTCACTGATGACTGGGAGGCATGCAAAATTGCGCGATATGCATGATCTACATGATTGCATGATATGCATGATATGCATGACTGCATGACAACATGATGAGAATATATTAACACCCATGTCCAACCAAAAATACTAAATACAACACACAACATCCATAAATGCATATAAAATTGATCACAAAATATGGATGATGTGTCCATAAAATTTCCCCTAATGCAATCAACAAACTTACCTCTTGGGTTACTCAACTCCCTCATGTAACTACCCATCCAATCAATGGATGAGCGCATACTCCAACTTAGTGATCCAGATGGATGGTGGTGAATCAAATCTCTATAATATCCATCCATCATGGTTGGCTCAACTGAAAATATATCATGTGCCTTCTTGACATCAAACTCCCCAAGCACATGCAAATCAAATTGTACTTCATATGCCCAAAGCACACAAGTACCAAAAATTAAAACATTGTAGTTCCAATGACAAGGGTGAAAGTCCCATGTCCAATCACAAAGAGGATAGGTATCATCACAAGTCCATGGAGGCCCTTGCTGCTCACAAAAGATGTAAAATGTATCCAATAAGTCTCCATAGATGCAAGCAAGAATATCACTCATGTGTCTTTTCTCCAAAATAGGAAAAGAAGAGATGCTCCAACCCAATGCTCCAACTGGAAAGAAAGATGCTTCCCTATGTGAGTGCTCCCAATGGCTCAACTCTCTGCAATTGGTCCAAAGATGAACCAAATTTCTGCAACAAGTATACACCAAATATGTGGATGCATCAACTCCATCAAAAGCTGGTCCATCAACCATGAGCTCCTTTGACTCCTCATTGGAGGAATCACTCACTCCAAGAAGAAACTCAATTTGGATCTGGAAGGTAGTATGTGCTTAGAGTTGATCATCTGTAACTTTAAAATTCCCAGCACATGCATATCATCATGAATCTCATGAACCACCATATCATGAGGTTCCTCGATAGAAATCTGAATGTCATCAACAGAAAGAGGATGGCTGATTTGGATGTAGGAGGAAGCATGTGATTTCTGCAATTCTTGGTGAAATTGTTCTACCTCCATCTTGGATTCCAAGAGGGCACCTTGAATGCTTCTCAAAGAATCTTGGGTGGTCATCCACTCATCATTGGACCTACAAATATCTTCATCATCCTTCAAGTATGATTCCTGCAACATATGAAGAAGATCATGCAAGTAATATCTGTCAGAAAGCATATGTGAAAATTTACCTTGGGTTGTAGTCTTTGCTTTCAGAATTCTCTCCTTGTTAAGTACTTTGTTCCTTATGCACATGTGCTCTATTCTGCACTTCATCTTCACGAAGCCCATAAGGAATGAAAGAAGACTTGGTTTTTTGCATCCAGTCAAAGAAACCCTTGAGGTCCCTTTCATCTCCTTTCTTGAACCTTTTCAACTGCTTGTAATGAAAGATATTGATGGATGGCACATCCATCATCAATTCAGCCTCATGCTTCTTCACCTTGTCAGGTGGTCTACCCGGTGGGTGGTAATCAAGAATATTATCATGTTGTTGTGGTGACTTCCATATGAACCCAATATGATGTAAGTAATCCATACTTGTGCTTTGAATGGTGGCGAGGCCCTCAGTATCCCCCACAATGTCACCAAGCTTTACTATGGATATCATGCCATGGGATAAATCTCCATCTGCTATGTAATATTTCCACCCATGTATGAATAGAGAAGTATGGTAAGCATCATGTTGCAGCCACATATGCCTTGCATGCTTCTCAATGTTCAAAACAGATTTGAATGCAACAACAGATCCATTACTAATGCAAAAATAACTCTTACCCATGTGAGCTAGTATTGCACAATCTTGAGTCTCCATCTCGGTAATGTAGCTATCCATCCAATTCAATGATGAATAGGATTCTTTGCTTGCTGATCCAAATGGAATGTAATCAGCCATATTCATCAAGGATAATCCTTACTTACATGAAAGAGGCTCACAATCTCTCCGGAGTGAAACAAGTGTCTGGCAATCATTCTCCAAGTCAATGCTTCCTTGAAGCACTTGTAAATATGAGGACTCCTTATGTCTTCCTTGGAAATGTTGCTGCTCCATAAGGTCATGTGTACTATTAGACACACACATATGATCATATGTGTGCTCCTACAACTCTTGAGAATCATGCAAAATTTCTTTTAAAAAATCAGGATTCTCACAATTTTGGATCTCATCACTAGAAGGATATTTTCTACCAACCTTATCATAAGAAATGGCTGCCATATCAAGATGAAACCAAGGAATTTGTTGAATGCAAAAATCAGAATAGTTTTCATATCCTTGTGACATCTCTATCTCTTCATTGTGAAAATATTCATAGCAGATCTAAGAGTTGATGTATACCTCACAAGAAGAATTAAGCAGAAAATAGAAGAAGACTACAGAATGGAGCAGCAGGACATAGATGCAATAGAACTCAAATAGGAGCAGAAAATCACACATGTTTCATTCATCTGTATATTAAACAATAATGATACAATGCACGGGATTTGAATACCAAGGGTGTAATTCGAATTATCTTGCATGGATAGATCAAAAGATCAGTGGAGTGTCATCAAAGCACAAGTAACCATCAACCATGTGTCAAACTAAGTCTAACTGGGTGTAGAATGTGTAACTGATGCATGGAGCACTGATGGAGAGCACATGAGGAGCTAACTGGAGTCAAAATAGTCAATCTAGGCTCTTTGGAGGTCCATCAGAGTGTTTCAGTGAGTTAACTAGGCCATCTATCCTTAAATCAGGGAGCAGATCCATAAATCAAGGAACTAACTGAGTGTAATTGAGTGGTAGGTGAGAGAGGGCGCCTTTCACATGTGGTAGGTGAAAGGAGGGTGCACTAAGCACTAGGAGGGATATAAATGATCAGAAAGAATCTCCTGGGGCTAGAAAAATGGGGACTAGGTGCTGGGACTAGTGACTGGGATTCATGCAATTGCATTCCTGCATGCAAATGCATGACTACATGCAATTGCATGCCTGCATGCAAAAATTCATGCATGACTGAAATGAAAAATAATGATAATGATGGTAGGACTAGGATGGAGTATAGGAATATCCTAACACCCCCCTAATCCATCTTGGGCCCTGGTAACTAGGACCAAAGGTCACCCATACAATGATAAAAAAATAAGAACTATCCATAAACCGAGGAAATGGTGAAAACCTCATGGGAAAAATACCCCCCCTCAAAAGAACAAGGAACTCAAAGAACCATCATACTAAGTAGAGAATGAGAAAGTTTTCCTCAATGAAAATTTTTGCAAAAAACTTGGCAAGCTGATCCTTTGTAGGATTCCAATGCAAGTGCTAGATCTAGATCTAGTCTTCTGATGTGCCTCCCACGGTGTAGAAGATGTATTGGCAAAAGCAAGTCTTTCAGGAGACCTTTCTGCTACTGGAACGAATGGCTCATGATGAGTCTTTCCAAAAGATTTTGGATCGAACCCCACCATCATGCAACATCTCTCAAGAAGAGGTAGATAGCATAATGCAAGGTTGGCATGATACTGAGATATGGTAGTTATGTGATCAGATGAATCCTCAACTGTGTTCCCAGTAGCTACAAGGACTGTGTGATCCCATATTGGCCTTGGCCTTGGATTGGGAGCATGTGTTTGTTCTGGATCTGAATCTAATTGTTCTTCAACTTTGATCTCAACATCAAGATCTTCATTTTCATATTCATCTTCATTAGAAGAAGATTCACTCGGATCTACATAAGATTCCGAAGGAGTAGGAAGAGAGAAGGGCAGAAAATGTGAGAACTCATATGCCTTGGAGGCATGATTTGCAAACCCTTTCACTATAGTCTTACCAGTAGAGATCTCTGTAATATCAACTGTGTCGGAACCAAAGATCACTTTCTTTGGTGATCCATTGTGAGTCATCTGATATACAGACAAAAAAATTGCTGCCAGAGAGGGGACGAATAGAACATTCTTGAACTTGCCATGCTCCATATGTATTGTACCCATCCCTTTGGCAGAGATCTGAGAGTTGTCTCCCATGTGAATAGTAGGGACATCTTTGAGATCTAAAGAAGAAAATAATTCTTCAAAAGCAACCATGTGGTTGGAGGATCCTGAATCTATAAGGAGGGCCTTTGATTTTGAAAATCCAGCCATCAATGCATGACATTTCTCATGACCATCAGATTCACTTCCAGAATCAGACACTCTTGCATCTTTTGGAAGAACAATGTTGTTATGTTCAAGAAGCTTGGTTAATTGATCTATTTTCTTGTGCATGCAAGATCTCTCTGGGGGGTTTCCTTTCTTATAGTAAGGATACTTAGATCCATCAGATCTTTTATGTTTGTCCTTCTTGGAGGTGGAGGCCCCTTTTGATGGACTTGACTTGGCTTTCATCTTGGGTTCAGATGGCTTCTTGTCCTTGCCTTTGTGCCTCCCTTTCTCATTTTCACTATTTGCTTCACCAGCTAAAAGAGTTTGATCTTTGGAGGCCTTGATGGCACCCATTTGGATCAACTTGTCTTGTTCTTGGATGAGAGCTGCAATTAAAACTTCTAAGGAGGGCATCTTCCAACCAAGGATTGACATTCGCCCAGAGTGGAAGGTAGATACAAAGACTGAAAATTCAAATCCTGGCTTACTCAGAATGGAGAGCACCAATTGCTCATCCTTCTTATCAATTCCACACTGCTTGCGTTGCATAACCAAATGTTTGAATTTCAAGAAGAATTCTTGAATGGTCTCAAAACTGCTTGGTTGTAGGGAAACCAATTCATTTTGTAGAACATGGCCTCTTAGCTCATCTTGTTTGTCAAAGAGGGCCTCTAACTTCAACTTTAACTCTCTTGGATTCTTAAACCCTTTGAGATGAAACAATAGATCTCTAGAAATATGAATGCACATGTAACCAAAGGCTTCATCTAATCGATTCAGATGCTTGGTTCACTCCACAGCTGAATTTGGTTCAGTTTCTCTTCCCATTGTTATCATGTATAGGGATTTAATTCTCAAGGACATTTCCAAATCAATATTCCAATCAAATTAATTGAAAGGAGTCAGGATTCTAGGAGTGAGAGGAGTATTCGCATTGCTCATCTCAATTGCTGGAGCGAATACAAGGTGAAACTGCTGGAACTTCGAATTACCTGCAAAAAACTCTCAAGAATGGAGATAGACTATACTCTCAACATGCTCTGATACCATGTGAAAATATTCATAGCAGATCTAAGAGCTGATGTATACCTCACAAGAAGAACTAAGCAGAAAATAGAAGAAGAATGCAGAATGGAGCAGCAGAACATAGATGCAATAGAAATCAGATAGGAGCAGAAAATCACACATGTTTCATTAATCTGTATATTAAACAATAATGATACAATGCACAGGATTCGAATACCAAGGGTGTAATTCGAATTAGCATGCATGGATTGATCAAAAGATCAGTGGAGTGTCATCAAAGCACAAGTAACCATCAACCATGTGTCAAACTGAGTCTAACTGGGTGTAGAAGGTGTAACTCATGCATGGAGCATTGATGGAGGGCACATGAGGAGCTAACTAGAGTCAAAATAGTCAATCTAGGCTCTCTGGAGGTCCATCAGAGTGTTTCAGTGAGTTAACTAGGCATATGTCCTTAAACTAGGGAGCAGATCCATAAATCAAGGAACTAACTGAGTGTAATTGAGTGGTAGGTGAGAGAGGGCACCTTTCACATGTGGTAGGTGAAAGGAGGGTTCACTAAGCACTAGGAGGGATAGAAATGATCAGAAAGAAGCTCCCAGGGCTAGCAAAATGGGGACTAGGTGTTGGGACTGATGACTGGGATGCATGCAATTGCATGATTGCATGCAAAAATGCATGCATGAGTAAAATGAAAAATAATGATAATGCTGGTAGGACTAGGATGGAGTATAGGAATATCCTAACATTCATGATCTGGGGTGGTGATGGCATGCTCCCCCTCCAATTCTCCCGGTTCACTCTCAACTAGAGTGTGGTTTATCTTTCTCCATAATGATGTTCTAAGAATGCTTGAAGGGTTGATCCTTTCTCTTATGTGATTAAATCGATCGAACATTCTTTAGATTGATGAAAAAAAGAATTGATGTTACCAAGATCATATTTACCTTCATTCCTTAGCTTGATCTCTTCTTGTTCCTGCTCAATGCATCCATTGGAGGAAACACATGCCTCTTCCCTTGGGAGTTTGTTGCTCCTCTCCTTGGGTGAATGATTATTACTATGCTTTTGATCCTTCAAGATAGATGATGCATATTTCTCCTTGGTAACCTTAGAATCAATATTATTGGAAACTTTGTTTGAAGAGGATTCAAAAAATCTCTTTACGCTAGAAATAATGGCATCAAATGAGGCGTCAATTTTGATTTTTCTTTCTTCATATTTTCTCAAATAGGTGGAACAACTTATTTCCTCTATGGGTGGTTTTCTTCTCTTTCTTAAATTCAAATATTTATTCTGGATCTCAAATCCAAAGCTGCAATAATATTTGAAAGATATATCTTTGCGAATCTCTTCTCTTAAAGCTAGATACTCCTGGTGGTGGAAGGACAATTCTTCAATTGTTGATATCCTCTTCGATAAATCCTTCTTAGAATTAGCCATCAGTGGTTCATCTAATTGATATATGTACATATGTTCACAAATGTAACCATCATCATCTCTTGGTAGGACTCCATCAATGTAACAGATTTTTGCTTCCTCATATGGGTCGAACTCTTCATCTTCAATGACTGGAACTAGTCTCATAGTTGCACATTTGAGTTATGATTTGCAATATTCTTCAACAGTGAGGTTATTTATTTCCATAGGGGTGGAAAAAAGTGATCTGATACCACTGTAATGTACCAAATTAGGATTTTGGCACAAAAACTCACGACTTCTCAAAATTGACTAAAACAGTGATTGTGAAAGCTAGAATTATTGGAGATGGGAAAGATCAAAGGATAGGGATGGATGGAAGGTTATGATATGAGTATATACCTATGCACTATGTACTGAGACCGTTTATGTTTCAATAACATCTTGTCTGAACTCTACTCCAATGCTCCTGGGGTTCTCAGCATATACAGACTAGTATGGATAGGAAAATTGACTGAGGGTTGGAGAAGGTTGTTGCAGACATAAGAGAGGTTAATTAACATTCATTTACATTCATATAATCATTAAATGTCATCTAGGAAATTTATATGCATATTTGGGAAAGTCTTACAACAAAACTAGTAAAATAGCAATTTAGGACAACTCAACTAGTTCTACTTCTGGATTCCCAAAAATTGATCAAATGCCAACTAGTTTTTGAAACATGGGATGTATCATGACATATGCCACGTTATATAACTCCAGGAACAAGAATGACTTCATTTTTATTTATTCTCATTGACTTATGAATTAAACACTGAAAGCTAGTCAAATTCTAGCTAAATCTAGAGAGGGTAGAGAAATATGAGAATAAATATGAGCTATGTAATTTTATTCAAGCTGAATGATATCATAGGATGAATTTAACTATTATTTCATCATATATGGCCCAAGAGGATCCTCATATCATTAAAAAATATTCTCTCCATTTTTACTGAACATTACAACACTAGAAATCAATGAATGGAGCTAAGATTCGAACCACAGACTTGTATAAGCTTCCTGAAATTCGAACACTGATATCAGAGGATTAAATTCACTTTTATTACATCATAAATAGGCTGAAATACCTCTCAAAACATCATGGAAAAATCTATCTTCTTTTACACCATAAACTAGCTCTGGAAATCCATAGGAAGCTTGGAGATTCGAACTCTGGAATGGATGATGCTTTTTATTATCTTCAAATTCGACATGATCAACTACAGGACCTGCAAATAAAATAAATGAAAATGGCTGAATGCTATCATCCTCTCATAGAAAGATGGGGCACATATCCCATGCTTGACTAGAGGCACATCCCCCAAGTCTCAGATGCACAAATGCATTCATACAATTTCTCCAAGTAGCAAAAGATGTGAAAAGGAGTTGCTTGTATTCTTTTATAGAATTTTGGGTGACCCGATGAGCAAGTTGAATAGCTTGGTGACCTGTGAGAACCCTTCCACATGGGCCACCAATGAATGGATGAGGAAAGCTTGCTTTCCTTCCTTGCTTTGCTTTGATTTGGCTTTCCTTCTTTTTCCTCTTTTTCTGACTTTCCTTCTTTTCTGAACTTTCTTGCTTTCCAGAATTTCCTGCTTTTCCTGTTTTATCCTGTTTTCTGGATTTATGTTGCTTTTCTTGAAATATTCCTCTTTTCTCATTTTTGGCATCATTTTTGGACTCTAGTGCTTACTTGACTTCTACCCCAAGTAAATCCTCCAACCTTATCCACAAGTTTGACTTGGTGGGCCAATTTCTCCATTTATTCAACATAACAATAAAATATTAATTGCACCAATAATATTAAATGCACCATAATTATTTATTCCAAGTGGGTAGCAAACTATGGATAAAATTAAATGCACACTCCTAATTAATAAATTGCTTGGGATACAAAATTTAACCCCTCATTGAATTAATTAATTCAATCTGTCACTAGGATCCATGAGGTTTGATCAGCTTCATGGTGTTGTCAAAATGGGAACATGACATGCATTCTCTACTTCATTTTCAGAAATGCTTTTAGTTTAACTATCCCACAAATCTTTCGTACTCCTATATGAGGGTTCATTTGGCCATTGTTTTCATTTTGATCTTTGTTTATTTTGATGGCCACCATATTGGGGTTTATATCGAACCTCGATAATGGCCTCGATAATTGGAAGAAGTATTTACCTCTATTTTATTTTTAGTCTAAAAATGTTTAAATAATTCTCCTTGTTGCAGACTATTTTCAATCCCGAGTTGTTATTTTGTTGGTTAGCTTGATTTAATCTATGTGTGAAGGACTAGTTTTGAAAATATTGTATTAATCCTTTTACTTAGTGTTTTCTAGTTCTACATATATTTAGATGATAGAAAAATGCAGAATTTAAAAGTATATTATTTATTGTTTACTATTCTTTATTAAATAGGTTTTTTTCTTATCTTAATTCACATTATGTAAAAATGTTTCACTAAACTTTTGTTTAGGTTTAAGTCCTAAAACACTAGTTTATGCAACGAAAGGTCACGTAGAGATTAAGAGGTTTTGCAAGATGAAACACATAGAAGGAGAAAATCTATGGAAAGTTGCATAAATAACGTGCTATTGTAATGGAAGGTAAACATTCAATTAATATTGATATACATTATTGATTTCCTTAATATACTTTCCCACTGTAAATAAGGCCCTTTCCATAAAATTATATAATACATTAACTTCCTAAACCAGTAATAGGTAGAAATGCAATGATTAGCAGTGAGAACATAAATGATAAGTTTATTGGATTAGAATTAAATTATAGGAAAGTTCTATGATAGAACATGTACATAAATAATGATTATTAAAATATTAAAACACATCGATACATAGTTGAACCTGCAACAAGGTTGTGAGAAGCAGTTGGGATGGCCACATCACTACCATCCTTAGATCTTGAGAAGCCAAACTTACTTGCTCAAGTCACCTAAAAGAATGTACTATGAATCCATAAGGATGAGAATTCTCCTCTTTCCAGTTCACAACCCTCTAACCATACTCAACATCATGTATACCATTTCAATTCACTCATAGAACTATTTCATAAAAGTTGTCTAACACTCTTTCAATGCTCACACAACAATCCTTCCCAACATACTAAGCAACGTCTTGCCTCCCACATATGCTCATATATATATATATTTGTTTTCCTAGGTCTTACCAAAAAGGCCTTCCCTCTCCTTGGGAAATTTGTAGTCTTGGATTCACCCCTACATTTTAGGGCATTAGTTCAATATTTTTGCATCTTGACACTTGTTTTCTCTTTCCCTAGTTTGTAGGATTGTGTTCCCCACTCATGGAGTCATTGTAATCTCTATTCATGTCCATTCCAACTATTTTTTTTGGCCATTAATAATATTTTGAAAAGTCTCTTACAATAGTCCTTACCCTAGGATAAGTGTCAAGAACCTTCTTGCATACTTTTAATTTTTAACATAACAAAATATTTTTGTTCAAAAGTATAATCTAAATTTTAACTATGTCATAATAACTCAAATTGGGGGATATTGCAAGAGAGGATCACTCCTATGAGGAGGATAAGATGGGGTGTATTTCCTTTAATTTTGAAATTAATATACATTATAAACCACTTTTGGATTTGCTCTATCCTTCTCTATGTTTTTCTAAAGATGTTGCGACCCCAATTTTTACATTAATATAAGATAGCAAGAGTGACAAAAATATTAGATAGGAGTTTCTTCTTATCCCAAAATCAAAAGGCTTATTGATTGTCCATAAAAAAAATTCCACCTTCCATTAATTATTTTATCAATAAAATATATATAAATAAATGATTTAATAAAACATTAATTCATATATATATATTTATGGCTTAATATTTCAAAGAAGCATATGCCTAGTAAGGAAAACCACATATGTATAATATAAAATACATATATATAATAAATATAGCATGTATATGACATAAAGAATATGTTAAATAAACAAACATATGACATATAGATATGCTATACTTTGAATGGGTTTAACAATTAAAAATATATATTATATTTTTAATGTTATATGTTTAAATTTAAATAGAGATAAAGTATGTATACTTATAGTTTATATAAGGAACTAATTATCTTATAGATAAGAAAATTTTATATATTAATTTAATGAAAATTGTATATATTAATTTAATATATAACTTAATCATAATTTTTAAAATAAATTAATAATATATATATAAGAAATTATAGATATAAAAATATCTTTTATTAATTTTATAAATAATAATATAGACATTAAAAACATATTCAATTGAACTATTTTCTATATTAATATAGGATGGGATGTAAAGTTCTATTTTATTATATTTTAAATACAAAATTGTTTTCATTTCTTTCATGATCCTTGTGTGATGCACACGTAATTTAAAAAGGATCAATGACAATTCTCAATTGCTCACCATACAATGGTAAGCATTAATATTAATATATATATATATATATATATATATATATATATATATCGTTTAAAATCTAAATTGTGATAGTTCTGATTAAATTTTTAAAAATTATAAATTATGTTATATCGCAAATACTATATATTCACACTTAGATCCCAAATGATATGAAATCAACATTCAATTAGATTTTTGTATTTCATGTACGACTTTTGTCGTGTTTTGGTGAACTTTTAATGAAAAAAAAAACATTTAGACATGAAAGTAGATAGATATTAATAAAGGTTGATCTTTTTATTCTTTTCTTTTAAGACCGAGGAAATAAATTCTTCAAAGATAAGGTTATAAATGGGCCTTTATACATATAGGGGGACTTTCTTCTTTTTTTTTTAAGAAGGTTTTAATTATGTGTTTTTATAATAATTTTATATCTGCAAATTTATAATATTTAAAAAAAAAAATTACAAAGTTGAAGAGTGAGTGGGTTTTTTTAAAATAAAATTTGATTTTAATATCCCTAATTTGATTTATGGAGATATTAACTCAATCATAGAGATCAAAATCAGAAAAATTGAAACTAGGTGCAAATTCTAGTTTTTACAAAACCAAAATCTACCTGTTTCCAACTCACTCCAAATGACACCAAACCCCAACTATTTTATGATTTGACACAATGGATAGGATTCAGAATATAGAATGAATGAGATAGGGTCGGACCAGAAGGATTTACTTTGACAACTTGCACATTTCATAGTACTTCACACCCAGGAAGACCATTTGGGTAGACCCAAATGACCAAAGGAAATTTCCCCAAGAATTATGTGGAACTCTTCTACTTATGGTGCAATATTGGAAGCGCTTGATTGTAACAACCTCAAACTTCTATGGAAGACACTAGGCTCAAATATTAGGAGTTATATTGCAAGATTTAAATACTAGGTGAAAGTTCAAACTTCGAGTGGAGGATATTGACAAATTCCAAACAATTTCGATTTGCACAAGATGGTCACAAATTTCAGGTCTGATGCTTGGCATGGGACCAAATACATTAAATTAGCTAATACAGCCCTAATAATGATTTAATAAATCACTTGGGATGGGTAATTATGGCCCTACTTAAGATGTGTCAAATTTAGCCTTAGTTTTATGCACCTTGGTTTCCAGGCGAGTTCAATTACTACCAGAGACTTACAAATATTAGTTTTGATGCCTGGATCAGATCCAAACACATATATATTGACTTGAAATACCTTTATATAGAAACACATTTGACAGGTATATTAATCCAACATTCAGATATGTCACTTATTAACATGTAAATTACACATAGGAGAAGTACAAGATCAAGAATAGAGGCAAACTGAAGTAGGAGAAACATAAAGATTTATTATGATGATGGAGAGTTCTAAAAATACATTACATTGCTATAGGAACAACCATCATATCCCACTAGAGCGCAACCCACCATTCACTTAGTCTACTACTAGAAGAATTGCTGAAATCTCACTGAAATAGGATCTTGCTAGCTCTAGCTCACTAACTGGATCTCGAATGGTATTGGAACATTATGGTTATGTTGTATCTGTTGCAATATGCTCTATGAGAAGAAAGGAATGTCCAACTCCTCACTCACTATTTGATTTATCAACTAGCTACAATGGACAGAACGGGCACATGTACCAACTGGTGACAAGGGGCACATCTCCCAAGTCTAGAAAAGTGCAGATCTCCTCAACAAAAATGAACAAAATTGCCAAATGATTCCTTAAGGAGGATATCATACTCATTTTATAAACTTTTCATAGTTTTTTTCCTTCCTCTAGAGCCTTCCTTCTTGGAATTCGAGCCACTGATGAGTTGGTTGATTATTTGGAAATTTACCTTGCATATGGACCCACTTGACTCAATAGTTGCACCCTCACTAGATAAATTTGGACCCTGCAGATTTTAATGAGTTTCCTTGGTGCTTATTGGTTGTTTCTATTCCTTCTTGAGAAAAATTATGGAAACTTCTTCATTTCCTGCTTTTTAGTTGCTTTCCTGCTTTTCAATTATTTCTTTCCAAATTCCTTTAAGGGAGACAACTCACAAGGATCCACCCATCCTCCTATGCACCCTCTTGGGCCACCTAGACATTTCCAACTCATTAAACAAATAATTAACAATTAAATATTCAAATTTGTGGACCTACATCACTTCTTCATGATTTAATTTAATTATGCATAGTTATTGTAGGCCAATTAATTCCCAGATTAATTAATTCCTACTCTAACCCATGGGAATTCAATGGGTTAGTGGTATGATCATGGTGCCAATAGGGAGGGTATATTACATTTAGATTAATTAATCTTAAAGGGATGTAGAACAAGTAACGATAGAGTGTATCATTAAAGCATTTTTTGTGATGTTATTGGTTCAAACCTTAGCTAACATGTGCCTTATGTTGGGGGCTGTATGGGTGAGTGCACCTAGGGGTATAGTGGTAATGGACAAGAATCAACCCTATGTCATTTGAGTATGAGATTCGCCCCAGTTTTTGATTCCCCTAATAATAATGATAATAATAATAAATCTTAATTGTATTTACAATGCCAAGATAAAAAATAATTATGTGAGATTATATTTGAAAAAATAATAATTTTAGATTCATTAATCTAAAGTTTAACTCACATAACATGAAGATTGTGTAAGATTATTTTTGAAATAGAATTGATTCTATATTTAATTAATCTTAATTTTAACTCACAATTTGAAGATAGAAAAAATAATCCTTAACAATATGCCAATAGAAAAAATAATCCTTAACAATATGCCAAATTATTTAATGCATTTATGATATGGAAGCTATAAACACATGGGATGAAGTGACTAGTTCCTAATAGGATGTAGAGTAATAAATTGTCTATAGAATGGTCAATGTATTTGCTTGGCTAATATAACATCGGTTATTTAACAAACACCCTCTATTCAATTGAAAACAAGTTATGTACTTGGAGGTTTTGCAAAATGTTGATGTATACAAATTAAACTAAAATGTTCTTACAAAGTACTTATGGTTTTAAAGGTTTCAAACCTTGAAATTACACTATTATAAAGTCTAGTTTTGAATTCATATGCTAAAGTTACAATATTGTTTTTTTTCATTGAGTTGCAAAAAAAGAAAAGGTTGTGGAAATCCAAAGTTATACAAATATGTTTAATTGTAACCTTGAAGTTACACTTTTATAAAGTCTAGTTCTAAACTTATATGTTGAAGTTACAATATTGTTTGTTTTTCATTGAGTTGGAAACATGTTGCAAATAAGAATATAGTTGTGGAAATAGAAAGTCATAATTAAGAATATGTTTAATTGTGGAAAAGGACATCGTGGCTAAAATTGTAATGGTGTAAATCAAGTTGTGATTTGATAGTCGACTTGTGAAGATTAAGGAAAAAAAGTTTACATGTTTATTGGTTTGGATTCTATTCCCTAAAGTTTAATATTGTATAGAATTAAATTTTTAATATAAGCTTTTGAACGTAGATAACAATTCGTTTTTCCCAAACTACAATTTATATGAAAATTACAAACATCGCACACTATAGAATATAATATAACATAATAGTACTTGAACAATGTGCATATCCTGAATAACATACATATCCAATGTAACACCCCGATTTTGACCCTGTTGCATTACACTTGTAAATGATGTAATATCGTTATAAAAATTATGGTGAGGAGCTCAAGGCCAAGGCTTCTCCATCAATTTAGCATTTTATGTATCGGAAATTAAAAATAAATGCATATGGTTCTCGTGCTAGCCACACACAATAGGAATTATAAATATCATATAAATATGTATTTTAATAAATTACCCACAACTAGCTATGCAATGCAACAAGAGTATGGGGTTGTGATTTTTACAAGGAATAGGGAGGGAAAATATTCCAACCCTTGAACCAATAGTGTTAAGCCAAGTGTTAATGAGAGAACCCACAAATCATTAACTACCCATTTTGACTTATGCACCCAACCATTTAATTCTTCCAAGAGTTGGTTGAGGTAGTTAATGCTTTGGGGAATGGAGATTTATGGCTGCCCAATTTCATGTATGAGGAAGCCATTAGTTTTGAAAATAGTGTTTTTGCTTCTCGGGAAAGAAATGACACATGAAGTCCCCCCCCAAGCCATTATTCAGCAACTATTTTTGCTCTCTCAGGTAGTCTAAGCTTGTTGGGCGTTTTCCTCTACGTTTTTGTTGAACATTCCCTCATTTTCCCTAGCTGGAAAGTTTTTTTTGTGTTGCAAATCGACTGGGAAGAAGGAAAAATGAGTTGGGGGTATGTGTGATCCATTTTTGTTGCTCAGTTTCTCTTGTACATGTTGGGAATTCGATCAACTTTCAGTGATATTTTTCCCATCTCAAAGACATTTTTGGTGTGCCAACGAATTGGAGGAACCCATGGAAATCTTGTTTTGGGCATCCCATGGTTAAAACGTTTTCCCATGCCTAATATTTGTGCCTTGCTGTTATGTGCATCCCTTTTTTGGCTTTAACTTGTGAGTAAGAGACTAGGAGTAGAAGAGGATTAGAATTGGCTTGATAAACCTAGTGAAGAGTGTAACCTCACCAAATACCAAAGGGGATTTGGCTACTTTTCTATGCACACCTTAAAGAGCACTAGAAGAGAAGGTATGGCTTGAGAGACTGTGTAGCAGTGAAGGGAATACTTCCTTGTGTTGGGTGTGTAGGAACTGTGGGTGCCAAGCTAGCTAGATCTTGTAGAGGTGCTAATATCTGTATGGTTGAGCTCACTGGCTTAGCAATTGCTTCCTTTATACTGTCTTAGTATCCTGATAAACCCAACTATGGATTGGCTTGGTTGAATTGTGATGTATTACATGGCTATGTGTTAGTGGTTGTTCCCTTTTTCCTTGTAGAGATCATTCCCAACTCGGGGGTGGTAGTTGTGCTGAAATATTGATTAGCACAATTGGTGTATGGTTGGGTGGAACGTTGTAGTTGCATATCCAGTTGCACGGGACAACTCATTTCAAGGTAAGTATTTTCTTGTATTTCAATTATTTCAATTATGATTATGCTGATAAATGCATGTTAGATGTGTAGTAGATTTTTATTTTTGCTGTGTTTCTTGCATTATACATCCACACATGTATTTTTACTTGTTATGACAAAATTGAAAAATGATCATGGGGCTAGAAGTCCAGAATTAGTGTCATGTTCTCTTCCTTGAGACGGATTGACAGGAGGGGATGTGACAGTGTGGTATTAGAGCATAGGTTACAACATTGGGCCTGAATGGGATAACTTGAACAAATTGCAGTGGTAAGATGGCTTCCTGATCACCACTAATCATCAGGAAAATTTCAAAAAAATTCTAAGTTTTTTGAAGTTTTTGTCGAAGTATGTGTCAGCGCAAAATTGGAAAGTGCACGAAAACTATTAGCGAGAAATTGAAAAAGCCACCGATATGTTTTGGCGACAAATTGGAAAATTCATCGAAACAAGTTAGTGGAAAAATGGGAACTATGTCGATCGGCGACAAATTGGAAAATTCACGGAAACAGGTCAGTGGCAAAATGGAAAACGCACTGATCAGAGACAAAATAAAAAACGCATCGAAACAGGTCGGTGACAAAATGCAAAATGCACCGACCAACGAAAAATGAAAAACACGCCAAAACAAGTCAGCGAAAAAATGGAAAATGTGCTGATTGGTGAAAAAATGACAAGGCCACTGAAATAGGTGGGCGAAAAATGGAAAATTCCATTGAAATAGGTCGGCGAAAAATGGAAACATCCACTGAAACATAGAATTTCAGCAGTTTTCGAGGGAGATTTCCAGGGACTAGAAATTGAAAAAAATTGACATTGATCTTATGCGCCAGATTGTGCGAAGCCATAAGGGAAGCCACAAGGGGGAAATCCCCCTTGACCCCCGTCGCCCCCCTAAGACAGTCGTTGATTGTGAGAAAATTTTGTGGTTTGACAAAAACAATCAATATGGATTGTTCCCATAATGCATGAAATAATTTATTTTATTTTATAAGAATGAGATAACCCTAACAATTATGTTTATGAACACATTTTACAGACTCATAATCATATCAGTGACATTTAAGGGTCAACCTTTCAGTTTCGTGCAGTTTGGAAATTTTGGTCTTGGTTGGGCTAAGAGGATCATCATCATGGATGATGCATAAGATCCCTATGATCCTGAGACATATGCCATGGGAGAGAATGTACAGGTTGAGAATGCTGAGAAAAAATCCAATGGGAGAATAAATCGAGAGACTCCCCCAGATATTACAGCTACCATGCGGAGCCTAAGGGTGAAGTTGTAGAGCTGTAGAGACGACAATGAGAGGTTGATTAAAGATCAAGAAGAGCAGAATCAACTGAATGCAGTCATGCTGCAAATTTTGACAGACATATAAAGGAGGATTAACTCTGGGCATCACTTAACAAATCCAAAAAGAAGTGGGAGCAATTCAAAGAGAAATTCACGTAAGAGGTCCAATAGTTCAAGAAGAGTTTCTAGAGACAGGACATATACTCCAAAAATATGTTCTAGTGGATCATTTAAATCTGAAGAATCCATTGAAGGTTCAAGCTCTTCATCTCACAAGAGTAAGAGGAAGTGTAATTTCAAGAACAATTCACATGGGGAATTTAAGAAGGCCAAACCTCCTACATTTGATGGTGAGATAAAATATGGTCAAGAAGCTTGGCTTCTTGGGATGAGGAAGTATTTTCAAGTCCAAGACTACTCTAGAAATATGAAGGAAAGGGTATCCATATTCAATTTAAATGGAAGATCATCTATATGGTGGGAGCACCTCAGGCAAGTGAAGAAAATCAATGAAAGGAATATTGTGTAGAAGCAGTTCAAGAAGTACTTCAAGAAGAAGTACCTCTCTGATAAGTACTACGATGATAAAATCAAAGAGTTCCATGAGATGAAATTGGGACAAATGACCATGGAAGAATATGTAAATAAATTATTGGATCTGCTGAGATATGTCAAGTACATGAGAGATGATAAGGTGAAAATTCAACGTTTTCTAAGTGGACTACCTCAGAAAGATAAAGACAAAATTGATTTTGATGAACCTAGAAATCTAGAAGAGGTGATGAGGAAGGCCAAGCATTGTTATGATCAAAACAAAAGCAAACTTGATTTCCATAAGGCATGGAAGGACAATAAAAATGAGAAGTTTGACCAAAGGAGGAAGGGTTTCAAACCCCCTCATCTCATAAATCAGCAAAGGAAACCATCACAGGTTGTGACTAAGCCAACTAGAATGATGGGAGGAAAGCCAAGAGATCCAAAGGATCTAAGAGATCCACTTCAATGTTGGGGATGTGGAGAGGACCATATGCTTAGGAACTTTCCACATCAGAATGGGAGTGTAAAGCAATTTTACAACATCCAAGGAGCTGAAACTTTGGATCAAGTATCAAGGACCATCCCTATAATCTATGCAGCGCTAGAGGACTACCAACCAGATCATTAATCAACTGTGGTTGAATTTGAAGGTAAGATTGCTAAGAAATATGTTTCTATTTTTATTGACCCTAGATCTACTCACAGTTATATCACTTCTAAAATTGTTGATATTTGTGCTTTTAAGAAATTAAAGCATAGTAAATCATGGTTAGTTCAACTAGCCACTAGAACCAAGAGAAAATTTAGTGAAATGGTAGAGAAATTTCCATTAGAGATGGAGGGATTGTTCACTTATAAAAAGTTGAATACTTTTCCACTTGGTTTCTATGATATTCCCATTGGAATGGACTGGTTATAAGCAAACAGAGTAAAACTTGACTGTTACAACAAGACTTTTGAATGCATGGATGAAGAAGGAAACTTAAGGGCCATAAAAGGCATTCCAAAGGTGAGTTATGTTAGGTAGATTTCAGCTATGCAGCTGAAGAAGTTATGTAGGAAGGGTTGTCAATTGTATGCAGCCCATGTTTTGGAGGCAACAGGAAATGAAAATCCTAAGTTGGAGGACTATCATATATTGCAATAATTCAGGGATGTTTTTCCTGATGAGATTCCAGAACTTCCTCCAAAGAGAGACATTGATTTTACAATTGACCTTGTCCCGAGAGATGCACTAGTGTCGAAGATACCTATTAAAAATAAAATTAACACCCTTAACAAGTGAAGGCAGAAGCACATTTTACCATTCTTCTGCAACATGAAGACTGGAAATTTGGAAGAATTGAGAGCTTCAATCTCGCATCCGACCACTGCTTCTGCAAAAGAATAATTTTGGGGAGACAAAGGTTTCCCTAAAGAGGCCAAGTCTAGAACCACTCAAAGGGCCAAAAACCAATTCCTACAACTGCTAGAGTGGAAAGAATACATCAAAGGTGTATTAATTGCCATGAAAATTATGGAATTTAATGGCAAAAGCCTGAAAATAATGGAAACTTGGGTTTTTGAGTGAAAATACTCAAAACTCAAGAAAAGGTATTATCCCACATTGAAAGTTGAATCATGAATTCCCATTTCCCAATTCTATAAAAGAAAAGCATTCGAGGCATAGTAAGATACATAAAATGAGAGTAAAGGTATGCTGGAACGATTTCAAGGTTGGAAAGCTCATCTTCAACAAATCTCTTGAAGGATCAAAGTCAAGGATGGAGAAGGTTGGCTCAAAGAAAAGGAGGAAGGATTCACCTCAAGCAACAAGTTTGTAAGTATTTATTTTCCTCAATGCAATATGATGCAATTCATCCCCCCCCCAATTTTGTGTTTGAATTTAAGCTTTAGATCTAGTTTTGGATTCAAGTTTGGTAGATAAATTTCAAGTATTGCAAAGTTTTTCAAGTTCTTAGATATAGAAGCTAGAGGTAACAACCTAGCAAACTGCTACAAATGGAGGCCTAAAGTCCATGGATTCTCAAGCAAGGGGATCTTCTTCAATTGGCTAGATTCAAGAGGTATTCTACTCTCTTCCTTCCTTCTATTTTATTTAAAATTACTTAGAAATCTCAAAGGAATGAATAAGTATTGCATGTATTTATGTCATTGAATATCACCATATTCATAGTAAGACAGCTAATTAGTGTAGACACATCCCTACTACTATTTCTATTAACAACACCCTATAGGATGAGTACACCGGAGTTTCTAGAATTGAAAATGTAGTTACAATAGTTATTGGAAAAGAAAAATATCAAACCAAGTGTGTCCCCGTGGGGAGCACCTTTTCTATTTGTGAAAAAGAAAAATGGAACACTTAAGTTATGTATTGACTACAAGTAGTTAAATAAAGTCATTATGAAGAAGAAATACCCATTACCTAGAATTGATGACCTTTTTTATCAAATGAGAGGCGCAAAGGTATTTTCAGAGATTGAATTGAGGTTTGGTTACCATCATGTAAGAATCAAAGAGGAAGATATTCATAAGACAACCTTTAGAACAAGGTATGGGTACTATGAGTTTTTTGTGGTACCATTTGTTCTCACGAATGCACCAGCTATATTCATGTGTCTCATGAATAGTGTTTTTAGGAAGTATTTGGACAAGTTTGTTCTTGTTTTCTAGATGACATTCTTATTTTTTCTAATAATGAAGAAGAGCATGAAGAACATTTGAGAATGGCCTTGCAATTGCCAAGGGAGCATAAGTTGTATGCAAAGATGAACAAATGTGACTTTTATAAAGCTCAAATTCATTATTTGGGTCGCATTATTTCAAAGGAATATTTGTGGACCCTAAAAAGATTGAATCTATTATGAATTGGACAACTCCAAGGAACATGACAGATGTGAGATCCTTTTTGGGACTTGCTAGTTACTATAGGGAATTCATCGATGGATTTTCCAAGGTTGCTAATCCAATCACTTCTTTGCGAAAGAAGGGGATAAAGTTTGAGTGGACATCGAAATGTGAATAAAGTTTCTAGTGGTTGATGAATCTTCCCACGGGTGCACCAATTTTGAAAATTGCAGACCTAGAAAAAGACTTTGTGGTGTGTACTGATGCATGCAATCAATGACTTGGAGGAGTTCTTATGTAAGACAACTATGTGGTATGATATGAGTCAATAAAGTTGAAGGAGCATGAGAAAAAATATGCTACTCATGCTTTAGAGCTTCCAACCATAGTGCTTGCTTTGAATATGTGGAGGCACTACTTGATGGACAAAAAAATTGAGCTAAGGACAGACCATTGTAGTCTGAAATATTTGTTTGAGCAGCCAACATTAAATGCTAGGAAAGCTAGATGGATGGAATTTTTGTGTAAATTTGATTTCAAGATGAAGCACATAAAGGGGAAATAAAACAAGGTGGTTGATGCACTTAGTAGAAAAGTACATGAAATGCATGTGGTAGCCCTTAGTACCTGCCAACCAGATTTGAGGTAGCATATTGTTAACCATGTTGTTGAAGATGAAATGTTTGTGCAAATAAAAGACAAATTGTGGAAACAGAACCTTGAAAAGAAGTATGAAGAGTATCATTTGGAAGGTGATAAAATTCTTACTTATAAGAATAGAATTTATATTCCAAATGTGGCAGATTTGAGGAGGATTTTTATGGATGAAATCCATAAGGCTCCATATTCTAGTCATACAAGATATCAGAAGATGATTTCTACAACCCAAAAGCAATATTTATGGCCAGGAATGACGAAGGAAGTCACTAAATACATTTCTAAGTGCATGAAATGTCAGTAGGTCAATCTTGGACACCAACAACCCACAGTTTTATTGCATCCATTGCCAATTCTAAAATGGAAATGGGAGATAATTTCCGTGGATTTTATTACATTTTTTCCAATGACAGTGAGACAACATGATTCCATCATGGTTGTGGTGGACAAGTTAACAAAAGAAAACAATTTTATTCCAGTTAAGTCCACATATAAATTTGATGCCATTGCAAATATTTTCATGAAGGATATTTTCAGATTGCATGGATTGCCTAAGGCAATAATTTATGACAGGGATACCAATTTCACTTCCAATTTTTGGAAAAGTATTTTTGCAAATTTGGGTACGCAACTGAACTTTAGCACTGCATACCATCCTCAAACAAATGAGAAAATAGAAAGAGTAAATCAGGTGCATGAAGACATGCTATGCATGTATGTGATGTATTAGCACTCAGAATTTAACCTTTGGTTGTGGAAGGATAATCCTAAGGTAACTATTTCAAACTAGTCTTTAGGAGGAAAAATAGATTTTTTCCTACCAGAGAGGGCTCTCTCAAAAATGTATACAATGGATAGAGATATTACAAACTGATTTTATTTAACCTTTGTAAGAGGCTGAAACTTATGAATAACATTGGGCATGGAGTCAAATCTGAATATTTAAAGAACAATAGAATTTAACAATGAGGGTTTTTTGCAAAGGCAGGGTAGTTATCTTTTTACAGTCAAGCTCTTGATTTGCAGGGTGATAATGAAGAAAAAGGAACAATCCATCAATATTGGGCAGTGATCATGAATGAATCCAATATTAAATTTAGCAGAAAATCTGTGAATACTTGGATGCGATAAATTAGAGCATAATCATATGAATTCTGATTGAATTAGACTTTCATCTGAGTATGAAGGAAAACATAATGGAAAATATTTTCTGTAAATAACAATTCACAAAGAAAGAAGGAAATTACAGACTGTAACTGGACAACACAAGAATCTTTACTCTTCAAAATGTGCTCAATTCTGCTCGATCATCTTTATTTCAAAATTAAAAATGATCAATACAAAATGTGTATTACTTCACAGGTTCCCCCCATTTGATTACATTGCCATAATGTGTTTTTATACATGAAAAGGCTTCTTAGGCCAAAACCTAACTGCCTATTTCCAAAAATAGGAAAGTCTAACTACTTATTACATATTATTTCTGTCACAAAACTAAATCTCCATAATATTCAAAATTGCTGGAAATTAACTGCTGCAAAGTGTCCTATTCCTGTTTCTTTTTTTTCTATGAGAGCTTGATTTGGATTCCCTTCAAATGTTCAACTACTTTCTTCATTTGTGGAACTGATCTCCTAAAAATAGAATGAAGATAACTTGCTTGAAATCTAGGATTGATGATTCTGATTATGTGCCTCAAATATTTTTCAATCTGAAAATGTATGCTTGGCTACCACACACTCTGTAGTTCCATTAAAATCAAATTTAAATTTGATTTATCCATATCCACTTTAGAAGTGTCAAAAATTAATATTTGGGAACAAAAATATTTCCCAAATCAATTGCCAAATTTTTCCATATCCACTTTTGAAAATTCCATTTCCAATTATTTGGAATCAATCAAAATATCCATCAAAATCAATTCCGACTTTAGTTTTGAAAAACAACATCTTCCATTAAAAAGCATGTCTTGTAATGTTTCTCGATTTTTTCATTTTGCATTTAACTCTTTATGAATTTCATAAAATGAAATTTAAAAACCATTTCTCGAAATAAATGGAAATCCATAAACAATTTTTATTTTCCTGTGAAAACCATCCATTGGTTTTTTCCCATGGTTTTGGATTTTCAAATCTTGGAGAATATCTTCAAAATATTTCCAATATTTAGCATTCTATTTTCACGTGAGTTCATTCCAAATAAATTATGGAGATACAATATTATAACATAAGGTTTAAACTTTGGGCAATGTATTATTTTCTTGTGCGGAGAGAAATTTTGCAAGATGTGGGGAGTGGTTTACCTTACCACTTCTTCCCTCAGCGAAATAACATAATGTTGACACATGGTAAAAGTAAAAAACCATGGTATATATTTCACACCACCCTCATCATTTTAACCTTCGAGCTAGTTGAGTGAGCTCAATAAATGGTGGCCTCTCATCCAAACTTTGACTTTTCCAAAGTTTCAATTTGATATTTTTTGAGATTCGTGCCAAGACTTATGTGGCGAATTATGTTTTGTTTTTTGGGTTTAAATATTAATATTAATATTAATATTAATAACTATAAATTTTTTAATTTTTAACAAAGACTTGGGCATTTTGGAGGTCCGCCATCTTTTAGCCATTCCACCATTTTAGAGCTTCACTAATCGTTTTAGAGATTTTTCAGTGCTTTGTCTGCCTAATTCAGCATGTTGGCCAAATTTAGAAGCCCTGTCAAATCACTTATATGCTCAACTAAATATAGAAATTTTCACTAGCTCTTGGTCACATCCTTTAATCTTTTTCCGCCTTGATCTTGACCATTGATTACTTATTACATGGTCTCCCAAACCATTTCACAAACCTTTCTGGCTCCTTTTATCTTCAGCCAACAGTCATGTGGTATTTTTTTTAAGGATTGGGCACTTTCCCCACATATCTTGGGTTATATAAACATACATTTTCATTATCTATCTCCCAATCATACTTTGAAAAATACCTGTGCTAACATGATGGACAAGTCATCCAAGTGGGAAGATTATCTACACTTGGTATATTTTTCATATAATAATGGGCAGCAAGCATCATTAGGCATGAGTCCATTTGAGGCTTTGTATGCTAGGAAGTGCAGGACACCAGTGACTTGGGATAATCCAGTGAACATAATTGTACTTAGGCCATAATTTCTTAGGGAATTGGAACAAGAGGTTGGAAAGATTAGGTAGAATTTAAAAGCATCCCAAGATAGACATAAACGCTATGTAGATAAGCACGAGGTGCATAGGGATTTTAGTGTTGGGGATCATGTTTACCTTAGAGTGAGGCCAAGTAAGAGTTCCTTGAAGCTTGGGAGTTGTGCCAAGCTATCACCTAGATATTGTGGGCCATTTGAAGTGCTTGAAAGAATAGGGCCAGTTGCATATAGACTTGCATTGGCTGCTAACACTAGAGATCATAATGTTTTTCATGTTTCTTTGCTTAAGAAATATGTACATGATCCTAACCATGTGATTATTTGGGATGTGATCCAGGTGGAACCCAAGGGAGAGTTCCAAATCGATCCATTGCACATCCTAGACAGGAAGGTAACATTGCTCCGTAACCAAGCCATCGAATAGGTGAAGATGCAATGGAAGCACTACGGTCTTGATGAGGCTACATGGGAACTGGAGGATTCCATGAGAGTGGCATATCCATTTTTGTTCAATTTTGATGAGCATTGAGGATAGTGTTAATCTAAGGGAGATGGGAATGTAACACCCCGATATTGACCCCATTGCATTAAACTTGTAAATGATGTAATATCATTATAAAAATTGTGGTGAGGAGCTCAAGGCCAGGTCCCTACCACCGATTTAGCATTTTATGTATCGACAATTAAAAAGCGATGCATATGGTTCTCGTGCTAGCCAGGCACAATATAAATTATCATGTAAATATGTATTTTAATAAAATACGCACAAGTAGCTATGCAATGAAACAAGAGTATGGGGGCAATATTTTTACAAGGAATAGGGAGGGAAAATATTCAAACCCTTGCACCAATAGTGTCAATGAGAGAACCCATAAACCATCAACTACCCAGTTTGACTTATGCACCCAATAATTTAATTCTTCCAAGAGTTGGTTGAGCTAGTTAATGCTTTGGGGAATGGAGAGGTATGGCTTCCCAATTTCATGTATGGGTAAGCCATCAATTTTGAAAATCGTGTTTTTGATTCTTGGGAAAGAAAGGACCCACGAAATTGCCCCCCAAGGCATTATTCATCAACTAGTTTTTCTCTCTCATGCAGTCTAAGATTGGTGGGTGTTTTCCTCTATGTTTGTGCTTAGCATTCCCTCATTTTCCATAGCTGGGAAGTCAATTTTGTGTTGCAAATCGACTGGGAAGAATGAAAAATGAGTTGGGGGTTTGTGTGATCTAGTTTTGTTGTCTAGTTGCTCATGTACATGTTGGGAATTTGACCTGTAAGTTTTAGTGGTCGTTTTCCCATCTCAAATATGTTTTTGGTGTGCCAACGAATTGGAGGAACCCATGTAAATCTTGTTTTGGGCCTCCCATAGTTAAAACGTTTTCCCATGCCCAATATTTGTGCCTTATTGTTATGTTCATCCTTGTTTTGGATTGAAATTGTGAGTAAGAAACTAGGAGTAGAAGAGGATTATAATTGACTTGATAAACCTAGTGAAGAGTGTAACCTCACCAAATATCAAAGGGGATTTGGCTACTTTTCTATGCACACCCTAAAGATAATTAGAAGGGAATTTATTGCCTAAGGGATTGTGTAGCAGTGAAGGGAATACATCCTTGTGTTGGGTGTGTAGGTATTATAGGTGCCAAGCTACCTAGATCTTGTAGAGGTGCCAATAGCTCTATGGTTGAGCTCATTAGCTTAGCAATTCCTTCCTTTCTACCGCCTTAGCATCCTGATAAACCCAACTTTGGATTGGCTTGGATGAATTGTGATGTATTAATTGGCTATGTGTTAGTGGTTATTCCCTTTTTCCTTGTAGAGATCATGCCCATCTCAAGGGTTGAAGTTGTGTTGAAATATTGATGAGCACAATTGGCCTATGGATGGGTGGAACATTGTAGTTGCATAGCCAGGTGCACGGGACAACTCATTTCAAGATAAGTATTTTCTTTTATTTCAATTATGGAATGTTTTTATTGAAGACTGTTATGATTATGCTGATAAATGCATGTTAGATATGTAGTGGAATTTTATTTCCGCTGTGTTTCTTGCATTATACATCTGCACATGTATTTTTACTTGTTATGACAAAATTGAAAGATGATCATTGGGTTAGAAGCCCATAATTAGTGTCATGTTCCCTTACTTGAGATGGATTGATGGAAGGGGATATGACATCCAAATTATAGCCTAAATTGCAATCGCGTATATACCCATTTCCCTAGCTCTTAGATCATCACGTGAATCCATTATTTACACCATTTAATCCATACACATTAGCTAAATAGAAGGTTGCAATAACTAGTAGATAAATCATCAAGAAATTGACATCTTATCCATTCAAATACATGCCCTTTATTATCCATATCTAGAGCTATCCATTTTTATGAAATAGCATCTAAAACCTTATTGATGGATGATACAAATACCTTGTTAAAAAAATCCTATTCCCTAGCTTTCCATAGCTTCATGAATAAAAAAAATATTTTAAAAAAAGTCATCCATGGAACTCGACTTACATTATGCAACCAATTCATATTTCACCATATGAATTTTTAAAGGGATGACTCTTTGGGTTTGAAAACATTACAAAGAAAACACCTTCTAGTAAAGGTTTTTGCGAAATCTATTTATAGAGAGGTTGCTAGCAAAAGTAGGCGAGAAGAAATTTTAGTGGATTTTTTTTGGCATTGTGCTTTAATAGTATCAATTGTTCCCACATATGTATTGTTCAATAACACATTACATAAATTGGTGCACCATAGATATTTATAACTAATCCATGATCAAATATAATTTTAAATCAATTCTAAACATAGTATAATTAGTGCATGGTAAACTAACCAGTTCATTAGTGCATGAATATATACAAAGCACCAAATGTAGTTTATAGATTTTGTTATGAAATATCAATTTTTATTTAAAAATATTATCGATGTGCTTCCATAGAAGATGCACTAGTGTGTTCCCCATATAGGTGTACTAGAGATCATTTTATTACTGCATGAAAGAACTCATGTCAATACATCTTTAAGCAATAGTGTTAATAACACTAGTGCATACATAAATTAAATGCTCTAAGTAAGGCTTAGTCATTTTATAATGCAGTAATGATTTTATGTATAAAATTACAACTCATAGGTCTACTTCCCTAAAGGGTGCATCGATGCTTTTCCATTAGAAACGAACTAGAAAACATCTTCTTGCTAGTGTGTATATATATCCTAATTACATCAAATAGGATTTATTGATCTTGTTACACAATACCAAGTTTATATTAAAACATGACAAAAACTCATTGGTGTGATCCCTAATAGGTTGCCTTAGTGCAATTAATTATTAGTGCATTGTAAGACATTACCAATATGGTTCATCTGTACATGTTAAGTGGACCAATGA
This sequence comes from Larix kaempferi, assembly GCA_027924585.1. Classification (NCBI taxonomy): domain Eukaryota; kingdom Viridiplantae; phylum Streptophyta; class Pinopsida; order Pinales; family Pinaceae; genus Larix; species Larix kaempferi. The sequence continues at coordinate 1,165,733 of BSBM01000338.1, read as the reverse complement.
AGCTATATGTAATAAGAACCAAATAAGGTTTAAACATTTTGTCATATATTATATATTTTTATTTAAAATAAAAAATAAAAAACTAAATGGTGTGCTTAATAATAGTTGTAACATGAACTACTATGCACCAACAATTAGCACACTAATTTAAAAATATATATATATTAGTAATGCACCCTAAACATAAGAGTGCACTAGTGCATATTACTATCGAGCACACCAAGGTAAGGTAACATAAAATAAAATTACCAAACTGTAAATTAATTTTTACATTTCCTGTAGTGCTTCCAACCATACAAGAATTGGTTCTCATAATTCCAATATGACTACCCCATTATCGGTGTTACTGTATTGATAAATTCCTCGATTCCTTCAGTTTTCCATTAATGGATTTGGTTCATTTTCAAATTTTACAAAATAATAACATATTTCATTTTTTATCTGCATGGTAATCATGCCTCCTTGGTAGGTAAGAGTCTAGGTAAATTGTGTATTACCTCATTCACATTTTTTATAGGATTAAAATTTAGAATTTGGATTAAATTTCCATTGTTTTATTTCATGCGATGCATTCATTCAATTTGGATTGCACTAAAATATATGGCGCATCCTGTAATTTAATAAGATGCATCATTGGTGGTGTGTCACTTAAAGTGTAACACACTGGTAATCATTTTTTTAGTGTTCTTCATAGTATTAGGAGGCACCATTAGATATGCTTCTAGATAAATTACAAACACATTGTTTAGTGGGTTTTATTTATAAAATTCCCAGGCTTGTTGGTGCTCTAGGAGATTTATGGAGGCATCATTAGTGGTGCATTTATGCATTCAAAGTGCACCACCAATTCAAATATAAATTATGTATTTTCCCACGTTAGAATGTTCTTGTAAATGTATGATGCCACAAGTAATGGTGCTCTTGCACATCACAAGCACACTATTGAAACCAAATTTCCTGGTGTTTTTAATAACCTTGTAAATCTAATAAGTCAATGTGCACAATGTTTTCTTACATCATAAGTTAACTAATAATATAATGTATTAAATAAAAAATTCCATATTGTTGGTCCATTACAAAATGTATGGATGTACCATTGTTAGTGCATCAATGCATACAAGGTGCACTATTGTGCCATGGTGACCTTGTACATATAGGGAACCAATTATTGACAATAGTTAAACAAAACTTATCGACTTTACTAGTGGATTAATATTTAATAAGGAGCACTAGTGATAATGTGTTGATGAGAAGCACACATTGTTAGTGGCATGGCTCTGCTAATAAGGCACACCACTCAATTTTGTGGAATAACAACAACAACAACAACAATAACAATAACAATAACAATAATAATGTATCTGTGCACACACATAGTTAATCAAATTTTTATTTGAATAAAAGATAGTGATGAGGACAACAATAACCACCAAGTGGTGATAATGATGATGATGATGATGATGATGATGATGGTCATGATGGTCATGATGGTGGTGATGATGATGATGATGGTGATGATGATGATGATGATGATTTAGTATATATTTTTAATGATGTGTGTATGTATATGTGCACACACATACCTAATCAATTTTTATTTGAATAAAAGATAGCGATGAGGAAAACAGTAACCACCAAGTCAACATGTAAAAATTCGTACATGAGTGTGATACCAAAGATAGGGAGAGGGACATGTAGCCATCATCATATTACAACATATGCTCATGTTCTTTTGAGGAATTTTTCCCTCCTCAAGTTGTATGAGGAGGCTACATCCATTAAGGTAAACACATGCTTATTGAAGTAGTTAGTTCATCACTGGGATCATACTATGTTGGAATTTAAGGTGAGTTCCATCTATGGTACTAGTATTTATTTTATAGTTGAGGTATCTCAGGGAGGGGAGGATTCACCCCAATTCCTCAATCTATTGCCTAGTGTTGCGAGAGGGATAATTAAAATATGTGAAAATATATGTCAATGTGGGCATCACTAACCTTACTGCCTTCCAGGTTGCTTATGGCCAATTGCATTTACATGCATTTTATGAAGAGGAGGTTAGGTTCTTGTCACTCATGGTTGCACCACTGGCACAGTATACCCCTTATGGGAAACAAATCAATTTCCCTTTGATGTAGTATGTACATAGTTTAGTTAAAAGGAATAGATTATTTATGTCTTCTACCATGTTTTTGCAATAGTTTTGTTTTGTTTTAGATTTGTGTGATGCATTTGATGGGAGGGTTGTCTTCCCATTTGTTTGAAAGGTATCTACTTTATGTTTTAGAGGTTTTTGAAAAATCAACATGCATTCAAACACCTCTCTCCTAGGGAAAGAGATAATGTCTGTATGCACACATTGTAACATAATTAAACCCAAATATTCAAAGCAATGGCAAAAAACCACAAGAGATATTTACATAAATAATGAAAATATATCTTGTATGGAAGATATTCCAAATAAAGAGATATATTCACTGATTTCTTCAAGGGGAAAACCTACAAGATAAATATCCAAATAAAATCATAATTCTTAACAAAGCATTACATAACTTACTACTCTATATATAGTACGTGACTATCCAAAGTCCTACATAATTGTGGTCGCTCTATTAATGAGGGTCAACCACCTAAGGTCCTTTATTTGGTAAGGAGGCCCATTTTACATTAAGTCACTACCCATTATTTATATAATGGTCCTTATGGCCTTATACAATTATACGTAGGGGGTTAGGGTAGGACCTTAACATGCCCCCCCTCAAAAGTAGCATTGTTCTCAAGTCTGGAGATGGGAAAACTATTGCAAAGTGGTTGTTGGTACCCAAGTAGAATATTTTTGTATGGTATCCCTTCTCTCAATAAAAAATCCATGGATAATGTGTTGATGTAGTTGATGCTCTCTGGTGTCCAAAACTACTTCTAGTTGGAGCCATATGAATATTTTTTCAACTATTTCTGGTAATGTAGTTTGAACTCGACAATTCTAATCAATGACCTTCTTCAAACATGACACATGAAATACTAGGTTGATCTTGGAGTGTGTTGGGGGTGCTAGTTTGTAGGCCACCTGACCAATGTGTTGAACATCTAATATGGGTTGTAAAACTTTGGTGCAATATTTTGATGGCATTTAACTTTGAGAGAAGTATACTTATAAGGTTGGGGGAAAAGTAACAAATTTTTAATTTTTTATATTTAATTTGGAAATACAATAGTACTTGAAAACAATTAAAAATCATAAGCATAAGCATTCGCATATGACACATAAAATTACCTTGGGGAATCCCTATAGTACTTGAGGGATAAAACCACAACAAAATCCTCCTTAGAATATTGATAGATAACAGATAATGTCTTTACAATGAGTGTATTACATCAAGCACCCCTGGTGCATTATCAGAGAGAAATACCAAGAACCCCTGGTGCAATATCATAGCAAGAGAGAAGATGGAAGAATAAAACTCAGAATAATATCCTACACAAAAAAAAGTGAATTGCCTTCAAGAGAGAAGAGAATTCGTTGTCACGTTGAATTCATCAATCCTGTATAACATATTTATACATTTATTCACATGCATCTGATTCCATTTTTATATTCTAACTTCGTGATGAACTTTCCCTCCATCTGGATGTATCAATATTGCATGAAGAAGAGCGCCCCACTTCTCATGCAATGCATTTACTCACTGAACTGAGTCTTAGGATGAAATCACCTCTTAACTAAAATCTTTCCCACTTAGTTAGGTGGCTAACTTACGTTTCGTCGTGCAAGTGTCGCAACTCAGGTGTCATCTTTTAGTTTAACATAGTTGTTGTCTTTTATTTTAACATAAGTGTCGTCTTGCAATAACACTTAGTTAACTATATCTTCTTTGTTATCACTTAGTTTTAACACTCTTAATGATTCTTTCTTGTTAACATCTCTGTAGTGATCAATTCGAGTCCTCCTTAGATTTATTGAAGTATTCGATAAAGTTTAACAAATCAAATTCTCTCTTAATTAATTCTTTTATGTGCAATTTGAATTCTCTCATATCTTATCACATATTATCATTATCTCTTGTCTTATCTACATGGTCCACATCTGCCAGCTTATTTATCAGATCAATATACTAAATATATTTTCCCAATGATGTGATCATATTGTCCTAATATTGTTCCAAGTGGTTATATGCTAAAGTAATTCACTCTAGGGATGGCCAGTCCCTAGGGGAGACTTAATAGCTCAACCATGGTTAGTAGTACATCACACACCATACATGCTTTGACATGCAAAGCGTCACCTCAACACATGAGGCACTACCTGAACACATGAGGATTTGTATTGACACACAAGACCTTATATTTGACTACCAAGACTGTACAACACCACCACTTTGACATACAAAGCGCTTGCCTCAACACTTGCACTTGCGTCAACACGTGAAGCTTAACCATTCTTGAGTCCAACTCAATATTTTTCTCCAAGTTTTCTAAGTCCAAATCAAGATCCTATAAGTCACTACCTCAACACACGAGGCTCAATATTGAGACACAATATTGACTTGGAGAATGACTCATGATGTTCTAACTTAAAAAAAAAATGGTTTCCTTCTATAGATGAAAGCTTTAAGTAATACTATTTTACATGTTTCTTCATGAAATTTTGAGCCATTGATAGATTTTTCTTAAGCATTCAAAGAGTGGCATCATGATCATGATGTAGACTATCAACTGCATGCACTTTGAAAATAACTAGTAGATAAGAAACCATGGAGAGAATTTGTTGGCAATAGAATACTTCATATGGTGTCATTTTTGTATCCTTGTGATAGTTGGCATTATACCACCATTCTTCCAATGTTAACCAATGTGCCCAATAGTGTTTCTTTTCAAATGCAAAACATCACAAATAGGTTTCAAGACACTTGTTGACTACTTTTGTTTGTACATTTGTTTGCTATGACAAGATGTGCTTATTTGTAACTGGGTTCCTTATAGTTTAAATAGGTCTTTCCAAAATTTGATGGTGAAGGTGGGATCACAATCTAACACTATGGAGGTAGGCATGCTATGGATATTGAAATTTGTTGAACCGTTGTTGTCATTGATGTTAACTAATGTCAAAGAGGATGCCAGTTGATCTAATTTGAATCATTGATGTCACTTGATCCAGTTTTAATCATTGATGTCAACTGATGTCAAAGTGGATACAACATTCCTATGCTAGCTTAAAGAACTATATGGAAGCCACTTTGAAGAATTATATGCACAATATGGTGAAGGATGAGGATGCTAGTTTGAAGAAGTATATCTAAAAGTTGCATCTAGTCTGAAGATGTGTGTCCAAGGATACATCATGCATGATTAGTTTGAAGAAGCTCATAAGGAAGGTACATCATGCAGATCCAGTTCAAATAAGTACATAAGTAATGTATCCTACTATATGTGGTACCTACATAGATATCAAGTCCACCAAGTCATACTCTCTCATGGTAGTGGTCGAAGAATTGGTTGGAAAAAGGTGCATGTGCATAAGAAGCCAAGGAGTTGGTTAAGCAAAGGTACAAGTGTGCAAGCATGCCATGATAAGACTCTAGAATGCGCGAGCATTGTTTGGTCAAAGATCGAGATTGTGCAAATAGTAAGAAACAACATATGGTTGGACAGTCCTGAAAACACACAAGTCTTACCAATCAAAAGATGCTTTCAGTTAGTAAAGGGCACACAAGTTCCAAGAAGGGTGCAGTAGTTGATGTTTTTTATGCGCAAATCCCACAAGCCGATGATACAACAGGTGCAAAAGTACCACACGTGATGATATAGCAAGGGTCAAAATCCCACCAAGTAGAAGTTAGTTTATGCACAGATTCCACAAAGCATTAATACATTAGGTGCACAATACCCATAAGAGATGGTATAGGAAGGGTCAAAGACTCATTAAGTCAAAGAGTATGGATGTTCACATACCTCAAAGCAATGACACATCAAGAGCACAAGAGTACACCACTAAGGTTTAAGTCCCACTAAGTAGAGAACCATGAATAAAAAAGACCCACAAAGGATGACACATTAGGAACACAGAAGATGACAAATGGAAAAAGCACAATCCATGAAATGTGGAAGAAGGGTTTCCACAACCAACTTGTTGACATACAATCTGTGCAGGACATGTATAAATAGATATACAAGTTGGAGATTTGAACTAATATTAATGGAGAGATTGTAGAGCATCAAGTGGAAGATACATATTTATATATGTGACATCAAGGGATTGAGGACAGAACATCATGATATAGCGAGGAGATAAGTGCACACATGTAGGAGAATGAAATACATATGGTGCACAAAATGATGTTGTAGATCTCTTATGGATGCGCAAATACTGGAAGGAAGAAACACTGAAGTATGCACAAGTGCTTGAGGACTGATTGACAGTAACGTACATAGAAAACAAACAGTCACAAATGTTGTATGTCAAAAGCGTAGAGACAGAACCGAAGTATATCAAATGATGCGCAGATGTTTAGCTGGTGCACGAAATTTGACGTGAAGTTTGCAAAGTTGAGAAGTCCATCTGATGCACAATGACATAGCAGCAGTAGGATACAATAAGCATGTCATGATGAGGATGATCTGATACAAGTGTGTTAAATCAAAAGGACAAAATACTTGATGCACAATATGTCACAAATTGTCTAAAATATTGTGGCACTTAAACATAACGAACATATCAAAGTAAGTGCACAGTTCCATCTGTTACTGGTGCATTATCTCAGAACAAAAATATATCAATTAAAATCACGGTATCAATTAGTGAGTGCAGTTACGAAGTAGCAGATCGACAAAGTATACCTTAGTGCAGACTACAGGATCAACATCACAAAGTACATGAAGTAAGACATCAACATAAGTGTAGAATTGAGTGGAATGAGATGTCAAGTGATGTATGCAACACGGTGACAGTGAAGCATCTACATATGAAGGTAGCACACAACAAAACTAATATCAGAATTGTTGCTTGGTTTTTCAACCAAGCATGTGCAAGGATGCACCTATTAACTTGTAATAGCAATCTTTGAATAAAAAGCAAATACAATTATAAACTAATCTAACATTAACATGTGCATATAAAAATAAATTTAAAATGATTAACAAAAAGAACAAGAAATGTAACAAAGAATGGTTTTTGTATTATGATACCTCAAATGGTAAGGATGTTTGGTATTGAGTAGCTCCAAGGTTGAGGTGCTCCAGGCTCCAATGGTCTCTTCTCCAAGTTTGCTAAAATGGTCAAAGAACTCAAGAGAGATTTTGACAACATGAGGATAGGATGGATGCTGGATGGAAAGTGAGGAGCCCCTATCACCTTTTTATAGTTTTTGTTGATGGGGAATACCATTGCGGTTTTAAGGAAACCAATGGTATTGACCAACATGGTTTAGGTACCTTTTTCCCTCTTTTTTCCTTTTTTGAATATTTTGAATATTTTTTTGGAATTTTGGACCCTTTTTGAGGGTTTTTTGTGTTTTTTGAGGAAAAATATATATTTTGAAGGGGAAAAGGTGTATTATGGTCTTTTTGGTGACCTTTTGATGGCTTTAGAGGCTCAAATGGTGGAAAAGTGGACAAATGGGTTATGTGAATAAGGGAATGAGCTAGTGAGCACTTTTTGGGTGTTAACAGATTGCCCCTTGATGTGTGAGGGCAGGAGCTCATCGTATGGCCGATAGACATCATAGTTATTTTGTATTTTTCCTAGGGTTTGGAGGAGAGAAGAGATCGGTTGGAGACTGGAGCAATGACCCCTTGGAAGTTGCAAAAACAAAAAATATTACATGGCCTCAATATGAATGAGGAATAATATTTGATAATGGATGAGGCGGGCATACTCATGCTCGTATCAAGACCTATAAGAATTAGTCCCAAGAAGGAGGACCTGAATAATACATAAAAAAATCTGCTGGTACATCATAATGGTCCAGAGAGGACGCAATGCTAAGACATACTCATGATCATGAAATGACTAATCTCAATAACTGATACACTGGAATAAAGCAACAACCGTTATGAATAAGGTATCAGAAGGGTTGATGAACTGCTGAAACTAAAGGTGTCCGACATCTGTTGGGACTCAATGACTGTGAGTCATCTCTGAGAAGTACATGTAACTGTGTATTGGGTTACATCTGAATGCTATTTCCAAGCGCAGCCCGGATATCTATAGGAAAATGTAACTGGTTGTTTTCTTAATTAAACTTTCAATTGTGGTAGAGTCAGGTGATATCCGGGGTCTTCAACGAATAACTGAAAGGACTGATACCCTGTACGAGTCTCAACGATGCGATCAAGGTGTTGAAGTCGAGCATGTGAGAAGCAATCATTTGGAGAGGCAGTGAGGACTCCTTTCAAAATGATCTGTAGGAACTCATCACAAATGGTGATGAGTCCAAGGCACAGGGACCTCTAGGTCTATCCTCTGGAATAAATTTGGTTGGCATCGATAGAGGGAGACCAACAACTATCAAGGCAATGATGTTTCCTTGATAGGAGTGCGAGGTGTACAATTGAAGTGTGATAGTACAAATGGTAGGACTGACATACTATGGGGATGGGAAGTAACTGGGGTCATAGAGTGGGTGGACTCAAACTTTCTTTGTTCAGAGCATGATGACATGGTTGACCTGGAAACGTAGGAAACTGACTTGTAGGTGCAAGGATCATAGCTTTAAGGACTGAAGGGTATGTATTGTAGATTGGAGTGACTGTGGGGGGACAAGCTGATGGATGCTATAGAGGGACTCTCAGGGTGACATACTGCAGAATAATTTGAACAAAGGTGACCAAAATGGGGATGCTGCCATATGAGTAGACATGATCTGTTGTGGTGCCGAGAAGCACCATTGGGTCCTTCTTCGTAGTTTTAATGAGCTCCAAGAAGGGATAAAAGTGTGCTTTGAAATGGTACTCTCCTGTGGATTTTGTGAGCCCAGGACTATTCGTGCTCATGAGTGCTTTCATTTTTAAGGAGTCTGAAAATGATAAGAAGACTCTGCAGTGGTGGTGGAGTACCATCCTGTGGATTTATACGAGCCCAGGATGGTGATTGCTCGTGGTCACTTTCATGTTTAGAGAGTCTGAAAGCGGTAAGTGGACTCCATTGGTGTTCTTTTTTGTAAGTTAGTCTCCAAGGCCCGAAAAAGCATAAAATGATGCAAATGGAGAACTCTTCTAGCCGATGTGACTAGAGTATTCCTTTTTCGTAATTAGTCTACAAGGTTCGGAAAAGGGGTAAACTTATACCAGATAGACGCCCTTTCAAATACTTTTAGCGAGCATGAAAGGAAGCAATATTTCTTGGCGATCTTTTCATTGTTTTAGGAGTCAGAAAAGAGCTTAACAGAAACTCCCTAAGTGCCTTTTTCGTAAAAGAATTGCTCAGCCCGAAAAAGGGATAAAATTATACTGAACAAAAAGGTATTTGTGAGAGTGAGGAATGATCTCAAGCATCATCATGAGCACAGAAAGATGAATCCGACGACATAAAGATCGTGAAAAATAGGAAACGGCCTATGTAGCACACGAACTGAGGCGATAAGTGGCATTTTGAAAAAATGCCCAAAAATTATGGGGGGTGAGAGCGAGAAATGGTCTCAAGCATCATCACGAGCGTGGAAAACTGAACCCGACGATATAAAACTCGTAAAAAATGGACGACGGCTGATGTGGTACGCAAACCGAGAGGATGATGGGCATGGGAAAAAATGCCCAAAAAATATGGGGGTGAGAGCGAGAAATGATCTCAAGCATCATCACGAGCATGGAAAACTAAATCCGGCAATATAAGACTCGTAAAAAATGGACAACGGTCGATGTGGCACGCAAATCGAGGCAACGAGGGGCATGGAAAAATGCCCAAAAAATATGGAGGTGAGAGCGAGAAATGATCTCAAGCATCATCACAAGCACGGAAAACTAAATTCGGTGATATAAGACTCGTAAAAAATGGATGACGACCGATGTGGCATGCAAATCGAGGCGACAAGGGCATGGGAAAAATGCCCAAAAAATGGACCTAGTGGAATCAGGAAAAGGAGAGGACTATCATGAAGTTCTTATTGTGCTGATTCCAATGGTAGCAATGGTTTGAAAAACGGATGTCATATGATACCAAAATCGTTGTTGGAAAAATGGTCAAATCTCTATAAATAGGGTGTGGGCCCAAAGTGACATGTGTCATTGTTACATGCAAGTTTCATAGAGCAATTGAGTGAGTTCAGAGCTCTTTCTTGATTTGTGGGAGATTCGACCGTTGGATTTTCGTTCCGCGAGTTTCAGGTAATCCTATTCGGCTTAGCCTTTCAATTTATTTGCTTTCTGGTTGGCGGTGGGCCCCTGAAAACCGTGAAATTCCACTTTGGCATTCCAACGTGGAATATCGCAGGTTTCACGTCTTTTTCTGCAATGAACATCATGGGTTTCGGCTTGAAACCCGCGATGTTCATCGCGGGTTTGGGGCCGATAGTCGCGATGTTCATCGCGGCTATTTAGCTAACAGTCACGATGTTCATCGCGACTATGGGGCCAATACCCATGATGTTCATCGCAGGTGCGTGGCTAATACCTGCGATGATTAGCGCGGATTTTGATGGAAAAGCCGTGATGATCATCGCGGCTAAAGGCCTGAAAGCCGCGATGGAATTTTTTGGAAAAATATTTTTGTTTCTAAAAAAAATTCCTTTGTTTTTTGGTAGGATGTTGAGGAGGCCGCTAGTATCATGGCGGGAGCAAGAGATGGATGAGTACTTGACGAAGCAGATTCGGATCGACCAGGGTGTGTTCGGTGGGCCTTGGCTGCAGGCGGGCTCCTAAAGTTCACTCAGATTCCACCAATGCGTTCAGTGAGAGATCTACTAAAAAAATTGGTGGGTTTCTGGGTCCCAACAGAGGCTGCATTCGTGGTGGGGGGTGAGCGCTTGGAGATCACCCTTTCTGACATTTATTTTGTTACTGGATTGCCTCGCTTAGGAGAGGTAGGAAATCTCTAGCCAAGGATCCTAGCTGGGTTGGATATTGACGATCTCTTGGAGAGATTCTGTGTGCCTGGAGCTATTGCGCAGAACAACGCATTGAGTCTAACCTCTCTGCGGGAGTGGGAGATGCGAGCGGTTGGGGCTTGTGTTCTGCATGTGTTGGGTGTCGCGGCGCCATATCATTTGTCTAGGGGGAAAACGATGATGGTAGATTCTATTTTGAGAGGGACCTCCTTTGTGTGGGGTCAAATGTTTCTGGCCTGTGTCCAGCAAGATCTGGAGAAGGTCAGTCGGGATGGGGGGGAGTTTTTCTATGCCTCCTTCCTCTGTTGTTTTTTCTTTGAGCGAGTACCAACCTTGCAGCTACATGTGCCGGTTTGAGATGGGTTGGTTAGTGAGCCGCGGATGGTGCAGTGGGGGTAGATGATGCCCTGGGGTGGTGGTGGTATCCGGTGGTTCTTTTCGAAGGACATGTATGAGCAGTGGGAGCAGATCCCCCTGCTGATTGATGACTACCCATATGCTGGCATGGATTATTGAGGAGATCCGGAGATGCCTCGAGCTCAGGGGTAGGCCTGGGGTTTAGATGGTATGTCTTTATTTTTGGTTCTCTACTATATCATGTATTTAGATGATTTTTGTTATGAGTATAGCTAGAGATATTTATATGATATTGAGTTGGTTCACTTGTGTGATTGTGCAAATATTGGTCTGAGGCCACCACTTGATCATGTAGGTCGTAGGGGACGGGCGATGGTGGTCGTTCCTCCACCTATAGAGGTACCACCTCCACGTGCTCGAGGGTTTGTGCACCCTCGATATGATGCCCTGGAGGGTGTACGAGAGACTTTGGACGAGATTCTAGCAGGAGCGCCAGAGGAGGGGTGGAAGAACTTCGACCGGGCCACTATCGAGCGTTGTTTCAATGCTCCTCATGAGTGGAATTCTATCATGCTTAGAGCAGTAGTTGTGATGGCTGAGAGGAGGTCTCGGGATCAGGAGGATTCGGAGGATCCAATGGAGGAGGAGCCAGAGGATCCTGGGGATCATGATGACTAGTTGATTGTATATTTGCCCCCAAATGCTGATGAGCATATGGGGATGTACCTTTTTGTACGGCTATGTATTTTTGTATATTGAGTGTTGAGGGCACCTGTGACATTGTGACTATATGATTATATATATATATATATGTTTTGGTATATAGTCGTGTATGCACGTGGATGCACATCTTGTCTATTTGTTTTCCCGTGGAGGCACATGTTATGCACGTGGATGCAATATTTTAATTTTTTGTATATGCCCGTGGAGGCACATGTTATGCACATGGATGCAAATTTTGTTTTTACTACATGGTTTGATTTGTGTGCCAATCAAGAATGTTGTTTTCCATATGGTCTGCTACACTGTTGAGATTCCTTGGGACATGTGTGAATGAAATGGACTCAAACTGTCGAATCATTTGTTTAGTGCGTAGGAATTTTCTGAATAGATAGGGATCGCGTACTTGGTAATAATTGTTGAGCTGGGAAACAAGGAGTTGGGAGTCCAAGAAAATGATAAGGTGACTTATGCTCATTTGGAGAGCAATGGCCAGGAGACCGGTCATGGTGTCATACTAAGCTTGGTTGTTTGTGGCAGCACCTATGCACACTCCATCGATGTGGATCAACTCATGTGAAGGGGAATATATTACCCAAGCTGTGGAGGTGAGATTGGGAGACCAACGACTTGCACCATTAGCGAAGCCAACATACCAAAGTGGAACAAGATCCATCTGTGGTCATGCAAGAAAAACAAATTTTTAGGGTTTCTATATTTTTTGTGAAAAAGAAAATAAGACTATACAATTGTGGACTGTGGTGTCCATCAGATTTTCTATGGGTAAAATCACTTGAGGTACAACCCATTATGTGGGTTGCGTAGGGGGTTTCCTTCTGAGTCGGTCAGAATATATGCCTCCTGTCCGAGGCAGGTGTGTACAATATATGGGCCTTTCCACATGGACACAAACTTTCATTTTCCCGTTTTGTCATGAACTTGATCATAGGCAAGTACGAGGTCACCTTCACTAAATGATCGTGGGTGAACATGTTTATCATAATGAAGTTTCGATCTATTCTTTGCGGCTTCAATTGTTTGGAGAGCTGCACAACGATCTTCGTCAACCTATTCTAAAAGAAGTAAGCGTTCTTCAATCATTGATGTATGGGGGAGAAGTTCTACGGAAATTTGTAATGTTGGTATCTGGCATTCAATGGGGAGGACAGATTCCACGCCATGAACTAAATGGAATGGGGTAAAGCTAGTGGCGGTCTTGGTCGACGTGCGATAAGCCCATAATGCGGGAAAAATCATGTGATGCCAATTGGATCTAAGTTTGTCGACGGTGCGTTGGAGGATGGTTTTCAAAATTTTGTTAACAGCTTCGACTTGGCCGTTCCCTTGGGGGTAGTAGGTGGAGGAGAAATGGTGTTCAAACTTAAGGAGTGTGGACAATTCTCTCCAAACAAATTCTTCGAAGTGAGAGCCGTGGTCTGAGATAAGTTGTTTTAGTGCTCTGAAATGAGTAATAACATGGTTGAGGAAAAAGTGGGCTGTAGTGTCGGCTTTGCAATTGTAGGTAGGCATGGATTCCGCCCATTTGGTAAAGTAATCAAAAACCACAATAATGTGTTTGTGACCATCGGCTGATGTGGGATTTCAATCCTTGAAGTCGATGGCCCATTTACAAAATGGCCCAGCGATGACAACCGGATGAAGGGGGGTAGGGGGGGTTCTTTCCTTTGGGGCAAAGAGCTGGCAGTTTTGGCATTGTTTGACTGCTGTGATACAATCAGTGAATAATGATGGCCAAAAATAACTTGCGTGGATTACCTTTTGGGCGGTGGCCATTCCTGAAAAATGGTCGCCGCAGGCACCGCTATGACAGTCGTTAAGGACTTGTTCTGCTTCGTCTTGGGAAAGACATCATCGTAAGATTGTGTCGATGCCACGTCGATAGAGGACATCACCCAAGAGGAGATAATGGGGGGCATGGTGACGGATGCGACGGCGTTCGTCAGGGTCGATGTTTGGTTGAAACTTCTGTGTGCGGAGGTATACCAAAATGTCACCATACCAAAGGTCGTCCTACGAGATGATGAACAAATGTTCGTCGATTAGATCAGTATGGATGATTGATGATGACGACGATGATGGTAAGTATGTAATGAGATGAGCAAGTGCTAATGCTTTGGTGCTCTTCGAGGTTTTAAAAGTTAGGTCATATTCTTGTAAGATAATCACCCATTTGGCAACATGGCCTTGTAGATGGCGACGATTCAAGAGATAGATCATTTGATTGGAATTGGCCACAACTGTGGTGTGGCTGAGGAGAATGTAATGTCACAGCTTTTGTACTGAAAAGATGATGGTGAGGGCTATTTTATCTTCCTGTGGGTAGCGGAGGGGTGGGCCTGACAAGGTTTGGCTCACATAGTAAATGACATTGTCTTGGTGAGCGGAGTCTTCTTGGATGAGAACTCCAAAGACAGCATGGTCTGACGCTGAAATGTAAAGGGTAAAGTCTTTTGTGAAATCTGGTGGAGAAATCAAAGGGGCGCTTGTAAGTGCTTTCTTAAGGTCCGTGAAAGCTCCTTCTGCTTGGTCATCCCATACAAAGCGGGTATGAAGACATAGCAAATGGAGGAAACTATGTACTATTGTGGCATAGTCTGGGACAAAAAGACGAAGGAAGTTGGATTTCCCCTAGAGGATTTGCAACTGTCTTAATGTACGTGGTGAGGGGAGGTCCACTATGGCTTGAAATTTTAGAGGGTCAACGGTGATTCCTTTCTCTGAAATAAAAAATTCCAACAGGCGGCTTGCTGTAACGCAAAATACACATTTAAGCGGGTTCAAGTGGATTTTGTATTTGCGGGAACACAAGAAAACTTGTCAAAGATCTTCTAAGTGGTCAGATCGTTTCTTAGATCGGGCAGTGAGGTCATCTAGATAAACTTTAATGATTTTATGCAGATCATGAAAGCAATAAGTCATGGCTAGTTGGAAAGTGGCTCCCGCATTCTTGAGACCGAAAGGCATGACGCGATAGGTGTTGGGGCCAAGGTCGCAGCTATAGTAAAAGCTGCGAATTTTGGGAAAAAGCACGAGTATGGAAGGAAAGTGCTAATTTTGGGACAAGCACTAAGTTTTGGGTAAGAAGGAGACGGTGCGCAGTACGGTGCCAGATGGATGATCTCAGCGCAGATCACGGACCGGAAATTGCGGAGCTCGCACGCACGTCATCGAAGAATGAAGGTGGCTCAGCTACCATAATAAATAAGGCGATGGAGTAGAGGGCTCAACTACCCTCATTTAAAGGCTCAAGTACAGAAGTTATGGTTGCTCGGATCAAGGAGGAGCAACGGACCAGAGCATTGAAGGCGAAGGACGATCGCCCATACCCACAATCTGCGCCGGAATTGATGGAGCCTGCAGGAAGCGGCGACGTGACTGCAAGCGGCGCCTACAGTACACCTAGCCATGTGCGTGGTTAGGGTTTTTGGGAATCACTGTTGGGAAAGGCCCACAGTTTTGTAAAGGTGTGACCGTCATGGCCACCTATATATATGAATAATTGTAATGGATAGATGTTGGGTTAGAGAGTTAGAGAGAGCTAGATGTTAGACTGTTAGATAGCCAGTCTAAAGGATAGATCATGTGTTGATTATCCTTCTGTATTTTCTACCCAGTGTGTAGAACTAGAGAGGAAATCGGATAGCCGAGGAGCTAATCCCTGAGTTGCCAGACAGTCTGTGTGACGTCTGCGCCTTTGTAATCTCCATAGAGAGGAGACTAGATTGAGAGAAGGGCTCCCAGCTGTGTGCGTGGAGTTTCCTGGAAAGATCTAAGGCTGCAGCTGTGTGCGCAGCATATTGTATAACTCTATCATTTTCTGGTTAATATAACACTCCCGTGGACGTGGTTTTCCTCGAGGAGATGAGCTTCACTTATATCTTCTTGTTATAATGTTTGCGTGAATGATAACTATTTAGAGTTCATTATTTGTGTATGCAAGACTCCTGTCTTATCTTTGTGACTGTTTGAGCGAGTTGGAAAGATCCCTTGATAGCTATAAGTGTTTTAAGTACTAAAGAAGTAGTAACGCGCGGTCGCTGCTGCGAGAGCAGACTGCGTTACTGCACTGGATGTGAAGGGCGAGGAAGTATTTAGCGCGTCGACGCAAGGGATAGTTTCCTGCTGCGTTAGAGAGGAGAAACTGCGCAGTAGGCCTGCCAAGGAAGGAATCCACGCAGCTGCGCCGAGCGGCCTGCGGGAAGGTCCGACCGCCGATTTCGCAGGAACCATTAAAGGAAGAGCTATCTCTGCGTCACCCAGGTTAAGGAAACCTGATTCCTTAACCCCCCCATAGCCACTTCGGGTGAGACCTCGAGCTGCCGCGCAGCTCGTTGCCGAGAGGGCCAGTGCGCCAAGGGGTTTTGTTGCTGCGCTTCATTAAAACCCGGGTCTGCCCAGTAAAGCAGCCAACAAATGGTTCCGTTGCCTTGCGACTTGTTGTTGTGAGACTTGTTATTTTGGCGACGCGCGAGATAGAGCAAGCCAACAAATGGTTCCGTTGCCTTGCGACTTGTTGATTGTGAGACTTGTTATTTTGGCGACGCGCGAGATTGAGAAGCCAACAAATGATTCCTTTGCCTTGTGACTTGTTGTTGTAAGACTGACGCGACATCTAAGATTGTTGCTGAAGACGACATAAGGTTCTGTTACACTGAGACTTGCTCAGTTAACAAATGTGCTACTGGAATCCTACAGCTAAAGAAATTGGAGATTGGTTTGATTTAAAGGCTAAAGAGTTTGCTGAACAAGAAAATAAAAGCCTTACGTTTCAAACAGAAGACTGGTTACAGAAGTATATTTATGCTGACCTTTACGAAATTTTCTTTGTTACGTTTGCATTGGAGTTACACGCTTGGATAGCCAAGTTAGCAGATTCTACACCTACGCTGCATGTTGATCGACCCGTCACGTGGACGCCCGAGCTAGTCAGTATTGTGAAGCGGATCGACAATTCTGTTTCCCGCGCAGTAGACTTTTGGTTGAATAGTCTACTGGAAGGTTTCATTACCGAATTTGCAGTCGATACAAGAAAGAGTTTCAGTGAAGCTGAGAGGAGTTTCTTCCAAGTACACAGAGGTAAGTTCTTAAATTCTCTGAACTTATGGATTAAAATGCTTCTGTATGAAAAAGGAAAGCTATGTATTGCTTCTGATGAATAGCATAGACAAGTAATGTCCGTAGATTCTGATAGTGATCCTGAAGTTATTGGTTGCACTCGTAGTGGAAAACGATATAAAGTAGGCCTTGACCAATATTCTTTTGAGTCTAGCCCAGACGATAGCCAAGTCCCTAGAGCAAGCCATATAGAAAGACAAGGGAGTGCTCATATCCCTTATTACCCCTTTACACCACAAAAACCAGACGGAGCTCAGTATAATCCTACAGTAACACCTTCTAGTAGCCCACACGGTACTTCTAGCACCTCTGTACCACCTTTGTTTAACCATCCCGGAGGCACTGCTGCCGTACCTCCACCTCAAACCCGCGCAAGAAGGATGGGTGATGACATGAAGCTACCAACTTTTAGAGGAACAGGGATAGAAGACCCTAAGCAGCACTGGTTCTTATGTGAAGCCATTTGGACAATTAAGCAAATTAATGACGATGCTGTTAAACTGGTTCAGTTAGCAACCACACTAAGAGAAAGAGCCTTGACTTGGTTCATGAAATACTCAGCAGCACAGAATAGGACGCTTGCTGAGGTAAGAAATGCTATGATTCGGGAATTTAAGAAACCTAAATCAGAATCACAGTGTATAACAGAGCTCAAAGACATCAAACAGTTACCTACAGAATCAGTATGGGACTTTGACCAGAAGTTCAAAGCCTTGATAGATCAAGTAAGCTTCGAGTTTGCACCACAGCAACATAAAGAATGGTTCATTGCTGCGCTGCTCCCACACATTAGACTTCCTCTTATGCAACAGAATCTCAATACTCAGGAACAAGCTCTAGAAATGGCTATGAAACTAGAAGCTTCGCCTATTGCGGGAACAAGCAACGATGTTGCGCATTTACAGAACCAATTAGCAAACTTAACCTTGCAAGTGCATGATATTAAGAAAGGCAAGGAGATTAAGGAAGAAATTTGGTGTACAAAATGTAAAGCCCAAGGTCATTCAAAGGACCATTGTCCCGTTTTCATAGACTATATTGCAACTGGAGCACCTAATCCTTTACCACAGGCACAAGGGCCTTGGTGTGAAATCTGTAGAACTAGAGGTCATAGACCACAAGAATGTCACTTACTCCAGAAATATGTGCAAACCCCAAAGAATCTATATTGTAATTTCTGTAAATCAGTAGGTCATGATGAGAACAATTGTAGAGCATATGATCTTATGATAGAAAGAAAGCATGATGTTTATAGGGTACAAGCAGAGACACAAGGACCCACAGCAGGTCCACCTTATGACCAAACTCGGGACGCCCGAGCAGCAAATTACAGAGGACGCGGACGCACAACAAATTTTGGTCGCGGAAGAGGACAGATCACTTGTTATAATTGCGGAACACAAGGTCATTTTGCTAGGGATTGCCAAAATCCTACAACCCTCTGCAGGTATTGTAAATCTTCTGACCATATCATTGAAGAATGCCCTCAGTTACAGGCTAAGATGCAAGCAAAGACACCACAGGTCAATCAGAATATCCAGTTGATTGGAGCAGAAAAAAGAGAACCAGACCCTACAGTTAATATAGTGACACGCAGTGGAGCAACCACTGGTGCGCAAGAGATGGGAACGGGAAAGCAAGCGACGCAATGGGTGCGCCGCGCTAACATTAAACCAGCCCCACTTAACCTGCAGAAGCAAAAAGAAGCATTCAAGCAAGCTCAAGAGTATTTCTCAGATCCGAGAACTTCAAGTTCTGCCGCAATTCCGCAGAACATTAGTAGATCGCAAGTGCTAAGACAAGACAACCTGGTACAAGAACAAGCCACTACAGCTGGAAGGCCTGATGACGATGAGGAGCATGCACTAGGCAGTGTTCATGCGTTCCTGCGACAATGTTTAAAACTGTTGCGCAATGAAAAGGCAACTCTAGAACTCCAACACCTGTTGGATCAGTGCCAACACTCTGCTTCGACGAACACACCGCAGTGTGCTGTTCACCAGATCAGGAGTCACATTAGAACTGGAAAAGAGATGAGGCTCACAGCGCAGATTGGAGCATTTGAAATGGATGAAGTCATGTTAGATTTGGGCTCCGAAGCCAATGTTCTCACTATGCAGACATGGGAACAGATGGGAAGCCCTCAGCTTACAAGATCCCCTATCCAGCTAAGACTCGCAAATCAGCAACGAGTCTCTCCATTGGGCAGATTACCCAATGTACCTATTGATATTGAAGGAGTAAGAAGCTCTGCAGATTTTGAAGTAATCAAAATTATGGATGGTAGTAGACCATACCCAGCGCTGTTAGGAATAGACTGGGCATTTGATAATTTGGCTATCATTAACCTGAAGAAAAGACAGATGACCTTTGAGGATGACCAGATCAGGGTCATCGCACCTCTTGATCCTATTCAAGGACCAAGATATATAGAACCCATTCGCGCAGAAGAGGAAGCGCGCCACATGGAAAGTTTGTACAAGATGACCACTAACCACAGTGACTATGTCAACCCCACAGCAGACGGCCATATCAGCTGGCGATGTGATAGCTCGTGCACATCAGATTCAGATGCAGGATTGGAAAACTGGCAGAATTGTCTACATGAGGTTTCTGCAAGACGTTGCGCCATGATAACTAAATCCATTCGATGGATTGGCACAGAATTAAATGACACTCCAACTTTTGATGGTCTAACCGAAGTAACTAAATTCATAGAGGAATATGAACAAAAGCTTCCAGAACCGCAGCGCATACAGGCACTGGATGTAGCATTGCGCGCTACACCCGCAAGATGGTGGATTGCGCACAAGCAGAATATTCATACATGGAAAGACTGTCGCAGATTGATACTGCGCAGATTTCAGGACACCACAGTCGAAGCGCTACGCAAATATGAAGGACAGAGTGACCCCAGGTCACACATTGAAGCATGTATTCAGCAATGGTCAGATATTCCGGAAGATGAATGGGTTCACCAATTCATTCACACATTGGATACAATTCCAAGGAATTGGTATACTGAAACAGAATTGCGGAAAGGTACTCTTACTTGGGCTCTTATGATAGAAAGCTTTCAACTTACCTTCAGCTTTGAGTCAGAACATCCAAGCATTGATCAGGCTTTGAAGTGTATTAGAAAGAAGGTATTTGAACACTATCCAGTAACAGAGTATTCCCAACCAGATTGGGCTGTCCAGAAAGAACATGCCCTGGAATGTTATAACTTCACCGCTGAAGATGAGGAGGACGATCCTCGCAACATCAATATCCCAGAATCAGAAGGGACGCGCAATATTGAAGGTCCTGAGCTTGATATCCCTGCCATCACAGAACACGTCAAGCTCAAGAAAGTTAACATTGGCACAGAAGCTGACCCAAAGTTTGCTTCTATAGGAGATTATTGGGATGATGAAACTGTTGCGCATGTTTCAGATTTATTACGTGACTACCAGGATATCTTTCCTACCAAGTTCACAGAAATGAAAGGCATCCTAGGAGACTTAGGAGTGATGCGCATACCTCTGAAACCAGATGCCAAGCCAGTAAAGCAGCGCCCATACAGGTTGAACCCGCGCTACAAAGAAAAAGTCAAAGAAGAAATTGATAAGATGCTTGCAGCAGGAATTATTGAGCCAGTAGAGGAAAGCGATTGGATTAGTCCTATGGTGGTCCAAGAAAAGAAAATGAAAGGTGAAATAAGAATTTGCGTCGACTTGCGCAAACTCAATGATGCATCAGCGCACGATCCATTTCCCACTCCTTTCACAGATGAAGTACTTGATAATGTTGGAGGACAAGAGGCTTACTCCTTCACTGATGGTTTCTCGGGATATCATCAGATCAGAATCCATCCGGACGACCGCCACAAGACTACTTTTGCAACTGAATGGGGCTCATTCTAGTATACGGTAATGCCCTTTGGTCTTAAAAATGCACCTGCTATCTTCTCTAGAGTTGTTGTTGCTGTTTTTAAAGAATTTATCCACAAGTTTTTAGAAGTCTATTTTGATGACTGGACTGTATTTGGTTTACTAAAGAACCATATTGCGAATCTGCGCATGATGCTAGAAAAATGTAGACAGCATCAGATTTCCCTTAACTTGAAAAAATGTATATTTTGTGCGCCCTTTGGTATTTTGTTGGGACATATTGTATGCAGACAAGGACTTCTGATGGATCCTGCGAAGGTTGCCATCATTGCTAATTTACCTGCGCCCAACTCAGTTAAGCAATTGCGCACTACATTGGGACATACAGGATACTACAGAAAATTCATCAAAGGATATGCAAGGATCACAGCACCTATGGAAAGATTGCTGAAGAAGGATTCGAAGTTCCACTGGACAGAAGAATGCCAACAGAGCTTGGACACACTTAAAGAAAAGATGATCACAGCGCCTATTCTAGTTTTCCCGGACTGGAGAAAACCTTTTCATGTTCATGTTGATGCTTCTTCCATAGCATTAGGAATCGTGCTTACACAGTCTGGAGAAGGAAGTATTGACCACCCAATTGCTTACTCCAGCAGAAAGCTATCTACAGCTGAGAAGAATTACACCACTACAGAAAGGGAAGGATTAGCTATGGTGTATGCCCTACAGAAATTCAGACACTACCTGTTAGGAGCTCACTTTAAAATGTATACTGACCATTCTGCCTTAAAATATTTGGTCAATAAACCAGTTTTAGGAGGAAGAATTTGCAGATGGCTACTGCTCTTTCAAGAGTATGATTTTGAGGTTATTGTAAAGCCAGGCAGACTGAATGCAGGGCCTGACCATCTATCCAGAATAGAGTCAGGAGAGGAACCTACGAGTCTGGAGGACAATCTGCCTGACGCACAGTTGTTTTCTATCCAAGCAGCAGACGAATATTATTCTGATATTCTTGAGTTTCTCACTACCGGACAAGCGCCGGCTGAGCTTACAATCCAGCAGAAAAAGCAACTTGTTGTTAGAGCCGCAGACTTCACTTTGATAGCAGGCCAGCTTTATAAGTTGGGCCCTGACGAAATTTTGCGCAGATGTATCTTACCACATGAAAAGAGCTCTATCATCGCAGAAGCGCATTCAGGTACCGCAGGAGGCCATTTCGCAGGAAAGCCGACTGCGCAAAAGATATTAGCCGCAGGTCTTTGGTGGCCGACATTGCACAAGGACACTAAGGAATTCTGTAAATGTTGCGATGTGTGCCAGCGCACAGGAAAACCCTCACGGAGAGATGAAATGCCGCTAAGACCCCAGATCACACTGCGTGCTTTTGATAAATGGTCCATTGACTTTGTAGGACCTATTAACCCACCAGGAAAAAGAACTGGCGCAAGATATATCATTACAGCTACTGAATACCTCACCAGATGGGCTGAGGCGAAGCCAGTTAAGAACTGCGACGCTGCTACTGCCGTGCAGTTCATTTTCGAGAACATTATCACTAGGTTTGGATGCCCAGTGATCCTCATGAGTGATCAAGGTACACATTTCCTCAATGAGACTATAGAGGCCCTTACTGAAGAATTTCAAATTAATCACCATAAGAGTACACCCTACCATCCTCAAGCTAATGGTATGGTGGAAGCATTCAATAAGATTCTTGAGAATGCCCTGACGAAAATCTGTAATCAACAAAGAGATGATTGGGACCTTAGAGTCACAGCTGTATTATGGGCTTACAGAACCACTTGCAAGAAACTAATAGGTCACACACCTTTCAGCTTGGTGTATGGACAAGAAGCAGTTATGCCCATGGAATACATTGCTCCCAGTCTCCGAATTGCGCAAATTACAGAAATGGCAGATCCTGATACTATGAATGAAAGACTTTCGCAACTGCTTGCCTTAGAAGAAGACAGACTTTTGGCCGGATTTCATCAACAGGTACAGAAGGCAAGACAGAAAGCTTGGCACGACAGGCACATTAAGCATAAGCACTTTGAAGAAGGAGACTTGGTACTCCTTTATGATAGTAAATTCATCAAGTTTCCAGGCAAGTTTCGCGTGCATTGGTTAGGCCCTTTTCAGGTAATAAAAATAACAGACGGAGGCGCAGTTCAGCTTGCGAAGCTGGATGGAGAATTCCTACCTACAATGATAAACGGGAGTCGGCTTAAGCTTTATTGCGACGGCCACTCCGCCCTGTCGACATAATATATTGCTCAAGAGTGCAGATGTCCGGTGTAGTTGAAAGAGACATCGCATCCAGTCTACACGGAAGCTGCGACACACCCTCAGTTTCCAGCTTCCTGCGCAGTTCCTTGAAATATCCGCGCATCCTGAATAAAAATTGCTAAAAGAGCACTTATCGGTGCGCTCTGACGAAGTTTTGTTTTTGGACCGTCGAACTATCACTCTTGCGGAGTTCCCTTTGATAATTTGCCGCTTGAAAAAGTTTTGTTGTGGACCCATAGAGGCACAGTTTCCTAAGTTGAAATGACCCGCCGGAAATTTTGAATTCAAACAGTTATGTAGCCGCGTTTGAATAAATGAAGGATAACGCCGCTATTTAAGTCTAGCCGTTCTGACGGATTCGGCTTAATCTCCGAAGGATTTGCATTTAATTCAGGCGCCGAAAGCATTAGCTTCTCCTGGAAGTCTGTCAGAACCCGTCAATCACACTAAATGCACCGCTACGGCAAGGAGGATAGCGTGTTGTCAACTCATCTGTAGCCGCCTATAGCTACGTTACCCCACTTGGTCGCATTTACTATCCCCGCTGGCTATAAATACCTCACACTTGTATCATTTTCGGGTTACTGTCTCGAGTTGCATAGTTGTGTTTCAAGATCTAAATTATTGTTTTCAGAGCCGAGTGTGCAGAGTATTTCCCCTTGTTTTCAGCATCCATACCCTACGCAGGTCCGCCATTTGCTATCCAGAGTTTTGTTATTTACATTGGTCCACGACGGAGAATTTATCGACTGAAGAAGTTGTTCGTCAATTTCTACGCCGAGGCTTAGATTTCGGCATGGCCACTCCGGTGACGCCTTCGACTTACGTACACCCTGGTGCTACTGATCCCAGAACATCTCCAGGCACAAGAGCATCTCAGCAGCAGCCGGACGAACCTGTTCCAGAGCCGCTCGCATCTATGGTGAACTATATTCCGTCGCGTCCAGATGATGCGCCGGATGTACAGATTCCGAAGAATGCAAAGTATCCAATTCCGCTACCGCCACTACCGGCTAGTGTGCGGGTAGAAGGCCAACTATTGGGAAACATTCCATTGGTTAAATTCTCTGATTTTAACCTTGGAGACTATAAGACATATCCTCAGTTCCAGTTGGACCGATATCTGGATATCGTCCATAATCCCACCAGAAAAGTTGACGAGTTTATCCCGAAGGGATTTGCAGCAAATCTTGAGCGCCCTGGACTCTTGAATTTGTTGAAGCTACCGCACTTTGGGCGTAGCAATGAAGTGAACGCAGTGGTTAAAACACTGCTATCCTGCGTTCATGGAGGTTACCTTTGGCTCGAGAGGCCAATTGATCTAAATGTTGATTTGATACACCGTATCACCGGTCTATCTAAGGTTGGTAAGGATCCCAATATCCATTTTGTGGGAAAGGAAAAGGACCGAAAATTGGCTGCAAAGCTGGTCCAGAAATATAACTTGACAAGAGGAGGTCGGGCTTATGACCTCACGACAGTAGAAGATGAGGCACTTCGCTTCACAGGGAGTCTGCTTGCAGGCAGACTTCTCACAAAGTGCCGACCAAAAGAAGTTACTGGAGCTGTCGTGGAGCTCGCTATCGCAGCTGCGGAGGGAGAACAGTACAACTGGTCTCTCTTCCTGCTGAATTCTTTTTTGGCTGATTTCCTGAATGTGCAGGACAATGCAGCCCAATCATTCCATTTTTCGTGGCTTTTAATTTTATGCGCTCTCGTCGGGTGGAAGGAGCCCCCGAATACCCAGTTCCTTCCGCGCCGCGCAGGAGAGGTTGCCGGCATGCGCTACATCAACCTCTGGGATTCCCCTAATCCCGCGAAGCGCAAGATGAATCGCGCTGTCTTTTGTGAGTACTACTATCTCCTCCGAGATACCATACAAGATATGCCAAGGCTGAGCGAGGAGACAGCCACATTGTATGAAGGGAAGTTGGCTTTTACTGCCGACATCCATCAACTTTACCTTCGGCCTTGCGACATTCCAGGTGACTGGGCGCTAGGTCTTTACAGGATGACCACAGAAGATGTCGAAGAAACCATTAAGTCGTGGTCGGACGAATGGAGAGCAGCAGCCGACATCGCATCTGCGATGCCACCCGCCGCTGCGAAAGAGAAGGATAAGGGCAAGGAAGCCCCTGAGCAAAGAAGCGATGAAGGCTCAACAGAACCAGCCACCAAGAAGCAGAAAGTGTCGCATCCCACTGAGGCCATTCCCTCGGAGATCGACAAATACTTGAAAGAGCAATTTCGTGAGATGAGGAACACGCATGCTCACATTCGAAGTGCTCTAGACTTACGGTTTGTAGAATTGAAAGGTCTCGCAGGAAGGATTGCGCAGACCCATGCGCCAGCATCTACTTCGCAGGCGCCACAAGAAATTCCAAGTGATAAGCGAGTTGAAGAACTCACAGAAAGGCACACTGTCGTGCATATTCCGCCTACCAGCATGACACTTCCAGATCCTCTAGCTGAACTACAGGTAAGCACAGTTGGACCTGTAGAAATTAATTTGTCTATAATTCCTATAGAGACTTTACAGCTTGTACAGGAGAAAGTTTCTCTTGAGTTGAGAGCTAGAGAGCTCTCTACTTTCCAGGCAAACCAACGACTGCAATCGCAGGAGATAGAGCTGAAAGAAAGTAATAAGAATATCTCTGCGAAGCTTGCACTCTATGAGGCGCAAGACACCGGCATCAGAAACGCAATAGAAGAGATTGCCCAGGAACTGCCGGCTTGCGAGATTCAACCAGACCTCCCTCTGGTTGCAAAAGTTCAAATTATTGGCGAAAGGGCAAAAACCCTGGAGCAAGAAATAGCTGCTATGGCAGAAGGCCATAGAACCCAGATTGCTGAGCTAGAAGCTCGCGTTGCTGCGCATCTTACGGATGATGCGCAGGTACAATTTGAAGCATTGAGCAGAGCTTCCACACGGATGAAAGATCGAGTACAGGAAGCCAAGAACCTGATGGACCAGGCTATGGAAGCATGGTCAGAGCTTGTGAACCTCCCTTTTAAAGTGGGACTGTCAGAACAGGTGCACGCTGCAGAACAGTCTCTCACTGTTCTCAATGAAGAAGCTAAGGCCCTAACAGGCCTACCAAAAATGAAGAAAATGGGCGAAGTGCGCAAAATGCAGCAGCAACTGCACAAGCTCAGAACTGAAGATGAGAAGCTCACCAACAGCATTCAGCCATTCATGGATGAGTATGCTGAAATCGTTGGCCAGGTTGAGACAAAAATCAAAGAGATTGCCGAGTCTCAGGAGATCATTGATACACTCACTAAAGGCGAAGCGACCGCAGAAACAGTGCAAACAGCTGATCAGTGTATTGAGGAATTGGACTCCGCTATTGCAAAGTGGCAGAAAACATTCGCGGAGATTCAAGCAAAAGCAGATGCGCAAATCAAACTACCACGCGCTAGTGCGAGTGGCTCGAGGGCGAGCCACAAGTGAGTGTTGGGGGCCTGTTGGGGCCAAGGTCGCAGCTATAGTAAAAGCTGTGAATTTTGGGAAAAAGCACGAGTATGGAAGGAAAGTGCTAATTTTGGGACAAGCACTAAGTTTTGGGTAAGAAGGAGACGGTGCGCAGTACGGTGCCAGATGGATGATCTCAGCGCAGATCACGGACCAGAAATTGCAGAGCTCGCACGCACGTCATCGAAGAATGAAGGTGGCTCAGCTACCATAATAAATAAGGCGATGGAGTAGAGGGCTCAGCTACCCTCATTTAAAGGCTCAAGTACAGAAGTTATGGTTGCTCGGATCAAGGAGGAGCAACGGACTAGAGCATTGAAGGCGAAGGACGATCGCCCATACCCACAATCTGCGCCGGAATTCATGGAGCCTGCAGGAAGCGGCGACGTGACTGCAAGCGGCGCCTACAGTACACCTAGCCATGTGCGTGGTTAGGGTTTTTGGGAATCACTGTTGGGAAAGGCCCACAGTTTTGTAAAGGTGTGACCGTCATGGCCACCTATATATATGAATAATTGTAATGGATAGATGTTGGGTTAGAGAGTTAGAGAGAGCTAGATGTTAGACTATTAGATAGCCAGTCTAAAGGATAGATCATGTGTTGATTATCCTTCTGTATTTTCTACCCAGTGTGTAGAACTAGAGAGGAAATCGGATAGCCGAGGAGCTAATCCCTGAGTTGCCAGACAGTCTGTGTGACGTCTGCGCCTTTGTAATCTCCATAGAGAGGAGACTAGATTGAGAGAAGGGCTCCCAGCTGTGTGCGTGGAGTTTCCTGGAAAGATCTAAGGCTGCAGCTGTGTGCGCAGCATATTGTATAACTCTATCATTTTCTGGTTAATATAACACTCCCGTGGACGTGGTTTTCCTCGAGGAGATGAGCTTCACTTATATCTTCTTGTTATAATGTTTGCGTGAATGATAACTATTTAGAGTTCATTATTTGTGTATGCAAGACTCCTGTCTTATCTTTGTGACTGTTTGAGCGAGTTGGAAAGATCCCTTGATAGCTATAAGTGTTTTAAGTACTAAAGAAGTAGTAACGCGCGGTCGCTGCTGTGAGAGCAGACTGCGTTACTGCACTGGATGTGAAGGGCGAGGAAGTATTTAGCGCGTCGACGCAAGGGATAGTTGCCTGCTGCGTTAGAGAGGAGAAACTACGCAGTAGGCCTGCCAAGGAAGGAATCCACGCAGCTGCGCCGAGCGGCCTGCGGGAAGGTCTGACCGCCGATTTCGCAGGAACCATTAAAGGAAGAGCTATCTCCGCATCACCCAGGTTAAGGAAACCTGATTCCTTAACCCCCCCATAGCCACTTCGGGTGAGACCTCGAGCTGCCGCGCAGCTCGTTGCCGAGAGGGCCAGTGCGCCAAGGGGTTTTGTTGCTGCGCTTCATTAAAACCCGGGTCTGCCCAGTAAAGCAGCCAACAATAGGTGAAGGTGCCCCATTGGGTGGTAAAAACGGTCTTGTATTGATCTTCTTTACGGATTTTGATTTGGTTATATCCGGAGAAACCGTTTATAAAAGAGAGCACCTCATGGCCCACACACTCATTGATTAGTTGGTCGATAAATGGTGTGGGGAAGTTGTCTTTGGGACAAGGTAGGTTGAGGTCACGGAAGTCAGTACAGACGCAAATGGTGCCTACTTTCTTGTTAACTGGTACTGGATTTGAAACCCAGGTGGTATATGCAATCGGATATATGAAACCTGCTCCTCAAAGCTTCTCGATTTCTGCTTTGATGGCTAGAAGCTTGGATGGGTGAATGGGACGTTGTTTATGGCGAACCGGTGATATGTTGGGCCAAGTGTCTATGTGATGTTCTACAATGGTGGAATCAAGACCAGGCATCTCGGTATAAGACTAGGCGAAGACATCTCGAAACTCTTGGAAGAGTTTTTTATAAGCTTGGTTTTCTTTCTCAGTGCAAGATGCACCTAAAGAGATAAGCTCGGGTTTTCTGGGGGTGGTGGAGATGTTGATCTTTATAATGGGTGAAATGTTAGCCATGTCAAATTCCTCGAAGGCTTCTGGAGCTGGTATTGGATCTTTGAACCAATCGACCTTGGTTGGTAAGAAGTCCGTAGATTCAACAAATAGTTGGTTGGCTACGGTTGATGTAGACGCTTCAAGGAGGACGTATGATCGATGGTGCATATCATCCCAAGGGTAGTCCGGTGCAGTGAGTGTTTCTAGGATTTCTTCATCGGTACAAAAATAGTGTTCCATTAAATGAATTGGTTCGGGTTTATAGGTAGTTGAAATCATATAAATGGTATTGATTTCTTCTGAATGGGACGATTCTGGAGGGAATATTTCCTCAATAAGTGGGGGGGATATCTCTAGGTCGGCATTATTCATATCCTATAGTGCTGCTCTATAATCTAGGAGATCGGGGCAATGATGTGAATAATGGCCATAGATTCCGTATATTGCACAAGGGTGGTTTGTGCACAATGATTTATCATGAGGTTGAAGTGGTAATTCTAACTTGACAACTGGAACGTTGATGTCATTGTCCAACATATTCATGTGTTCTTGAAGTGTTGGTAGTTGTGGACATAGATGGGTGGCATGGCCGATATCGTCACACAAGGAGCACTTAGGGAGTACACGGGTTGGGGGGTTCTTGGCTAATTTTGGAGTCACTAGGGGGGTGCAAGTTGTGGGTGCAGTGTTGTAGGTTTGTGGACCTTTTCCCCCAGTGTTGCAGGATTGAGGGGGGACATAACTAGATGTCGATGTAGTGCCCCCTGTTGGAACTGACCGGTTTTGGGGAATCAAACCACTAGGTGGTGGGCGATTTTGGTGGTTGGGTATGCTAGGTGGTGGATGGTTCGACATGTTCACAGGTTGTACCGGTTGTAAAACAATGGTCGGAGTTGGTGGGAGGGTTGGTGTAGGTAAGTACCATACTGGAAACCCTATTGTTAACCTGGAAGGTTGAGTGTAGCCATTATTGGCGTGCTGACAAATCCTGAAAATGGA
The DNA here is from genome assembly GCA_027924585.1 of Larix kaempferi. NCBI lineage: Eukaryota > Viridiplantae > Streptophyta > Pinopsida > Pinales > Pinaceae > Larix > Larix kaempferi. The sequence goes on along the minus strand of BSBM01000338.1, from coordinate 1,135,854 downwards.
AATAAGAAGGGTATAGTGTGAATCGGTGTCATTCCGATATGGCTAGGCACATTGGGTGCTTTTGGCAGTGGTTGAGGTTGTTGAGGATGTTGTTATTCGTTATGTGATAGGGTGCACAAATCGGATACCGCATTTACCTGAAGAGGGGGTGGGATTGAAAGGAAGGAGCTGGTCATGGGAGTATCCGAATATATCCCAGGTCCGACTGATGAGACGAAGGATGTTGGTGCACTAAGAACGGGTTGTTCGATCATGGGAAGAACATTTTTTGGTGTTGCGGGGGCATTGAGGTCATAGTATGTAATCTGGTTGATTTTAATTACACGTCCTTCATGGGGGAGCATCATGATGCGGAAAACTGAAGAAGCAACAGCTTTCATTTTGTACATGTAGCTTCGTCCCAGAAGGAGATTATAATCAAGTTGGGCGTTAATGACCTCTATATCTATGGGAACCAACTTGCCCCCAAGCTGTATGGGTACATTCACTAGCAAACCTTGAGGTTGAGCTGCACGGCCATCGTAAGCTCGTAATGTGGTAGTGGATGGTTGTAGCGTTGGCCCCTTCATCGATTATGCATCGATGAACAACAAGGTTGCGAATGGAGACGGAAACTTGAAGATCTAGAGATGAAGGCATGCAAGGTTCATCTTGTTCTAAGTCGAAAGCCATCATGTTAGAGTCGTTAGGATCTATGGTACCAATGGCAAATAACAACAATTTTCTCTATGCAGGACAGTTTTTTAAGATTTCGAGAGCGGACATAGCAACGGGGGACTGAGCTAAATCCTCTACAATGTTATAGTTGGAAGCTACACACACGTTCAGGTTATTGTTAATCCATCTCAAAGGGAAATGAGGTGCTTTGGGGCCCCTTTCCATGGGCATAGTGGGTATGCGAAGTGGTTGATCAGCTGGGAGAGTACTCGACGATGGGTCGGTAGGTGTGGCCTCAGGGGCAGATCCATATTGATTTTGACGGGTTTGAAGATTGACATCATTTGATGACATCATAAGCAAATGGTGAGTGTTGGGCTCAGTATGCTGGTAATCGGCGGCTACATAGGTAATTTACTATTGTGGTGCAGCGGATCCTTGGGGGGGATCATTCGAACAAGTGTTTATCGTGCCTTGGTTTGGTAAGGGATTTTGTAATATCATATGTTGTCTTTGAGGAGGGGGTGCTAGCTGTGCAGCATGTCCTTGTCGTTGGGTGTCGTCGGTCCAGAGTTGACGCGCTCAATCTAAATGGGGACAGTTATGTGTGTAATGGCCGTAGACTCCACATATGGAACATGGATGGTTTGTTCTCAAGTTATTATTTTTAGCCTGTTTTGGTGGGCGGTCAGGATTTTGGTTGGAGGGAGCAGCGTTATCGTTATTTGGAGGATTATGTAGTGGTGCACCTTGGTTATGTTGCTGGTTATTTCCGTGGTTATGTCCTCTCCTGCGGTTTTGTTGGACTCCTTGGTTACGATGATTGTTCTGGTTTGGAGGTTGGTTTTGCTGTGTGTAAACATGCCCTTGGGAAATAGGTGGTTTTTGAGGTCATGCAGGCTCTGGAGCAGGTTGCGGTGGGTAGTAAATAGGAAGGTTTAGAGGTGGCCCTGGGGTTTGTTGCAGTTGTGGGTAACTTTGAGCTGCTGGAAGTGTTGGAGCAAGAGGTGTTTCCTGTTGAGGATAATAAGCCACTTGGGCTTGTGGCTGGAACTGTAGGACCCCTCCTTTAGGGTCCCCTTTGAACTGAACCTGAAACTTTAAAACCTTCATACAAACAAATTAGCCATTATAGTTATTGGAAAAATAAAATAAAAGAGTGAATAACTTAACAAAAATAAGCAAACCTTAACCTGTCAACCCGATCCAGCTGGTCCATTGTTGTCTGCATCTTCCGTAGGATCCCTCCAGCAAAGCTCGTTTAACCATAGGCGAAGCAACCGTTAGCTTCGCCACCCAACCATAGGCTCATGCTTTCAGTCGCATGGCCTCCCCCGAGCTTTGGGTCGTAGAGCTCACACAAGTATTTCAGAAATTCAGCTTGGGCTTCCCTTCCCACCAGGATTTCTAAGCCAAACCCTTAGATAGCAGCAAGTCTTTGAGGCATTCAAAAATTACGACAATCGTCCAAATTATGGCCCTTTACCCATTCCCCAAGACTTCCTTATAAAGGAAAATCTCATGCGACACATGTCGCTTCATGCATAATTAAATATTTTTAATTAATTATTTAATTAAAACACTCACCCATCCAAGTGTCAGTTTCTCTAGGAAGTGAACCAACACCCCTAAGTTTGCTCTAGTTTGTCCGCCAGATATTTTAATTAACTCCTAGCTTTTAGTTGACTAGGTGTCTAATCTTAGGATTCTATTTTGCTCCTAAATAATGATTTCTATTATTTTAAATGCTCAACAAAAATAACTATTCATGTGCAAATGCCTAAATTATTTTTATGCATTTGCTAAGTAATAATCTAGAGTTATTCTCATAAGTTTTTATGTAGTTAAATATAACAATCAAACTCACTAAGATCACGGTGCCGCGCCGTTGGGCTCCTAGTTCCATAATTTTAATTCCCTGACATGGCACCACTCCGTCGGGTCCAGTCATCCATGGTTTCCATTCCTTGGCATGGTACCGCATCGTTGGGTCCTTGCATCCATTCTTTCCGTTCTCGACAGGGTACCGCATCGTCGGGCCCTTCTGCCACCATCTTTCCGTTTTGACTTGCGGGAACTCTTGTAGGGATTTTAGGAATCGTTACCATCCATCCTCCGTCTACATGCTATCTAGGGACTAATGGCGTTGAGGAGTGAGTCCGTTCTCACTGCGCGCCCCCCAACTCGTACGTGACCAGCTCCGTCGTGGCCCACCTCGTACGCCCTCACGCTTTCCTCTTGAGCAAGCGGATCAGTGCTTATCTGCTCAAGCGTGGTATTCCGTCGGAAGTCGACATCGTCGTCTCTCTCCCTGTGTGTGATTTACTCGTACTCTACGACCCTTCATATTCCTTTGTGTGTCCGTTGGTGAGCCGTTTCACCTGTCGCTACACACATTTCTCGCAAACGTAAATTAGTAGCACTGTCCCCAATAATCACAATTTGTTTTATAAATCTGTTGCTTCATTAAGCATCTATAATTTACTTAATCATTACTCATTCGTCTAATCACATAATCAATTGCACAGCTAGTCGTTTAAGCATCATTCATATGTACAATTTTCATATCAAAGTTAATCGTTAAACAACATGAAATTGTCCATTCACAATAACTACCCAAATGCACATATATCAATCAATTGTAATCATAAATATACTCAAAATAAAATCATAGGGTTATTTTATTAATGTTTCAAATAGTCAGGTGACTCAGCAGGTGCCCTCAATGTCTATAGTAGTCTAGGGGCACTACAGGAACAGAGTCTAGTGGGCCTGTTGGTTATAATATGGAGCTGGCGCATAAGCTGATGGTGCTTTCCCATAACATTGTGGTGGACACGAGGGTCCATGAATGTGGTGGGTGTGTGTTACTGGAGCATATGAAGTTATAGCTGTAGAATTAGATGAAGCCCTAGAAAGGTCTGGGGTGTTGTTTGTACTCATCATGGTAAAAGGTTTGTTTTGCGCCATAACTTGGCCAATAATACCATCGACAGCATGGAATGCCCCCGGCATGTCATGGCGGGATGGATCGCCACGCAGGGCATCAGGTAAAATAGTGTATAGATATCCTGACTGGGCATATATGAGGTCGAATTGCTGAGCTTTTAAGATAGCTTCTTCTTCTAACTGGGGTCATTCGGGAGCTACATCTTTGGATATGAGGGGTAGGAGTGATTTGAGGAACCAATCCAAAAAGATACAGTCATCAAGTTTTATCTTACAGAGGCTCCGGTGCTTACGCCACTCATGGATATTGTTAGAAAAAAAGGATCGCAGAGCAATAACAATAAACAGAAATGCAAATATAATCACACATACACATTACAAGAGAGACACAGATATATCGTGGTTCACCCAACTTGGGCTACGTCCACACTGAATTTGCTATTCCTTATTATTATTACCGTCCAGCAAGGTGAAGGGATACAACCTGCAGCACAACCACTGCACTTCCTCTTCTCTGTTTCACAGTCTCTCTCCTGATCTCAAAGATCTTTACAATGCATAAAACCTAATACATCATCATCCCTAGTCGTATTACAATGCCTTTATTTTATAAGGGAAATACAATGGAAAAATACCACGGGATACCCAAAACCATGGGCCCGCAAAACAACTGGCGAAAACAGCCCCAAAAATTTTCTTCAGGGGCGTTGCCCCTGAACCCCCGGACCCCCCAACCAGGGGGGATGGTCCCCCTTGGAACCCTATGGGGGGACGATGCCCCCCCACACCCCCCCCGCTGGGGTGACTGTACAGTCCACCTACATATCATATAAAACTGGGGTACAAACACGGCTGATACAATATCATCTATGGGACTAGAAGATCTGGCTCCACAACCAACAGATATGATCGATGATGTGTGTAGTGGTGTTCTGTCTACAAGACAAAAGTATTTCCACTCCTGCATCATAGTGTATAGGTAGTTGAAAGAACTGGAGGAATGTTCAGGTGAGGGACATAAATGTGTTGTGGGTCCCATGTGGCTCCTCAATGTACCACTTGGCTATAGAGCCAGTGAAAGTTCTTTGTAAAGTCTCAGTCTAATGGAATCATCTACTATGGAGTTAGAGGAACACCATAGGTGAAACGACATGATGTGGTTTTGGGGATCTTCCCCAGCTTTTCCTTCAAATTTTTGGATATCTAAGGGAATCTTTGTGGGCATGGGTGGCCATGTAGGGTTGTGTCTAATAGGATCGTTGGTTAACCTGTCCAGGTCTGGTAAGTTTAGAGTAGCCATGTATGGCAGACTGGAAGATGGGTGCGGCATGGTCACTAGGGCATAAGTATTAATGGTAGCATTATGGAGTGGTCCAGTGCCCCTTAAGGGTATGCTAGGTGTGAAAGGGATATTACCTCCAGCCGATGTGGTGTGGGAGGTGGCTGCATTCCCAAGTGCAACATGGGTTGCCGATGGGTTAGGAATGGTTCCAGTAATACCTGGGATCTAGGTAGTGGTAATGAGAGGGGGGGTGACCCCCATGTTGGGCATACCCAAAATAGGTGGTGGTCCTGTGTTGGGCATGCCTAGAGGGGGTGTGGTCCCTATGTTAGGCATGCCTAGAGGGGGTGTGGATACTGTGGTTGTCACGGTAGTGGTGGGGTTTGTTGATGTAGCTCCAATAACACTAGTGAAAAGGGGGTCATATTGTGATCCAACCATGGGGTTGGTTGGTGATGTCTCAGTGGGGTGTTCAGATTTAGCCTCAGAATCAGGTGTGAAATGAGATGCGTCAGAATCAGATGACTAGGTTCTCTGCCAATGACGTGTGGAGTCAAGGGATAACGCTCTATGTCTATGACATGTAGAGTCAAGTGTACCGAACTGAGGGGGTTCACCCTGAAAACGGTGGGATCGTCTTAATTTCTCAATGGTGAGATATGTATAAAAATGCCAATGGATGATGGTGATATAAAAAACTCAAGACCCTAATGCCACGATGTGTGCAAGAGGGGAGTATGAAAAAATAATGGCGCTCAGTCCAACAACCAACCTCAAAAGCACTTATTATACTAGTTGTGCTATAATAAGTGGAGGAATCAAGAAAAGTGGTCAGAATACCAAAAATCAAACAGTTCCTAGAAAAAAGTGGTGCTTACTAGACCAAGGGGGGTAGTAGAGCATGCAAACGCCTAACTAAAAGTGGTATTATGACTCAACTAAACATATCCTCTGCAAGGTGATGAAATCCAAGTCAGACAATATGGGTAGTGGAATCAAAGGCTATATATACACCTACTGGGAGGGACACCGGGTAGACAATCCTAAAAATTGGTCACTAGGATACCCCGTTCATGACACGTTCGGTTGGGTGAATCTGCAGTTTGGTTCTATCGCCGTTGTACTCCCATATGGGTAATACATCGAGAACTGCAAAAGGTATCCTTCAGTTACTGAATGGATAGCGGTATTCCACTCAGACTTCCGGAACCAGTCTGGCTACTTCAACCCTCCTAAGGGAGAGGCCTTCCCAATAAATTGGTGTATAACCGTGTCAACAAATAATAAGGGATTTTTGGGTTCCCTAAAAGACAACCACTATGTCTCAGATGTAAATAATTGAGGGGTGTTATTGGAACACCTATCCCCCCAATCTTACCTAGCTACAAGATTCTTCAAGTGTTCCCCAAGTGGGGTTAAAGTGTTGGTTGAGTTTAGGTAGATTTTAAGGCTCAGTTAATTAAAAATGTGGCAGATTGGGTACAAGTGTGATTATTTAACTGAAAATGAATTTGCCTCGCTTGGGCTGTTAGAATAGTAATCCACACTTAGTACCATATTCCACAACCATAGTCAATTTTTATTTCTCATGTGCTTAATTACACCATAGTTTGGACTAGGTGACTTAAATTGGTCAAATACACACTTTTGAGAGTGTTCACACCCACTTCCAAGCAAACCAATTCACCCAGCCTCTTGTTTTGTCCACAAATGTGCCCTCATTAATTGCTGGAGTGCCCTCTCTCCTTGATTTGGGGAATTTCATTTGACTAGGGGCGCTAGGGTGGATTTTGCCCATTTTTGGCTAGATTTGGAGCATTTATTGCTCCCTTGGTCCTCCCAAACTCCTCTACTTGCTCACCCACGCCTTCCTTGGCCTCATTAATGACCCAGCATGCTTCAGCCACCTTCACACCAGAATTCGTGACTGTTTGGGATGATTGGGATTGAGTTGGACCCACCTAGGGGGGATTGAGGCCCATTTGGCAATTTTGACTTGTACACTCATCTTGAGCCATCTAATGCTCTCGAATTTCTCATGGATGTAATAAAAACCTGTTACTAACATTTTCACATGTTAGACAGTCAGTTAATGAAAATATTCAGCTCACATTGTGTGTAAAATTATCTCCTTTTTCAAGTTTTTCCACTAGTTTTGCAAATTAATTCGATTTTGTGAGGTTATCCATAGCTCCTAGATCTTCTGTGATCAAAATAATCACATGGTATCAGATCCATCGTAGAGTTTGTGAGTTGCAGGTCAATATTGAGCATTTAACTGCATTCTAGAGAGGATTTCCAGATAAAAATTGAGTGTTTTTTGCAGGTGTTTCAGTAGTTTTCTCACCATTAACGCAGCAGTCATGGAAGCAAACCAAATGTTGCTCACATCCTTCAATTTTTTCGATTGGAATGCTGAGATGGTTATCAAGCTGAGATCTAAGGGTCTCTATAGAGTAACCATGGGCACATAAGTGGAGCCAAATTCTGCTGTGGAGAAAGCAAAGTACTACAATCGACTTCATGAGGCTTATGGATTGCTATGCCTGAGCATTTCGAGGGAACTCTTGTTTCATACAGATAGTTTGACAACCCCCAACAAAGTATGGGTGAAGCTAGAATCACTCTTTGGGAAAACTGATGAACTGAGAGGCCACCAGCTTGAAAACGAGCTCATTAGCTTGAGCCCAGCGCATTTTGAAACCATCCAGGAGTTCTTCACGAAGTTCAAGTCTCTAGTGCTTCAACTGCAACAATGTGGAATTGTTAAGAAGGAGGAACAACTGATTCTGTCCATCCTTTCGAAGCTAGGCCCAGAATTTTCTGTATTTGTTAGCACATTTCACTCAGCCAAGATGACCCTTCGAAATTGGCAAATGCCATCATTAGCTACCTTCATGGAGTGTCTCACTTAGGAGAAGGACAAACTAGTTCATATGGGAAACATACAATCAAAGGACCAAGCATTGGCAATGGGTGTTTCAAATGCCAACAAAGGCAAGCAGAAAGCCAAGAATTTGAAGCAGCAAGAGAAGAGGAAGTTTGACAAGACCAAGTCTGCAGATGGGGGTTCGAATCTGTCAAAGGAGAAGGACAAGAAGGGAAAGGAAAAGACCAAATGCACCTATTGTCATAGGGGATGGCATCCAGAGAGCTCATGCATGAAGAAAACCATTGATTCAATGGTGCAGCTGCTGGAGAAGAACAACATCCCAGTCCCTGAGGGCGCAAGGAAGAAAGAGAGCACCTCAAATCCTAACAATAAGGAGAAGTGTCATGCTTTGGTAGCAGGTATTTCGAATCCCTCATCCTTTATCATCGATTCAGGAGCTTCCAGACATATGGTTTCATCTAGAGAGCTCTTCTCCTCTATGCATTCGAATGGTGGCCAAACAGTTCGAATGGGAGATGATTCAGAAATCCAGACCAAGGGGATTGGTAGGATTGACATGGAGCATGGCTATTTCAGTGATGTGCTCTATGTACCTTCATTGGATGAAAATTTTCTATCAGTTTATCAAATGACCCATACAGGAGAAGCCAAGAGAGTAACATTTACTCCAGATTTGGTAGAAATCTCAGAAATTTCTTCAAATCAAGTTGTGGGTGTAGGGTATGTTGATCATGATGAGAGGATGTACAAATTCTCCAATTTCATTCCAAGTTCTAGTGACCATGCTCTTGTCTCTCATGCCAATGAGACCTCCAAGTTGTGGCATGAAAGATTTGGCCACATGAACTACAAATATCTCCAGACATTGCACAAGGACGAGATGGTGGAAGGGCTTCCAGAAATCAGATCTTCAAATGGTGCATGCATTGGCTGTGTAGTTGGAAAGCATCCTGAACGCAGCTATGAGAAGGGAATGGAAAGGAGAGCCACTCAACCACTTGGATTGGTACATTTAGACCTCATTGGTCCTCTTCCCACTCCATCATATGGTGGATCAAGGTATGTACTCACATTCATAGATGACTACTCTCGATTCTGCTGGGTTTACTTCCTTTAAATTGAAGTCAGAAGTGTTTGGGAAATTGAAGATTTGGAAGGCCTTAGTGGAGAATCATAGTGGTCACAAGATAAAGATCCTTAGGACTGATAATGGAAAGGAGTATGTGAATAATAACATTCAGCATCTTTGTGAGGAATGTGGCATCCAAATGCGACATTCAATCCCCTACACACCTCAGCAAAATGGTGTGGCAGAGAGGAAAAATAGATCTCTCAAAGAGATGGCTACTTGCATGATTGAAGCTAGGCATCTAAGCCCTAATCTATGGGCTGAAGCCATCAATTGTGCAACTCATATTCAGAACAGAGCCTTTCACAAATCAGTCAAAGGAAAAACCCCCTATGAGGCATGGTTTGGCCAAAAACCAAATGTGTCAAATTTCAGGATTTTTGGGTCTAGAGCATGGGATCGAATTCCATCAGAAAAGAGGAAGGCTTTGGAGACACAGAGCAGAGAATGTATCATGGTTGGTTATGGTGATGAAACAAAGGGCTGCAATCTCTTTGACACATCCACACTCAAAACTTTCATTGAGAGAAGTGTGCAATTCGAAGAAGAACCAATTCCAGATTTTGAGCTTGCACCCGGGGAAAGCTCTTCTCCTCCACACCTTAATGAAATTAGTGATGATTCCACTTATGATTTTTCTCATATTGATGAAGATGACATGGATGAAGATGACATTGATGTACATGAGTCACCATCAAGGCCCAAGTGGGATGAAAAAATCACACAAGCTGCAGGTGAATTGGCAGGCAATCCCCAAGAGCCTAAGAAGACTAGATCTCAAACAATCAATGCTTCCTTTGCAAATGAAAGTGAACTTGCTGATCACTGTTATATGATGATTGGATCTGATCCAACATCATATCAAGAAGCTCATCATGATCCAAGGTGGAGAGCAGCAATGCAAGAAGAATTCCAATCTCTCCAAGAGAACAAAACATGGGATTTGGTGCCTCTTCCTCCCAAGAGGAAACTTGTGCAATGTAAGTAGATTTTTTGAACCAAACCTGTTGCTGATGGTTATGATCTGAAGTAAAATGCTAGGTTAGTGGCTAAGGGCTACTCACAAATCCATGGTGTAGATTATACAGATACCTTTGCACCGGTTGCAAAGATGGACTCAATTAGACTAGCTCTAGCCATGGCAGCTAGAAAGGGTTGGGAAGTTCACCACATGGATGTTAAAAGTGCATTCTTGCATGGTGAGCTACAGGAAGAGATATATATGCAGCAACCTGAAGGATTCCAAGAGGATCCCACACTTTTATGCAGGTTGAAGAAGTCACTCTATGGACTCAAGCAAGCCCCCAGGGCTTGGTATGCCAAAATGGATGCTTTTTTGCTCTCAATTGGTTTCTGTCGATGCAAGTCTGATCCAAATGTTTATTTGCAGAAATGTGATGATAATTTGCAGGTCATTGTACTGTATGTTGATGATCTTTTAATTATAGGGAGTTGCAACAAACAAATTGGCTCAATTAAAGCTTATTTGCACAGTGAATTTGCCATGAGCGACCTAGGATTGCTAAGGCAATTTTTGGGTTTGGAAATTGAGCAATCTGAGAGAGGTATATTGCTGAGTCAACCTAAGTATGCTTTAGACCTGTTATTCAAGTTTAAAATGGCTGAATGTAAGGCAGCCAAGTTCCCATTCCTTTCAGGCATAAAACTAGGTGAATTTGAAGATTCTCCATTGGTGGATTGCACACTCTATAGGCAGCTAGTCGGAAGTTTGTTGTACCTTACACATACAAGACCTGATTTGTCTTATGCTGTAAGTGCTGTAGCAAGGTATATGCAGCATCCACATGAGATCCATTGGAAGGCATCCAAAAGGATCCTTCAATATGTCCAAGGAACAAAGAGCTTTGGGGTACACTATGCAGCTGGTTCTTCACTACAACTAGCTGGATTCTCTGATTCCGATTGGGATGGAGATCCCATCGATAGAAAGTCCACTTCAGGTTTTGTGTTTATGTTTTCTGAAGGTCCCATTTTCTGGTCAAGTAAGAAACAACATACCATTTCTCTTTCATCAGCAGAGGCCGAGTATAGGGCAGCAGTGAACGCAGCCACACAGTGTGTTTGGTTGCAAGGCATTCTTCGGGAGTTTGGTGTTGCTATTGATTCTCCAACCAATATTTGGGTGGATAATCAAAGTGCCATCAATATATCTACTGATCCAGTACAGAGGCAAAGAAAAAAGCACATTGAAATCCATATGCACTACATTCGGGGCTTGGTGCATGACAGGGTGATTTCATTGCAGTATTGCCCATCCACCGAGCAAACTGCAGATATTTTCACCAAGTGCTTTACTGAGAAGACCTTCACTCACTTGAGAGATTTGCTTGGAGTGAGTGATGGATGGTGATTGCTGAAATTTAATTGCAGGTTCAGCCCCATGTCCATTTTTGAGGGAAGTTTTTATCCCATGTGGTTTTACTTCTTGTCCTCAGTTCATATGGACAAATAAAAATTTCTATTTGTAATGAGGTGACTTGAGCCTTTGTTTCCAAGGACTCCCACTTATCTTTCATGATTTGTACTAAGTTCTGGTTAAGGGGGGGTGTTAGAACAGTAATCCACACTTAGTACCATAGTCCACAACCATAGTCAATTTTTATTGCTCATGTGCTTAATTACACCATAGTTTGGACTAGGTGACTTAAATTGGTCAAATACACACTTTTGAGAGTGTTCACACCCACTTCCAAGCAAACCATTTCACCCAGCCTCTTGTTTTGTCCACAAGTGCACCCTCATTAATTGTTGGAGCGCCCTCTCTCCTTGATTTGGGGAATTTCAGTTGACTAGGGGCGCTAGGGTGGATTTTGCCCATTTTTGGCTAGATTTGGAGCATTTATTGCTCCCTTGGTCCTCCCAAACTCCTCTAATTGCTCACCCACGCTTGCCTTGGCCTCATTAATGACCCAGCATGCTTCAGCCACCTTCACACCAGAATTCGTGACTGTTTGGGATGATTGGGATTGAGTTGGACCCACCTAGGGGGGATTGAGGCCCACTTGGCAATTTTGACTTGTACACTCATCTTGAGCCATCTAATGCTCTCGAATTTCTCATGGATGTAATAAAAACATGTTACTAACATTTTCGCATGTTAGACAGTCAGTTAATGAAAATATTCAGCTCACATTGTGTGTAAAATTATCTCCTTTTTCAAGTTTTTCCACTAGTTTTGCAAATTAATTTGATTTTGTGAGGTTCTCCATAGCTCCTAGATCTTCTGTGATCAAAATACTCACATGGGCGATTGATTACAAATGAAAAACAAGACGATTCCAAATTGTAAAAAATAAAGGTTTTTTTCTAAAATGTAAATGCTTTAACAAAAATAATTCAAAAACTATGGATTTTTTAAATAATTTTTGAAGGAAAGCAAATATCTGAAAAATTGTAAGAAATAAATGGATTTCTTAAGAGCTTGCTTGGGCAAAACTATTGAGCAAATTTGAAGTGAAATCTATGATCTAAACAGAGTGCTAAAAACCTTTCTTTCACTTACTGAAAATGTTTAAAAAGATTTTAATGGAGCATATGTAATAGAAAATGATTTACTATTGCTGCAATAATTAAAATAGAATGCTGGAAAAAATTATAGGGAAAAATAATGCTAGAAAAATAGGATAAATGGGCAATAATGCAGCAAATTTTTTTCTAAAAAATGGGCTAAACTTAAAATAACAGCATCACGGGTTTTAGGGAAAAAGCCGCGATGTGCATCGCGGGTTTAAGCCACAAAGTCGCGATGCGCAGCGCGGAAAACGAACGCGAAGCCGCGATGTGCAGCGTGGAAAAGGACCCCGAAGCCGCGATGTGCAATGCAGAAAAAGGCCGCAAAGCCGCGGCACACCATGCGGAAAAGGGCCGCGAGGTCGCGATGAGCCCCGCGACTGTCGAGCGAAAAGTCGCAATGCGAAAAACGGAAAACAGATCGCCGAAAACGAAACTGAAAAGTGAAATTTCGGTCTGTTAAAGGCTACAGAAAGGGCCAATGACTAGGGCAGAAATGAATATGTTGTCTAGTATGGAAAATCTACTAATTGGAATGGTAAAAAAAAGTAAAAAACTAAGATCTAAAGAAAAAATTGAAGCTAGAAATATCCCCAGCGGAGTCGCCAAAAAACTATTGCTTGGTTTTTCAACCAAGCATGTGCAAGGATGCACCTATTAACTTGTAATAGCAGTCTTCGAATAAAAATCAAATACAATTATAAACTAATCTAACATTAACATGTGCATATAAAAATAAATTTAAAACGATTAACAGAAAGAACAAGAAATGTAACAAAGAATGGTTTTTGTATTATGATACCTCAAATGGTGAGGATGTTTGGTATTGAGCAGCTCCAAGGTTGAGGTGCTCCAGGCTCCAATGGTCTCTTCTCCAAGTTTGCTATAATGGTCAAAGAACTCAAGAGAGATTTTGATAGCATGAGAGTAGGATAAATGATGGATGGAAAGTGAGGAGCCCCTATCACATTTTTATAGTTTTTGGTGATGGGGAATACCATTGTGGTTTTAAGGAAACCAATGGTATTGACCAACATGGTTTAGGTACCTTTTTCCCTATTTTTTCCTTTTTTGAATATTTTGAATATTTTTATTCTTTTTTGGGAATTTTGGACCCTTTTTTAGGGTTTTTTGTGTTTTTTGAGGAAAAATATATATTTTGAGGGGAAAAAGGTGTATTATGGTATTTTTGGTGACCTTTTGATGGATTTAGAGGCTCAAATGGTGGAAAAGTGGACAAATGGGTCATGTGAATAAGGGAATGAGCTAGTGAGCACTTTTTGGGTGTTAACAAGATTATCAGAAGTGTGTGCAAGTTGGAAGGTCAGTAAGTCAGAATCTTATATTGGATATCTAAGCGGCAGGATGGGGAAAGGAGCAGGAGGTTGTAGCCTCCTTTTAGTTGGTGTTGGAGAACACAGGGAGTTGGATATTACTTCAGGTAGGTTCATGTAAAACCATGGGGTCAGTGCCTCCTTCTATTTGGTGTTGGTAAATACATGAAGTTGATGCTTCCTTGAATGTATTATTTTCATTACAAAAGAGCATTCTATGGTTTTCTCCCACTTGGGTTTCCACGTCAAAATCCTATGTGTTATGTGTTCTTTGTCTTGGTGAATATATGGATGAATGACTTTGTTTATATTGGATGAATAACTAAATATCAAGATTAATTTATTACTAATATGTTAAAGAAGGTAAAAACTATTGATAACTATGCTAATACCTATTCACCTTCCCTCATAGTATTAAATCAATTCCAACAATTGGTATCAGAGTGGGTTTATTCAATAATATATTAACTTCTGAAAGATAGATCCATGTGCAGTCATGTGAAAGGAATGTTCTGTAAGCGAAGCACCATGGTTACAAGAAGACTTCGATTTAGATAAAATATTAGTCACGACACACACAAAGGAAAACAATCGAAGAATTAAAGAAAGTTACAAACAACATTATGCAAACAGTTAAAAGGAAAGAAGAAGAATCCAAAGGAATGATAACATACTTCACTAACCAAATTTAGGAAATGGATGAGACCTTTCAAAATGTGATATTAAGGAATAATTCCTTGGATACCAAACTGAAGAAGTCGGTTGTAGATAATCAGAGACTTGAAAATGATATTACTCTTCTAAAAGAGAAGTTGGGAAATGTCATAGAAGAAAAGGAAGGAAATACCAAGGAATTCATGTTACTAAAGGATCAACTACAGAGACAATGTGATAATCAAGTTCAGCTTCAAGCAAGACAACTTGAGGTAATCTCTCTCAAGAAACATAATTCAGAGTATAGAAAAATGCTTAATGAGCAAATAATCAAATTACAAGAAAATGAAGAAGAAATGAAAATAGTGAAAGATCAAGTTATGATAAAAAAAAATTCTAAAATCATAGAGGTATTAAATGATATTCTCTACATGCAAAGATATTCTTATGTTAAAACTGGTAAAGATTTTGAGGATGATTGCAAAAAGGTTGTAAAAAAGGTTGCACAAATGAAATGGTGCAAGTTAGTTGAATGTTGGAAATGCACAATGACCGGACATATTGGAAAATAATGTAACAATGTTATTTGTTACAAATGCAACAAAATTGGTCACAAGGCTCGGGACTGTGGAATGTCAAAGAAAATTGTAAAGTATTGGATCAAGAAAGCTAGTAAGGATTTCCAATTTGTCAACAATTGCAGTATCTCTGAAAATCAAGGAAAGGATCCTTACAGGATGGTCTGGAGGAAGAAAAATGTAAACAGTAATTCTAAGACAATCAGTTCTCTGAATGAAAAGGTGAACGACTTGGAATACCAATCCTTATCCATTCCAATACAAAAATGACTCACTGACAGTTGGACCCATCGCAGTAAAGTACTTGTGTGACAACATAAACTACGACAATGGGTGGAGCATTAATGATTTAGTGGAGAATTGGAACGAACGACAATAAATGATAAAAAAGCAACCACAATAATGATGATAAGTGGTTAGATGAATTTGGACAAAGGTTATATCAAACTGAAACTTTCTGAATTCCAAAATGGACTGATTCTTGAAAAATCCGCAAAAGGTGGAAATCATTAACGAGGGCCTTTATAAATCAAGATAATTCTCTATCTAAACTCTCGTGCCTATTGATAACAAGAGCTATTGAGTAAATAGTGTTTGAATAAGTAAAGGTTTAAGGTCATGGCACCCAGAAGACAATGCAGAACTAAGAATCCATTTGTGAAGAAACAAGAAGACTCTATGAAGACTAAAATTTTTGAACGTGATTAAATTCCACCTCACAATCCTGATGCTGCATATGCGACTCTTCCAGAAGAAGAAGATGTGATAGTTGCTGGATCGGAAGATCTCTGAAGATGTATTTCTTGAAGGAAATATGCATGGCCTATTGAAAACATTCACATTTGTAGATCATGATGTTAACGATGATGAAACGTTTCATGGGTTAGTTGTAGATAAGTATATGGAAAAGAAGGAGAGATCAGACCCCAAAACAACTACTGTAATGGTACTCAAGGATTGGGCATGTGAACTATCAAAGATAGGGATACTAAACCTACTGGAAATACCTCACTTTGGAAGATCACCACAGGTAAATATGTGTGCGAAAATACTGTTATCACAAGTACATGATGGATATATGTGGCTGAAAAATACTATTCCTATTAATGCCAAGGTTATAGATGAAATAACCTGTATACCCTCAGCTAGGGAAGTGTTGTTGCAGCAACACCCCCCCAAAATTTTGTACAAATTGGGGCCCCTCCTTTCATTTTTTGTAGAAAGTTTGCCTTAAGAAGCTATCCCAGCCGTTATCTGTGTTTTTCAACATAAAATCCTGTTTCTCAACTGAACATCTTGCCATAAAACCTTTCCATTTTTCCCCCAAGGAACCAAAAGGGAACTTAGAATTTTTTCCCGACGTGTTGGAGTCTCTCGGACTATCTCCCCGCAGTTGCAGAAGCCAAACGCATAAGCTTCTCGAAAAAATGACTTAGAATATTTTGAGCGTGTTGCGGGACTTAAGAAGGAAGTTCTTCGGAGCCTTTCAGTCTTCTCTCCCGCAACAACGATAGTCTCTTACAAAACACTCCTGAAAGAAGACTTAGAAAATTTCGATTGAAAAAACGCGGAAACCATTGGGACCATTGGGCAATCCTTCCCGAAACGGCAGAGTTCTTCGTTCAAGCCTTCCGCAACCGCGGAAAGATTCTGGTTGTTCTCCCGAAATGGCGGGACTCATTCTCATTAAGCTCCCGAAAAGCCTTAGAAACTTTCATAAAAGAGATTTGCGGAAAGATTCCGGTTGTTCTCCCGAAACGGCGGAAGTCTTTTACATAACTCTCCCGAAGAAGACTTAGAAAAAATTTTCGGCCTTTCGCGGAGAGATTGGGGTTTTCTGTCCGAAAGAGCGGGAACAATTTGTAAAATCCTTCCGAAACTCGGAAGAGAACTTAGAAGCTTTCATTGAAAATTTGCAGAAACCTTCACAAAAGATTTCCGAAATCCCACGGAAGAATTCATGAATTCCTTCCGAAACTATCAAGAGACTTAGAATATTTCCTTTTAGGGAGCTGTTGGGCTTTCCATCCTGAACCTGCAGAGCCGTTCATTTTATCCTCCCGAAACGGTGGAAACAACTCGCCTAAGCCTACCGAAAAGAACTTAGAATTTTTCAAAAAACTTTGCGGAACGACCCAAGGAAGCGTCGCGGAAGCTTTCAGCCTTCTCTCCCGAAACCATGGAAGCTCTCGGGCTACCCTTCCGAAACGGCGGGAACAACTCGTCTAAACCGCCCGAAAAGACTTAGAAAATTCTTCGCGAGGACCTGTTGTGGAAGCGTTGGTGGAAGTCCTCCGAAACTGCAGAAGCCGCTTGTGAAAGATTTCCGCAGTTTCGGGAGCCTTCACGTTTTCATCCCGAAGAGGCCACCAAAAGAACTTAATCACGTCTCGGAAGCCTCTTGCGGAAGCAATTCACCGCTCTCTCCTGAAACAGCGGAAGCTTCTGCGATATCCTCCCGAACGAGTTGAGCTTTGCGGAATGTTTTCTCTTCCGCGTTTCGGAGGCCTTTTGCGGGGCCATTCACCTTCGTTCCCCGAAACGGCGGAAGCGGTTCACCAGTTTGTCCCACAAGAGGCGGTCGCATGCAAATCGATGCGGCCCGATTTGACGCCGGTGTATGATACATTTAAAACCGGTTTTAAAATGCCACCAACTGCATTAACGCCCCACACGTGCCTGGCCCATTTAAATAATCGACGGGGTACGAGCCAACCCATTTTCATTTTGTTTATTCACAAAACCATTGGATGCCGCGCGACCGTTCCAGCTCATCTTGCGCAACCACGTTCACGGCCACCTCAGTTAGCGTTTCTCGTCGGTGCCAAGTAGGATCTTAACCTTACATTTGTCCCTTCTACACGTCGTATTGCTATTGGGTTATCTTTCTTTTGAAAATGATGGGCATTGGTGGGGTTTTGACAGGAAAAACGCCCGTCATGGGCGATTTTTGCCCGTCAAATACAGTTTGGATTGAGTTCTTCTTGTCATATAAAGCAGAGACAGGATAAAACATTTGTGGGTAGAGACAACTAGTTTGGACGGTTAGACTTGTTCCATTTTCCTCCCCGGGCTGCGTGTCTCGTCATTTCAAAAAAAGTTGCCGAAGCCCCATGGACTTTTCATGTCCCCGGCCGAAAGCTTAAGACGTAAACCCCCGGGACTTTTCGTAAACCTCAGTCCCAACGTGACCTCGACCCAATTCAAATCCTAGGATCGGCGCCATTGCCCCTGTTCAAACCTCCCGTAGAGCACCTCGGCAAGTACCATAAAAGATGAAGGCATTCGAAGCCTTCGTCGGCTCGTAAACATGAAAACAAACGTCTCCTTATTTCGTCGTAGAGTCATTTCAACCCGAACTTCCCCCCCCGCCATTAGCCTTTCGAACCGCAGCTAGGACGAAAGTTACCCTTTTCCCAGACCGACCCGAGAGCAAATGACTCCCGCAACACACCTACCGGGACGAGAGCAAATTGTTTCCGTGACATACCTATCCTCACAGGAGCATCTCAAAACTCACCCCTTCGAAAGATTCAAGCGTTTCAATTTATGTTTCATGTTGAAATAGTGTTTTTACTTCCTAAATATGCAGCTTCACATTCTCATATTAAAAAAAAAAACAATGATGCTCTCTGTTGAAATCTCACAGTATGTTGCTCAAGTTTATGATGACTTGTATATGGGTGTTATCAGGGATAAGTCAAGATGCCGAAAACTGGTAAGAAGAAGGCTAAGATGACAAAAAAGAAGCTTGCGCCACTTAAAACTGAAACTTCACTCCAGGACACTAGGTGCACCACCGGTGTCCCTCCTGAAATCAGATGGGATGACATCTACAGAATGATCCGGGACCAGGAGATCCCGGATATGTTGCTAGAAGAAGGGCCAATTTATCTCAATATCAGATACTCAGGCATAACTAGAGCCGCTACCCGCCCTGAGCTGTTCCCCTGTGCTGAAGTGATCGGATGGATACTCCAACATGCCGATGCTGAAGGGAGAGTTATAAATGACAGCGGGAAAGTGGCTATTGCCTCATTTCAACCCGCATATCTTGCGGCAGCCTACAAATTTCCCCGTGTCCAACAAGCTCTGACTGATGAATGGTTGAGCCAGATGAACAACGTCGAGATGGCCAAGAAGCTGCTAATGGCAGGAAAACATTTAAGAAAGAAAGGAAGTGATGAATATGACGTGCAGAATCTGAGAGCTCCTTTCAGATTGATCACTTTAATGCTATGCAGAATCTTCGGCATGCCCGATGGCACAGTGTATAAGATTCAGTGGGTCCCTATCATCCACTACGTGGCATTCAAGGGAACTGTGTTTGACTGGGCCACTCTCCTGTCAGATAGTTTGGCCTTAATGATAGTTGCTGCTAAAGAAGGACTAGCATTAAAGAAGGCTGAATTTTTCATGTCTTCATATCTGATTGATTGTATTTTAGCCAAGATAGACTTCCCCAAATTGGGCTGCACATGGGATAAGGCCACTACCCTGGTCTATATCGCTTTCAGGATGTTGTGGGCTCAGAATTACAAGCCCAGTTACAAACTCATCTGTGAGGGGTTCATCATGCCCCTATATGAGAAGTTGTTCAGGGAGGAGCCCAACTGCCTGTCAGAGAATGCTTTGGAAGTCCTTGAGGATTATGGGGATTTTTACTTTTCAGAGCAGGGCACCTACCTCAGAATGTTTGGAGGGACTAATCCCCCATACATTTTTCCACAGTATGCCACGGACTATGTGGTCCTCAAGGAGGCAGTAAGACAAATCTTCCTGGATGGAATTGGGGCAATGCTCCACAAACAGCATAAGGCTTCCTTCCCTCCTCTACCTTTCTGCATAGGTGCTTACAAGTTCTCGGGGGTTGCCTCAGCCGAAGAATTTGTGCAAGAGCTGAAAGCCTTCCACTTCGGTGAGGTAATCTTCCATAGGAATGACAGAAAGGGAAGAGTTGTTTATCACTGTAAGGAGATTTATGCTCACTTCGAGTATTCTCACTATCCTGATGCCGAGGAAGAGGCATTCAGAGGCATCAGCAACATGGCTAAGCTACGGGTCTGTCGCCAAAGCACTGGAGCAAGCTCTAGCTCAACCAAGGCCCAGAAGACCAGCCAGCAGAAGGAGAAAGAAGCTAAGGATGCCCGAGCTCAGGAAGAGCTCATATTAAGAGAAGAAGCAAGGTTACTCCAAGAAGCTGAGGAAGCCAGACTGTAGCGGGAAGCTGAGGAAGCCAGGTGGCAGTAGGAGGCTGAGATGGCAAGAAAGCAGCAGGAAGCTGAAGTGGCGAGAATGCAGCAAGAAGCTGAAAATGAAAGCCTGCGGAAAGAGGCTGAGGAAGCCCAAAAGCAGAAAGAGGCTGAAGTTGAACAAGCTGAGGCAGAGAGGAAGGCGGAAGAAGAGTTGAAAGCAAGGGAAGATGCTCAAGCCAGTGGGTCCGGTGTCCAAGACATGGATATCAACACATCTCAAGTAGGAGGCTCTGGTACCCAAAAGAAGAGCATGGATCTAGCTCAGGAAGTCCGGACCCCACCTGTTGAAGAAGAAATAGACATCATAAACTGACCAATTGTCTCGTACACGCCATCGGGAAAACATACGGTGTCCAGGTGGAATGAGCTTTTCTATGACAAGAAAAGGAAAGCAATGGTCCTCAAATCAGAGGAGAGGATCAAAAGTCCCTTCCATGAAGACATCGTCACCCACCGAGAGGTCACTGTAATGAAGAATACAGATCAGGATCCCTTTGCTATGGCATCTGCAGTTGTAGAAACAGCAAGAGCATCGCTGGACAATGTGGGTGTGATAGTTAGGGAAAATGTTTTGACAAAGAAGAGAGCCCGTTTGCTACAACAGACCGTGGCTAATGAGAAAGCCCAGAGAGATCTGGTAGTGAACAAGTATAATTGCTTGTATGCCGAGCATAAGGAGCTGTCAAACAAGTATGGCCAGCTGGAAGAGGAAAAAGACCAACTGACACTCCAAATAATGATTGTGGAGGCAGAGAAGAATGAAGCAGAAGATAAAGTAGCTCAGCTAGAAGCAGACAAGCAGACATTAGCTGAACAGTTAGAGCAGGCTGAGGGTAAAACAATGGACATGTCTCCCTTCCATGAGCTGTCATGCAACATCCTGAAACAAATGCATGAAGCTCAGGAGCTAATCACTGATGAGGTTTGCAAGCTCAAAGCCATGATGGTCAGGTTAAAAGAAATCAATGCAGAGGCCCATAGGATCAAAGCTAAGAATGCCCGTGTCAAGGCAAACATCATTAGTCAGATGGCATGGAGAGAAGAAAAAGGGGATTTCCCCACGCACCTCCCATTTAAATCTGTGGACGGTTTTAATGAGGACATAGCACTATTGGAGTTTGGCAGAAACTGCGCCAGTAAGCTGATAGCCAGCGTGCAAAGAACAACAGATAAAATTAGCAGTCTCTACCAAAGGCTCCAAGAGGTACATGACAAATGCAAATTAAGCTTCCCTCAGACCCTGGAGGACTTTCCGGAGAGGGAGCAACATTTGTTTCAACTAAAGGAAGAGTTGGGCGTTCAAATGGAGTATGTGAAAAGGATTGATGTCCTGGCTATTGATGACCTCCAGCATTATATTGGATCATCATCACTCCACAACCATCTGCTGGAGGAAGTGCATCAAGCTGCAGTGGCAGAAGTTCAAAGCATTAAAGCAGAGCTCGGGAAGAATGTGACTTCTCAGAAAATCTTGTTCCCTGCTGCAGCAAACATAGTTATAAGGGACACAGGTGTGTGGTACAGCTACATAGCAGAGGAGGAAAGGAAAGCTGCAGTAGCAGCAGGAGCATCAGCAGATCCAGGATCTTCTCTCCCAGCAGCCATTCCAGCTACAACAGTGGGCTCGATTCCCTCTTCCCCGGCAGTGGCAGAAAGTCTGGCCAGCTTAATCCCTTCTTCCCAAGCAGAAGCAACATCAGCAATAGGCTCGAGTGTCTC
Organism: Larix kaempferi; assembly: GCA_027924585.1. NCBI lineage: Eukaryota > Viridiplantae > Streptophyta > Pinopsida > Pinales > Pinaceae > Larix > Larix kaempferi. The sequence continues at coordinate 1,113,873 of BSBM01000338.1, read as the reverse complement.
TTCCCAGGCAGCGTCAACAGCAATTAACTTGGGCAATCCTCTGCCAGTAGAAGCTCACACACAGGATTGAAACCGCTGATTTCAAAGCATTATTTCTGTTATTTTGTATTTGACTCTCAAATGTGTAAAGCGGGTAAACTGTGGGACAGCTGTCCCTATTTTCTTTTAAATAATTTCTGTAAATGAAAGGGAATCTCATTTTTGTCTATTTTAGGAGAGAATTTTCTGTAGATGACAAGTGGAAAGTGCTAGGTGGCAGCCCAAAGGGCAGATTTGTAATTATAAATAGAAGCTAGGAAGAATAGAAGAGGACTTTTGGCAGGGAATGAAATTTTGAAACCCATACGAGCTATCTTGTATCGGGCCTGTAAAACAGAATTTTCTAATAAAAGCCAGGGAGATGGACGTTTTACATGGGGAACGGAAGATGGATGTGTGTTGGACTCTTCTGATGACATCTATACTGTAATGTGAAATCTGCATTGCTATTTGAACTATTTCTTGGCAACAAATGATTTTGCTTATTTCTGTGTGAACGATTTTCTCCATTTCATGAACAGTGAATGTGTTTCAGACTAAATCAGGAGCTATCTGCTGAAATCTTATTTTGCTGTAGAGTTCTCTTTTAGATTAAATGGCTAACTGTTTTTTCTTCAAGATGACTCCTATGGCTCGTTGTTCATGCCCTTAAATGTGTTCCCTGCAGGGATCTTTAGAGTTATTTCAGTTTGTTTACATTTAGCTCTGTTTCTTTATTCTTTCTACGTAGATTAAATCATTTTTGCTTTTTCTATTTTATGAGCAATAGATGCGTTTCATATTGAATTAGAAGCTATCTTCTAAAGATCTTTATCTTTCTGTAGCTTTACTCGTGAGAATTACCAGCTATCTGTTCTTTCCTTACGTTATTTGTTACAGCTTATTGCTCATCCTTTAAACGTGTTCCCTACAAGGATAGGTAGATTTACTCCAGCTTCTAGACTTAGATCTGTTTTAGTTGCATCTAGATCAAATATAATTTAGGCACTTGCATCTCATTAAAAAACACATTAAATCCAAAAAAAGAAAGGTGGATCGGGCCATAACCGGTAGAATCGGATTTAAACTCCAAACCCACGGTTGCCGGAACCGCTAACTGGACGGATTCCCTACACCAAACGGGAGATAGTCTAATTGGGACCATCTCTCGGGGAGAATCCCTTTCTGATTGATGCTACGATACCCGAGGCATCAACAGGAAGATATAATCTCTTTGATGAGAAGGAGTCAATAAAAGGCACTGGGAAGGAATATGACTGAAGAATATGGAACCCAACGAGCAAACAGAGTATTCTTAGTCGCACAAATAAAATATGATGCAGTAAGATTCGTCGCTCAGTTACTAGCATGCAAATTGTTCATAAAGAGTCGCCAGGATCACGTCTCGGAAGCAATCATTGCAATAATAGAAAAAAGTGTTGAGGGATTCTAGATGAACTAGTCAACTTTCCTACTTAATGAGTTTCTTGAGGATTGTATGGAAGCATAAGAAAAAGGTAACCCATTTCACTATACTTGGCTATTCATTTGTGTTGCACTTGTGGGTTGGAAAGAGCCCGAGGGGATTTATTTCTTTGACAAAAATAGAACGCCCTTTCAATCTACAAGATACATGAACATGTGGGTATCTATCATTGCTGATAGACATGAGAAAAACAATATCATATTTTTCTTGTACTATGAAGAAATTAGAGTTATTTTGCAAAACACTCCACGCATAACCTCTCATATAGTTCAAACATACAAGGGAATCATGCACTTCAATATTGGAATGCATCACACCAACATACAGGAAAAAAAGGACCCTAGCAAATGATGGTTTCCTACTAGGTTTATTTGCTTTGAAGAAGACATTGCAAAAATTATTCAATATTGGGCCACAGAATGGATGGTCCATTAACTAAAGAAGAAGATGTAGCACAACAGAAACATTCAACCCCAGCAGTAGAAGAGATAGACTATTCAAAAATGCCTCTTGAGCCCATGCAAAAGTCCGCACAATACAAAAGGAGAAAATAAATGATGCAATATGAGGCTCCTTCAAAGAAGAAAGTAAAGGCATATAAACTTGTCTTGGCTTCTCCACTAAAAACAAGTGACCTTGAGAAAATAGGTACATAAATGAGGAACATTGTTGAAGAAGCAATCAAGAATATAATCACTAAAGGCGATATTAAAAAAGTTTCTTTACGACATAGAACGATATTGACTAAAATCGATGATCAATCTGACATATTAAATCAAGTGATGAATATGAACTGGGGAGAATAGAATATTGTTGAGGTAGCTCATAATAGTCTTCCATCTCATCCAGCCGAGTAGTTGAAGGAGATAAAGTTGCATCAAATATTGAAGATATCATCCATGGACATTGAAATTTCCCACTCAAGAGATGCATAATATGATAAGTCATGTGGAATTAATTCTATCAAATTTAACATCCAATTATTTATATGCATTACACACATCTGCTACACTAGAAATTAGGAGGATACATGAAGCAACCATGACTAAGTTGAATACAAGCCAAAAGGAGAAGAATGATCTACAAGAATAATGTTCACCACTAAAGGCTGAAAATGGATTAACTGCACAGAAAATATTACAGTTAGAAAAGAAAGTAGAGGAAGCAATAAAAAATGGAGTTCATTAAAGCGAGGACAGAATAAAGCACAATAGCATGCCTATAGCCTACAAAAAATCAATAGAGGAAGTATACAAGACACTTCCATAAGATCAAGGCAATGATGACATCTCCCCAAAAGGAAAAGTTGTGAAAATAAGAGAGGTCATTCAAAGACTATAGACCAAAATTGGAGGACAAACACCAGAAACTCCACCAGAAGGACAGATAGGACATGAAAAGACAAACACTGTGATTGAAGAACTTAAAATTCTAGAATTAAAATGTACAGATGTTGTAGGGAAAATATTCCTAATGAATGGGAAGTGAATAGGTCACCAACATACTAATGAAATCAATCAAATACCAAGGAAATAACAGATACATAACAAGATTTTCTTTGTGAAAATAAATAGGGTTTAAAGATTAAGTAATTGGTACCTTATTGTTGAAAGAGTTCTATCGACAAGGGTTCACTTCACACTGTTGTCAACAAACACCAACCAAACACCCTTAAGCACAGACCCAGAAAGGTCTTACCCTTTCCAGCAACACCCACGGAGCGAGTGAAGTCTCACCCAAGATGATTAAGGGGGCTGCAGGAACCAAGTTTTTGCAGTGGGGGGAGGACATGCATCTATTCTCACTCTATCGCTACAGAAACTAGAGATTTATCTTCGCATCATGCTTATCATTTCAAACATATATTCGACATTCACAGATTCAATATGTAATCGGCTTTCACATTAACATGGTAAAACTGGTGATTGCATCAACATAAATTACAAAACAACAGAACTTAAACATAACTCAAAATTTAAGTCGCATTCACCATTCAACACAAACAGAGATAAAAGAGACATAGCCAAACATCTTCATGCATTAAATCATCAAAAACCTGCAGTACGACTTTTGCAAGGATAGTTCCAAACAACTTATCGTGGATCCATACAAAACTTGTCGAAGGTAGATAAAAACATTACAAAATTCATTCGCTCATCTATTGATCAATTGATGATCTTAGGATCACAATCATAGTCCTATTTATAGGCAACTATGGTGGTTACAAAGTGGTCCAAAGGACCTTTTCTAACTAACTAAATAAACTAATCTTGCACTTTCGTTGGCTCCTTGTTCTCTGCGAATGGTCCTTCTCCTTGATGTGGGATTCTACACTTCATGCAGTATAACCCCGTGCCAACAAGCCCCCAACACAAACTTGTGGCTCGCCCTTGAGCCACCTCCATTGGACACCTATGGAACTATTCCCGTCCTTTGCTGTTCTGCACTTTTGAAGCTGATACTTCCGTCTTATTCTCGTTGTCATGTACTTCTCAAACTCATCCTCCAGTCTCTTGGTTGCTTTCATGTACTTCTCGAACTCATCCTCCAGTCTCTTGGAACCTTCATCATATATCCATTCTCGGTCGTCTGTTACCTTTGACCCTGGCTTGCGACTGGACATAAGTTTATCGACAACCCCAAATTGCAAAAAGGGCGTAGTGGTACGACACATCTGTTTCACACATTTGATCATCCTTTGCTGGTGTCGACATGCCTTTACTCTTGGTACTTCTGCGGTCAGAGGGAATGCTTCTCTTCTAACACTTGAAACTTGCTTAAACATCTCGGGTAAGACCTCATCTTTGTTCTTCCTGATACATGGTGCCTCTGCATTTGTCGGTTTCTCATGAACACTTGTCATTCTTTCCCTTAGCGTACCTTGGGTGATTCCGCTAGAAATGAAATGCACCATTGCACCTCTCTAACCTCATGTCCTTATCCCACAACTTCCTTGGAATCACTCATTCAACTTACTTATTTTCTTCATAATGCGCATAAGCCTTCATCTTCCAATCTCTTCACCTGTATTTATTCTCATTCCTCATGTCCTTGACGCGTGATTGGAAAGTTATTCACTAAATCTTTCACATATTCATCATATTTTTTCCTCAAGTGTATCATCATAAACCTCCGCCATCTTCCATTGATACTTAGCCGTAGTAATCATGCTCTGACTTCAGTAATCATGCTCTGACTTGAATCCTGCGTGCTAAACATCAACAAGTGACCAATCTTCCTATGTCTCCCACTTTTTGTCGTTATTGTTTTTTTTTTCAACTCATTTCTCAGCTACTATGCACCTGTTTATGGTTATAGGTTTTCAACTAATTCCTGTTTACTATATTTGTCAATAATGTCCCATCTATCCTTTGTAACTGCACTGCACCTCCATAAGTAACAAAATTTATTATGTAGGGACCCAACTAATGCATCTGCATCCTACTTGGATTCTTTTCAAATTTACTGTCGTATAATAGGACCATATCGCCTCACTGGAAGCGCTTTGTTTTGATGTGGTGATCATGCCAAGCCTTTTGTCGATCCTTTTCTACCTTTTGATGGAATCCTGTGACAAATCGATCATCATCAAGCTGTACCAACTGCACTAACCATTCTTCAAGTGCTCCATCATTGCTTATTCCTTTGGTTGTTGCGATGCACATATAGGGATGATATACTCCATTAGCATTACTGCTTCCTGTCTGTAGACTAGCTTGAACGGGGTCTGTCCTGTCAATCATTTGCAAGTTGTTCTATATGCCTAGAGTATTGTTGGAATCTTCAAATCCCAATCATCACAATTTGTGTTGCACACCTTGGTGAGTGCATGCTCCAATATCTTGTTGAATGCCTCAATTATCCCGTTAGCTTGTGGGTGATATGGGATACTCTTCCTGTGTTGAGTTTGAAACTCCTCCGTCATCGCTACAATTGTTTGATTAACAAAATGAGTACCCTGGTTGCTCATTAGTATCTTTGGGAACCCAAACTTTGTGACCACGTTATCAAAGAGAAATCTCACTGCAGCTGTGCAATCCTTTACTGGTGTAGCTTCTGCCCATTGCGTCAAATAATCTGTCATAGTAATTATGTAGTGCGGCCCTGTTCTTTTTCTTGGTGGGTTGATAGGCCCCACAAAGTCGACTGCCCATTGTCAAAATCATGCAGTGTCAATTGAGGTACTCATGGCATTTCATCCATTCATGACTGTTTCCCTGTCCTTTGACATACATTGTATCTTTTTGCGTAGTCCGTAGCATCTCCATGCATCATCGACCACCACAGTCTAGCTAGAAGTATCTTTCTAGTAGTGGCACGCCCTCCATAGTGTCCTCCCACAATCCCATCATGAGCTTCCGCTAAGATCCTTTCTTGTTCATGTGGAAGGACATATCATCAAAGTATCTTGTCTGGTCCCATCTTATATAGTTTCCCTGCAATTAGTTGGAAATCTGTGGCTCTGACAACTAATTGCTTCTTTTGGTTGGTAGTGAATTCCTCTGATTCCTTCCTTGTCACCAAAAATTGGATAATTTGCTCATAATGGTCATCGACCATTATGACCCTGAATAATTGAGCATCGGGCAGTCCTTTGTCAATATTTTTTGGTTCTTCTCATGACTCTATCCCCGACATATGGTATGGTCCTGCATTCAGTCACCCAGGCTTTACAATTATCTCAAAATCAAATTCTTGGAAGAGTAATAACCATCGACAGATTCCCCCCCCCAACATAGGCTTGTTCAATAGGTATTTGAGTACTGAATGATCAATGAACATTTTAAAATGGCCTCCTAAGAGATAATGTCAAAAATTCTATAAGGCATAGACCATCTCAAAACCTTCCCTTTCCATTGTCGTATAGTTCTTCTCCGCAGTAGACACCTTTCTACTTGCGAATGCGATCGGGTGGTCGATATCTCCTTCTCCTGGTTAGGCCAATATTAATCCTAGTGCCATTCGTGTGGTCAATATCTCCTTCTCCTGCCGGGCCAATATTACTCCTAGTGAGATTGATGACGCATCGACATGAACATGGAATTCCTTCGTCCAATCGAGAAAATCTAGTATGGGTGCTGCTACCATTTTTTCTTTCAATATATCAAGGCTCTTCTGGCACTCTTCATTCCATTCAAACTTGGTATCCTTCTTCAATAGTTTTTCCATCGGTGCTGTGATTGCTGCATAACCTCTGATGAAATTCCTATAGTATCTTGTGTGGCCCAACGTCGCTCTTAATTTTTTTACTATTGTTGGCGGTGATAGGTCGACGATAATCATGATCTTCGCAGGGTCAACCAACATTCCTTCCCTGCAAAAAATATGTCCCAGCAAAATCCCAAATGGGGCGTAGAAAATGCATTTCTTCAGGTTTAGGGAAATCTAGTGTTGTCAACATCTTTCCAACATCAACCTCATCTTCACTATGTGATCCTTGACCAACCCATATATTGTCCAATCATTGATGTATACTACAAGAAATTTATGGATGAAATCCTTGAATGCATCAACTATTAGTCTTGAAAATATTGTTGGCGCATTCTTCAGGATGAATGGCATCACCATGTATTGAAAACATACCCATTCTATGACGAACATTGTTTTGTGTCGATCCTTCTTTGCAATTTTTATCTGGTGGTAGCCTATGTTCGGGTACACAGGGCACTCCCAAAATAATGAACACATAGAGCAACCACTTCACACAAATAGATCACATATCGATACACCGATGTTTGACACGGTTAAAACCCCCTAGAGGGAAATAGTCCACGGACCTAGAAAAATAGCTTCTACAGAGCAGTTTATTATGAAAAAGAAAGAAAGTTACAAATGAGCTTCTCATAATCGATCAACTAGCCAATGACTCTCCATGCTCTTTAAATAGAGATCATGGACTAATCGGGTGTTAAGCCACGGATCAAGGGTAGGTATGATTTAAAAGAAGTTGAACCGTTGGATCACTCTATGTCTAGAACATAACGTGATTGTTGGATTAAATATTTACAAATGCATACTAATGCATACTAAAGAAACACACTTTACCTAACAGATATATTACACAATTTGATCTTAACTAACTCCTAAGTGTCTAAATATCCTAACATCCCCCCTTAAGAACAACTTGGGATAGGATTGAAGGATTTACAAAAATGACACTATTAGGAGAAGGAAGAAGGAATTAGAGCCTATCCCCCCTTAATGACAAATTACTGAACTCCTAACATAGATCGAAGTTTAGAAAACTTCACTTCTGTAAGAGACTTGGTGAAGATGTCTGTAACTTAATCATCTGTAGGGAAAAAGAGCAATTCAAGAACACGATCATGAACAATATTTATGATGAAGTGCATATGTAGTTCAATGTGTTTGCTGTGTTGATGTAGAACTAGATATTTGGCAAGCTTGATGGCACTTTGATTGTAGCACCAAAGTGGATTAGGCTACTGCTGCTCGAATCCAAACTCTGAAAGGATCTGTTGAAGCCATAAATCTTCCTGACTGGCATTAACAGCGGCTCGATATTCTTCCTCTGCTAAAGAAAGAGCAAGAGCTTGTTGTTTCTTACAAGCCCAAGGGACAGGTCCAGATCCCAGACTAAAAACATAACCTGCAGTAGACTTTCGATCATCAGGATCGCCGGCCCAATCTAAATCAGTGAAACCAACCAACAAAGGTTTCCCTCCTATACTGTAATGAATCCCAAACTGAATTATACCTTGAATATATCGAAGTATTCTTTTAGCTGCTTTCCATACTTTCATGAGGTGTTTGCATATAACGGGAAAAAGGACCAACGACAAAGGAAAGGTCAGGACGGAAATGAGTAAAGTATAAGAGACTACCAACAAGCTGATGATACAGTGTGGAATCTACTTCAGGTGAAGTACAAGTGGTAGAAAGTTTGACTCTAGACTGGAAGGGAGAAGGGGCTGGTGTACGATATTCCATGTGAAAGCGACGAAGAAGGTCACAATCATACCTAGACTGAGAAATAAAGATTCCTTTGGTTTGCAGGACTTGTAGACCAAGAAAATAATGCAAATGTCCTAGGTCTGACATTTCAAAATTTTGCTTAAGATTGGATTTCACATGGTTTAAAAGTGTAGGGTCACTACCAATAAGAATATGGTCATCAACATATAGAACAAGTATGACGAGATGGTTTCCTACTTTCTTGGTATAGACATTGGGGTCAGAATGGCATCTAGAAAAGCTAGTGTCAAGTAGAAAGCTATTCATTTTGGCATACCAAGCTCTAGGAGCTTTCTTAAGGCCATATAAGGATTTCTTAAGGCAACAGACAAGGCTAGAGTTATTTTGAACATATCCAGGAGGTTGTTCCATGTAAATTTACTCCTGTAAATCACCATGTAAGAATGTAGACTTGATAGCCATTTGATAGACTTCCCAGTTATGTAAGGCAGCAAGGGAAAGAACAAGGCGGATGGAGTTCATTTTTGTGACAGGAGCAAAGGTTTCTTTGTAATCAATCCCTTCAACTTGAGAAAAAACATTGGCAACTAATCTTTCCTTAAGTCTTTCAACACTTCCATCTGATGCATACTTAGTTCTATAGATCCATTTACATCTGACAAGTTTTCTTCCTTTTGGAAGAGGTACAAGATCCCAAGTATCTTTCACCATTAAGGAATGATATTCTTCATCATAGCTGCATCCCAATATGGATTTCCTAAAGCTTCTGCAAAAATTGTTGGATCATGATTCTTGGAAACTTGAGCCAAAAGAGAAGAGGCTCGCTAAAACTGAGAATGTGTTCGACATTGATCTATAGGATCACCGACAAGATCACCAGCTGCTTCACATGTTGACCGGACCAATCGAGGAAGCACTTGTGTTGGTGCAACTAGAGGAACATGAGCAGGCAGAGGTGGATTTTCATCCTCACTGTCATCATTAGAAACTGGAGTTGGAAATCTGTCAAGGAAGTTGGAAGTAGAAGAAGGCACAATCGTTGAATCAGGCTCGCAGGCCAAAGATGGCACAACTGCCGAGTTAGGCTCGTAGGCCAAGAGATTTTCATCAAATTTAACATCTCTTCTAATGATTATATCATGAGAATGTGGTTGAATAATTATAGAACCTTTTACATCTTCAGAATATCCAACAAATACGCACTTTTCACTTTCAGGCTGCAATGCTTTTTGTTGTTCATCCGGAATGTGAGCCCATGCTTCACTACCAAACACACGGAAGTGACTTACATCGGGTTTATTTTTACTCCATGCTTCTTCTAGTGTGATACCTTGTAAATCTTTAGTGGGGGTGCGATTAACTATGTAATTTGTGCAATTTATGGCTTCAACCCAAAATTGAATACTTAGTCCATTAGATTGGATCATACAATTAGCCATTTCTTTTAAAGTGCGGTTCTTCCGTTCAGCTACACCATTTTGTTGTGGTGTATATGGAATAGTATGTTGTTGTTGGATTTCTTGTTCAGTGCAGAAAGTAGTGAAATTTTTTTTAACATATTCTTCTCCATTGTCGGATCTTAACTTAATAATTTGATGACCAGATTGTTTTTCAACAAGGGCCTTGTAGGCCAAAAACATGTTAAATATTTCGCTCTTAACTTTTAGGAAATAAACCCAAGTGCATCTGGAGTAATAATCAATGAAAGTTAAGAAATATTTGAAACCAGAAAAGGAAGCGGATGGAAGAGAACCATACAAGTCACTATGCACAAGCTCCAAGGGAACCGAGGCGTTCCAAGAGGCACGTTTGTCAAAACTGTCCCAATGATGTTTTCTGAGTACACAATCGGAACAAACACCATCCCTGCAAGATACAATCGGAAGACCTGTCCATATTGTCTTTGCATAGTTGTTGCAATGAGCGATAATTTAAGTGACCAAATCGCTCATACCAAAGTTTGCTCAAGTTATCACTATGAGCAACAAAAACTGAAGGAAAAGGTGATGACCCAAAGTTGTTAAATTTGTACAACCTGGTAATATCATCAACAAATCCAGTAGCTAGGACATGTTGAGGATCTTTAAAATCCTTGATTACAACTTGGTGAGGTGTAAAGGTCACAGTTTTACCTTCACCAGAATGAGTGATTTGATAGACTGATAACAAATTGCAGGAAATTCTTGGAACACATAGTACATCACTAAAATGACCATTATCTACTGGAACTGTTCCAAATCCTACAACACTTAGAGATCCGTCATCACTAACAAATATTTGTTTGGTGTTACATTCATGCATAGTAGAAAATATGGTTTGATCCTTATCCATATGATAAGATGCTCAAGAATCAATGAGCCATTCATTTGAAGTAGAAGAAGAAGATGCATTATAAGAATAACCCGAAGCAAAAAGTGCATGTCCATGAGGTAGATTCTAGAGGCGAATCTAGGCTGATGTGGTGCTTCTTCATTGCTACTTCCAAGGCTTCCATCTTCTTGAAACACTCAGATCCATCATGATTATCTTTCCCACAATAGTTGCAATGACGCTCAATCTTCTTTCCTTTTGGCCTGGATCCTTTGTCATTTTTTAAATAAGGAGCTGACTGAGAGGGTTTGAAACCCTTTTTTGACTTATTATTGCGAAAATTTTGTTAATAGGGAGGCTTGGACTTTTCTTTCTGTTGGGACAATAAAGCTTTCCCATATGTATATACATTGTTGATCATTCCAAGATGGATGAGCTTATCTTTCTCTCTAATCAAGGAATCACAAAAGGATGCAAGACTAGGCTCTTGATAGCTAGTTGCATTCAAGGATTCTTTCAGGAAGTAAAATGTAGATACAAAACCAGAATATGCAGGTCCAAGTTTTGAAAGAATATGATAAATGCATTGTTTGTCTTCCCTCTTAATCTTGCATTCTTCACATAAGAGTTTAAGAGTTTTGTACTTAGATAAATAATCTTGAATGCATGAAAAATCACTTGGATTTAAATAAATCAACTCAGTTTCGAGTTGATGACCTCGAATTTCATTGTGTTTACCAAACACGGCTTCCAACTTATCCCAAGTTGTATCTAGTTCATCAATTCCAAATATGTGGAATCGCAAATCAATAGAAATTGACATCCCAATCAATCCACGAGCTTCATAGCATCATTTTCCCATTTTATTTTCTTATCTTCATCATTGGGTTATGTTTCTTTTCCTGAGGTAAATCTGAAAAGTCCCCTACTTCGTAGAACATTTTTCTTACGAGATTTCCATAAGAAATAGTTGGAACTAGTAAGTAGAATATCACAAGTGGAGGCCTTATTGTAAATTAATAGCTGTAAAAATAGAAACCAATAGTCTGGATGCAAAGCGCTTGAAAAAACAGGCGGGTTTAAAAAAAATGGCACTGAAAACTAACTCTTTATGATGAAGTTATGATTGATCAAAGAAAATGTTGAAGATGTCCCCAATAGTGACATGGCAGAGAGAGAATGTCCATTTCAAAATCACTTTACAAGAAATTTGCTTTAAGTGAATCACTTTTGTAAAATAAGTGATTTTCACTTTTACAATAACGTTACTTTAAATAGTGCATCAAAAAGGAACTTAAGTGAGCACTTTTTTTTTAATTTTTTATTTAAGTGAGAAGCACATTTACAATAAAGTAACTTAAAATTAGAAATTGCATGCACCTTTTCTAAAGTAACTTAATAAGACTTGAACTCAAGACCTATTAAGGAATAAAACAACTTTGAACCAAGTGAACTAATATTAAAAGGTACGTAAAATAAGAGAAGGAGGAAGGGGTTTTTTTTTTTTTACTCTTCTCTCTCAGTTTTTGTGCTTGCCTCTTTTCTTGCAAATCACATCACAAACTGAAACAAAAAAAAATTGCACACTTTTGGGGTTAGATCTCGTTAGCTTTCCCGGAAAGTTTATGTTTTTTCTCTTTTTTTCTGATTCGCCGCGATCGCACAAGGTGCATGGCAAAGAGCATACACCGCCGAGAAAAACTCTTTCCCTTTCCGTTTCTGATTCGCCGAGATCGCATGAGGTGCACGAAAAGAGCATACACAGACAGGGAAAACAACAATCCGAAACTAAAAAAATCTAATAATAAAAACTGATAAAATATGAGATATTTTTTAAAAATAAAAAAACGTCATACCTTCATATCTGATGAAATATGCATTTCTGAAGCAACCAAAAACCGTTTTCGTTCAAACAAAAACTATTTCCCAATGGAAACGATGCTCCAGATGCAATGGAACACCTCCCACATCATAGAAATGCACAAAAATTTCAGAACTAGAAACCCTTTCAAGTTTTTGCAACACCAGTTCAAGATCGAGACCATAACCGGAAGCGGCTCTTCATAGACTCTCTGATACCATGTTCGGGTACATAGGGTACTCTCAAAAGACCAAACACCTACATAAAACACTTCACACAAACATATCACAGATCGATACACTGATGTTTGACGTGGTTAAAACCGCCTAGAGGGAAATAGTCCACGGCCCCCGGCCACATAGCTTCTACGGAGCAGTTTATTATACAAAAGAAAGAAAGTTACAAATGAGCTTCTCATAATCAATCAACTAGCCAATGACCCTCCATGCTCTTTAAGTAGAGATCATGGACCAATCAGGTGTAAAGCCACGGATCAAGGGTAGGTATGATCTAAGAGAAGTTGAACCGTTGGATCACTCTATGTCTAGAACATAATGTGACCGTCGGATTAAATATTTACAAATGCATACTAATGCATACTAAAGAAACACACTTTACCTAACAGATATATTACACAAGTTGATCTTAACTAACTCCTAAGTGTCTAAATATCCTAACAGCCTAAAAATCTATTTGTTAAGGAGTATATTTCCTGACCTCCCACTCCTTCTAACACTTCATCCGTGAGCGGTGTAGGGAATGGATCATGTAAGCATGCATCGTTCATCTTTCTTAAATCAACACAAGTTTTGACTTCGCCATTTTTCTTGTCTTGGACCACCATTGGATTGATCTACTCCAATTCCTCCATTGGTCCTATAATTCATGATTCTAGCATTCTCTCGAGTTTGACCTTCACCCGCTCCTTATACCTCGGATTCAACCTGTAAGGTCACTATTTTTCTAGATTCGCATCAGGTTTCAGTGGGATTTTCATCTCGCCCAGGTCCCCAGAGATACCTTTCATCTCCAAAACTTTTGTCGGGAACAAGTCCTGAAACTTGTGTAATAGGTCAGTCATCTTGGCCATGGTCGAGTCGTCCCAATAAACTTTGATGCTTGCGAACTTGGGACTCTCTTCCGACCTAATGTTCACTTTCTTGATTCACAATGGCTATTGAAACTTGTCGGAAGGCATATCTAGTGTTTCGACACTGCGACTTACTTCTGACTCTGGTATATGCGTAGCCCTCAGATCATCCTCATCGTTTAGTTCTCCTATTATGTTGTATCATTCTATCAACATATTCGGTGTTGCAGTCCAGTAACATCCCATAGGTTTCCTGTCACAACTGCTTTGAGTACTTTCTCACGAACCTCCTGTAATGCGTTGTGGATGAAGGGGTTTTCGTCGAAGAAACTGAACGTTTGGATAAACCCAATAGTTATTTTTTCCCATGAGGTTGTTCCGCGTCACAGCTCTGCTGTGATATACCAATTTTGCGGTGCTTCATCCAATGTGTGAATGAATGCATGGACCCATTCCTGTTTCGATCTTGTTCCCCATTTGCTTTGACATTCATTCAAATGCTCCTTTGGATCTCCTCTGCCATTGTACTTCCTTCTGTAGTATCCTTCAATGTCACCCAACCTAGCCTCCATTAGGTGTCGACATAATGGCTAGTTTGTTATTGTTGATTTGTGCACTTCCCACCATCGCGCTGGTATAGCCTTCAGGGCTTCCTCCACGGCCAATAGTCGCTGTGGTTCTGCCACTTTTTCTTCAAATTCGGTGATAAATGCAGTCAAGTTGGGAAACCCCTCATATGTTGGTAGTTTGCACCCTTCTATAGCTACCCATCGTAGTGACTCGGTGATCCGTGCACACCTCCTAGACGATACTTCATGTAGCCAATTCTGCTAATTTTCAAGTGCTTCATCGAAATCTAATGATGCCGAACTTATGTTGTGCCATCTTAACTCCCCATCTGCAATAGGATTGATGTAGTCTTATGATATGTTGTAGGGACTATCCCATCCCTCAGTGAATTCATCCCTTTTCAGCTCAACATATCTCTTCCCTTCTACGGGATCAAGAGGTGCGACTACCCTCATCTCGCGATTTTCAAACAACATGGTTCATTTCTTGAAATTGATGATGTCCTAGTTCTCCATCACCCAGTCTATCCCTAGAAGCACTGGATAGGGACATGTGTTGTCGAAAATCTCTATCACATAAAAATCTGCATATGTTTTGAGTCCTTCTATCTCAACTGGGATGTAATGTCCCCATTCAAATAAATTCATGACAGTAAAATTCCACCAATCCTACTAGTTCCCTAGGTTGGATGGAGACATTGGGATTTGAAACAAGGGGGCTAATCAATGATGTTTGGAAATTATAATGGAATAAATATTTAATAAATGAGCTAAATAAATAAATAAAAGGGAAAATCAAAGTGGCAATTCGACATGAAGACACATGGAGGATGTGGGACCCACACAAGCTACATTTTCTATGCCACATGGCATCCTCCTCTTGTCAATTCAAATCCATAAGAATTCCAACGTTATTGGGATGAGTTGGAAGGATCATACACTTGGAAATATGCATCATAGGTCGAATTGGGATGGAAGTGTAACTCCCATGGAAGAGGAAGAGTCAAATGAGAGGTTCTTGGACACTTGGGCTAGATTCCCTAACCTCTATGACAACAATGATGATGATGCTATGACACCTATGAAAAATTTCAAACCTGATTGTTGAAATCTGACCAATATGACATGTCAGGCCTAAAAATATCCTCCAAGGGAGCGCTCACGGGAGTTATAGAAGTCCAAGAGATTCCTACTCGACTTGGTGGAAGGTGGAAGGCTAGGAAGTGGAAGACAAGTGACAAATCTTGAATCCCTCCCTAATTCGAATTGGATTGGAGTTCATGGATGGAATTCGAACCTTATAAGGATAATTATGTTAATAAAATATAGGTATCAAGTAAGAGAATGGATTTTTATCATTTTCAGAATTGCATTTGAGAGGAGAGCTAGTGGAGTGCTACTCTACTTTCCTTAGCACCAATTTCGAGGGTGAAAGATTTACATCCTAGTTGGTAATTGGAAAGGCCATTTAGACCTTTCATTTGTAGCTTCAATGGATTCATATGTTGCATATGCAAGATACAGGTCAACTCATGGTCACTACTAGTTCAGCTTGTTTCTCCAACGATTTCAAGTTTTCTCAACATATTCATGATCCTTGAGGTGGGGCGCATTTGGTGAGTTGTTGTTCTCTTTGGGGGAGCTTATAATGCCCATTTAGTTTTTCATATGATGTAAATTCTCTGTTCTTCATACTTATAATAGTTTCAAGACTAGATTCCAAGTGGAACTATGTAAATTTGATCATTAATGAGCAAATGGTGACATTTTCCCCACTAGGTTGATATATGCCAATGATATGTTGATATATTCGAATAGAAAAGCAAACCATTGATTAATTAATGTTGTATGGACTTTTAATAATGTGTTATACAAGTTTCATGTTCATTTCATAAGCTTTTGGAGTCATATTGTTCAATTTCATAGCATTTGGAGAAGATTGCCTATCATTTCCCCCAAGGTCGAAACTAGTATTTTTGTATCTGATTTGAGAGGGTTGTAGAAGACTTAATAAAAAAATGGTGATGCATATTACACCATAATTATGTCCCCTATGTTTCCCCTGCTTCTGTTCTGAAATCTGATGTAACGTCCCCTTCCATCATCAAATGCAAGGAAGGAAAACGTTAACAACACACAGGCTTTTGTAAAGACTCAGCCCCAATACTTTGACTCATAAACGCATGACATTTAAAAACTTGTGTGCGGATTCAATTCAATATCAACACAGCGAAAATTAAACATTACTTATACACACAATTCCTTCATGCGTTCACGATAATCATATCAACCATACATGTAACAGTCATTAATTATCATATTGCATAAACATGATGCCTTTCATTTCATTAACATGAATAATTAACCCTTCAGATTGAATGCATTGCAAAACACAGACTGTATATAAATTAAATCACAAGAATACTTATCTTGAATTGTAACGGTCCAAACGACTGGCTATGGAAGAGCAACGTTCCTCCCAACCATAGACCTCTATCCAGCTTGTGTTCTTTCAGCTGAGAGGTCACCCCCGAGCTGGGCTGTGTATCCACTAAGGAGGAACTAGCTGGGTTCACTCACAGCCATGGTTTCGGTCAAGCATCCAAGGAGATAGAGGAGGGTAACGCTAATCCAGTGAGATCAACCACAGAGCTACAGGCCTCTCAAGTGAGTTCAATAGTCAGGCACCCACATTACCTACCACATCCAACACAAGGAAGATCCCCTTCTCTGTTACACAGTCCCTCAAGAAACTCTTCCCTCCAGTGCTCTTCAGGATGGGCATAGAAAGGTCCAGCTGTTAATCCTTGAGATCCTGGCCTTCACTGGGTTTATCAAGCACACCCAACCTCTGCATAGTCATTCCCAACTTGATTTCTCACCATTCTGCTCACCAAATGCTCAAATCCGTCACTGGTTTTCTGAGCTGCAAAAACTAGGTTTTCCTATTGATTTCGGGGTAGCTAATGCTCCCAAATTCGCCCCAAGGTTCATGCTAATGGATCCCCCATTGGATTTTCCTTGTCCCCCGCTAAATCTGGGCGTTTTTGGTCTTTCAAAATCTGGGTTCTCTCAAGGTCGCGATTTTCTAGTTCTCTCATTGCTGGCACTTGTTTTTGGATGCAAAATGATGCTAGGTAGTTTCACAATGGAATGGGGTGAGAATCCAGCAACCTCCCATGAGGTTGAGTGACTTCTTGCCCAAGCAAATAGAGCCCATGCCCACCCATACGAATTTCAGGGCTGCCCATGCTCCATTGAAGCCATGGGCTGAAATCTCAACCACTTTCTTACAACAGGCATTAATGTCACCTAGGGAAGTCAATGGGTTCTCATAATGACAAATGGCAGCCTAGGGTTTAGTCCCATAGCCCCCTCACCACTCCCTAGTGGATACATGTGGCCCCTTCTCATTCGTTGGCTCCATAGCCAGTTTTTGGTATTTTATTTCAATATTAAATATTTACATCAATTTACAATATCCCATGGCTTAATAGCACGTGGGTAACAAAATATCAAGCGTGTCTAATTTAAATGAAATCCGAGCATAAACTAGCGGGGCCTTGGCCTTGAGCTCCACGCTAGGGAAACATACATCGTGTGTTTACAATATTTACATTAGAGCCAATATTTCCTAAGGTTCAAAATTGGGGTATTACATCTGAGAGAGTTCAATAGCATTTGGAGAGCCATCTCCAACACCTACCCAGGAGGGAATTGAACCCCTAATTGCTAGTCAAATCCCCTACCTTGTCCAGAATTCAAAAGAGAGTTGCGGAAGAATTGTGAAGACTCTAAGGAATCCATGAAAATAATAATCATGTCCTAATACCATCCATATACCTTCTGTGACAAATTGGGAGCATTTGGAGCCATTTGGAGACCAAGAAACCAATACTAGTTAAGGGTCGAACTAGTGGAAAAATTGAAATTTTCACCATTTTAATAAATTTCTAAAAAGGGACATTACAAGTGGTATCGGAGCATGATCCTGACACCTGATTTGGTTTTATATTCATGAGGAAAAGAATTCAGGGACCACCCTTAGACATTGAAACCAAAAGTACTTTTGTTGAAGAGGAGGAAGTAGGAAAAGAAGTGCATTTTGAGGAAACTATGGCTAGGAATGAGAAGGGAACCTCAGATGATAGTGAGGAGTTTAGGAAACTCATGAAACCACACTTTGAAGAAATGAACAAACATATTATGAAAGGATTTGAATTGTTGTCTAGCCAACTTGGAAGCAAAGGGGAAAGGGGAGGCAACAGTAGTTCACCTTTCGAGGAAAAGAAGGCATTGGGTGAAAGTATCTTCTCAAAGATAGGACCTCATAATAGAACTCATGAATTTCAGAGTGAAGCAAGGCCTACCACACCTAAATTTATTGATTCCAAATCAAATATTAATACTTCAGATATGATATGCAAGAGGTTCTAATCGAATGGAAATAATTGAGTGAAGATTGCAGAAGTACCCTACCATTTGATCAATACTTTGTTGTCTCAAACAAGCTCAAAATGAGGGAAGGTAATAGGAATCCATTTAAAAATAGAGAATTGAATTATTACATAATTAAAATGCCACTTCCCACCTTTTATGGCTCATCTCAAAGTTCTTCAAATACTTGGGTACAACAACTAGATGTGTATTTTCAGTTGAATCCAATGGTGGAAGAGGATGCTTTAAAAACGATCGTTTTTCATCTTGAAGGGGAAGCCAATGATTGGTGGTTCCATGGTCTGAAAAACTTGGGACATGATCAAGTTACAACATATGTAGAATTTTTTGACAGTGTATTAGAAATATTTGAGCAAAAAGACCCAGAATTTCCTTTCAAAGAACTAGCCCAATTGAAGCAAGTTGGAACCCATGTTGAGTATATGTTGGAAATCCAAAAATGATTAGTTAAGGTGGTTGATATATCTATGGTGAGGTTAGTATTACTCTTTACTAAATGTTTGTCTGAACCTTTAAAAGGTTTAGTTAAGTCCCACAAACCAAATTCATTAAAGTATGCCATGAACTTGACAAGAGATCTACAAAATGTGCTACCTAGGACAAGGTTTCCTCCCAAGCCTAACTTCCCTTCCAAATTCAGATTTGAAAAGAAGCCTTTGCAAAGAGATGCATTTGAAAAGAATAAGAAAGAGGGACTAAACAGGGAAGAACTTAGAAGAAATAAATTTTGTTACACATGCTTTCAACCATGGGCACCAAGGCATAAATGTACTAAGGGAAAAAGCACAATACATTGAAGTATTTTATGATAATGATGAGTATGAAGGGGGTATGGAAGACGAAGGGAATATTTAAGATCAAGAAGAGGGGTATGATACAGCAGATGAAGGGAATCAAGAAGAAAATTAGCCTTCACCTGACAAAGCAAGGATGGCAGTACTTTCAACAGTGCCTCATTATCACACTATTTGATGCAAGGGAGTGGTACAAGGACAAAGAGCTTCTGTATTGGTAGATGGAGGAGCCACACATAAATTCATTGATGCAGACATGGTAGAGAGAAGGAATATACCTACTGAACCATTCGATGTCTTCACAGTCATCATTCCAGGTCACAACACTATGGAGTGCAAAACATGGGTTCCAAAGCTACAAATCACCATAGGTAATTAAACTTTTTCTCATAGCTTTTATGTGGTTGATGTTGATGATACTAATGTGGTATTGGGAGTGCCATGGTTGTACTCTATGGGGGAGAATACAGTGAACTATCAAATTCTTGAAATGAGATTCCAAGATTCGAAAGGAATACTAAGGGTTGTGAGAGGGGAGCACACCTATCCGAATAAAGTAGTGACCTCCCACAGTATGAGATCCATATTGAGGCATGGAGACATTGAATAAGCTGCTAAATGTTTCATCACCTCTCCCAAGCCAAACATAAAGGTTTTTGAACACCCAAAGTAGGTAGAGAAACTACTACAAAATTATGAAAAAGGTTTTGGAGACCTTCCACATGGTAGACCACCTAATAGGGGGGTTGAGCACAGCATTGTTTTGGAGGGTACTTCACTAATCCAAATACCACCCTATACACATCCAAAAAAATTCAGAGATGAAATTGAAAAGTACATCCAAGAACTCCTAGAGTTGGGACTCATTAGACCAAGCTCTAGCCCTTATGCCTCTTCAGTAGTGTTGGTGAAGAAAAAAGATGGAAGCTTAAGGATGCGCATAGACTCTAGAACTTTGAACAAGAAGACAACCAAGAATAAGTGTCCTATCCCTAGAATTGATGAACTCATGGATGAGATATTTGGGAAAAAAATATTTCTCCAAAATTTATCTTAGATCAGGTTACCATCAAATTCGAATGAAGGAAGAAGATGTGCAAAAGACTACTTTTAGATGTCACTATGGCCACTTTGAGTTTCTTGTTATGCATTTTGGATTAACTAATGCTCCAGACACATTCCAAACATGCATGAATAGGAGCTTTTTCAAGAATCTTAGAAAGTTTGTTTTGGTTTTCTTTGATGACATTCTCATTTACAACAAAACTTGGGAAGAGCATTTGCATCATTTAGAGGTTGTGCTGAAAAATTTTGTTCCGAGAGGCACTCTTCAGCCCAGTATGAGGGATATCTTGTTAGTCGAGTGTTTGTCGAGTAACAAAATAATACAAAGTAAACAAAAAAGAATAATACAAAGTAAAAAGTAATAAATATTATGTCGGACATAAACAAAAAAAAATAATACAAAATAAAAAGTAAATATGAGGGAGATCTTGTAACGTTTTCCTGAGTGTTTGTCAAGTAACAAAATAATACAAAGTAAAAAGTAATAAATATTATGTTGGCCATAAACAAAAAAGAATAATACAAAGTAAAAAAGTAAAAAGTAAATATGAGGAGATCATGTAATTTCTATTTCTTATGTTCGCTATAGTAATTTCTTATTACTAGCTCTTCTTGAATAGCTCCTTGAGTGCAATATCTAAGCCGAGGTTTGCACCTCAAGAGATTTGATCCCTCTCGGTGCTTGATAGAGCCTAGAATTTGGATCTAGTCTGGTGCATGAACAGTCCTTGTTTGCTAAGTTGTCTAAATGTGAATTTGGGATGAAGAAACTCTTATATCTTGGGTACATTAATGGACAAGAAGGAGTGAAATTGCACATGGAAAAAATAAGGGCTATCCTTGAATAACCATCACCAAACATCACAGAATTAAGAGGCTTCATTGGAATATGCACCTATTATAGGAAGTTTGTGAAAGGGTTCTCCAAATTGACTTATCCACTCACTGATTTGACCAAGAAAGATGCTTTCAAGTGGGATGAAGAGGCTGAAAAGGCCTTCCAAAAAATGAAAGAGGTAATGAGTAGTTATCAAGTACTTGCATTACCTGATTTTTCTAAACCTTTTGTTTTGGAATGTAATGCTTCAGGTGAAGGGATAGGGGTTTTCCTTAAGAAAAATAAACACCCTATAGCCTTTGAGAGTAGAAATTTGTAGCCACATGAGAAGCTTTATTCCATATATGACAAAGAAATGTTGGCCATCATGCATGCCTTGGCCAAGTTTAGACAATACTTGGTGGGAAACAAGTTTGTGGTGAAAATTGATCACAACAATATAATGCACTTCCTCACCCAAAAGGATCTTAATGAAAGGCAACAAAAGTGGGTAAGAAAGATCAAAGCTTTTGATTTTGATATTGAATATGTAAAAGGGAAGAATAAAATTGTAGCAGATGCATTATCTAGAAGACCTTTCTTTTCTCTCATGGACATTTCAAAAGATTGGAAAAACATGCTAATGGTTGAATATGCCAAAGATAGTTTTGCTTGTGATGTGTTAGATGGGGCAAAAGGGGATGATAACTACAATATTTTGAATGGGATGAACATGCTAATGGTTGAATATGCCAAAGATAGTTTTGCTTGTGATGTGTTAGATGGCGTAAAAGGGGATGATAAGTACAATATTTTGAATGGGATGATATATTATAAGGGTATAATTTGTTTGGTTCAAAATTAAAAACTCAAGTACAATATTTTGCAAGAAGCACATGATTCGCCCCTAGCTGGCCATCCGGGGATCTTCAAAACTTATAGGCAATTAAGGCGAAGGTTTTTTTGGAACGACATGAAGGAAGATGTTATAAAATATGTGAATTAATGTAATTTATGTTAAAAAAAAAAAAAAAAAATTGAACTCACATGCCCAGCTAGTTTATTGCAACCATTTCCCATTCCGGAACAAAAATGGGAGAGTATCTCAATGGACTTCATAACAGGTTTTCCCAAATATTTGAGAAAGGATTGCATATATGTGGTAGTGGATAGGATGAAAACATTTGCTCATTTATTTGTTGTTACATCATATTTTAGTGCTGCACAAGTGGTTGATATTTTTTTAAAAGAAATCTTCATATTGCATGGGCTCCCGAAGAACATTGTAAGTGATAGAGATAGCAGATTCATGGGTACTTTTTGGTAAGAAATTTTCAGATTGGTGGGCACTCAATTGACTCCAATCACAAGCTATCATCCACAAAATGATGGACAAACAAAGAGAGTGAATCAATGGTTTTAAGGGTACCTAAGGAACTATGTGGGAGAGCAGCAAAAAGTGTGGGTAAAATGGCTACACTTGGGTGAGTTATGCTACAACACCACTTTTCATATGTCAATATGAATGTCTCCTTTCAAAGAATTATATGGTAATGAAGAACTCACCTTTGTTGAGCATATATTTTTTGATAGTAGAACCCCAAAAGCTAAATACTGGGTGGAAGAGAGCCAAGAAATTTTAAAGCTTTTGAAAGACAACTTGCAGGTTGCCCAAAATCAACAAAGGAAAGAAATGACCTTTCAAATAAATGATTTGGTATATTTGAGGTTGCATCCATATAAACAAACATCTTTGAAAAATAAGGGATAAGAGAAGCTAAAACCAAGATACTATGGCCCATACAAGGTAGTTCAGAAGGTTGGGGAGGTAGCATATGAGTTAGAACTTCCAGAAGGAAGTAAAATCCACAATGTATTTCATGTTTCATGTCTCAAGAAGGATATTGGTCAGCAAATTTTCATTTCAAAAACACTTCCTCCTTTAGATTATGATGTTCAGCTCATACTTGTTCCAAAAAAAAAAATTTGAAGACAAGGGAAAAACGATTAAGGAGTAGAACTATCAAAGAGTACTTGGTACAATGGAAGGATCTACCAAGTGAAGACGCCACATGGGAAGATGAAAAAATTTTGCAGCATCCAAATCTAAAATTTCTTGGGGGAAAGAAATCTTGGGTGGGGAGGACTGTAATGTCCTCATTCAAATAAATTCATGACAGGAAAATTCCACCAATCCTACTAGTTCCCTAGGTTGGATGGAGACATTGGGATTTGAAATAAGGGGGATAATAAATGATATTTGGACATTAGAATGACATCAATATTTAATAAAGGAGATAAATAAATAAATACAAGGGAAAATCAATGTGGCAATTGATCATGAAGACATGTCGAGGATGTGGGGCCCACACAAGCTGCATTTTCTATGCCACCTGGCATCCTCCTCTTATCAATTCGAATCCATAAGAAGTACAATGTTATTGGGATGAGTTGGAAGGCCTGTACACTTGTAAATATGCATCATAGGTCTAATTGGGATGGAAGTGTAACTACCATGGAAGAGGAAGAGTCGAATGAGAGGTTCTTGGACACTTGGGCTAGATTCCCTACCCTCTATGACTATAATGATGAATATGCTATGACACTTATGACAAATTGCAGACATGATTGTTGATATCTGACCAATATCACATGTTAGGCCTAAAACTATCCTCCAAGGGAGCGCTCATGGGAGTTATAGAAGTCCAATAGATTCCTGCTCGAGTTGGTGGAAGGTGGAAGGCTAGGAATTGGAAGACAAGTGGAAAATCTTGAATCCCTCCCTAATTCGAATTGGCTTGGATTTCATGGAGGGAATTCGAACCTTAGAAGGTTAAGGATGTTTATAAAATACAGGGATCAAGTAAGAGAAGGGATTTTGATCATTTTCATAATTGCATTTGAGAGGAGAGCTAGTGGAGTGCTACTCTACTTGCCTTAGCACCAATTTCGAGGGTGAACGATTCCCATCCTAGTTGGTAATTGGAAAGGCCATTCAGAACTTTCATTTGGAGATTCAATGGAGTCATATGTTGCATATGAAAGATACAGGGAATCTCATTTTCACTTCTAGTTCAACTTGTTTCTCCAACCATTTCAAGTTTTCTCAACATATTCATGATCCTTGAGGTGGGGTGCATTTGGTGAGATGTTGTTCTCTTTGGGGGAAATTATAATGCCCCTTTATTTTTTCATCTGATTTAAATTATATTTTATTCATACTCATAATAGTTTAAAGTCGAGAGTCCAAGTGGAACTATGTAAATATGATCATTAATGAGCAAATGGTGCCATTTTCCCCAATATATTGATATATGCCAATGATATGTTGATATATTCGAATGGAAAAGTGAACTACTAATGAATTAATGATATATGGACTATTAATAATGTGTTATACAAGTTTCATATTCAGTGCATAAGCGTTTGGAGTCATATTGTTCAATTTCATAGCATTTGGAGAAGATTGCCTATCATTCCCCCCAAGATCGAAACTAGTTTTTTTGTATCTGGTTTGAGAAGCTTGTATCAAACTTAATAAAGTAAATAGTGATGAAAATGAGACCATAATGATGTCCCCTATATGTCCCCTTATTCTATTCTGAAATAAGATAGGTTTGAATAGCATTTGGAGATCCATCTCCAGTACCTACCCTGGAGGGAATTGAACCCCTAATTGCTAGTCAAAACCCCTACCTTGTTCAGAATTCAAAGGAGAGTTGAAGAAGACTTTTGAAGACTCTAAAGCATCCATGAACCTCATAATCATTTCCTAATACCATCCATATACCTTTTGTGACAAGTTGGGATCATTTGGAGCCATTTGGAGACCAAGAAACCAATACTAGTTAAGGGTCGAACTAGTGGAAAAATTGAAATTTTCACCATTTTAATAAATTTATAAAAAGGGACATTACATGGGACCTGGAATAATTGACTAATCGAGGTGACATTAATTTGATTCACTAGTCGCAGTTGTATTGGGGACCATGCCAACTATGGTTTCCCCATCATTTCCCAGGTCTATTTTGTCAGGATGTTTACATCTAACCCCAGGTCTAAGATAATGGAGTCGACATCGAATGCTCTGATTTGTGCGGACATCCTCATTTATCTTCCTGTCTTCCTCTTATGTATTCGGTTGACCATTCGATCCTTTCATGCACCCTCCCATCGATGCAACAAGATGGATATCTCTGCCAATGCGTCCTGATCTTTTTCCAACTCCAGGCATTTCTATAAGAAGGCTCTTAATGTGTTAGTCTTTGATTGCAAATTCGTCATGTCGAATTTCGGCAGCATATCATAGGTGACTTCTTTATGGTGAAGAGGTGGCTGCCTCATCTGTCTCATTTCCTCTTGTGATTTCATGAAAATATCCCTTTCTTCTTCCACATGAATGTGACTTGTTTTCTTGTTGTCAGTCAGACGCTAGCCTGTGACATGTCAGCCCCTGTCACAACTCCTCCTCGAGTTACTACTCCAACAGTCACAGTTTGAATTCTGACCTATGTTGATATCTTCTGTACCACTAGTGGCAGGTTTTGGTTATGATTCTGATTTGGAAGAGGTGGGGATAAGTTCTTATTTTTCCACTTTGCGATGAGCTGAGGACAGTCTTTGACACCATGGTCCACAATGCTACAATAAGTGCACTATGGGTTTGTATTCAGGAAATCCCTCTGGTAACTCCCTACTCACCACAATTGTAACATATGATTGGTCCTTGAACTTGTCTAGCAACTCCTCCTCGGCCAGCACCGGTACTTCGGCCTCCACGGAACCCCCCTCTGAAACCTCCTCACAGTGGTCTGTATGGAAGGTACTATGGTTGACCATACTGAGGTTATGGATATTGGAGTTGACCATACTGCATTTGTGGACATGGAGGTTGACCGTAATGTGGTGGTTGATATTTTGGTTGACCATATTGTGACTGATCATAATGCAGTTGTGAATTATAGTAAGGTTGTTGTTGATTTTACTATTGTTGTACCGATGGTTGCTCCTCTCCTTTCATGAAGAATGTATCCGTAGTCCTTTCTTGGAGTAGTTCGTAATCCCTGCAATATTTTTCGTCATGGCCAACCGATCGAAGAAATTTGGAATACAAATTAACTATATTTGACACCATCTTCTGTAGATACATGCATTCTACTAGTCGATGTCCTCTCATTTGATAGATGTGACACCAAGGCATCCCTCCCTGCCTAAGGGGATTCAATGCACCTGACTGTAAATATTCTCGAAATTCTAGGCACTGATCCTTGTGATGTCCTTTTGTTTTGCATCTATTGCACCATATGTCTTCATGGAATTCTTTTCCCTTCTTCATATCTTGTATTTGGATCATCAAATTTTCCAAATGCGCTTGTATCTGATCCATTCCTATGCCTATTTCATGATTGGTGAAGCCTCCAACTTCATTGCAATTTCCACCGCTTCTGCTTGAGTCGCTACCTTCTATTGCATCAGCAGCCCACGAATGTGTGGCAGTAACCCTACGATGAAACACTATTTATGTTGCATGTCGCTCATCCTGAAACTCACCTTTGCCATTAACATTTTATACCATTGGTTGAATTTCATATAAATCTAGAAACACAATCCATAATTAATAATAGTGATGTAATACCCATGCCATTGCAGTACGCAACAACATAAACTTACGTAACATATAATGGATCACAAGTCCATTGATGTTCAATGTTGGAACCATTATCTTTTTTTTCACCAGGTGAAACTGTAAATGTCACGCATCTCTTATATATCTCGTAAAAGGCATGAAATAATCCTAAGCCTAAGCCGTACCATCTCCACTTGATTCCCCATAGTGCAATCTCACTCTCTTGTTAAGCTTACGAAGCTTGACATTGATACTTAAATCAACAGAGGGGGATTGCAAGCTTTGAAAGTGTTAGAAATGACAGGAGATTAAAAAAGCTGTAAATGATCATATGTATCTATGGACTTGGTAACATCTATGAGATAAAGAAATCTGAGGCATATAATCATGAAAAAAAAATCATAGCAACATAAGGATATTGCAAATATATGCTCTGAATTAGGTCTCTTGAACGATTTTTCTAAGCTATACAAACATGCACAGTGGCCAAATACTTATACTCAACTGATCTTTAGGTCAGGAAGTCCCAGTTGACTTGCATGAAATATTCCATAATACTTGTGCTGAGTTATTTGTCTACTCGACAGACATACGGCCTGATCAATGTGTTTGTTACTCCTGCACTAAAAACCGTAAGGGAAATGAGTGCCATCACAGGAATAAAATGTGCCACATTTAAATTCCCAAACAAGTCACAAAATCATATTTGTTATGTTACCAGAAATGAGAAATAGGAAATGATACGAGAAACGAGAACGGTACGAGAAATGGAGTTTGGAGGTTTCATATAAAGAAACGAGGAGAGAGAAAAACAAAAAAAGGTAGTAAAGATCCAAATCCATAGAAAATTTTTGCACAAGGCACTATTTCATTCCAAGGTTAGAGCCAATAGCAAGTACAAAACTGCTATTACGATCAATTGGTAGTGGCTCACAAATAAAAATGCTGACCTATTGTACCAACTCCAGGAATTCCCATGGAAGCTCCCTGCAAAGGAGTTGGTGTTGGAATAGTTTGTGAAGATACCACACAGATCCCACATAGGCCATAAAAACTGATTATTTACTGGAGGCACATACTCTTGAGCAAATCCCACATAGAAACAATGAAAACAACTCGCTTGATTTTGAAAAAATCTATTCAAAATTCAAGAAACGGTCAAAGAAACGACCATTCCTAAGAAACCAGTCCAGGCCTTCAAAAATAGGAAAAGGCTGTAGAAATCGATGTTTTCATCACGTTGTTGTTTGTTGGTCATTTTTTCAAAGAAATGGTTGCGGCCATCTCATTTCTGGAAACACTGTCGATTTGGATCATAAGCACCTACAACAAATTGTTTTAGTGCCAAACTAGTTGTTAAACTCTTAAGGGAAGTGTCTCCTATAATTGCAGCAGTTTGATAAACATTTACAAGAAAGGTAACTTGGTTGAAGGGAAAGTAAAATATCATAGTATTCATCTCTACTCAGATACATAACACCTACAGGACTCATAAATTTAATGTTTGGGAAGTTATGTTTTAATTTTGAACCATTTTCCCCAAGTATAGAACTGAATATTTCTTAAAGTCACCTACAACAGATGTTAGTTGAAACTGGTCTATCTCCTACTACTACTTCCTGGGACTTATACTCTTACTGGGCGCCCAGCTTTGCACTATAGGAATTCATTCATTGGTTCATCTCGTTCCCTCCAGGTAAATTAACTATCTAGTAAATCCTCACCAAGATGGATTTGACTAGATACCACCAAGTTATTATGCACACTACAACAACCTCCGTCCAAGGTGAACACTCTCTTTACCATAAGTGGTAAGTGTAAAGGGTGGTAAGTATGGAATTAGTTCCAATTCATTTATTATTTTTGGAAACCATTCATTGTGCTTATTAGCACGCCTACAATAGTACATTATATCTTCCAGCAGTATCCCTAGTCGCCTATTGCAAATTCATGGAATGATGCATAGTTTTGGATGCCATATTATACCAATTTAACCTACTCAACATAGTATTTAAGGTGTCTTAAGACTAGTTTCCAAAGAGCTCTTACTCTCCAAAGCTCTCACAGATTAGAGATAAAGAAAGTTTTTGTGATGTGCAGGTATGTGTGCATGCCTATGTGTGCGGGTGTATGTTGCATTATGAAGGATGGGATTGTTAATGAGACATGATAAATATGAGAGATTGAATTATTTTAGATTATAACTAAATCTCATCTCGATCGATTTAAGCTACTAGAGAATGTGTTCCTTTTGTCTCCTCAACAATGCCCCAACTCTAAGCATGACAGGGATGAAACAACTTGGTGCAATTGGGAAATAAGGACTCCATCCATAATCCTAGGGTGAATAAGACATTAATCAAGGGAACTGGTATTTTCCATCCAGTTCTTATAAAATAAGTTCTCTAGTAGTACAAGAAGGAAACCCAGTGGAAGGCGTAAGATTAACAATCCATTGTAGGACATGAACAATTTAGAAAGAAAGTGCATGAGATGCCTAGAAAGGAAAGGTATTATGTTAGTGATAAAGAGGTATTCGATTGATTCCCAAAGATAGAGGGAGTGCGGTCAAAATCAAATAAAATAGGTTGTGTGTTGAATCTGGTACAGTGAGAAGAAGCGTTATGCAACCAGGATCCCTAAATAAGGCCATTACCCATTCCAAAAATAAAACTCAATAACCCCACTCATAATACGATCCCTAGAAAACTTCAAAACACAGAGATCAAATTTGATCACATAATTTTAGTTATAAATACACACCTAGGGGATGGTCTTGTTTAAACTAGCTCTTTTCCATGGATCGAACCTAGAGCCAAAAAGAATCTAGAGTTGTGCCAAAACATTTCACTGCAGATCAAGCAAAGTTATTTTTTTTTAGGGTATGGAAAAATATCATAAAATAAAACAAAATACCAACCTTAAAAGTTGTGAAGTCCACCTAGCCTCTACGCACCTAAATTGAAATTCAATTGTCCTTCGTATCCACATAGCAATATCAGATGTAGGCCATGAAGATGCATAATGCAACACCCTTTTGTTGCTATCCTTTTTTAATGTCTCTAGCCCACACTGGAATTGTAAAACCCTAAGCTCTACTGATCAATCAAAAGTTCATCCCCGATAGTGGAAGCGGTGATGGTTATTGTGGATCCTGGCTCTAATTTGGAGAGAGATGGTATAAGTTTTGGGGCCATGGATTGTTCTCAATTGGATAGACATTCTTTAGATGTGGTGTAGTAAATTTCCAAACAATTCCTATCATGCCCATAGGCTATAATTTATAATGTCATAATCTTTGGTTTAATAGGCTCTTATTTTAATTTATTTTTCCTTGTTTTCCCTCCATTTTTTTTCTAATTTATACTTTTATTCCTGCTCATTTATCCTCTTTTTATTTTTTGTTTCTTTTTCTTTATTATATTTATTAAATTGTTATTTATATTCTTTTTTTTTTAATTTATTAATATTAATACATTACAGATATTAATATATTGAATATATATAATAAATGTATAATACATTAATATATTAACTATATGAAATAACTATATTATATTAATATTACATATTATATAGTAAATTAATATATTAACTATACAATATTAACTCTATCTATATTGTTTCATCAAATTGCTTAATTTCAATCATTTTTAATCCTAAAAGTTTGTTGCACACCAAATGGTGTCTATATAGATTTACACTTTGAATGGTGGTGATTGTTGAAGTCAACATACCCAAACTAGAGGAAATATTTGGCAGTGATGACACAACTATGTTGGTGGTAACAGTGCTAGAAGATATTGTTGAATTGTTCACAAATGAACCAACACTTGGCAGAGGTAGAAAATCCATATTCACTGTGTTAAGCATTAGCATTGATTCATAATAATATGTGCCACATTATTTTCCTTAACTGATCCTATGGTATCTATAGTCGTACAATCAAATATGTAACCCAATTAGGCAAAAAGAGGGCATATAGCACATAGAGTTTTATTTTACACGATTAAAAATTTATTTATTTACTGTCAATGTGAGGAAATATTAAAATTATCATGGTAACTATTTTTTCAAAAAGAATTTTACAAAAAGGGAGGATTTTTTTTCTTTTCAAAATGGAGGATATTGGCGATTTTTTGCAGGGGAGAGACCTAAGGGGAAATTTATAACTTTTAAAACTCAAGCGTGAGGAGAACCATGATGAATGGATGCATATGGAGAATTAATGGAGTTGTGAAATTGAAAATTTTTAGCTAACATGATGAAGCAAAATACATGAATTTGTCAAAACTTTAACAAACTACCGAGAGGGTCAAACGATGATGGTTTTGTTCAAACAAAATATGGACGTGACTAGTATGACAAGCCAAACTTAATGACACCAACTTCATGACATGAAAATTCCAAGAGGGAATTAAGACAACAATTATCCAAGACTCGACTCAACCACACTATGATGATGCACATGATGCAACTTGGTGGATTTGTCGAAGGGATAATATGAACACAAAAATGGTGAAATAATATCTGGACATGATAAGCGCATCGAACTAGATGTGACAGCACAGATGAAATGATCTTGCAAAATTTTTTTGTAGGTTCTCGTATGGCATCATGTTTCAACACTTGCTCATGTCTCTAAATCCATCTACAATGTTACAATTTACTAAATTTTAACACTGCAGATGGATATCTGCCATGTTAAAATTTAGTAAATTGTACGAATTTATTGTAAAAATTGTAATTTTCCATTGTTAGAGTGACACAACTAAAAATGACCAAATTAATGACCAATTGTTATGTGGTCATTTTTAGTTTAGGTTTGTGGTACTTGTGATATCTCAACTTGGGATGGTTTTTATTAATGTGTGTATCATAGATGTATTGAAAATTAATTATGATACCTCGGGAAGCATGTAAATCTTATAAGCAAATTGTTTATGCTCCAAGAACATAATACTACGACATATAAGGTCGTTAATGTAAGTGGTGCAAATCTGATTCATGCATTAATGCTAAGCTGTGACACGTGATGGGGTCTACAATTTACTAAATTCTAACACTGCAGATGGATTCAGAGACCCCCTTAGAATTTACTAAATTCTAACACTACAGATGGATTCAGAGTGGGGTCTCTGAATCCATCTGTAGTGTTAGAATTTAGTAAATTCCAAGGGGGTCTTTGAATCCATCTGCAGTGTTTCAATTTAGTAAATTGTACAAATTCATTGTCAAAATTGCAAATTTACATTGTTGGAGTAACACAACTAACAATGAACAAATAAATGACCAATTCGTATTCTTAATCTTATTGTTAAATGGTCATTTTTAGTTTAGTTACTTGTTATCTGGTTATATATTTTATACCATGACCCAATTGGTCATTTTTAGTTGGCTCACTCAAGTTTGGTCATTTATACCTTGAAAAAACCGTGGTGACCAATTTTTTTGGTCGCTTGGTCATTTATCTCTCATTTTCTACTAGTTTTGGAAAGATGCCTTGGTTTGTGTAACTCCACACCTCACTAATTTTGATTCCTCTCCATGGGTGATTTTTCCAAACATGAATTTGAGTTGGGTAGAGTGACTTGGAGCCACTCTCCTTGAAATTTGAATTGCTTGGGTTGGATTAGAGTTAACCTCTTGTGGTGGATTTACCCCCCTTGGATTGACTCAAGTTGGCTTAACTTGGTTTGATTTTACCCTCTTGGGTTAGAATTGCCTTGTTTGGTCTATAAATCCATGGTTGATCTCTTTAGTTTGGGGTTGTTGATTGCTATGGATTATCGTTGGCTGATCTTGCTTGTTCATTCCATTGGTGTTGAGAGCTTGGTAAGCTTGTGAGCTTGGGAATCCATGTATGTTTTGCTATGTGAATGAACCTTGTGCTTGAAGCACTGTGATATTGTATGGTGTCTGTGGAAATCTTGGAAAAATCTGGTATAGCTCCTATGTATTCATTACTTGTCTTTGTCCTATACCTACACATAAATCATGATGGTGAATGGTGATGTCCCAAGGAACCTAAGGGGTGAAGGGATTACCATTGCACCTAGTAGTGGGGTGGAGGAGAAATAAGGTGGTGAGGAATTGATTTGTGGCTTCTCAAACTGATATTTGATCTATTCTTGAGTGCACCTCTTCTTGTGTATCAGTGGCCTCAGCTCAGGAGTGTCCTGTCCAAGAGGATTTGGCTTGGCAGCGCTTATGGTTGGCTGGAACGTGGTCTGGTTGATGCTAGTTGCACATTTGGAACGTGGTCTGGTTGATGCTAGTTGCACACTATTAATATAAGTGGTTTATTTTATGTAAATTCATATGTTTATATTTTTTTTACATGCTTTCCATATCTTAACTATTTTCTCTTGATGAGCATGGTAGTTGTATCAATGGTTGGATGTAGATCTGATGGTTTAAATGCTTGGAAATTGGTGATTTATCCTCTATTTGAGATATGATCTTGATGGAAGATTAGAATATATTTATTCATGTGTAAATTTTTTTAGATTACTCGAAAAGAGAAACCTCAATGGATGATTATATAATTAGATAAATTTACGGTTGAATTTGTTTGGTTTTTGGAACTCTAGTTGAAGAATCTTGCTTGGAAATTGGAGTTTTCTTCTTGTTTTGAGATCTTATCTTAATGAAAGATTTAAATATGTTTGTACATGTATTATTTTCGGTATCATACTCTACAAGTGTGACCTCCATGTCTGATCATATCTTTTCTATGATTCTACATATGAAAATACTGAGTTTTGATTACTAGAAAGCGTGTGTTTCTGCTAGAAAACTAGATTGAATTGATAGTTTCTTTGGAGAATTGAATATATAATGTTTTATGGATGTATGTGAATTATCTAGTGCTCCCTTGGTGGTTGTAGATTTCCCCATATAGCTAGTCTGATTTTTATTTGGGACTCACACTTGGTTTTATAGGGATTTGGATGCTTACCGAATGATCCGGTACTGATTTTCATAGCAATAGTAGATCTGATATTTGTATGAATTAATGGTTGTATGTCATAGATATGTATTTTCCATTTTAAATTATTGAATGGATGTATGTGTTAGTTTCATATCTTACCTAATAAGTAATGCAAAACTGTTAATAAAAGTGTCATAAATTGGATTGACGGGAGTGCCATAAATTGCATAGTTTTATGGCGGAAAGATCTGGTTTGTAATTGTTTGCAAAGAATTCTATAAATGTGATTAGTTAGAATTATTGGGTTGATTATGACCATATTTAATTTTTTAATAGTTCTAAGGACCAATTTTATTAAAGTTTGTAAAACTTGTTGCATTATCGTGCTTGCACACTATTGCATCTACATGAGCTCTTGGAGAGTTTTATAATTGTTTTTAAAGTATCGCAATTATTTTAAAGGCTATAAGTTTGATTTAATTGGATTGATGATATGACATACTAGCCTTTGGTAGACCTTATTCAACTATTATATACCTATATTTAGCCTTCCTTTGGGTTTACATGTGCCTGTGACCTTGGTTTCGGGGTCTGGTACATTACAAGTACCTTGGTGTTTCTTGGCACGACTCGTCACTATATGCTTAGTCATTGCCGAGATATCATTCATAATCTCCTAGTGGTCAGACACAAGTAGACTAGGCAGTGTCGGCTTCTTCATTTCCACTTGATCCTCTAGCATTTTGATGTGGTCCTCCTTTTGAGTGACCTCTAGTTGTTCCTATGGGTGTGACCATAAGTTGAATCTTGTATTAAAAAAATTATTCATCCCTTGGACGTGTTCCTTCACCTTTTTAAATGTTTTTTCAACTTTCATGATCTGCTGCTTCAAGTTGGCTTCCTCTAGATTTTCCTTGGTCTCCATCTATTCTTTCAATATTCCATTTCGGGCGTGTTAACACCCAAAAAGTGCTCACTACCTCATCTACCCCATTACATGACTCATTTGTCCATGTTTCCTACCATGTTTACCTTCAGAACCCTAAAATCCCATTAAAAAGCCTCCAAAAGGCCACAAAACCATCAAAAAAGCCTCCAAAAGGCTAAAAAACCCCTTTTTCCCCCAAAATTATCCAAAATTCCTCCAAAATAGCAAAAACCCTCTAAAAAGGGAATAAAAAATATAAAAAGAAGGAGGAAAAATGAGGAAAAAACCCTATACACCTGACCTAAACCATATGGTTCCCAAAACCATGGGCTAGCACTCCACCACCAAAAACCTATAAATAGGTGATGGAGACCCCTCATTTCATATCCACAATCAAATACACCCTTACTCTGCCAAAATCACTCTTGAAACCCTAGCTCACCCTTGAGCTACTTTCACCATTGAGTGCCCCTTTTGGCCCATTTCCACCCTTTGGAGAAGAGAAGGAGCAAAGCTAGAGTTTGGAGCAACCCTCTTGGACCATTGCAAGGACTTCATCAACCTTCACATTGGAGGTATAATCTTTAATACAAAAAACCATTTATATTTCCATGTTTTGTTATGTTTCTTAATGCTCATGCTAGTTTAGAATTTGTATTGCTTTAGCACTTTCATTTACTGTTTATTGAACTGCTACTAAGGAGTCCATTCTCCTTAGTAGGTGCTCATTTGCACAAGCTAGGGTTAAAACCCTAGCTACAGTATTGGCGACTCCCCTTGTGTTCCTTTGAATTTCTGGTTATATTTTTTAAAGTTTCAAACCTTTTTAATTTTCTGCAATATTTTTCTATTCGGCTGTCCCTTACGGTTGCCGTAAACTGCATCTTTTACCCTCTGCAGTTGCATTCCGACCGCGTCTTTCAGGCCTTTACCTGCGATCCGACCGTGGCTCTCAGACTATTTCCGGTGGCCTGCCGGTCGTTTTCAATCTGTTTCCTGCGATCCAACCGCAGCTATTAGCTTGTTTGGGGCGATCCGACTGCCGTTTTTAACCCTTTTCACGGATCCCGACTGCAGCTTTCAGCCATTTTCCTGCAACCCGCCTACGCCTGTTGGCCTTTTTCCTGCGTCCCGACTGCGGCTTTCAGCCATTTTCCTGCAACCCGCCTGCGCCTGTCGACCCTTTTCACGCGTCCCAACATCAGCTTTCAACCATTTTCCTGCAACCCATCTATGCCTGTCCACCCTTTTCCCGCGTCCCGACTGCGGCTTTCAGCCATTTTTCTACAACCCGCTTGCGCCTGTCGGCCTTTTTCCCGCGTCCTGCCTTTGGCTTTCAGCCATTTTCCTGCAACCCGCCTGTGGCTTTTGACCTTTTTCCCGCAGTCCGACTGCATCTTTAGGCCAAAATCCCGCAACCTGTCCGTGACTATTGAGCTGTTTCCCGCTGTCCAACCGCCCAGAATTGCCACAAACCCGCGGTTTGTTCTCTGCACTTTTTTTTTCCCTGTTTTGAACCCAGCACTTTGCTGCACTATTTTTTGCACCTGCACAACCATCTGTCCTACCTGCAGCCATACTTCCTTATAGCCTTTTCTGTAGTTTTATTTATGTTCCATTTACAGAATCGTTTTTTCAAATTTCAGCATTTTACTTGAAAAAGAGAAAATTTTGCATTTCAAAGTTTACATTCTGTCTTGTTATTTTTTAGTTAGAAATTTGCCCCCCTTGTGGCACTTTTACTTGGGTTCATCATCTCACATGCACACACTCTGTCACCTAATTCAAGTGAGCCTTAAAAAACTACTTAACACAACCAACATTCTAACCCCACTTAGGGAACACATAAGAATTTTTGTAGTTAGGTAGGATCGGGGGGATAGGCATCCAAATAACACCCCTCGGTTGCTTACACTGGAGACATAGTTGTTGTCCATTAGGGAACCAAAATCCCCTAGTATTTTTTGGCACGGTCACAACCAGTTTATCAGAGGGCCTCTCCCCTAGAAGGGTTGAAGTCGCCAGACTGGTTCCGGAGGCCTGAGTGGAATACCGCAATCCATTCAGTAACCGAAGGTTTCCTTTCGCAATTCTCGGGGTATCCCTGTATGGGGATACTGCGATGATAGAACCAAACGGCAGATTCACCTTTTCTAGACGTGTCATGAACGGGGTATCTCAATTTCCTTTCTTCTAGGATTGACTACCCGGTGTCCCTCCCGGTAGGGGGATATCTTTAGCCACTTGGCTCTCCTATCCATATTGTCTGACTTGGATTTCATCACCTCGTAGAGGATATGTCTAGTTGAGTCAGAATACTATTTAGTTAGGTGTTTGCATGCTCCCTTACCTCCTTTTGGTCTAGTGAGTCCACTATTTTTATTTTTTAGGAAACCTGCTGCTTGTTGGTATTCTGACCATTTATGTTGATACTCCACTTATTGTAGCACAACTGTTACAGTAAGTGTTTTGAGTTGGTTGTTGGCCTAAGTGCCATATTTTTTGAGCTCTCCTTCTGCACACTGGGTTGCATTAGGGTTTTTGAGTTGTTTTTCACTCAACACAACCCCCTAGATATTTGACACCATCTGTCACCATTGAGTCCCTGAGACATTCTCGACGCCTCCGGGGCGAGCCCCCACAGCATGGTTCACTTGACACCACCCGTCATATACATAGATCTTCATCACTAGATACCACTTATCATAGATCTCGAGCTTTGTCACTTGACTCCACTCGTCAACGGCATAGAACTCCGTCACCCGATCTAGACGCCCCCTATTTTACCTCTGATTCTGAGGCAGAGTTCGAGAACCCCATTTACACTGCACTAACCAGCCCCATGGCTGGCGTGACTTCCACCCCTTTCTTTGTAGGGACCATTGGTGGAGCATCCACCACCACACCAGCTACCACACCTGCTTTGGGTATGCGCTCGATGGGGCCCGCATCTACCATTCCCATCACTGCACCCATTCCAGTAGCTGGAATACTTATTCCCATTCCATTAGTGACTCACACTACCTTTGGCGGTGCAGGACCGTCCCATACCACGTTCGTCCCTACACTTGGGGGAAACCTCCCACACCTTGCCCCTACACTTGGGGGCATTGGCCCCAACATGGTCCAACCCACTAGTATGTCACATCCTTCTACTAGTTTTCCATTCATGGCCAACCTCAACCTTCCTGACCTAGCTAGACTGACTAACGATCCTATCAGACACGACCCTGCGTGGCCTCACATGCCCACCAAGCTCCCCTCTGACATCCCTAAGTTTGAGGGCAAGGCAGGTGAGGACCCCCAGAACCATATTATGTCCTTCCATCTATGGTGTTCCTCTAACTCCATAGTGGACGACTCTATCTGCCTCCGTCTGTTACAGTGCACCTTCACTGGCTCTGCAGCTAAGTGGTACATCAAGCAGCCCCATGGGACTCATGCCACCTTTACTTCCCTTGCCTCAACTTTCCTGCAGTTCTTTCAGTTACCTGTCTACTATGACGCGGGAGTTGAGATCCTACTGTCTTGCAGACAGAACACGGCTACCCACATCACTGACCACATTCATGAGTGGCGTCGACGCCGCAGCCTCTGCAAAATTAAGTTAGACGACCGTATCTTTTTAGATTGGTTTCTAAAATCCCTCCTTCCTATCATTGCCAAGGATGTGGCATCCGAACGACCCCAGTCCGAAGAAGAGGCCATCCTCAAAGCCCAACAATTTGACCTCATATATGCCCAGTTGGGTTATCTCTATACCATTATACCTGATGCCCCTCGTGGCGACTCCTCCCAGCACGATGCGTCGGGGGCATCCCATGCCGCAGACGGCATCATTGGCCGTGTTGCCTCGCATCCCCAACCCTTTTCCATAGCACGTCCTAGCCCTGGCCCCGACCTTTCGCTGGCTACATCACAGTCTGGAGCAACCAATTCGTATGTTCCCATGGCACATCACCACCATTCTCATGGACCCTCATGTCCACCTCAGTGCTTTGGACATGCGTCCCCTGCTTATGCTCCCCCAGTCGCACCTCAGCCATATTACCATCCATAGGCTGCACCAGCTCTTGTGTCCTCTCAAGTCCAACCTGCTTATTACCCGCCATAGGCAGCCCCTGCAGGAAACCCACAGCCCACTCTGCAGACGTATCAGCAACACCCACAAGGTTCAGCACCTACGTAGTATCCACCTACTTATTATCCACCGCAGCCTGCTCCTACACCTACACAACCCCAGAACCCACTTGCTGCCCAAGGGCAGGTTTACGCCCAACAGAATCTGCAGTAGAACCAAAACAACCAGCACCAACAGGGCCAGCAAAACCGTGGCAAAGGCCGTAACCGTGGGAACAACCCCCCTCCTGACCAAGGTGGTCAACCTCCTAATCCCCCAGACAACAATAACGCAGCACCTGCCAACCAAAACCCTGATTGGCCACCCAAGCAGGCTAAAAATCCTAATTTACGAATAAACCATCCTTGTTCTATTTGCGGGGTCTATGGCCACTACACACACATGCTTTCCCACATTTGGAGCGAGCTCGGAAACTCTGGGCTGATGATGCCCATCGCCAAGGGCATGCGGCTCCTCCAGCGCTGCCCAACCCCCCACCCCCTCAGCAGCAACCTTTGGTGCTGCAAAACCCCTTACCAACCCAAGGCATAGTGAACACTCACCTATTGGCTCCCCCTCAAGGCAACGTGCCACCACAACAATAGATCACTTATGTCGCTCCTGATCAACCCATGTTCGACTCAAGTACTCAGCACTTGATTATGATGTCATCCGCTTATGTCAACCTCCAAACCTGTCGGAACCAGTATGGCTCCACCCCTGAAGCCCCTCCCGCCGACAAAAACACTAACGCTCATCCCACTGATCAGACGTTATGTATACCTCCGGCCCCACTCGATGGTGCCTCCAAAGCACCTCATTTCCCACTTCGTCGTATCAACAATAACCACAATGCTCGCGCTACGTCTAATTACAACATTGTAGATGACTTAGCCCAATCTCCCACAGCCATGTCCGCGTTAGAAGTCTTAAAAAACTGTCCTTCACAATGCAAGACTTTTCTCTCCACCATTGGTGCTATTGACCCAAATGATTCACAACTGATGGCATTCGATTTGGACCAGTCCGAACCACGCCTGCCTTCCACTTTAGCATTCCAAGTTTCTGTTTCCGTTCGGAATATTGTCATCCATCGATGCATTATCGATGAAGGTGCCTCTACATGCGTTATGTCCACATTTGTTTGGCAGAAGTTGGGATTCCCTACTCTCCAGCAGTCCACCACTACATTGTGAGCCTACGAAGGCCGTTTGGCTCAACCCCAAGGCCTATTAGCTAACGTCCCCATCCAGCTGGCTGGTAAAACCGTTCTCATTGACATAGAGGTCATCAATGACCAACTTGATTATAACCTCTTACTTGGCCGTTGCTACATGTATGCCATGCGGGCAGTTGCCTCATCCATTTTTCATACCATGATGTTCCCCCATGATGGACGCGTGGTCAAGGTCGACCAACTCACCTATTACGATCCAAATTCCCCCGCTGCACCCGAGAATGTTCTCCCCATGGTTGAACAACCTGTTGGTGGTGCCACTACCTCGTTTGTTTCCTCCGTGGGACCTGGAGTTTACTCAGATACGTCGATGACCTCCACATTCCAATCCATTTCTCCCCCGTCACCCATGACTGAAGTATCTGACCTATGTACCCTTTCCCACAATACACAAACACCTAACAATCAACCACCCTTGTTACCCAAACCACCATTGGTACCTAGTCACATTGGTGTTACACCCATACACACAATCCCCTTCCTAGTCCCCCCCTCGGGAGTAGTAAGCGCCCCGGTTATGGCTACCCTTAGCCTCCCTGGGTTAACCTTAGGATTATCCGTGTGGTATATTTTGCCTCTCATTCCCTCGCCGACACCAAATGTCGTCCTACAACCGGTGCAACCCATTGTCACTACTAGTCAACCACCTCCCGATGTCGCTACCCCCCTCGTCATCTACGAATCCCTCTCCTCTTATCAAGCCCACTAGGGGCAGAGGCCTACAACCATACACTGTTGTACCCCCTCCCAAGACAGTTAAACCCCCTCCCGTGTTTCGTGCTCCCCCCAAATGCTCGTTGTGTGATGAGCTAGGCCATCCGACTCATCAATGTCCACAATTACCTACATTATAGGAACACATGCAAATGCTTGACGACGACCCCAACATCCCGGTTGTCGAATTAGACCCAACCCCTAAGCCTCGTGATAAATCACTGCGTACCAACCACCCTTGTGCCATATGCAGTATTTACGGCCATTACTCCCATCACTGTGTTGATCTCCTAGATTACAGAGCAACTCCCTATGAGATGAATAATTTGGACCTTGAGACGGCACCCCCCACAATTGAAAAGATCCAGCCCCCGGTATCATCCCCATCCAGAGAGATTAATACCATTTATATGATCTCTTTGACTACCACTCCCCCGTCAACCGATTTGACAACTCAAACTTTCCACAATGATGAGGAGATACTCGAGGCTCTCATTGCCCCGGATTATCCCTGGAATGACATGCACCATTGTTCCTGTTTCCTCCCAGAAGAATCCTCCTCTACCACAGCTACCCAATTCGCGGTTGAGTCCAAAGATTTCCT
Source organism: Larix kaempferi (assembly GCA_027924585.1). Lineage (NCBI taxonomy): Eukaryota > Viridiplantae > Streptophyta > Pinopsida > Pinales > Pinaceae > Larix > Larix kaempferi. The sequence continues at coordinate 1,072,306 of BSBM01000338.1, read as the reverse complement.
TCCCACTAAAGTCGATTGGTTTAAGGATCCTATTCCTGCTCCTGATGCCTTTGAGGAAGGTAACATGGCCAATATCTCACCCATCATCCACATCGATATCTTTGACCCACCTAGTGCTCTTGAAATCATTACCTTAGGATCCTCCTGCAGTGAGCATGAGATTGGAGAATACAAAAAACTTTTCCAAGAATTCCGTGATGTCTTTGCCTGGTCCTATACCGAAATTCCTGGTCTTGACCCTGCCATTATAGAGCACCACATTGACACATGGCCTGATGTATGCCCCATTCGTCAGAAACAGCGCCCCATTCATCCTTCCAAGCTCCCCGCTGTTAAAGCCGAGGTAGAGAAACTTCGCAAAGCAGGCTTCATTTATCCTATTGCTTATACCACTTGGGTTTCAAATCACGTTCCTGTTAACAAATAATAAGGCACCATCAGAGTATGCACTGGCTTCCACGATTTAAACTGAGCTTGTCCCAAGGATAACTTCCCCACGCCATTTATTGACCAACTCATTGATGCGTGTGCGAGGCATGAAGTCCTATCTTTCATGGATGGTTTTTCCGGATACAACCAGATTCAGATCCGTAAGGAGGATCAGTACAAGACTGCCTTTACCACCCCACGTGGACCGTACAAATACTCCCCTGGGACACACTACCCTACCCCGAACCCAATGAAAATGCAGGTATGAGTTTGTCGGAATACCTATAACTCCCGGATCTGAAATCAGTCGATCATATCGTCCAGAAACACCAACTCAGCTCTGGTCCACTCTGATCACTAGTCAAATTCAACAAGTCCAAATGACACTTGTCATGTTGGACCCACTCACTATTTATAGTCGGTTGACTTTTTCTTGTTTTGGCCATTCTGAACCCATACAGAGTCCATTTTTCGCACCGTTTCCACCATTGGAATCAGCACGACAAGACTGTCATGATGGTCCACTTATTTTCTTCTTTTTTCCACATCAATTTTTGAGCATTTTTTCGACACCACTCGTCACCTCGATTTGCATGCCACTTCGGTTGCTCTCCATTTTTGGTATATTTTATATCATCGGATTCATTTTTTCTAGCCCGTGATGATGCTTGAGATCATTTCTCGCTCTCACCCCCAGATTTTTTCGGGTATTTTTCCAAAACGCCCCTCGTCACCTCGGTTTGCATGCCACATCGGCCGTTATCCATTTTTTACACTTTTTATATTGCCGGATTCATTTTTTCGAGCTCGTGATGATGCTTGACATCATTTCTCTCTCTCACTTGGTACAGTTTCAACATTGTGTCCCGACACCTTGCTTCCTCGGTTTGCACGCCACCTCGACCGCCATCGAATTGTTCCACATTTTTACATGAGCCATTCACTCCTGTCATACTGCAATTATTTTGTTATTTTTCCACCATTCATTATCCCACAAGGAGGCCCACCAGTGTTCCCCCCTACCCTTGTTCTTGGTCATCATCAATGTTCCTTGATTGAGCGCTTCCTCCTTGCCTAGCCATTCCTTTTGTTTGGTATAATTTTATCCCTTTTTCGGGCCTGACAAGTCCTTTACGAAAAAGGCACTTAGGGAGTTTCTGTTAAGCTCTTTTCTGACTCCTAAAACAATGAAAAGACCGTCGATCAATCTTGCTTCCTTTCATGCTCGTTAAAGTACCTGAAAGGGCATCTATCTGGTATAAATTTAACCATTTTCCGGACCTGGTAGACTAATTATGAAAAAGGAATACTCTAGTCACACCGGCTAGAAGAGTTCTTCATTGCATCCTTTTATGCTTCTTTGGGCCTTGGAGACTAACACACGAAAAAGCAACCCCCTGGAGTCTTCTTATCACTTTCAGACTCTCTAAAATTGAAAGCAACCACGAGCATGAACTGTCATGGGCTCGTACAAATCCACACGACAGTACCATTCCATTATTTCAAAGTCTTCTTATCACTTTCAGACTCCTTAAAATTGAAAGCAATCACGAGCATGAACTATCCTGGGCTCGTATAAATCCACACGACAGTATCATTTTACACACACTTCTTCTAGTTCCTTAACCCATGAAGAAGTCCCCCCGTGCCTCTTGGCACTATGATCGATCATCTTGGTAGCACCCCCAATCAGGTCGCCTTTGTTCAGAGTAGTCTACAGTATCCTTCCATTTTACACCAGCTTGAGTATCCCTTATCCCAGTCACTATCCTTGATCCATTACAGCTATGATCCCTTTCCCATCAATCAGTTTCATATGCTTCCTGATCATCCCCGCCATCATACTCTAAACAAAAGAAGTTTGATTCCACCCACTCTACTTGCCCAGTTATCCCCCACAGTATGTCAGTCCTACCATCAGTACTCTCACACTTTGGTTCTCCACCTCGCGCTTCTGTCAAGGAAACATCATTGCCTTGATAGTTGCAGGTCTCCCTCTGTCGACGATAGCCCCTCTATTCCAGAGGATAGACCCAGAGGTCCCTCTGCCTTAGACCCATCACCATCTGTGGTGAGTGCCTACGAACCATTTTGAGAGGAGTCATCATTGCCTCTCCAAGTGGTTGTTTCTCACATGCTCAACTTCAACACCTTGATCGCATCGTTGAGAATCATGCAGGGTTTATATATCCCTTTAGTTATTGGTGGAAGACCCCGGATTTCCCTCTACTCTAGCACATTGGTGAGTCACTTTGGAACACCCAGTTCTATGTTCCCATGGATGTCCGGGTTGCGTTGGTGATTGTATTCGGAAGCCATCTAGTTATATGCTTCCTTGAGTACCCAGTTTAGTTCCAGTTCAGTGTACCATTGAGAGTATGACTCCTCGTCACTATGATCCAACAGCTCATCAGTTCCTCTAGTACCCCACTTAGTAGCACTATTGTTATTCCAGTGTATCAGTTATTCAGCTCAGACATGGTCAGCCCAGCAGTATGTCCCAGATTTGTGTCCCCTCTAGACCCTTATGATGTACACAGTGGTTCTCTATGTATCCTACAGGTCCCCCTTTTCGGGCCTCCCAGTTATTTTTTATGTATCTGGATACGAGCATGGGTATGCCCGCATCGTCCATATATTGAGATTCTTCCTCATTCATTATTTGAGGCCATGTATATGTTAGGTCCCCATATTTTGGACCCCCTTGTTATTATTGTTCTATATCTTGATACGAGCATGGGAATGCTCACCTCGTCCATATGATCAGATTATTCCTCATCCATTATTGAGGTTATGTACTTTTAGTTTTTGTAGTTTGTTCGGGACCGTTGTTCCGGGATCCAGTTTGTTTCTTCTCTTCTCCACACCCGCAGGAACACCATACAAGACTTATGATGTCTATCAGCCATACAATGAGCTCCTGCCCTCACACATCAGGGGGCAATCTGTTAACACGCAAAAAGTGCTCACTACCTCATCTACCCCATTACATGACTCATTTGTCCATATTTCCTACCATCTTTACCTTTAGAACCCTAAAATCCCATTAAAAAGCCTCCAAAAGGCCTAAAAAGCCTCCAAAAGGCCACAAAACCATCAAAAAAGCCTCCAAAAGGCTAAAAAACCCCCTTTTTCCCCAAAATTATCCAAAATTCCTCCAAAATAGCAAAAACCCTCTAAAAAGGGAATAAAAAATATAAAAATGGGAGGAAAAAGAGGAAAAATGGGGAAAAAACCCTATATAGCGACCTAAACCATATGGTTCCCAAAACCATAGGCCAGCACTCCACCACCAAAAACCTATAAATAGGTGATGGAGACCCCTCATTTCATATCCATAATCAAATACACCCTTACTCTGCCAAAATCACTCTTGAAACCCTAGCTCACCCTTGAGCTACTTTCACCATTCAGTGCCCCTTTTGGCCCATTTCCACCCTTTGGAGAAGAGAAGGAGCAAAGCTGGAGTTTGGAGCAACCCTCTTGGACCATTGCAAGAACTTCATCAGCCTTCACATTGGAGGTATAATCTTTAATACAAAAAACCATTTATATTTCCATGTTTTGTTATGTTTCTTAATGCTCATGCTAGTTTAGAATTTGTATTGCTTTAGCACTTTCATTTACTATTTATTGAACTGCTACTAAGGAGTCCATTCTCCTTAGTAGGTGCTCATTTGCACAAGCTAGGGTGAAAACCCTAGCTACAGGGCGCAAAATCTTGTCCATTCATCCAAATATACCTCTACGAACTTATGCATTAATTCCTTGAACGCCACTACCACTATTCCTCAAAATACGGCTGGCACATTATTCATCACAAAAGGAATTATGTTGTAGGAAAAGGATCCCCACTCCATCGCAAAATTAGTCTTTGTGCGATCCTCCTCTACTATACAGACTTGATGGCATCTAGATAATACATCAATGAAAGAATAGGCTTCACATCCTCCTACATTCTCCAATACCTCATTTGTAAATGGTGTAGGGAACAAGTCAAGGATACATGTTGCATTCAAGTTGCACAAATCCACATAGATCTGAATCTCTCATGTCTTCTTGTCTAGGTATACCACCATTGAGTTGATCCACTTTGATTCTCCAACTGGAAAAATAATACTAAATCTAGCATGTGGTCCACTTCCTTGAACACTTTCTCCTTATACCAAGTGTTCAATCTATATTTTATTTTCTTTAATGAATTTTCCCCTTCCTTCAATTGAATATTCATCTCTCCAAGAGATCCTACAATCTCTTTAATCTCTGAGAAGTTGCACGGAAATAGGTATTCATACTCTTTGAGTAGGTCTACTATCTGGGTAACTATCTCCTTATCCCAGTATTCACCTATGATGGCCATCTTTGGTGCCTCCTCAATGTCAATATTGTATTTCTTTGTCTTGATGGGATCTCTAAACTTTGACATAGTACTAGTAGATGGATCATCCTATACTGCATGCTCTCATGTAGTCTTACTAATATAAAATCTACATGGATCCTCTTCCTCATACGTATCCTTACTATCAAATTTCCATCAATTTATTGGTTTGTTCATCCATGCCAAGTCCTGTTGGTAAGTGTAGACTATCTTCTGTGTCGCATCCTATTGTGGTCTTTATCCAAAGATGAAATGTTTCATTTGATGGAAAACTTTGACCAGGTTAGGATCTGTAGTATTGAACCAAAATGTGGCAGTGAATTCCATAGATACCTTCTCCCAAGTCTTAGTCTTCTTTCTCCATTCCTATTGAACATAGCATCTTGGCAGTATAACATCCATTGTATGGTAGAATCAGTGCACCCACAGACTGCACGATACACTCTTCATCTCCCATTGCTACTAAAAGAACTCAATTTATTCTCTAGGATATTCATTCCCCTTGAATCTATTGAGAAGATCCAAGTCTATAACAAACTGGAACCTCACCTTGATAAATGTCTCAACTACTTCCTATAGTTGGAGTTCCTATTTATGGGTCATCCACCAGTGCATAGGTATCCCTTGGGTTACATCCTCCATTTCATTTACTCACTTTCTCTCTGGGACTCAAGCTTGCATTTGTTCGAGGAAAGTATCCACTTTCCCAATTCCATCGAACACGAGTGGATCATGCAGTACTGACCCAATTAGGTGCGCATACTTTGTAATGCATGTGCATATCCTTGTAGACACCTCATAGAGTTGGTTCTTCCAATGATCTAGCACACCTTGTGAATATGTATCAAATGAACACACACTATGCCAACTAATCTCTCCATCAATATTGGGGTTCAGAAAATCTTCCTTCCTTGCAATTACAATGTATATATTCTCAATTGCAACACTATTGATATCATCTTTGACTGGTTGTGTATATCTTTCTCCTTATATTGCATCCAAGGGATCCACCACACGCAGTTTCTTCGACTCAAATGGATTGTGCCTTTGCTTCAGATTCAGAATAGCATTGTTATCAAATTCCTATTCAATCCCCAATAGAGATGGGTAGGAATCAGTGTCCTCCAAGATCTCAATGACTTCAAAATATGCCACTGTCTTAACTCCATCAATGTTCACCTCCACACCATTCAACCTCCCAATGGGGTATACTTTGTATTGATTGGTTAGTCTGAGTTGTATGAGAGACCATACCATTTTTTGCTTCCCCATAAACTCCCATGTTTTCTTAGAAAGAATGTGAACATTTTCCCCCAAGTCGAGCATTACATCTTTCATCTCAAATCACCCCAGCTCAAGGGAGAGCATGAACTCCTTTCCAATTCTTCTTTTCTTTCCCACTCTACACGTATTTATTTCAGGAAGTGGTGAAGAAATGGGTTCTTTGATTTCATTTGACATTACTAACTTTTCAAGAATATTAGTCACTTTATTGATAGCATCAATATCATTCAACACATGTAAATATTTTTTGCAAAAATGTATTTATTGGATCCTCTCAGTGGCCCTTGCGCTATTCTTTTTTGCACCGTGCAGCTTCATGTTGTGTGGCCTGTCTTTGTTATTCATTATGCATACTATGTAGCAACTCTTCCTTGCACAGAATTCTTCTATGTTCATCTTCCTCACACAATCTACGCAATTGATCTTCCTTGCGTTGGTCATCCTCTTGATGTGGAGCTTCCTCGACCACTCTGTGAGCATCATGCAGGAAATATATCTAGTCCTTAGCTTCAAACTTGGGTAGGGAATACAAATATTTATTTATCTTTTGTTCCACTGGTGTGGAAATATTGGATTCTCCAATAATATATTCCCTTGTCTGAGTGCCTCCTTGATTTAGTACATTTACTTGCGCCAGACCCTTTTCAACATTCTGCTCTCTTGATTCAATGGTCACCATATTGCAGTGACCTTTCATGTATTCACGTTTCTTGAGTAAGTCTGGGAAATCTTTTGTTGCATGTTTTGTACTATGAAAGAATGCACATAGGGAATGAAGCTTCATATAGAATCTTTTCAAGTGTCCAGGTTTCACACAATTAAAACAAATCACTTGTCATCTGCCTCCTCCATATCCTCTTCCACGGACTTAAAATCCACCACGCACTGCCCCTTGTTGTTCTCGGAGATCAAGTCATATTTTTTCCTTCACGTGTTTAACTGGGTAGGCATATGTTTTGTTATCCCTCATCAATTGTAGAGCACGACAATTTTTCATATCATGTCCAATAGTTTTGTAGAATTCACAAAATGGTGCATGCATAGAGCTCTGGTACTTCTGCAATGTCAGGAAATTGCGAGGTGCATGGCCCCAACTTCTATAGATCTTACACCACTCAATTGTAGGTGTCGCGGGAAAAGGGATAAGTGTTCCAACACCCATGTAGTTGTTCATCACTAGGCATTCATTTTTGTGACGTCCTTTCTTTCTATAGAAGCTACACAGCACATTTTCTCTTACTTCCTTTCAAGTAGAGAGTTGATGTAGTTGCACGGTCAACAAAACAAGCTACGTTTGCACCTTCACTAGTCCTTGCAATGCCTCTCCTCCAAGATTTGTTTCCAACCTCATCGCAATATCCAAGGCCTCTTACTGAGTAGCAACCATTTGTTGTGTCAATGGAACTTTGACATGTGGTAGCAAGCCCGCAATAAACCATTCACAGTGGTGCACATCGTGGATCTGAAAACTCAATCAATCAAATAGAATCTTGAATCAGTGTTCATATTCCCACACATACTCTCCAACTCTCTGCTTAATCTCTTTGATCTCAGTAAAGCATTGTAACTTGGACTTTGGATTTTGGAACTCCTTCAGAAGGTCCACTTTAATAGTTTCTAATGTTCTGGTCTAGATTGCGGCAACAATGATCTTATATTTCATGTACCAAGTCATGCTTATGTCTCTGAATGTGGTTTCCAATTATGCAATCTTGGCAGCCTCATCTGTAATGTTCTTCACAGACCATATCACCTCACAGGTAAACCAATGATGTTATGTGTCGTCTTTACCTATCCCAAGAAAGATAGGCATTGTCACGGTGGAATCTAATGTAGTAACTGTTCTTGTAAGTATAGGAAATATGCTCATTTTGTTTGAAACTGGTGGGTTACTACTACTTCTTGAACTCTTTGTATCTGGACTAAACTCTTGGGTTAGATTGGCTTATATCCTTCTAAATTCCATTTCTAGTGCTTCTTCTTCTTCGGGACATGCTTCTTGTGCAAACTCAAGTAATAAATGGTCTTCTTGATTTGATAAAGGGCATTGAAGGTTTGGGATGAAGCGTGGGTTACTTCTTGGCACATTTCTTCTCACAATATTGAATCCATGGGATTTCAAATCCAACTAGGCAGTCTCTTTTGCAATCATACAAGTGCCTCCATTCATTTTCACTTCCTCTTCTTCCACATCCTCTACATTCCCTCCTTCTCTTTTCCTTAGGGGGGTGATATCACTATTATCATCGGAGCTCTAACTTTCTTCCATTCCTCGTCGTTTTGTGGGTCTCTCATCCTCTAAGCACTCTTCTTTCCTAGCCTCTGTGTACCCTTCTAGCATAGAGGACCCTACTGCACAGTCGTATATTTCATTTCCATCTCTAGCGTTCGTATTTCCTCTTCGACCCACACTATATTTCCCCATTAGCTACTTTTCTTGTTTCTTTCTTCTAACTATTTGCTTTATCTAAGCTATTCTTACATGGCATTTCTCCCTTTGGACTAGCTAATCTTCTAGATCCATTTATGTTATTATCTATTCTCCCACCTCTTCGTACCCCACCCCCACAACGTAGGGTTTATGTTGCCATGATATCGAGGTTCATTGTCATTATCCCCTTCTCAATAAACAACATCTTTACCCACAATGGAATCTACACCAAGAATCTCTTTCTTGGGCCCTCTTCAAATATCTCTTTTGCACTACTATACGATTCATTGAAACTTATATCAAATTCAACAATATACCCTTCTTTTACGTGCAAGAACAAAAAATTGACATCTCTAGACCACTTATTATCTAGATCTCGTCTTTCTTATATATTCTCCTTAGTCCATAGTATCAACCTAGGTTCTCTCCAAATGGTATTGATCTCAAAATGCCTCTTTTTCCATTCATACATAAATATAGGAAGCTCATAGAAGAAAATTTTATGCAGGTATGAATAAAGGCACCTATCTATCTAGTGCTGGGGTGAAATCCAGATTCCTCTAGTCTCTTGTCATGTAAACTCATCCTCCTTGGTTTCCATCCATGCTTCGATATCAGATTTAGTTGGATTCCACCTCACTGGTTCATCCTCCCTTCACAATCCTTGTTAGGTCTCAGCAATAGAACCATTGTTGGTTGGTCGATTTTGACCAACCCAGAGTTCAACATATGTGACCAACAAAACCCTACAAGCACCAACATTTTCAATACCCTAATAAACAAGATAAGGTCTCACCCAATACGCATGCAGGAAATTACACAGAGACCCAAATTGAGGATGCGTAGGCTAGCATGGGTTCTTTTTCCTCGTCATTGTATTCATTCCTTGATTTAACCATGTAATTGAACCATTAACAAGCTAATATGCATCCATGAAACTAGTAAACATTCATCATACATTCAAACATCTAGAAAACTACATAAGCTAAATCTAAGATAACAAAATAGATTGTATTCATCTTCATAGACGAATACATTCCAATATCTTGCTCAACAACTTAATAGTTCTTTCCTATACCACTCTACAGGTATCGTACCATATACAATGCAAAATACATCACAAAACTCAATAGCTAACGCAATCTTGATTACAACTAAAAAATGCACAGACCATTATAACAAACTTCTATAGACCAACAACAATAACAACAACATGCCAACCCATCCCTTTACAAAATATTCATTTTTATAGGCTAAGGTTCTGAAATCTACGGGACTATTGGTGGCGTGAAGTCTCTAACTGAACTCAGCATGCGGATCTACCTATATTTTCTTAGTTCTCAACTGGTTCTAATTGTATGGATCGGTGCGCAGTTACTAGTCCAAAATTTGGGCACCAACAATTTCTTGGATTTGCAATCCTATCAATATGTCATAGTAGACATATGGCATCATTAAGGTTCCTACATGTGGTGTGATTTCATTATGTCATATTGGAGTTATTACACACTAACTCTAGTGTTTCTTTTCCTATGTTCATTAGTTTATGTTGAGGGGGCCTTAGTCTAAGGCATTTCTCCCCTAGATGAGAATATTCTCCCCTAGAAAAATATTCCACTTCCTCTTCACTCATTACTCAATTACACTTTAGTTAGACTAGTGGAGTCAAGTATTGCATGAAAACATTGGTATCATCACCAATATTGCATGTAACATTGGTATCATCACTAGGAAATCACCTTTCCACCTCCATGATGCCAGGGATGTGCTACACTTGTGCATGCATGTGAATTCATGAGATTCTCTCAACTCCACTTGTGTGCTATCCAGTTAACTATCAGTTGCATGACTAGTTAACTAGGACTAGGTGGAATTTCATTCCAATTGTTGTTAGTGTGTCTCCACATCTCTATAGAATCTCTACTAAGATGAATTAGTTCAGTTATGCAACCATGGATAGTATATCATGTGCATTACTATCATTATTTCATATAGTCAATACAATTCTTTCATTTGTTTCTCTATTCTTCTCTCAACTTTGCAAGTTTGTTGTTCATTGTTGCTAGCTAGATCCTTTGTGTAGGTTTCTCTGCAATTTCACATGGTATCAAAGCCCACAATTTCTGGGAATAAGGCTCACAAACTCTCTATTGTAGGTACAAAAGATTGAACAATCACAAAGAATGGATTTTCCATCATCAGACATTCTTCTGCCATACAACTATTTCGATTAGAAGCCAGAGATTCTACTTCAACTCAAAAGCAAAGGATTATATAAAGTAATAATGGGAATAGAAAGTGAGCCTACATCTACCATTGAGAAAGCCAAATATTTCAACCGCGTGGATGAAGCTTTCGGTCTCCTTTGCTTGACTATTTCTCCATAATTATTGGTTCATGTTGAATCATCCACCACTCCAAATTATGTTTGGATTTCTTTGGAGACATTCTTTGGAAAAAGGGATTAAATGTGTGGTCGTATTCTTGAGAATTAGTTTAACTCATTAGATCCAAGCAAGTTTGAGAACTTCCAAGAATTTTTCATACAGTTCAAATCACTACTGTTACAACTCAAAGGATGCATGATTGTTAAATCAATGCAAGAAAATTAGTTAATTCTTTATATCTTATCAAAGTTGGGTCCCAAGTATGTAATCTTTGTCTCTTCATTTCACACAATAAGGATCACATCTGTTGCAACTTGGAAAATGCCCAAATTGGATGCATTCATTGAGTCACTGATACATGAGAAAGACAAGCTCATTAATATGGGAACAATAAAAAACACCAAATCCCATGCACTTTATATGTATTAAAGTGGAAATACTAACTCCAAATGTAAGCAAAAATAAAAGGGAAAGAAGGATCTTGATCCAAGAAAGGGAGGCAACTTCAAACCCTGAGATGAATCTTCCATCTCTAAAGAAGGAAAAGGAAAGAAAGGAAAATAAAAGTGTGGCTTTTGCAATCAAGGTTATCATCTTGAATCATCTTTCATGTTTAAAACCATTGAACTCATGGTGCAAACACTCTAGCAAAACAATCTTGGTGACTGCATTCCAGAGAATGCCAAGAAGAAGCTGAGAGAAAATGCACCAAAACTGTGAGGTAATGCAGTAATGCACATGCTTTAATTGCAATTAATTATTTTCCAGATGCATGGATTATTGATTCAAGAGCATCGCACCACATGGAAGCCACAAAAAATGTCCTTTAATCTTTAAAATCATGTTTGGCTCCTCCTATTCTAATGGGAGATGACTCTCTAGTAGAATTTTTTGGACAAAAGAGAGTGGATCCGAAAAATGGAAGTTTCAATAATTTCTTGAATGTTCTAAAACTATCTATAAATCTACTCTCTATTTACCAAATCACATGTAGGAAATGGAAAGAGTGTTGAATTCACCTTGCATGCAGTGACCATATTTGACATTGGAACAGTAAAATACTGTTCTTACGGGAAAACCCAGTGTAAGTAACGTAAATGGTCCATAAATGGATCAATAGTAATGTAAAAATGTAATGTATGATAGATGATTAATAGTTACATAGGTTTGGGATTTTATAGGCCCGTCACGTACCTTTTCAACAAAGGGTCATGACTATTGATATTTGTTTCATTAATAAATGAATATTAATATTTAATATTAATTTATTATTATTTTGTTGTTACATCGCCACTCTCTTAGAAAGGATTTGTCCTCAAAGCCTTATAATTTTTATGTATTGCTTTTTGTGGTGTCATATTTGACAACACATGTCGATACGAACTTTTAAGCGTCGAGCATAACTTCTGATATGTGGAGGGATCAATCCATCCCAAGTTGATTTTTCGATGATTGTTGGGATTCCATATTGATATGTCATCGGGAGTTTTGATCACCTTAGTACCTTTATCTTCCGACATTTATGCATTTTTAGGGTATCAGTTTTTATGGTTGGGGTGTCGATAGGGAATTTTCACACTGTAATTTTTTTTTATGAAAATCGTTTCTTGATCACTGCTCTGAGTTGGAAGTTGTATTTTCGTCCCTTGAGGTTTTAAGGTTTCGTCTTGTATTTTTTCCACCTTGTTTTCTAACTGTATCTTATCCTTTTGAAACTTCTTAATCACTTCTACTTGTGATTTCCTAACTTCTTCTAAATTCTTAAGTTGTTCTTTAAGATCCTTGTTATGACTTCTGATGCAACTATTTTCTTCGTGCTTGTCTAGAAGTTTCCCTTCAATGTCTTCCGTAGATTGTTCTATCTTTCGGCTATTTTTCAGTTTCTTAATTTTTGTGACTAGTATCTTGTTATGATTTCTTAGTCTAAAAATTTCTTCAGCATTGTTGGATAATGCTTTATTATTCTTTGCGATCTGCGATTTGTGTGCCTCTTTAGAGTCATCGTTTTGTGTTTGAAGATCTTGTATCTATTGTCGACATTGGTCGACCTTTGATTCTCGATCTCCTAATTTATGTCGTATCTTCTTCAGATCTTCATCCTTGTCATTACTTGGATCTTGTTCAAGTGTTTTATTTCTACTTCGTATTTAATTATTTCATTCCTTATATCTTGATCTTCTAGCCTCTGATTGAGTTTATTTTCAGCTCTTAATTCATCAATTTGTATATACAATTTTTCTATATAACTTTTCCTGGTCAGAGATTTTTTGTTCATCGAACTTTTGTTGTAGTTTACATATTTCAATTACTGCTTCAAATTTTGTAATCCTATCATGTAAATCTTCATTGTCTCTTTGATAGTGCTTTAACTTGGCTTATAATTTTTCTATATGTAGTCGCAAACTAGCTTCCATGGTCTTCTTTTGAATTTGATTCCTTTAGCGATAGATAGTCTTTGGCTTCCTCAGCGATAAGTTGTCTTCGAATTTTTTTGATGATAGAAGGTCTTTGAACTCTTTGACTAGTCTTCCTTGACTTCTTTTTAGACAATAAATATCAGGTCAAATAACCTTTTTTTTCCAAAAATAATTATTATAAAATAAATATTTTATTTTATTTTATTTATAATAATAATAACTATTAATTAATTAATTAATTAATAATATTATTATATTAATGTTTTATAAACTATATATATATATATATATATAGTTTTTTTTCCAACAAACTAATTTTTAGTCATATAATAATTAAACTCATCCTAATTAAGGTATGAGTTATTATAAATAATGGTTTCTTTATAAAACCAAGGCTGGTTTTATAAAACCACGGGATGGTTTTATAAAACCAAGGCAATGTGTGGTTTTATAAAACCAAGGCAATATGTGGTTTTATTCTTCTCCCTTTTTTATCCCTTTTTTTCCCTCTTTTAATAATTTTTTTTTTCAATAAGGATGGCTTAAAGCCTAACGTAAGGTTAAAAACCTAAATTTCAAAGAAACTTTGACAATTTGGCCACAAGCCGGAATCAACAAGCTTTGATACCACTGGAACAGTAAAATACTGTTCTTACGGGAAAACCCAATGTAAGTAACGTAAATGGTCCATAAATGGATCAATAGTAATGTAAAAATGTAATGTATGATAGATGATTAATAGTTACATAGGTTTGGGCTTTTATAGGCCCGTCATGTACCTTTTCAACAAAAGGTCATGACTATTGATATTTGTTCCATTAATAAATTAATATTAATATTTGATATTAATTTATTATTATTTTGTTGTTATAGACATAGAAGATAACTATCAATTATTTGGTGAAGTAAGACATCAATCTAGATTGTACACTTTCTCTGAATTTATTTCTAAAGCTGATTCCACATTGCTACTTATTCATGTCAATTATGATAGTAGAATTTTGCACGAGATATATGGCCACTTAAATTATGGGTACATGCAGCGACTCAACAAAAAAAAGGATGGTTAAAGGTTTGCCTGACATACAATTTTGTAAAGGAGTTTGTGAAGGATGTGTTCTTGGAAAGCCGAAAGAGAAATTTGAAAAAGGGAATGCATTGAAGGTCTCCTCTCCTTTGGATCTTTTTCATAATGATCTCATGGGGCTCTTCTGCCATCCTTCCTTAAACAAGGAAAAGTATGTTGTTGTGTTTTATTGTTGATTACACAAGACACACATGGGTGTACTTTCTTAGGTAAAATATGAAGTTTTTGAGCATCTCAAATATTTCAAAGCACATGCAAAGAATCATTCTAGGAAGATGATCAAGATCCTCTACACAGATAATGGGGGGGTACATAAACAAAAATGTACAAAATTTTTGTAGTGAAGGAGGTATTCAGTTACAGCACGTAGTTCCATACACCCCAAAACAAAATGGGGTAGCTAAGAGGAAGAATTGATAACTAAAAGAGATGACAAGTTCCATGTTGCATGCAAGGTCCCTTCCCTCTAAATTTTGGGATGAAGTAATCAATTGTGGCACTTACTTTCAAAATATATCTCCTCACAAATCTATGAAAGAAAATAAATCGTTTGAAGGTTGGAGCAGCATGAAGCCAAAAGTCACACACTTTCACATTTTTTATACATATGGGATCGTGTACTTTTAGAAAAGAGGAAGGATTTGGAGCCACAAAGAATAGAATGCATGTTTGTGGGTTATCTCAAAGATGTAAAGGGATGCAGATTAATAGATATTTCAACAAACAAGTTCTTCATTGAAAGGAGTGTCGGGTTTGATGAAAGTCCTTTGCATGCACCTCAAGTACCACATGCACAAACTTATGTGCTTACTCTTGTAAGTAGATATTAGAGATGATGCATCATGTCACTCAAATCATATTTCAGATCTGATTTCTGAATCTATTTGGAAATATGATGAGCATGCATGTGGATGATCTTGCAGATCAGAGGAGGACAAGATCACAATTTGAGGAAGCTCCTCATGCACTCACTGCTACGAAACCTATAATGTCCATGCATTTTCTACATGGTTCTAGCACTAGAACCTTAGTCCTATGTAGAGGTTGAAGGTAATGCTTGTTGGGAAGAATCCATGAACAAGGAGTACAACTCCTTCATTGAGAACCAAATATTGGACTTGGTCTGCTTCCATCAGATTGTATGCATTCCATATGCAAGTGGGGCTACACGACAAAGAAAGTAGCAAATAGACTTGTGAGCAGGTATAAAGCAACATTGGTGCCCAAAGGATTTCAGCAAGTTCATGGGATTGATTACAATGAAACATTTGCTGCAATGGAAAAAATGGATTCCATTTGGTTAGCTCTCGTCATTGTAGTAGAAAGAAGGTGGGAATTTCACCACATGGATGTAAAGAATGCATTTCTTCCTGATGATCCCGAAGAGGAAATCTACATGGAGCAACCAAAAGGGTATATACAGAATCCATCACTAGTTTGCAGACTCGAGAAATCACTCTACGGCCTTAAGCAGTAACCTAGAGCATGGAACCTAGAGAAAGAACCTAATGTAGGGACCAACCATCTAGATCTTAAATTACATAACAATTAAAAGAACTAGATAATGTATTATATTAGGTGCATAAACATCTCCATAAAATTTTGATAAATTCCATAATTCATCAAAATAATCTGCAATCTGTCCATGTAAATATCACTGTATTGTGAGAACATGAAATTTTAATATCAATATATTGATTTTGAGTTTTCTCAATGTATTTCTCAAAACTTGAAATTAATGTATTTTTTTCCTAAAATAAATTATAATATTTATATATATTTGTATTTACAATAAATCAATATAAATTTATTTTAAATAATTTATAATTAGTATAATTATTGACCAAGTTGAAAAGGTTGAAAAGGTACGTGGTTAAGTGAAATTTTTTAAATATTAATCATCAAAAATGAAATTATTATCACTGAAATTATTGATAAAGCTGAAAAATCTCCAAGAATCTAGGACTTTCCTCCATCTTTGTGATCTCATAAATATAAATAGAATAACACTTATCTATATAAACATTAAGATAAATTATTTTTTTATGTTTTAAAGAAAAAGGACAAAACTTTATAACTAGTATATTTAATAGATAAGAAATCATTTTATTTTATTAAAAATATTTTCAATTTATGAATAGTGATTTGCCAAATTTGTTGAAATAAATATCCCCGAGTTGGTGAAAATAATATATTGTAATGGTTCCACTGTGTCTTAATTGTCTCCAATATTGAATATTTATCACTACTTGCAAACAAACAGTGACGATCCTGACATTGAAAATCTTTGAAATTTGTAACATTTCTATACCACATAGCATGCATTCTCTTGATTGCTGTCAGATGCTTCTATAACTGGACCACTGCATTCAGTAATTTCTGCTTATAAACAGTATACAGACAAGGTACCTCTTGGTACCACCCTTCATTGGCAGATTATATATTAATATGCAAGGCCTCTCAATCACTGCAGGAAATAAAAAAAAAAGAGTGAAATAAGGTGACCACCTAACATAGATTCGCTGTTTTATATCTTTGTGGATGTCACCATCTAACTAGTTTGCCCACTTTTTCATAAAATCTCAAATTGCTTCTGAAAAGGTCTGATGAATAGATAAGATATAGGTACATAATTGTGTATGTCAGAAATGTTGCAGGCTTTAACGTGGTCAAATTGAGTTCTGAAATTGAATTCGACTCCAGCCAAAGACAATGAAAAGGTTAACCTCATGTTGACTCCGAGGCAATACCAAAAGTTTCATATGTCAGTAGCTAGAGCTTCACACTTACTGAATAATGTCATTGTTGGTACTGACTGAATAATGTCATTTGCATGCCATTGTTGGTATGTAATAAAAATCACAGTATTGAAATATTGCAAAAGCTCCAAATTGAAAGGGAAAATATCCCAAGCACAAAAAATAAACAGAAGCAGCTCACTAATAAAAATGAAAATCAAGAACTCATTCTAAAATCTAAACTCAAAGCAAAGCCCATTCCAGAATCTACATTCACAATCAAAGCAACTCAATCATAATTATATGAGGGTTTAGAATAAGTTCCAATAAACATAAGAATATGTAGATTAAAAAAATCTCAAAAATTAACTTAAATAATTTGACTTACCATGTTATAATATTATATAATAAATAATAATCTAATTTTAAAATCATAATCTAATTAAACATCAAATTCATGTATACAAATTCTTTGTTTATAAAACAAAAGATCGCTCTTATTAAAATCTGTATACATTTCCTACTCTTCAATAATAAACCAAACCAATTGTACAATCAAGAAAATGACAAAAATAAACCTAATAAACTACCATCTACCATCTTACACAACTTAGATTGAAAAACCCTACAAAAGATTGGACCAGACCATCTACCAATTTTTGCATAAGCCACCAAACATCAATGATTAAACACACAATTAAAGATAAGTCACATTTAAAAGTGAAAATCAAAATGCACATGCTGCAATGAGATAAAGAGTGTTCATTTTTCCACTGATTAAAACATTCAGGCCAAAGCCTCAAACAGCCAAGTACCTTGATTAAAACATTCAGGCCAAAGCCTCAAACAGCCAAGTACCTTGATAGACAAAGCCCACCTAAAATCAAAGCAAAATAGCAATACTAGATCCACAATTAATGATTTTCATGTTTACTGTTTAATGAATATCTTCTACATAATGGAATACAAAAATGTATATACACTGTATCTATTTTTTTATATATAATATTGTCATAATTTGAACCATTAAAAGAGGTAAATTGCATTTTACAAAAAGTATGGGAGATATAGTGACTTTCATATGGTTCAATATAAAATTTTACCCAAAACTAAACCTATAAAATAATAAACTAATATCAGCTAAATAATGTTCTTTACAAATTTGAATATACATAAAAATTAGATCGAAATCATATAAAAGGAATATAAGCAATTATGTTTGACAGCATTCTTATTAATTAGAACTATATAATAGACATTAATATATAGTATATAAAATAGAGAACTTTACATCAATTTAGCACTAATTTATATTTATTTTAATTTGTATTTTTTAATTATATAAAAATTTGGATTTCAATTTATTTTTTTATCTTTTTAATATAGAAATAGATTTTAACCTTAAATGGATTTAGACTGTAAATATATATATTGGTATCTTTTAAACATATAAAAATTTAGATTTTAATTTATTTTTTTATAATCTTAATGGATTTAGACTATAAATATATATACGTTATATATAATTACAATGGCAATCTTTTAAAACTAAAATAGATTTAGACTATAAATATATATACATTATATATAATTTAATATATATACATTATATATAATCACAACGACAATCTTTTAAAACTAAACTATCTCTATATACTAAAAAAATAATAATGAATGCCAAATAATATCATTTTGTTATTTTATTTTTGATAAAGCACCAAAAAAGTAAAATAATCATGTTGCAAAAGGAACCCTTTCTTATTACAAATCTGAAAAGATTCAAATTTCACGATAATTCAAATCTTTTTACATAAAACATTCCATAAAAATTTATCCAATTATCAGTTCACCTTCTCTGGTTGAAAATTTTAATCAATTTTACAAATCAATAATAATTTTTCTATATTATAGATTTCAAAACACCACTAGAAAATTATTAGATGACTCTTAACACTGAATGTTGGTATTAGGGTTTTCATAATAGTTTTAGGTGATTGTTGGTATTATTGGTTATAGGTGTGTATACAAAATGTGAAATTATATGTATATGGATGATTATTGACATTCTTAACTATAAGTGTAACAATTTACCAAAATGTGTTTACACAAGTTGAAACTAAAGATTGCTATACCAAATACTATAGAGGATATATAATCACATACAAATATTGTCCCCACATCTCTCAGAGATCTTTACCTTTCAACCCCACTTATCAACGATGTGATGACCCATGGTTATGGGTCCCTACAAATCCCAATTGTGAACTCATACACATACACATAAATGCATACCCCACACGCCTAAACCTACAATCAAATCATGCACTACGAATCAATTTATTTTTAAGTTTTGAAACACTTAAGAAGAAACATTATTATGAAGTGGTTTGACCTATCCTCAAGTGGTGAAAACGAGAGAAGAAACACTATAGCCCAAATTTATTTATATTTATGATATGGTTTGATCTATCCTCGAGTGGTGAAAATGAGAGGAGAAAAACTATAGTCCAATCCATTATTGGATTGGAAAAAAAAATATAGTCCAATCTATATTGGGTTGGAAAAAAACTTTGAGGACATTACACAACATGGTCCAATTTATCTTCAAATGGTTAAAGGTTAAAGTCTCTAGGACAAACATTGTGGTGTTGTGGTCCAATTTGTTGGGACAAACATTATAGTGTTGTGGTCCAATTTGTCCTTAGATTATGTAAATTCAATGGAGTGTAATGTCCTTCACACCCTTAGGTTGTGCAAATCCAATGGTGTGTAATGTTCTTTACACCCTTAGGTTGTTCAAATCCAATGGAGTGTAATTTCCTTCACACCCTCAAGATAAACTTGACCACATAGGTTGCTAAAGAAGTAAAGTTACAAGCTTATGGATAAGTTAAGATGCACCGTCATGACTATGAAATTTCTATTTTTCTTAAATATTTTATGAAAAAATCACAAGTAGTTCGTGCCACTATTTTTTTAAAATATTTTATGACAAAATCACAAGTAGTTCATGCCATGGACCTTATGTAGTCAAGAAAGTGACTAATGCATCTTCATAGCCTCTATGTGTTGCTTTTCTAGAAGAGCATTGATCACCCTTTAAAGACGCCAAGAAATGTGTTTTGATATATATGGAGCCAGAAAAGATCTCCACGTGGGCCCCTCAGCGCGTGCTTAGTCAACATTAAAGGTAGAATCACATGAATATGGGTGGGGGCCACAAGGAATCTTTAGTCTTCGTTGTGCACGGTCACAATCTAGGGATTTGATGTTAGGAGAGATCAAATCTATTGGACGAAATTTATTTTTCTAATAAAATCATATTGGATTGAATAATATCTTGATTGGTTGCTATATTCGATTGGACAATTTCATGTAGTGATTCTCTTGTGAACAATAATTCAAGTGGGTATTTGAGTACATTCAATTATATTACAGTAATTTAATTATATTAAAATAATTTAATTATAAAATAATTTATTTTTAAGTTGGTTGTGTGTGTAATTTTTTTGCGTCATAGTTTAAGTGTGTTAGTAAATTGTTTTTTTGCAATAACTTAAAATAATGTGAAATTATATCCGTTTTAAATATGAAATTTAGTATTAATATTTTGAATCGATGGAATTGTAAATATTAAATATTAATATTATATATTGTAATTAGTGTTTGAAGATGGTTATGTACATATTAAGCAACATGTAGAGTCTGAAGAGATTTGGTTGGCAAAGGTTTTTAATGATGTATGTCTTTGGTTTGATGCACCATTTTAATGCATCGAAGGAGCTCTATGGTTTTATGTGGTTTTGGTGTTTAATGCGGTGTCCTTCCCAACGAATTGGCACATGTTCATGGAGGATGGATTTAACTCTGCATGTGAGCGATGGGATTTCCCCCCACTTTCCCAGGTTTTGTCACCTGGATTTTGGTGTACTTCTCCTTTGGGAGTGATGGTGCAATTATGGCTTCAAAGGCTTATTTATTTTGGGCACTCCGGTATGCCTCCTAAATACTCTATCAAGTTTTTTGAGGACTTGGAGGAAATTGGCTCTGTTCCTGCTCTGGTTTTGGAGCATGCATATTCGCAGGCTTCGTGGTCACTCTCATCGAGGGCGTGGTGGTCGTCCTCAGGCTCGAGATGCTCCTACTTCCCCTTCTTTGTTTGTTTTTTCTAGCGAGTAGTCTTCTTTGGGAGATATGGCATATCAATCGAACGAGGGAACTTCTCAGGTAGGAAAGGAGAAGAATGAATGGTCTTGCTTAGTGGAATGGTTCGATGCCTCAGGGAATTCATTTGGCTTTAGGGAACACATGTCGCCCCCTCTGCCTTAGATTGATCAGTCGCTTCATCAGCAAAGCACGGGTAAGCCCTTCTTTCTCTTTATGGTGAGTCTACTCATCAAGACTCTTGGAGTGACTTGACTGTTGTTCATGCTTAATGTGGAGGACGTCTCCTTCAAGCTGGAACTTATGGAAAAAAAACTTTCGTCTTTTCTCTCCATTCTTTATAGTCAGGGTTTTGGTTCACCGCGGATAGATATTATCAATCAGAATTCTATCATTGAATAGGGTGATGCTCCTAGTCACATAATTGCTAAACAGAATTAGCAAGATGAGTCTTAGTCTTCCTGTCAATTACACTTCTTTGTTTTTTGGTCTCATATCAGGTTTTCTTTCAATCTTGGATATGTACTGGTTCACTGGCTTCTATCAGTTTGCTAAGGGATCAATTTTGTAGTCGGTTTAAGTGTTTGTTGATTTTTTAAAAACAAAGGGCTACATCATCAAGGCAATTCAATCATAACACTTGAACTTTGTTATATACTTTTTCTTATAATATAATATAATATTAATCTTACTTAAAAAAAATAAAGTATTTGAAAATAGCAAATCCATGTTTACATTAATTTTTTTATAATTACAAAATTATAATTTTAACAAAAATTACATAACTAAATCCTATAAAGTCAAATTGTAAAACTTTAAACTTTTTCCAATCTTTTAAAATTAACTTAATTCAATTCTTAACCTATTTTATATCATTTTCATTTTTCAATCTTACACAACTAATATGACATATTTTTTTACAATAAACAAATCAAACTTAGATTAATGTATTGTATTGTGAGACAATGAGCACTAAAACTTAGTGTGAAGAAGACAAAGTACTAAGAATTAAATGAATTTTAACAATGGGAATGAGAAAC
Source organism: Larix kaempferi (assembly GCA_027924585.1). NCBI lineage: Eukaryota > Viridiplantae > Streptophyta > Pinopsida > Pinales > Pinaceae > Larix > Larix kaempferi. The sequence goes on along the minus strand of BSBM01000338.1, from coordinate 1,049,951 downwards.
GTGATCTTATTATAGTGGGTGCAAAACAATCTCAAAACAAACTAAATGAATATGTAATAAGGACACGTGGCATTATCAATATTGAAAAAAACAAGTGTTTTTATTACTAGTGCGAGTGCAAAACAAACTCAAGGAAAATAGTAAAGACGCGTGGCATGGCATTATCACTATTGAATAAATACACATGGTCTTATTAGTAGTGTGAGTGCACGACAATGTCATAAGTACTTAGAAACAGTAGAACATTCTAGATAGAATATCCATTGGTGCGAGTGCAAATCAACCTCGACATATTGATTAGTTATTATAGAACATATTGCATGGAATATCTATTTGTGACCAATTGCAATATCAAAATTTAGTTTTTTTTTTTTTCAAAACAAAATATTATTACATTGAATAGACACATTCTATAATTAATAGGGGATGTGTAACTCTTTCTGTGTTGACTCTAGAGTTGATACATGCATTTTTTTAAAAACATAAAATATTATAAAAAATAAAATGTCGGCTCAAGTCAGATTTAAAACATTTAAGACGAGATATATGTAAAATTACAAAAATTAGATAAATTAAAACCATAAACATTGCATTACACACTTAAGTAATGTCGAGAGTGCAAATATTGAGAAATTATTTGCACATGGAGAGATTTGACCCCTCTTGACACTTGGTAGATCCCATTTTAAGATGGATCTATGCTGATAGTCATCATACATTGTGACTAGTTCTTAAATGGAAGTATAATGGTGAGTGTAATTGTCTTAAATATATTTAAAAGAATTGCAATATTATGATTATGATATTTGTATAGATTCATCTTAAACTTAAAACTATCAAGAGCCAAAAAAGATCCAATTACTCAAGGTGTAATTTTTTTTTTAACTTAAATTTTTTACATGTCCAAAAAAATTATATATCCAAAAAAATTACACCTCCAAAAATTTGAACCCTCTTGAGGCATGGATTTATGTTGGTTTTATTTTATTTTATTTTTTTATGAGCCGACACGGATTTTTTTAATTACTTTTCATTTGGTTTTAATATTTTATTTTATGAGCGGCTGTGATTTTTTAATTGCTTTTTATTTTTGGTAACATAATGCTACATTACGTGACAACATCTCCCCCATATTGTGTTATAGAGCATCTCACTTCTCTCGATGTAATAAAAGATTTATATTTAGTTAGATATACAATATAAACATGAATTGGGTTTAGTATTTTGTGACAATATGTTATTCGAACACATCGTATAACACTCCAAACATTCATGAAAATATATATGAAAGATTTATTTAAAAAAAGTGAAGCACTATTATAATCTATATACTTGTGCATTATAAAAAAACTATGTCAAAATTGAATAGTTAAGAATGAAATAATTGGTCATGCAGGGATGTAGCTCAATTGGTGACTCACTTGATATGAAGTACATGTTGTAAATGGAGGTCACGAGTTCAAATCACCCCGAATTACACGTGCCCCATGCTTGTGGGTTGTGTGGGTGCACCTAGGGGTATAGTGATAGTGGACGGGATTGGACCCTTATACCCCATGTCACTCAAGTACCAGCCCCATCCCAATTGTTGATTCCCCTAGTATATATATATATAAGAATGAAAGAATCGGAGTCACCTACAAGACTATTTTGTTTTTTTTTTCCAACAAATGGGTAAAATCGAAATTGAGATTCACGTTTCTACCCTTTAAAAATAGTCCTAGAATCATACTAACAAAAAGACTTGGTAGGGTGGCTAACGTTCTCCCCCATCTTCATCCAAATTCTCATGAAGGTAGATTGACTAAGAGGTTGCTATTTCTTCTACTTGATCTCGTCCCGCCTATGTGGTTGCTACTGGGATATGTCCTTCATCCTTCTAGATTTTTACTGGCAATTTCAATTCCCATGATGGATTTAAAGATGGCTTCGTATTTTTTATCTAGTCGATTAAGCTTGGATAAAGTTTTTTTTTTTATGGTGTCCTTGTTCTTACACTACTTGGGAATACATGATTTGTTGAGGCAATACACCTCCACAAATTTTTGGAGAAGCATGTTCCTAGGTCCCAATTTACAAATTCCCCATCAATATGTTCTAAAGGAGCACACCTTATTTTTCCGTCAACCACCTCTTCAATCCATTCAACCTTGTTTTTATACGCTTGGAAAATTGCTCGTTGCATTTGTTGCTACAAACATGGCATCAATCTGGGCCCTTGTCATTTTCAGCATTGGTTCCAACCTTTTTGAATTTCAACATGCTAATTTACTTCCACACTTAAGCCCCTTTCAACTAGTTTTTGGCATATCCTTCTGCTTAGTCTCTATGTTCCAAAATTGGGAGAAGCCTATCAAAGTTTTAGGTGAGGATGCAAGCAACCTCGAATTCCTTTATACCATATTAAGATGGATTATCAAGATTAAGAGTTAAGTGGATGAACAAAGAATAAAGCATAATAAAATCGGCCTAGTAAGTAAAGGTGAACCACAACCAAAGAGGGAGAACCCATGAAATAAACCAAGCATTAGAAAAAAAGAAAAAGAAAGAATAGTGTTGTCCTAACCAAACCAAAAGAAACACTAACAGTAAAACTCTACTCCTACCAAAGCTTCTTATCTTATCCACCCAAACCATGAGTCCCTTCACAAACTAAGAAGAGTCCAATTCCCTTCAAAGCCAAGCAACCATCTTTATGTAAAATTCACCATGGTCCACAATCTTATATCAATCCCAAAGCCCCGATCGATCCATGATGCTCTACATAAGTGGAGTTTCTTTCATAACATATAGCCTTGCTATCAAGATGAAGGAGTCGAACCATGATGACTCTCAACAACTCCTATATCCCATCCCTTTCTCCATTTACTACTCGGTGCATAAGAAGGTACAACCAACTTTTCTCCATTTACTACTTGGTACATAAGAAGGTACAACCAACTAATATAAAGAGAGACACGTGTTCCCCTAATCTCATTGTGTCCCTAAAACCCAATAACAGAAAATCCACCTCATCTCATTGTGTCCCTAAAACCCAATAACAGAAAATCCATATAAGAAAGTTAATACACCTCTCAATGTATATAAAATAATGTTAAACCTATAAAATGAAAGTTTTAACCAACAATCCATTTGATATTAATTTTAGTTACATTATATTTTAATAATAATAAGCGATAGTAAGGACACTATCAATCATTCAACATATTTCCTACATTTTCTAGTGCAAGTCTTAATCTAATTATAGCTTAGTAATCATATGCGCTATAAAGGACACCATCATTCTTTTAACATATTCCCTACATTTTCAAGTGCATGTCGTAGTCTAATTAAATGCTTTCACTTTGAAATAAATAAAAACTATTATATTACATGTCATATACATTTTATCCTCCTTTTTATATATTTGTATATAGAAGTTAATTAAATGCTTTCAATTTGAAATAATAAAAACTATATAGAAGTTAATTAAATGCTTTCAATTTGAAATAATAAAAACTACTATATATGTATTTGTATACATAGATTTATTGGGATGTACACTAGTGGTTAAGGTAAAATATTTTTATAAAATAATGTAATATCAAAGTTGAAAATATAATTTTTGAGTATAATATGTTTTATTGGATTTGATATATCGATATATTTTACAATGTCTTATTTGTTAAATTTTGAGTATTAATTCACAATACTCTAGGATCTTTACCGAGAGAATAACATATACAGTGTATCAATGCATAACAATCACAATAAGCATGACAAGCATTACAAGAATCAAAAGCATGAGAGACAAGAGACACAGAGTTTCCGTGGGGAAAACCCTAAGGTGAAAAACCCCACAACTTCCTCAGAGATAGAGAGAGCAATGACTCAACCAAAGTACAACCAAAATACACTGAGATAGTCTCCTAGTAGTAGATGATCCTCCTCCTCACTAGTGCGCCACTTTCTGAGTGAGAGAAGTGTGACTTTCTGAATGATCAAAATAGAGATCTCTCGATCTCTATTTATACTAACCTGTTTGCCCAGTTACACTATGGGGCCGACTTGTCTATCTAGATACATCCACAATATAATATATATTTTAGGGCTGACCCCACACATGGTGTTCTAATAACCCATCGGCAAGTACACAAACTTGCGACACTTGTCAATCCACATGACGACACTTACTTATAGAGGAATAACACATCTCTTATAAGGGTACAATAAATATATATGAAATACATTCCGAAGTTACATATACATCAACATTCCCTCTTAACTAGGAAGGTATTTCTCGACATAGTTCTGCTAGACAAGTCTTCTTCTCGGGATCATCGTCATAATCATCGTCACTGCTACTGCTATCTCAACCAATCTCTGACTCTACTCGTCATAGGAAGTTCTACAGAACCAGTCCTTTTTCATACTGGATGTAGGCCCACCATCTGCAGGTCTTCATCATCACTGGCCATACTGTGGAATCTTCGGGACTTATTACATGTGTCACAAAACCTGGCTGTAGCATCCAAGGCTATTACTAGCACACAGCTCTACCTGTTGGATCTCCCAGGAGCACATTACATGTGACCCATCACAAAACCTGGCTGAAGCATCCCAGGCTGTTACGAGCACACAGCTCTACCTGTCGGATCTCCTAGGAGCACATTACATGTGATCTCGCCACAAAACCTGGCTGAAGCATCTTAGGCCTTTTTCATCCTGTCCAGATCTCCCAGGAGCAAATTACATGTGGTCCACCACAAAACCTGGCTAAAGCATCTGAGGCCTTTTTCATCCTGTCCAGATCTCCCAGGAGCAAATTACATGTGGTCATGGCAAAACTTGGCTGAAGCATCTGAGGCCTTTTTCATCCTGTCAAGATCTCCCAGGAGCAAATTACATGTGGTCCACCACAAAACTTGGCTGAAGCATCTGAGGCCTTTTTCATCTTGTCCAGATCTCCCAGGAGCAAATTACATGTGGTCATGGCAAAACTTGGCTGAAGCATCTGAGGCCTTTTTCATCCTGTCCAGATTTCCCAGGAGCAAATTACATGCCATAGGACAAAACCTCGCAAGAGCATCTCAGGATGTTACAGGTACACAACTCCGACCTGAAGATCTCCCAGGGCACAAATTACATGTCCTCCCAGAGCAATGTCTTGAAAGAGCATCCCAGGCTGTTATGGGTACGCAACTCCGACCTATAGGATCTCCCAGACATGCTCATCTACACAACCTGATCCACGGCCACAAAGTATCATCTGATACTCACCATACATCATCCTGATGTACACATGATCATCCTGATCATCATCACTGCAACATCCTGCTGCATGTCATCTGGAGAAGCTCGTCATCCACGATCACCCTGATCATACAATGCATCCATCTGATGCACACCAACTATCTACCTGATACATATCATCATACATAGTGTATCCACCTGATACATAGATACATGATCCACAAAATGTATCCATCAACATACATGATCTACCTGATCATACCTGATACATATCAATATACATGATCTACCTGATCATACAATGTATCCACCTGATACATATATAGATACATGGTCCAAGCATCCAACATGATGCATATACAAAATACATACAAATGACCCAATCGATCATATCCAGCATCCAACATGATGCGTACATACATATAAATGATCCAACTGATCATATCCAGCATCCAACATGATGCGTACATACATATAAATGATCTAACTGGTCATATCCAGCATCCAACATGATGCGTACATACATATACATATAAATGATCCAACTGATCATACAAAGCAGAAACTAGAACATCATCCTGATGCTCATCATCCAGCGCTTACATCCACAGCCATGTGAAGGATCCTCCTTCCAACATGCTTGGAATGGCTTCAGCAAATGTGTCCATCACTTCTTCCTCGAAGTGTCCTCGATCTGAAGAACACCGAGCCTCTCCTTGAAGTACTCGAACTTCACCCTGGATAGTGGCTTCGTCAGCACATCTGCAATCTGCTCGTCCATCGCAACATACATGAGCTTCACTGCTCCTCTCTGCACCATATCCCTGATATAGTGATATTTGATCTCAATGTGTTTCGACCTGTCATGAAACACTGGGTTCTCAGACAGCTTCACACAACTCTGGTTATCGTAGAAGATACCAGTAGCATCCAATGGGAGATCAAATAACTCAGACAGTAGCTTCCGTAGCCATACTGCCTCACAACTAGCTGAACAGGCTGCAACATACTCTACCTCAGCTGTACTCAGTGCTACACAAGACTGCTTCCTGCTAAACCAAGAGATCACACCTGATCCCATACTGAAGCAGCATCCAGATGTGCTCTTCCTATCTGCAGCACTGCCAACCCAATCTGAATCAAGATAACCCTACAAGTTAAACTTTTGATTCGCTTCATACTTGAGCCCATAATCCACTGTGCCCTTCAATTACCTCAGAACATGCTTTACTGCAACCAGGTGAACACTCCTCGGATCCATCAGGAACTGGCTCAATGTGTTCACAGCAAAGCAAATATCCGGTCTCATGTTCATCAGGTACATCAAGGACCTAATCATCTGACAATACATAGAGACATCAACCAGCTCAGATGAAGCATCACATAGAAGCTTCAGATTCAATGCCATAGGTGTGGCCATGGCCTTGCAATCCATCATCCCGAATCTTTTCAGGATATCTACTGTGTACTTCCCTTAACCAAGGAAGATCCCACCTACACTGTGCCACACCTCCATACCTAGGAAATAATGCATCATTCCCAAATCTTTCATATCGAACTCAGCACCAAGCTTCCTCTTAGTATCTGCAATCAATTTGTCATCTCCTGTTACAAATAAGTCATCCACATACAGGAGTAGAATCACAGGATTCCCTTCTTCAACCTTGTAGTAAAGGTTGGAATCTGCTTTACTCTTGGTAAAGCCCAAACTAGATAGGAAACTATCCATCCTACCATACCAAGTTCTGGGAGCTTGTTTCAAGCCATACAAGGCTTTCTTTAATCTGCACACATATGAAGCCCTATCATGTATTCGAAACCGAGTGGCTGCTCCACAGATACTTCTTCTTCAACTACACCATTCAAGAAGGCAGTCTTGACATCCATCTGGTGTATTTTCCATTTCATTGCTGTAGCTAGGGCAAGTACTATTCTAATGGAAGTATACCTAGCTATAGGTGCAAAGGTTTCTTCAAAATCTATTCCTTCTTTCTGAGAGAAGCCACGAGCTACGAATCTTGCTTTGTATTTCTCTACACTGCCATCTGCAGCATGCTTGATTTTGTAGATCCATTTGGAAGTCACAACAGACTTCTCTTTAGGTCTTGGGACAACATCCCAAACATCATTCTTCATTATTGATTGGTATTCCTCAACCATGGCATCCTTCCATTCTTTCTTTTTCGCTGCTTCTTCATAACTGGAAGGTTCTTTGTTCATAATATCACAGAGTAAAGCAACATAGCTGGTATGTGATCTGGTTCTCTTCTTTGCTCTATGTTCTTCTTCTGGAATGCCAAATCTTTCTGCATCTTGAATGAGCTCTCTGGCCCATGCAGGTTTCCTCTTGTGAGAGTTATCCTCATGGGGTGGATCTACAGGTTCTTGCGGATCTTCAAACTCATGAACAGCTTCTGGAATTGCTTCAGTCATGGTAGTGTCTTGAAATCTAGTTTCCTTAGTTTCTTCATAAACTTCAATAGGTTCCTTCCTTGATTTGATGAAAGCTGAGTTTTCATCAAATGTCACATCCCTACTGACATCAATCTTCTTGAACCCCGGAAAGTATATTCTGTAAGCCTTCAAGCTTTCACTGTAACCCACAAAGATACCCTTCTTTCCTGAAGGATCTAGTTTGGCCCTCTTTTCCTTTGGGACATGAGTGAATACTAGACAACCAAATATTCTGAGATGGCTGACTTAAGGTTTCTTACCAAAAAAGACCTCTTATGGTGTCTTGTTGTCCAATATCTTGTGGGGTGTTCTGTTCTGCACATATACAGCTGTTCTAGCTGCGTTTGCCCATAGATGCATAGGTAGATCCTGGTCATGTAGCATTGCTCTTGCTGCTTCCATGATTGTTCTGTTCTTCCTTTCTGCAACTCCATTCTGTTGTGGATTGTAAGGAGCAGTTAACTCCCTCTTAATCCCTGAATCAATGCAAAGCTTCTTGAAGTCACCTGAGGTGAATTCTCCACCATTGTCAGATCTGAATGTTTTGATCTTCTTGTTAGTTTGATTCTCCATCAAGGTTTTGAATTCCTTAAACTTATCAAACACCTCATCTTTGTTCTTCAATAAGTATACCCAAGTCTTCCTGAAGATGTCATCAATAAATGAGACATACTAAATATACCCACTTAGAGAACTGGATGACATAGGACCACGTACATCTGAGTGGATGATTTCCAGGATATCCTTTGCCTTGCTTTCACTGCTTGGGAAATCCTTCTTAATGTTCTTACCTTTTGCACATCCTTTGCAAACACCTTCATGTTTGGTCTTGATTTTAGGAAGACCCTCTACAACCTTGCTTGCAATTGGAAGTGCCCTATAGTGCATATGAGCAAGTCTTCTATGCCAAAGTTCACTTGGCTCCATGGATTCATGCACCATGGCATGTTCAAATTGTCCCTTTAATTTATACAAACCTCCCTCTTGCTCTCCAATCACTACTGCATCATCTATGGTCTTTCCCTTTGACCACATTAGGACTTGGCCATCCACAAATGCAACCCTCATACCTTTTGCATCCAATGCAGAGATGGAGAGTAAGTTCTTCTTGAGCCCAGGTACATAAAGGACTTCTTTCATCTTCAAATATTTTCCAGAATCTAGGTTGTAGGAGGCTTCACCACTTCCCTTGATTGGGTATTGATAGTCATCCCCAAGTTTCACCTTATGGGGTGATTCATGTTCAGATAGGTTCACAAAAGATTCCTTAAACCCAGTCATGTGTTTGGAAGCCCCACTGTCAATTAACCAATCATTACAACCATGGGAGATAGTACCTGTGAGAGCAGAGATTAGAACATACTCTTCTTCACTTGATAAGTCATCAATATTATCATCACTTTCTTCCCTAGCCTTCTTCTTGGGTGGTTCATCATCCTTGGTAGCATGAGCATGAAACCTTCTTTTGATGCCCTTCTTCTTCTTGTTGAAGTTGTTGTTGTCCTTCTTGTTCTTGGGACAATTTATGGCAATATGTCCTTTCTCATTACAGGTGAAGCATATTCTTCTTTCTTTGAAGTGATGTGAAGATTTCTTAGAGTGAGATGGCTCTCTCTTGGACTTCCCTTTCTTGGTGTGAGCTGTGAGAGCTTGATCTTCATTCCCCATCTTTTCTTCTCATGCCACAAGCCTTGCTTGTTCTTGTGAGCATTCTTCCCGTAGTCTACTGAAGGAAATCAACTTCTTTCTTGCACAAATTCCTTGAATGAAGGAGTCCCATGACCTAGGTAAGCCATTCAGAGTGGTCATGACAACTTCACCATTCTCCACCATTTCATCCACTGCTTCTAGTTGTTCCTTGATCTAGGAGACCCTTGAATAATAAGATTGAATGATTTCTCCATTCTGAAACTTTACTCCTTTCAATTGGTTCCGCAAGGTCATCTTCCAATTTATGTTCTTCCCTTCAAATAGCTTGGTCAAAGAGTCAAACATCTCTTTGGGTGTCTTTAGAGAAGACACATGGGGAATGAGATGGTCTTTGATAGAATCAACAATGATTCTCTTTTCCTCGACCAAGTTCTTCTTATGCAATACTTTAGCCTCTTCATCCTTTGGGATAGAGATGTCTTCTTTTATATATAAGTCCAACTCATTCTCTTCCAGGATTAACCCAATCCTATACTTCCAAGCTCGGAAGTTATCAGCCCCTTCAAGCTTATACTCAAGCTTGGTATGGTGAGACATTTTAAAGAGTACTTCAAATGGAAATAGAAAAGATTTAGGTCTTACCACTTGAAATGCTGAAAACTGGATCTGGTCCCAGATTAGGGTTTGTCGGAAAAACCCTAAAAATTCAAAATATGAATTTCAACTTTCTGAAAGGATAGAAAGATGTGCCTTGACGAGCTGATCATCCTGGTGCATTCAGAATTTGAGATCAACAAAGTTTTACCCTTCAGATTTGACTTTTTGTCCTCTCGGGTTCACTAGGGAGAGCCCTGAATTAGGGTTTGATTTTCACGGAGATATACCCAGCCAAAAATCTCGATCTAGAGCTCTAAACTTCGATTTTTGCAAGGAGCTTCCAGCTATGTCTTCAGATTTAAAAAATTCCTATTTTTGTGGAAACCCTAATTTTTAGGGCTAAATCTAAAAATGCTCAGAATTGAATTCTGATTGGACAGATGGATTCTCCTTGATGAGTAGAGCCAATCTACTATACTACTTTTCCAAAATCTATGGAGAGAAACCCAATAAACAAGAAACTCAAGTTTCCATCACTGCAAAATGTCTTCTTCTCAGGTTAGCTCTGATACCATGTTAAATTTTGAGCATTAATTCACAATACTCTAGGATATTCAATGAGAGAATAACATATATAGTATATCAATGCATAACAATCACAATAAGCATGACAAGCATCACAAGAATCAAATGTTGAGATATTGTAACTTCAAAGAATATTATATTTGTATATTATTTATTCCGGAGATGTTCCATACCTCCGATGTGATTATACTATGAATCCGGAGATGTTTATTCCTCCGAATTGGTTGTGGTAACTAGGGTTATTAGACCCACCATGTGGGGGTCAGCCCAGTCAGTTATAATAGGGTATTTAACCTAATGGTTAAATACGAGCCTACGTGTACTTGTGTAAAAGATATGTCAGAGTAGTGTATAAATAGAGGAGGTGTGTTCCTCATTTGACACACACACACACTTGAGAGAGAGGCGCACTTGTGGAGGAGAGGTCTGCTATGGTGGAGGAGGAGATCATATCTTTGGTTTGCATCTTTGTATATTGCTGGTCATCTATATTGAGGAAGATTTACTGGGTTTTCTACCCCATGAGGGTTTCCCAGGATAAATCTGTGTCTCTTGTGTTTATGCTATGCTTGTTGTTTCTTCAGTGATCCTGTATATGCTATTATTGTGAAATGGAATGTAATGCTGCTATTTTCTGTCTTAGCATATTAAATCTTAACATGGTATCAGAGCTAACCTGAAGGAAGGCAAGGTATGGCACTTACGACACTTGCTTTACTTACGACAATTTGAAGGTTAGGGTTTTACATAGCAAAAACCAGTCATAGTGGAACTTTCACTATAAATCCATTTCTGCAAATTTTCAGGGTCTGAAAAGTTTACAGGTCGAAGATAACATCCCCAGGTACCTTGTGTCCAAAGGGCACCCTCAGATTAGTTGTACTTTATGAGTTATGATCAGTACAAGTTAGGGTTTCTGCCTCTTCCAGATCTCAGTCAAAATCAGGTAACCTTGGAAAAAAGGTCATAACCTGGGCTAGGAAGCTCCAAATGAAATTTCGTAAAAAGTGACAAGTAGTACACAGACTGTACTATCTCAGAAAACTTTTTTCAGAGGCCGAAGGTGAAACAGTGACACGTGGCATGCCATACAAGTTCACTCTCCTGTTTTATCCCATAAACAGGTCACGTTGCGACACTTGGCATAACTCTCTCTTAGAGAGTCCAATTGAGGTCAGACCTATCAGGATGGAAAGATGACAGGTCATGATACTGCAGAAAACGTTTTCAGACCCTGTGGAGCAAAAATTTCAGAGTTATAGCAGAAACAATCAGGTGCATATTTCTGTCAAAACAGAATTATTTTTGGAGCACCTTTATTCATGGCTTCCGGAATTTAAGGTTTCGGAGAAAGTTAGAATTTTTGGAATCAGATTCCATGGATGAATGTTACTCAGGAAAATTGAAATTTAGAGACCAAGATTGAATTTTTTGGTTGGGTAGAAGACCGGGCTTGATAAACCCTAGTTCAGGATTTTGATCAGAAAGATGGAAAATTAGGGCTTCAGCAAAAGTTGGAATTTTTGAAGTCTGTAACCACGGCTGGAAGCTCCTCAGAAAAATAAGATTTTAGAGCCTTGGATCGAACATTTTGATTGGACAAAAGGGTGGGCTTCATCAAACCCTAGTTTGGGTTCCTGTCCAGAAGATCCAGAAGTTTCGAAGGCAATTTTGAGGGGTCAAATTTTGGAGATTTCAAAAGTGAAGTATGCTAGTTTGATCAGCTCATCAAGACACATCCTTCCATCCATTCGGAAGCATGAAAGTCAAAGATTGAATTTTTAGGGTTTCTCTAGCAAGCCCTAATCAAGCTCCAAATCAAGTTTCAGGGGGAGTTGAGGCTAAGGCCTTACATAAGAAGACTACAAGAAGTCTTGACAGGTATGACTTAAGGAGGTTCAGGTATGTCTTGAAATCTGATTCTTGATTAAGTTCATAATGTGTTTGTCTTCATGTTATTTATTAGTACAATCTTGATTAATGTTAGAATTGTCTTATCACCCTAGTAACAGTATGAATGCATGTGAATGATCGAAGACATTCATTGATTAGGGCTATATGACTGTACTAATGCATTATGGTGTTGTATGAGGTTGATGTCGTTTGCTAACAAGATACAGGTACATCACAAAAGACAAATCAAGCTCCTTAAAACATGACAACATGAAGACAAAGACTCATCCATAATCTTTGTTCTACTTACGAGGTATGTATGACTTTGTTATATTATGCTTAACCTATGAGACATGCAGGTTCTAGCTCAGGATCTCTAAATCATTGAAGAGATTTTTTAGGTATGTTGTACATAGCTAAGCAAGTATACTAATCCAGGTATGTTTTCCTATGACAAGTTAGAATCTTACCTTAGGATCCCTTATATAAGTATACTTGGTATGATTGGTTATGCTTATTCATAAAGTTAGTAATCAAGGGTTTATGCATATTATGTCTCTTATCTTGATGATCTAATTAACCAGAAGAGTACTATGATCAAACAAGAATATGCAGAAGTAAAAGAAGACTTCCTTGAAACCTTGAATATTATCTATAATCATGATTATACATTTTCAAGATTATTTAGAACTATAATGCTTTGATAACATTGAGATTATACTAATGAATGTATGTTTGTGTATGAGATCATGAGGATGACACTTGAGCATGCACAGTGGTACAGAATGAATAGAAGTTCAAAAGACATACAGAAGATCAAGCGGGAGGCAACCACACAAACAGAAAAGATAAGTATTTGAGTTGTTATTTGAAATAGTAAATGATATTGCCTGTATGCATATTTGTATTCCTAGAATATATGATGCCGAGCATAAACATTCATAAAGCATTGAACAGTGTATTACTAGTATGCATATGATTGGTAAGTTGGACAAACATTACATTGTTGCGTGTCTAGAATGAAACCTCTTTGCTGACATGCTGAGAGCTGTGCACACTCTCAATAGTATGTTCTGGTAGAGATGGAAGGCATCTAGATAGCCACTGTATGCATACAGGATATGGGAAAGTGTTGTGCCAAAGTATTGGTCAAAATAGTTACATAACTATGTAAATGATATCTATATGCATAATAGGTTATCATGTCAATATGATTTGATGATTATGAAGTATTACTAATCCTGTACTTAATTTTGATTTGTAGGAAAGATCATGATGAATGATGAACACTGAACAAGCGATGGATGTTCAACAAAATATTTACAAATCAAACACACTATAGAAGGCTTGTGGCTAGAAGATTCTCTTGGAAAGAGGAAGAGAATCATGATGAGATGTTTTTCTCCAAGTGGCTAGATAAGACCATTCTCTTAATGGTGTAATTAAAGAAGAAGTGTGAATCAAGTTCTGTATAGATTCCCAGGATCAATAATCAATTGATGAGCTTAATGATCACCATGGGTGATGTGGATCTCAACCTTTGCTACAAGGTTGAATATGGTTTCTATACATAGATGACATGGATACAAGAAGGAACCCACCATAGAGTCCAAATGATATTGAGGCTCATTTTAGTAGACCCATCTAACGAGAGATGGCACAAGATCATTCAATGCAGAGTGTGAATGATGTTCAGTCTCAAAGGGAAAATTGACAGGTTCTTGATAAGCTTGGGCTTTACCAAAAGTAAAGTTGTTCCTAACTTTTACCTTAAGGTTATGGATCATACTATTATTGTATTTAGATGATATATTTCTGATAGGGAATGAGAAACAGATCATGAAAAGAAAGAAGAAGATGGCTACAGAAATGAAAAATGAAAGATCTCAGATTGATGCATTACTTCCTAGGTCTGGAAGTATGGCAAGGCTTAGAAGGAATCTTTCTCAAAACCAGGGAAAGTATGCTGAGAAATATTAAAAGGACTTGATGTGTTGGAATGGCCACTCTCATGAATTCCAACTTGAAGTTCTTAGCAGATGAATCATTAGAGTTAGTGGATATAACTCTATACAGACAAATTATTGAGTCATTGATGTGTCTAACGAATACTAGGTCATATATATGCTTTGCTGTGAACACCTTGAGTCAGTATCTAGTGGAAACTAGATGTGTTCACCTGATAAGCTGCAAATCATTTGATAAGGCACCTAAAGGATACGATAGACTTTGATCTATGCTATCTTGGAGATCATGACTTCAGATGGCTACTCAGATGCTGATTGGGCAGAAAGTGTATCAGACAGGAAGAACACATCAAGAGGATGTTATTGTCTGGGATTAGCCATGATCTCGTGGTTTAGCTGGAAGCAGTCTAGTGTGGCTCTCAGCACAAGCAGAATATATGGTTGCTTGCTCTGCTAGTTGTGAAGAAGTTTGGCTTCAGGATTGTTTGACTTAGAGATAAAACCAATTGTGATCCTATGTGACAAATAGAGTTGTATCAAGATGACATAGAATCCAGTGTTCCATAATAAGTCAAAGAACATAGGACGCAGAAAGGAACTATAAAGTTTGAATTTGTAACAAGTTACCAACATACTAACCAAACCTCTGTCTCGAGTGAATTTTGAATACTTCCGAGACAAGCTTGGTGTAGCTCAAAAGGACCCTCCTCGAAAGGGGGAGTAGTATAGTCACTGATGATGAGATTGTCTCATCGAACAACAAGGTCGATGATGAGGTAACCTGTTCTCTACACCTAGTTACTTAGAAATATTTATATTTAGGACTCTTATGCTTAGAATACTTAGTTTTACTTATACTTGCTTTTGATGTTAGATGTATTAGTAAGAATACATGCTTTTGATGATAGATGTATTGATGAGAATACATGTGAGGATTGTATCATCCTTGAACACTTGTTCTAAAGTGAGCTGTAGACAGGTGTCTCCGAGAAAGAAGAGGGATTGTATCATCCTTGAACACTTGTTCTAAAGTGAGCTGTAGACAGGTGTCTCCAAGAAAGAAGAGGGATTGTATCATCCATGGACTCCGGTCCCTGAATTGATCCGTAGACGTATGGTCTCCGAAAATGAAGTCCTTAGTGGACAGGTAGGGATTGTATCATCCCTGGACTTCAGTCCCTGAATTGATCCGTAGACGTATGGTCTTCGAGAATGAAGTCCTTAGTGGACAGTTGAGGGGATTGGATCATCCCTGAACTTTCAGTCCTAAAGAGAGCCGTAGACGTGAGGTCTCCGAGAATGAAGTCCTTAGTGGACAGTTGAGGGGATTGGATCATCCCTGTACTTTCAGTCCTAAAGAGAGCCGTAGACGTGAGGTCTCCGAGAATTAAGTCCTTAGTGGACAGTTGAGGGGATTGGATCATCCCTGGACTTTCAGTCCTAAAGAGAACCGTAGACGTGAGGTCTCCGAGAATGAAGTCCTTAGTGGAAAGTTGAGGGGATTGGATCATCCCTGGACTTTCAGTCCTAAAGAGAGCCGTAGACGTGAGGTCTCCGAGAATGAAGTCCTTAGTGTACAGTTGAGGGGATTGGATCATCCCTGGACTTTCAGTCCTAAAGAGAGCCGTAGACGTATGGTCTCTGAGAAGTGGGGATTGTATCATCCCTGGACTTCGGTCCCTGAATTGATCCGTAGACGTGTGGTCTCCGAGAAGTGGGGATTGTATCATCCCTGGACTTCGGTCCCTGAATTGATCCGTAGACGTGTGGTCTCCGAGAAGTGGGGATTGTATCATCCCCGGACTTCGGTCCCTGAATTGATCCGTAGACGTGTGGTCTCCGAGAAGTGGGGATTGTATCATCCCCGGACTTCGGTCCCTGAATTGATCCGTAGACGTGTGGTCTCCGAGAAGTGGGGATTGTATCATCCCCGGACTTCGGTCCCTGAATTGATCCGTAGACGTGTGGTCTTCGAGAAGTGGGGATTGTATCATCCCCGGACTTTGGTCCCTGAATTGATCCGTAGACGTGTGGTCTCTGAGAAGTGGGGATTGTATCATCCCTGGACTTTGGTCCCTGAATTGATCCGTAGATGAATGGTCTCCGAGAAAGTGATTTTTTACTATGATGTGGTTACTTGTATCGGTATGGATACTTGTATTGATGATGTGGTTACTTGTATCGGTATGGATACTTGTATTGATGATGTGGTTACTTGTATCAGTATGGATACTTGTATTGATGATATGTATACTTGTATTGGCATGAATACTTGTACTAATGATGTGGATACTTGTATTGTTATGGATACCTGTATTGATGACGATCGTGAGATGACGATGCTGATGATCGTGTGATGACGATGCTGATGATCGTGTGATGATGATGCTGATGATCGTGTGATGACGATGCTGATGATCATGTGATGACGATGCTGATTATCGTGTGATGACGATGCTGATGATCGTGGGATGACGATGCTGATGATCATGTGATGACGATGATGATGATCGTGTGATGACGATACTGATGATTGTGAGGATCCAGATGTTGATGTTGTTGCAGCTGTTCGAGTGCTGCAGAAGATAAAGACTCAGTACTGAAGATGTTGATGTTCCAGTATTGAAGATGTTCCAGTAATTGCTTGAGTTACTGATGATGTTGAGAAAGCTTCCAATTATTTATAGATGTATCATGTATGATGTTGATGACTCCTTGCTCATGCAGATGCTGTTATAATATCCTTCTCATTAAGGGGGAGTGTTGAGATATTGTAACTTCAAAGAATATTATATTTGTATATTATTTATTCCAGAGATGTTCCATACCTCCGATGTGATTATACTATGAATCCGGAGATGTTTATTCCTCCGAATTGGTTGTGGTAACTAGGGTTATTAGACCCACCATGTGGGGGTTGGCCCAGTCAGTTATAATAGGGTATTTAACCTAATTTTTAAATACGAGCCTACATGTACTTGTGTAAAAGATATGTCAGAGTAGTGTATAAATAGAGGAGGTGTGTTCCTCATTTGACACACACACACACTTGAGAGAGAGGCGCACTTGTGGAGGAGAGGTCTGCTATGGTGGAGGAGGAGATAATATCTTTGGTTTGCATCTTTGTATATTGCTGGTCATCTATATTGAGGAAGCTTTACTGGGTTTTCTACCCCATGAGGGTTTCCCAGGATAAATCTGTGTCTCTTGTGTTTATGCTATGCTTGTTGTTTCTTCAGTGATCCTGTATATGCTATTATTGTGAAATGGAATGTAATGCTGCTATTTTCTGTCTTAGCATATTAAATCTTAACATCAAAAGCATGAGAGACAAGAGACACAGAGTTTCCGTGGGGAAAACCCTAAGGTGAAAAACCCCACAACTTCCTCAGAGATAAAGAGAGCAATGGCTCAACCAAAGTACAACCAAAATACACTGAGATAGTCTCCTAGTAGCAGATGATCCTCCTCCTCACTAGTGCGCCACTTTCTGAGTGAGAGAAGTGTGACTTTCTGAATGATCAAAATAGAGATCTCCCAATCTCTATTTATACTAACCTGTTTTCCCAGTTACACTATGGGGCCAACTTGTCTACCTAGATACATCCACAATATAATATATATTTCAGGGCTGACCCCACACATGGTGGTATAATAACCCATCGGTAAGTACACACACTTGCGACACTTGTCAATCCACATGACGACACTTCCTTATAGAGGAATAACACATCTCTTATAAGGGTACAATAAATATATCTGGAATACATAGATGAAATACATTCCTAAGTTACATATACATCAACATTATTTAATGGGTTATTTTAATAACATTGGGTTAAACATAGTAGTTCATAAAATGGATACAATACTATTTATCAATATAAAAATACATCTTTTAAAATTTTATGTAATTTTTCAAATATAAATTCAAAATTCCTTATAAATTCATATTTTTCCATATTTTTTTTTCAACAAAAAAAAGCATACCATTGATATTCAAATATATTGAATCAAACAGTACAATGATGGGACTGTCATCAAAAACAAAGTCACAGTCTTTTTCATACTTAGCAAAAATACATAAGCATAACATAGTGTTGACTACAATAGACCTGAAAATAAACTACTTTCAATAGTCATATGTAACTTATTCAAAGAAGTGGTCCTAGCTCTAGTCAAAG
The DNA here is from genome assembly GCA_027924585.1 of Larix kaempferi. Taxonomy (NCBI): domain Eukaryota; kingdom Viridiplantae; phylum Streptophyta; class Pinopsida; order Pinales; family Pinaceae; genus Larix; species Larix kaempferi. The sequence goes on along the minus strand of BSBM01000338.1, from coordinate 1,031,389 downwards.
AAATATAGCATTCCAAAATCTAGAGTCGTAGAATCTAAGCATTATTGACAATATAGATAGCCAACATCTCCTTCCAGTGCCTGCTTAGATAATTTATCAGCTACTGAGTTATGTTCTCGATATATGTGATCCAAAGAGATGCTTCTAAATAGTCTAAGCTCATAAAATGTCCTATTACACCACTGTGTTAAAGATGCAATTTTTAAATCAAATTCACCACATGCCCACTTGATAGTGACTCTAGAGTCTCTGAAGACTTTGACATCTGGTAAACCAAAACAATTTGCTGCTTTAGTAACACACCACAAAGCTAGAATTTATGCCTTCATATAAGTTCCTTTGCCACAGTTTAGACGAAAAGTGAAGTAGTGGTTTTGATCAAGCATTATCATCCCACTAGTTGCACACATCCCATTAATTGCTGCTCCATAAAAAAAGGATTGGAACAAAAAACTGGAGAGATAAATTACCCACATTTCTGATCTTTGGGATAGCCTGCTCCTTTTGATAAGTCAAAAATAGTTTTAAAGCCATATGGTAGGCCAATTGTGGACAAGGCTCATGGTCCTAAAAAATTGTCATATTACACAAATATCAAACTACCCATGAAATAAAGATCGGGAGGTTGATATAGTTTTTGTTTGTGCTGATCCAACGCTGCAAACAACCCCATATATATAATACATATACATTACATCAAGTTGGAAAATAAAATTATTATAGAAATATTATATCTTCCAATAAAGACTATTTATCCATATTCGTGCCATTAATGGATTCACCAAATTCACGACTTGATAATAGATAGCTCCCTTGTATCTTTTCCATCTACCTTTGCATGTTTCCCATCTTATTCCCATCTTTAGTCCATTCAATGATATTGCTTTTATAATTGTATATATAATACTAGCAATTGCATCTAAGGGCGCAATAAAAGAACACCATAATGAAACACGAAGATGTAGTAGGTGCATCCAAAGAAACATATGGAACGAGAATCACAATTTCAAGTGTTGAACCACGAGAACTGTTTCCATAGTGTCACAATAGTAGAGAAATCATATTATTTTCAATGTGCATGTGGGAATATTCATCTAATTATTTGATGGATATTTTTTATTGAAATGCTAAATTGAAGATAGAGGTTTATTTCCCATATGATGGGAGGAAAAGGGCAATCTTTGTAGCTTGTTGAGTAGAACATGCACATGGAAAGTGGAAGAACTTCTCATACTAGGTTCAAATCATCACAACTACGAGAAATTTTGATATCCACTAAAAACAAAACATAATATATCACACTAAAGGAAAGATGGTATATTCTAGTTAGTAAGTACAATGGAGTGGTCTACTTGTGACATGTTCACAGGTACTTGGTCAAGAGGTGAGAGGACAATCGTGAGACAAAATAAATAAAATGATGAACTTGTTAACAAAATCTATTCATGACATGTTAGCACGTAACTCCATTGAGAGAAAATAAATACCATGATTAACTTGTTAACAAAATCTATTCATGACATGTTAGCAGGCAACATCAAGAGGCAAGAGGCCAACCTCAACTAGATTGAGAAAACATGGTTGTAGTAAAATAAATTCATGATCAATTAGGTAAAATAAATTATTCATATGCAACCATTCCATGATACCGTGATAAAAAATACCATTCCATAGTCCATTGTAATGACTTAGGTGACACATAGTGGATATCGATGGTCACAAAAATTATCCCACCATTGATGTATACATTGTATAGAAAGTGTTTTTTTATTGTTCAATTCCACACTGTTGTGGATTATCAATTTTTTTTGGAGCATCCTTGGTTCTATGGATGAGCAAAAATTTTGTTACTGTTATTTTCCTGAATTTAATCCATCCAATATTTCTATAACCAAAATTCATGTTTGTTTACACTACCAAATCTATCCATACACTTTTGGGGGCTATAGTTTTTGAAGGAATCAGGAATACCTTGGACGTATATTTAAAAATAGATGTAGATGGGTGTAATACCCCATTTTTCCCCTGATGATTATTGGCTTCAATGTAAATACTATGTATATGCAGTGTGTGTATTTTCCCTAGTGTGGAGCTCAAGGCCAAGGCCCCACTAGTGGATGTCTAAGATTATTGCGTAGGCAAGTATTTGACAGTTTGATTATTCATGGACAGTTAAGCCATGAAGAAATGTAAATGATGTAATTATTATTAATGAATAAAATAACCAAGAAGCTGGCTAAGGAAGCAACCAATGAGAAAGGGCCACGTGTATCCACTAGGGAGAGGTGAGGGGGTTATGGGATTAGTACCCATGTTTCCACATGTCCAGCTGTGAACCCATTTGACCTCCCTGCTGACATTAATTCAGTTGTAGAGGGTGGTTGAGAGCCCTATTGCTGAAGCCGATGGAGTATGGAGCATGCCTGCGATTTCATATGGCAAGGCATGGCTCTGGTTTCTTGTCCCGGAAGACACTCAATTGCTTAGGAACTCACAAAACCTGTTTGGACTACCCGCGGGGGGGGGGGGGGGGGGGAACGATCACGCAGAAATTCACCATTGATCACCCATCAATTCATCGAGAGAGAACTCATTCAGACATCCCTGCATATGCAGAGCCAGCCAAGAGAGAGCTTGGAGATAATTCCGTGTCTCCTGGGAATTACCATAGAGTCTATGACCCTGGAAAGGGTATGTGCGAATTCGGTCTATTTGTGACATGAGTGGTAAGAACCCTGAGAGGTGTTAGAAAAATAGGATTGCAGAGCAATAACAATAAACAAAAATGAAAATATAATCACACAAACACATTACAAGAGAGACACCAATATATCGTGGTTCAACCAAGATGGGCTACGTCCACACTAAAATTGCCATTCCTTATTATTATACTATCCAGCAAATGAATGGATACAACCTGCAGCACATCCGTTGCACTTCATCTTCACTATCTCACAGTCTCTCTTCATGATCTCAGATATCTTTACAATGCATAATACCTAATACATCAACCCTAGCCGTGTCACAATGTCTTTCTTTTATAGGGGAAATACAATGGGAAAATACCACGGGTTACCCAAAACCATGGGCCCATAAACTATTGGGAACGAGTGTATAGTAAGCCTAGGGTACAAACACGACTGAGTAACATCTCTGAATCTGGAAGATCAGGCTCCACAACCAGCAAGAGGAATCCCGAAGCTGGAACAACACAGAGAAACCGTGAAAACTCAGGAATGGATTGCCGAGAGTAGGTTGCGAAACAAATCCGTGTCTGCAAGTCCGAAAGAACTAGCTTATTGTACTATGGTATAAGGTTGGGATTGCTTGATAAAACCAATGAAGGGTGAAATCTCATAGAACTAGCAACTCGATCTTTCTATGCCCATCTTGAATAGCACTGGAAGGGAAGAGTCCTTGAGGAACTGTGCAGCGGAGAAGAGGGTCTTCCTTGTGTTGGGTGAGGTTGGTAATGTGGGTTCCATGTCTATTGAGTGTTGAGATTCCTTGTTATCCTTGTATGCCTAGTAAACCCAACTATAGGTTGGCTTAGCATGATCAACTTGTCTGGTATGCTTGATAAACCCAACTCCAGGTTGGATTGGCATGACTATGTTGTTTGGTATGCTTGATAAACCCAACTGGAAGTTGGCTTAGCATGACCAGTATATCTTTGGAATGCTTGATAAACTCACTGTAGGTTGGATTAGCATGGGTAGATGCCCTGGAATGCTTGATAAAACCAACTATAGATTGGCTTAGCATTGGGATAGAACCTTAACTGTGAGAGAACCTGACAGCCCTCCATAGTGGATACACAGCCCAGCTCGGGGGTGATCTCTCAGCTGAAAGAGTACAGGATGGACAGATATCTAAGGTTGGGTGGAACGTTGCTCTCACTTAGAAAGTTGCTTGGCAGCTTCAAAAAGTTAAAATATAAGTACTTCTTGTTATGTTAAATGATGATGTTCCATTGCTATGATATGGTTGCTTATGTGCAAGATTATGAAATGTTTGTTTATATGAATTTGATTGATAAGAAGTTTATGTGCAATCCTGAGTAGAGGGTTGGGCTCATTGTTATGTATGTCATTGTATTGCATGAGTTTAATGCATCATAAGTCTTACATGTGATAGATGTAATGGTTAGATCTAACTTATGCACCTTACATGTTGTGATATGTTTGTTTAATCCCGTGAATGAGTTATATGACTATGTATCTGATCTTGGGAAGGGAAGAGAATACCCTGATGTGTTTAAGAAACCCCTCCATGGGTTAGGTGAAGGGGAAAGTCATGGCAAGAAGAAGGTTAAAGTATTTTAAGTGGAGTTATGCACAAATGTTCAGTTGGATAAATGATAGGGTTAGAGACTTCAGTTTGGAGTGAAAGTTTCCCCATTGGATATAGCTCTCCAAGAGCTTTCCAATGGTACCTACCTTGTCTCATTTGGTTAAGGGATGAGGAAGTTAGGCTTCTCCGAAGTTACATTGGTGATTGCAGGAGCAGAGAGGGTGTTTCCGCAGTTCCGCATCTGCAATGTAGATTGCGGATTGCGGAAACGTAAAGTTTTGAAGTTACGTCGTGGAATTCTGTATTTCTGACTTCCGCAGTATGGATTGTGGATTGCGGATTGTGGAAGTGGCATTTCGGAGGTTGAAAATTGACGTCCCGCACTTCCTCATCCGCAGTGCAGATTGCGGATTGCAGAAAGGTAAGTTTTCCGATGGGAAGTTTTGCACTTTCACATCCGCAGTTGGGGATTGCGGGTTGCTGGTTGCAGATTGCGAATTGCAGAAAGGTAAGTTTTTTGATGTGAAGTTTCACACTTCCGCATCCACAGTTGCAGATTACGGATTGCAGATCCGAGGTATTCCGACTGTGTGAGCATTTAGTTTTAAAAAAAATGTATCGGGGTCTCCCGTGGCCTCCAAGGATCATGGGGACGTTACCGAGTGGTATCAGAGCTTCAGTTGCAACACCGAGAGCTATTTGGGCCAAACCGTGAACGAAATTCGCAAATAAGAGAAGCGTCGTGGCATTGTTTTAACCCAAAATTTCTTATTAACTGATTGATTCTAAACTGTGTATATGTTTTATGTTTTATGCACTCTTATGTTGTCTAATAAATGTTCTACCATGCAAAGTGACTGCAACAGAGTTGCAGTTGAATCGTGTAGCAGGGAAGCATACAGGAAAAAGTGGAGAATTTTAACCATTAACAACGCACAAGACCCTTATGATCCTGATGTTGATATATATGTAACTTCGGAATGTATTTCATCCATGTATTTCATTTATATATATTATTGTACTCCTATAGAGATGTGTCATTCCTCTATACGGAAGTGTCGTCATGTGTATTGACAAGTGTCGCAAGTGTGTTAACTTGACGATGGGTTATTAGACCACCATGTGTGGGCTCGGCCCTGATTTATGTAATATGTGGTTGATGTACCAAGCTAGATAAGTCGGCCCCATAAGGTTATTGGGCAAACAGAACAAGTATAAATAGAGATCGGGAGATCTCTATTTGGATCACTCAGAACTCATTCTTCCTTCACTCGAAAAGTGGCGCACTTGTGAGGAGGAGGATCATCTTCTAAGAGGAGTCTATCTCTTGTACTTTGGTTGTACTTTGGTTGAGCCATTGCTCTATCTATCTCTAAGGAAGTTGTGGGGTTTTTCACCTTAGGGTTTTCCCCACGGAAACTCTATGTGTCTATTGTCTCTCATGCTTTTGCTTCTTGTGATGATTGAAATGCTTGTTATGATTGATATGCATTGATATACTATACATGTTGTTCTCTCAATAAAGGTCCTAGAGTATTGTGAATTAATGCTCAAAATTTAACATGGTATTAGAGCTAACCTGAGAAGAAGACATTGTGCAGTGACGAAAACCAAGGGTTTCTCTCCACAGATTTTGGAAAAGCAGCATAGTAGATTGACTCTACTCATCAAGGATAATCTATCTATCCAATCAGAATTCAATTCTGAGCATTTTCAGATTTGGCCCTAAAAATTAGGGTTTCCACAAAAATAGGAATTTATGGAATCTGAAGACATAGCTGGAAGCTCCTTGCAAAAAATCAAATTTTAGAGCTTTGGATCGAAATTTTTGGCTAGGTAGATCTCCGGGAAACTCAAACCCTAATTCAGGGTCCTCCCGAGTGAACCCGGGAAGACAAAAAGGCATTTATGAAGGGTGAAGCTTTGCAGATCAAATTATGAATACACTAGGCTAATCAGATCATCAAGGCACATCTTTCTATCCTTTTAGAAAGTTGAAATTCACACTTTGAATTTTTAGGGGTTTTTCGACAAACCCTAATCTGGGACTAGATCTAGTTTTCAGCAAATCAAGTGGTAAGACCTAAATCTTTTCTATTTCCATTTGAAGTACTCTTTAAGATGTCTCACCACACCGAGCTTGAGGACAAGCTTGAAGGAGCTGATAACTTCCGAGCCTAGAAGTATAAGATTGAGTTAATCCTGGAAGAGAATGAGTTGGACTCATATGTAAAAGAAGACATCCCTATCCCAGAGGATGAAGAGGCTAAGATATTGCATAAGAAGAACTTGGTCAAAGCAAAGAGAATCATTGTTGATTCTATCAAAGACCATCTCATACCACATGTTTCATCTCTGAAGACACCCAAGGAAATGTTTGACTCCCTGACCAAGTTATTTGAAGGGAAGAACATAAATCGAAAGATGACACTGCGAAATCAATTGAAAGGGTTCAAGATGTTGAATGGAGAGACCATTCAATCTTATTTCTCCAAAGTCTCTCAGATCAAGGAACAACTTGAAGCTGTACATGAAATGGTGGAGAATGGTGAAATTGTTATGACCACTTTGAATGGCCTACCTAGGTCATGGGACTCCTTTATCCAAGGGATCTGTGCAAGAAATAAATTTATCTCCTTCAGTAGACTGTGGGAGGAATGTTCTCAAGAAGAAGCAAGGCTTGTGGCACGAGAAGAAAAGATGGGGAATGAAGATCAAGCTCTCATATCACACACCAAGAAAGGAAAGTTCAAGAGGGAGCCATCCCATCACAAGAAGAAATCTTCTCATCCATATCACAAAGAAAAGAAAGATCTGAGGTGTTTCAATTGCAATGAGAAAGGACATTTTGCCTCAGAATGTCCCAAGAAAAGGAAAGAAGATTCCAACAACTTCAACAAGAAGAAGAAGAACAACAAAAGAAGATATCATGCTCATGTTGCTGAGGATGATGAACCTCCCAGGAAGAAAGCTAGAACAGAAAGTGATGATGACTCATCAAGCGAAGAAGAGTATGTTCTAATCTCTACTCTCATAGGTACTATCTCTCATGGTTGTAATGATTGGCTTATTGATAGTGGTGCTTCCAAACACATGACTGGGTTTAAAGAAACTTTTGTAAATCTATCTGAACATGAATCACCCCATAAAGTGAAACTTGGGGATGACTATCAATACCCTATCAAAGGAAGAGGTGAAGCCTCCTACAACCTAGATTCTGGAAAGTCCTTGAAGATGAAAGAAGTTCTTTATGTACCTGGACTCAAGAAAAACCTACTCTCCATATCCGCATTGGATGCAAAAGGTATGAGGGTTGCATTTGTGGATGGCCAAGTTCTAATGTGGCCAAAGGGAAAGACCATAGATGATGCAGTGGTGATTGGAGAGCAAGAGGGAGGATTGTATAAATTGAAGGGACAACCTGAACATGCCATGGTGCATGATTCCATGGAGCCAAGTGAACTTTGGCATAGAAGACTTGCACATATGCACTACAGAGCATTACCAATTGCAAGTAAAGCTGTATAAGGTCTTCCTGAAATCAAGACCAAGCATGAAGATGTTTGCAAAGGATGTGCAAAAGGAAAGAACATAAAGAAGGCATTTCCAAGCAGTGAAAGCAAGGAAAAAAGTATCTTGGAAATTATCCACTCCGACGTATGTGGTCCGATGTCATCCAGTTCTTTGAGTGGGCATGTTTACTTTGTCTCTTTCATTGATGAATTCTCCAGGAAGACTTGGGTTTACTTCTTGAAGAACAAAGATGAAGTATTTGATAAGTTCAAGGAATTCAAAACCTTGATGGAGAATCAAACTGATAAGAAAATCAAGACTTTCAGATCCGACAATGGTGGAGAATTCACTTTAGGTGATTTCAAGAAACTTTGCAGTGATTCAAGGATTAAGAGGGAGTTGACTACTCCTTAAAATCCACAACAGAATGGAGTTGCAGAAAGAAAGAACATAAGAATCATGGAAGAAGCAAGGGCAATGCTACATGACCAGGATCTACCTATGCATCTATGGGCAGAAGCAGCTAGGACAACTGTATATGTGCAGAACAAAACACCCCACAAGATATTGGACAACAAGACACCAGAAGAGGTTTTCTCTAGTATGAAACCTGAAGTTAGCCATCTTAGAATATTTGGTTTTCCAGTATATACTCATGTCCCAAAAGAAAAGAGGACTAAGCTAGATCCTTCAGGAAAGAAGGGTATCTTTGTGGGTTATAGTGAAAGCTCGAAGGCTTATAGAATATACTTTCTAGGGTTCAAGAAGATTGATGTCAGCAGGGATGTAACATTTGATGAAAACTCAGCATTCATCAAATCAAGGAAGACACCTGTTGAAATTTATGAAGAACCTAAGGAAACTAGATTTCAAGACACTACCATGACTGAAGCAATTCCAGATGTTGATCGTGAAATTGAAGATCCACAACTACCTGTAGATTCACCACATGAGAACAACTCTCACAAGAGGAAACTTGCATGGGATAGAGAGCTCATTCAAGATGCAGAAAGATTTGGCATTCCAGAAGAACACAGAGCAAAGAAGAGAACTAGATCTCATACCAGCTATGTTGCTTTACTCTATGATATCATGAACAAGGAACCTTCCAATTATGAAGAAGCAGCGGAAAAGAAAGAATGGAAGGATGCCATGGTCGAGGAATACCAATCAATAATGAAGAATGACGTTTGGGATGTTGTCCCAAGACTTGAAGGGAAGTCTGTTGTGACTTCCAAATGGATCTACAAGATCAAGCATGCTGCAGATGGAAGCATAGAGAAATACAAGGCAAGATTCGTAGCTCGTGGCTTCTCTCAGAAAGAGGGAATAGATTATCAAGAAACTTTTGCTACTGTATCCAGGTACACTTCCATCAGAATAGTACTTGCCTTGGCTACAAAAATGAAATGGAAGATACACCAGATGGATGTCAAGACGGCCTTCTTGAATGGTGTAGTTGAAGAGGAAGTATATGTGGAGTAGCCACTCGGTTTTGAAACACATGACAAGGAGTCATATGTGTGCAGATTGAAGAAAGCCTTGTATGGCTTGAAGCAAGCTCCTAGGACTTGGGATGGTAGGATGGACAGTTTCCTATCTAGTTTGGGCTTTACCAAGGGTAAAGCGGATTCCAACCTTTACTACAAGGTTGAGGAAGGTAGCCTTGTGATTCTACTCTTGTATGTAGATGACCTGTTTGTAACAGGAGATGATAGATTGATTGCCAATACAAAGAGGAAGCTTGCTGCCGAGTTCGATATGAAGGACTTAGGGATGATGCATTATTTCCTAGGTATGGAGGTGTGGCAGAGTGCAAATGGGATCTTCCTTGGACAAGGGAAGTATGCAGTAGATATCCTGAAGAGGTTCGGGATGATGGAATGCAAGGCCATGGCCACACCTATGGCATAAAACCTGAAGCTTTTGTGTGATGCTTCATCTGAGCTAGTTGATGTCTCTATGTATCGTCAGATGATTGGATCCTTGATGTACCTGACGAACACAAGACCAGATATTTGCTTTGCGGTGAACACATTGAGCCAGTTCCTGACAGATCCGAGGAGTGTTCACCTGGTTGCTGTAAAGCATATTCTGAGATACCTGAAGGGTATAGTTTATTATGGGATAAAGTATGATGCAAATCAAAAGTTTAACCTGCAGGGTTATGTTGATTCAGATTAGGCAGGTAGTGCTGCAGATAGGAAGAGCACATCTGGGTGTTGCTTTAGTATGGGATTAGGTGTGATCTCTTGGTTTAGCAGGAAGCAGTCCCACGTAGCACTGAGTACAGCCAAGGCATAGTATGTTGTAGCCTGTTCGGCTAGTTGTGAGGCAGTATGGCTCCAAAAGCTATTGTCTGAGTTATTTGATCTCCCATTGGAGACTACTAGTATCTTCTGTGATAACCATAGTTGTGTGAAGCTATCTGAGAACCCAGTGTTCCACGACAAGTCGAAACACATTGAGATCAAATATCACTATATCAGGGATATGGTGCAGAGAGGAGCAGTGAAGCTCCTGTATGTTGCGACGGATGAGCAGATTGCAGATGTACTGACGAAGCCACTAGCCAGAGTGAAGTTCTAGTACTTCAGAGAGAGGCTTGGTGTTCTTCATATCGACCAATACAAGTAACATGGATGGAGAAGAGAAAAATACAAGTAGTCATTCTAGAGGGCATTCCGGAAAGAGGACTCCAATCCCTAGAAGGGGTTTGTGAGTAGAAGGCATAGAACACCCTCCTCCAGATCATGTTCCAGCAAGTCCGATGACTCCCAGGATTTCCAAAGAATCCCAATGAACACTGCCAATAGGTTTCAAGGAAGAAGAAATTACAGAGGAGTCCCGCAAGGAGAGTTTAGGAAAGAAAGAACTCCCAATTTTGATGGTGAAAGAAAAGAAGGTCAATAAGTAGAGGCATGGATTATTGGAATAAGGAAGTACTTCAGAATGCATGAGTATTCAGAGAATGAAAAGGCTAGGGTTTCCATCTATAAACTTAGTGGAAGAGCTTCAATTTGGTGGGATCATCTCATGCAAGTGAAGGGAATCAATGAAAGAAGGGTCAGCTGGGAAAGGTTTAAAAGATATTTCAAGGAGAAATACCTATCAGCTAGGTATTATGATAATAAGAGAAAAGATTTCAATGAACTCAGATTGGGGCAGAATACCATGGAAGAGCATGTTCATAAGTTTCTGGAACTGTTGAGGTATGTGGACTACATCAAGGATGAAAGGGTGAAGATCCAATGCTTTCTTGGTAGTCTACCACAGAGCTATAGAGATAGAATAGAGTTTGTAAATTGACCAAGCTTAGATGAATCCATTAGAATGGAAGAGCATTGCTACAAGTAGAGTAAAGGTAAAGCAGAGGTGCAGGCAACATGGAAAGGTAAACCCAAGGGAAGGGTTGAACAGAGGAAAGGTGAATTCAAAACACCATTCAGAAATCAGCCCATAATATTTCCACAGGGACAACAAGCAAGAAAAGAATTCAAGCCAGTTGTAGCAGTAGATAGAAAATCAAAGGGGACACTTCACTGTTGGGCTTGTGGAGGAAACCACATGCTTAGAGACTTCCCGACTGAAAGGAATAAACACTGGAACTTGCATAACATTAAAGGAGCAGCTACAGTGGGGGATATGGCAAGAGCAACACCTAGGATTTATGCAGTACTGGATGATCATCAAGCGAACCATCAATCAGCAATGGTGGAGGTTGCAGGTAAGATTGTTGAGCGGTCTACTTCTATTTTGATTGACCCAGGGTATACTCATAGTTATGTGTCTCCTAAGGTAGTTGAAATTTGTTCTCTTGGTAAAGTAAAGCATGATAAGGCTTGGCTAGTTCAATTACCCACCGGTACCAAGAGGAAGGTAAGTGAAGTGATGAAGGAGTGTCCTATAGAACTGAATGGACTACTCACGCATGTAGAATTAAATATCTTACCATTAGGATCATATGATGCCCTAATTGGCATGGATTGGTTGGAAAGACATAGATCCAAGGTGGACTATTATGAGAAAGCACTGGAATGCCTTGATGATGAAGGAAGGTCAAGGTTGGTAAAAGGAATTCCGAAGCATATTTCAGTAAGGCAAATTTCAACCTTGCAGCTGAGGAAATTTTACAAAAAGGGTTGTCAATTATATTTTTGTGCATATATCCGATTCAGCAGGGGACAAAGGACCAAGGATAGAAGAATTCCATATATTGCAAGATTTTTAGGATGTATTTCCGGATGAAGTTCCAGGGCTTTCACCCAAGAGAGATATTGATTTATCCATTAACCTTGTTCTAGGGGCAACACCCATCTCCAAAGATCCTTATAGAATGAGCACACCAAAGCTAATAGAGTTGAAGATGTAGTTGTAGGAACTAATGGATAAATAATATATTAGAATGAGTGTATCAACTTGGGGTGCACCTGTGTTATTCGTTAAGAAGAAGGATGGAACATTGAGGCCGTGTATTGATTACAGGCAGCTCAATAAAGTGACAATTAAGAACAAGTATCCCTTGCCAAGGATTGATGACTTGTTTGACCAAATGAAGGAATCTATAGTGTTTTCAAAGATCAACTTGAGGTCTGGGTACCATCAAGTGAGGATAAGGGAAGAAGACATTCATAAGACAACCTCCAGGACTAGGTATGTCCATTATGAATTTATAGTGGTGCCATTTAATCTTACCAATACACCTTCTACATTCATGTGTCTCATGAATAGTGTCTTCAACAAATATTTGTATAAGTTCTTGATTGTGTTCTTGGATGAAATCCTTGTGTATTCCAAGAATGAAGAAGAGCATAATGAGCATCTGCGAATGGTATTGCAATTCCTTAGGGATCACCAGTTGTATGCTAAGCTGAGTAAATGTAACTTCTATCAGCATAAGGTATAGTATACGGGTCATATTATATTGGGAGAAGGCATTGCAGTAGACCTAGAGAAGATTGAGGCCATCATGGATTGGTCTACTCCAAGGAGCGCAACAGATGTTAGATATTTTATGGGCCTTGCCAGTTACTACAGAAGGTTCATTGAAGGCTTCTCCAGGATACCTCATCCAATCACTTCATTGCAGAGGATGGATATCAAATTCACATGGTATGAAAAATGTGAGAGAATTTTCCAGCAGTTAAAGGAGTTACTTACCAGGGCGCCTATCTTGAAGATTGCATATCCCAGTAAGGATTTTGTAGTATGCATGGATGTTTGCATTGAAGGACTTGGTGGAGTGCTAATGCAAGAAGGGTGTGTAATTTGTTATGAGTCAAGGAAGCTGAAGGAGCATGAAAGGAACTATTCCACCCATGAATTAGAGCTAGCAGCCATAGTACATGCTCTCAAGAGATGGAGAAATTATCTCTTGGGAAGAAGATTTGAGCTCATAACTGATCATATGAGTTTAAAATACTTGTTTGACCAGCCAAATATGAATGCTAGGAAAACTAGATGTATGGAGTTTCTTTGCGAGTTTGATTTGGAAATCAAGCATGTCAAGGGTAAAGAGAACAAAGTTGTAGATGTACTTAGCAAAAAATTTCATATTGCGGCAATTAGTAAGTACGAATCATACTTGAAGGCAAGGATTCTAGAGGCTCAAAATAGTGATGAATTCTACCTTCAGATCAAAGAGAAATTGCAGCAGGGTGTCATGGATGAAAAGAATGCAAGATATCAGCTGGGTGAGGGTAATGTTATCATTTATCAAAACACAAGACTGTACATTCCAAACAATGCAGATTTGAAGAAGTTGGTGATGGATGAGATACATCAAAGACCATTCTAAGGACATCCAGGATATTAGAAGACTATAAAAACAAGAAGGAAACAATTCTTTTGGTATGGTATGAATAAAGACATAGATGAGTACATTGGTAGGTGTCAAAAGTGTCAACAGGTCAAGGCAGAGCATCAACATCCAGCAAGATTGTTGCAGCCATTGCACATTCCATAATGGAAGTGGGAAGTGATCTCTATGGATTTTATAACAAGATTTCCCATGACAGTGAAGAAGCATGATTCAATCATGGTAGTGGTGGACAAGCTATCAAAGGTAGCTCATTTCATCCCAGTCAAGTCCACTCACAAGGCTAATGACATTGCAAATATCTTCATGAGAGAGATATTTAGGTTGCATGGATTTCCAAGGAAATAATTTCAGACCGTGACACAAAGTTCACATCTAATTTCTGGAAAGGATTGTTCCAGAAGTTAGGAACTCAATTGAATTTTAGCACAACCTATCATCCTCAAATAGATGGTCAGAATGAGAGAATTAATCAGATTCTTGAAGATATGTTAAGGATGTATGTGATGGAAAAACCATCCAAGTGGGAAGACTATTTACACTTAGTGGAATTTATTTACAACAATGGACATCAATCATCATTGAAAATGAGTCCCTTTGAAGTGTTGTATGGAAAAGGATGCTGAAATCTAGTGAGTTGGGACAACCCAGTGAACAGAGTAGTTCTTCGACTAGAAATGATTGAGGATATGGAGCAAGAGATTGTGAATATCAGGAAGAATTTGAAGGCAGCACATGACAGGAAGAAGAGTTATGCATATCTGAAAAGAATGCATAAGGAATTTAATATTGGGGATCATGTCTACTTAAGAGTGAAACCAAGAAAGAGTTCCATGAAGTTGGGAAGTTGTTCCAAGTTGGCACCAAGATATTGTGGACCATTCAAAGTCCTTGATAGGATAGGGCCAGTTGCATATAGAATTGCATTTCCTGCTAACATGAAATCTCATAATGTTTTCCATGTATCTTTACTTAAGAAATATGTACATGATCCTAATCACATCATTGATTGGCATGTGATACAGGTGGAACCAGAGGGAGAGTTCCAGGTGGAGCCTATATGCATCCTTGATAGGAAAGCCACTTTGCTCATGAATAGAGCCATCTGGAAAGTAAAGGTGCAATGGAGGAACCTTAGTCCAGAAGAGGCCACGTGGGATCCGGAGGATGCCATGAAAGAGGCATTCCCATTTTTGTTTAGTTTTGAGAACAACGAGGACAGTGTTATTTTATGGGAGAGGGAGTTGTAATACCCCATTTTTTTCTTGATGATTATTGGATTCAATGTAAATACTGTGTATATGCACTGTATGTATTCACCCTAGTGTGGAGCTCAACGCCAAGGCCCCACTAGTGGATGTCTAAGGTTATTGCGTAGGCAAGTGTTTGACAGTTTGATTATTCATGTATTGTTAAGCCATGAAGAAATGTAAATGGTGTAATTATTATTAATGAATAAAATAGCCAAGAAGCTGGCTAAGGAAGGAACCAATGATAAAGGGCCACATGTATCCTAGGGAGAGGTGAGGGGGTTATGGGATTGGTACCCATGTTGCCACATGTCTAGCTGTGAACCTGTTTAACCTCCCTGCTGACATTAATTCGGTTGCAGAGGGTGGTTGAGAACCCTGATGCTGAAGACGATGGATTATGGAGCATGCTTGCGATTTCGTATGGTAGGGCATGGCTCTGGTTTCTTGTCCTGGAAGACACTCAATCACTTGGGAACTCGCAGAACCTATTTTGAGTACCCAGGGGGGGGGGAAACCGATCATGCAAACATTCACCATTGATCACCCATCAATTCATCGAGAGAGAACCCGTTCAGACTTCCCTGCATACGTAGAGCCAGCCAAGAGAGAGCTTGGAGATAATCACATCTTCTGGGAATTACCATAGAGTATAGGAACCTGGAAAGGGTATGTGTGAACCTGGTCTACTTGCGACAAGAGTGGTAAGAACCCCGAGAGGAATCCCGAAGCTAGAAAAACACAGAGAAATCATGAGAACCCGAGAATGGATCGTTGAGAGTAAGTTGTGGAACAGAGCCCTATCCGCAAGTATAAAAGAATCAGCTTGTTGTACTGTGGTAGAAGGTTGGGATTGCTTAATAAACCCAGTGAAGGCTGAAATCTCATTGAACTGACGACTAGAGGTTTCTATTCCCATCCTGAATAGCACTGGAAGGGAAGAGTGTGTCTTCATTGTGTTGGGTGAGGTAGGTAATGTGGGTGCCATGTCTGCTGAGTGTTGAGATACTTGCAGTTCTGTGGTTGAGCTCATTGGATTAGCAATACCTTCCTTGTTATCCTTGTATGACTGATAAACCCAACTATATATTGGATTAGCATGATCAGCTTGTCTAGTATGCTTGATAAACCCAACTGCAGATTAGCTTGGTATGACTGTGTTCTTTGGTATGCTTTATAAACCCAACTTGAAGTTGGATTAGCATGACCAGTATATCCCTGGAATGCTTTATAAACCCACTATAGGTTGGCTTAGCATGGGTAGATGCCCTGGAATGCTTGATAAACCCAACTACATATTGGCTTAGCATTGGGACGGAACCTTAACTGTGAGAGAACCTGAAAGCCCTCCTTAGTGGATACATAGCCCAGCTCGGGGGTGATTTCTTAGCAGAAAAATTACATGCTGGACAAAGATCTAAGGTTGGGTGGAACATTTCTCTCACTTAGTCAGTTTCTTGGCAGCTTCAGAAAGTTAAAAGATAAGTACTTCTTGTTATGTTAAATGATGATGTTCCATTGATATGATATGGTTGCTTATGTGCAATATTATGGAATGTTTGTTTATATGAATTTGATTGATAAGAAGTTTATGTGCAAGCCTGAGTAGAAGGTTGGGCTCATTGTTATGTATATCATTGTATTGCATGAGTTTAATGCATCATAAGTCTTGCATCTGATAGATGTAATGGTTAGATCTAACTTATGCAACTTACATGTTGTGATATGTTTGTTTAACCCTGTGAATGAATTGTATGACTACATATGATCTTGGGAAGGGAAGAGAATACCCTGATGTGTTTAAGAAAACCCTTTGTAGGTTAGGTGAAGGGGAAAGTCATGGTAGGAAGAAGGTTAAAGTCTTTTAAGTGGATTTATGCACAAATGTTTAGTTGGAGAAATCATCGGGTTAGAGACTTCATTTTGGAGTGGAAGTTGCATCATTGGATAGATCTCTCCAAGATATTTCCAACGATACCTTCCTTGTCTCATTTGGTTAAGGGACGAGGAAGTTAGGCTTCTCTGAAGTTACATTGGTGAGCTACATGAGCAGCGAGGGTGTTTCCGCAGTTCCGCATTCACAATGCGGACTGCGGATTGTGGAAAAATAAAATTTTGAATTTACATCGTGGAATTCCGCATTTCCGACTTCCATAGTATGGATTGTGGATTGCGAAAGTGACATTTCGGAGGTTGCAAATTGACATCCTGCACTTCCTCATCCCTAGTTACGATTGTGGATTCGTGGATTGTGGATGGCGGAAAGGTAAGTTTTCTGATGGGAAGTTTCACACTTTCGCATCCGCAGTTGCGGATTGCAGGTTCGGGTTTTGGATTTGTGGTTAGGGATTGCGGATTGCGGAAAGCTAAGTTTTTCGATGTGAAGTTTCGCATTTCCGCATCTGTAGTTGTGGATTGTGGATTGCGGAAAGGTAAGTTTTCGATGGGAAGTTTTGCACTTCCGCATCCGCAGTTTCCGATTGCGGATCTGAGCTATTCCAACTGTGTGAGAATTCAATTTAAAAAAAATGTATCGGGGTCTCTCGTGGCCTCCAAGGGTCATGGGGATGTTACAATGGGATTAAGCTTGTCTCTTTTACATGTGTCTATATTTGTGTGGATATTGACAATAGTAAGGGCTTACCAAGAAACTTATGCTTCAAAGCAGAGGTTCCAAATGGATATATGAATCAAATTATGAAAAGACAACATTTTGGTGTTAAATTAGCCTAAAGAAGGGCATTTGCAGGATGCATGTCCTCAAGCATGTGCTTATCCTAAAAGGAAAAAATGATAAAAAACTAAAAACCAAAGGATGGAAATCATATGAACAACTATTGGATAATGAAGAGGAACACAGAGTAGAAATTTAACATAATACAAATATAGGGAATGATACTAATGTTTTCCCCAAAATTTCATTTGAGGAAACAATGCTCTCTACGATGTATAGAGAAGAAGACTAGAATACCTCAAGGGTGGTAGTTTTGCATGAAGCCCCATCAGGGGTAATGGAGAGAACACATGAATTTGAAAACTCCAATTTTGATAAGGATATGGAACATTTTTGAAATCCTTTACATCCAATTTATCTTATGCATCCTAACCATCATATTTTTGTTTTACTGTTAGTCATTGGTGAATGTATATCTAAATATTTTTTGTATTTGAACGATGGTGTTGAGTAAGTGGGTTGGTAACTTTGCAAAACCAACAAATTGTTCATATAGATTATTTTCCAAAATGCTAAACTAAAACTTTAAACAAAGTATTCATGTTTTTACTAAAGGAAATTCAACCCATATAAAATTGTAACCATGTTGAACACTATCTAACAATTTAGAAAAAAACAAATGTAACTTAGGCTTCAATTTTTATTGTTGCTCATAATAGATCTATACAATCCTTTCAGATTTGATCACTCACACATATCAATAAAAATTCAAATAGAAAAAATTGTAATCTACTTAACTTGCAGCTTCTACACCTAGATGTGGCATTGCACTTTCTTATAGTAATAGAGCAAATTCTTTAAATATTT
Source organism: Larix kaempferi (assembly GCA_027924585.1). Taxonomy (NCBI): domain Eukaryota; kingdom Viridiplantae; phylum Streptophyta; class Pinopsida; order Pinales; family Pinaceae; genus Larix; species Larix kaempferi. Next base: position 1,012,974 of record BSBM01000338.1, on the reverse strand, counting down.
GGTTTGTTTCTTGTCGAAGATCTCAAAGTGTTTATTTCTTTTATGCAATGAGCCAAAGAGACAATTTCATTCATTGAGCACAAATAAGTAAAACCATCTTAGAATACTTGAATACATAACAGCTAAGAAAGTCCATAAATACATTACAATTTAAAGCCAAAAGAACAGATCACAATGAAAACTAGTTCCAATTGTACAATTTTGTAAAATCTGTCCAAAAATGAAAATGTTTAAATAGATAAGAATATGAACAAATTCAATGCTTGCGTTAAAGAAATGTTGTTTAAAACCAGGTCATGAAAAGATAGAATATTAGCATCACTTGGCTTATCCTGGAAAACATTAGATAAATGGTCAGGTACACCACTTTTCCAAATTCAAGGACTGAATGGAACTCAGTCCTCGTAGCAATGGGTGATTACAACTACACATGAAGAACAAGTAGTGGATTTAATTTTTTCATGACACTTAACTTGTATCCCATCGATGTTCACAATAATAAATAAATTCAATAGAATTGTTTAATAGAGTGTCATCTCGAACCCATCCACCTACTGCGCCTCACCCCAGTCATCATACATTCCATGACATAATCATAAGACACTTCACAAAGGAAGCCAAGGGGCTTCCATCCCATCAACAAAATTCATTCCAAAACTATAGAAAAAGAAAAACTCGTGGCTACATGTCCTACATATTCACCATTAGTGCTACGCAAGTAAACTCTCCTCAACGTGGTTGCTCAAAATTTGTGAAAATAATGCCATGGAATCCCATACTGATTACGTGGAGTCGATATTGACCATATATATTCTTCTATACCTTTCAGTCAGCGGTGGGTCGATGCGACATCTGATTTGGAAATATCTTGATGGTTACTTTTCTAATCCAATGGCTAATGACTCATCACAGCTTCTATTCAAAGAGGCCAAAAACCGATGCAATCGTTTATACTCTATGTAGTCACACAATGAGGAGCCACCATTCATTGTATTGGCACACCTATTTTGTACGATCTTGGGACTAATGGTTTGTTGACAACTATAGCCATCATGGCCAAAAAATATTTATATATAAAAGCTCGTTGTGAGGCTGGATGAACTGGGATTTTGAGCTAGTTGCTTTAGCCGACCCTTTGTTAGGAACACGAATTAATTCATTGAGCTTATAATTTTAGGGTCTTAGTAATTGAATTTATTGTTGGTAGAATGGAGTCCTCCATGTCTACACACAATGGAGCAGTGGTGTTCAACAATACATTGTTGCAAGCAGGGGACCCAAAGCTTTGAATTCTATCAACAACTTGTACGTGATGGGGAATGTTAATATGGTGACATCCGAGTTTGAGACGGGCACTAAGGTGGTATGATTCCATAACCCATCCAAGGGCAGAGATATGGGATGTTCCTTTTGTGGAAAATGTTGCATGTTAAGTGGTGCATGGAATTGGTTTTTGGTGGGGTTAACTTGTGTGCGGGGAAGCGAGGGGAAGCTTATGCAGCGACATACACCTTGGCTTGGATCCCATTCTTCCAGAGGACCGTGCATGCCTCTTATGTGTTCCAAAGAGGGTTGTGCCTCTCTTTCTGTTAATCTGAATCAAAAGATAATGTTTCCCAAAATCAATAGTTTGTTTCTGTGATTTCTTCATTTATTTTTAGTCATAAGTAGGTTGGTAAAGACAAATAAATTGCCTAGAAATGAGCTGGTTCAGTGCCTAATTTTTCACAGATTGAATAGAGATAGACTTGTTGTTACACAATTTTTCTTTGGGAAAGAAGTGGCTGGCCTGTACCTAATTAGAACTGAATTGCATTGAATTGGTGCAGGGACTTGATCCTCAACCAACATCGAATCTCTTCTCCAATGCACATCGTGTGGGAGAAAAATAGGTGGTTGAGGAATCCTACTTCATGTTGAAGCTATTAGTAGACACATGCACACTGAATGAAATATAAACACACATTGGTGGGTTACATCATCCAAAGGAAAGGGCTCCTAGTAGAGCTGTGTTGATACCTCGGTTGTGTAGGTTACATGCAAAAGGTGCTGGAATGTTCAAAGACACTCAACAAAGGAAGAAAACCCAAGTTGAAAGGCTTCAAAGTACCCTGCGCAAGGGCAATTCTATCCCCAACCTATTTGGTGTGGCGATCCCCCACAGATATTAGGCCTCTGCTGGCACTCTAAGAGTAAAATGAGTTGACCTATAAGATTAGTTTTCCAGTCAAGGAAAACCAATGTGTGGATATGGTAAAACAAAGCTAACCTAACCTATTTTAGAAAAGGGAAACTAGTCTAAGTCAGTCCTGTTCTAAAATGAAAGCTTGATCTTGTGTAGATTTAACCTTGAGGTGTGATAAATAAGTAAATTACAACCTTTCACATAAATGCTTATAATTGTTTCACTTATTTACTTAAATCACAATCCATTAATGAAAATTAAAAGATATAATTCAAGTACTTAAGCCTATTCAAGATAAATCTGTAATCACTTTGCTAATTGAAAAATTAACAATAATTATTGTGCAATGAATCACTTGCAGAAATCGATAATGAAAATATTTAAATTGAAAAAACTCAATTACACACTTTTCAGCATAAATCAATCATATAGGGAAACTAATATAATAGATCCATACATTGAAAAATATGCAAAAGATATCATGTACTGTAGATGACAATCTGAAGTACACAATCAGAAATTTTGAAATAAACTTGAAGAATAACAAGAGATAGATCAAACGATTACTTTACTGTATTAAAAGAGGTCTTGTACAAAAATTACGAAATGCTCTGCTACACAGAGTATCTCCAGTCCAATCTCCTACTGATTTGCAACTCCAAAATTACCAACCCCTAACTCCGAGAGGTATCCTTCTTTAAATAATTACAACAGAGTGCCAAAATAGAGATCCCTATAAAACAGAGATTACAAAATCAGATCCAACTATTGATCCAAGAAATCTTGCCATTTCTCATAAATGTCTAACAATTCATCTAAGTTTGCGAAATTGACAGATTCTAAAGATAACTGAGCATTGCACATGTTATTCTCCATGTCATGTTTTGCCTGCTTGTGCCAAGTGCGAAGATACATGTGAATCTTTCCCTCCATGATGACTAGTTCTCTAACTACTCATCCTTCAGTACTGGTTTTTTGATATTGATTGCTTAATCGAAAAGATGCTCGTGACAAAACAAGAATTCAATCCCGACTTGCTGGTTATTGACATCAGGTGGTTTGGCTTGTAAAGAATCTACCGTCGGGACTCTTGAATCAGGAACTACACTTTCAAAAACGAAAAAATACAGTAAAGGATCCACTTCAGGAGGAGTTGGAAAAACATCAGGCTCTTGGTTGATTATAAAATCTTATATAACATCGTCGTTATGATCGGTAAGCTCCTTGGGAACCTTCTTCTCTTTGTCATTAAGAAAATGCATGCAAACAGACAGAGCTTCAGAATCTTCTTCCCCACTATCACTACTTAAATCAGGAATACTTGTATCAAAAGGTGGTGACAAAGGTTCTTGATATAGCAGTGGATAGAGCTCTTCATCTTCAAAACTGGGATTGAAGGATTCATTACCTATCTGCATGTTACTCATATCAGATACGTTCAGGAGGAAACTTAGCAAAATTATCAAACAAAACTTTCTTCTTGAAGGACACAAAGGACGAGCTAGAGGTTTCATGCTCGTTAATAATTTAAGGCCGACTGATAAGATGACAATAATTAGGCAGGATAAATTGCAATGATTAAAATTATACGACCGATCTGCTGTAATTATCTCAACTGTAATGAAATGAGCCCAAATGTGCGATACTTAGATCAAAACCTATGCGAAAGTACAAATTCAGTTACGACTTGCATGGCTTAAATTGCTTTTACGACCTCGTTATTACAAGCAATTTCACATCAACATTTATGACTTCAGATTTATGACAAAATAGAAATTATGGATTGAAAAACAGACTGCGAAGTGACTGAGAAAGAATCCTGATTACGCAGACCGACAATTTTTGCATACTTATCAAACCGAAATCAAATGACCATATTTAACAAAAATAAATGGAAGGGTCTTGCATACCGAAATAAGCATAATGGCATAAAAATCTCAAGGAGTAGAAACGAATAACGAAGAGTTACCAAAGCGAAACGAGACTGTCAAACACTGAGGGTAGCAGAGATAGTAATCTAGCTAGAGGCAAAGGAATATCAGTTCCAAATGTTCTCTGGTAGGAATCAACAGTAAAATTTTCATCGTGACGAGATAATTCTTCAAATGTGAAATGTAAAACTAAAATAGAAAAACCCTATTAAAAGACAAATTAAATGACACCCGTGCAATCAAAACGAACGGACGGCTGAGATCAACTGAAGCGGGATGTGGGGTTTAGTTTTATTTATTAAGTTTATTCAAGGATCCCGCAAGCCGAAACCCGATAGTGCAGATTGCGGGTTGCGGGACTGATCAAATAGCAAAATGGAAAACCCATTCCCGAAAGCCGCATCCCGAAATTGCGGGTTGCGGGTTTCGTGCAAAAATATTACTCACAAAAACTTGTTAAAGGCTCTCGAAAGCCACAACCTGACAATTGTGGGTTGCGGATTGCGGGGTCACGCAAACAACAAGATGGAAAAGGGCTCCCAAAAGTCGAAAGCTGCAACCGTTGGGTTGCGGGTTTCGGGTTCACCAAAATCCAAAGCTTAAAAACAAGGTCCCGCAACTCGCAATTATGGGTTGCAGGTTTCGGGACTCCTAATTGTCGGGTTTCGGGTTGATAGAAACCAAAGGTAAAATACTCAAAATTTGAGGAAAATTACAAACCAGACAGGTGAAGATCATCCAGAAAGAGAAAAACACGTAGAACAAAAGCATTGGTAAGAGATCTAAGCATACCAAAACCAAATACTCATATTTACACTGAAAACTCACCCAAATACCTTTGTATTTATTAAAAAAAAATGGGGCTCCTGTGCTTAAGTTAAGCATGGGATCTGTTGTGGCCACAACAAATGGCGACTGGCTAGGAAGAACCAGTTATCTCTGCAACAAAATTTAGCTAGAATGAAATATGTTAGCCACATCACCTTTTCAACCTGAATTTTTCCAAAATTGTTCACAAGAGAGACAATTAATGAGCATGGAACATGAAACTGATAAATCCCCATACATAATCATGTTGAAAATGATGAAAATATGATAAGGGGGTTGAAAAAAAAACCGAGATCCTTCACCTTTATGTAATCATGGAAAGCAGCTTGTGTTGAACCTAGGCACATACTTGAAAATGCTCCTGGATATCCTAATTACACATCACCTTGATTTATCAGGATTTTATTTACATGCAAAATTTGATGAGATTCTTCCCTTTTTTTTTCTTTTTTTTATTAGATCTTTTCTTTTCAAAAGGACTGTGTATATAAGACCACTGCCCTAACTTGGTGATCAGATATAGGCAGTTCCATTCACAGGTAAAATTCAGAAACTGATCAAGCCAGCTCGACAACGAGACTCTTTGTCTTCCAGTTGGAATACTGAAAGCAACTATCATGGCTTGGAGACCATATTTTGATAGTTTCAGTCCAAATAAAACCCATGATCATGGAAGGGATGGCTTGCAATAAGACCCCCTTGTCCTTATATGCACGAGCATTTTAAAAAAAATGAGCAAACCAAATTTTATTAAGTTGAAAATTACAAGGCACTACCACGGCTTGGTGACCATATATTGGTAGCATTACTCACTGATGCTTCACTGATCATGAATGGACCAACCTGTGATAGGATCTTCCAACTCCCAGTAAAACTGAAAGTCATCTTCCAAGTGTGGTAGCTTGATGTGAAGATGTCATTCTGCTTAGCACCTATGAACCTAATGGGCTAGCTTGATAGCAAGACCTCCCACCTTGCAATTTACATTTATTAAGAGGTTTATTATCAAGGTGATTGTAAAAGGATCTAGAGCAGAACAAGTTGGACATGTTATTATGATATGTAACTTGAACCACGAAACATGAGACAATGGAGACTCTGTTATCCTCGAGAACCCAATTAAACAAATAAGACATGTGTAAGATAATGACCATGGTGGAGAGATATCAATTCAGGGTTCTGCAATCATTAGTTGTATGCCATTTGTTGAACAACCTCTGATACATGAAAAAATTGTGGCTGGCAGGCAGTTATAAAACCCAAGCTAAAATTATCACCAAGAGAGAAACTGATCAATAGATATCGCCAACTGTGTCGAGTTTAAAACAAACAACTAAAAACCAAAAACAAACCAATCAGGAAAATAAATAGCAAAACAAACCTATGTACAAGTACATCATCCTGATCAAACAAAATACTTCTTGAGGAGTGAAACATTCACTGGATAAGTGTCCATAGCTCCTTCTAGTGTCTGTAATCGGACAATACCAGGACCAATATTTTTTGTAACAATGAAAGGTCCTAGCCAGAGGCGTTGAAACTTGGTATACTGATTCTTATCTTTGTGTTGTTTGTCCCATCTTAAAACCAAGTCTCCAACCGAAAATTCCCTGCCAAACGAATATTTTTCATCAAACCATCTTTTCACCATCTGCTAGTGATGATATAATTTGTTCTTAGCTGTTTCCCTATCTTCCTCCAGTTTAAGTAGTGTATCAATTCTCTGCTGGAGGGGAGAAGAATCGTCTCCTTGGACAAACTGAGCCAATTGTAGTGAAGGGATGGCAAGATTAGTAGGAAGGACGACTTCTTTTCCATATACTACATAGTAAGAAGAATTTCCAATTGCTGCCTTTGGGGTAATTCGATCTTCCCAAAGAGCATTGTCAAGCTGTGTATGCCAATCTCTATGATGAGAAGCTACACTCTTCTTGAGAATGTTGATCAAATTTTTGTTTGGAGACTCAGCCAAACCATTACCTTGTGGGTAGTAATTGGCAGAAAATTTGAGTTTGATCCCCTTTCAAAAGCATATTCGGTTATGTCAATAGAGGAGAAATAGGATGCATTATCAAAAACTAGGAATTCTGGAGTACCAAATTGTGAGAGTATGTGACTATCTAGGAAAGAAATGATTTGGGAGGCATTACATTGCTTGAGTGGGACTAGCTCCACCCATCTGGTGAAGTAGTCAGTTACTGTGAGAATGTATTTGTGTTGAAGGGATGAAGTGGGATTTATGGGCTCGACAAAATCCAGCCCCCATTGCTAAAATGGAAACTGAACCGTGACGGGTTGCAACGGGAAGGTGGGTTTCTTGAACTTCCCTGTGCATTTATGGCATGGTTCACACCTCCTTACAAAAGCATAAGCATCTTTAAACAACCTAGGCCAGTAATACCCAGCTCTGAGAATCTTATGAGCTATTGTCTCGCCTGAAAAATGACCTCTAGTTGGTCCTGCATGAAATTGGAATAAGATGTCATCAGTTTCATGTTTTTCCAAACACCTAAGAAAAACCCCATCATAGTTTTTCCTAAACAGAACTTCATTAATAAACTGATAAGGTGCAACCTTTAATCTTAAGGCTCTTCATTTTTTAAAGTCCAAGGTTTCAGGAGCAAACCCATTACTCAGGAAAAATTTAATATGGTCATACCATTTTGATGTCAGATATCAATAGCATTTACAGAACCTGTACTAATGTCTTCTTGTTTCCATTCAATTTGTTGCTACTAGGGATCATTAGATTGAGCGGTAAGAAGGCAAAGGCCTTGAACTTTGACAATTTTGGCTGGCCTTATTTCCAAATCATACTCTTGCAGAGCAGTCATCCAGTGGGCTCTTTTTTCTCCCAACTCCTTCTGGACCAACACATTTCTGATAGTAGAATACGGGACAATGACCTTCATCCGATATTTTAAAAAATAAGGCCTGTAATGTTTAACAGACTTGTAGACTGCATAGGCTTTTTTTATCAATTTGCGAATAGTTGAGCTCTGCACCCTTGGAGGTTGAACTCATGAAAGAGATTGGAATCTTTGTATCATTGTCCTGTTTCTGGGTCAAAACAGTTGCATAGGAAAAATCAGTGGCGAAAGTATAGAGAATGAAATCCTTATCAAAATCCAGGGACATGAGGGCAGGAGCTTCAGCAATAGCCTTACGAATTTCTATGAATGCATCCATTTGTTCCTGTGACCAGGTAAACTGTACATCTTTCTTAACTAAATGCTGTAAAGGTTTAACTATCTGAGCAAAATTAGGTACAAACCTGCGTACGAAGTTGATCTTACCCAAGAAGGACTGCATTGCTTTACGCGAACCTGGTAAGCCGATTTTTGAAATCGCATTTGTGCGTTCGGGGTTGATGATCATACCTTCCTTTGAGACGATGAAGCCTAACAACTTTCCCTCTGTGACTGCAAAAATTGATTTCTTGGGGTTCAAGGAAATGCCAAATTTTCTGCAACGTTCGAAAACCTGCTTAAGAGAAAATAAGTGTTCATGTCGTTTTTTTGAAAATATGGTAATATCATCTAAATAAACCATGGAAGAATTATGTGTTAGACCTCGGAAATCTATATCCATAGCTCTCTGAAAAGTGGCTCCTACATTAATCAGACCGAAAGGCATTCGCTTGTAAGCGAAAGTGCCCCAAGGAGTTCTGAAAGCTATCTTTAATCGGTCATCTAGAGCAACCATAACCTGGTTGTACCTTGAAAAACCCTCTAGGAGGGAAAACATTTTCGACCCTGCTACCTTTTGGAGAATTTGTTCCATGGAGGGAACGGGGTAGTTATCCTTTTCTGAGGCCCGATTCAAATTCCTGAAATCTACGCACAATCAGATTACTTTTCTTGCGTACCGGCACCAAATTGGCTATCCACTGTGTATGCCTTACCGAAAAAATAATTTGGGCTGTGAGTAGCTTCTCGAGTTCTTTTTTCACAAAAGGCTCTAAACTGGAATGCATTTTCTGCAGCTTCTGTTGATATGACTTAACTTCTGGCTTCATGGGTATATTATGGTAGATGACGCTAGTGTCAAATGTTTTCAATTCACCATAGGTCCAGGCGAAGACATCTTTATATTCTTTACACAATTTAATGACAGCTCACCTTTCTTCTGGGGTGCAATCAATTCCTAAATTGATCAAACGGGGCTCTTGCTCGGCCCCTAAATTGACTTGCTCGTAATTGAGTGAATATCTCTGTGTTTTGCAATTGGTTTTATGTCTGAACTTGTCTTGCAAATCATAAAACTTATCCAAATTAATCATAGAATTCGGGATGACATTCGAGGAATCAGAAAGAGATTTTTCATGTTCACCCTCGTCTATAGCCGTATCCTAAAATGTGTCCTGGTTTGTTAAAAAATCGAGTATCTGCTGATCATCATCGAATAATTTATAGTTTGTCATGTTATCTGGTATGGAAGACCTATACATCAATTCTATTGAAAATGTTTGAGGAGATAGGCCCTCTGGTGGAATCAATCTGGAAGCTGTATTCGCCAACAAGTCAGCATCAAAATTCTGAGACCTAGGAACTGAATTAATATTGAATGCAATAAAAGAGCTGGTGAGATCTCTTACCAATTTCTGATAATTCAACAAGCGAGGGGATAGGCAATGTATCTTATTCCTTACCTGTTTCACAATAATTTCTAAGTCTCCGAAGCAATGGATGATTGGTACTTTCAAGTCAATAGCCTTTTTTAGTCCTTATATCAGGGCTTCATACTCAGCCACATTGTTAGTACAATCGAACTCTAATCTGCATGCAATCATAGTTTTCGTTCCTCTTCGATATATAAGAACACATCCTGCACTAGCTCCATCTTTAGATTTAGAGCCGTCGAAAAACAATGTCCAAGCAATGGGATCTAATCTAAAATTGGTATTTACATTAAAAATATTATGTACAATTTCTCCTGAGAATGGTACAGAAGTGAGATGAGTCACCTGAGATTCCTTCTGTGCATTCTCCTGTGGCGAAACATCAGCTGATAAATTCCTGAAAAAGGTGTCAAAGGTAAAACTTTCAATGTGCATGTCGAAATAACCCACAAGCTCACTTGCATCATTCAAATCTGTAACTGTCTGTTTCATAAAAGGTTCCCTGTTTATCTTGATTTTGTTTGGATGACCATTGTAGGGTAACCACAAATGGGACCAATCAGTGGCAAAATAACCTTTTATATTTTCTGACCAGTCTCTACTAAGCCACATACCATATGCTTCTGGAATATCAACAATGACTATATCAATTGTTTGATGGAATCGAGGATCAACTGATAATGTAATTAAAACATTTCTGAGCCTTCCTACCACTCTAACTTTTGATCTGTCAAGTTGTACTATCTGATTGGGGAAATGTTCCCATGTGGCATTCAACTTTCTGCAGACAGAAAGGGGCATCACATTTGATGAGGCACCAGAATCTATCATGCAGTTATGTACGTTTCGGTTGAAAATCTCAAAGGTAAGTAAAAAAGGTGGTGTCCTCTTGCTGCCAGACTTTTGATCATCTGGTTTAGTGAAAGAGTCAAGGTTATTATTCCGCAATTCTCTTGGCTGTTTAACCACCATAATTTTGGGTAAGGTATCCCTCATAGAAGGGATTTTCAACAATTCAGACAAAGAGATGTTTGCCTTTACTCTTTTAAGATCTTCAACTAAATTGTACTCCATCTCAGGGATGATTGTATCCTTGTGGGGGATAGTCTTTCCTTTATTAGGAATAGGTGCAGAGGATGAGGGCTCCTAAGGGGGTTGAGGTTTAGACCTTGTGTTATAAGGATGTTGGACATTAAACACAATCTCAGGTTCTTCTTCTTCTCCACACATAGGAATCTCTGAAAAGTAAGTTACAGTGTTGGTTTGTGGATCCTCATGCTCATTTTCTTCTTGCTTAGGGGGTTGTGGATCAAGAATAGTTTGATCGTTAGGGACTTCAGGGGTGTTCTGAGATTCTACTGCTAAGGCTCTAAAGATACAACAAATTTCTTCATTCGCGAGGCCTTTTGTTGGATTAGGAGGTGGTGGATTTACTGGAGGTTGATAAGGTCTCCTAAAAGGTGGCCTCACAAAACCTCTATTCTGGTTTTGATTTTCATTGTTGGTTCTTTTCAAATCTACCATCTCGTTTGACATTTTCTGGATTAGCTTTTTCATGTCAATTATGTCAAACGGATCCTTGCTTTGTGTAGTGGGTTGTCACTCTTCTTCCTGGAAGTTGAAGGCTGTTCATTTGCGATCTTTGGATTGTACTTAAGACACAAAATTTCCTTCTCAACTTGTATTGCTTCAGGAAACACTTCCACCAAGGTCTCCTTTTGTGCTTGTTTCACCCACATTGAAATTGAAGGAGGTAGGCCCTTTTCATAGTAGGCTATCAACAATTCTTCAGCAGGAAGAAGATTGATAGGAATTCTATTCTTTAAGTATGAGAACCTTTGGTTGAAATATTTAACCCTTTCTTTCCCTTTAATTTTCATGGAATATAATTCCAGAACAAGATCCTGTGGTGTTTTGTCATCTCCAAACTTTTGGATGAATAATTTCTCAAACTCATCCCAAGAAACAATAGACCTTGGTGGCAGGGCAAAATACCATGTAGCTGCTTTTCCTTCAAAAGTATAAGGAAAGAGTTTGCATACCACATCTTCGTAAATGACACTTCTAAGCCTAATAGCCTGCATGAAGGTTTTAACGTGGTCCAGGGTAGGTGATTTGTCATCTGGGTTAAACTTGGGTAACCATTTCTTAGGGTTTTGGGGTAGTCTATGTTGGTCTCCAAGTACGCATATTGCATCTTGGTCAAGCCAAGGTCTGTTTTGTCCTTCTGTAGCCATCGGTGGTTCTTCCTCTTCTTCTTTTGATGAAGAGCTTGAAGAATGTTCACTATCTGAGGAAGAGGATGAAGGAGGAGATGGTGGTGGTCCACCAGTCTCAAGTTTTGGCTGATCTTGTGTTTCCTAAAAAAGTTTGCCAAGGCTGTACTCAAGGGAACCTGATTGACCAATCGCTTCTTTATTTTGAGGTTGTGGATTATCTGTTTCCTGATGTTCAATATTGTGATCAGTTATATGTTGGATAGTTGGTTCACTGATTTGTGAAACTATGTCTTGCTGAAGTTCTTGATTACTGGTATGCAGAAAGTTTTGTAGGTTGATCGCTGCAAAACTACATTCTCGTTGATCAGCAAGTCTTTGTTCTGCCCTAGCAACCCTACTGGCTGATGTTTTCAATATCTTCTCCAGTGAGAGTGTTCCCCTGGTAGGTGATACAATAAAGATATTCTCTCTTTTTTCCTGTTGTGCTGCAGATACAACAGGTGCAAAAATTTGTGGAGCAGGTATAACAGGGGCGATCGTGGGTTGTGGTTTTGTTGGTTGTTAAGATGTTGAAGCCCTTGATTGGCTTTGAGTTTGAACCGTTGAATTATTTGCTGGAGGAGGTTTCTTAGTGGCTTGTTTAGGCATGTTGTACTATTGGCCCTCTTTCTAGCACCATTTGTTGATGCCTCAGTTGTGCATGTTAGATGCAAAGGTGCTGGAATGTTCCAAGACACTCAACGTAGGAAGAAAACCCAAGTTGAAAGGCTTCAAAGTACCCTGCTCAAGGGAAATTCTATCCCCAACCTATTTGGTGTGGTGATCCCCCACAGATATTAGGCCTCCGCTGGCACTCTAAGAGTAGAATGAGTTGACCTATGAGATTAGTTTTCCAGTCAAGGAAAACCAATGTGTGGATATGGTAAAACAAAGCTAACCTAACCTATTTTAGAAAAAGGAAACTAGTCTAAGTCAGTCCTGTTCTAAAATGAAAGCTTGATCTTGTGTAGATTTAACCTTGAGGTGTGATAAATAAGTAAATTACAACCTTTCACATAAATGCTTATAATTGTTTCACTTATTTACTTAAATCAAAATCCATTAACGAAAATTAAAAGGTAATAATTCAAGTACTTAAGCCAGTTCAAGATAAATCTGTAATCACTTTGCTAATTGAAAAATTAACAATAATTATTGTGTTATGAATCACTTGCAGAAATCGATAAAGAAAATATTTAAATTGAAAAAACTCAATTAAACACTTTTCAGCATAAATCAATCATACAGGGAAACCAATATAACAGAACCATACATTGAAACATATGCAAAAGATATCATGCACTGTAGATGACAATCTGAAGTACACAATCAGAAATTCTGAAATAAACTTGAAGAATAACAAGAGATAGATCAAAAGATTACTTTATTGTATTAAAAGAGGTCTTGTACAAAAATTACGAAATGCTCTGCTACACAGAGTATCTCCAGTCCAATCTCCTGCTGATTTGCAACTCCAAAATTACCAACCCCTAACTCCGAGAGGTATCCTTCTTTAAATAATTACAACAGAGTGCCAAAATAGAGATCCCTAGAAAACAGAGATTACAAAATCGGATCCAACTATTGATCCAAGAAATCTTGCCATTTCTCATAAATGTCTAACAATTCATCTAAGTTTGGGAAATTGACAGATTCTAAAGATAACTGAGCATTGCACACGTTACTCTCCATGTCATGTTTTTCCAACTTGTGCCAAGTGCGAAGATACATGTGAATCTTGCCCTCCATGAGGACCGGTTCTCTAACTACTCGTCCTTCAACACTGGTTTTTCGATATTGATTGCTTAATCAAAAAGATGCTTGTGACACAACAAGAATTCAATCCCGACTTGCTGGTTATTGGCATCAGGTGGTTTGGCTTGTAAAGAATCTTCCATGGGGACTCCTGAGTCAGGAATTACACTTTCAAAAATGGAAAAATCCAGTAAAGGAAGCACTTCAGGAGGAGTCGAAAAAACATCAGGCTCTTGGTTGATTATAAAATATCGTATAACATCATCGTCACAATCAGTTAGCTCCTCAGGAACCCTCTTCTCTTTGTCATTAAGAAAATGCATGTAGACAGACAGAGCTTCAGAATCTTCTTCCCCACTATCACTGCTTAAATCAGGAATACATGTATCAAAAGGTGGTGACAAAGGTTTTTTGATATAGCAGTGGATAGAGATCTTCATCTTAAAAACTGGGATCGAAGGATTCATTACCTGTTTGCATGTTACTCATATCAGATACGTTCAGGAGGAAACTTAGCAAAATTATCATACAAAACTTTCTTCTTGAAGGACACAAAGGATGTGCTAGAGGTTTCATGCTCGTTGCTAATTTAAGGCCGACTAATAAGATGACAATAATTAGGCAGGATAAATTGAAATGATTAAAATTATACAACCGATCTACTGTAATTATCTCAAATGTAATGAAATGAGCCCAGATGTGCGATAATTAGATCAAAACCTATGCGAAAGTACAAATTCAATTACGACTCGCATGGCTTAAATTGCTTTTACGACCTCGTTATTACAAGCAATTTCACATCAGCATTTATGACTTTGGATTTATGACAAAATAGAAATTATGGCTTGAAAAAGAGACTGCGAAGTGACTGAAAAAGAAATGTGATTACGCAGACCGACAATTTTTTCATACTTATCAAACCAAAATCAAATGACCAGATTTAACAAAAATAAATGGAAGGGTCTTGCAGACCGAAATAAACATTGGGCATAAAAATCTCAAGGAGTAGAAACGAATAACAAAGAGTCACCAAAGCGAAACGAGACTGTCAAACACCGAGGGTAGAAGAGATAGTAATCTAGCTAGAGGCAAAGGAATATCAGTTCCAAATGTTCTCTGGTAGGAATCAACAGTAAAATTTTCATCATGACGAGATAATTCTTTGAATGAGAAATGTGAAACTAAAATAAAAAAACCCTATTAAAAGACAAATTAAACGACACCCGTGTGATCAAAACAGACGGACGGCTGAGATCAACTGAAGCAGGATGTGTTAGGATATCTCATCATTCACTTATGTACTTTGCATGCATGCATTGCATGCTGCCTAGTCATTAGTATGGTACCTCCAACACCTAGTCCCTAGTCTCCTAGCACTCAGGAGCTACTTTCCACTCATATTTAGCCCTCCTAGCCTGTCATGCGCCTAGTTCTCACCTTTCATTGAAGAAGGGCACCTTTCTCACCTACCAGTCCAGTTTACTTTAGTTAGCCACTAGTCTTTCCTTGATTTGAGGCTAGAATGACTCCTCATTGCTGTTATCACTCCGATTGACCTCCGATGAGACATGACTACCTATTCTGAGTGCAATTAACTCCTCATGCGCCCTCCATTGAGCCTCCATCCCTACATTAGTGCCACTTACCATTAATTACACTTATTACACTCAGTTAGACTCAGTTAGACACCTGTCTGACAATGACTTGTGCATTGATGACCACCATTGATTGATGATGAGGACTCTTAGTTGGAGCCAAGCTACACCATGCAGTATATTCGAATGACCTCCTTGGATAATTCGAATTGCTCACTCATTGTGACAATATTGTATTGTAATTATTCACCCTCATTGGCATATTGAGTACTGATGCATGTTTTGCACAGTTTTACACCATTTTTCTGAGTTTCATCTATTGTGATTGATTTACTTATTCATTAGATCTATTGTGACTAATTTTACAGGATGCGGGGTTTAGTTTTATTTATTAAGTTTATTCAAGGATCCTGTAAGCCAAAACCCGACAGTGCAGATTGCAGGTCGCGAGATTGATCAAATCACAAAATGGAAAACCCATTCCTGAAAGCCACATCCCAAAATTGCGGGTTGCGGGTTTCATGCGAAAATCTTACTCACAAAAACTTGTTAAGGGATCCCGAAAGCCGCAACCCGACAATTGTGGGTTGCAGGTTGCAGGGTTACGCAAACGACAAGATGGAAAAGGGATCCTGAAAGCCGAAAGCTGCAACCATCGGGTTGCGGGTTTCGGGTTCACCAAAATATAAAACTTAAAAACAAGGTCCCGCAACCCAAAATTGTGGGTTGCGGGTTTTGGGACTCCTAATTGTCGGGTTTCGGGTTGATAGAAACCAAAGGTAAAATACTCAAAATTTGAGGAAAATTACAAACCAGACAGGTGAAGATCATCTGGAAAGAGAAAAACACGCAGAACAAAAGCATGGGTAAGAGATCTAAGCATACCAAAACCAAATACTCATATTTACACTGAAAACTCACCCAAATACCTTTGTATTTATTAAAAAAAAAAAAAATGGGGCTCTTGTGCTTAAGTTAAGCATGGGATCTATTGTGGCCACAACAAGCTGGAAAAATCTCATCTCCTGAGAGTCCAGACAACGTGAGAAGAGGTGGTGTACTACGAGGGAAAGATGGAGTCAACAATGGAGGATTACAAGATGGTGGAAAGTGTGAACATTTCCCACACAGGGAACTCGATGATAACGCTATTCAAATTTGGCGAAGTTGCGATGCATCACACGAGAACCAACATGAAAGAATCATGGATGATAAAGGAAACTACCTTCAATGTCCAAGGGATCTCGTTGGATTGATTTCTACCTTCGACCGATCTCAAAGATCAAAATCCATTTAGTGAAGCTTGTGATCTCAGTGTTGAGGACAAAGGGAGGTCTCTCATGTATTCCAATGGCGGTAGCTGAAATGAAAGAGTTGCAATGCTCGACAGTTACATTAACACATTCGATGTCTGAAAAAAAAGTGCCAAATGAAATTCAATCACAATTCACTAATTACAGCCATCATGAAGGACCATAAGTGCCTATGCTACTGGTTATCATCGTAAATTTATATTCAAATCAGTTTGAAATCTGCTTGAATATGTGTACAATCAGAGATCTAACTCTAATTGCATATATATTAAAGAAACAATTGTATTGGCATTGTGAATCAAAATTCATTGCCTGCTCTGAAATGTTGTTTTGTCAATATGATTTTATTTTATGAATTAATATTAATTCAAGATGAATTTGTAGAAATAAAAATGTAGCTTGGGATTTTGGAGGGTTAGCTAACACAAAATTATTATACATATCCTCTATGATGATCATGAGTACATGTGATTTGTATTGAGATGGAGCAATTCCATCCATTGTTTTATAACATTTGTACTCAAACCCATCGAACATAGCTTCTGGGAGTTGGCCTGGACTGAGGTAGGATTCATTCCTCGTCAATCTTTGAAACTTATATAAACAATTTATGGGTTACGTTTCTTAGTTTTAACCCCCGAGATGGTTTTTATACAGTATAAATTTGTTTGTCAAAAACAAATTCTGAAATAATCCAAGTACTTGTGGCAGCATTTATGTATCCTTTAGATGTTTTCTAATAATTAACTTGTGACAAAGCTGCAACATGTTCTGTGACACTTGCTACAATTACTCTGTGACAATTGTTGCACTATTGTGACATTGGACGAGATAATTATAAACCTTAATTGATAACTTGTTGAAATCTATGAAGGGAGGTGTGATGATACAATTGTAATTTGAGGAATCATATTTATCAGCCATTGATATTAATGTTAACAGTTTGAAAACATTTACGAATCATATTCGTAAATCTAAATGTAATTACGAGAAGGCAACAGAGCGAAGTCATCTAGAAAAAAGTATGGTTGAAATTAAAAGTAAAAATAATGGAACTCTTATCCTTGGATTTAGATTTTGTATTTCTTATAAGTTCATCCTTTATGTCAAGGATTGAGGGGTTACTATGAATGGAATTAAATGGACTTATAGAATGTATATGATGGTTATAATCTTTGTAAAAAATATGGTGACAACATATTCTTGGTAGGCATAAGAGAATTAAATTGACTTATGGAATGTTGAGGATGGTCCCTATTTTATCACAAAATGAGTGACTCATCTTCGTACAAACCTGGTCACAACATCTTCTGAATAATTATTCATGCAAAAGCATTATGTTGAAACTGGCCCTAGCCTCCATACTTCTGAAACGGAAAAAAAAACATATCTAAATACCTATCAAATTTGTAGTATACAAGTCCTACCCATATTCAGCTTCTGATATTTTTCCTTGTGTAATGCCCCTTCTTTAAAATTTTATTAAAATGCCCAAATTTTTCACTTTTTCCCCAATTTCGAACGAACCTTGACTAGTTTTGATGCCTAGGTCTCCAATTTGCCCCAAATGCTCCCAAATATTCTGAGAAGGTATATGACTGATAATAGGACTTGGTTATGATGTTCAGGGATGATATATTACCACCAAAATACCTCTGCAAACTCCTTTAAAATTCTGGATAAAGTATGTAATTTTACTAGCAATTTGAGGTTCAAATCCCCCCAGGGTAATGACTGAAATTGGCTTTCCAAATGCCTCTAAACCCACTCGAATTTATGAACAGAGGTAGGGGATGTATTAGGGATTTTATTAAGGTATCATATGAACCATTAATCAGTTATTAAGTCTATTCTAACCTCCCCACAAACAGCTGCAAAAACCACTAATTCAACCCTTGGGGAAATGACACCAAATCTTCTCCAAATGTAAATAAACTGAGTAAAATGACCTCAAATGCTTAAGTGTTGAACATGAAACTTGTAAAAATCATCCATGGAATTCCATTAATCATAAATTTATCATAGAAATAATATTTTATTTGAAATCTTCAGCATTACAAAGGCATACATCAATAGAGTGGGGAAATGGTCATTGTTTGCTCATTAATAATCATTTTTAATTACAACCACTTGGTATTTCGACCTGAAACTTTCTGAAGATGAATAAAATAGTATATTAAGCTTATTACAATTAGAAATACATCATGAGAAGCTCTCCCAAGGAGTACAATATCTCACCAAAAACGCCCTCCCTCAAGGAGCAAGAATATGCCTTCAAAACTGGAAATGGTTGAGAGAAAGTGTTGCAATAAAAAAAACCACGAGCTTCCCTGTAGATGATACCTGCAAATAAAAAATCTATTAAATATCCATGAAATACCTGAGTGGCCTCTCCAAACACCAACTTGGATGGGAATCTTTCACCCTCGAAATTGGCTAAGGCAAGAAACTAGTCATCCACTAGCTCTCTCTTCACAAATGCAATTGTTCTCAAATGATAACAAAAAATTCTCTTGGTTTATCCCTATATTTCATAAACATCCTTATCCTTCTAAGGTTCCAAATCCACCAATATACTCACTCTAATTCAAATTACGGAAAGGGCTCAAGATTTGCCATGTGTCCTACGTTTCCTAGCCTTCCACCTTCCACCAATTCGAGTGGGGGTCTCTTTGGCTTCTCCAACTCCCATGAGCGCCCTCTTGGATCCTATTTTTGGGGCTAACATATCATAATGGTTAGATGTCAGAGGTCATATCTACAATTTGTCATATATTTCATAGATGCTCCATCATTGTTGTCATAGGGGTTAGGGAATCTAGCCCAAGTGTCCACAAGCTTCCAATTTGACTCTTCCTCTTCCATGGAGGTTACCAATCCATCCCAATTCGACCTAATATGCTCAATGCCATGTGTATGACTTACCAACTCACCCAAGAGTGTTCACCTTATCATGAATTAAAATTGGCAAGAGAGAGATGCCATGTGTCCTTGAAAAATCAAGCTAGTGTGGGTCCCACATCCTCCATATGTCTTCAAAACCACTTGCCACCTAGAATTTCTCTTGAATTTATTTATTAAACCTATTTATTAAATACTTGAAACCTTCTAATTTCTAAACATCATTTATTAGCTTCCTTATTACACTTCCACATGTGCCCATCCAAACTAGGAAACTAGTAGGATTGATGGGATTGTCTTACTATGCAATTATTTGAATGGGGACATTACAGTCCTCCTTGTTGGGTTCTAATCTAATGTTGTAAATTAGATTTTAAATTTAAAATGTCAATCCGGAATTGTAAAATTAGAAGCATATCCAAAATATATGGATTAGGTCTAGTCTAGGTTGAAGTACATTATGCTTTTGGAAATGAATCTAAAACTACTTAGCTTTTGGAAATGAATCTAAAACTATTTAAATACTGTAAACTACAAAATGCAAAAACTCCCTTACAAAAGTGTACTCATTCGAATCCTTTAATTTATCAACACTTAAATATTTGAAATAAAAAAATCATAAAATTAAACTGTAACATTAAAACTCTGTTGTTGAGTGCAGGAATACGTTGAGTTCTTTTACAAGAAGTCAATTCACAAGGTATTTGAATTCCTCAATAGTTCAGTGTATATTCTAATGAAAGGTAAAACTGAAAACAACCTACAGCGATTGATCAATCAAACATAAACACTTAACCCTGTTTTGTGGTAAAACCCTACTTGTAGCATATGAAATCGAATTTGATTTTAAAACACAGATTGATAACTCAATTGAATTGTACAGGAAACTTTAAAACACATACCAATACATATCAATAAGGAAATTGGGTGTGCAGGTTCGGTAGAGGGGCCCCTCCACTACTTCACTCACACACGCGGGAAGAATCACAGAGCTCTCAAAACTAAAATCGCTTTCGAAACATAAGAATGAACAAACACAAAGATATTTGAAGTTTGAAGTCTTTATTTCTTCTACATAAGTTCACCATCACCGGATCGAAATTACAACTCGAATTCAAATACTTATACAAATTGTTTGAAAACTAAAAACGTTACAATCCTAGTGATTAATAATGGCATTCCCCTAATATTTCTACTATCCTCAAGATTGTTCTTCAGATCCATAAAAATAGACCAGATCGATACAAAATCGAAACTGTCCCTGTTTGTGTGCTAAGTGGCAGTGCTGGAAGATTGCTTTGACTAGTGTTGACTCGCCACTTGGAGAACCTGTTTTATGAACTTGTTAGAAATTCATCCATCCTTGGACATCGAGGATCCTTCTCTATCTTTAGTTTGTGCCCAGCTGGCCTGCAAGTATCCAATCTCGGAGCAATTACGGGAAGTCAGTTAATCCTGTAATTTAATTAAAATCTCAATTTAAATACTTTAAAAATTGCATAATTCAATTTATTTAAGAGCAACAACAATTTATACCTTTGATAATCGAATTTCAAGGTTCTATGGATGAAAATGAGGATTTATGGAAAAATATGAAGGATAATGGGGATAGCTAAAGGATTTATAAGGAAAAATAGGTATTAAAATAGTGACCAACATCTCCCTCAAGAGGAAGCTATTGCATGTCCTCATGCACAAAACTGTTTCCAAAACTGAATCTGCATATTCCCATGCACAAAATTGTTGTTGTGTTGCTGCTACTAATCATCTGACATATCTCCAGTCTGTGATGATGCATCTAAACTAGCTCGAGCTACATAAAGGACCCTCAATCTCTGATATTTTTCCTTGAAAGTTTTCTTTTGCTGATACCATTTGTATGAATGTTTAGAGATTTTCATCTTTTGAACTTGAAGCTTTCTATTTTTCTCCTTTAATTTCTCATTCTCTAGCTCTTATTCCTTCACCTTCAATTTTAAGTTCTCAATCTTTTTTCTATTCTTGGAAGATTTCTTATTTTTCATCTCTATTGAAGGTTGCTCAGAGATAGTGTCCATTCCAACTTCCTCTTCTTCATTATCCTGCCCTGAATACTCTTTTCTTTCTTTTTCTGTGACTTGCTGCTCAAATACAGGAGAAATGATGGTTGCATCCTCATTACCTTGCTCTTCTCTGTTAGTTAGAGTCTTAGAAATTGTTTGAACATCTATCTCCTGTCACATACCCACCCATCCATACAAGGCAAGGGAGGGAACATGATGCCAATCTATGGGGCTTTTCATAAAAACTCAGCCCATTCATTAGATTCATACAATTAAAAAAACCATTGTGTGTAGATGCAACTTGTCATGTACCCACCTACTGACCCAATGCAAGGCAGGAAACATGATGCCAATACTCAGGGCTTTCACATGATCTCAGCCCATTGTTAGATTCATATAAATAATAAATGGGTGTGCATATGTAAAACAATCAATTATGCACAGCGGAAACAACATCCACACACTCTTCATATGCATTCAACATATCAATTTCAGTCATTAATAAAACATTTCAGAAGTAAATACATAGACATAAACACTTATCTTCATTTCAATTGTCCCAAGCAACTAGCGATGTCGCTGCAACGTTCCACCCAACCATAGGCTCTTCGACAGCTTATACTGAGTCCGTCCGAAGGCCACCCCCGAGCTGGGCATGATTCTCAAAAGGAAAAAGGGGATATTCACGTTCACACACAGTCTATTAACCATTTTATTTTAGCCAAGCCAGTCTAACTGGGTTTATCAGGCTACACTTGCACAATGGATGCTTATTCCCAAGCTCAAGCCAGAACAGGGATTACCCATCACCCATACCCATTATACTCTTCTCTCACACATCATGCACAAACAGGGGCAGGGATAAACTGTAGGAATTACAAATGAGATGGCCATGGGTTTTCCCAAAAACATTCCCAACCAAAAATGGATTATAGGATGGGGCAAACAACCACAAGGAGGAAAACGATTTCTTCCCCAATATCTCAGCCTTCAACAACCCAAAACGGCCTCTATTGAACCCCCATTCGATTTCCATCCTTCCCCCACTGGTATACAACACGAAAATGCCCTTCTCTACAGGGAGAATGAGGAAAAATGAAGCAGACCTACCTAGAAAACGCCCAAGTGGTTCTAAACTCGTGAGGGAGAAAAAATGATGGATGCCTAATGGCTTGGGGAAGAAATTCATGGCTCTTTCTTGCCCAAGGAGACAAAAAACGTTTTTCCATGAAGGGTGGCTTGCCCATACCCGAATTTGGACAGCCATACCTCTCCATTCCCAAGGCATTAACTCCCTCAACCCACTCTTGGGAGAAATCAATGGTTGGGTACAAAAGTCAACATGGGTAGTTGTGGGTTTGATGGGTTCTCTCATTGACACTTGGCTTGACTCTAGTGGCTCAAGGGTTTGAATGTTTTTTTTCCCTCCCAATTCCTTGTGAAATCATGCCCCATCTCTTTGTTGCATTACATAGCTAGTTGTGGGTATTTTTATTAAAATGCATATTACATGATATTTGAATTTCCACTGTGCATTGCTAGCATGCAAACCATATGCATCACGAAATCGATGGCGCGGCCTTGGCCTTGAGCTCCTCACCATGATTTCATAACAAGATTACATCATTTATAATGTTAATACCATGGGGCCAAACTAGGGACATTACATTCCCCTCCCCTTGGAATAACACCGTCCTCGGTGTTTCAACACTTCGGACTATATACCCACTTTACACATGATTCATAATTCACAGATGGTGGCAGGTCTGTCCTGCAATTCGTCTCCTTACTTTGACCTTTCACGATCAAGTCCTTTGGCTTCCACAAGCTGCTCCTGCTAGCTTTGGTCTTCCAGCTCCACAAGTGGGCATTGCTCCAGAGCAATCCCTTCCATTTGTTTATCTTCCAGCTGATCTACAAGTCTGGAATTTCATGGATGCCATCTTTCTTGTTGTCCCGGCAACTATCTGTGAGACTTATCATGGCAATTCCTGCTAGGACAAGCATAACACAATAATAAAATTAGTCAATTATTTTCCTAATTGACTTAGAACGTCCATGCTTTACTCATGAGACTTCCACACATTTCATGCTTTCCCACACACACATGAACTCACTCATGTTCATCCTTTCACAAGAAAATAACTATTTCAGCATTCACAATTCATTTCAAGCAATGAAACACAATTTGGTTTCATTTATGACATGCACTCAACAATCCTTTGTTTCTAAGATGCATCAGTCAAAGAAAAAGAAGAGTAAGAGTTTTCCCCCTCTTAGTCTTGTTCCAATCCGGAGCCACACCATCACTGGTGGTTCTATGCTCCTTGGCCTCTTTCACTTCAATGTGAATGCTTGACTTGCCCTTTCTTGGCTATGACACTTTAGTGTCTAAGGTCTGTCTAATGCCTTTCAACTAGGGATCCCTTCCCCATTGTTGCTTACAGAACCTTTGGCTGCTAGCACCCACACAGTCCCACTAGCACCATCTTTTATTACTGCTCATACTGAGCTCCTTAGTACAGTCATATGTCCACATGCATCCTCCAGATGCTTTCATAGTCCTTGCTTCCAGCAATACCTACACTCAAACATTGAGTCAATTCACATGTTTAGTGTATTTTCCTAGGGTTTATTTCCAAATGAGAATTTAAGAAAATCATAATTAAATCATATACACATGTATATTCATAAGCAGAGTTGCAAGATAACCAAATACTTATCTTTATAGGATGTCTTCACTTTATCCCACAGGATCCTTCTTCGCTTTCCAAGCATTGGATTTCCCGTGGATATAACAATGAATGTTGGGCCAGCACGCAGGCTACTCCACAACCATTCGAACAGGCAATGCCAGGCCACTACGCTGACTGGTTTTATCAATTGTTTAAGGGAATGTTTGGCCAGCACGTCGGCTGCTCTAAAACATCAAGTGGCTAATGTTCCCATCAACTATTCTCTGAATTTACCGAGAATTTTATAGCTCCGACCAGTTACTCTCTGGCTTCACCAAGCATTTATAGCTCTCATCCAGTTACTCTCTGGTTTTACCAAGTATTTATAGCTCTTTCAGGGCCCTTGTTTCCTGTAATGGCCAAGGTTTCCAACAAAGAAACAACAGTGTATTAGCTTGGTCGCAATAAGACTTGGACCTGAAATCTTCATTATTCCAAACAAGAATTAAATGAAAATGAATACTTATCTGTATTGTGCGTTTCCTCGCTACTCCATAGGTTTCCTTCTCTGCTTTACAAGCCTTGGATCACCTGTGGGGTGGATGCTTGGCCAACACACATGCTGCTCCACAACATCATCCGAATAGGCAATGCCAAGCCAGTGCGCCGACTAGGTTTATCAGGCATCCCAAAAAAAAATCAATATGCTAAGCCAGTACGCCGACTGGGTTTATCAAGCATTTCAAAATCAGTATGCTAAGCCAATACGCCGACTGGGTTTATCAAGATTTTCAAAAACCAGTATGCTAAGCCAGTACGCCGACTGGGTTTATCAAGCATTTCAAAAATCAGTATGCTAAGCCAGTATGCCGACTGGGTTTATCAAGCATACAATAAACATTTCCAAGCCAATTATCCGATTGGGTTTGTCAGGAAATAACACCCTTCACCATTATCTCCATAACATGCAAGTAACCAATGCCAAGCCAGTACACCGACTGGGTTTGTCAGGAATTAATTCAACAACATGCCAAGCCAGTACACCGACTGGGTTTATCAGGCATCCAGCAACCTTTCGCCACAACTCCCAAATAACCAATGCCAAGCCAGTACGCTGACTGGGTTTAGCAGGCATACAACAACTATTGCCAAGCCAGTACATCGACTAGGTTTATCAGGAAATATGAACAACATAATATGATTATGTGGCTCCTTCTCTTATGCAACCAGTGGTTCCCTCCAGGAACTCCATAGGTGACTCTCTTGACTGCAAGCTAGCATGGCCTCACAATACCCACTCACACTACACAAGGATGATACCCCTTTTCTGCAACACAGCTCCTCGGGCCTATCCATCCCTTCTAGTGTCCTTTAGTGTGAGCGTAGAAAGGTTACCACTGCCCATACAGTCCTCTTGAGCACCCTTTCTTCACTTTGCCTCTTACGTGCAACACCAAGTTGCATTTGTGTAAGCTGTTAGCACAAGAAGGATAAGCAGGCTCATCAGTATTGCTGCCCAAAAATTGTAATCATGTTTCATTTCATTCACTATCAAGTATTGAAACACCAGGAATGCGTCCATTCCCTTAGGGTGTAGTCAATATTGAAAACCCTACCATGACCTAGCACCAGAAAAGGTGTGCACCCCCTTTCTGATGTGCGCCATGTAGGTCCTAATCATACTCAAGCAATCTGGAACAATAATGAAATAATAAAACGTGCTCTGCATATTAAATCTAATAATTTAGACATGCATGTTCTTGTCTAGGGTCATAGAATACTCATTCATTTTGAATATGTGTCTCACATGCCTTATGGGCATAGCTTTACCATCTCACTTTCATGGTTTACCGACATGCAGTTTGGATGAGACATTATCAATGGCGTTTCACCCGAAACCCATTTCCAGAGCATGGGGTCTTTCCCATTTGGTTTGGCTTCTGCAGGCCATCGCACATGGTCTTCCTGCAATGTGTCATCCTGGCACACTTTATCAAATAGCCAAACAGTCAACAACATTTAGCAATACTTCAAATATGATTGTTCCATAACCAATCAATAGCATTACTAATTAAATTCAATATGAATTTACAATTCTGTCTCCTACAGAAATTGATTTGCTTAGCAATGAGTCTCTCCTCATATTGTTTGGCTCTTGTAAGTGGCATCACTCTTCCCATTATGGTTTCACCCTTGCTACCATACCTGAACATCCACCTACAGCATCTCCTCCTGACACAATTCTATATAAGCCAAACAATCATTAGCAATTATAAGCAAATTCTCAAATCTGAAATTTGTAACTCTGTTTTCCTACAGAAATTAGATTTGCAACTATGAGACTATTCTCATAAACTTAAACTAGACAATTTTTGGATTCATTTCATGCGTAAATTTACAACCA
This sequence comes from Larix kaempferi, assembly GCA_027924585.1. Classification (NCBI taxonomy): domain Eukaryota; kingdom Viridiplantae; phylum Streptophyta; class Pinopsida; order Pinales; family Pinaceae; genus Larix; species Larix kaempferi. The sequence continues at coordinate 986,466 of BSBM01000338.1, read as the reverse complement.
AGAGAACCTTCTCATAACCTTTGGCCTTTGCACATGGTAGATCCCGGTCTTTACTATGGACTTATCCTCATTTCCATACGCAAGACTTTTCTACCTGAAAACTGGAACTTCAATCAGCCAAACACGTTGTGAGTATCTATGCACATAATCATTCATTGCCATAACAGTCACTGAAGTGATCTCAGAATTATAATACTCAATAATTCAAACACCTTCAACTGTTTAACATTTGAAATGCAATGAACTATATATACATTTATGTATATGCATCATTATCACAATAGAATTTCAAGACATAGTCACACTATCCATGCAACATAAATAAATTGTAAATACTCATTATTTCACAGTCATATCATTCATATAACTTTGTCCTTCCATAGAGCATTCTAGCAGCCCATCGATCATGATTGGGCTCTTCATGCACTTAATATTCTGCATTCATAACAGCCCATGAAATGATCATAGAATTATCATCAATTCATCATTTCATTCATTATTTATTTTGCAATAACATATGCATCATCCCTATGCATTCATACAATGCATCACAAGATTTATAAAATCTTTTAATGCACATCTACTCAATGCTACCTTGCATTGTTTCATGAGTACTATGCATTCAAGCATATTATGATCGAAACATGACTATCTCATATAACTTGTATTATCATAATCAGGACCACCAGTCCTCACTTGCTTTGATTATTAAGCACATAACTAACATACACATGGCATGACATAAATTTATATGAATGCATTGAGATTTCTAAACAGTCATAGGGTGTAAGGATCATTTCCTTCACTTACCCACACCTCACCAAACTTGGTAGGTTAACAGTCCCAATCGGTATTCAATAGCACATGCAAACTAACTCAACATAGCTCAAACATAGTTGAAGAGATCTTACCAAATTTCCTTTCAACATTCATGCAATTAGGCTCCAATAATCATTACCTGCATGGTTACCATTAACATCGCCTGATGTTACCTGATCGGTTGGCCTCTTACCAAGGCTGTTTAGTCCTTTTGCCAACTTTATGATCATAGATTTGTTGCACCATCATTTTTGCACAAGGTTGTTGGCTTCATGCAACAACATCCTCAGCACATTTAGCCATGCTCTTTGTTATCTTTGGTCCTACAACCAATACCAACATCAAGAGTGATTATCGACCACAATATTCTTCATTAGTGGTTCATTGCATATGTAGACTTCATTATTTTACCAATATGCAATATCCATTCATGCACAAGCATTTCCATATGCACTATGCAATGTTTGTTAAGATGCCATCTAGTGCACATACATCTATGTAATCCCTTACATTTTTAACATTTTTATGCCATATGACAATTTCATAATTATAAGTACGATAACAAATAGGGGTTTAAAGAATTCTTCCCTTTTCGATCCCTCATTGCAACATGGAATTCCTCTTCCATATCATGCAATTGTAAGAATTGCCCATATTGACAACAAAATTTGTTTGTCAAAATAGCCGCTGGCACTCTTCTGCACTAAATATCTATGATATATGTAGACCTCATTCAAACTCTGGTCATGCATCATTGTTCCCTGCTGGACAAGCTTTCCAATGCCCGTCTTCATGCTCCATTCCGACATCGGGTGCGGAAACTGCATCTCTTCAAAAATGACAACTTTCACTCCAATTCTACACATTTTACACAGTTGCATTTTGGTCCAGAATGCCAACTTTAGCCACCTGTGGGAGGAAATACATGAAGAATCACAACAGCTTATCTATCCGGTGAAGTTAGTCCATATAACAAGGAACACTCAGCAATTCATGGATTTTAATTCCGATGCACCATTCATCTTCTATGAATTTCTGGGTTTTACTACTTCTCACTTTTCACATTTTTCCAGAATTCCAAATTTTGGGCCAAAAATGGCTATCTCCCAAACGGTGCATTTCTGGAAAATATGCGTCTAACAGAAACTGTCCATCTTAATGAGAATATGAAATGTCTAGTTCAGTAAAATTTTTGATTCCCACATCTAGGGTCACTTTTACTGTCCGCCAGCTTTTCAAAATCCTGAAAAACTGGCCTGGAACAGTGCTTTTTGGCCTTCTTGATCACCCCGACTCCACATCCTTTGGAGTTTGGCTCCAAGATTCTGAACTTAACATTGTGCCTGCTTCATGACCGCGCCTGATCAATTTCAGCTTAAACTGACCTTCCGTCAAGCCTCGGGACTCCGTCCTTCAAAAGTCACTATTATCCATTTTTTGTCAAATCGGAGTGTAATGGGCCCAGGGTCTTCACTGGTTCTTTCATGGCCTTCGTCAATGGCCTCCGAGCCCCACAGGAATCATTCCATTCTGAGTCCGGATGTTCCTGCTATTCACAAATCAAGTTTTCGTCACTTTACTCGTTTTTTTTTTTCTTTTCTTTTTTTTTTAGGACAGTTCCCTAAACGCTCCCGCAATTGCGGGGCGATTGGCTGAAGCCTTCCGCAATTGCGGGCCAGTTGGCTGTAGCCTTCCGCAATCACGGGTCAGTTGGGTATAGCCTTCCACAATTGCGGAACGGTTGGCGGAATGCTTCCGCAATTGCGGAACGACTCGGTGAAGTCTTCCGCAATTGCGGAACGATTCGCCGAAATCTTCCGCAGTTGCGGAACGATTCGGCGAAGTCTTCCGCAGTTGCAGAACGATTCAGCGAAGTCTTCTGCAGTTGGGGAACGATTCGGCAAAGTCTTCCGCAGTTGCGGAACGGTTCGCCGAAGTCTTCCGCGTTGCGGAACGATCCACGGAATCCTTCCGCAATTTCGGAAGAGATTTCCTTCCGAAATTTCGGAAGAGAATTCCTTCCGAAATTTTTCTTTCGACGCCGAACACTTAGAATTTTTTCTGCTTTTTCGGAGTGGTTCTCCAAATTTTTCCGCGTTGTGGAACAACTCGCGGAATCCTTCCGCAAATTTCGGAAGAGAATTCCTTCTGCAATTTCGAGGCGACTTCCCGAACTCTTCCGCGTTGTGGAAAAACTCGCGGAATGCTTCCGCAGTTTTGGAGAAATTCGCCGAATGCTTCCGCAGTTTCGGAAAACATTCGGGAATTCCTTCCGAAACAATCTTAAACAAAAACTTTTTTCAAACAGACTTAAACAAAAAAAATTTCAAACAGACTTAAACAAATTTTTCAAACACTTAGGAAAATTGAAATCTTTCTTTCTGTCAGAGATGACTGTAATTGGATTTGGCCCATAGAGGCCCAATGCTGCAACCAACAGCTCTGATACCAAATGTCATGTACCCACCTACTGACCCAATGCAAGGCAGGAAACATGATGCCAATACTCAGGGATTTCACATGATCTCAGCCCATTGTTAGATTCATATAAATAATAAATGGGTGTGCAGATGTAAAACAATCAATTATGCACAACGAAAACAACATCCACACACTCTTCATATGCATTCAACATATCAATTTCAGTCATTAATAAAACATTTCAGAAGTAAATACATAGACAGAAACACTTATCTTCATTTCAATTGTCCCAAGCAACTAGCGATGTCGCTGCAACGTTCCACCCAACCATAGGCTCTTCGACAGCTTATACTGAGTCCGTCCGAAGGCCACCCCTGAGCTGGGCATGATTCTCACAAGGACAAAGGGGATATTCACGTTCACACACAGTCTATTAACCATTTTATTTTATCCAAGCCAGTCTAACTGGGTTTATCAGGCTACACTTGCACAATGGATGCTTATTCCCAAGCTCAAGCCAGAACAGGGATTACCCATCACCCATACCCATCATACTCTTCTCTCACACAGCATGCACAAACAGGGGCAGGGATAAACAGTAGGAATTACAAATGAGATGGCCATGGGTTTTCCCAAAAACGTTCCCAACCAAAAATGGATTATAGGATGGGGCAAACAAACACAGGGAGGAAAACAATTTCTTCCCCAATATCTCAGCCTTCAACAGCCCAAAACGGCCTCTATTGAACCCCCATTCGATTTCCCTCCTTCCCCCACTGGTATACAAAACGAAAACACCCTTCTCTACAGGGAGAATGAGGAAAAACGCAGCAGACCTTCCTGGAAAACGTGCAAGTGGTTCTAAACTCGTGAGGGAGAAAAAATGATGGATGCCTAATGGCTTGGGGAAGCAATTCATGGCTCTTTCTTGCCCAAGGAGACAAAAAACGTTTTTCCATGAAGGGTGGCTTGCCCATACCCGAATTTGGACAGCCATACCTCTCCATTCCCAAGGCATTAACTCCCTCAACCCACTCTTGGGAGAAATCAATGGTTGGGTACAAAAGTCAACATGGGTAGTTGTGGGTTTGATGGGTTCTCTCATTGACACTTGGCTTGACTCTAGTGGCTCAAGGGTTTGAATGTTTTTTTTCCCTCCCAATTCCTTGTGAAATCATGCCCCATCTCTTTGTTGCATTGCATAGCTAGTTGTGGGTATTTTTATTAAAATGCATATTACATGATATTTGAATTTCCACTGTGCATTGCTAGCATGCAAACCATATGCATCACGAAATCGATGGCGGGGCCTTGGCCTTGAGCTCCTCACCATGATTTCATAACAAGATTACATCATTTATAATGTTAATGCCATGGGGCCAAACTGGGGACATTACACAACTCAATTGAATATGCACCGCGGAAATAAACAAATCATCCACACACATTTTATATGCATACAACATATCAATATAATCATCAAATTAAACATTGTAGAAGTGAAATACAGAGACAGAGAACACTTATCTTTGTTGTGCAATTGTCCCAAACAACTAGCTATGTCACTGCAACGTTCCACCCAACCATAGGTCTCTGCCCAACCTGTATTCTTTCAGCACTCAGAGACCACTCCTGAGCTGGGCATGATTTCTACAAGGAAAAGGGGACATTCAGCTCATACACAACCCAATTAATCATCTCCTCTGAGCCAAGCCAGTCCTATGCTGGGTTTATCAGGCTACATTTGAACCCTAGATGCTTGCGCTCAAGCTCAAGCCAAAAAAAGGATACCCATCTCAACCCCAACATTCTCTTACACACAACAAACTCAGAAACTGGGCATGGATACACATTTCCATTAATGGGGTTTACAAACAGGATGGCCATGGGTTTTCCCCAAAACATAGGCACACCAAAAATGGATTATGGGATGGGGAAAAACATTCACAGGGAGGAAAACGAATCCTCTCCCAACTAACTAAGCATTCATAGTCCAATGGTCTCTATGGAACCCAAATTCGACTCCCCTTCTTCCCCACTGGTATACAACACAAAAACGCCCTTCTTAGCTAGGAGAATGAAGGCAGGCACAACAAAACCATGGAGGAAAATGCCCAGGTGGCTCCAAACTCGTGAGGGAGGAAGGTTGGTTCATGGATAATGGCTTGGGGAGCAATTCATGGCTCTTTTCTTGCCCAAGAAGGAAAACACAATTTCCCATGCAGGGTGGCTTTCCCATACCCGAATTTGGACAGCCATACCTCTCTTTCCCCAAGGCATTAACTACCTCAACCAACTCTTTGGAGAAATCAATGATTGGGTACAAAATTCAACATGGGTAGTTGAGGGTTTGATGGGTACTCTAATTGACACTTGGATTGACTTGATTGGATCCAAGGGTTTGAATGTTTTCCCTCCCAATTCCTTGTAAAATCATGCCCCTGTCTCTTTGTTGCATTGCATAGCTAGTTGTGGGTATTTTATTAAAATGCATATTTACATGATGTTTGAATTCCAATGTGCCTGGCTAACACGCAAACCTTATGCATCAATAAATCGATGGCGACGCCTTGGCCTTGAGCTCCTCACCATGATTTTATAACAATATTACATCATTTACATTTTAATGCAATAGGGTCAAGGTGGGGATGTGACATACCCCTCCCCTTGGAATAACACCGTCCTCGATGTTCCAACACTTCGGAATAAATGCCCACTTTGCACATCTCTAAAATTCACAAAATGTGGCAGGTCTGTCTTGCGTTTCATCTTTTTCTTTGAACCTTCAGGGACAAGTACTTTGGCTTCCTCAAGCTTCTCTTGCTGGCTTTGACCTTCTAGCTCTACAGGTGGGCATTGCTCCACAGCAATCCCTTCCCTTTTATTTACCTTCCAGCTGATCTACAAGTCTGGAATTTCATGGATGCCATCTTTCTTCCTATCCTGGAAACTATCTGAGGAATATTTTCATCCAAAACAAATAGCTTTTGGTCTGCTTCCATGTTCACGGTGCACGACTAGCTCTCACTTTTCTCACTAGCAATCATTTGGCTAGTAACAGCTACAACAATGGCTTTCAATGTCTCACCTATGAGACTCATCATGGCAATTCCTGTTAGGAAAAGCATAACACAATATCAAAATTAGTCAATTATTTTCCCAATTGACTTGGAACGTCCATGCTTTACTCATGAGACTTCCACACATTTCATGCTTTCCAAACATACACATGAACTCATTCATGTTCATCCTTTCATAGGAAAATAACTATTCAGCATTTGCAATTCATTTCAAGCAATTAAACACAATCTATTTTCAGCTATGACATGCACTCAACAATCCTTTGTTTTTAAGATGCATTAGTCAAAAAGGAAAGAGAAGAGTAAGAGTTTCCCCCTCTTAGTCTTGTTCCAATCCGGAGCCACACCATCACTTGTGGTTCTATGCTCCTTAGCCTCTTTCACTTCAATGCGAATGCTTGACTTGCCCTTCTTGGCTATGACACTTAGTGTCTAAGGTTTGTCTAAGGATTTTCAACTAGGGAATCCTTCCCCATTGTTGCCTACAGAACCTTCGACTGCTAGGATCCACAAATTTCCACTAGCATCATATTTCATTACTGCTCACATCAAGATCTTTTAGGACAGTCACATGTCCACATGCATCCTCCAGATGCTTTCATAGTTCTTGCTTCCAGGAATACCTACACTCAAACATTGAATCAATCCACATGTGTAGTTTATTTTCATAGGGTTTATCTCTAGACAAGAGTTTAAGAAATCATAATCAAATCATATACACATGTATATTCATATTAAACAAGCAAGGAGCTACAAGATAACCAAATACTTATCTTTATTGGATGTCTTCACTTTATTCCACAGGATCCTGCTTCGCTTTGCAAGCCTTGGGATCGCCTATGGACTTGGATGTTTGGCCAACACGCATGTTGCTCCATAACATCAAATAGTTAATGCCCAACTAGTACACCTTCACATCGACTGGGTTTACCAAGCATTTCTAGTGCCCAACCAGTCCCATACCTGGTTGTCCCTCTCCATTGTCGAGTCAACACATTCGTCTAGGTCATCGACCAATGGAAGGAAAATGCACCACCGACCATTATAGGTCAAGGCTCTACCACTCTTCCTTAGGCTTGCATCAGCCTTTTACTAATACCTCCACAACACCCAAGCAAATAATGCCAAACCAGTACACTGACTGGGTTCATTAGGCATGCAACAACCCTTCATGTGCATAACAATTCTCCATCCACACAAGGATGGCACTCCTTTTGCCGAGAAAGCCAACGGTTCCCTTTAGGAACTCTATAGGTGGCTTTCTTGACTGCAGGCTATCATGGCCCCATGATACCCACTCACACTACACAAAGGTTACCACTGATCATACAGTCCTCTTGAGCATCCTTTCTTTACTTTTCCTCTGAACATGCATCGTCAAATTGCATTTGTGTAAGCTGATAGCATAAGAAGGATAAGTAGACTCATCAGTATTACTGCTCTAAAATTGTAACCATACTTCATAACATTCACTATCAAGTATTGAAACACCAGGAATGCGTCCATTCGCTTAGGGTGTAGTCAATATTGACAACCCTATCATAACCCAGCACCAGAAAGGTGTGCACTCCATTTCAGATGTGAGACATGTAGGCCCTAATCATACTCAAGTAGTCTAGAATAATAATGAAATAAATAAACATGTTTTTCATATTAAATCTAGTAACCAGACATGTATATTCTGAGTTAGGGTTACATAATACTTATCCCTTTTCAAATGTATCCTTCCTTCATTTGCGAAGAATGGGGGCTCCCTTCTCTGAGTCAACAGTACTTTGGGTTTCCACCCTAATATTTTCACGTTCCATAACCCACACATGCCTTCTTGGCATAATTTCACCATCTCACTCACATGGCTTTCCAACATGCAATGTAGTTGGGACATTAGCAACATTTACAATGGCGTTTCACCCGAAACCCATTTCCAAAGCATGGGATCCTTCCCATCTAGTTTGGGTTCTGCAGGACATCACACATGGTCTTCCTGCAATGTGTCATCCTAGCACACTTATCAAAATAGCCAAACAGTTAACAAGATTTAACAATAAAATTCAAATCTGATTGTTCCATAACCAATCAATGTCATTAATAATTAAATTCAATATGAATTTACAATTATATCTCCTATAGAAATTGATTTACTTAGCAATGAGGCTATCCTCATATTGTTTGGCTCTCATAAGTGGTATCACTCTGTCCATTATGGTTTCACCCTTGCTACCATACATGAACATCCACCTACAACATGTCCTCTTGACACAATTTTTATTTTATTTTATAAGCCAAACAATAATTAGCAATTATAAGCAAATTCTCAAATCCGAAATCTATAAATTTGTTTTCCTACAATAATTAGATTTGCAACCATGAGACTATTCTCATAAACTTAAATCAGACAATTTTCAGATTTGTTTCATGCATAAGTTACAACTATGACAACCTTCTCATAACCTTTGGCTTCTACACATGGTAGATCCTGGTCCTTACTATGGACTTATCCTCATTTCCATACGAAAGACTTTTCTATCTGAAACTGAAACTTCAATCAGCCAAACACGTTGTGAGTATCTATGCATATAATCCTTTCATTCCCACAATAGTCACTGAAGTGATCTCATAATTATAACACTCAATAATTCAAACACCTTTAGCCGTTAACATTTGGAATGCAATGAAATATATACATTTCTATATATGCATCATTATCACAATAAAATTGCAAGACATAGTCACACTATCCATGCAATTTAAATAAACTGTAAATACTCATTACTTCATATTCCATGCAACTTTGTCCTTCCAACAGAGTGCTATGGTAGCCCATCACATGTCTACCTTCTTCATGTAGTCTTTCTCCTGCATTCATAGCAGCTCATGAAATGGTCTCAGTATTAACAATAGTTGACCATTTCATCTATTATCTAACTGCATTGAAACATATATATGTCACACTCATGCATTCACACAATGCATCTCAAGATGTGCACCCGCACATATGCATGCACATTTGCATAATATTTTGATGTGCATTCACTCAATGCATAACCCCTCAATAAAACCTTGCATTAATCTATGAATACTATGCATTCCAGCATATTATGGCCTAACCATGGCTGTCTCACATGGCATATACTACCACAACATGACTATAAGTCTTTACTTGCTTTGGTTGTTAAACTCACAACCAACATACACAAATGGCATGATATAATTTCATATAAATGCATTGAGGTTTCTAAGAAAATATAGGGTGTAAGGTTCCTTGCCTTCACTTACCCACTTCTGACCATATTTGGTAGGATGACATTCACATTCAGGTACTCAATACCATATGCAAACCAAATCAACATAATTTAAACATAGTGGAAGGGATCTTACCAATCCTCCTTCCAATCATTCGTGCATTTAAGCACAAATAACCATTACCTGCATGGCTTCCATTAACATCACTTGATGTTACCTGATCAGTTGGCCTCTTACCTAGGCTTCATAGTTTTTTTTTCCAACCTCGTGATCGTAGATTTGTTGCCCCAACCTTTTTCCATAAGGTTGTTGGTCATATGCAACAAAATCATCCACATCCTTAGCCATGCTTTGGTTTTCTTTGGTCCTACAACCAATGTGAACACAACTAATTATTAGCAACCACCATAACGATCTTAAGTGGCTCATTGCATATGTAAAACCTCACTATTTTACCATTATGCAATATCATATATATATATACACAACATTTTCACATGCACTGTGCAAAGTTCATTAATATGCCATCTAGTGCATAGTCATATCATCCATCTAATCTTTTGCATTTTCATTCATGCTTCTATGATCTGGTCCCCACAACATTAGTTGTCACCAACCATAGGCAATTCCATTAGTGGGCTATTGCATGTGCAACTTCACTACTTTTACCCATATGCAACATCATGCTCATGCATAAGAAATTCACATGCATTATGCAATGACTCTCTAATCATTCCCACTAATTCATATGCATTTAATCTGCTATTCTCTTGCATTTCCAGCATCCCTATGCCATAATTTTCAGTATATAAAACTCAGGAAATATAAGTATAATAGCAAGAGAGGAGTTAAGGAATTATCCCTTTCCAATTCCTCATCATGACATGGAGTTCCCCCTCCATATCATAGCTGATCCTTTTCTTGGCTTCCCTACCAAGCATACAAGCAATCATTAGCTATGATCTTCTCATGAATTAGCAATTCAACACATACATATGTGTAATGATTCATTCTTGATATTTTCCAAATATGCAATTCTTATGCTATAAACAGAAATAGTAAGTGAGGAATTTCCCTCTTATCAACATTTCCTTGCTTCTCCCATTTCTCTTCCGCAATGCGTATAACAACCAATTACTCTTAATAAGGCCTTCACAGCCTTCTATGCAATTCCTGCTTCTCACCCCAAGCATAGAGAATGCATTTCACACTTTCAACGACTGTCTCCGGGGGACGACGGGGGTCAAGGGGGCTTGCCCCCTTGTGGGCAGGGCAGGTCGAGGGTAGTGCCCTCATTTTTTTTCTTTTCTTTTTGTAAATCCTTCGATTTCGTGCAATCTGGCGCATACGTTCCATGGCATTTTTCAACTTTCGGCACCTGAAAAATATCCCCGGAAAATAGCTTAAATTCCCTATTTCGGCGGACTTCGCATTCTCTTCCGACCCGTTGAGGACCAACTCGCCGAGTTTCGCCGGTCAGCAGACTCATCTATCTTTTCCGTCGTTTTGGACCAACTCACTGAGTTCTTCCGCCGTTGCGGACCAACTCGCTGAGTTCTTCCATCGTTGCAGACCAACTCGCCGAGTTCTTCCACTGAAAGACACTTATATATATATATATATTCAGACCAACTCGCCGAGTCCTTCCGTTGTTGCAGACCAACTCGCCGAGTTCTTCCGTCGAAAGACACTTAGAAAATTTTTCGAACCAACTCGCTGAGTCCTTCCGCCATTACGGACCAACTTGCCTAGTTCTTCCGCCGTTGTAGACCAACTTGCTGAGTTCTTCCGCAACCAACTTGTCGAGTCCTTCCACCGTTGTAGACCAATTCGCTGCTGAGTTCTTCTGTCGAAAGATACTTAGAAATTTTTTTAAAAAAATATTCCTTTCCCTGGGAATTCCGCATCTCTGTCGGCGCAACTCAACCAATTTTTCCAAACGTGGCGGCTCTGCTTAGCGAGTTCTACCGCTGTTTTAGGCTAACTCGCTGAGATTCCCCGTCATAGTTTTTGGCTGAAAACTCGTAGACACTTAGAAAAATTTTGAAAATTTGAATATTTTGAAATTTTTCTTAATTATCAGTGCAGAGTAGGAAGCATTCTTACCTCTACAACTGTGATAGGTAGCCCATAAAGGCCCAATTCTGCAACCAGTAGCTCTGATACCATCTGTCACGTACCCACCCATCCATATAAGGCAAGGGACGGAACATGATGCCAATCTATGGGGATTTTCTTAAAAACTCAACCCATTCATTAGATTCATACAATTAAAAAATCCATTGTGTGTAGATGCAACTCAATTGAATATGCACCGCGGAAATAAACAAATCATCCACACACATTTTATATGCATACAACATATCAATATAATCATCAAATTAAACATTGCAAAAGTAAAATACAAAGACAGAGAACACTTATCTTCGTTGTGCAATTGTCCCAAACAACTAGCTATGTCGCTGCAATGTTCCACCCAACCATAGGTCTCTGCCCAACCTGTATTCTTTCAGCACTCAGATACCACCCCCGAGCTGGGCATGATTTCTACAAGGAAAAGGGGACATTCAGCTGACACACAGCCCAATTAATCATCTCCTCTGAGCCAAACTAGTCCTATGCTAGGTTTACTAGGCTACATTTGAACCCTGGATTCTTGCACTCAAGCTCAATCCAAAACAATGGATACCCATCTCAACCCCAACATTCTCTTACACACAACAAACTCGATAACTGGGCATGGATACACATTTCCATTAATGGGGTTTACAAACAAGATGGCCATGGGTTTTCCCAAAAATGTAGGCATGCTAAAAAAAGATTATGGGATGGGGCAAAAAATTCACAGGGAGGAAAACAAATTCTCTCCCAACTAACTAAGCATTCAATAGTCCAACGGTCTCTATGGAACCCAAATTCGACTCCCCTTCTTCCCCACTGGTATACAACACAAAAATGCCCTTCTTAGCTAGGAGAATGAAGGCAGGCACAACAAAACCATGGAGGAAAATGCCCAGGCGGCTCCAAACTCGTGAAGGAGGAAGGTTGGTTGATGGATAATGGCTCGGGGAGCAATTCATGGCTCTTTTCTTGCCCAAGAAGCCAAACACGATTTCCCATGCAGGGTGGCTTTCCCATACCCGAATTTGGACAGCCATACCTCTCTTTCCCCAAGGGATTAACTACCTCAACCAACTCTTGGGAGAAATCAATGATTGGGTACAAAAGTCAACATGGGTAGTTGAGGGTTTGATGGGTACTCTCATTGACACTTGGCTTGACTTGATTGGAGCCAAGGGTTTGAATGTTTTCCCTTCCAATTCCTTGTAAAATCATGCCCCGGTCTCTTTGTTGCATCGCATAGCTAGTTATGGGTATTTTATTCAAAAGCATATTTACATGATGTTTGAATTCCAATGTGCCTGGCTAGCACGCAAACCTTATGCATCAATAAATCGATGGCAGGGCCTTGGCCTTGAGCTCCTCACCATGATTTTATAACAATATTACATCATTTACATTTTAATGCAATAGGGTCAAGGTGGGGATGTGACATCTCCATAATTTCTTCTACAGTTTGTTGTTCAGAGATGACATTCACCCCTTCATCATGTTGTCCAATCTCACATGCTAGAATCTCCTCTTGACTTTCCAAGGATTGAATGTATGCATAATGCTTTTGCTATGCCTCATCATCATTTTCTAGTGCTTGCTTCTTCTGAGCTTGCTGACGTTTCCTTGATTTCTTCTCATAAGTGGTGAAGATCTTATCTTTCTCTTGGAATTTCTTGTCTTCTTTCACCATGCTCCTTGTTCTTATTCTTCTCTTAGGCTGTTTTGGGATTGTTTCCTTAGAGTCATCTTCATTATCAGTTATCATCAACACTTCATCTTCTTTCATTCCTCCCTTAGGTGGTTTTGGGCTTGTTTCCCTAGGGTTAGCTTCTTCAACTTCAATGCCTGCTATCATTAGCAATTCGTCTTCTTCCATTCCTCCTGTTTGTGTCAGAAATTGTTACTAAGGCTAGGGTAACAAGCCAACACAATCTCAAAAATAAAATCAATCCAAACTAGGTTTTTAGGGTTTTGTTTTGTAGGTTTTGGTTAGAAACTTCAAGAGCATAAGGGAATACATTCAACAGATAAGTAAAAACTAATTCATATACATATATCCATGAAGATGCATATATATCTCAGGAATCCAACAAAAGATTGCAATGAAGTTCATACAATAAAAGACAAGCACCACTGGAAATTATACCTAAAACCAGAAATGAATTTGTCAATGAAGAAACTGTATAAGTTTAAAATGAAGCCAACACATATCAGAAGTGGAATAAGGAGTTATATATTCATAGTTTCATCAAAAATGCAATATAAGAGTTTGCAATACTTAGCAGTGAACAAGTCTGGATGAAAGCACAGTTTGCAGACCTCCTCTAGCTCCAAAAATTCGAACCCTTACTCAGTCCTTTTTTCCCTCTTTTATCATTACAAAGACCTCATTCTATTTCCCCCTCATAGGTCGAAATTCAAACTTCCTAGCAGTTACATTCACTAACTAACTCAACTAATTAACTAAAAATAGCAAATCGGATTCCTGGCAAATGTGGCGAATTTATGGAAAATAGGTGTCAAAGAAGCTTCCATATCTCTCAATTGGTGACACCTGTGTAAAAACTGAGAGAGGTTTTTGTTAATGGGTCCGTGATGGACAAAAACCTCTCTTGGTTTTTCAAAATTCATCTCCAATCAATCATAATCGGCTCCGCAAAATGAACACTAAAACAGGAAAATATTAAATATTTTCAATCCCTGGAAAATAGGCTGCAAAGATTAAACCGAATCTTTTAAACCTTGATAGCTGTTGCAAAACTGAGAGAGGTTTTTGTAGATGAGTATCTTAGGAACAAAAACCTCCTTCGGTTTTCAAAAATTCCTCTCCATCAGCTCGCGGTCTGCATTTGACTTCAATCACTCAACACAGGGCTGCAATGTCCAGACTATTCAATGTAATGGAAAACTGTCAGTGAATATGACTGTTTTATATCAATCTTTCACTTTAATCTCTGGAATAGACTTCTCTTCTTCAAACATATACTCCTCATCATCTGAGAGGACTGTGATGGGGCTTCTTGGCTGATTATGGACTTCTTCTTTAGCTACAGGAATCACTTTGATATCAACTTTCTTCTCTTCTTGAGAATCTGCTGTAGGTGGTGACTTCTTTTCAAGCAATTCCTTTTTGTCTTCAAATAATGAGAACTTGACTTTATTGTGCTCTGAAAATTTCTGAGGCTGACTGTCATTCTGTTCTTCATCTGCTACCTGCTTTGTCTTCTTTTTAGCTTTAATGTCATGTTTGTTTGCAGGCTTAACTGAATGCCCCAATTTTTGTATCATTACTTTTCCCTTATCAGTTTGTCTTTTGGGTTGTTGGTCTTCTCCTTTAGAATGAATCCCTGACCAAAACAAAAAGAAGTCCCAAGTTTTTTCCTCATGCTGCAACACTGTAGAGATGATTAACTTAATGAGACCATGATGAAACAATGATTGAGAAGTATGATCATCCTGCTGTTTTATTTTGCTTGACATTTTCTGCAGGCTTTTGAATAAAAAGAATGGCAAATTCATTTTAGAAACTCCTGCCATATGCTGTAAGAACCTGAGATGATATTTGAACACTAATGAATACCTCCCTTCACAAGTCACATAACTCTGAAGAATCCTTATAGGTTCAATCCACTCCTTCCTGAAATTATGTATGAGAATACCTTTGTTCCAGTCAGGAATAACATTAGGCAATAAGTATCTTTGAGGATCAAACTCAAAAGGAGACTTCTTAAACCAGAGCTCGCCCTCATTACTAATTTCAGTGGCTTCTGAAATTAAATCTACAGTCAATTTGAATCTCAAAGGATCCATTATGATCATCTCATTCTTAAGTCCTTTGGCAAAATTGCAGGATACTTGAGCATTAAAACCATCTATCTTCTTGAAGAATTTCAACCATCCTGCCTGTTGGAACAGCTCTGCACAATCTGGAAGTTTTTGAATCCATGTCAAGTCTGTTGGTTCAGCCCTATTAACTTTACCACTTTTACTGCTTTTTCCCATAACTTTCTTTTCAAGGAACTGGAACAGTCTAGTTTTAGGTTTCAGAAATGTATTATAAGCTATTTTCTGGGCAAATAATTCTGCAGGTTATAACAATTTCAATGATATTTAAATCACCTGCACAAATTAACAAACCTCCCTGTGTAACACCTGTATCAAGCTAGAAGACTTCCCTCTGTGTAAAAAACTGAGTTCTACAGATAATTCTGTGAGTTTTTTCGACGCCCTATTCTGATTAGGTCATAAGAGAAACAGTCATGCAAATTCCTCCT
The DNA here is from genome assembly GCA_027924585.1 of Larix kaempferi. NCBI lineage: Eukaryota > Viridiplantae > Streptophyta > Pinopsida > Pinales > Pinaceae > Larix > Larix kaempferi. The sequence continues at coordinate 970,514 of BSBM01000338.1, read as the reverse complement.
ATCAGGCTTCAGGTAACTATTTCAGTGATGAATTCTTCATCCTTTCATTCTATTACATCCTTCTCAGCAACCAATTTTTTCAGAAGAACACGCAGCAGCAAAAACCCAAATTCTCCAGCTATAAGGGTTATACGTAATACCTGTCAATTACTCATCCATCGTGGCGTAATGTCTTCAATTTGGGGTGTCAATAATGTTCTTCTTCGAGCACAGGTGTCCTCCTAACGATTCTTTGGCTGCAGGTGAACGAATTCAAAAGCCCTAATTTCTGCTGGCGCCAGAATCACAGCTGTCTCCTTTCCACAGCGACACAATCCACCGTTTAACAGTGAACTCTCATGCACAAACACTGCCTCCTTAGTGATGATGCGTGTGACAAGGGAAAATTGACAGCTAAACCCGGAATTGGCTGGTCTCTGTGCAACTGAACCTGCATAACCTGTAATGATGCCCTTCTTTTCTCTTCGTGATTAACACCAACTAAAATCATGCTCAAAATGCTGCAAATACGTGTTAAAACACTCACACTATATGATTAGACAGTCTCACTCTGCATCATGATTAAAATTAGATCGAAAATTGACAAAAAATTCAGGCCACGATATTCCTGTAGCGCGCTCTGTGTTAAAATTTTGCCCAGCGCTACAGGAATAACTGTTATGCCAAAATTTAGCAGTTTTTTTAATTTCTGCTAATTTTTCGGAGATTCTGGCAGCTATTTGGTTTAGGACATAAGTTCAACCACTCTCTAAAGTCATTAATGATTCTTCCTTTGAAAATATAACTCTCATTGACCCCCTTTTCAATATAAAAAGTCACCAAAATCAAATGAAATCTGAAAATACTGGGTTCAAACTTTATTCAATCAACCATATAGTTTCTAAGGAGATTAAAACTTAAAACTCAAAACCAAAAATTTAACTGAGGTAGATTCAAAACAAACCAAAATTGGAGAAAATAACTCAAAAATGGAGGAAAATTTACTGACTTAACACCTCCCTTAGGCGGTTTTGAACTTGTTTCCTTAGGGTTATCTTCTTCAGCTTCAGTGCTTGCTATCATGAGCAATTCATATTCTTCCATTCCTCCCTTAGGCAGTTTTGAACTTGTTGCCTTAGGGTTATCTTCTTCAACTTCAGTTCCTGCTATTATGAGCACTCCTTCTTCAGGTACCTCTTCTGGTTCTTCAAACTTATTATGAATGACAAATTGATGCCATGTCGGGCGGGGCCCAAGTACAAGTGTTTAAAAGTGCACATTGCGCGTTGCGACAGGGCATGGGAACAATTTTGATAATTGCGCATGTCGCGCAGCGGAAATAGTTAAGGAAGGATTGCGTAGTATGTTGGTGCGCAAGAATCACGTAGCAACTATTTGGGAAGAGATATAGGTAAAGGTCAAATGAGGAAATGACCTAGTTTGGGTAAGAGACAGGTGAAGGCAGAGGAAAGCGACCTGCCAAGGAGAGTGGCGGCAAGCAGTTCAGAAGTTAGGCCACTACATCGATGGTGAAAGGCAGGTGGAAGGAGTCGAAAGGGATAGGCCACAAAGCAATTGTAACCATTTTTTACGATTGTGGCTGTCAGACGAGCGTGTGAGCCATGAGTAGCCCAGCAGAATGGCCTGGAGTAAGCAGAGCAAGCTGTTGATGGCGATAGCTAGGGTGGCAGTTATCTACGCAAGTTTTGGAAACCTTAGGGTTTTGGCCTACTGATTGTAAAGACACAACCCATGGGCATGATCTATAAATAAGGGCAATTTTGTATGGGAAAGGGTTGTTGGGTTGTTGAACTCTCATTTTTTGTTAAGCTTTGAATATTGTTGCATCTATTAAGCTTAGTGCTCTTGTAAAGGCTCTGCAACTGAGTGCGCAGGGACCTATCTGAGAGAGAAGAAAGTTTGCTGCTGAGTGCACAAACCAAGAACTGTTGTACCCTTCCCAAAGACTAATTCAACAATAGTTCTTGTGGGCGTAGCCTCCATCCGGGGGGTGAACCAAGTTAAATTCTATGTAGTGTGATTGTTTGTGTTTGTACTGTTCATTTGCTTAATATGGATATTTAATACCACAGTTATCTATTATGTGATTGCTTTTATATGTATTCACCGCAGGAATGGTGGGAATAATATGTTAGGTAATACATGTGTGGATGGATGTAAAGTGTTCAACAATTCCAAGTATTTGAATGTATGAATCTGTTGGATAATCACATAGTTGAACTCTGAATTTGAGCACAGCATTGGAGCGCGCAGTATTGTATGTTTCATTCATCTAAATACGCCATAAAGATAATAACCTAAGTGTTGTTGAATGAATAAAGTTCATTAAGTAAGATTGAATAGAATTGATCAAGTCTTGAAGTAGACTCGTGGTCAAGTTGATGCACTAACCCATAGTAAGTGCTACGAGGTAAGCTATTGATAGCTTATCGGTGTTGTTAATTTTTGAGCATTAATTCAAAATACTCTAGGATCTTTACTAAGAGAATAACATGTATAGTATATCAATGCATATCAATCATAGCAAGCATATCAATCATCACAAGATGAAAACATAAGATACAATAGACACACAGAGTTTCCATGGGGAAAACCCTAAGGTGAAAAACCCCACAACTTCCTCAGAGATAGATAGAGAAATGATACAACCAAAGTAAAACCCAAGTATAAAGAGATAATCTTCTCCTAGCAGCTGATCCTCCTCCTCACATGTGCGCCACTTTCCAAGTGATGTAGAGTGAGATAATGAGATGATCAAAATAGAAATCGGGATATCTATATTAATACTTGTCCTGACTACCCAATAAACTTATGGGGTCGACTTGTCTAGCTTAGCACAATAACCGATGGTTAAATTAATCAGGGCCTACCCCACACACAGTGGTCTAATAACCCATTGGCAAGTTACGACACTTGCGACACTTCCTTATAGAGGAATAACACATCTCTATAGGAGTATAATATACATAAATGAAATACATTCCGAAGTTACATATACTTCAACACTCCCTCTTAACTAGGAAGGTATTTCTCGACACAGATATGCTAGCACAAGTCTTCTTCTCTGGATCATTGTCACTGATGCATCGTCCTTGAATCATCGTCATCATCACCGCTACTACTATGTCAATCAATATTTGAATCTACTCATCATAGGAAGTTCTATAGAGCCAGTCCTTTTTCATACTAGATGTAGGCCCACCATCTACAGGTCTTCATCATCACTGGCCATACTATGGAATCCTCGGGACTTATTACGTGCGTCACAAAACCTAGCTGTAGCATCCCAGGCTGTTACAAGCATACAACTCTACCTATCGGATCTCCCAGGAGCACATTACATGTGACCCATCATAAAACCTGGCTGTAGCATCCCAAGTTGTTACGAGCATACAACTCTACTTGTCGAATCTCCCATGAGCACATTACATGTGATCTCACCACAAAACCTGGCTGTAGCATCCCAAGCTATTACGAGCACGCAACTCTACCTGTCGTATCTCCCAGGAGCACATTACATGTGGTCCACCACAAAACCATAAAAGAGTGTCTTGCCAAGCAAGATCTCTAAAGAGCATCTGAGGCCTTTTTCATCATGTCCAGATGTCCAGGACTTATTATATGTGGTCATGGAAATGCATCGAAAGAGTATCTGAGGCCTTTTTCATCCTGTCCAGATCTCCCAAGTCTACTTACATGCCGTAGGACAATGCCTCGAAAGAGAATTTGAGGCCTTTTTTATCCTGTCCATATCTCCCAGGTCTACTTACATGTCCTCCTAGAGCAATGCCTTGAAAGAGCATCTGAGGCCTTTTTCATCCTGTCGAGATCTCCTAGGTCTACTTACATGCTCATCTGCACAACCTGTCCATGGCCACAGAGTATCAATGTGATACTCACCATACATCCTCCTAATGTACACATGATCATCCTGATCATCATCACTACATCGTCCTGATGCATGTCATCTAGAGCAACATCCTGAAGCTCATCATCCATGATCATCCTAATCATATAATGCATCCACCTGATGCATACCAAGTATCTACCTGATACATATCATCATACATGATCCACTTGATACATATACAAATACATGATCCACCTGATCATACAATGTATCCACCTGATACATCTACAGATACACATGATCCAACTAATTGTATCCAGCATCCAACATGATGCATATACATACAAATGATCCAACTGATCATATCCAACATCCAACATGATGCATATACATATGAATGATCCAACTTATCATAACAAGCATCCAACATGATGCATACATACATATAAACGATCCAATTGATCATATCCATCATCCAACATGATGCGTACATACATGTACATATAAATGATCCAACTGATTATATCCAACATCCAACATGATGCATACATATACATACAGAGCAGTAACTGGAGCATCATCCTGATGCTCATCATCCAACACTTATATCCGCAGCCATGGAAGGATCCTCCTCTCACCATGCTCGGAATGGCTCCTGCAAATGTGTCCATCACTTCTTCCTCAAAGTGTCATCAATATGAAGAACACCAAGCCTCTCTCTGAAGTACTCGAACTTCACTCTGGCTAGTGGCTTCGTCAGCACATCTGCAACCTGCTCATCCATCGCAACATACAGGAGCTTCACTACTCCTCTCTGCACCATATCCTTGATATAGTGATATTTTATCTCAATGTGTTTTGACCTGTCGTGGAATACCGGATTCTTAGACAGCTTCACACAACTCTAGTTGTCACAAAAGATACCAGTAGCCTCCAGCGGGAGATCAAATAACTCAGACAGTAGCTTCCGAAGCCATACTACCTCACAACTAGTTGAACAAGCTGCAACATACTCTGCTTCAGCTGTACTCAGTGCTACGCAGGACTGATTCCTGTTAAACCAAGAGATCACACCTAATGCCATACTGAAGCAGCACCCAGAAGTGCTCTTCCTATCTGTAGCACTGCCTGCCCAATCCGAATCAACATAACCCTGTAGGTTAAACTTTTAATTCACATCATACTTGAGCCCATAGTCAACCGTACCCTTCAGGTACCTCAGAATATGCTTTACAGCAACCAAGTGAACACTCCTCGGATCCATCAGGAATTGGCTCGATGTGTTCACCACAAATCAAATATCTGGTCTTGTGTTTGTCAGTTACATCAAGGACCCAATCATCTGACAATACATTGTGACATCAACCAGATCAGATGAAGCATCACATAGAAGCTTCAGGTTCGATGCCATAGGTGTGGCCATGGCCTTGCAGTCCATCATCCCAAACCTCTTCAAGATCTCTACTGCATACTTCCCTTGTCCAAGGAAGATCCCATCTATACTCTGCCACACCTCCATGCCTAGAAAATAGTGCATCATCCCCAAGTCCTTCATCTTGAACTCAGTAGCAAGCTTCCTCTTGGTATCAGCAATCAAACTAGCTTCTCCTGTAACAAACAGGTCATCCACATATAGAAGTAGTATCACTGCATTTCCTTCCTCAACCTTGTAGTAAAGGTTGGAATCTAATTTACTCTTGGTAAAGCCCAAACTGGATAGAAAGCTCTCCATCCTACCATACCAAGTCCTAGGAGCTTGCTTCAAGCCATACAAGGCTTTCTTCAAACTGCACACATATGACTTTCTGTCATGTGTCTCAAAACCAATTGGCTACTCCACATACACTTCCTCCTTGACTACACCATTCAAGAAAGCAGTCTTGACATCCATATGGTGTATCTTCCATTTCATCACTATAGCCAGAGCAAGTACTGATCTGATGGAAGTGGATCTAGCTATAGGAGCAAAAGTCTCTATGCTGCCACCTACAACATGCTTGATCTTATAGATCCACTTGGAAGTCACGACAAACTTCCCTTCTGGTCTGGGACCACATCCCAACCATCATTCTTTATGATCGACAGATCATGACATTCTTCCATTATCCCAGATCTTGGGAACTTCAATATCTTCAATATATAACTTTGTTGGAACAAATATTGTAGTCCTTCTTTTGTAGGTGATGGTATACGATCTTCCCTACAAGACAAGTTAAATTGCATGATTAGAAGCATCTCATAGTTTCATAACAAAATCTTACACATAAGAATATATGTCATACAGTCATGCAATTATTTTACCCAATGCTTCAATACAACATTTATCCATATCCCGTAAGTTTCTAGATGCCTTCCAATCTCTACCAAAACATTGTTAAGAGTGTGCATAACTGCCAACATGTCAGCAAAGAGGTTTCGTTCTAGATAAGTAGCAATGGAATGTTGTACAGTACCATAGGCCACTTACCCATTACTTGCATATTAGTAGTATCTGGTTCATGATTGCAATTATTCTAATATGCATAATACACAACCTAAGTCTATGAACATAAGCATATACATCATTGAATAACATTATTTTAAACAAACAGAATTTACAATAAATGACAATTCAAATACTTATCTTTGTTTGTTTGTTGGGCGGACTCCCTCTGAATCTTTGCTTCCTTGTAGTAGCTGCTGGAGTCCTATTCTGAAGTAACTTCTTCTACACCTTTCTGTTGTGAATTTAAGGAGTGGTGAACTCCCTCTTAATTCCTGAATCACTGCATAGCACTTGAAGTCTACTGAAGTGAATTCTCCACCATTGTCGGATCTAAAGATCTTGAACTTCTTTTCAGTTTGGTTTTCTATCAAGGCCTTGAATTCCTTGAACTTGTTGAACACTTCATCCTTGTTCTTCACGAAGTAAACCCAAGTATTCCTGGAGAAGTCATCAATGAAAGAGACATAGTAAACATACCCACTCAGAGAACTGGATGACATCAGACCGCATACATCAGAGTGGATGATTTCCAAGATTCCTTTTGCCTTGCTTTCACTGCTTGGAAATTCCTTCTTTATGTTCTTTCCTTTTGCACATCCTTTGCAAACACCTCCATGTTTGGTCTTGATTTCAAGAAGACCCTCTACAGCTTTGCTTGCAATTGGTAGTGCTCTACAGTGCACATGAGCAAGCCTTCTATGCCAAAGTTCACTTGGCTCCATGGATTCATGTACCATGGCATGTTCAGGTTGTCCCTTCAATTTATACAATCCTCCCTCTTGCTCTCCAATCACCACTGCATCATCTATAGTTTTACCTTTAGGCCACATTAGAACTTGGCCATCTACAAATGCAACCCTCATTCCTTTTGCATCCAATGCAGATATGGAGAGTAGGTTCTTCTTGAGCCCAAGTACAAATAAACATCTTTCATTTTCAAGGACTTCCCAGAGTCCAGGTTCTAGGAGGATTCACCACTTCCTTTGATGGGGTATTGATAGTCATCCCCAAGTTTCACCTTATGGGGTGACTCATGTTCAGATAGATTTACAAAAGATTCTTTAAACCCAATCATGTGTTTGGAATCTCCACTGTCAATAAGCCAATCATTACAACCATGAGAGAGAGTACCTATGAGAACAAAGATCAGAACATATTCATCTTCACTTGATGAGTCATCAACATCACTTTCTACCCTAACCTTCTTCTTTGGAGGTTCATCATCTTCGATAGCATGAGCATGGTACCTTCTTTTGCTTCCCTTCTTCTTCTTGCTGAAGTTGTTGTTATCCTTCTTGTTCTTGGGACAATTTATATCAATATGTCATTTTTCATTACAGGTGAAGCATATTCTCCTTTCTTTATGGTGGTGTGAGGATTTCTTGAAGTGAGATGGCTCTCTCTTGGAATTCCCTTTCTTGGTGTGAGCTGTGAGAGCTTGATCTTCATTCCCCATCTTTTCTTCTAGTGCCACAATCCTTGCTTCTTCTTGAGAGCATTCCTCCCATAGTCTACTAAAAGAGATTAGCTTATTTCTTGCACAGATTCCTTGAATGAAGGAATCCAATGACCTAGGTAAACCATTCATAATGGTCATAACAACTTCACCATTATCCACTACTTCATCCACAACTTCAAGTTGTTCCTTGATTTGAGAGACCTTGGAGAAGTAAGATTGAATGGTCTCTCCATTCAACAGCTTGACCCCTTTCAATTGATTCTGTAGAGTCATCTTCCGATTTATGTTCTTCCCTTCAAATAGTTTGGTCAAAGAGTCAAACATCTCCTTGGGTGTCTTCAGAGATGACACATGTGGTATGAGATGGTCTTTGATAGAATCAACAATGATTCTCTTTGCTTTGACCAAGTTCTTCTTATGCAATGTCTTAGCCTCTTCTCCCTCTGGGATAGTGACCTCTTCACTTATGTAAGTATCCAATTCATTTTCTTCTAGGATTAACCGAATCCTATACTTCCATGCTCGAAAGTTATCAGCCCCTTCAAGCTTGTCCTCAAGCTTGGTGTGGTGAGGCAACTTAAAGAGTACTTCAAATGGAAATAGAAAATATTTACTTGATTTGCTGAAAACTGGATCTGGTCCTAGATTGGGGTTTGTTAGAGAAACCCTAAAAATTCAAAATGTGAATTTCAACTTTCTGAAAGGATAGCAAGATGCGCCTTGATGAGCTGATCATCCTGGTATACTCAGAATTTGATTTATGAAAAGCTTCACCCTTCAGAAGTGCCTTTTAGTTTTCCTAGATCCACTAAGGGGGATCCTGAATTAGGGTTTGAGTTTCCTGGAGATTTACCTAGCCAAAAATTTTGATCCAAAGCTCTAAACTTTGATTTTTCCAAGGAGCTTCCAGCTATGTCTTCAGATTTCAAAAATTCCTATTTTTGTGGAAACCCTAATTTTTAGGGACAAAACTGAAAGTGCTCAGAACTGAATTCTGATTGGACAGAAAGATTCACCTTGTGGAGGAGAGTCAATCTATCATATTGATTTTCCAAAATCTGTGGAGAGAAACCCAATAAACAAGAAACCCTGGTTTCCGCCACTGCACAATGTCTTCTTCTCAGGGAAGCTCTGATACCATGTTAATTTTTTAGCATTAATTCAAAATACTCTAGGATCTTTACTGAGAGAATAACATGTACAGTATATCAATGCATATCAATCATCACAAGATGCAAACATAAGAGACAATAGACATACAGAGTTTCTGTGGGGAAAACCCTAAGGTGAAAAACCCCACAACTTCCTCAGAGATAGATATAGCAATGATACAACCAAAGTACAACCCAAGTACATAGAGATAGTATTCTCCTAGCAGCTAATCCTCCTCCTCACATGTGTGCCACTTTTCGAGTGATGTAGAATGAGATAATGAGATGATCAAAATAGAGATCGGGAGATCTCTATTTATACTTGTCCTGACTGCCCAATAAACTTATGGGGCCGACTTGTCTAGCTTAGCACAATAACCCATGGTTAACTTAATCAGGGCCAAACCCACACATGGTGGTCTAATAACCCATCGGTAAGTTACGGCACTTGCGACTCTTGTCAATACAAATGAAGACACTTCCTTATAGAGGAATAACACATCTCTATAGGAGTACAATATACATAAATGAAATACATAGATGAAATACATTCTGAAGTTACATATACATAAACAGGTGTAAGACAAGAAGTACCCAATACCGCGCAGTCCTTGGATGCGCTGGTTGCACAAGCTCCTCAGCGTGCTGAAGCATCTGAAGTGAAGTAGAGACTTCGTGCAGTCGGTTGTCCACAACAAGAATCTATTACTGCACTACGCATCCATCCTTTGAACACTCACATCACTAGGTTGCGGAAACCTAATTCTGCAACCACCCCCTAAGATTCACGTCGAGTGAGACCTCAGGCTGCGTGCAGCCTTTTTCCGAAAGGGTCGATGAATAGGGGTTTTGTTGGTATCTTGAACCGTAAAGTACCTGGGTCTACATTGGAAACCTCTAGCATAGTTATATAGGCCAACAAATGGTTCCGTCGCTCGGCTAAGACTGGTGATGCGATAGTGTATTTAGAAAGTAATGTGTGATGAAGAATACCAGTTCCCATTGGGTTCAAACAATTGGCATCCCAAAAAGAAAGAGATTTGGGACTGGTGCGATAAGATCGAAAGAGATTTTGCAAAGAAAGAGAACATACACCCATGTCTATCTGACGCACAGTGGTTGAACAGATATTTGTGAAAAGATAATCACGAGATATTCTGGGATTCGTTTGGAGATGAGTTGCACAAGTGGATATCGTGACTCCCAGAAAAGAAAACTTGTTTTCAAGGAGGAGTACCTATGAAGTGGACTCCAGAGCTCACTGCACAACTCAAAGCAATAGACATCCCACTGTCGCGAGCATTCGACTTCTAGGTTGATAACATACTTGAAGGATTTGTGACCGAGTTTGCTATAGATACTTTGAAGTCCTACAGCCAAGCTGAAGCAAACTTTTTCGAAGGATTCAGAGGTTAGTACCTAAACAATCTTAGTCTAAACATTAAAATGCTTTTAGCTGAGAAAGGCCTCTTAAGAATGCAGTAATATTTTTGAATTTGTCATGGTAGAAAGTATATTTAGTGATTCTGACGAAGAAAGCCATAATATGAGAAGTGGAAAGAGATATAAGTTTAATAAAGAGAAGAATCTTGGAGGACCTGGACTCCATGTGAATACTGAAATCCCATGTGACCTTACCAATAAGACCACACCATCATCAGCCACCATCCACGCTATTACACTTCAGAACCCACCCGCTGCAAGCATAGTGCAGCCCACCCCACAAAACGTCGATACTGCTAGCACCGCAGGAATGGGTGCTCAGACCATTCTGACTTAAACTATTCCAGTTCAAAATACCCAGTCTCAGAATATCCTGTAGAGTAGCACTATTCCAAATAATACCTTTATTTTTTTCGCTCAGAACCCTCCACAGAATCATAACACTACTCAGGGTGCTACACAACTAGGAAGGAGAATGATAGATAATGATATCAAACTATCGATATTCAAGGGAATGGGTCTAGAATACCCTGATCAACATTGGTTTCTATGTGAAGCCATATGGAGTGTGAAGCAGGTCCAGGATGATGCTGTGAAGAGAGCATAGCTCATCACTACTTTTAGAGATAGAGAATTACACTGGTTTATGAAATATTCTCAGGAACAGCCGAGAACCCTAATAGAAATTAAGGCTGCGCTTGCAGCAAAGTTCAAGAAGCCGAAATGAAAATCACAGTGCATAACAGAATTAAAGGAAATCAAACAGAAACCTACCGAAACAGTCTAGGAATTTGACCAAAAATTTAAGACATTGTTGGACCAAGTGAGCTTTGAGATAGCTCCACAACAACATAAGGAGAGTTTCATCGCTGTGCTATTTCCCCACATCAGACAACCACTGATGCAATAGAAGGTTGCGTCGCAGGAAGAGGCCTTAGAGATCGCATGAAGCTGGAGGTTTCACCGATTGGAGAGAGTAGCTCTAGGATGTCACAGATCCAGAAGCAGTTGACCACCTTAACATTAGAATTGCAAGGTATGAAGAATGGAAAGGAATAGAGATATGAACAGAGACATGGAGTTTGGTGTACAGGATGTAAGGGAGAGGTCCACACTAGAGAACATTGCCCCTTATTTCAATATTACCTCAACAGTGGTGCACCGAACCCCATGAATCATAACTAGGCGCCATGGTGTGAAATCTATAGAAGTAGAAGACATAGACCTAAGGACTGTTACCTAATACATAAATATGTAAAAAAAACCAAAAAACTTATATTGTAATTTCTGTAAATTAGTTGGACATGATGAATACAACTGTCACGCATATGAGCTACTGAATGAAAGAAAGAGAGATATGGAATCAATGCTAGGTGCTGGAATGTACCGCATCCAATAGGAAAATCAGCCAAAACAAGACAATGCTCGCTATGATCAGGGTGGATATAGAGGCCGTGGTGGTGGATACTACGGGAGAGGAAGAAATGTCAGCCCAGCCTAAGGAAGAGGCCGCAACTAGGTAATTTGTTATAACTATGGCCATCCAGGTCACGTATCTTGAGATTGTACAAATACATGCACTACATGCAATTACTATAAATCATTTGAGCATGTTATTGAAGACTTCCCAATACTAGAGGTGGAAATGCAGAAATGAAGACGAACAGAACCGCCAAATCCCAACATTCAGTTGATCACAACAAAGAGAAGACTTGCAGATCCAAGTGTAAATGTGGTAACACACAATGGCGTTGATACAGGAAGAGATGGAGGCACAGAAGCTTCAACTTCAGGAATGTGTGATCCAAAGGAGATTCCTGGTGAACCAGTATGGATTAGAAAAGATCCTGGGAGAACACCTGGTTTGGATTTACATAAAAATAAGGGCGCATTCAAAGAAGCGTGGGACATGTTCAGAACACCGCCACTCACCTCACCGAGAACCCAGTTGCACAGTGAAGTACCACAAATAGTGGATATGCCAACGGCATATGATCAGATGGACACTGCAACAGATACAGGGACCTCTGTTGCGCAGTTACTACAGAGCTGCATGAAGTTATTGAAGAGCGTAGATGCTTTCATGGAATTTGAAAAACTACTCAGGTAGTATGAGCCACGCAGTGAGAAGGGGGCTGCCCATGGAGCAGTCCATAATATTAGGAGTCCTAAAAGAATAGGAAGGGAAATGAGGCTCACTGCATAGATTGGGGACTATTAGATGGATGAGATCATTCTTGATCTTGGATACGATGTAAATGTTTTGACCAAGAAGACATGGCATTAGATGGGAAAACCAAAGTTACAATGGTCACCACTACAGTTAATCAAGGGATAGTTATACCTTTGGGGAGGTTACCCAACACCATCATTGACATTGACGAAGTTCGCAACTATGCAAATTTTGAAGCAATTGAAATCGTGGATGATAGCCATCCTTATCCAGCACTGCTAGGTATCGATTGGGCAATGACTAACTCTACCGCTATTGATTTGAAGACTCTGAAAATGATATTTGAAGGCAATGATATAACGGTCATCGTGCCATTAGACCCCTCGCAGGGTGAATGATACATTGAACCGATTCAGGAGGAATCCCGAGCCCAAGACTTGGACCGTATTTACAAGATAACAACTAATGCTACTGACTATAGTAATCCAACTGCGGATGGACCACTTAGATAGCGCTATGATAGCTCTTGCATCTCAGACTTTGATGCAGGATTGGAAAACTGGAAAAGCAGATTGCATGCAGTATCTTCCAGAAGATGCACGCGGATCACGAAGTCACTCCGCTGGATTGGAAAAGAGGTAACTCCAATCCCTACCTATGATGGTTTATCTAATGTTTATTTCTTTATCAAATAATATACTGCGACAGTTGCAAGTGAATACCACATATCAGCATTAGACATGGCACTGCACGAGACACCTGCCAGATGGTGGGATGCATATAAGAAGACACGGACGACATGGGATTAGGGCATAATTAAAATGCAAATCAGGTTTGCTGAGAAGGTTAAACTACCTTTTACAAAATATAATGGAAAGACAAATCCAAGGGATCATATTGAAGCTTGCTCACAAGCTTGGGTGGAAAGGCCACAGACTGAATGGGTACATCTGTTTGCACACACACTGGAGGAAGCCATTTCGAAGAAGTGGTACCTAGACCTGGAGTTGCATAGGGGCACAGCGGACTGGTCTGTCCTAACTGCAAGCTTCCAGCAGGATTTAAGTTTCGAAGACAAACATCCGAGTATCCATGATGCACTGCAGGTTATTAAGGAAAGAATATCCATCCCAAATTGTACACAAGGAAACATGACGCTCAAAGAATTCTTTGGAGCAAACAGCGTACCTACATGCCTACAACCAGAATGGAAAAAGCAGCTAGAGCATGCTCTTGATTGTTATCACATCGCTGAGGAATGCAAGGATAAAGAAGATAGTGACGAGGAGGACCTGCGCAACATAAAGATACCTGAATCAGAGGGATCGCGCGAGGTAGAAGGACCTCCACTGGAAATTCCAGATATGAGTGGACCCATGAAAACAAGAAAAGTGAACATTGGCACCAGCGAAGAGCCAAAGTTTGTAGCTATCGGAGACTATTGGGAGGAAGACATAGTTGAGGAAGTCACGGGCATACTACAGGAATATCGAGAATTATTCCCGACCAAGTTCACATAAATGAAAGGTATTCTGGGAGACTTAGGAGTGATGAAAATTCCTCTTAAGCCTGGCATGAAGTCTATGAAGCAAAGACCATATCGACTGAACCCGTGCTACAAAGAACAAGTTAAGGCTGAACTCGATAAGATGCTCTATGGAGGGATCATTGAGCCAGTTGAAGAATCTGAGTGGATAAGCCCGATGGTTATCCAGGATAAGAAAACAAAGGGTGAGATTAGGATCTGTGTGGATCTCAGAAAGCTTAATGACGCTTCGATGTATGACCCATTTCCTACACCTTTTACAGATGAAGTGCTTGATAATGTTGGAGGGAATGAGGCGTATTCTTTTAAAGGTTGATTCTCTGGATACCATCAGATCAGGATAGATTGCACAAATAGGCACAAGACTACTTTTGCTACAGAATGGGGGTCGTTCCAGTACACAGTGATGCCTTTTGGTCTAAAGAATGCACCTGCCATATTTTCTAGAGTGGTAGTCGCAGCATTTAAAGATTTTATACATAATTTATTAGAGGTTTACTTTGATGATTGGACTATTTTTGATTTACTCAAGAACCATGCCGTGAACCTTAGGATGATGCTGGAAAAATGTAGACAGCATCAAATCTCATTAAATCTGAAGAAATGTATTTTCTGTGATCCCTATGGAATTTTGTTGGGACACATTGTGTGCAAACAAGGCTTGATGGTAGATCCTGCAAAGATCACAGTCATTGTAAACTTGCCCACCCCAAACTCAGTCAAGCAGTTGTGCACTACATTGGGGCATACTGGTTATTACAGGAAGTTCATAAAAGGGTATGCGTAGATAACCGCAACTATGGAGAAACTATTAAAGAAAGATGCACCGTTCATCTAGAATGAAGAATGCGAACACGGCTTTGATACACTAAAAGAAAAGATGGTCACTGCGTCGATCCTAGTCTTTCCAGACTAGGAGAAGCCATTTCATGTCCATGTTGATGCTTCATGTATAGCATTGGACATTGTTCTTGCTCAGCCAGGATAGGGAGGTATTGATCATACCATTGCATTTTCTAGTAGGAAGCTTTCATCTACTGAGAAGAATTATACCACTACTGAAAGAGAAGGACTCGCGATGGTATATGCGTTGCAGAAATTCAGGCATTATTTTCTTAGTGCGCATTTTTTTATGTTTACTGACCATTTTTCTTTAAAATACCTAGTCAATAAGCCAGTGTTAGGGGGGTGCATATGCATATGGTTATTACTCTTTCAAGAGTATGACTTTGAAATTGTTGTTAATCTTGACAGGTTGAATTTAGGACCTACTCATCTGTCAAGGATTGAGTCTGGAGAAGAGCCTACAAATCTGGAGGACAATCTACCTGATGCACAGTTGTTTGTTAAATTTTCAGAATTTACTTCAATTTGATCTAGTACCTTAACTGAGAGAACAACATGTACAACATATCTATAGCATATCAATCATGGAGACAATAATGCAAGCACACAAGAGACACAAAGATTTACTTGGGGAAAACCATAAAGGTGAAAAACCCCAATAACTTCCTCAGAGATAGATAGAGCAATGATAAAACCCAACCATAAGAGATAGACATATCCTAGCAGCAGATCCTCCTCCTCCATAAGTGCGCCACTCCTCCTTGAGTGCATGAGTGAGAAGTGAGTGATCAAATAGAGTGCCTCCCGCACTCTATTTATACTTGACTTGACTTGCCTTTTACATAAATCATGTAGGCTCGAACTTAACCACATAACATAATGCTGACTAGGCCGACCCCCAATAGGGTGGTCTAATAACCCTTTGACCCACATGGCCGACCCCCAATAGGGTGGTCTAATAACCCTTTGACCCACATGGCTTATACAGGGCCGACCCCAACAAGGTGGTCTAATAACCCATCAAGTATAAGTTACAACATTTACAATATAAATGACGACACTTTCGTATAGAGGAATAATACCATCTCTATAGGAGTACATACAACATACATATATGGAATACATTCCGAAGTTACATATACATCAACACTCCCTCTTAACTAGGAAGGTATTTCTCAGCACAGGTCTTCTAGCACAAGTCATCTTCTTTGGATCATCGTCACTGGATAATCATCATCAAGTCATCATCATCGTCACTGCTGCTGCTATCTCAATCAATCTCTGAATCTATGCATCATAGGAAGTTCTACAGAGCCAGCCCTTTTTCATACTGGATGTAGGCCCACCACCTGCAGGTCTTCGTCATCACTGGCCATACTGTGGAATCCTCAGGACTTATTACGTGCGTCACAAAACCTAGCTACAGCATCCCAGGCTATTACGAGCACACAGCTCTACCTCTAGGATCTCCCAGGAGCAATTACATGTGACCCATCACAAAACCTGGCTGAAGCATCCCAGGCTGTTACGAGCACACAGCTCTACCTATCGGATCTCCTAGGAGCACATTACATGTGGTCCACCACAAAACCTGGCTGAAGCATCTGAGGCCTTTTTCATCCTGTCCAGATCTCCCAGGAGAAAATTACATGTGGTCATGGAAAAACCTGGCTAAAGCATATGAGGCCTTTTTCATCCTGTCCAGATCTCCCAGGAGAAAATTACATGCCATAGGACAAAACCTCGCAAGAGCATCTGCCAGATATCCCAGGGCACCGAATTACATGCCATAGGAAAAACCTCGAAAGACTATCTGTAGATCTCCCAGGGCACAAATTATATTTCCTCCCAAGAAAAACCTCGAAAGAGCATTTGTCAGATATCCCAGGGCACCGAATTACATGCCATAGGCAAAACCTCGAAAGACCATCTACAAATCTCCCAGGGCACAAATTATATGCTTACTTGCACAACCTGATCCACGGCCACCAAGTATCATCTGATACTCACCATACATCATCCTGATGTACTCATGATCATCCTGATCATCATCACTGTAACATCCTGCTGCATGTCATCTGGAGCAACATCCTAAAGCTCGTCATCCATGATCATCCTGATCATTATCACTGCAACATCCTGCTGCATGTCATCTGGAGCAACATCCTAAAGCTCGTCATCCATGATCATCATCACTGCAACATCCTGCTGCATGTCATCTGGAGCAACATCCCGAAGCTCGTCATCCATGATCATCCTGATCATATAATGCATCTACCTGATGCATACCACGTATCTACCTGATACATATCATCATACATGATCCACCTGATCATACAATGTATCCACCTGATACAAATACATGATACATATCACCATACATGATACACCTGATCATACAATGTATCCACCCGATACATATACAGATACATGGTCCAAGCATCCAACATGATGCATATACAAAAATACATACACATGATCCAACTGATCATATCCAGCATCCAACATGATGCATACATACATATAAATGATCCAACTGATCATATCCAGCATCCAACATGATGCATACATACATACATAAAAAATGATCCAACTAATCATATCCAAGCATAAACTAGAACATCATCCTAATGTTCATCATCCAGCGCTTACATCCACAGCCATGTGAAGGATCCTCCTTCCAACATGCTTGGAATGGCTTCAACAAATGTGTCCATCACTTATTCCTCGAAGTGTCCTCGATCTTAAGAATGCCAAGCCTCTCTCTGAAGTACTTGAAGTTCACCCTGGCTAGTGGCTTCGTCAGCACTTCTGCAATCTGCTCGTCTGTCGCAACATACAGGAGCTTCACGGCTCCTCTCTGCACCATATCCCTGATATAGTGATATTTGATCTCTATGTGTTTCGACCTGTCATGAAACACTGGGTTCTCAGACAGCTTCACACAACTCTGGTTATCACAGAAGATACCAGTAGCATCCAACAGGAGATCAAATAACTCAGACAGTAGCATCCGTAGCCATACTGCCTCACAACTAGCTGAACAGGCTGCAACATACTCTGCCTCAGCTATACTCAGTGCCATGCAGGACTGCTTCCTGCTAAACCATGAGATCACACCTGATCCCATACTGAAGCAGCACCCAGATGTGCTCTTCCTATCTGCAGCACTGCCAACCCAATCTGAATCAACATAACCCTGCAGGTTAAACTTTTGATTCGCTTCATACTTGAGCCCAAAATCCACTGTACCCTTCAGGTACCTCAGAACATGCTTTACAGCAACCAGGTGAACACTCCTCGGATCCGTCAGGAACTGGCTCAATGTATTCACAGCAAAGCAAATATCTGGTCTCGTGTTCGTCAGGTACATCAAGGACCCAATCATCTGACGATACGTAGAGACATCAACCAGCTCAGATGAAGCATCACATAGAAGCTTCAGATTCGATGTCATAGGTGTGTCCATGGCCTTGCAATCCATCATCCTGAACCTCTTCAGGATCTCTTACTGCATACTTCCCTTGTCCAAGGAAGATTCCATCTACACTCTGCCACACCTCCATGCCAAAAACAAATAGTGCATCATCCCCAAGTTCTTCAACTCGAACTCGGCAGTAAGCTTCTGCTGCGTGTCGGCAATCAATCTATCTTCATCTGTAACAAACAGGTAATCCGCATACAGAAGTAGTATCACTGGATTGCCTTCCTCAACCTTGTAGAAAAGGTTGGAATCCACTTTATTCTTGGTAAAGCCCAAACTGGATAGAAAGCTGTCTATCCTACCATTCCAAGTTCTGCACACATATATGACTACACCATGCTGTCTTGAAATCCATCTAGTACATCTTCTATTTCATCACTTTTATATTTCTCAATGCTGCCATATGCAACATGCTTGATTTGATAGTTCCATTTGGAAGTCACAACAGACTTCCCTTTAGCTCTTGGGACTGCATCCCAAACATCGTTCTTCATGATCGACAGATCATGGCATTCTTCCCGTATCCTGGGAACTTCGATATCTTCAATAGATAATTTTGTTGCTGAACAAATGTTGTAGTTCTTCTTTTGTAGGAGATGGCATACGATCTTTCCTACACAACAAATTAAATTGCATGATTAGAAAACATCTCACATTTTTCAGAACAAATTCTTACACATAAAGAAATATGTCATACAGTCATGCAGTTATCTTCGCCAATGCTTCAATACAACATTTATCCATATCCCGTAACTTTCTAGATGCCTTCCAATCTCTACCAGAACATTGTTAAGAGTGTGCATAACTCCCAACATGTCAGCAAAGAGGTTTCATTCTAGATAAGTAGCAATGGAATGTTGTACAGTGCCATAGGCCACTTACCCATGTATATTAGTAGTATACTGTTCATTAATGCAACTATTCTACTATGCACAATACATATCCTAAGTCTAGGAACATAAGCATATACATCATTGAACAATTTTATTTAAACAAACAAATATGCAAGAATTGATGATTAAAATACTTATCTTTCTTTGTTCGTTGGGTGGACTCCCTCTGAGTCTTCGCTTCCTTGCAGAGCTGCTAGAGTCCTAATCTGAAGTAGCTTCTTCTACACCTTTCTGTTGTGGAATGTAGAGAGATGGTCAACTCCCTCTGAATATCTACATCCTTGCATAAACCACTGGAGTGTACTCCCTCTTGATCTTTGCTTCCTGAATTACCTATTCTTGAACTCATATTCATCCTTGGTCCCTATGCATGCTTATTAGTATCATGATTGTGTTATCCTTGTGATCTCATATAAAATCATACATTCATTAGTATACTATTAAAACACAATAATCTCAAGCATGTATAGTCATGATCATTTCAAACAGAAATAATAAGCATTAGCATTCAAGGTTTATGAAGGATTCTTATGGTTAGTCAAATCATAAGAAACATAACATGTCTAAACCTATAATTACTCAAACCTATGACTCTTCGGGTTAGTTGAATCATCAATCAAGATAAGATATATAATATGAATAAAACCTGTGATTATTCAAACCTATACCTTCATGATTCTTTTGGTTAGTCATATCATCAATTATGGTAAGAAACATAATATGCATACAACCATGATTATTCAAACCTATGACTTCATGAATAATCATTATCAACAACAGTATAAGATCCTAACACAAGGTAGGATTCTAGCTTGATATAGGAAAAACATACCTGGATTAGCATGCTAGCTATTTATGTCTAACATACCCACATAATGTCTTCTGGTTCTCTTCGGTGACTTGTGCTAGTAACCTGCATGTCTCATAAGTTAACCATTGTAGAAACAAGTTATACATACCTCGAAAGTAGATATTCTATGTGATCCATGACAATGGATGAATCCTTGTCTTTATGTCACCATGATCATACGTTCTTGAAGTAGAACATGATTTGTCTTTCTTGGTGTACCTTTTATGTTAGCAGACAACATAAACCTCATACAACACCATAATGCATTAGTACAATCATAAGTGTCAACACCCTAACCAATAAATATCTTCTATCATGCATTCAAAATTTTGTTAAGGTGATACGACAAATCTAAAATCAAGATTGTACTAACCGTAATAATATGAGGACAATCATACCATAAACTTAATCATGAACAAATATCGAAACATACCTCGATGAGTCATACCTGTCGAGATTGCTTGTAATATTCTTATGTAAGGCCTTAGCCTCATCTCCCTCTGAAACAGGAACTTCTTCACTCATGCAGATGATCAATCCATCTTCTTCTAGGATTAACCCAATCCACTTGATTTGCAAGAACTGGACCTGGAGCTGGATATGGGTTTGTTAGAGAAACCCCAAAAATTCGAACTTTGAATTTCAAACTTTCGAAAGGATAGAAATATGCGCCTTGATGAGCTGATCAAGCTGGTATATTCAGAATTTGAAAACTGCAAAGTTTCACTCCTCAATTTTTCCTTTGAAACTTCCATATTCACTGGACGTGACCCTGAACTGGGGTTTGATGAAGCGCACTCTTCTGCCCCATCAAAAGGTTTTATCCAAAGCTCTAAGCTTCTATTTTTCTGAGGAGCTTCCAGCCGTGGTCACAGATTTCAAAAATTCCCATTTTTACATAAGCCCTAATTTTCCACTTTTCTGATCAAAGTCCCAAACTATGGTTTGATCAAGCCCGGCCTTCTACCCAACCAAAAATTCTGATCTTGTTCTCTAAATTTCTATTTTGATGAGTAGCATCCAGTCGTGGTCTCCAATTACAAAAATTCCAACTTTCTCCGAAGCCCTAAATTCTGGAAGCCATGAATGAAGGTACTAAAAAATAATTTTGTTTTGACAGAAATATGTACCTGATTGTTTCTGGTGTAACTCTGAACTTTTCGATCCATAGGGTCTTAAAAATATTCCTGATATAGCCCGACCTGTTATCTTTCCATCCTGATAGGTCTGACCTCAATTGGATTCTCTGAGAGAGAGTTATGCCAAGTGTCGCAACGTGACCTGTTTATGGGATAATACAGGAGAGTGAACTTGTACGGTGTTCCACGTGCCACTATTTCAACTTCGGCCTCTGAAAAATTTTTCTAAGATATCTCGCCCTGTTATCTTTCCATCCCGATAGGTCTGAGCTCACTTGGACTCTCTGAGAGAGATTTATGCCAAGTGTCGCAACGTGACCTGTTTATGGGATAATACAAGAGAGCAAACTTATACGGCATGCCACGTGTCACTGGTTCACCTTTAGCCTCTAAAAACTTTTCTTGAGATAGTACAGTCTCTGTAATACCTGTCACTTTTTACGAAATTTCATTTGGAGCTTCCTATCCCAAGTCATGACCTTTTTCCCAAGGTCACCTGATTTTGACTCAGATCTGGAAGAGGAAGAAACCCTATATCGTACAGATCATAAATCACAAAGTGCAACGAATTAGAGGTTGTCCTTTGGACACAAGGTACATGGGGATTTAATATGCAACCTGTAAAGGTTTCAGATCTGAAAACTTTTCCAAAATGGATTTATAGCGAAAGTGCTACGATGATTGGTTTTTGCTATATCAAGCCCTAGCATCGTAAGTGCAACAAGTGTCATACATGCCATATCATGCCTTCTTTCAGGCTAGCTCTGATACCGTGTTAAATTTTCAGAATTTACTTCAATTTGATCTAGTACCTTAACTGAGAGAACAACATGCATAGCATATCTACAGCATATCAATCATGGAGACAATAATGCAAGCACACAAGAGACACAAAGATTTACTTGGGTAAAACCATAAAGGTGAAAAACCCCAATAACTTCCTCAGAGATAGATAGAGCAATGATACAACCCAACCATAAGAGATAGACATATCCTAGCAGCAGATCCTCCTCCTCCATAAGTGCGCCACTCCTCCTTGAGTGCATGAGTGAGAAGTGAGTGATCAAATAGAGTGCCTCCCGCACTCTATTTATACTTGACTTGACTTGCCTTTTACATAAATCATCTAGGCTCGAACTTAACCACATAACATAATGTTGACTAGGCCGACCCCCAATAGGGTGGTCTAATAACCCTTTGACCCACATGGCCGACCCCCAATAGGGTGGTCTAATAACGCTTTGACCCACATGACTTATACAGGGCCGACCCCAACAAGGTGGTCTAATAACCCATCAAGTATAAATTATGACATTTACAATCTGAATGATGACACTTCCGTATAGAGGAATAATGCCATCTCTATAAGAGTACATACAACATACATATATGGAATACATTCCGAAGTTACATATACATCAACATTGTTTGCTATACAGGCTTCCAATGATTATTATCAGGACATCATTGACTTTTTAACCACAGGGTTCGTACCCACAGAGTTCACTACGCAACAAAGAAGCAGTTGGTAGTGCACGCAATAGACTTCACTATAATCGTAGGTTAGCTATACAGACTCGATGAAGTACTGTGCATATGTGTATTAGAGCATGAGAAACCATTCATATTGGATGATGTGCATTCAAGAGTCAGAGGAGGTCACTACGTAGGGAGAGCCACTGCACAGAAGATATTGCGTGCAGGACTATGGTGGCCTACCATCCATAAGGATTCGAAGGAACATTGCCAGAGTTGCGATGTTTGTTAAAGGATAGGGAAGCCATCGCGCTGGGATGAAATGCCATTAAATCCATAGTTGACATTGTAGGCATTTGAGAAACGGGCTATCGATTTTTTGGGTCTTATTAACCCACCAGGGAAGAGAACTGGTGCGAGATACATTATTACTGCTACTGACTACCTCACCAAATGGGAAAAAGAAAATCCCATGAAAGATTGTAGCACATCTACAACCACGGAGTTTATATATGAAAATATCCTTACAAGGTTCGAATGCTCGAAGATTTTTATGAGCGATCAAGGCACTCATTTTCTGAATAAAAATATCGAAGCTTTGACTAGAGAGTTCCATGTTCATCATCAGCGCAACATGCCTTATCATCCACAGGCGAATGGAACTGTTGAAGCATTCAATAAAGTGCTGGAGAATGCACTAACCAAGATATGCAACGTCAATCGGGACGATTGGGACTTGCACATTCCAATTTTCATCTATATTATGGGCATACAGGACTACATGCAAGCAATTGACCGGCCATACACCTTTCAAATTGGCTTATGGGAAAGAAGCAATAATGCTAATGGAATGAATATATCATTCCCAGCTTGCAAATAGCTGCATTTATAGGCATGGCAGATTGTGCAGTGCTAGAAGAAAGGTTCCTACACTTGGTTGGGTTGGAGGAAGATCGCTTCATCGCAGGTTTCCACCAACAAGTACAGAAAGAGCGTGAAAAATCATGGCACGATCGCCATATCAAGAACAAGTATTTCCAGGTAGGTGATCTAGTCCTCCTGTATGATAGCAAATTCATGAAATTCCCTGGAAAGTTTAAGATGCATTGGCTTGGCCCATTTACTATAATACATGTTACTAACGGTGGTGCAGTCCAGTTAGCTACATTAGCCAAAGATGCCTTGCGAAGTTTGATAAATGGTAGCAGAATAAAGCTTTACCGCGATAGTCCAGCTACGCAGAATCCTATATGACCAAGGGAGGCGTACCGCGCAACACTGTCAAAGTTGCATGCAAAAAAAAGAAAAGAGCAGCTGCGCTGCACAAGTCCAAATAATAGTCGCATAGTCAAGGTGAAACAACAGCCATGCAGAAAAGCAATTAGGATGCGCAGGGGAAAGAGCCCTCGTGAAAAATTGCCAGCAGATTATAATGGAAGCCGTTACCATAACAATTGTTAGCCGTTTAGTGGACTGTTAACCAATTTGGCGGCACTTGCAAAATTCAAAATTTAAGATAGGATGAGACACTTTGGAGAACCATAAAGACCGATGTGAACAATATAGCACCATAGACTGGCTAGAAGGCTGAGCAGTTAACACTGACCGGATGGAGTTGACAGTCTGGTTGTCTGACAACCTTTTGGCATTCAAGGAAACATAATTTGCACGATGGAAAAGATTGGATGGAAGGGCCAAAATCATAGGGTGATCTGGATAATAAATATGGCATTAAGTGCCTTGGCAACCACCGAAGGCCACATACCAGACCATATAGGCTATAAATAGACCTCATTCAGCCAATTCTCCACTTTACAAAGTATTTGCCATTGCTTGAACTCTCAGAGAGCCGAGCAGAGAAGAGCAGTGGATGAGTGAGCCGAACGATTTGCAAGAGCTATTCTGGTTATTTGAGGAGTCAGGGATTTCAGGAGTCATGATGGAAATGAAGGGAGCTTCCTCTAGAAGCTTAGCTAGGCATGCTGCAGGAACCAGTAAGGGGAAAGAACCAGCTTCAGAGCATGGAGGAGCTGAAGCACCAGTGAGGCAATCGAGCTTACCTATTTACCCGGTGCCAGACTACATTCCTCCACGAAAAGACGATGCCCCACTTGTCCACTTACAAAAGAATGATGTGTATGAAATCTCAATCCCTGCCATTTCTACTAGGGTGGAGGTTGAGGAGAATTTGCTGGGTGGCATACCAGGCTGCAAGCTGGACAACCTGGACTTACTTGAAAACACGCTGGTAACGCTGAAGAATTACCCACAATTCAGACCTGATGGATACCTCAACTGGGTAAAGAATCCACAAACTAGCATCAAAAGACTGGAAGTCCAAGATTGGATAGAGGCCATTCGCCCATCAGGCTTGTTGAACTTATTGCAAATGCCGCATTTCACTAAGGGCACCAAGTTTTCGGCGGTGGTGCGCATGCTACTAACTTGCGTGCATGAAGGATTCTTATGGTTGGACAAGTGCATTGATATCGGTATAGACATGATACATCAGATCACAGGCCTGGACAAGAGAGGAGAGGACCCTACTGACCTCATCATAAAGAGGGCGCAGGATAGAGGTCTGAGCACCGAAGTGGCAAAAGAATTCAGTGTAGTGCGAAAGGGACGTGGGTTCCCAACCGCCGATATCAATGGCCACGCCACAAATTTTACTACCCAGTTGCTTGCAGGAAAGATTTTGCGCAAGTGTAGACCTCCTGAGGTACCCATGGTCACAATCAAGGAAGCATCTAATATATTGCGTGAAAGACCTTATAATTGGTGCCAGTTCTTACTGAATGAGTTTCTAGCAGATGTTGAAGATACAAAGGATAATAGAACGGCACTCCATTTCAGCTGGCTACTAGTATTGATAGCCTTTCTAGGCTGGAAAGAGCCAGAGGGGTATCAATGGTTTCCAAACTTGGTCGGACAGGGTTGCGGAACACATTTTGTTAACCTATGGGCGAGCCCGAAGGCATCCAGACAGTGGCACAAGGCTAAAGTTTTCTATGTTTATTATCACGAGTTGCGCGAAGCGATTATGGCAACACCATGCATTTCAAAACCGCTGACCGACAAATATACATGCATCATGAGGTTTATGGTGAAAAGGAAAAAGTCACACATTCAACCAAGGGCTGACGTGTAGGAAGGATTATGGTATCCTTGGTTTTATAGACTGGATGAGGATACCATCGAGCAGATGATGGAGCATTGGGATGAAGACTGGAAAGTCCCCACATCGCGAGATGATGAATTTGATTATGAGCAACATGTCGAACCCCTCTCAGAGAAAATTGATGTAAAAGACTCAGATGAGGAGAGCAAAGAGGAAGATAGCGAAGAAATAGAGGCAAGCAATGGAAAGAAGAAGGGAGGGCTATCGGCTGGTACTCCCATTAAGGAGGAAAAAGAGGGTGACCAGAGTGAACCTACAGAGACGGCAGCAGGGAAAAGAAAGGCCATTGAAGGCCCCATGTAACCGCAAAGCTGACATATAAAGAGGAAGGACGAAAGACATGAGTTTGGCCTGCAGCTCCATCCGGATGATTGCAAGACAATTGTGACCAAAGTGCAGGAAGTGTGGGAAGAGACCCGCATGGAGAAGGAATCCAAGCAAGAACAATTGCAGATAAGCTTGATCCAAACTATGGAAACAGTCAAGACAATGGTAGCACAGATAAACTTGGGCTAGCACAACTTAGAATCCGAAGGGAAGGCAGGTTTCCCAAGCATACTAAGGTGGCCACCTCCTACTATAAGTAAGTATCCATGCGTGCTGAACCTCAAGCCGAGCTACCTCATTTATCTGAATGAAGCGGTTAAGCAGGCAGTAAATACCACGCACCTTGAACTTAATATTGGGGCTTTGCCCCTAGAAGATTTGAATGAATTGCATATAAATATTGCGGAGGAGATTCATGAGAGAGGCCTTGCCTCATATGATCAGATCGCAAAGCTCACTGAAGATATCAATCAGCTGAAGCAAGAATCAGCTCGCAATATGCAAGAACTGACCGAAGCCAGGGAAAAAGACCGTAAGCTGAAGGAGACAGTTTCAGCGGTCTGCACAAAGATTGAGGAATGCACAGAAGAAGATGATGTAGAGGATACAATTAAGAAGTTGGGAGCAAGGGTAGAAACCCTTACATCAGATATGATGCAGATGGAGACTTCCTATAAAGGGAAGATTGTAGAATTGGAGGCTAGGAACCCGGTTATTCCACCAAATCAATGCCTGGCTTCAGTAGAGGAAGTACAGGAAACCATGGATAGCATTTTGTTGGAAGTAACGAAGTGCCAGGAATTACTTGAAGGAGTCAATACTGCACTGACCGGTTTGAATGAGGATCCCATGCTTCAACAGATCAAGGGGGATTTGCAGCGGACACAGTAGCGAGTTAAAGACTACACCGGCTAGAGAGAAAGTCCAAAAGTATAATGAAATCAAGGACCCGCAGAAAGAGCTGGTCGTGCTAAGAGATAAAGAGGCTGCAACAAATGAAAAGTTGCATCTCATTGAACAAGAAGGCCTTGAATTGATGCAACAATTCGATGAGAAGTTCATAGAACTTCACGCAGCAGAAGGCACCATGAAAGAGCAGGTGGCCAAAGAAAAGGTCTCGCAGGCCACTCTGGAGACGCTTTGAGGATTCGAGCAGCAGGGCAAGGACATGGTTGTAGAGTTAGCCATTATTTTGCAAAATTTTACTTCAAATCTAGGTGCATCGGAAGATGTGGCACCATCATCCGAAGGTGGAAGTGGCTCGAGACGTGCCATAGGTGAGTGTGAGGGGCCTGTCAGGTGGGGCCCAAGTTGGAGGATTTGCACAAGTGCTTAAAAGTGCGCATTGTGCGTTGCGACAGGGCATGGGTGTTGATGTATATGTAACTTCAGATTGTATTTCACCCATGTATTTCATCTATGTATATTGTACTCCTATAGAGATGTTATTATTCCTTTATACGGAAGTGTCATCATTTGTATTGACAAGTGTCGCAAGTTTCGTAACTTGCCGATGGGTTATTAGACCACCATGTGTGGGGTCGGCCCTGATTAAGTTAACCATGGGTTATTAGGCTAAGCTAGACAAGTCGGCCCCATTAGTTTATTGGGAAGGACAGCACAAGTATAAATAGAGATTGGGAGATCTCTATTTGGACATCTCATTATTCACTTGTACATGACTCGAAAAGTGGCACAATTGTTAAGGAGGAGGAGGAGCTACTAGTAGATGACTATCTCTTGTACTTTCGTTCTACCTTGGTTGTATTATTGCTCTATCTATTTCTGAGGAAGTTGTGGGGTTTTTCGCCTTAGGGTTTTCCCCATGGAAACTCTATGCGTCTATTGTCTCTTATGGTTACATCTTGTTATGATTTACATGCTTGATATGATTGATGTGCATTGTTATACTTGATATGATGTACATGTTATTCTCTCAGTAAATATCCTAGAGTATATTGAATTAATGCTCAAAAATTAACATGGTATCAGAGCTTCCCTAAGAAGAAGACATTGTGCAGCGGCAGAAACTAGGGTTTCTTGTTTACTGGGTTTCTCTCCATAGATTTTGGAAAAGCAGTAAGGTAGATTGACTCTACTCATCAAGGAGAATCTAGCTGTCCAATCAGAATTCAATTATGAGCACTTTTAGTTTTGGCCCTAAACAGGGTTTCCACAAAAATAGGAATTTCTGAAATCTGAAGGCATAGCTAGAAGCTCCTTGGAAAAATAAAAGTTTAGAGCTTTGGATCGAGATTTTTGGTTGGGTGAAGCTCTGGGAAATTCAAACCCTAATTCAAGGTCCTCCCTAGTGAATCTAGGAAGACTAAAAGGCATTTCCAAAGGTTGAAACTTTGCAGATCTAAAATTCTGAATATACTAGGCTGATCAACTCATCAAGATGCATCTTTCTATCCTTTCAGAATTTTTGAAATTCACATTTTGAATTTTTAGGGTTTCTCTGACAAACCCTAATCCAGCTCCAGATCCAGGTTTCAGCAAATCAAGTGGTAAGACCTAAATCTTTTCTATTTCCATTTGAAGTACTCTTTAAAGATGTCTCATCACACCAAGCTTGAGGATAAGCTTGATGGAGCTGATAACTTCCGAGCATGGAAGTATAGGATTGGGTTAATCCTAGAAGAAAATGATTTGGACACTTACATCAATGAAGAGGTCCCTGTCCCAGAGGGAGATGAGGCTAAGGCCTTACACAAGAAGAATCTGGTCAAGGCTAAGAGAATCATTGCTGATTTTATCAAAGACCATCTCATACCTCATGTGTCTTCCCTAAAGACACCTAAGCAGATGTTTGACTCCTTAACCAAGTTGTTTGAAGGAAAGAACATAAATCGGAAGATGACTCTGTGAAACCAATTGAAAGGGGTAAAGCTTCAGAATGGAGAGACCATTCAATCCTACTTTTCTAAGGTCTCTCAAATCAAGGAACAACTTGAAGCTATGGATGAAGTAGTGGAGAATGGTGAAATTGTGATGACCACATTAAATGGCCTACCTAGGTCATGGGAATCCTTCATCCAAGGAATCTGTGCAAGGAAGAAATTGATCTCTTTCAATATACTATGGGAGGAATGTTCACAAGAAGAAGCAAGGCTTGTGGCCCGAGAATAAAAGATGGGGCATGAAGATCAAGCTCTCACAACTCATGCCAAGAAAAGAATGTTCAAAGGAGAGAGATCTCATAGGAAATATTCTCACCATACTCAAAGGGAGAAATTTAAAGATCCTTCTCTTGGTAGTTGTTTTACATGTAATGAGAAGGGACACTTTGCCCGAGATTGTCCCAAGAATAAGAAGGACAACAACAACAACTTCAATAAGAAGAAGAACAAGAAGAGATATCATGCTCATGTTGCTGAGGATGATGAACCTCCCAGGAAGAAGGCTAGAGCATAAAGTGATGAATCATCAAGTGAAGATGAATATGTTCTAATATCTGCTCTCACAGGTACTATCTCTCATGGTTGTAATGATTGGCTTATTGACAGTGGGGCTTCCAAACACATGACTTGGTTTAAAGAATCTTTTGTAAATCTATCTAAACATGAGTCACCCCACAAAGTGAAACTTGGGGATGACTATCAATACCCTATCAAAGGAAGTGGTGAAGCCTCCTACAACCTAGACTCTGGGAAGTCTTTGAAGATGAAAGTAGTTCTTTATGTACTTGGGCTCAAGAAGAACTTACTCTCCATAGCTGCATTGGATGCAAAAGGCATGAGGGTTGCATTTGTAGATGGCCAAGTCCTAATGTGGCCAAAAGGTAAAACTATAGATGATGCAGTGCTGATTGGAGAGAAAGAGGGAGGATTGTATAAATTGAAGGGAAAACCTGAACATGCCATGGTACATAAATCCATGAATCCAAGTGAACTTTGGCATAGAAGGCTTTCGCATGTGCACTATAGAGCACTACCAATTGCAAGCAAAGTTGTAGAGGGTCTTCCTGAAGTCAAGACCAAGCATGAAGGTGTTTGCAAAGGATGTGCAAAAGCAAAGAACATTAAGAAGGCATTTCCAAGTAGTGAAAGAAAAGCCAAAGGAATTTTGGAAATCATCCACTCCGATGTATGCGGTCTGATGTCATCCAGTTCTCTAAGTGGGTTTGTATACTATGTCTCTTTCATTGATGATTTCTCTAGGAAAACTTGGGTTTACTTCTTGAAGAACAAGGATGAAGTGTTTGATAAGTTCAAGGAATTCAAAGCCTTGATGGAAAATCAAATTGATAAGAAGATCAAGACCTTTAGATCCGAATATGGCGGAGAATTCACTTCAGGTGACTTCAAGAAGCTATGTAGTGATTCAGGGATTAAGAGGGATTTGACTGCTCCTTACAATCCACAACAAAATGGAGTTGCAGAAAGAAAGAATAGAACAATAATGGAAGCAGCACGGGTGTTGTAGTCCCGGCAATGGAACCAGATGTTGTAGTCCCAAGGTTCATATGGTTATCATGGATACACTACATGATATAAGCAAGCATATACAATGATATAGATATAAGAGACGAGATAGAGAGAGAAACAAGCCTTTATATTAACCAGCAAGAGCAGAATACAGTCATAGAACCAATCTCTATATTACATCGGCTCACCAGCCTAGATATATATATATGCAAATATAGTTACATAATCGTCTGTCGGTTTATCCAACCGACCCGACCTATACTAGTCGACGTGACCTGTCAACATGTGCTGCAGAGTGGTCGGGCAGAGGGCCTAGTCGACAGGCTGACCTAGGCCCCTCCAACAACGGGCAATGCTGCATGACTAGGATCTACCTATGTATCAATGGGAAGAAGCAGCTAGGACAACTGTATATGTGCAAAACAGAACACCTCACAAGATATTGGACAACAAGACACCAGAAAAAGTCTTCTCTGGTAAGAAACCTGAAGTCAGCCATCACAGAATATTTGGTTGTCCAGTATACACTCATGTCCCAAAGGAAAAGAGGACTAAGCTAGATCCTTCAGGAAAGAAGGGTATCTTTGTGGGTTACAGTGAAAGCTCGAAGGATTACAAAATATACTTTCCAAGGTTCAAGAAGATTAATGTCAGCAGGGATGTAACATATGATGAAAACTCAACCTTCATCAAATCAAGAAAGACACCTATTGAAGATCATGAAGAACCGAAGGAAACTAGATTTCAAGACACTACTATGACTGAAGCAATTCCAGATGCAGATCGTGAAATTGAAGATCCACAAGAACTTGTAGATCGACCCCATGAGAAGAACTCTCACAAGAGGAAACCTGCATGGGGTAGAGAGCTCATCCAAGATGAAGAAAGATATGGCATTCCAGAAGAAGAACACAGAGCAAAGAAGAGAACTAGATCACATACTAACTATGTTGCTTTACTCTGTGATATTATAAACAAAGAACCTTCCAGTTATGAAGAGGCAGCGGAAAAGAAAGAATGGAAGGATGCCATGGTTGAAGGGTACGGTTGACTATGGGCTCAAGTATGATGCGAATCAAAAGTTTAACCTGGAGGGTTATGTTGATTCAGATTGGGTAGGAAGTGCTGCAGATAGGAAGAGCACTTCCAGGTGCTTCTACAGTATGGGATCAGGTGTGAGCTCTTGGTTTAGCAGGAAGAAATCATGCGTAGCACTAAGTACAGCCAAACCAGAGTATGTTGCAGCTTGTTCGGCTAGTTGTGATGCAATATGGCTAAGGAAGCTACTGTCTGAGCTATTTGATCTCTCATTGGATGCTACTGGTATCTTTTGTGACAACTAGAGTTGTGTGAAGTTGTCTGAGAACCCGGTGTTCCATGATAGGTCGAAGCACATAGAGATCAAATATCACTATATCAGGGATATGGTGCAGAGAGGAGTAGTGAAGCTCATGTATGTTGTGATGGATGAGCAGGTTGTAGATGTGTTGACGAAACCACTATCCAGAGTGAAGTTTGAGTACTTTAGAGGGAAGCTTGGTGTTCTTCAGATTGATGACACTTCAAGGAAGAAGCGATGGACACATTTGCAAAAGACATTCCAAGCATGGTGGTAGGAGGATCCTCCCATGGCTGTGGATGTAAGCACTATGTGATGAGCATCAGGATGATGCTCTAGTTACTTCTTTGGATATGATCAGTTGGACCATGTATATGTTTATGCATCATGTTGGATGTTGGATATGATCAGTTGGATCATGTATATGATATGCATCAGGTATATGCATGATATGTATCAGGTGGATACATTGTATGATCAGGTGGATCATGTATGTGATATGCATCAGGTGGATTCATGATATGTATCATGTGGATACATCATATGATCAGGATAATCATGTGTGATGAGTATTAGGATGATGCTCTGGATGACCTGCATCAGGACGATGCAGTGATGATGATCAGGATGATCATGTGGTTATGTACATCAGGATGATGTATGGTGAGTATCAGGTTGATACTCTGTGGCTGTGGAATAGGTTGTGCAAATAAGCATATAATCCAGCCCTGGGAGATTTGTAGATGCTCTTGCTAGGTTTTTCCGTTGGCATATAATAGCTCCCTGGGAGATCTGGAAAATGGTCTTTCGAGGTTTTTCTTGGAAGGACATATAATAACGCCCTGGGAGATTTGCAGATGCTCTTGCTAGGTTTTTTCTGATAGCATATAATAGCTCCCTGGGAGATTTGGAAAATGCTCTAGCTAGGTTTTGTCCATGGTAGATAACTTCTCCCTCAGAGATCTTGCAGTTAGTGCTGGGCACGTGATCAGTCCTGAGATGTTCTTGCTAGGTTTTGCTTGGTAGCATATAATGTCTCCTTGGGAGATCTTGCAGGTTGTGTTGGGCATGTAATCAGTCCTGAGATGCTCTTACTAGGCTTTGCTTGGTCACATGTAATAGCTCCCTAGGATATCCGATAGGTTGAGTTGTGTGCTCGTAATCAGTCCTGGGATGCTCTTGCTTGGTTTTGTTGACACACATAATAAGTCCCAAGGATTCCACAGTATGGCCAGTGATGATGAAGACCTGCAGGTGGTGGGCCTTCAACCAGTATGAAAAAGGACTGGCTCTGTAGAACTTCCTATGACAAGTAGATTCAGAGATTGATTGAGATAGCAGCATCCGTGATGATGACGATGATTTGAGGATGATGATTCGCTAATGATGATCCAGAGAAGAAGACTTGTGCTAGCAGATCTATGTCAAGAAATACCTTACTAGTTAAGAGGGAGTGTTGATTTATATGTAACTTCGGAATGTATTTCACCCATGTATTTCATCTATGTATATTGCACTCCTATAGAGATGTTGTTATTCCTTTATACGAAAGTGTCGTCATTTGTATTGAAAAGTGTTGCAAGTGTTGTAACTTGCCGATGGGTTATTAGACCACCATGTGTGGGGTCAGCCCTGCTTAAGTTAACCATGGGTTATTAGGCTAAGCTAGACAAGTCGGCCCCATTAGTTTATTGGGAAGGACATTAGTTTATTGGGAAGGACAAGACAAGTATAAATAGAGATCGGGAGATCTCTATTTGGACATCTTATTATTCACTTGTACATCACTCGAAAAGTGGCACACTAGTTGAGGAGGAGGAGGAGCTACTAGTAAAAGACTATCTCTTGTACTTTGGTTGTACCTTGGTTGTATTATTGCTCTATCTATCTCTAAGGAAGTTGTGGGGTTTTTCACCTTAGGGTTTTCCCCATGGAAACTATGTGTGTCTATTGTCTCTTATGGTTGCATCTTGTTATGATTAACATGCTTGATATGATTGATGTGCATTGTTATACTTGATATGCTGTACATGTTATTCTCTCTGTAAATATCCTAGAGTATATTGAATTAATGATCAAAAATTAACCATGGGAACAGTTTTGATAATTGCGCATGTCACGTAGCAGCAATAGTTAAGGCAGGATTGCGCAATATGCTGGTGTGCAGGAATCACACAACAACTATTTTTGGTAAGAGATATAGGTAAAGGTCAGATGAGGAAATGACCTA
The DNA here is from genome assembly GCA_027924585.1 of Larix kaempferi. Classification (NCBI taxonomy): domain Eukaryota; kingdom Viridiplantae; phylum Streptophyta; class Pinopsida; order Pinales; family Pinaceae; genus Larix; species Larix kaempferi. The sequence continues at coordinate 936,212 of BSBM01000338.1, read as the reverse complement.
GTTTGGGTAAGAGATAGGTGGAAGGCAGAGGAAAGCGAAATGACAAGGAGAGTGGCAGCAAGCAGTTCAAAAGCTAGACCACTACGCCGATGGCGACAGGCAGGTGGAAGGAGTGGAAAGGGATAGGCCACGATGTAATTGTAACTGTTTTTGATGACTGCGGCTGTTAGACGAGCATGTGAGCCACGAGTGGCCCAACAGGATGGCCTGGAGTAGGTGGAGCAAGCTGTCGATGGCGACAGCTAGAGTGGCAGTTAGCCATGCCAGTTTTGGAAACCTTAGGGTTTCGGCCTACTAATTGCAAAGACACGACCCATGGGCATGATCTATAAATAAGTGTAATTTTGTATGGGAAAGGGTTGTTGGGTTGTTGAACTCTCATTTTTTGTTAAGCTTTGAATATTGTTGCATCTGTTAAGCTTAGTGATATTATAAAGGCTCTGCAGCTGAGTGCGCAGAGACCTGTCTAAGAGAGAAGAGATTCTACAGCTGAGTGCGCAGACCAAGAACTGTTGTAACCTTCCCAAAGACTAATTCAACAACAGTTCTTGTGGACGTAGCCTCCATCTGGGGGGTGAACCACGTTAAATTATGTGTAGTGTGATTGTTTGTGTTTGTACTGTTCATTTGCTTAGTATGGATGTTTAATACTGTAGTTATCTATTATGCGATTGCTTTTATATGTATTCGCCACAAGAATGGTGGGAATAATATGTTAGGTAATACATGTGTGGATGGAAGTAAAGTGTTCAACAATTCTAAGTATTTGAATGTATGAATTTGTCGGATAATCACATAGTTGAACTCTGAATTTGAGCACAGTGTTGGAGCATGCAGTATTGTGTGTTTCATTCATCTACATATTCCATAAAGATAATAACCTAAGTGTTGTTGAATGAATAAAGTTCGTTAAGTAAGACTGAATAGAATTGATCAAGTCTTGAAGTAGACTCGTGGTCAAGTTGACACATGGACCCATAGTAAGTGCTATGAGGTAAGTTGTTGATAGCTTATCGGTGTAAGGCAAGAAGTACCGAATACCACCCAATCCTTGGATGTGCTGGTTGCGTAAGCTCCTCGGCTTGCCAAAGCATCTGACACGAAGTAGACACTTCGCGCAGTCGGTTTTCCGCAACAAGAATCTATTACCACACTGCGCATCCGTCCTTTGAACACTCGCATCACTAGGTTGTAGAAACCTGATTCTGCAACCACCTCCGAAGCTTTTCCTCGGGTGAGACCTCAAGCTACGTGCATCCTGTTGCCAAAAGGGCTGATGAATAGGGGTTTTGTTGGTATCTTGAACCATGAAGTACCTGGGTCTACTTTGGAAACCTCTAGCTTAGTTAAATAGGTCAACATCAAGGATTGTTTTTGTAATTCATGTATGATGATTATCTTGATGAGCCCATAATTAAAAAGGCTTGTTATCTTGTCTTTAGCATGTTTTTGAACATATTTAGCAATCTTAGAAAGGCTCTATAATAGAAAATGAGGTATGTTAATCTCACAGTCACCCCTCAAATGCTGCATTATCTTGATGTGATAGAGATATATAATGTTGAAGCTTCCTTCACAAGTGATGAATCTCTGGATGATCTAGTATTAGAACTTGGAAAGACACGAAGAATGCATTTCTATGGAAATATCAGGATTACTGTAAACCTAAGGACTCTTGCAATGATATTTTCAGAATACAACAACTTGAATATGAGAGCCTAGAAGACTATCTCGAAAGATTTAACTATGTGCTACATAAATCTAAATATAGTTATCTTTGGGAAGATGCAGTAAGAACACTCTTCCTCAAGGGAATCTCAAAAGAATTCTTAGAAAACCTTAATCTCATCGCAACAGGAGACATCTCTCATAAATCTTTTTGCACAGATTTGTGAACTATGTAGGAATTACTCTAGGAGTAGAGGGAAAAGTGTAAGAGACTTTTGAGAATATTATGCTAGGAACCTAAAAGGAAACACATTTGGTCCTAGTGGAGTTACAAGGATAGAGTTTGAAACCTATTAGAAAATTTCAAAACAGATATCTTAGGAGCTATGGGTTCTCAACTAGATGCACTGCAAGCTAAAAAGAGGCAGGATGAAGAGAGTGCAACAATGAGTGTTTTCTATCCTAGGTGTAGAACTAAACACCCCCAACGGGAATGTCCTTTGAATAATGTTTCGGTTTTTCACCTTTGTACAGAAGAACATCCAATTGATAATTTTCCATCGTTGCCTGGGTTGCAAGTTGTATATAAGAGTGGAAAATTTGGTGAAACATCTAGGAGGCCTTGGAAACCTAGAGATCAATCATCATATCAGGATCCACCATTACAATTCCCACCCTATTACTATCCTTATCAACCTCCTCAATAATGGAACACTTCAGGTTGGAAAAATTGGCCACCTCAGTACCCTCCTCAGAATGCTCAACAACAACAATGGCCACATGGATGGAGAGGACAATCTTATGCTTAACCACCTCCTCCTATGCCTAACTATCCTTACCCACCTAATATCCATCAACTCTTGCCTGGATTTGTACCTCCTTCACTACCCCCTATCACAAATCAACCTCACCATTTCCAGAATATGAATTCTCCAAGACCCACAATATTACCTGCACAACCGATACCAAATCCTAACAACAAGCCAACCCAAGCTCTTAATAGCATTGGGTTGTTATCTCTTCCATCATATGCCATTTTGACCGCACCAATACATGAGATTCAACTACGGTCTGGAAGAGTTTTGCAAGATCATCCCAAGTCATCAATTGTTATCCGAGAAGAAAATGAAGAAGAAAACATACCTAGTGAAGCTTTGAATGATGTCATTCTTGAAGATGTGGTTATTCCTAAATCTTCAACACACAACCATCTTTATGAAGAAGTACTTACAGGAGAAAAATCACCCCCATATCTGGTGCGTCTAATAATAGAAAAACCTATAACTTATCCAGAGTATGATATCATTAACGAGTTGAAAAATATTTGTATTAAGATCCCTTTGTTACAAGCCATTAAAGATATTCCAATATATAGTAAAGTAATAAAGGAACTTTGTATTAAAATACTAGGTAAAAAACAAAAATACCCTCCAACGATTCATGTAATAGGTGAAATGTCAGATTACATAGCAAACCAACCTAGAATCCCCAATTATTCAGACCCAGGAAACCCTATGGTTACTGTTATCAGCAATAACACCACCATAGGAAATACACTTATTGATATAGGAGCTGCTATTAACCTGATGACTACCACAATATTAGAAACTCTCCATTTAGGATAGTTCCTCTGCCCTACCCCAACAATGCTAGAATTAGCAGATCGCACTATGGTGCAGCCTGCTGGGATATTAGATGACATCATTATATCAATAGCTTCATGGGAATATCCCATGGACTTTATGGCCATAGAATCAAAGAACCCTTCCAAAGGTCACCCCATTATTTTGGGAAGACCCTGGTTGGCTACTACTAATGCATTCATAGGATGTAGGGATGGAGAAATGATTATCTATGACAGGTTATCTACAAGAAAACTAGCTTTATACCCACCATGGAGGCTTCACTCAATAAACCTCTATCATAGCATGTTCGTTCGTGGCATATGAAACAATACCCCTAATTTCACTAAATATTGGAAAATACCTTCCAAAATCATTTTTTTAACCCCCTCCCAATATGCCTTCCCAATTTAAAAAAACCCTATTTTCACTAGATATTGTATGTATCAATTTTTTCATTAACATTTTTTATACCCCTTTATATTTCTACCTAGTATATTGATATGATATCCCTCTTATGACCCCACATTCATTCTACAATGCACCTTTCTTCTTTTGATATATATTGTAGATGCACATTACTTCACCCACAATGCAATTACTCAACCACACATCATTATGATTTGCAACATCTAATGGTCTAATGAAGAGATCGGAGATCACTTCTTGTATGTCACTAGAGCCAATGCACATAGTACAACATTTAGATTGCATGTTGTAGTTCCCCAATCACTAACTAAGCATGTTGTGGGATAGGTATCCAAGCCCCCAGGGCTTGTAACAAGCTCTAGGAGGATGACTAAACCTTCCAAGGCCTATAATAGGCATGAGTGGTTGGGTATTCAAGCCCCCAAGGCCTATAACATGCCCTGGAGGCTTAGAGCCTCCCAAGGCTATTGGTAACAACTAGCTGAGTGCTATTCGTAACAATTGGTTGCCAATGACCACTGTCTCTCGACTATGATCGATTGGAAACCCACTTCACCATGAAACCCCTAGCCTCAAGCATGCCTCAAGATGTGATTTCCCTGCGTACTGGTAAGCCCGAGCCTTGCCTTAACCTGATTTCTCATCCGGCTGTGATCCCACCATCTCCATTTGGCGGATGTTTGTCAGCTCGCCCATATAAAAAAGACCCCAAAGTATTTTTGTATTGTTACATTAAATAAAAGAACCCTTTTCTCGTTAATATATAAGCAATAAAATTTTTAGGTTTTCATGAATATTTAATACCGCAATATGAATGAATGTGATATTATATTGCCTTCTAGTGAAGCCCCCATGATACCCACCAGCACAACCAGTAATTGAAAACCTATTTTGGTTAGATTGTCCTTTTGGGGATGAGAACTTGGAAGAAATTTCCCTTGTTAGTGATTTCTCTTGGGCACTTCAAGAACAAAATACCAAGAATGTGTTGAACCAATTTATCTCTTCCACAACATGTATATACTTTCCTTAGTCTTTTTCCCAACTTGACCAGATCTTTGGAGATGAGTTCCAAGAAAACATGAGCCTCTCAACATTTAGAAGTACACCCTGTGTCTTTGCAATCGAAGAACATCTAGGATCCTATACCATACCTTGTTAGGTTAGTTCCGACAAATTTCTATATATAAATGCAAGTCTAGATGAGAGTTAGCAAAAACAATTACTAAAAGTTCTCAAGAGTCAAACTGGAGCATTTGCATGGGAATATACTGATATGAAAGCTATACACCCAGATACCTGTATTCACCACATTTGCATAGACTCAAACATAACTCCTATCAGGAAGCCCCAAAGAAGAATGAATACAACCCTAAAAGATATAGTAAAAGATGAATTACAAAAACTCCTTGACGCTGGTTTCATCTACCCAATTTCTAACAGTAAATGGGTGTCTCCTCTGGTGGTAGTTCCAATGAAAGTTACAGGGAAATGGTGTATCTGTGTTGACTTTCGAGAGTTGAACAAAGCCACCCTTAAGGAATACTTCCCTTTGCCTTTCATTGACCAAGTGTTAGATACTTTGTCAGGGAAACAATATTTTTCTTTACTTGATGGGTATAGTGGATACAACCAAATATTAATAGCACCCAAGGATCAGAACAAGACAACATTTACTTGTTCTTGGTTGAGTGTTTCCATTTGGGTTATGTAATGCACCTACCACCTTCCAGTGTGCAGTTCTAGGAATATTTGCTGACCTTATACATGATTGTGTAGAAGTTTATATGGATGATTTTATAGTTTATGGTATACCTTCCAAGAAGACCTTGACAACCTTGAAACAGTTCTTATTCAATGCCAAGAAACAAACTTATCTCTTAGTCATGAAAAATGTAAGATGCTACTAACTGAGGGCATAGTTTTGGGACATCATGTCTCTCTTCAAGGTATCAAGGTAGATCCTGCCAAGATAGAAATAATTGTTAATCTTCCTCCTCCAAAAACTCCGAAGGAAGTAATAAGTTTTCTTGGCCATGCAGGCTATTATAGACGTTTTATTGAAAACTTCACTAAGATAGCCGCACCTATGTTTAAGCTACTCAAGAAAGACACAGCATTCCAATGGACTGACCTTGTCAACATGCCTTTGAAACTTTGAAGGCGAAGCTATCAGTGGCATCGATACTTAGGGGCGCCAATTGGTCCCTTCCCTTCTCTATATCCATGGATGCTTCTAACATAGCTATAGGGGCAGTCTTAGGTCAAAAAGAGGGACAAACATCACATGCCATCTACTTTGCTAGTAAAAATTTGACTCCTGCAGAATCGAAATACACAGTTACTGAAAAAGAGTTTCTAGCAGTAGTCTACACCATCAACAAGTTTCGTCATTATATCACAGGATATGAAATTTTTATACACACTGACCACTCCACCATTAGATTTTTAATGAACAAACCTATCACTAATGGCAGAGTGACTCGGTGGCTTCTTTTGTTACAAGAATTTAACATTGCTATTGTTGATCGTCCCGGTTGAGAGAATGTGGTAGCAGATTTTCTCTCTCGAATTCAAATTGACGATAGTGCCAATCCTGTCAATGATAGCTTCAGAGATGAACATTTTTTCACTATGTCTGTTCGAACCCCATGGTTTGTAGACATAGCCAATTATTTAGCAACTGGAAAGCTACCAAACCATATCTCCCCACCTGATATAGTTCAAATTTATAATTACTCTTGGGTGGACAATGAACTCTTTCTTACTGGTCCTGATCTTATTATTAGACGATGTGTATGAGAATATGAGATGGCAGAGATCCTTCATGCATGTCATGGTGGACCTTGTGGTGGGAAATTTTATGATAAGAGAACAACATACAAAGTATTGCACTTCGGGTATTATTGGCCAAGCAATTTTAAAGATGCTACCAAGTATGTCAAGGGGTGTGACAGTTGCCAAAGAATGGGTAGACCTATGCCATCCGATGAGATTCCCTTAGAACCCCAAGTTATGATTGAGCCTTTTGAGAAATGGGCTCTAGATTTTGTTAGGCCAATTCACCCTATGTCTCACAAGAAGAAGTACATCCTAGTCTGCACGGACTGTGTCACCAAGTGGGTAGAAGATAAAGCCTTATTCCGAGCCACAAAGAAATCTGTGGTAGAGTTTATATATGAAGAAATATTTACCTGATTCAGTGTACCTAGGGAAATTGTAACCGATGAAGGATCTTAGTTTACCTCCAAGTTGATGAAAGAGCTTACTGACAAATATGGTATTAGACATTGTAAATCTTCACCATATCACCCGCAAGCCAATGGGCATGTAGAGTCTACCGACAAAGTATTAGAAGCCATCCTGACTAAGACTATCCAGTTATACCACAAAGACTGGGCAGATAGGCTTCCAGAAGCATTATGGGCTTATAGAATAACTTGGAGGAATACTACTGGCCACACACCTTATGAACTTGTTTATGGTAAACAAGTTCTTCTACCTATTGAATTTCAAGTCAAAACCTTTCGTATGGCTGCACAATTAGGGATGAATATGGAAGAAGCACAGAGACAACGAATCCTTTAGATAAATGAATTAGATGAGATTGGACAAGATGTTGTCCAATGCACAATTTTAATTCAAAATCAACAAAAAAAGTGGCATGATAGATACATTAAACAAAAACAATTGAAAACTGGAGACTGGGCATTACTTTTTGATTCAAGGTACACAAACTTTAAAGGTGAATTAACTACTCGTTGGATGGGTCCATATGAAATTGTTACAGCTTTTGATAATGGATTTGTCAAAATTAAGACAATTGATGATGCGCAAATTTCCTTTGTTGTAAATGGACATAGGCTTAGACTTTATCATCAACCAATATATAAACAAGATTTTGTGTAGAATGCCTTACAACAAGAGGAAATGGAGCTGGTAGAAGAGGAAGTCATTCCTCCTTCTCCTGGTTATTGAATTATTTTGGGTTATATTCGTTTGTATATATGTAAATATATTTTTTGTTTTTTTAATAAATAAGAGTCATTTCTAATAGTTGATTGCATCTATATAGGAAATTCACTCTTGTGATCAGCTTATGTAATTTTGTTAATTAAGTTAGGAAGACTCTTTTCCCTTTCCCTAATGTCAATAACATTTCATATGATTTTTCTTTGTACATATGTTCTTGTTTAGATTAAAATTGAATCATCTAACAAGTGGTTTTGCAGCTTGATTACAAGAACCTTATCTCTATAATTAGCTCATGCAATATTATCCGAAAAGGGAAGTGCTCTAAAATAAACACTTATAATGCATCTTAACTCCTTCTCTTTCAATTATTGTTGAAAATTGAAAATTTATAGTGAAAGGTTAATAAAGTGTTCTTTATATCATTTCAAACCACTTTCTTCTATGGTTTTGTATATGGTATTCGATTCAGACATGCACATTTCTTATTTATCATTATAACAGTTACTTAAGACCTACTTTAATCATCATGATTTTCAAAGTTCTATGTTACACCTATGGACTACTAGTTCATCCTAGACCCATTATCAAAACTTGTCTCTTAAGCACTTTTAAAAGGTATCCCAAAAGTGAGTGATATTCCTATTTTGTGGGGAACATTACTGATCTTTTATGAAGAATATAGACTAAGAGGTCAAAGAACAGATTCAGGTTATTATCTTTTGACATGATCTATAATTGTTACAACGTAATTTTCCACCTTGTGAGCATCAGCACTCTTTGGCCTTCAGGATCCATTATACTGACTCAAATCCACTTTATATCCTTCAGATACACTATTTCCCTATTTTTCTTCCTGTACACTAGTTGTTCCACTTTAGCCTGCGTACCCGCAAGCTGCACCACTATAGCCCGCTAGTGACAAGTAAAATGGTGAAAATAACTAGTAAATGACTTTTTACTCCCAAAAAGCGGTCTTAGGGTGACCTTTGGCCCTCCATTTTCCCTGAAACGCCTCGATGTGTCCTTTCACTTACCTTTGGGAGGACTATACATTGAGCACATATGGCATATGGAAGGGAGGAGAAAGAGAGAGCAAGATAACTCTAGTGGATTTTTACTGCATCTTGAGTCTACACTCATTGATCCTTGTTGTTGTGAACCTCTTATGTTCACCTTCCAAACTCCTATCATAGTTTGAGTTTTCCATTGCATGGAGGATTGAAGTGGTGGAGGCACAAGTGGAGAGACCCAATTCTTGGTTCAGATTGGTTGCCGAAAAGAGGTCGTATCATATTGTACTTCTTGTTATGTATTAATAGAAATACTCATATTCTCGTACATTAATGTTGTGAATGTTGTTTATATTACATTGGGTTGCATTTACTTATGATATCATGGACCATTGCTATTGATGATGTTAATGTCATTTATATATTATATGTGCTTGTTCTATATTGGTTGTCAAGACTAATTTGTAGGTTCAAGTGCATGAGTTGAAAGCTCCAACGGGGATCTACATCAAACGTTTGGATCGAGGTTGGTTATATTCTTCATTATCTTAGCATTGTCATTTATATAGCATAGCATTGAGAATTGAGTTAATTTCTGGTAGTCAGCTGTCTGTTGTGGTCTACCCCAAGCCATAGGAAGTTTTCTCCGTAACAGAAATGGTGACTCCACTGGAGAGAACATCCATTTTGGGGGATTTTTAGGCTTTAGTACTTGTTTAGAGTTGCTGTGTGTCGAGTCTCTGTGTCAGTGATTGGCCATTAGGATACACTATAGAAAACACCCTTTTTCTCAGCCATTAGACTCTTTTTCTGTTCATTTGCTTTTCCCTGTACATGGGTGAGCCTTGTTCTGCCCGCATCTACCCGCCATTGTATGCACTATAGCCCACGGGTACCCGCAGTTATTCCTTCGACAATAGCATACAACTCTGGGGGTGATAGGTTTATGGCCTTTGGTTGTTGCAGGGTTGGTTTTGAGTGTTCCTGAGTCTTCTTTGGCCTTGTTCCTGACTGTTCCAAGCCTTGTTTGTGACCAGAACTCCTCTTTTCTCTTGGTTTTGAGCCTTGTTGGTTTTTACCCATTTTTTATTTTTTAGCTCATTACCTTGGCTAAGTCTTACTGTTTGGGATCTACTAGGTTGTCCGAGTGATCTCCTTTGCATTTTTGTAACTGAATAGTGATCTTTTGCTTCCATTTTTCATTTCATTATATTGAAAAATACAAAAACATAGTTTTGCATTTTCCTTTTGCTTATAAGTGAAAATACAAAAAAAAATTACTTTTATGTACTGCATTTTGCATCTGAGTGCTTGTGCTTTCATTTAGGTTCTGCTTGTGCATTGAAAATATAAAAGAGTTGCATTTTTATTTCAAAACCGTTAGATTTATTTTCATTCTAGTGGCATTGTTTTTATTGGATAGATGAGTCTAGAGTTTGACAATTTTGCATACTATTGAGTCATATACATCATAGTTTCATGACCATATCCTTTGAGTAACCACAACCATTAAAATTATCGCTTAATCTTAAAATTGATTAGAACGATTTTCATTTATCGGGTACACCAACTAGCATAAGTTTAGAGTCTTGTAATAGGTCATTGTGAGTAAACAATCCAAGACTATTAGACGAAACATTATGTGTCTGACCAAGGAGTGGTGAAATCCATGGTATACATCAGTGTTCTTAGGAAGCTCTACTCAAACCAGAGTTAAGCACGAGGTCACGGGAGGTCGGTTGCAGAGATAGCCCTCCAATACTGGCTAAACGTGGGAGATATTTCCAGGGTTTGTTCATATCTGGGGACTCTTGGGGGATTTGACCCTCTTGAGTTTTGGGCTTAGCTACCCTTCCCATACGATGGATCCCACCTGCGACTGTCCCCATGAGCATTGGTTATACTGTGGTGACCATAGTTTCCTTACCTAGGTATCGCATAGGGTACTTGCAGTGGTTATACTGTTTGTGAGCTAAGTTAGATAGGGGTTGGACAGCACAGTTGTTTGTTGCCGAGGGTTACGGCCCTTTGCAGGAAGTGAAGCCTGGGAACCTTTATAACTGATTATGTTACCTCTGACTACATTTTGGGAGTCTCAAGACTCTCCTAGGAGAGACATACCGGCTCTAGTGTCGGGAGCTCATTTAGCCACTCTGTTTGTCTTCTCTTGGTTGTAGTTTCTCTAGGTGTGTGCTCTTGATTTTCTATTTTTCATCGATAGTTTGGCCATTAGGGGACGTTTTGATTTTATAGTCTCTCCAGAGATATCTTGGTGCAGAGTCCTACTCTCCGCCGATCACGTCAGTTGGCTGGTTTACCAGCTGCCGAGCTTTCACACTGTGTCGAGAGGGGACGCCAGTGGGCTCCCTCCGAGTCTTCTGATTATTACGAAACATACGTCATCGATGCCATGAATGCACATTATGGCACGAGAGAAATACCTGAGTCCATCGAGTAGAGTTGAACACACTTCAGATGCCCCTACCCCTCAAGAGGCGTGGTGGGGTGATCCACTTGAGACCCAACCTAGTTTGTTTGGTCCAGATCCTCCTGATACCCACCCTAGTTTGTTTGGTCCATATCCACTCGAGGACGACCCGTTCAATCCTTTGGATCCACATGGTTTCCATTATGGGATACTAGATTTACATGATGACACAGGTCCTACAACCAACCCTGCCATGTTCTCTTTTGGTATTCCTAATTACAACACAGTTGATCCTTCCACTGCTTTTGGTAGTCATGCTGGCACTAGTCATGGTGTTAGAAACACTGCACCCACTTGGGGCAATACCCTCGCTGGGGGCACCACTTTTTCCACTCACACACATAGTATGGGGACCAGTCACGTTCCTTCTAACAATGCAAATGTTGGAAGACGAGTGCCTCCTAGGACTACCCAACCTAATAGGAACACTATTTGCAACACGACTTGCCATCCACAACACACTACACATGCCTCTACCCATCAACCGAGGACCACGTTTGCGAATGTTAACATTCCTCCCAATCATGGAGGTGGACACATACGTACACTTTTAAGTCTGTCGCCACTACTAGTAATGCTAATGTAGGAGGTGGGAATATACCTCAGACTCATGGTCACAATGCCACCATTCCTACTACTAGTAACACCAATGTTGGGGTTGGTAATACATCTCATGCTTATGGTCACCACATGACTTCTCATACGACTAATAATGCTTACGTAGGGGGTGGGAACATACCTTACCATCAGGGTCATTACAACACGGTTCCTGCTACGAATAGTACGTATATGCCCCATAATTATGGTGGCAACCCTTACTACAATACAGTCGGTGTTGGCCATCAATACAACCCACCTCAATATGGTGCTCAAAATGCGTATATACCTAGTTACCCTCACATGGGTCAGGTCGGAGGAGGTTATCAACCTTATGGCCATGGTCAAGCTTATGGTCAGTCAGGATCGTATAATTAGCATTTTTATGGTCATGGTCAAGCTTATGGTCCTTCTTATCCATCAGGTCCTTACAATCAACCTTTTTTGGGAGCTCATAATCAAGCTTTCTAGCCGCAACTCCCATTCCTTGCACGTTTAAATATTCTGAATCTTTTGAAGCTCACGAATGATCCAGTGTGTCACGATCCTAATTGGCCTCTAGTCCCAACCAAGCTCCCTTCGGACATTCCTAATTTTGAAGGGAAGAGTGGTGAGGATCTGGCTGACCATGTCACTACCTTTCACCTTTGGTGCTCATCCAACTCATTGAATCACGACTCCATTCGATTGCGACTATTTCAATGCACCCTCATGGGGGCAGCTGCGAAGTGGTATGTTGAGTTGCTTGGGGGCACTTATAGGGGTTTCAATGAGATCACTTTGGTTTTCTTGGATCATTTCCAGTTACCAATTCACTACGATACTGGTACTGAACTTTTGTCTACCTTCCGTCAGAATAAGGCCAAGCATATTTCTGACCATGTTCAAGAGTGGCATCGACGAAAGCGATTAGTGAAATCAAACATTCCTCCAGATTTTCTGTTGGAATGGTTCCTCAAGTCCTTAATTCCATATATTGCTAAGGATGTTTCGATGTCCGGTAGTATGAATGAGGAAAAAGCCATCTTAAAAGTCTAGCAGTTAGATTTACTATACTCTCAGTCTGGCATTTTGTACTTGCGGATCCCACAATGCCATCGGCATGCAGTCCAGGAACTGACTTGGGCTCATGTCGTGTTCCTTGACCGCATGTTGATGTCATTGTGGGATCTGCAAGTACTCGTCCTGTAGATTTGGTGGCTAATCAAATGCAAAATTTGTCGCTTAACCAGTCTACTCCCAGACAAGTTCACACCTTGTCCACTTCCACCCCATTGTCCGATGTACACACTATGCAATCGACGAACCCGTCGGGTAACCAGCAGCTTGGTGGTAAGAAGAAGCCTATTAGAGGAAATTTGGGTAAAAAATGGACCTCCTACGGAAAATAATAATAAAATAATAGTAGAGAGAGAGTAAAAAAACTACTTTTTTGGATCGTATTTTCAACTTATCTCCTTGTAGGTTTACTCAAATTTCAAGCGGGAGGACTCGTTGGATGCATAATTAAATTATGCATCCAACGAGTACCCATGTTGCATATTTTAAACAACATCCATACCATGAAAAAATGAAAATACATTAAAAAACATGTTTCTAGTGAGAGAAAACACGTTTTTAAATGTATTTTTGGTTTTTCATGGTGTGGATGTTGTTAAAAGTATGCAACATGAATACTCTTTGGATGCATAATTTAATTATGCATCCAACAAATCCTCCCACTTGAAATTTGAGTAAACCTACAGGGAGATAAGTTGAAAATACGATCCAAAAAAGTAGTTTTTATTTTTTCCCTCCAATTTTTTTAGGTGCTCCCTTTTTTAATTTTAAAGCATTTTGATTGGCTAATACATGATGACATGGAATTTGTATTATTTTTGAAAGGCCCATTTTAAATTGAAATTTTCTCTAATTGAGAAACAACCATAAGGGTGGAAACAATGGGAACAATAATAGTAATTGCAATACCCCTTGTAAGGATAATGCCAACCCTCCTCAGGAAGGCGAAAATGCTGGCGAGGACCGTAAACCTAGGCGTAAGGTGAAATTCCCTTGCAATATTTGTGGGGAAGACCATCTTACTCATTTGTGTCCTCGAATTGAAGAAGCATTGAAGCATCTTGCAAAGAGCCCAACTGTGTTGAAGGATCCCCTTCCTCATCATCAAAACATGGCTTCGTATGCTCCTGCAACTAGTTATGGACCTAATGAGACTACAACGTCTTCCTCCAATACTAGTGGCTATGGATGCGTGAATATGGTCCAATCAAAGGTTAGTGTTGCTACTCTCCAACGTGATTATGGTGCACCAGAACCGAATATGGGGAATGAACCTCCCCCTCCTCCTGATAATTCGTTGCATATCGCGAAGCCCTCTATTATGATGTGGATACGGATAGGTGTTCTCAAGCGTTGTACACATAATCCCAATGCTCAAGCCACCCAGAACTACTCCATTGTAGAATATTTGGGCCAAACTCCATGTTCCATGTCGGCTCTTGAAGTTTTACAGGCGTGTCCTTCTCAAAGGCATGCCCTTTTGAGTGTTTTAGGAGTTTAGGATGGGGGGAGTCCCAACCTTATCAAGTTTGACACTACTGATGTTCAACGTCGCTTACCTTACTACGTGGATTTTCAAATCCATGTGGAGTGCCTTCAGAATTTTTCCAAGAGAACGGTGGTTGACGAAGGTGCTTCCACGTCAGTGATGTCTTTAGCTTGTTGGAAAGCTCTTGGATCTCCTCCTCTACTCACGTCTAGGACCATGCTCACTGCATTTGGCGGTCATTCATTTAAGCCGCATGGGATTATCCCTTCCCTTGTTGTCTACTTGGGAGGTAAACCTGTTCCTATTGAAGTTGAGGTGGTTGATGCACCCATTGACTACAACCTTATCCCGGGTAGGAATTGGATGTACGCTATGAAAGTTACCGCGTCTACTGTATTCAGAGTTATTTGCTTTCCACACAAAGGCAATATTGTGACAATCGATCAGATGGATTTTCTTAATCCTTCTCCCACAGCATACATGGGATCATTAGTCCCCCAAGTTACAGATTCTCAGCTGGCAACTGGGAACATGAGTGTCGGATTGTACCCCTCATTGATGGGATCTTATGATTTCCCTTCACCCATTAATTTTTTTGGAACCATTTCCAATGATGCGTCTCCTCCATTGCATAATGTATCGTTCCATACTTCATATTTTGATGATCCATGGACCTTACCATCCATGAGTCTATGTCTGGAGACATTGCGCACGTCGGGATGTCTATGCCACTATCTGTTGCTGAGCTTTCTTATCAAGATATTCAACAAGCTATTGCAGATTCAGATCTCTCTTCTTCATTGACAGTAGAGGAAGATCCTATTATGCTTCCCACACAGGCAGTCAACCCATCTTGTTCACATGGATTCCTTGATGATAATCTACCTTCAGATGAAGATTTTATCACGTCCATGCATGGTAATGACTAGCCTTGGGAGGATTTCTATCATAGCTCTCATTCCCTTTCCACCCTCGGTCTTATGGAACGAGATGAGCCTATAATATAACCTGCAATCGATTTGGATTTGGATCCAGTCACAGTCTCATCCAACCCTAGTTTGATGTTTGAGTCTGATGAGTCTTTGAGCTCTCCTATAGATCCGCAAATCGATGCTCCTGAAGAGTTTGATTCTATTGCTAGAATTTCCAACTCCCATGATGGTGAATTTGCTCCTGCAGATTCCTTCACATCCTTCATCTTTGATCTTCATTTTGAAGATGATCATTTTGATCCCTCAGGTATTGGTACTATGGCACCTTCAATGGTTAGCTCTACCTGTGTTATGTCTAAGGTTAACAATAGTGAAGTTGAAAATGTTTCTACTGCAATGAGGTGTATCGGATTTTTCTTTAAGTACGTTTTGGAGATGATCTTGGTACTTATGTTTCTTGGAGACAGGATTCTTAGCTGGACTTATACTTGTTTACTGGTCCTTTTCAATATTTGCTTCAGTCATGGAAGGCATATTTAGAACCTTGCATATAGGTTTAGGCCTCCCGATTGTTATGATGCATTTGAACCTATTACCATCTGAATTCGTAGACACCCTCTGAGTTTCCTTATCTTGCTCATGTTCCTTGCATTATGTCTAGATTTGTTCCATGTGCTTGGAAATAGTCTTGGATGTCCCTGACACTCGTTTGCCCCCATTACAAGCATTCTTCCATCTCTCCTTTGAGCTTGTTAAAAATAGTAAGGAGGTCACGAGTTTACTCTTTTGGGCTCGTTAAACCTTTACGGAAAAGATTTTTATAAAGTTTTTTTTAAGCCCTTGTTAGACTTTTTCAAATCAAACGAGATTGCCGAGTATACTTTTCATTTTAGACTCGTTAAAGGATTTGAAGCGACATCCACTTAGGTATAATTTTACCCCTTTTCCGAACCTTTGTGGATTAATTACGAAAAAGGTATACTCTAGTCATATGTGACTAGAATATTTCTTCTCTCATTGTTTTACACTTTTTCGGGTGAGGAGACTAACTTTATGAAAAAGGACTCCCCATTTATATCAAGTTTTGATTGCATTGCATCATCTTGCTTGTTTCTTGAGCCTTGTGTCAGCTCCCGCTTACTCAGTTGTTAGCCTGGTGCCTGAACACTTTTCCCTGTGGAGACCTGCAGAGCTTCCATTTTCCCTTCGCAATTTGATGGCCTTTTGACCCCGAGGGAACACCCCCCGAGTGTCCACATCCTACACATGATTCCTTACATTGATCAGAGGTATGTTCCATTGCTTGGGAATAGTCTGCTCGCTATTTGACACTTGTTCCCTCCATTGTTGTACTATAAGCAATTTTATTCTTTTTCAAGCTTTTCCAAATATGAAAAAGACCAAAAAAATAAAATATTCCAAAAAGCCAGAAGGGATTATGGTTACTACTTCTAGTTGGCAGCTGTTGTGTCGCCTTTGAGCAGAGCATTCATTCCACTCCATACATTATGAGTCGGAACTATAGTTGGACCTTAGGAGCTGTACTTGTTTCTTAGTTTACTCTACCGATTGGTTAAGATTCCAGTCATTATGGATCCCTTTGTTGATGCCTCCTGCATCACACAGTCTATATCGAGTCTATGATACCTGAGTCTATCCATCTGCTCATGATCTTGTTCAAAGGAAGTCCTAAAACCAGAGTCTGCCACTCCTCATATCTCTTGACTATTACATATCGGCCATCCTTATTAAGTCAGGTCATTTCACCTGAGTTCTTCCAAATCTTTCAGCATAGCTGGTACCTCGTGCTGGTTGATGGGACATGCCTTAATTCCCTCCTTCTAGTGAGTCTCATTCCGTCGACTTCAACCCATTTATTCTGAAACTTGAGGCTTGTAGTCATTAGTGGTAGGTTCTCTCACCATCGACGGTTTTGGGAATACATCAATGTCCCCTGCTCGATGGATTCATCTTAGTGTTCGACTTCACCACATCTATTTGCACTTTGATGATTGTACTCTATGCCGTGATGCCCATTTTCATTATTGGTGGGTTATCTCGCGTCTGTTAACAATATACATCATTGACCGGTAATTAGACGATGTCACATCAGGTTCGACCTCAACTCCTTTATTCACTTGATGGACTTGCACCATAGATGATTTGTGTAGAAGACCCCAGGTGATAGTGGCATTCAATATGCTACTTATGATCATGACTTTACATCTGATATATCACCTCTCAGATATCAGCAGTTTGTACCTCCAGTTTGCACCAGTTATTTCCTTTTCAATAGGAGACCATATCTTATTGTAGAGGGATCATGGCTATGATCACTTATGACAGATATTCATTATGTACTACCTATTCATGGCCATTGTATCATATTGTTGAACTATACCAACATGTATTCAGAGATACTATTGTATTATGACGAGCGAGATGCTCCTTCCACTTGTGTCTCCATCACTCCACTTCTGAGATTTATAATGTATTTTAGCCATCGTAGCACCATTCTCTAACCTCACACATTAGGGGGCATATGTTACAACGTTATTTTCCACCTTGTGAGCATCAACACTCTTTGTACTTTAGGATCCATTCTATTGACTCAGATCCACTTTATATCCTTCAGATACACTATTTCCCTATTTTTCTTCCT
Organism: Larix kaempferi; assembly: GCA_027924585.1. Lineage (NCBI taxonomy): Eukaryota > Viridiplantae > Streptophyta > Pinopsida > Pinales > Pinaceae > Larix > Larix kaempferi. The sequence continues at coordinate 918,281 of BSBM01000338.1, read as the reverse complement.
GTACGCTAGTTGTTCCACTTTAGCTTGCGTACCCGCGAGCTGCACCAGTATAGCTCGCGGGTGACAAGTAAAATGGTAAAAATCACTAGTAAATAACCTTTTACTCCCAAAAAGCAGTCTTAGGGTGACCTTTGGCCCTCCATTTTCCCCGAAACGCCTCGATGTGTCCTTTCACTTACCTTTGGGAGGACTATATATTGAGCACATATGGCATATGGAAGGGAGGAGAAAGAGAGAGCAAGATAACTCTAGTGGATTTTTTTCGCATCTTGAGTCTACACTCATTTATCCTTGTTGTTGTGAACCTCTTATGTTCACCTTCCAAACTCCTATCATAGTTTGAGTTTGCCATTGCATGGAAGATTGAAGTGGTGGAGGCATAAGTGGAGAGACCCAGTTCTTAGTTCAGATTGGTTTCCAACAAGAGGTCGTATCACATTGTACTTCTTGTTATGTATTAATAGAAATACTCATATTCTCATCCATTAATGTTTTGAATGTTGTTTATATTACATTGGGTTGCATTTACTTATGATATCATGGACCATTGCTATTGATGATGTTAATGTCATTTATATATTATATGCGCTTGTTGTATATTGGCTATCAAGACTAATTTGCAGGTTCAAGTGCATGAGTTGAAAGCTCCAACGAGGATCTACATCAAACATTTGGATCGAGGTTGGTTATATTTTTCATTATCTTAGCATTGTCATTTATATAGCATAGCATTGAGAATTGAGTTAATTTCCAGTAGTCAGCTGTCTGTTGTGGTCTACCCCAAGCCATAGGAAGTTTTCTCCGTAACAATAATTCCGGCTATTATAAATTAAGTTACTCATAAGGTTCTCTCTAAAATTTGAATTATGTGTTTAGCAGGCTTAGCACACTCTAGTGCCAACCAGCTTCCTTACAAAAACAAATCATTATACGAAGCAAACCCGTCGGGGTACTTAACAGGCTAGCTAGTAGCAGGTCCATGCTAAGTAAAATCTTAAACAAGGAAGCACGTTAAATGCAAGTAAACTTGTCGAGGTACTGAACAGGCTCGCTAGAAGCAGGGCTATGCTTGCATGGTACGAAGATAAACCCGTCAGGGTATTGAACAGGCCTGCTGGCAGCGGGGCAATATCAGGTAAAAGAGGTTTGGTTAATGCATCACTATGCACATGGCTCATAAAAAAACCTGAGTATACGAATACATGTTAGGCCAATTATTTATACTGTCATTAGAGAATGACTGTAAGTTGGACTTGGACCCTGTCATCTAATTCAAACAATACCTAGGGTATGACTATCTTGGAAATGGGACCCATAACTATAGAAATCTCACAAACTCTAGGGTGAACTTTATCTATATTCTTGGGATGACAAGAGATCTTTAAAATGAGTCATGTATGACTAGTCTTTCCTATGGAATTCTTCGTATCAATTTTACTATCATGATTCATATGGTCTTCCTAAGCACTGTTATTCTTTTTTATGAATGTACATATCTGAATCATCTCCATCTATTAGTTCGTATTTCATTTTCTGATGACAAATTATCACGGCATTTTAGAGCTATTAGCTAAACTATTAATTGAAAATATTGGGATATTAATCAATTTGTCCTTGATGGCTTGAGGACACGCCATATTTTTGGTTTGGGGGATACTCAAAACTATTTTTACTTTCTGAATATTTATAAAAAATTCTTTTATCTCTAACAAAATGATAGGTGTTTTCAGGATAATGCAAATAACAGAAGGAAGATTGTTCTAATCAATGACAAATAAATAAGAACGTGACTAAAGTTCCAGAAGAGCATATTACAACATCCCCTATGTGCTGGAAGCCTCAGAAATTCCCTGCAAAAACAACATCAGTCAGGACCAGCAAACATATCATGTACAAATCAGATGTCTGTATGAAGGTTTGAATGAAGGGTCGAATGATGATTCGAATGACGCAACGAATGAGGAAAATGAGCATCGATCTAAATGAAGTGCCAAATGAAATCATAGTTTATAACAACATGATTAAGTGTGTTAGGGAACTAATTTTTGAATTCTGCTGGTAAAATACAATTGACTAACCTTACCAGGAATTAATCAAATGTTATCCCTGCACTCAATATCACTCCTTTGTTCATTTCGACTTCATCAAACGAATTGATTCATCATGCATTTTTTATGATTTCTAGAATCATCTTATGGTTATCACATGGTTTTAATATATCTTAAGTTATATCCGTACGATCTGTTATTGAATTAATTAAAAGACATCATGTTCTTTTATTCTACTTACGCTTAATTATCTCATGATGAACATTGCATTCAACCTATCCAAAGTTTTTCTTTGGACATGGTTGAATATATCATCACCATACGAATTCATCAATGCGCATATTTTCATGATGGCACACGATTCAAATATCTCGGCATGATGGCTAAATCCCTGCTCACGATCGTTTAACCGTTCGAACGAATCTCCATTTAAAACAACATTGCGTGAAATTTTCTTCATTATATATGCCCTTATCCTTCCGGAGTCTATAAAGCCACATATCCTGCAATCTCTTGCACCCCCTGTATCCATTTGCATCCCCCGTCCTCTGTTCAACAATGCTAATATGTTACGAGCCTGGCATCTACCAGGACCTCCTCTGTATCCTTGAATTTAAGTCATGTCGTGAAGTGTTCCTGCGAGCATGTTGGGGTCCGTTTCTTCGTCTTCTTGATAGCCATGATGACGAGGTTTCACTTCTTTTTGTTAAGGGATTCGATGGAAAAACAGCTAAGGTTGGCCATCTCACCTTTCCCGTAACAAAAGAGTCTATTGCACACGCCACGAAACTACCTAGGGAAGCTACCCATTGGCACAAACACCTTTTCCTTCCACGGATGGAGCACGAATTAGCTCTCAAATACGAATACCAACATGTTGCAAGCACAAAAGGATTCCACCGAGAATGGGTGAAGCTTGAATATCTCAATCCCTTGACTTTCATCATCCGGTTAATCACTTGTGATGGTAAGTACACCATTTTTAAAGCCTGTCACTTTCGATTATTGACACATTTTGTTAATAATCAAGCCCTAAATTTCCCATTCTATTTTCTAAAGAGCCTAGAAAAGATGTCTAGCCAGGTTAGGAAGAATGTAGTTAACCCTACCGGTAGTCTATACCATCACTATCTCATAAAAATCCTAATCACCCACTAGTTGAAGGAAGCAGGGAAAATGTGGGATAGCTTTGTGTTTGAAACACTAAGCCCCCACCTGGTCAAGAAGCCACTTGTCAAAACCTCTGCCTCTCACAAGCATCACCGATTCCAAACCCATGCAGACGAGCCCGTTCAAATCCCTTCCCAAGAAAAAAGGGATGCCAACTCCATACAATTTAGTGAGGGTGCCTCAGGAGAAGAACACCTTGTTCCTTCATCTTCTCCTGATCCTGTCCACGAGGAAACAACTACAGAACTCCCATTCTTCTCACCAATACCCACAAAGTCAAGAAAGGCCAATCGTGACTAGTATGTCAACCAGACCGTCATCCAGTCTATCAATTAGTCTGTCATTCAGCCAATGCATTCAGATAACCCTGACGACTAAGCAAATGACCCTATCTTTGAATCACCTCTCCTCGCATTGGCCAATATCTCTGCCAGTTTGCTTGAAGACCCTGTCTTGGAACCTTCCCCTACACACATTGAAGATAAGGTTCCTAAGGAACACATTTCACCTGCTGATCCCAAACTATTTCCAAGGGGATCGAGCCCTCAAAAATACCCTGAGTCTTTTGTAGAAGCATATACTACACTCCATCAGACTGTGGAAAGACTAACCCAAGACATAGACGAGTTAAAAAGTTATAATGAGAAGTATGTTGAGATCATCTATGGGCTTCGTCAAGAGAACAAGGACTTACATTTCCAGGTGAAATGTGTTAAAGATTTAAACGAAGCCAAAACAGATTCCAACATTTCACTCTGGTTGAAGCATGATGCTTTGAAGGACCAGTTCCAGAAGCTAACAACTAAATCCACTTCCTCTTCCAAGTCGAAGGCAGCTGCTACCGCAACTCATCCTTCTTCCTGAATTTCTCTTCTTTTGCTTAGTGGGACCTGGCATATCTCTGGTTTGGGGGAATGTTGGTGTCCATTTTGTCACCATTTTTTATCAGTAAACATGCTCTGATTGGCGTTATTTTCACTGTTTTGATATGATAAGTCATTCTCTTTGCCATTCAGACTATCAAACAGACCCAAGTATGCATTTATTTGAAAATCATACAAATCGTGAATAATTATCATCATTTTTGTGGTTTATTGACAATCATCTCGTATTTCTAGACATACTTGGCATTTAGTTTTTGTTCTACAGGCTGTGATCGTTGTTGAGTCAAACCCAGTCGACAGGGGTTCCGCTCACTGTCAACATCCAAACCACGATGATCTCCCTGAGCACCGGCCTAGACAGGTTTTACCCTGTCCAGCAATACCTACAGAGCAGATGAGGTCTCACTCGAGATGTTCAAGGGAGAGTCGACGGAACCATGTTTCCGCCGAATGAAGGAGGATGTTGTGGCTCAATTACTTAAACTTATTGTGACATTTCAAAAGTAGATCTTATGCAATTATCATTGACATTATTCATATTCGTAGCATTATTCAAGATAAATATTCATCGCAGCAAATACAACAGTAAAGCATTAATTGCAGCAAGAAAACATGGCATCATTCATATATTGCAACATGCATTACCATAACGAACAAAAGATACACAGGGGTTTCACAAAATAGCTTTGTCATGTCATATTAACTCTACAAAACCCAGATACAATATCTCCGCAAAACATAGATCTCGTCGATAACTCTTGATCTCAAATTACAGACATATATCTCCAAGATCAGATTCTCCTTTTCTTCTCTTGTCTCTCTCAACTCATACAACTCTATGAATTTATATATGCTTCTGCCTTTACATTGCTTGTCCACTTATTAACAACTTCCTAATCGACACTTTGAGCAAATGACCCAAAATCTAACTGATGTGGTCTAAATGACTCAAAAGCTAACTGACATGGTCCTAATTACCCAAAAACCCGCATACTGGGATACATTCGACCCAAAAATACATAAAATATTCTCCTTTGCGCCCAGCTTTCCACCTTTCGTGGTATCTTCTGACTTGTCGCAGCATCTGCGATGTTGCGATGCTAACTTACCAAACCGCCTACCAACAGGCCCCCAACACAATCTTGTGACTCACCTTCGAGCCATGTTAGCAAGCCATGGTGTACTCGAACTCTACCATGGCTGAACTATGTTTCTGCAACTGTTCTTGCTATCTCAATCACACAGTGTTGTCCTACTCCTTCTGCTACACTGATCGTCGACTCACTGCCATGTTCTTATCACCCTAAAGTAGTCATCCCCCAGCTTTCTTTCATGTACCTCTCAAACTCATCCTCCAGTCTCGAGGAATCGGTTGCAGACGGAGAAGAATTTTACAACTAGCGCCGAGGTGCGAACCAGGCTAGTGACTCTGGAACATCTATTTCGCATCAGTGTGAGTATGAACTAGACTTCTGACGTGCGGTGTGGCAGCCATACTTCCGCTGGATTTTGGTCGTGCCAAAGTGTGCAAACCATCATCCCAGGTGCCATCGGCCATGCTACCATGGTGTACTCTTCGTGCCAAACGTGCGTGCTTCTGGTGGCAATCCGAGCCGACTAACAATCATACCTGCCAAAATAAAAAGCTTCGTTTGCTAATGATTCCTGATTTGACCCAGTCACGACCCTGCTACTGTCATGAACCACTCATAACTTATGGCACAAGATTCCCTTCCTCCGCATTCTTGTGCCTTTCGGTGCCCATCCTGCTACCGTTCAACCTGCAAACATTTTTTTTTTATGCGACTCAGGCATCACACTGCTCCAAGCCCGATCGATAGGGATTCAACCTACTGTCATTAATCAACTTTGGGAGCATCGCTCCATCCAACTATTGTAACTATACTGCGCCTCCTGAAGTGATGCTACTGGTGCGATATGGACCAAGCCAATGCATCTACAATTTTTCTGGGCATTTCAAAAACTTACTGTCATACAACAACACCAAGTCACCCTGCTGAATTTTTTTTTTTTTATGTGGTGATCATGCCAATCCTTTTGGAAATCCTTCTCCACACTTTGTTGGAATCCTGTGATTAAACGATCTTCCTCCAACTGTACTAACTAGGCTAGACGTTCTTCTAATGCTATTGCAACATCCATACCTGTCGCTTCCACTATGAGCAAACTCGGAACGATGTACTCCATTGGCATAATCGCTTCTTGTCCATACACTAGCTTGAATGGTGTCTGTCCCGTCAATATTTTACACGTGGTGTGATATGCTTACAAGACTGGTGGGATTTTCAGATCCCAGTCATCGCGGTTCGCATTGCACACCTTTGTCAGTGCATGTTCCAAGATCTTATTGAAAGCTTCCACCGTACCATTTTCCTATGGATGATATGTGGTACTCTTCTTGTGTTGTATCTGCAGCTCCTCCGTCAATGCGTTGATAATGCGATTGAGAAATTGGATGCCTTGGTCACTCAACAATAGCTTGGGGCAGCCGAAGCAAGTGACGATATTGTCGAACAAAAACCGCGCTGCTATGGCTACGAACAATCAACAACTGGTGATGCTTCCGCCCATCGTGTCAAATAATTTGTCACTGTGATGATGTATCTTGCACCAATGCGTTTCCCTAGTGGATTGATTGGTCCCACGAAATCCACTTCCCATTCGTCAAATGGCTGCAATGTTAGCTGAGGCATCAATGGCATCTCATCCCTCCTGGATGGCTTTCTGATTCACTAACAAATGTCGTAGGACTACGCATAGTTTGTTGCATCATTGTACAGCTTGGGAGTAACATCCCGAATTTTCATAAAAATTTAAAACTTTTGAAAACAAAATTAAATAAGATAAATATGGTTGCAAAAAATAATAAGTGTTTGATTACAACAACAATGGTTAAAAAGTTGTTTAGTACTAAACATAATTTTTTTTTCTGAGTTAACAACATTTTGATAATGAATACTTAACACCCTTTTAAGAAACATAATTATTGTAATAAATGCACTGATAGGTTAGAAATATGATGTGATACTTTTCTTTTGAGATGATACTGACAATTTTCTTTCTTGATGTCCAAGGGTGTCCTATGAGGTACCCTAGAGTTTAATTAGCTGCAACGCTAAAGCATTTGAAATATTTCTATGTGCAGATGACAGGTAAGAAGTTCGATGACTGCATAGTTTAAGAGTACATGTGTAATTCAATTCAACATCAAAATATAAAATGTTGTGGATTCTTTTGCGAAAAACTAAGTATCTACAGGTATGAAATGTTTAGTGCTACTTACTGGTTTCTCAATGTTGTCTTATCATTCATTAATGTTGACAACAATGACGTCTAGAAAGTCTACATGCTGTTAAAGTTTGTATTCGTAAACCAATGACATTGTTATAGTTTGGCTTTGTTCGTCATCTTAAGGTAGTTAATACTTGTATAGTATTAATATAGTAATTGTATCACTAAAACCAATAAATGCATTATATTAAGGAGATAGGGTATGAAGTACATAGCATTAGCATGGTTTTTATGCTAATGTCTATTCATTGGTTTTGTTGAAATTCCAAAAATGCAAACTCTTATCTTTTTAATAGTTGCAATAATGAAAACTATGATTATCATGTTAACATTATAATTCTTATGGATTACTATCCTATGCAATAATTTGACATTTTTAAACTATTGATGATATATATAAAAGTTCACAATATTAAACTCACATCAAATTGGAACTTAATACGTGGCTATATAAATCATTAATATCCAAATAATATATCGAAATTGCAACCATAACTTAGAACTAATAACTACTATACAAATATAACAATACTGTTTTAAAATTTGTGAATATCAATTTGGAAACTATATCGTCGATATAAATGGTACTAACATGTATTAATGTCGACAAAATGGATGGGTTGACGGGTATTTAAACATGGCATGTGCCTCGAGCTGGCATGGAGATAGTGTCTCGATCCTGCCTTAAAGGCTCGACCCATACTCCTTGTGACAAGGATTGTTCACATTTCCATGCAGTGATTACAGAAGCCACTGTGAAATGGTTGTAAGTTTGAAACTCTTCCGAGCTGGATGTAGAATGATCGATCGTGAGCCAAGGTGGTAAGGCCATGCTTGTGAAATGATGGAGCAATAAATGCAAATGCTATACGATCCCCAAAGTAATTGTGTTGGCACAATTGTGATCGTTGATCAACTTGAATCAGGGTCATTGGATGTAACCCTAGCGTTGTGTCGTTCTGTTGGTTGCTGAGGTTTGAATGTTGTTCATTGTTACTATTGTTTCGGTAGTGAGGGCGACAACCTATTGGATTTTAGGGTTAGATGACAATGTAAGAGGTTTCGACCTCGAGACCTGTATGTTAGGGTGAAATTTGCAGGCTTCATCTCGCTGCCATGGCATATGATAGAATGTAGTGTCTATAGTTTGAAAAACTATCGACGTTGGTAGATTTGCAGTTTTTGTTTCTAAGTTTTGAATGAAAAATACATCTCTCTGCAAAAAGAAATAAGGGTGTCCTGGTCTCGTCCGAAACAAGGAGCTCGTCGTTCATTTGTTGATGTACAGAGCTCGGTCACTATTGAAAAGGTAAGTGTGTTTGAAACTTCATGGTTCTTTTGTTGAAGTTCGACTTACAGTTTATATAAAAATAAATTGTCTAACTTTCGGAAAATGGTTGTGTGTGTTGCAGGTTTCGAAAGACGACTTGGCCAAAGGGTTTGGAAAAAGATTGGCATGTCTCCAATCCTGGTAAGCTATGGGTCCCCAAACCCTTGTAGGTGCCTATACGGACTTGGTTGATGAGGTTTTCAACAAAAGAAAGTAACAGAGTTCCACCATGCCTTTCGGCGTTGTTTGTCAATCAAGTTTCTTTGAGGAACCTTTTGTGTTTAAAAAAAAATAATTGTATAGAGTGAAGACTCTCGTCTGTTTAAATTTAACACAACTTAGTTGGATACTTAGCTCGTTAATGTTGAGAGTTTTCAATACTTGTTTTAAGAGATTTAGGGTGGGGATAAACCCTGTGTAGTTTTCATTTGGTAATGTAATGTTGACCTGTATGTTGATGCTTCCTTCGTGAAGCTGGAATCGGTGTTGGGTTCGAAACTCAAACTTGGGAAAATTTTGGGGTTACACTTAATGAATAAAATGTTAGAGCCGAAGCTCGTTTAACTCTGTATGCTATGTTTTTAATTTATCGGCAATGGAAAAATGTTGTTATGTTAATTATTTAAGTTCTAAATGGATAACGGGACTGTCGAGCTATGCAAAACTGTATGCATTTTCATAGTTGGAAAAAAACTCTGTGTATTTTAGTTTAGTATCTTTTTGTTTATAAATGAAAAGGAACAGGGCTATGCCCAAATCTAAATTTTCCTTCGACGTAAGATGTTTTCGAAATTGAACTCCAGAGAAGACCTTCAATCAACAACTAGGTTTTATTATGTAGTCTGTACAAGAGTGTGTAGATCATGTTTGTTTAACGGTTGGAAAACGATGTTATGGTTTTTGGAAATACTACCTAGGGTTTGATACGAAACCCAGCTTTCAACAATGTACACAGATTGTAACAGAAATGGAAGTAAGATGGATGAGAGCAAGATAGGGTTTACAATAATTTCATTCTATGGAAATACTAAAATAATAAATGAAAATGTTATAGTAGGATATTTATGCAGAAATCACTGTGTAAATGTGAAATATGAAGACTGTGTAAAGACTGTGTTTTGCAACTTAGTTCCATTGTTAGAAATTCTATTTATATGCAGTAATACTATCTATTTACAGAATGATGTACGGAAATTTGAATTACATTTATTTCCTAAGTAAATAATATAGATATGTAAACACTATGTATTTGTATAGAGAATAAACAATATTTGCTTTTCATGAATCAATGAGATATTCTATAATATTTTAAATACTATATAGTAATTTCTACTATTATTAACTATAGGGCAGAAAATGAAAAAAACATATAAATTACTGTCCTTATCTATCGAATCAGTGGCAGTTTTCCTATCTTTTCATCTATACTTAATTTGCTTCTCTACGATAGAGTATGATGCAAATAACAGCATGTGAAAAAATGTAGAGATTGGATTATCAATTCAGATTATCATTAAACTTAACATCAAATTTAAACAAAATCAGAAAACCAATTCTTCTTCAAAACAGAGTTTACTAGTTTTTTTTTTTAAACAGATCTATTAAACTGAAACAATTTAGGAAATAGTAGAACCTGAATTAATTTTGTAGGGAAACAAACAGCCCAAGAAGACTGTTCCACCCAACCAATTCCTGAAGAAATTCAAGTACTTGCCTTAGGACCACCGAGCCTGTTCACTGAACCACCAGGAAGAAGAAACTTAGGAATTTAGGATCTCCACTTGCAATAGAAATAGTTGTCAAATCTTCAAGAACTAGCAGTCCAAAGAACCTACACTAGCACCTCTGGTTCTCCTTATCAAAATAGTTTGCAGACTTATGATTGCACTCACAACTAGCCTCCCTATTTGAATTTCTCAGTGATCTCCTGATGCATATGAGGAATATTTCTGCAGAAAATATTGTGGAAGAGCTGCCTGCTTAATTCGAATTTTCCTTATGTAGGCTACCTAGGCTTTTTCAGTTGTTACTTGGTCATTAAATGAGTTTCCTGCCCACTCCCACCACCTGGAGGATAATGCCACATTATTAGGGGTAGTTGTCCCATAACCAACAGCTAGTGGTGAAGTGCAATTGCTTCCATTTGTCCCATGCTTTCCAACAGCTTCCATTCCTTCTAGTGGGTCAGTGAACACTAATTTAACAGTTCCATTCGGTGTTTGTCTCCTACTTTAATTTATTAAATAATAATAATTCAGTAATTACATTCATCATTGACCAAACTTGGTCATAATTTCAAAACTTTGAAATTAAAATTTAACATAAAGTATTTTTGCAAATAAAATATTATTTTCAGAATTTGGGTAGGTGACATACACCCCCCCTTAAGTCTCAACATCGTCCTCGATGTTGGTTAATCACTCCTTGAGTGTTCCTGAAACAGGGTTAGGTATGTTGCCTGCATACTACTCTCCAACTCCCAGGTTGCTTCTTCCAGGCTAAGGTGCTTCCATTGCACCTTCACTTGCCCAATGGTGCGATTCTGGAGCATAGTTTCCCTCCTTTTGAGGATATAATCCAGTTCCACCTGAAAATCTCCGTCTTGTCCCACCTGTACATTATTCTAGTTTACAACATGACTAGCATTGTGTACTTACTTCTTTAAAAATGATATATGAAAAACATTATGTATTTTTAAATTTGGTGGCAAGGCCAGTTGGTATGCCACTGGTCCAACCTTGGACAATATTTCAAAAGGACCACAATACCTGGTTGCCAACTTGGCACAGCTCCCCAATTTCAATGAACTCTTTTTTGGTCTTACCTTGAGGAATACATGTTCACCAATATGGAACTCTTTATGAGTCCTTTTTAAATCTGCTTGACTCTTCTGCCTATCTCGGGAAGCTTTTAAATTTCCTTGCAGCTATTTCACAATTAGTTCTAACTCCTGCAACAATTCAGGTCCTAAAACAACTCTATTTACTGGGTCATTCCAAGAAACAGGTGTATCACATTTCCTACCATAAAGAATTTCAAATGGGATAAGTCTAGATGATGCAAGATAATGGTTATTATATGCAAATTCTGCTAAGTGTAAGTAGTCTTCCCACTTACCAGGCTGATCCTTAACATACATTCTCAGTAAGTCTTCCAAAACTTGATTTACCCTTTCTGTCTGTCCATCTGTTTGTGGATGAAATGCTGTGCTGAAATTTAAGGTTGTATTCAACCCTTTGAACAATGACCTCCAAAAGTTTCTAGTAAACTTAGAGTCACGATCTGGAATTATCACGTTTGGTATCCCATGTAGTTGAAAAATCTGCTTCATGAAAATTTCTGCAATGTCTGGAGCTTTATGAGTAGTCTTTACAGGTATAAAGTGTGCTGCTTTGCTCAGTTTGTCTACTACCACCATGATAGAATCATTTTGTTTCTAATTTTTGGGTAGTCCAGCAATAAAGTCTATGCTTATTACTTCCCATTTCCAACTTGGTATAGGTAATGGATGTAACGATCCGACAGGATGTTGGTGTTCAACTTTCACCTTTTGACAATCAAAACATTTAGCTATGTACTCTGCTACTTCATCTTTCATTTTTGGCCAATAGTATTCTTTCCTGAGCATAGTAATGGTCTTCTGATAACCTGGATGACCAGAATAATGAATTTTATGCATCTCGTTTAAAATCAGAATTTTTATTTCTGGTATGTCTGGTACATACAATCAGTTTTTATACAACAATAGCCCATTTTCCTTCATGTTGTAATCTACCATAAAAATTTTCGAACTGTTGTTTGCTATCTTTTCCTTTATTTTTCTGTATTCTTCATCTGTTTCACTCTTTTCAAGAATCTGATTTTTCAAGTCTGTTGAATAAGTACTGTTGGCTGAAATAAAATTCAATTTTTCCTTACGACTCAAAGCATCTGCAACCTTGTTCTCCTTCCCTTTATTATGCTGAATTTCGAAATCATACTCACTTAAGAAGGTTAACCATCTAGCTTGTCTAACATTCATATTTGTCTGATCTAATAAATATTTCAGGCCCATATTATCTGTCAACAATGTGAATTTTCTGCCAATAAGGTGGTGACACCACATTTTTAAGGCATGAATTACTGCCAATAACTCTAAATCATAAGTAGAGTAGTTCTTCTCATGTATTTTTAACTTTCTAGATTCACATGCCACCGCATGCCCTTCCTGTGTTAGGACTCCACCGAGGCCATCATTGCATGCATCTGTACAAACTATAAAATATTTGTTAGGATCTGCTATCCTCAAGATAGGTGCTGTAGTAAATAATTCCTTTAACTTCTTGAAACTGTCAGAACATTTCTGATCCCACACAAATTTCTTCCCTTTCTTCTGCAAGGAAGTTATGGGGTTGGAAATCCTTGAAAAACCCTCTATAAATTTTATGTAATATCCAGTAATGCCCATAAATGATCTTACATCCGACACATCCTTAGGAATCGACCAATCATTAATGGCCCTTATCTTATCGGGGTCAACCAAGATTCCTTCTCTATAAATTATGTGTCCTAGATACTGAATTTTGTCCTTGTGGAAGTCACACTTACTAAACTTAGTGTATAGTTGATGATCTCTCATTACTTGTAAGATAATCCGTAGATGTTCGTCATGCTCTTTTCACTTTTAGAATACACTAAAATGTCATCTATAAACACAACAACAAACTTGTCTAAGTACTTGTGTAGAATATTATACATCAAACACATAAATACAGTCGGGGCATTAGTCAAACCAAATGGCATGACTGCAAACTCGTAATGTCCATACCGAGTTCTGAAAGTTGTCTTGAAAATATCTTCATCCTTAACTCATACTTAATGATATCCTGATCTTAGATCAATCTTTGAAAATATCGTTGCTCCACGCAATTGATCAAATAGATCGTCTATGTGGGGAAACGGATACTGATTCTTGATTATCATCTTATTAAGCTAGAGATAATATATGCACAGTCTTAGGGTTTCATCTTTCTTCTTAACAAAGATGACAGGTGCTCCCCAAGGAGAAACATTGGGTCTTATATAATTTTTATGAATCAGTTCCTTCAACTGTGATTTCAATTCGTTTAATTCCAGTATATTCATTCTATATGGAGCTTTAGAATTTGGTACTGCTCCTGGTATTAACTCGATAGTAAAATCTAAATCTCTTTTAGGAGGTAATCCTGGAATCTCCTTAGAAAATACATCCTTAAAATCCTTTACGACAGGTATGTCTTCTAATTTCAGTTTGTCCTCTTTACAAATAAACTAATCGTTTACCACATTTACTGCAAACAACTAACATCCTTTCGTACTGCCCTCTTAACTTGCATGGCTGAAATCTGTCTAAGGGTTACCTTTCTTGTGATACCTTTTATTTCTATAGTTTTTCCTTCATCATTTAAACATGTAAAACGTTTTTCGTAACAGTTCAGAATGACATGATGGGCTTCTAACTAGTCCATTCCGATTATAATATCATAGGATCCTAATGGTTAAAATATTCAACTTGATTTGTGTTTGTAACTGATTCATGGATAAAGTACAACTTTCTATAAAATCTGATACTTTTCTCTTTGTTCCAGTTGCTAGTCTAACTAACCAAGATTTACTAAACTTTTTTGTTTTCAATTTAAGACTTTCCACAATATCTGGTGATATATAACTTAAACTAGCACCTGGGTCAATTAAAATAGTAACAGGATGATTTTGTAGCACACCTTCAATCTCTACCATGGAGATTTGATGATCTGCTTGCATGTTGTCGAGTGTTGCATTCATCTCCCTCGCCACGTCTACAACAGTAGGTTCAGTCTGAATAGAGTTGATGTTGCTAGCTTTCCACTTCCTCAAGGGACATTCTGATGCATAGTGGGGACCTTGACACTCGAAACATTTGATGGGTGCCTTTTGCTTCTTGGTCCTGGTATTATTAGGTGCATTTCTGGGTGCTGTAGAATTCCGCTGTTGATTGTTTCTGGAATTATTCCCTTGATAATTCCGATTCTGAAAAATTTTCTTTTGGAAACCGGAATTTCCACTGAACCTAAAATTTTTCTTTTTCAGCTCAAAATTGTTGGGCTTATGACTTTTCCAGTTCGACATTCCTTCTCTTTTTCGATTTGTGTCATAAAAGAAAAATGCCTTCCTCATAGCCTCTTCCAAGGTTTTTGGACTGTCATACTCGATTCTGTCCTTAATATTGAAAGGTAGGAAGCTCAAGTATCTTTGAATTTTTGGTTTTTCTTCTATGAGGTATGGCACATATCTCAGTAAGTTCAGAAATTTACTGTTCATTTCCTTCATTTTCATACCTCCCAGCTTCAAATCGTAGAACTCCTTGGATTTTTCTTCATAGTACTGTTCAGATAAATACTTATTTTTAAAGTATCGTTTAAAAGTACTCTAGTTTACATCTTTATCCTTGATACCCTTTACTCTTTTGATGTCCTGCCACCAAATATCTGCTTTTTCGGTCAAGTTATATATAGCCATTTTTGCTTTCAAGGATTCTAAATAGTTATAAATGTGGAAATATTTCTTCATACCGGACAGCCAAGCTTCAGCTGTCTCGCCCTTCTTAGTTTCTACATTGAGAGTTGGAGGTCTAATCTTTTTGAACTCCCCAGAAATCTATTCATACTCTTTATAGCTTTTCTTTCTGGGTTTGTAGTCTCCTCTACTACTATCGCTTGAATAGTTACGTTTCTTTTTACGTACTTCAATAGCCTCTCCTGATGATGTTGAACTGCTGCTCACATCATTAGCTTTTATTTTCTTACTTTTGTTACCATTAGGCAGATCCTCAGCCTTGGAGATATCTTCATTATCTCTCTTCTGCTCATCGATTGGGCATTGTTCAAACAACGCTTGGTTTAATTGTTCTTGTGCGTGCAGAATTCTTTCATTGTCTTGTTTCACAGAGCTGATTTCTACCTTTAATTCATGAAAAGCACGTAACAATTCTGACGAACTGTCATTTAGTTCACTGTGACCTTCTTCTGCATAGTGTTTCCCTGAGCTATGGCTGTTTGGTTGAAATCTGTCTTCTACATGTTCAGTTGAGTTCTCCATACCTGTAACTAAAAATAATTTTCTGTATATTACCATAGTTAAATTTTTAATCAGTAAAATTTTCTGTTGTAATAAAATTTCTGTTGCGTATTCTTGGACCCTTTTCAGGCCTAGAGTTTGAACATAAGCTTTTATACCACAAGTAACATCCTGAATTTTCATAAAAATTTAAAACTTTTGAAAACGACATTAAATAAGATAAATATGGTTGCAGAAAATAATAAGTGTTTGATTACAACAACAATGGTTAAAAAGTCATTTAGTACTAAACATAATTTATTTTCTGAGTTAACAACATTTTCATAATGACTACTTAACACCCTTTTAAGAAACATGATTATTATAATAAATGCACTGACAGGTTAGAAATATGATGTGATACTTTTCTTTTGAGATGATACTGGCAGTTTGATTTCTTGATGTCCAAGGGTGTCCTACGAGGTACCCAGGAGTTTACTTAGCTGCAACACTAAAGCATTTGAAATATTTCTATGTGCAGATGACAGGTAAGAAGTTCTATGGCTGCATAGTTTAAGAGTACGTGTGTAATTCAATTCAACGTCGAAATATAAAATGTTGTGAATTCTTTTGCGAAAAACTAAGTATCTACAGGTATGAAATGTTTAATGCTACTTACTGATTTTTCAACATTGTCTTATCATTCATTAATGTTGACAACAATGATGTCTAGAAAGTCTACATGTTGTTAAAGTTTGTTGTCGTAAACCAATGACGTTGTTATAGTTTGGCTTTGGTCGTCGTCTTAAGGTAGTTAATCCTTGTATAGTATTAATATAGTAATTGTATCACTAAAGCCAATAAATGCATTATATTAAGGAGATAGGGTATGAAGTACATAGCATTAGCATGGTTTTTATGCTAATGTCTATTCATTGGTTTTGTTGAAATTCCAAAAATGCAAACTCTTATTTTTTTAATAGTTGCAATAATGAAAACTATGATTATCATGTTAACATTATAATTCTTATGGATTACTATCCTATGCAATAATTTGACATTTTTAAACTATTCACGATATATATAAAAGTTCACAATATTAAACTCACATGAAATTGGAACTTAATACGTGGCTATATAAAACATTAATATCCAAATAATATATCGAAATTGCGACCATAACTTAGAACTAATAACTACTATACAAATATAACAATATTGTTTTTAAATTTGTGAATATCAATTTGGAAACTATATCGTCGATATAAATGGTACTGACATGTATTAATGTCGACATAATGGATGAGTTGAAGGGTCTTTAAACTTGGCATGTGCCTTGAGCTGGCGTGGAGATAGTGTCTCGAACCTGCCTTAAAGGCTCGACCCATACTCCTTGTGACAAGGATTATTCACATTTCCACGTAATGTAATAACAATATAACGGTGATTATAGAAGCCACTGTGAAATGGTTGTAAGTTTGAAACTCTTCCGAGCTAGATGTAGAATGATCCATCGTGAGCCAAGGTGGCAAGGCCATGCTTGTGAAATGATGGAGCAATAAATGCAAATGCTATACGATCTCCAAAGTAATTGTGTTGTCACAATTGTGATCGTTGATCGACTTGAATCAAGGTCGTTGGATGTAACCCTAGCGTTGTGTCGTTGTGTTGGTTGATGAGATTTGAATGTCGTTCATTGTTACTATTGTTTCGGCAGTGAGGCCGACAGGATGCTGGATTTTAGGGTTATATGAAAATGTAAGAGGTTTTGACCTCGAGACCTGTAGGTTAGGGTGAAATTTGCAGGCTTCGTCTTGCTACCATGGCCTATAATAGAATGTAGTGTCTGTAGTTTTAAAAACTGTCGACGTTGGTAGATTTGTAGTTTTCGTTTCTAAGTTTTGAATGAAAAATACATCTCTCTGCAAAAAGAAATAAGGGTGTCCTGGTCTCGTTCGAAACAAGGATCTCGTCGTTCGTTGGTTGATGTACAGAGCTCGATCACTATTGAAAAGGTAAGCGTGTTTGAAACTTCATGGTTCTTTTGTTGAAGTTCGACTTACAATTTATATAAAAATAAATTGTCTAACTTTCAGAAAATGGTTGTGTCTGTTGCAGGTTTCGAAAGACGACTTGGGCAAAGGGTTTGGAAAAAGATTGTCATGTCTCCAATCCTGGTAAGCTCCAGGTCCCCAAAACCTCGTAGGTTCCTATGCGGACTTGGTTGATGAGGTTTTCAACAAAAGAAAGTAACAGAGTTCCACCATGCCTTTCGGCGTTGTCTGTCAGTCAAGTTTCTTTGAGGAACCTTTTGTTTTTAAAAAAATAATAATTGTCTAGAGTGAAGACTCTCGTCTACTTAAATGTTACACAGCTTAGATGGATACTTAGCTCATCAATGTTGAGAGTTTTCAATACTTGTTTTAAGAGCTTTAGGGTGGGGATAAACCCTGCGTAGTTTTTGTTTGGTAATGTAATGTTGACCTGTATGTTGATGCTTCCTTCGTGAAGCTGGAATCGGTGTTGGGTTCGAAACTCAAACTTGGGAAAGTTTTGGGGTTATGTTTAATGAATAAAATGTTAGAGCCAAAGCTCGTTTAACTCTGTATGCTATGTTTTTAATTTCTCGGCAATGGAAAAATGTTGTTATGTTAATTATTTAAGTTCTAAATGGATAACGGGACTGTCGAGCTATGCAAAACTGTATGCATTTTCGTAGTTGGAAAAAAACTCTGTGTATTTTAATTTACTAGATTTTTGTTTATAAATTAAAAGGAACAGGGCTACACCCAAATCTAAATTTTCCTTCGATGTAAGATGTTTTCGAAATTGAACTTTAGAGAAGACCTTCAATCAACAACCAGGTTTTATTATGTAGTATGTACAAGAGTGTGTAGATCATGTTTGTTTAACGGTTGGAAAACGATGTTATGGTTTTTGGAAACACTACCTAGGGTTTGATACGAAACCCAGCTTTCAACAATGTACACAGATTGTAACAGAAATGGAAGTAAGATGGATGATGGCAAGATAGGGTTTACAATAATTTCATTCTATGGAAATACTAAAATAATAAATGAAAATGTTATACCAGGAGATTTATGTAGAAATCACTGTGTAAATGTGAAATATGAAGACTGCGTAAAGACTGTGTTTTGCAACTTAGTTCCATTGTTAGCAATTCTATTTATATGCAGCAATACTGTCTATTTATAGAATGATGTATGGAAATTTGAATTACATTTATTTCCTAAGTAAATAATATAGATATGTAAACACTATGTATTTGTATAGAGAATAAACAATATTTGCTTTTCATGAATCAATGAGATATTCTATAATATTTTAAGTACTATAAAATAATTTCTACTATTATCAACTATAGGGTAGAAAATGAAAAAAACATATAAATTATTGTACTTATCTATCGAATCAGTGGCAGTTTTCCTATCTTTTCATCTATACTTAATTTGCTTCTCTACACTAGAGTACGATGCAAATAACAACATGTGGAAAAATGTAGAGATTGGATTATCAATTTAGATTATCATTAAACTTAACATCATATTTAAACAAAATTAGAAAACCAATTCTTCTTCAAAACAAAGTTTACTAGTTTTTTTCTTTAAACAGATCTATTAAACTGAAACAATTTAGGAAATAGTAGAACTTGAATTAATTCTGTAGGGAAACAAATAGCCCAAGAAGATTTTTCCACCCAACCAATTCCTGAAGATAGTCAAGTACTTGCCTTAGGGCCCCCGAGCCTATTCACTGAACCACCAGGAAGAAGAAACTTAGGAATTTAGGATCTCCACTTGTAGTAGAAATAGTTGTCAAATATTCAAGAACTAGCAGTCCAAAGAATCTGCACCAGCACCTCTGGTTCTCCTTATCAAAATAGTTTGCAGACTTATGATTGCACTCACAACTATCCTCCCTATTCGAATCTCTCAATGATCTCCTGATGCATCTGAGGAATATTTATGCAGAAAATATTGTGTAAGAGCTGCCTACTCAATTTGAATTTGCCTTATGTAGGCTGCCTAGGCCTTTTCAGTTGTTACTTGGTCACTAAATGAGCTGTCTTCCCACTCCCACCACCTAGGGGATAATGCCACATTATTAGGGGTAGTTGTCCCATAACCAACAACTAGTGGTGAAGTGCAATTGCTACCATCCGTCCCATGCTTTCCAACAGCTTCCATTCCTCCTAGTGGGTCAATGAACACTCATTTAACAGTTCCCTTGGGTGTTTGTCTCCTACTTTAATTTATTAAATAATAATAATTCAATAATTACATTCATCCTTGACCAAACTTGGTCATAATTTCAAAACTTTGAAATTAAAATTTAACATAAAGTATTTTTGCAAATAAAATATTATTTTCAGAATTTGGGTAGGTGACATTGGGCCACCAAAGCCCCGCAGGAAGCACCTTCCTAGCAGTCACATGACCGCCATAGTGCCCTCCAGCCACTCCTACATATGCTTCTGCCAAGATCTACCCCTGCTCATGAGGCAAAACACAACGTTGTAATATCTCATCTACGCCCAATCTGTATAACTCTCCCGCAATGAGCTAGAAATCTGCAGCCTTGACTACCAACTGCTTCTTCTGACTAGTGGTGAACTCTTTTGGTGCGGTACCTATCGCCAAAAACTGAATGATGTCTTCAAAGTAGCCATTGGCTACTTCAACCTTAAACAGTTGCGCATCAAGAAACCCATCTTCAATGTTAGTTGGCTCCTTTCCTGTTTCGATCCATGACAGGTGATCAGGGCCAACATTCAACTGCCTTGGCTTCACAATCACTTCAAAATCAAACTCCTAAAAAAGAAGTGGCCATCGACATATCTTCCCCCCAACACAGGCTTATTGACTAGGTATTTCAATGCAGAGTGGTCGGTGAACATCTTAAAGTGTCCTCCCAATAAGTAATGTCAAAAATTCTGCAGCGCATACACCATCTCCAGGCCTTCCCTCTCCGTGGTGGTATAATTTCATTCCGCTGATGATAACCTCTGACTTGCAAAAGCAATGGGGTGAT
This sequence comes from Larix kaempferi, assembly GCA_027924585.1. NCBI lineage: Eukaryota > Viridiplantae > Streptophyta > Pinopsida > Pinales > Pinaceae > Larix > Larix kaempferi. The sequence goes on along the minus strand of BSBM01000338.1, from coordinate 897,432 downwards.
CTAGATCCCCCTCTCCTGGATGGGAAAGCACCACTCCCAGCACGATCGATGATGCATCGACATGGACATGAAATGCCTTATTCCAGTCCAGGAATACCAGTATCGATGCCGAAGCCATCTTAGCCTGCAACATCTCAAAACTATCTTGACATTCAAGGCTACATTGAAATACCGCATATTTCTTCAATAACTTCTCCATAGGGGTAGTGATCGCTGCATAACCCCTGATGAACTTGCGATAATACTCGGTGTGGCCCAATGTCACTCTCAACTGCTTAACAGTAGTCGGCAGTGTCAAGCTCAAAATGAGCACAATCTTTGCTGGATCGAATAACAATCCTTGCTTGCACACGATGTGACCTAGGAGTATGCCAAATGGTGCACAAAAGATGCACTTCTTTAAGTTCAACGATATTTGATGTTGTCGACAGCACTCCAGCATCAACCGTAGGTTCTCCAGATGATCACGGATCAACCCATACATCGTCTAGTTGTCCATGTATACCTGCAAAAACTTCTGAATAAAATCCTTGAACGCAGCAACAACGACCTGCGAAAATATCGTAGGGGAATTCATCAACCCAAATAGCATTACTGTGTATTGAAAACAGCCCCATTCTGTCACAAAATTCATCTTGTGGCGGTCTTCCTTTGCAATGCGGATCTGATGATATCATGAGAACCTGTTCATGAAAAAATACATCTCCTGGCCGCCCACTCCTTCGAGTACCTCATCAGTAAACGGGGTCAGAAAGGGATCATGCAAATATGCGTCATTCAACTTCCGCAAATCGACACAAATGCGCACCTCACCAATCTTCTTGTCCTGCACCACCATAGGAATGATCCATTCTGACTCCTCAACTGATTCAATAATACCAGCATCCAACATGCGATCAAGTTCTACCTTGACCCTCTCCTTATGGGGTGGATTCAGCCGATAAGGGCGCTGCCAGATTGGTTTAGCATCTGGTTTCAACGGGATCTTCATTTCCCCTAAATCGCCCAAAATACCTTTCATCTTAGAAAACTTGGTAGGAAAGAGGTCTTGAAATTCATGCAGCAGGTCAGTGACCTTTCCCATCATCTCATCATCCCAATAGTCTCCAACATTCATGAAATTGGGAGTGGTCTCGGTCCCAATATTGATCTTACAAAACTTCAAGGGTTGGTTTATCGGAGCACTTGGTGCATCAGGTGGTACCACATCGCGACTTCCTTCAGACTCCGAAATATTGATAGTTCATGGATCATCACCATCTTCAGGCCCACTAGTGATATTATAACATTCCATCAAAGATTGCATCTGGTGGTGCGTATGCAGATCCGCAGGACATGCCACTGGAACAACTTTTAGAACCACGTTGTGGATGATCTGCAGAGCGTTATGGACATCCGGTTTGGGACCAGCAAAACTGAATGTATGAGTACAGAAAATTGTCAACTCCAACCAAGTAGTGATTTCTCTCCGCAATTCAGCTGCAGTATACCATGATCGTAGCATTTCATCCAAAGTATGGATAAGTGCATGGACCCACTCATCTCTTGGTCATGATGCCCATAATGTCTGACACTCCATCAAATGACTCCCAGGGTCATTTTGACCATCATATTTCCCTGTGTGGTAAACCTCGGTATCGTTGAAGTGAATCATCATCAATCTCCTGCATTACAGCCATCCGTCGATTGATTTCTTATGTGTCACCCACCAGTGTGCTAGAGTAGCCTTCAGTGATTCCTCCAATGCTAGCAGTCGATGTGGTTCGGAAACTCTTTCCTCAAACTCCATTAGAAATTCATACAAACGAGGCAGCCCCTCGTATACTGGTAGCTTAACAGTTTCAGTCGCAACGCAGCATAACAATTGTGTGACTAACCCGCACTTGTGGAGCGACACCTCATGCAAGCCATTCTGCCAATGTTCTAACACGTCATCAAAGTCGGAAGACGCAGAGCTGTCACTACGCCATCCCACCTCACTGTTGGCAGTCGGATAAATATAATCTTCAAAAATATTGAATGCATGGTCCCATTCACTGGGATCTTTGTCCTTCACTGGCTCAATGTATCTGTGTCCTTTAGCTAGATCTAACGGGGCAATGACTCTGAGATCGCGGTTTTCGAAAGTCATCATCTGCCACTTAAATTTAATTACCGCTCAACTGTCATTAGCCCATCCGATCCTGAGCAATGCGGGATAATATCTTCCTCCTTCAACCACTTCAATGACATCAAAGTCAGCATAGTTCTTCATGCCCTCAATGTCCACCACCAGCCATGGAACTCTCCCAATAGGTGTCACCTTAGCATGATTAGCTAACCGAAGTTGTACAGGAGACCAACTCAATGGGGGGCTCCCCATTTTTTGCCATGCTTGCTTGGTTAAGATGTTGACATCCGAACCAAGATCCAGAATAGCCGAATCAACGTCATAGTCCTCAATTTGAATGTTCATGCGCATCTCCTTAACGGTCTTCCATCGTTGTAAGGAGTTTACCGCGGATTCTTGCCATCCCCTAGTTGGTCTTTGAAACAACCCCTCGATATCAGCTAGAGTAGCAGGATCCCTTGCCAATAATAAGCATCTCTCAATAAATTTCTACAAAGTTCCAAACGGTGCTGACGGACCTGCCTCTGAAGTAGCATAAAAAACAAGGGGCATGTCACAGATAATAGCTTTACCACGATCTTGGTCCATTACATAGCATGCCTGAAAGAATGTATCGCGCTCGGACTCAATCTCAAATGACACATTCTTTTTCCCTGCCAACTGAATGAGCGATTGGGAGCTATCCCCTCCGGTCACTGCACCTCCATGAGTGATCACTGCGATAGCCACATCTTGTGGCCTTGGCTTCGCCGAAATTGTTTCAACACTCGCACCCTGATTCTGGTTCAACAGTGGATTCCCTGGTTGGTTCACATTCATATTAGCATTCTGGTTTGGGTGTTGGTTCTGGTTCTGCGACGGTTGCTGCACCTAATTCTGTACTGGCTGCTGCACCTGATTCTGATTCTACAATTGTGGAACATCTCCTTCCTTCCATTGCACAATCAACTATGGGATGTTCTCCACTGTATGATTTGTAACAAAGAAAAATGTACACTGTGTCTACAATAGTGGGAAATCTCGCTAGTAGTGTCCCCATACCGCACAGTGATAACACTGAACAGGTCCTTGACCTCCTTGTCCTCCTCCATGACCAAATCCTCCACCGCATCCACCCTGGAATCCTCCCCGAAACCCGCCCTACTGTTGGTACTGCGGTTGATTGTACTGTTGCTGCATCAAATTTGGTTGCATGCTTTGCCCTTGTTGCGCATACTATGGATGTTGTGGAGCCATTTTCATTAGAGCATTTTGTGGCATAAACTACTGTGGTTGCTGCTGCGGTACGAACTATACTTGCAGTTGAGGTAGTGGCTAGGATACCTGCGGTTGTTGTACGACATGCTGGTCATCCTTTACATAGAATGCATCGTACGTTCTCTCATGAAGAAACCCATATGCGTAGAAATCTTTGTCGTCATGTCCCACAGATTTACAGAATGTACAATACAGATTCATTGGTTTTGTGACCATCTTCTGCATGTATGGGCATTCCTCATGGCGGTGCCCATATACTTGACAAACGCGACACCATGGCATGTCACTGCCATTCAATGGATTCAGTGCTCCTGAAACCAGATAATTGCGCAAGTCCGGGCAATTATCCTTAGTATGTCCTTCTCCTCGACATCGCGTACACCATACTTCTTCACGCTGCTCCTTTCCCTTCTTAAGATCTTGCAGTTGTATGGTCAAGTTAGCCAGCTGTGTTTGAATCTACGACATCCCAGTTGCGTTTTCACCAATTGGTGACGCTTCCAACTGCATTGCAATCTCCAGAGCTTCACTGGCATTGTAATGTTCTGTTGCATCAGTGGTAGTCGAATGTGTGGAAGTAGTGCAGCGATGAACCATTCTTTATGTTGCACACTTCTTATATCAAAACTAACCCTTTCCATCAGCATTTTGAATCGTTGGTCAAAGTCCCACACTATTTCATTGGGATACTACTTAATCTCTTTCATCTCTATAATGTATTGTGCTTCTGACTTGGGTTTTTTTAATTCTGCGATCAATCCGTTCCTGATATCATCTAGTGTCTTCTCCAGAGCTCCTGTAGGGACTAAAAAAAACTTCATAAACCAATATAATGCGTGACCTCATAGAGTTGTCGCTAACTGTCCTTTCTTAGAATTATCATTAGTAATCTGCTTCGCGGTCCATACCGCTTCACATAAAAACCAGTACTGTTTAGGGTTATCTGTCCCATTTCCATGGAACAGTGGCAACTTCGCATCCTCGCCCGCCATTCTAGGCTTTCTTCCTCCAGTTGTTGAACTATTAGTGATCAAGTTCTGCTGACACGGTGGTGTCGAGGTTGTGTTTCTCACTGGTTGACAGATAGTGAGCGGAGGTGTGGGTACGCTGCTGCTGGGGTTTGGACCTGCCTCTATCCTGGGCGTAGCCTGGTTGTCCTTGTCCAGACTGTGAGGTCTCTTTGTCCCATGTGGTCTTCCTTCGCGGCCTTTCAGTTTGATCGCAGTAGGACCTTCTCCTATCCTTTGCCTCTTCTCCTGTCGAAACCTTGATCCTCCCCTTGTAAGACCACTCTCTTCTTCGGCTTCTCTCACAGTCTCTTCATGACCTGCACCCATCTACCCCTTATTATTCCATGTACCGCCCCCCTGCTATTGCGATACCCACAGCCTCTGCCCACCAGGCTGTTTACTGATCTATATGCATCTTCAATATACTTTTCTCGCAAATGAGTATTTTAATGGACAATTGAAGCGATAGCAGAAACCTTCCCCGGGGTCCGCAGAAGAAATATCTTTCGGCTTCACTATAATACTTTTGGGTATCAACCAAAAATTCAGTGATATAACCTTCCAATATGTTATCGAGCGACACCTTGTTTTCAACTTCCTGCAACTCCTCGATCAGCTCTAGGGTCCAGGTCGTGGGCTTACCACCTTGGAAGTTCCTCTTCTGAAAAGTCAATTTTTCCAACCACTCATACAAGATAACTAGAAATTTGCAGAAACAATATTCGTGCGGACTGTCGTGAATATATCTTCCCACCCATTGATCTATTGTAAGTCGAGTGTTCTGTCTTTCTTCTTCACCAAATTCCTGCAACTTCTAATCAAACCAGCTTTGTATTTCCAGTTGCGTCGGATGCCACAACATATCCTCCTTTCACTTCACACATGGTCCCAGCAACGGAACTATTTGTTGACTCAAACCCAGTCAACAGGGGTTCTGCTCACTGTCGACATGCAAAACACGGCAATCTCCTTAAGCACCAGCCCAGACAGGTTTTACGTCGTCCAGCAACACCTGTGGAGCAGATGAGGTCTCACCCGAGATGTTCAAGGGACAGTCGACGGAACCATGTTTCCGCCGAATGAAGGAGGATGTTGCAGCTCAATTACTTAAACTTATTGCGACATTTCAGAAGTAGATCTTATGCATTTATCTTTGACATTATTCAACATAAATATTCATCGCAACAAATACAACAATAAAGCATTAATTGCAGCAAGAAAACATAGCATCATTCATATATTGCAACATGCATTACCATAACGAACAGAAGATACATAGGGGTTTCGCAAAACAGCTCTGTCATGTCATATTAACTCTGCAAAACCCAAATACAATATCTCCGCAAAATGCAGATCTCACCGATAACTCTTGATCTCAAATTACAGACATATATATCCAAGATTAGATTCTCCTTTTCTTCTCTCGTCTCTCTCAACTCATACAACTCTATTAATTTATATAGGCTTCCACCTTTACATTGCTTGTCCACTTATTAACAACTTCCTAACCGACACTTTGAGAAAATGACCCAAAATCTAACTGACATGGTCTAAATGACTCAAAAGCTAACTGACATGGTCCTAATGACCCAAAATCCTGCATACTATGGTACATTCAACCCAAAAATACATAAAATATTCTCCTTTGTGCCCAACTTTCCGCCTTTCACAGTATCTACTGACTTGTCGCAGCATCCGCGATGCTAACTTACCAAACCTCCTACCAATAGTCATCATTCAGACCTTCATTCAGCCATGTGTTCATACTGAGGACGTCCATCCGCATTCATCCCACCGTTCAGTCCTCCATTCATACCCGTGGAATCGTTGGTTGAGATATTTCTAGGTAATAAAGCTAAAAACAGTGATGTGGGTTCTGTTAAGGATGCATCACTCATGGTTGGTAAGCCTTCATTCCAGAAGATTAGTCCTCCTGTTCGCTCAAGCTGACAACACACTCTCTACCCACGTCGACATTCCAGAAGTTCCTCATCTTCCCACGCTTAACCTGCAAGCACATCCTCCACCCACGATTGAAGGAAACCAACGTCTAGTTTTTCGCATCAAGGAGAATCAACGTTGTGGAGTTAGGTAGACGCCCTGTGTGCTATCGTGAACCACCTCGCAGCTGTTTCTTTAGTCATTAAACCTCCTATTTTTAGAGAGGTCGACTATGTCGACCTTCTCTCTTATTGTAAACCTATATAAAGACGTTTCCTATGAAGAAATGCAGCATACAGATATACTTATACAAAGGATATAGAATATAGATGGTAGCAGTAACTTTTACATAGACGCTGTGTAAGTTTTATCAGTTAATGGAAGTTCCAGTTTCATAGTTGTTGATGTTTTGTTGTTGGCGAAGAATTTGAGTTAAGATTCCATCTCTGATTGCTGGGAAGGGCCCCTCAACAACCAGAGGTTTTACTGTATATATTTTTCATTTCCTTTCTGCAAATTAATAGTTTTCATTTCCAATCTTTAATTTGTTTCCTGTACATGACAATTATTTATTTCTTGTAGTTATATCTTGTTGCTAGTTTAAGTTGTTAATTTAATTTACATGCTTAGAGGTTAGAGTGACCGGTCATGCTTAAGTCTTCGCAGTTTACTTTCGGTTTAGTCATTTGAAATTAGATAGAGTCATATAAATTGAGACTCTTTGCTCCACCAAACCAAAGGTATGGCACGTCTTCGTGCCATGAATGAATTAAGACTGGGTTGTGTTCTCTTATGTTAACACTTTGGATCAACAAAACTTAGCAGGTAAGGCAGATTCTTTAATATATGCAAGTTCATCAGTTTATGCTCACAAAGACCACATAAAGAATAATAGTGTAAGAGATGCGAAAAACGCCATAGGAAAACTAGTCGTCCATGACTCATTGCAAAGATCTCTTGTCATCCAAAGAATATAGATAAGGTTCACCGTAACGTTTGTGAGATCTACTATAATTATGGGTCCCATTTCTAGGATAATCATATCCTAGGTATTTGTTTGAATTAAATGACAGGGTCCAAGTCCAACTTAGAGCCATATCTAAAGACAGTATAAATAATCGGCCTAAACATGTGTTTGTATACTCAAGTTTTTTATGGGCTATGTGAATAGCAATGCATTAACCAAACCTCTTTTATCTGATATTGACCCGCTACCAGCAGGCTTGTTCAGTACCCAGGCGGGTTTATCTTGGTACAATGCAAGCATAGTCTCGCTACCAACGAGCCTGTTCAGTACCCCGACGGCTTTACTTGCATTTACCGAGCTTCCTTGTTTAAGATTTTACTTAGCATGGACCCACTGCTAGCGAGCCTGTTTAGTACCCCAGCGGGTTTACTTTGTATAATGATATTTTTAGTAAAGAAGTCGGTTGGCACTAGAGTGTGCTAAGCCTATTAAACACATAATTCAAATTTTTAGCACAAACCTTGTGAGTAACTTTATTTATAATTGCCTAAATTACAGATCATGTCAAAATATAATAACCTAAATATGTTCTTTGACTTCATAATCTATATTCTTCATAAAAGGTCATTAATTTTCCCCACAAAATAGAAAATATCACCCACTTTTAAGCTACCTTTTAAAGGTGCTTTAGAGACAAGTTTTGATAATGAGTCCAGGATGAACTAGGAGTCCATAGGTGTAAGATTGAGTTTTGTGGAGATCATAATAATTAAAGTAGGTCTTTGAGTAACTAGTATAATAAGAAATATGCATGTGTGATGTAAGATTGCTTTGGTTTAGTCATTAACATGATATTATTCTTAGTTCTTTTATTTTAAAGGAAAATAGAAAGTGAAGTTGTATGAATATCTAAAGCTAACTAACCACATACAACTTTTTATTTATATACATACTATCCTATGCTATCTAAAAGAAAGAAAAACTCATTATTCAAGTGTAAGAACTTTTCCAATGTAACCATGTGCGAAGCAAAATAAAAAACATACCTATATCCACATATGAAAAATTTTAAGCATTGATTACCTGGATGTGGAGAATCAACCGACTTGCTTGCTTTTGCAACAAAAGGCATCGAATGAAGGAATGGTATTGTGGCCTCATTACCTCTTAGAACCATCTTTCGATGTAATCCTAATACTCACCTCCCTTCCTCATGCCATGCGGATCCTCTTCTTCTGAATGTTCAATTGCTTGAGTACATGATAGATATGTCGATAGATATGTGGAGAACTCTTCAACATCAAGTCTCTCTCCATCAAATGTACTCTCCAAGTTTTTGGTTTCCTTGGCAGATTAGCAAGGCGATTCAGTTTGTAGCTGATGGAACTGTGGTTCTTCTATTATTTCTGGAGAGGTAGATAAATTCTTGACTTCTGTCAAGATGTGTTCTTCTTGACAAGAAGATATTGAGATCCCAACTACTACTAGGATTTGAGAGAGTTCTCTCATACTAATAAGCACCTTTGAATCCATGTCATTGGCTGGTAGGTTCTGCCTCACACATGGGTTAGTCCTAGGTTTCTTACAGCACCAAGAAAAAAAAATTGTGTGTTTTTTAAAATACTTTCTATAAAACAAATTTGCGAACTAAACACACCACACTTGCTGAAAGAATAACACACTTGAAAATAAGGAAGGAAAACTTTATGAAATAAATTGCAGAAAATTAAACACTCAAACGAACAAAAAGGAAATCACACTTGCATAAAGGAACAACAAGGCTTTGGGGTGACCCACTAAAATGGATGCGTCAGGCTATTACACTACAAGAAATCTATAGTGAGGTCGTATTTGCGTCTTACCATTTCCCCTCCCCCTTGCTGTGTAATGAAAAAGCAGCCTATTGTTAAATTTTCAGAATTTACTTCAATCTGATCTAGGATCTTAACTGAGAGAACAACATGTACATCAATTCTACAGCATATCAATCATGGACACAATAATGCAAGCACACAAGAGACACAGAGTTTACTTGGGAAAACCATAAAGGTGAAAAACCCCAATAACTTCCTCAGAGATAAATAGAGCAATGATACAACTAGAATACAAGAGATAGTCTTCCCCTAGCAGCAGAGCCTCCTCCTCCATAAGTGCACCACTCTCCCAAGTGTGAGTGAGAGAATAGAATGTGTAAAATGAGAGAGACACACTCTCTATTTATACACGAACTTGACTTGACCTTTACTCAACTAGGTCGGCCTCAACTTAACCACTTAACATAATGCTGACTGGGTCGACCCCCACTAGGGTGGTCTAATAACCCTTTGACCCACATGGCTGACCCCCAATAGGGTGGTCTAATAACCCTTTGACCCACATGACTTATACAGGGCCGACCCTAACAAGGTAGTCTAATAACCCATAAAGCATAAGTTACGACACTCACAATATAAATGATGACACTTCCGTATAGAGGAATAATAACATCTCTATAGGAATACAATATACATATATGTGAAATACATTCCGAAGTTACATATACATCAACACCTATCTACCCCTATCTACCTAGACTCCAATCCCTTTAGCACCTCCCCGGCAATGGCTCCAAAATGTTGGGTAAAATATATGCTATCTAAGTCAACACTTAATTGTCAACCAGAGAAGGGAACTTATGAGATGCAAACACTATATGTGCAGGATTGAAGGCTTGAACTAACCTAAGCTAACTAAATATGCAAATGCACTAACATGCAACTACATTATTTTAAACTACATGCATGACTGTCATAATTCAAATGCATGAATTTATTCTATCTATGAAAACGGGAAACTAATTAACGAATGAAGCTATCAAAACTAAAATAACTTGGAAAACGAAATTATTAACTTTTTACTTAAAAATAAACTATCTAGAAACAAGACTGATAAATTCTAAAATAGTGACTAATTAGCAAATCAGATATGAAGAACTTAACTTTGGAAGAAGGTTAAAAAGAAGATTAAGGAAGAAAATATGGAAGTAGGAAATATTGACAAAACTTCATTAAAAACTCTATGTAACATGAAACAAGATTTAAATTACATCTAAAACTATTAATTAGAAGCAAGAAGCATTACGTTTAAAAAGCAAAAGAAACAAAATTATGAAAAAGCATAAAACAATGCAGAAAGTGTAAAGGTTTGAATGACAATCCGAATGCCTGTCCGAATGATAGTCCGAATGCCAGTCTGAATGGAAGGAAACAATTTAAACTGAGGAAAAGAATAATTTTGGATGACTTTAATTACTAGTTGGTCGATGCATATGATCCTACTATGCAAAGGAAGCAATAGGTTGATTAATTAGAAGTTAAACTAATAAGAAAACTATTTATACTAATCATTCTCTAAAGAATATGAATATGAACTATTTCTATGATATGCTAAAGCAAGACTGATGATGGAAGATAGAAGTAACCTATAGCTACAAAAAGAAAAGCTAACAGAGATAGAGAAGCTAATGGAACTAATGGTAACTATAACAGAACTTAAAACAACATCTAACTAAAGATTATGAAAGATGGAAAGTAAATTCTAAAGAACAAAGCTTGGTCGACCATTCCTAATTCTGAAAAGTAAACTACGTTAGCAGCAAAATACAAGTTACAGGAAAAGCATTAACAGAAAATAAACTAAGCTTGAAATACTAAAATAAACTAATTTCATTATCATTAAAACTAAGATAATTAGTTTAGGAGTTAATATGAAACTAAATATGAATTGTTGGAGATGGATTCGAATCCCATACTAGCTATAGAACATGATTAACCTAATCCCTAACTAATTATTTCTTCACAAAACATAATTCTGAAAATTCTAGAAAATACTGAAAATTTTGTCTAAATATGAATGACAGGCTGAAAGGCAGGCTCAAGAATGGTGTGAATGGTCGGCTGAATGGATTCTGAGAGAATAAATTACATAAAATGCAGGAAAAGTACAGTTAATGAACAGCAAAGTGTCACCTATAGGAAAACGAACTACTTGCCTGCAAAAATGAAATGAGTTAAGGGAGAATGTAGTAAATATATGCAAAAACGAAATGACTTAGCTGCAAATAAAAAAAAAACTCTTGAATATACACAAATGGAACCTCTGATTGTTGAGGGGCCCTTCCCAACAATAGAGGTCTGTTCCAAAGCTACTCAATCACCAATCATTAACAGAAAATGATCAACAACAACTAAAACAGAGCCTTTGCATTAAACTGAGCAAAGTTACAAAGAGTTTCTCTCCTCCATCTCTCAACCCTGGGGGTCTTTATATAGTGTTTTACAAAGAGAAAGTAGGTCAACCCTTTCAATGGTCGACCTCTCTAAAAATAGCAAGTCTTTACAACTGGAGAAACAACCCACTAAAATAGGAACCAATTCAGAAATGGCTAATCCACGTTTTCTATTTTCTGGGCAAGTTGGCTTCAAGGAACCACGGATTTCTCTCAAACGACTTGGAATTTTGTCGAAATTCCTCATGGTGACCTAAATGGGCCTATTCCGCACAAAACCCATGTTCCATAATTTCCAATTTCGCCTCCATTTTCCTGTAGATTCATCCCAAAATTTGTTGTCAGTTAAAACATATTTTTAACATAAATCCGAATGAAGGTCTGAATGGGCGTCTGAATGACCTGTTAACGGAAATTAGTTTCACGAATCCGGATTCTAAGTGGATTTTATGTTGGGTTGTTGCATGGATTGATTGTTGGATTCCTGGAATTAATTTGTGGTTGGGTTCTTTAATTCCTGGGAGTCACACGCTGGATTGATAGATGCTTTAATCCATTCACCTCCTTGATCACGTGAAGTGTTGGCTCTATTTATTTAAAACCGGGATCTCTCTTTAATCTGTGTTAAATGAGTTGAACGCATTCTCCTTTATCCTTTAAATTCATCATGCAAAAGCAAATGAGATATATTAAAAAACATTTGAACAAATCATGGCATATAACTAATATGCTCAAAACATATTATATGGGAAGTATGATTTTTTATATGATGAGGTCAATGAAATATTGGTTTAAGTGGTATTCATGAATTCGTATAAATATATGAGTGTTTTTATGAATTAAATGATTATTATAACCACGTGTTTTATAACATTTAATTAAAAGCTCTGCCATTACCATTTTATGATTATTTTAAACTTTAAACAAATTTATGAATGGTTTTTAAAAATAATTATTATTATTTTAATACACTAATCTTTTCGATTATTTATTTGTTTGAAATTTAAAATCTCCAAAGCTCATCATCATGGTTTTTTATTTGCATATGCAGGATCAATAGGACAGTCGAGGATAAAACAAACCAAGAACTTAATAAGAAACATGCCATTAAACCTAGTGCATAGATTAGGGACAGAACGTAAGGTTGAATGAAAGGTCAAATGAAGTACCAAAATGCTTACAATTTACACAATATTGCATTTAATGCATTAAAAATAACATATTAGGCTTCATTTACCTTTAAGTGGTTTAATTGATGAAATACAATAAAAGATAGGCTTATTGAACATAAATGTATTAAATCATAGTAGATAATATGAAAAATTAATGTAAATAATATCATTATAAAAGTCAATTTCGGAGCCCAACACTCCCCCGTACCAAAGGTATGGCACGTCCGCATGCCATGAATGAATTGGAAGTGGTCTTTCAAAAAAAAATTATGTTTGATCATCAAATAGTTTATAGGCAATCTTTTTGCAAAACTAAGCTAACTTTATTACTGCATGAAAAACTAGAACTTAGAAAAAAATTATTAATGTTATGTTATGAGAAGACCAAAACAACTATTAATTAAGATTTCTTAATACATACAATTTCGCCAACTAGTAATAATTCATAATTATGAATATCATATAAATTGAGACTCTTTGTTCCCCCAAACCAAAGGTATGGCACGTCTTTATGCCATGAATGAATTAAGACTGGGTTGTGTTCTCTTATGTTAACACTTTGGATCAACAACACTTAGCAGGTAATATTATAGTAAGGAAGAATTTTTAATATATGCAAGTTCATCAGTTTATGCTCACAAAGACCACATAAAGAATAATAGTGTAAGAGATGCAAAAAACGCCATAGGAAAACTAGTCGTCCATGACTCATTACAAAGATTCTCTTGTCATCCAAAGAATAAAGATAAGGTTCACCATAAAGTTTGTGAGATCTACTATAATTATGGGTCTCATTTCTAGGATAATCATATCCTAGGTATTTGTTTGAATTAGATGACAGGGTCCAAGTCCAACTTACAACCATTATCTAATGACAGTATAAATAATCGGCCTAAACATGTGTTTGTATACTAAGGTTTTTTTTTGGGCTATGTGAATAGAAATGCATTAACCAAACCTCTTTTACCTAATATTGACCCGCTGCTAGCAGGCCTCTTCAGTACCCCGGTGCGTTTATCTTGGTACCATGCAAGCATAGTCCCGCTACCAACGAGCCTATTCAGTGCCCCGGCGGGTTTACTTGCATTTACCGAGCTTCCTTGTTTAAGATTTTACTTAGCATGTACCCGCTACGAGCGAGCCTGTTCAATACCCCAGTGGGTTTACTTCGTATAATGATATTTTTAGTAAGGAAGTCGGTTGGCACTAGAGTGTGCTAAGCCTATTAAACGCATAATTCAAATTTTTAGCACAAACCTTATGAGTAACTTTATTTATAATGTCCTAAAATACAGATCATGTCAAAAGATAATAACCTAAAGCTATTCTTTGACTTCATAGTCTATATTCTTCATAAAAGGTCAGTAATGTTCCCCACAAAATAGAAAATATCACCCACTTTTACCCTACCTTTTAGAGGTGCTTTAGAGACAAGTTTTGATAATGAGTCCAGGATGAACTAGGAGTCCATAGGTGTAAGATTGAGTTTTGTGGAGATCATAATAATTAAAGTAGGTCTTTGAGTAACTAGTATAATAAGAAATATGCATGTATGATGTAAGATTGCTTTGGTTTAGTCATTAACATGATTTTATTCTTAGTTCTTTTATTTTAAAGGAAACCAGAAAGTGAAGTTGTATGAATATCTAAAGCTAACTAACCTCCTACAAATTTTTATTTATATACATACTATCCTATGCTATCTAAAAGAAATAAAAACTCATTATTCAAGTGTAAGAACTTTTCCATTGTAACCATGTGCGAAGCAAAATAAAAAACATACCTATATCCACATATGAAAATTTAAAGCAGTGATTACCTAGATGTGGAGAATCAACCGACTAACTTTCTTTTTCAACAGAAGGTGTCGAATGAAGGAATGGTATTGTGGCCTCATTACCTCTTGGAACCATCTTTCGATGTAATCCTGATACTCACCTCCCTTCCTCATGCCATGCAATTTCCTCTTCTTCTGAATGTTCAATTGCTTGAGTATATGAGAGATATGTCAATAGATATGTGGATAACTCTTCAACATCAGGTCTCTCTCCATCAAATGTACTCTCCAAGTTTTCGGTTTCCTTAGCAGATTGGCAAGGAGATTCGGTTTGTAGCTCATGGAACTATGGTTCTTCTATTATTTCTGGAGAGGTAGATAAATTATTGACTTCTATCAAGATGTGTTCTTCTTGAGAAGAAGATATTGAGATCCCAACTACTGCTACGATTTGAGAGAGTTCTCTCATACTAATAAGCACCTTTGAATCCATGTCATCGGCTAGTAGGTTCTGCCTCACACATGGGTTAGACCTAGGGTTCTTATGGCGCCAAAAAAAAAATTATGTGTTTTTTAAAATACTTTCTATAAAACAAATTTTCGAACTAAACACACCACACTTGCTGAAAGAATAACACACTTGAAAAGAGGGAAGGCAAAATTTATGAAATAAATTGTGGAAAATTAAACACTCAAACGAATAGAAAGGAAATCACACTTGCATAAAGGAACAACAAGGCTTTGGGTGACCCACTAAAGTGGATGCATCAGGCTATTACACTACGGGAAATCTGTAGTGAGGTTGTCTTTGCGTCTTATCGTTTCCCCTCCCCCTTGATGTGTAATGAAAAAGCAACCTATCTGCCCCTATCTACCTAGACTCCAATCCATTTAGCACCTCCCCGGCAACGGCACCAAAATGTTGGGTAAAATATATGCTATCTAAGTCAACACTTAATTGTCAACCCGGGAAGGGAACTTATGAGATGCAAACATTATATGTGCAAGATTGAAGGCTTGAACTAACCTAAGCTAACTAAATATGCAAATGTACTAACATGCAACTACTTGATTTTAAACTACATGAATGACTTTCATAATTCAAATGCAAGAATTTATTCTATCTATGAAAACAGGAAACGGATTAACGAATGAAACTATCAAAACTAAAATAACTTGGAAAATGAAATTATTAACTTTTTACTTAAAAATAAACTATCTAGAAACAAGACTAATCAATTCTGAAACAGTGACTAATTAGCAAATCAGATATGAAGAACTTAACTTTAGAAGAAGGTTAAAAAGAAGATTAAGGAAGAAAATATGGAAGTAGGAAATATTGACAAAACTTAATTAAAAACTCTATGTAACATGAAACAAGATTTAAATTACATCTAAAACTGTTAATTAGAAGCAAGAAGCATTACATTTAAAAAGCAGAAGAAACACAGTTATGAAAAAGCATAAAACAATGCAGAAAGTGTAAAGGTCCGAATAACGATCCGAATGCCTATTCGAATGACAATTTGAATGCCGGTCTGAATGGAAGAAAACGATTTAAACTAAGGAAAAGAAGAATTTTGAATGACTTTAATTACCAGTTGGTCGATGCATATGATACTACTATGCAAAGGAAGCAATAGGTTGATTAGTTAGAAGCTAAACTAACAAGAAAACTATTTATACTAATCATTATCTAAAGAAGATGAACTATTTCTATGATATGCTAAAGCAAGACTGATGATGGAAGATAGAAGTAACCTACAGCTACAGGAAGAAAATCTAACAGAGATAGAGAAGCTAATGGAACTAATGCTAACTATAACAGAACTTAAAACAACATCTAACTAAATATTATGAAAGATGGAAAGCAAATTATAAAGAACTAAGCTTGGTCGACCATTCCTAATTCTAAAAAGTAAACTACATTAGCAGCAAAATACAAGTTACAGGAAAAGCATTAACAGAAAATAAACTAAGCTTGAAATACTGAAATAAAATAATTTCATTATCATTAAAACTAAGATAATTAGTCTACAAGTTAATATGAAACTAAATATGAATTGCTAGAGATGGATTAGAATCCCATACTAGCTACAGAACATGATTAACCTAATCCCTAACTAATTATTTCTGCACAAAACATAATTCTGAAAATTCTGGAAAATAATGAAAATTCTATCTAAATATGAATGACAGACTGAAAGGAAGGCTCAAGAATGGTGCGAATGGCTGGCTGAATGGATTCTGAGAAAATAAATTACATAAAACGCAGGAAAATTACAATTAATGAACAGCAAAGTGTCACCTACAGGAAAACAAACTACTTGCCTGCAAAAACGAAATGAGTTAAGGGAGAACGTAGTAAATATATGCAAAAACGAAATGACTTAGCTGCAAATAAAAAAAAAAACTGTTCAATATACACAAATGGAACCTCTGATTGTTGAGGGGCCCTTCCCAGCAACAAAGATCTGTTCCAAAGCTACTCAGTCACCAATCATTAACAGAAAATTATCAGCAACAGCTAAAATAGAGTCTTTATATTAAACTGAGCAAAGTTACAAAGAGTTTCTCTCCTCCATCTCTCAACACTGGGGGCCTTTATATAGTGTTTTACAAAGAGAGAGAAGGTCGACCATTTCAGTGGTCGGCCTCTCTAAAAATAGCAAGTCTTTACAACTGGAGAAACAACCCACTAAAACAGAAACCAACTCAGAAACGACTAATCCATGTTTTCCATTTTCTGGGCAAGTTGGCTTCAAGGAACCATGGATTTCTCTCAAACGGCTTGTAATTTTGGATAAATTCTTCACAATGACCTAAATGGGCCTATTCTGCACAAAACCCATGTTCGAGAATTTCCAATTTCGCCTCTGTTTGCCCGCAGATTCAACCCGAAATTTGTTGTCTGTTAAAACACATTTTTAACAGAAATCCGAATGAAGGTTTGAATGGGCGTCTGAATGACCTGTTAACAGAAATTAGTTTCACAAATCCGGATTCTAAGCAGATTTTTTATTGGGTTGTTGCATGGATTGATTGTTGGATACCTGGAATTAATTTGTGGTTGGGTTCTTTAATTCCTGGGAGTCACACACTGGATTGATGGATGCTTTAATCCATTCACCTCCTTGATCACATGAAGTGTTGGCTCCGTTTATTTAAAATCGGGATCTCTCTTTAATATGCGTTAAATGAGTTGAACGCATTCTCCTTTATCCTTTAAATCCATCCTGCAAAAGCAAATGAGATATATTAAAAAACATTTAAACAAATCATGGCATATAATTAATATGCCCAAAACATATTGTATGGGAAGTATGATTTTTTATATGATCAGGTCAACGTTATATTGGTTTAAGTGGTATTCATGAATTCATATAAATATATGAGTGTTCTTTATGAATTTAATGATTATTATAACCATGTGTTTTATAATTTTTAATTAAAAGCTCTGCCATTACCATTTTATGATTATTTTAAACTTTAAACAAATTTATGAATGTTTTTTAAAAATAATAATAATTATTTTAATACACTAATCTTTTCAATTATTTATTTGTTTGAAACTTAAAATCTCCAAAGCTCATCATCATGGTTTTTGATTTGCATATGTAGGATCAATAGGACCGGCGAGAAATAGAAGGCGAGGATAGAGCAAACCAAGAACTTAATAAGAAACATGCCCTTAAACCTAGTGCAGAGCTTAGGGACCAAACATAAGGCTGAATGAAAGGTCAAATGAAGTACCTAAATGCTTATAATTTGCACAATATTGCATTTAATACATTAAAAATAACATATTAGGCTTCATTTATGTTTAAGTGTTTTAATTGATGAAATACAATAAAAGATAACCTTATTGAACAAAAATGTATTAAATCATGGTAGATAAGATGAATAATTAATGTAAATAATATCATTATAAAAGTCAATTTCGGAGCCCAACACTTCCAAATCAAATCCAGTTCAAATAAATATCTTTATTAAGTTTTCTACTTGCTTCTAGATTTCATTAGTTCCAAGTCATTTGCTTATGGATAGAAGATAGATCATAATGTTTAAAGTTAGTTATAGTTGGACAATCTTTAGTTTGCATTTATTTGTAGAAGTTAAACTAGATTTGCTTCCATTTTGTTTCCTCGTCACATTTGAAAGTCACTTTGATACATTCTCTCCCATTCCTATTACATTTGATACACTTCCTCAGAATCCTCAAGGAGAATGGAATTAGGTAGTTTAGTGTAGTTTTGAAGTATTAATTGAATGCATGAATAGTTGTTGAATTCATTAAATAATTTGTAGTTTTGCTTTAAGTTAATATAGTTTGTTGTTTCATAGTTAGTTTTCAATTGAGTCATCTCATAGATAGATCTCTAAACTCATCTATAGTTGTTTCTAATTCTTAGATTGGAGCTTTATTAGTAGTTTTCAGTTTCATTATAGTAGTTATGTTTTGATTAAGTCTTGCTTCTTAGAATAATATTTTGTGTTCTTATCTTTTCAGTTATTTTCCATAGAGTAGAGTAGTATAGCTTGATACTATTCTGATATGTTGGTTTAGTTAGGCTTAACTAGTTCAATAGTTGTATTCTATAAGTTTGACTCAATTTTTCATTTTGAAAGATCTTTCAATCTTTTCTTTATTAAAACATTTATAAGGTCTGCCGAGACAAAATCGTAGGTTCCATTCTACCTCAGCATATACTGTGCCACAACTCTAAGATTACCAACCCTAGTCGATAATTAAATATTTTGGTGATTCTTTAAGATAGTAAACACACCTCAACACTTATCAAACATTGCATGCAAGAAAACGAATCTCACACTTTCATCTCCACGATGAAATTTTATGTCATATGGGACACCTCTATGTTCCTTCAAGCGAGAAGGAGAATATTATTTCAGAGGAACATTATAGTCTAGTGGCAGGGAACTTCAATATAGAGAAAGGAATGGCATGGCACTTCATCATGGAGAAAATAGTGGCAATGTACTTATACTAGTCAAAGCTTTGATAATACATTAGCAAGTGTATCAAATCAAGCACCATTTATTCCATTACCAAACTTGCCATCAAGAGGCAAGATTTGTACACTCCTTTACATTCCCCGCCTGGAACTTGGGAGTATGTCTCCATGAACTACATGTCTAGCCTACCTTCAACCAAACATTGAAACTACTATGTATCGGTGGTTGTTGATTGATTCTTTAAGATAGTTATTTTAACAACTTGTAAGAAAAGAATCACAGTAGATGCCACTACTTGCTATTTGAGCATGTTTGAGTTCATTTTGTGCTTTCACGTACCATTATTTCATATCAATGCAATAGGTTCCTAAGTACTTTCTGGTCTAACCTATGGTCGATAGTGGACACCCACATATGCACATAAAGAATCCTCCCATGATCAAACTACGACTAATCGAGAAACCACGTATTTTGAATGGATACATCTCATCCAACAACAAATTCATGATATTTTTCCACACTCCAATGACGAGTACAAGCAACACCATGATTAACATCAAGTTCCACACAAGTTTCAAGTGGAATATAAGATATGCCTAAATTTGAAGAAATAGTGTCTCAAAGTACCCCACATGTAAATTAGACCACTTTTATATGGGACTTAAACCATCACAAAGGTTGCGGGAAAGAGTGATTTCAAATTGATCATTCCCCTTTTCCTTAGCCTAAACTTGGTATTTAATAGTGAGCTACTCCAACCATAATTTTTGCCTCTATTAGACACCTTGGAGGTGGTAGAGCACTTGGACCCTATAAAAATCAACACTGACTGCATTGAGAAAGCTACAGTGGATTGGATCATGAACATCTAGAAGAGTGGCACCCATTAGTAGAACATATAACTTTTTCGGGTGATCAAATAAGGACAACTTGTTCATCAACGAAAGTGGCTCACCTAAATTCAGATTTAGAAAAAATTTCCCCATTTGATAGAGGAACTTTACGCATTGGGGACCATTTCTTCCTAAGTGTGGAAAATTAGTCTAGGTAGCTACTAGTGACCGGCCACCTATTCCACTAACTCGCAATGGTTCTCCATCTTGCTAGTTTTTTCTACAAATTTTTAGATCATGAAATTATAGGGCATTTTTAAGACCCTAAACAATGTTTTTTGGCCCTCCAATAGATCAAAGTTGCTAAAGGATTATTTGATCCTTCATGAAAAAATTTCTTCTCTTCGATATATTTCCAATGGGATATTGTGCACCCTAAACAAAGTTTGTATGTGGAATTTGTCGCCCCAGGAAGTTTATGTATCAACTAAACTACTCGAGGCCCACATTCCTTTTGTTTCCTCATCTCCTAGGGTTAGGGTTTTGGATATTTGGGAATTTTTCCTTGTAGGATTTGGAAATTTATGTTAAAAGACCATTTTTAGCCTCTTGTAAGGATCATCTTGTGAATCAACATAGACGACACATACTACACTTGGCTCTCATATATATGATTCATGGCTTAATATATCCCTTCCTAACCTTGGGATAATCATTAACCTTTATATTGTTTCCTTGCATAATCAGTTGTGGGTTTCGTTATTATTATTATGCACATGTGCATCACATTACAATGTTACTACACTTGACCAACACATGGTTCACTAACCATATACATTCGGGGAATCCATGGTAGGGCCTTGGTATTGATCTCCTCACCATGTCCCTTACAATAATCAACTATATTACATCATTTACATAGTTTATGTCAAGAGTCAAAACTAGGGACATTACAATACCCTCCCCCTTGAAACAACATTATCCTCATTGCTCTTCAAAACTGAACAAAAATGGGTATGCTTGTCTATTGGCATAATCCAACTCCCATGTAGCCACTTCTAGACCAAAGTGATTCCACTACACCTTTACTTGTCTGATGGCTCGGTTCCATAGAATAGTCTCCTTCCTACCTATGACGTGCATAAGATCCACTTGGAACTCCCCCTCGGGTTCTACTTAAATCACATACCAATCAATAATGTGAGTGGGATCATGTATATACTTTGTAAGAAATGAGACATGGAAAACATTATGTTCTTTCATATGTGTAGGCAATGCAATCCTATATGCAATTGGTCATACTCAATCAAGTACTTCAAAGGGTCCATAATATCTCGGTTCCAACTTGGAACAAATTCAAAGCTTTAGAAATCTCTTATGTGGCTTGAATATAAAATAAACATGGTCTCCAACCATAAATTATCTACACACTCTTTTCATATTTGCATAGCTCTTCTACCTATCCTACACCACTTTCAAATTTTCCATGATCTTAACTATTTACCGCTACATTTCCTTCAGCATTTGTGGCCCAAGAACTACTATGTTTACTGGGTTTTCCAAACTTACTCAAGTCCTATATTTCCTACCATACATGGATTCAAATGGACTCATTCCCAAATATGTATGCGAACTATTGTTGTAGGAAAATTCAAGCAAATGAATGTAATCCTCCCACTTGGATCGTGTATCCATCACATGCATCCTCAATATATCTTCCAAAACTTGATTCACTCTCTTTGCTTGACCATCTGATTGAGGATGGTAGCCGACACTAAAATTAATATGAGTTCCTAAATCCTTGAACAATCCCTTCCACAAATTTGATGTGAATTTTGTATCCCTGTTAGTGATTATTGCCTTAGGCAATCCATGCAACATGAAAATTTCTTTCATGAATATCTGCGCAAAATCAACAATCTTATGCATTGACTTGATAGGATTGAAGTGTGTTGATTTGGTTAGCTTATCCACCACTTCCATGATCAATTCATGTTGCTTCACTATCATTGGAATTCCTGTAATGAAATCCATAGATGTTTATTCCCACTTCCACTTAGGAATATGAACCAGCCGCAATAATCTATTGGGTGTTGGTGCTCAACTTTCACTTATTGGAACTTATGGAATCTAGCTATGTAATACACGATATCCCCTTTCATAATGTGGAGAACCTGCAATAATTAATTAATGCAAATACACGAGATATAAAAAATAATAGAACTTAGAATCACTTTTATATTGATCATGGGTCACTTCAAGGGGGCAACCTCCTTTGAGCAAGCTCAATACAATTAACTTCACGGTGCCTTCAATGACCTCAACACACACTTATATACTAAGTCTATGCCCAATACTATGGGTCAAAACCATGGGACACATAATACTACGAGACGACTTACAAAGCATATGCGTCCAATACTATGGGTCAATACTATGGGCTAATATAAACTATGGATCAACAAATACTACAAGACGACTTACAAAGCATATGCGTCCAACAACAATACACTAATCATAGTAAAGAGAAGGGTTTACACGAGTTCCTAACATCCCCTCTCCCTTAGAAAAATCTTTGTCCTCAAAGCTTTGGTTGGAGAAATTGCTGCAGAATCTGAAGGAGTGGTTCCTTTGTAGCATCCTCGAGTTGCATTTCGGGCCACTGACGCCTATGGAGTGTCAGGGAGGATTGCTTGGAAGGCTGTAGACGAAGAAGAACCCTATCAGCTGCATGGAAAATGTGCTCAGAATGCTGCTGATCGGCTTGTTGTTTCAGGTGAATTCTGGCCATGTGAAGATTGTCTTGTAGAATGAGAAGAATTTGATCGCGGTTGCGAAGAACTGAGTCAATTTCCTGAACTGGGGAGCTACTAAGGGTGTATGGAAGAAGAACTGGCGGTGTCTTTCCATAGACTGCTTCATATGGTGTCCTTTGAGATGTGGTATTGTACCACCAGAGCGCTGCTAGGAAATCCATAGAAATAGTTGGCCAAAACTGTGTAGGGATGGGAAAGGGTTTGAGCAATCCCGAAAGGAGTGTCATTTCACCCTTGTTGACTTGGAAAGTATCACAATCAGCCACCATCTATTGAATTGTCAGTTTCAATCCCTGCCAAAAGAAGTTACATTGTTCCTGGTCATACATTTTGAAGAACCTAGAGGGCCCTACTGATGAAGAAGCATGGAGTTCATAGAAGAGATAGCCCTGTTGAACATATTGCAACCAATTTGGAAAAAGCAAAGAAAGAGCTATAAGAGAAACTGGGTCATCAATTGTGCGAGAAGGAGCATCTTCCACCATATTGTCCTTACCCTTCTGGTAAGTGGTCGCATAGTCATAACCCATGAGTTGGATAACCCGTTTCAGGTGTGTTGGGGAGGAGACCCGTTGTTCCAAGAAAGTTTCCAGACTCTGGAGATCAGTCTTGATGCAGAAATAATTCCCCAATAGGGATGGCTGCCACTTTTGTACTGTATGCAAAATAGTCATCATTTCCTGTTGAGAGGTAGATGCAGCTAAATTCTTACCGGAAAGGTCTCTTGAAGGCAACAAGCTCATTGGTTCAGCAAAGACACCTGCATATCTATCCAAGGAAGTAGTGGAGACTGTTGATGGGTGCATCTGAATGGAATGGAGCTGAGCGATGAAACCATGTGAATTCTTCTTAAGTATTTTTTCCAGGTGATGTGAACTGATGATGCAGAGAGACCTTGGTTGTAATCCCATAAATTTGTGTTGTGCCCCATTGACTGAAAACTGCATCCAAAGTTCAGCAAAATCCCATAAGATGGGGCCAAGTGTGCGTAAGGACAAGGAAAACATGTGAGAGCGCAGGTTATAATCTTCCATAGAGATACACACATTGTGACACTTCCCCTTGCAAGGTAAGGTGCCCCCATTGGCAACCATGACTTCAAAGTTGGAGCAAGGATGGACAAAATAATCAGCTTGTTTGGCAATCCGAGTATCAATGAAGTTATGAGTGCTACCAGAATCAATGAGTATGGTAAGAGGGAGCTTCTTGAAGTATCCCCTGACTCGCATTGTTCGTGGGGTGGTGACGCCAGTTACAGCATGGAGAGAGATCTCGGGTGGGTCGTCCTGAGATGGGGTGTCAACAGGAGGGTGTTGAATGTCGACCTGATCATCTACTTTATCTGTAGTTTCTTCATCAAGTTTTGAGGCAGGCAGAGAATCCACATCCAAGAGATAGAGCTTTTGTTGAACACATCTATGTCCCTGAGTGAATTTCTCATCACAATTATAACAAAGCCTGCATCTCTTTTTCAGACAAATGCTTGATAGGAGTTTGTTGAGGAGCAGGCGTAATGGGAGGTCGTTGGGAACCCATATTTCTGAAGGGAACAAAGGTGGGTTTGGAGCATTGTTGAGCTGCGATCTTGTCCCTTGCCAACTTAGCCAACCCTAGGACTTCCATCATTGTGTTGAGACAGAACATTTTGACCTCTGAGTGGATTTCATGCTTGAGACCACTGATAAAACAACTCCTGTGGAATTCATCAGACAATCCTTCTGTGTGATTGGCCAGTTTCTCAAATTCTGTCTAATACTCTCTCACTGTGCCAATTTGGTGAAGTTTAGTGAGTGCTCCTGTGAAGTCATCAAAAGCACTATGACCAAATCGTGGCAAAAGGAGTTGGAAAAAATCTGTCTAGTTTGGTTCAGGATGAGCTTTGATGTACCAACGGTACCATTGAAGAGCTTCTTGTTCCAAATGAAAGGATGCAAGTGGAACTTTCTGGACATCAAAAGTATTATGCAGACTGAAATATTGTTCTTCTCGGTATATCCATCCAGTCAGATCAGTACCATTGAAGGGAAGAAAATCAAGCTTCGGCCCACGAAAATTGCTAGAAGAAGAGAACTCAGTGGCTACAAAAGATTCTGGCTGTCGGTTATTGTTCATGGTTGAATGTTGAAGATGGAGGCTGAAAAATTTTTCATCCAGATCTTGGACTTTGGTTTGGATGGCTACAAGTGCTTCCTCCATGGTTTTTGCTCCTGTGCGAGTGACAACCATAATCAAGAATTTTTATTTTTTTTTTGGTGAGGGGGGGGGGGAATGGATATAAAAACACAAACACAACCTTATTTAATAAGGGAAAATTTGGATTTGGAAAGAAATCGGAGGGGTAATTGGGGTTTGACTAGGTTTTCGACACTTTTTGAGGGACAGGGAAGCAAAAAATGGGGATTTTAGAAGCGGAAACTCTATGGTAAAATTTGAAGGCAATCGGGTGAAAATTGAAGAAGTTATGGAAAACCCTAAAAATAGACAAATGTGGGATTTCTGGTCTTGGGAAGTGGAATTGGGATAGGGTCTTCAGGAATGAAATATACAAAATGGGATTGCAGGGATGCCAATGAAGTTTCAGGGAAAACATAGTTGAAATAAGGGATATATGGCCAAAAAACAGAATTTTATACCTTTTTTTTTTCCAGAAATGGATCGGCAACAACGGCGTGGAAGGGATCCGCAATAGATGGATCTACAACGGCGCGGAAGGGATCGAAAACAGCTGGATCTAAAACGACAACTGGATCTAGAACGACTTTTCGAATAGATATGGAATGGCTGGATCTGGAGCGTAAGTGATCGACAATAGTTTAGTTGAAAATAGATATGGACCCCAGGTATGTATGGCTTCCTAACAATTCAAATGTTTCACTCGGCCACCAATGTTGTATGACGGCTTGCATATTGGGGCAGTACCCCTCACTCCATGGCTCAGGTAAAACTGATAACCGCTTTGCCACAAATGTACGGCTTCCTAACAGTTCAGATGTTTCACTCGGCCACCAATGTTGTATGACGGCTTGCGTATTGGGTCAGTACCCCTCACTCCATGGCTCAGGTAAAACTGATAACCGCTTTGCCACAAATGACAGCTCTTGGTTTACCTCACGGGTGGGAACTAGTCAATCAGGTAGGGATCGGTGCCCTTTTAGTTGGTAGGTCCTCTCAATGGGCCAGCTACTTTGGGGTTTATGTGGTACTCCTCACAATGAGTTTTAGGGATTATGCCCAAGTACTTCCCACAGTTAAGTGGATAGGGATTATTCCCAAATCCGAAGCTGCAACAGATGTGAAAAAAAAATTGGCAAAAATTCCACCCAACGAGCCCAAGAAAGTGCTTTGATACCAGATGTGGAGAACCTGCAATAATTAATTAATGCAAATACATGAGATATCATAAATAATAGAACTTAGAATCACTTTTATATTGATCATGGGCCACTTCGAGGGGGAAACCTCCTTTGAGAAAGCTCAATACAATTAACTTCACGGTGCCTTCAATGACCTCAACACACACTTATATACTAAGTCTATGCCCAATACTATGGGTCAAAACCATGGGACATATAATACTACGGGACGACTTACAAAGCATATGCGTCCAATACTATGGGTCAATACTATGGGCTAATATAAACTATGGATCAACAAATACTACAGGACGACTTACAAAGCATATGCGTCCAACAACAATATACTAATCATAGTAAAGAGAAGGGTTGACACGAGTTCCTAACACATAAATTGACAAAAAAACTGCTTCCTAGACGCTTTCACCATCTTTTGATAACCTAGGTGACCTAATTATGATGTCTGATGAATATCATCCATTACTAGCTTCTTTAATTCTATGTTGTCTGGAATGTACACTGACCTTGGAACATAATAAATTCATCTTCTTCCAACTAATATCCTGCATATTTCCTGTCAGGTTCTGTTTACCTAAGTCCTATGCTCATTTGTGTACACTTCTCATCTTTAGGTGAGACCTTGTTAACTCATTCTCTGAGGTGATTTCTACATGAACTTATGGCTGCAATATGAAACTTCATATTGAGCACGTCAACAACCTTGTTCTCCTTGCCTTTGAAATACTTGATATCAAGATCAAATTTTATTGGGAATTATAACCACCTAGCTTGTCGTGGATTCAAATTCGGCTATTCAAAACAAGTACTTTAAGCTCATATGTTTAGTGTGAACTCAAACTTTTGTCCAAGAAGGTAGTGTCTCCACATATTCAATGAATGAAGTGTGGCTCCTATCTCCAAATCATGCATCACATAATTCTTCTAATGATCCTTTAACTTTTTGAACTCATAACATATCACATGTCCTTCTTGCATAAGTACTCCTCAGAGACCATTGATGCAAGTTTATTTGCATACTATGAAATATTTATTAGGTTCTGAGATTTTCAAAATAAGGGTATCAGTGAGCAATCCCTTTAAGTGCTGAAAAATTTCTTCACATTTATTGGAACATGCAAACTTCACATCCTTTCTTTACAATGACGTGATAGTATACACCACTTTGGAGAAATAATTAATGGATAGCTTATAATATCCTACTAAACCCATGAAATATTGAACGTCTGTTATATTCCCAAGTGTATACCAATTCACTATCACCTCAATTTTATCGAGGTCTATTGAAATTCCCTTTGTTGAAACAACATGACCCAAATACTAAATTTTACCTAGATAAAACTCACTTTTGTTGAGCTTGGCATACAACTTATTCTCTCAGAGCACATGCAATACCATTATGAGACGTTTTGCATGTTATTCCTCATCATTGGAATATATCAGGATGCCATCTAGGAATACCAAGATGAACTTATCAAAATACTGGATGAACAAAATATTCATGAGTTACATGAAAGTAGTTGGCACATTGGAAAGGTTGAATGGAAGAACCATGAATTCATAGTGGCCATACCATGTTCTAAAAGTTTTCTTATGAATATATTCTTCCTTGATCCTCACCTGATGGTACTCTGACCTTAAGTCAATATTAGAAAATACTCTGGATCCCTTGCTCTAATCAAAGAGATCATCCATCCTAGGAAATGGATACTTGTTTTTGACTGCAACCTTATTGAGTTTACTATAATCATTACATAGTCAAAAGGTTCCATCCTTCTTCTTAAAAAATAATACTGGTGAAACCTATGGGGACGCACATGATCTAATATACTTCTTGTACATTAATTCTTTGAGTTGCATTTTCAACTCTACCAATTCAGGGGTGCTCATCCTATTAGGGATTTTGGACACTGGGAAGGTTCCTAGAACCAAATTAATTGTAAAATCAATATCTCTTTTGGGTGGTAGTCCTAACACTTCTTCTAGGACTACCTCCTTATATTCTTGCAACACTGGGAAATATTCGAGTGATGGGACTCTATCCTTTGCAGTTCCTGATACGTGAAATGCATATACCTGAAAATTATTTTTGAAGTATCCCCCCAATTGCATCATTGTAACTTGACTTATCAAAACCTTCTTCAATACACCTTTTACTCATTGAGGCTTTCCTTCCGCATCAAGACATTCATGAAACTTATTATATAAATCAAGCTTGGTGCGGTGATTTTCCAACCAATCTATGCCAATAAAAACATCATATGATTCCAATGATAGGATGTCCATGTTGGATGCGATGGACAAACCATTCATCACTAATGGGCATCCTTCAACCATTTCACTTAATTTCCTTTTTGGCCATGTTGCTAACTGAATTAGCCACGCCTTTCCATGCTTACTTTTCTGAAGCACGCAAACTTCAACAATATTAGGATGACTGTAACTATGAATTGATCCTGGGTCTATTAAAGTAGAAATAGACTGCGTGGCAATCTTACCTTCAACTTCAACTACTTTGGCTTAATGGTATGCTTGATGATCATCCAAAGATGCATATATTCTAAGATTTGATCTAGCCATGTCCTCCATAGTCACAACTCCTTCAATTTTATGTATCCTTCGAGGCCGCTCCTTCCTATGAGGAAAATCATACTAGTTATGATTCTCTCCACATCCCCAACATTGCATTGGTTCTTTGGGAATTCTTGACGTTGGAATAGCTGGAACTTTCCTTGCACTAGATTCTCCTATCAATCATTCCTTAAATTATTCCTATAGGGTACAATCCTGAACTCTTTCTTCCTTGGATCAAACCTACCCTTGGGATTCCCTCTTCATGCTTGATGTTGCTCAATATTTCCCTTTCTTTTCTCATAGAAATGCATGGCCTTTCGGATAACATCAACCAAGGTCTTGGGATCCACTAATTCCATTCTGTCTCTTTAATTATGGGTCATCCCACTTAAGAATCTATCTATCTTTTCCTTATCATTATTAAGATAATCCACATACCGGAGTAGCTCTAGGAACTTGTTTGTGTATGCCTCCATTATCATATAACCTATCTTTATCTCATGGAACTCATTTCTCTTACTATCATAGTATCTTTTAGAAATGTATTTCTATTTGTAATACTTTTCAAACTTCTTCTAATTAATATTCCTTTTTTTTAGGCCCTTCACTTGCCAGAGGTGTTCCCACTAGATTGTGTTCGGGTACATAGGGTACTACCAAAGGACCGAACACCAAGAGCAACCACTTCACACAAACAGATCACAAATCAACACACCGATGTTTTGACATGGTTTATTATGCAAAGAAAGAAAGTTACAAATGAGCTTCTCATAATCAATCAACTAAACAATGACCCTCTATGCTCTTTAAATAGATATCATCGACCAATCGGGTGTTAAGCCACAGATCAAATTTAGGTATGATCTAAGAGAAGTTGAGCCGTCGGATCACTCTATGTCGGAAACATATCGTGACTGTCGGATTAAGTATTTACAAATGCATACTAAAGAAACACACTATCCCTAACGGATATATTATACAAGTTGATCTTAACTAACTCCTAAGTGTCTAAATATCCTAACATCTCCCCTTAAGAACAACTTGGGATAGGATTGAAGGATTTACAAAAGTGACACTATTAGGAGAAGGAAGGAGGAATTAGAGCTTATCCCCCCTTAATGACAAGTTTCTGAACTCCTAACATAGATCGAAGTTTAGAAAACTTCGTTTCTGTAAGAGACTTGGTGAAGATGTCTGCAACTTGATCATCTGTAGGGAAAAAGAGCACTTCAAGAGCACGATCATGAACAAAATTTATGATGAAGTGCATATGTCACTCAATGTGTTTGTTGCGTTGATGTAGAACTAGATCTTTGGCAAGCTTGATGGCACTTTGATTGTCGCACCAAAGTGGAGTAGGCTGCTATTGCTCGAATCCAAACTCTGAAAGGATCTGTCGAAGCCATAAAGCTTCTTGACTGGCATTAACTGAGGCTCGATATTCTGCTTCTGCTGAAGAAAGAGCAAGAGCTTGTTGTTTCTTACAATCCCAAGTGATAGGTCCAAATCCCAAACTGAAAACATAACCTGCAGTAGACTTTCGATCATCAAGATCACCGGCCCAATCTGAATCAGTGAAACCAACCAACAAAGGTTTCCCCCCTGTACTATAATGAATCCCAAATTGAACTGTACCTTGAATATATCAAAGTATTCTTTTAGCTGCTTTCCAGTGATTTTCATGAGGTGTCTGCATATAAAGGGCAACATGACCAATGGCAAAGGAAAGGTCAGGACGGGAATGAGTCAAGTATAAGAGACTACCAACAAGTTGACGATACAAGGTGGCATCGACTTCAGGTGAAGTACAAGTGGCAGAAAGTTTGACTCCAGACTGGAAGGGAGAAGGGGTTGGTGTACAATATTCCATGTGAAAGCGACGAAGAAGGTCACAAGCATACTTAGACTGGGAAAGAAAGATTCCTTCTTTGGTTTGTAGGACTTGGAGACCAAGAAAATAATGCAAATGTCCTAAGTCTGACATTTTAAAATTTTGTTTAAGACTAGATTTCACATGGGTTATAAGCTTAGGGTCACTACCAGTAAGAATAAGGTCATCAACATATAGAACAAGTATGATGAGATGGTTTCCTACTTTCTTGGTATAGACATTGGGGTCAGAATGGCATCTAGAAAAACCAGTGTCAAGGAGAAAGTTATCCATTTTGGCATACCAAGCTCTAGGAGCTTGCTTAAGGCCTTATAAGGATTTCTTAAGGCGGCAGACAAGGCTAGATTTATTCTGAAAATATCCAGAAGGTTGTTCCATGTAAATTTCCTCCTATAAATCACCATGTAAGAAGGCAGACTTGACATCCATTTGATGGACTTCCCAATTATGTAAGGCTGCAAGGGAAAGAACAAGGTGGATGGAGTTCATTTTTGCGACGGGAGAAAAGGTTTCATTGTAGTCCATCCCTTCAACTTGGGAAAAACCTTTGGCAACTAACCTTGCCTTAAGTCTTTCAACACTTCCATCTAGTGCATACTTAGTTCTGTAGACCCATTTACATTTGACAAGTTTTCTTCCTTTTGGAAGAGGTACAAGATCCCAAGTATCGTTCGCCATTAAGGAACGATATTCTTCATCCATGGCTACATCCCAATCTGGATTCCCTGAAGCTTCTGCAAAAGTTTTTGGATCATGATTCTCAAAAACTTGAGCCAAAAGAGAAGAGGCTTGCTAAAATTGAGAACGTGTTCGACGTTGATCTCTAGGATCACCGAAAAAATCACCAGTTGTTTCACATGTTGAATGGACCCATCGAGGAAGCACTTGTGCTGGTGCAACTAGAGGAACATGAGTAGGCGGAGGTGGATTTTCATCCTCACTGTCATCATCAGAAACTAGAGTTGGAAACTTGTCAAGGAAGTTGGAAGAAAAAGAAGAAGGCACAAACGCCAAATCAAGCTCACAGGCCAAAGATGGCACAATCGTTGAGTTAGGCTTGCAAGCCAAGAGATTTTCATTAAATTTAACATCTCTTCTAATGATTATATCATTAGAATGTGGTTGAAGAATTCTATAACCTTTTACATCTTCACAATATCCAACAAATATGCACTTTTCACTTTTAGGCTGCAATGCTTTCCATTTTTCATCCGGAATGTGAGCCCATGCTGCACTACTAAACACACAGAAGTGACTTACATCGGGTTTAGTTTTACTCCATGCTTCTTCTGGTGTTATACCTTGTAATGCTTTAGTGGGGGTGTGATTAACTATGTAATTTACACAATTAATGGCTTCATCCCAAAATTGAAGACTTGGTCCCTTAGATTGGATCATACAATTAGCCATTTCTTTTAAAGTGTGGTTCTTCCGCTCAGCTACACCATTTTGTTGTGGTGTATATGGAACAGTGTGTTGTTGTTAGATGCCTTGTTCAGTGCAGAAAGTAGTGAAATTTTTGTTAACATATTCTCCTCCATTGTCAAATCTTAACTTAATAATTTGATGACCAGATTGTTTTTCAACAAGGGCCTTGTAGGCCAAGAACATGTTAAATACTTCGCTCTTAATTTTTAGGAAATAAACCCAAGTGCGTCTGGTGTAATCATCAATGAAAGTTAAGAAATATTTGAAACCAGAAAAGAAAGTAGATGGAAGAGGACCACACAAGTCACTATGCACAAGCTCCAAGGGAACCGAGGCATGCCAAGAGGCACGTTTGTCAAAATTGTCTCGATGATGTTTTCCGAGTACACAACCGGAACAAACACCATCCCTGCAAGATACCATCGGAAGACTTGTCACCATATTGTCTTTACATAGTTGTTGCAATGAGTGATAATTTAAGTGACCAAATCGCTCATGCCAAAGTTTGCTCAAGTTATCACTATGAGCAACAAAAACTGAAGGGAAAGGTGATGACCCAAAGTTGTTAAACTTGTACAACCTGGTAATATCATCAACAATTTCGGTAGCTAGGACCTGTTGAGGATCTTTAAAATCCTTGATTACAACTTGGTGAGGTGTAAAGGTCACAGTTTTACCTTCACCAAAATGAGTGGTTTGATAGACTGATAACAAATTGCAAGAAATTCTTGGAACACATAGTACATCACTAAAATGACCATTATCTACTAGAACTATTCCAGCTCCTACAACACTTAGAGATCTATCATCACCAACAAATATTTGTTTGGTGTTACATTCATGCATAGTAGAAAAGATGGCTTGATCCTTAGCCATATGATAAGATGCTCCATAATCAATGAGTCATTCATTTGAAGTAGAAGAAGAAGATGCATTATAAGAATAACCAGAAGCACAAAGTGCATGTTCATGAGAGGCGGATTCTGAAGGCGAATCTAGGCTGATGTGTTGCTTCTTCATTGTTGCTTCCAAGGCTGCCATCTTCTTGAAACACTTAGATTCATCATGATTATCTTTCCCGCAATAGTTGCAATGACGCTCAGTCTTCTTTCCTTTTGGCTTGGATCCTTTGTCATTTTTTAAAGAAGGAGCTGACTAAGAGGGTTTTGGACCCTTGTTTGACTTATTATTGCAAAAATTTTGTTTCTTGGGAGGCTTAGACTTTTCTTTATGTTGGGACAATAAGGCTTTCCCAGATGTATCTGCATTGTTGATTATTCCAAGATGAATGATTTTATCTTGCTCTCTAATCAAGGAATTACAAAAGGATTGAAGACTAGGCTCTTGATAGCTAGATGCATTCAAGGATTCTTTCATGGAGTAAAATGTAGATACAAAAACAGAATATGCAGGTCCAAGTTTGGAAAGAATATGATAAATGCATTGTTTGTCTTCTCTCTTAATCTTACATTCTGCACATAAGAGTTTAAGAGTTTTGTACTTAGATAAATAATCTTGAATGCATGAAAATTCACTTGGATTTAAAGAAAACAACTCATTTTCAAGTTGGTGACCTCGAATTTCATTGTGTTTACCAAACACAGATTCCAACTTGTCCCAAGCAGCATCAGGTTCATCAATTCCAGATATGTGGAATCGCAAATCAGTAGAGATTGACATCCCAATCAATCCACGAGCTTCGTCACATCTATTTGCCCATTTTATTTTCTTATCATCATCAGTGGGTTCTGTTTCTTTCCCTGAGGTAATTCTGAAAAGTCCCCTACTTCGTAGAACATCCTCCATACGATATTTCCATGAGAAATAGTTGGAATTGTTAAGTAGAATATCACAAGGGGCAGCCATATTTGTAAATTAATGGCTTTAAAATTAGAAACCAATAGTCTAGATCTGAAGATCTTGAAAAAATAGGCGGTTTAAAAAAAAATGGCACTGAAAACTGACTCTGTATGATGAAGTTATGCTTGAACAAAGAAACTGTTGAAGATGTCCCCAGTAGTGACATGGCAGCTAGAGAATGTCCAGCAAAAAAAAGAACCCCCCTCATCCCAAGATGAACATTTTGACAATCACTTTACAAGAAAGTTGCTTTAAGTGAACCACTTTTGTAAAATAAGTGATTTCACTTTTACAATGATATTACTTTTAAATAGTGCAACAATAAAAAAGAACTTAAGTGACTCACTTGTATTTTTATTTTTTATTATTTAAGTGAGATGCACTTTTACAATAAAGTAACTTGAAAATAGAAATTGCATGCACTTTTTATTTTAAAAGTAACTTCCTAAGAGTTGAACTCAAGACCTAATAAGGAATAAAGCAACTTTGAACCAAGTGAGCTAGATTAAAAGATATGTAAAATATGTGAATAAGTAAGGGGGCTTTTTTTTTTTTTTTTTTAACTCTTCTTGCTCGGTTTGCGTGCTTGCCATTTTTCCTGCAAAACACACCACAAATCAAAACAAACAAAAAAAATTCCACACCTCTGGAGTTAGATCTCGTTAGCTTTCTCGGAAATTCTATGTTTTCTCTCTGTTTCTGATTTGTCGAGATCGCGCAAGGTGCATGGCAAAGAGCATACGTAGCCGAGAAAAACCCTTTCCCTTTTTGTTTCTAATTTTCCAAGATTGCTCAAGGTGCACGGTAAAGAGCATACGCAGACGGGAAAGCAACAATCCGAACCCAAAAAAATCTAACAGTAAAAAATGATATAATATGAGATTTTTTTCTTTTAAAAATAGAAAATAAAAAAATGCGTCACTGTAACATTACACCTTCAGATCTGATGAAATACGCGTTTCTGGAGCAACCGGGAACCGTTTTCAATCAAACGAAAACTATTTCCCAATGGAAACAACGCTCTGGACGGAATGGAACACCTCCCACTGCCCAGAAATGCACAGAAATACCAGAACCAGAAACCATTTCGAGTTTCGGCAACAACAGTTCAAGATCTAGATCATAACTGGAAGCGGCTCTTCATAAAAGCTCTAATACCATGTTCAGGTACACAGGGTACTACCAAAGGACCGAACACCAAGAGAAACCACTTCACACAAATAGATCACAGATCAACACACCGATGTTTTGACGTGCTTTAAACCCTCTTGAGGGAAACACTCCACGGCCCCGGCCAAATGGCTTCTATGGGACAATTTATTATGCAAAGAAAGAAAGTTACAAATGAGCTTCTCATAATCGATCAACTAAACAATGACCCTCCATGCTCTTTAAATAGAGATCATGGACCAATCGGGTGTTAAGCCACGGATCAAGGTTAGGTATGATCTAAGAGAAGTGGAGCCGTCGGATCACTCTATGTCGGGAACATATCGTGACCGTCGGATTAAGTATTTACAAATGCATACTAATGCATACTAAAGAAACACACTATCCCTCACGGATATATTACACAAGTTGATCTTAACTAACTCCTAAGTGTCTAAATATCCTAACAGATTGAAGCTCTTCCATTCAGATTAAAGATGTAAATCCTATCTTTCTCATTTCCCAAGAACTCATGGATTTGGAAGTACTTCTTCATTCCAAGAATCCATGCTTTAGCCTCTTGTCCTAACTTACTTTCTCTATTTAATGTAGGCGGATTTACCTTCTTGAATTCCCTAAAGGAGCTCTCTTTATAAGGATTCCTTCTCTTAGATATTCAGGTCGAATGTGCTGAAGTGTCTAATGAGCTTTCTAACCTACTCAATATACTACTCGAGGTATCTAATGGAGACGTGTTTATTCTCCTTTTGTGTGCACTTCTTTCTTAGCATCGTTATATTCCTCTAGAATGGATTCTTGCACTCTTTCTGTCCTTACTTCCATTGTTCTAATTTGATCCCAAAATAGACTTTTGTTAAAGGTATGTTAGACTTTGTAGTATGGAAGCATTTATATAATGCTTCTTCTCTTGTTCCTTAGTAAAAATTTCATCGAAAATCTTCATGGTTTGAACCATATCTGAAGGTGTGGTTTGTTCCTTCCTTCCATTGGACTCTATTTCTACATTACCACCATGCAGATTCTCTCCTATAGAATCTTATTCATGGTCATAGAGATCTTGCGCATCATAGAGTATGGGTTTTTATGACTCATAGAGTTTAAATATCATTCAATTGCAATCATTACAAAGTAAAATAACATTCCATAAAGTTGTATGAAGTTCTGAGCAAGTCTCCCAAAATTACTAGTAAAATTTCCTTCCAGGATTACACAACTAGTGAAAATTCAATGCTCCCAAACAATATTCAAAGGCTCAAAAAATTCATATCTGAAACATGTAATATTACATATAAAATATTAATCAACTCTAGGAAAAATAATGACTTCATTTGTACAAATACTCCTTCATTTATTAAATGCAAACCGAAAACTAGTCAAATTCTAGCTAAATCTAGAACGGGTGGAGAAATATGAGAAGAAATATTATTTCTGTAATTTTAATGGAGCTGAATGATATCATAGGATTACAATCAATTTTAGTAAATCATACTTGAGCCAAGAGACTCCTCAAATAATTACAAAATTTTATCTCCATTCCTACTGAACAATATAGCACTAGAAATCAATGAAGAACTCTTAGATTTGAACCACAAACTTGATGGATATTTCTAAAATTCGACCCAGCCTTGGTTCATCTACAGGACTTGCAAATAAAATCAATGAAAATGGTTGAATTCCATCATCTTCTCACATGAAGTTGGGGCACATCTCCCAAACTTGACCAGGGGAACATCTCCCAAGTCTCTGAGTAAAGATTGCTCTCATACCAATTCACAAACTATAGCACGAGCTGGAGTGAAAACAATCCAGTTTCGTCCCAACCGACCACTATACTATAACAGTACTAATAAACGAATGTACTCATGCTAACATCAACACTATGAACCAAGAATTCTAGGCGCGTGACTGATACTATGAAGACTCAACAATTCAGGGTACACTCATGTTCACTGCGTGCATGACAGAGGATAGACAACTTCCTCATTCTAGTAAAACTTACTTAGACACTTCTAGGTGTTAAATTATTTTATCTTAATGAATACTTATAATATAACTTGAAATATATGAATAGTCAAAAGCATAAGCATTCACATGAGACACAGTATTTACCCTAGGGAAACCCTCTAATACTTGAGGGAGAAAACCCTAGAAAAATATTCCTTAGAATATTGATAGATAGTAGAGAATGTATTTAAAATGAGTAGATTACATCAAGCACCCATGTTGCATTATCGGAGAGAAATACCAAGCACCTATGGTGCAATCACAGAGGAAGAGACTAGAAGAAATAATAATAAAAGAACCCAACAATTGATTCTGCACTAAGATCAATTCACAGTTTTGGTCACATGCACACTTCCTTTAAGAGAGATTCGCTCTTCACCTCGATCTCATCAAATCCTGCATTACAAGTGTATCATACATCTCATTCTTGGCTTAATTTATATCCTTTTGGATTCAATATGAACTCGCCTTCCAAATGGATGCTAGGTCACTTAGTTAGGTTACTAACTCAAGTGTCGTCATGCAAATACTTAGTTAACTCAAGTGTCGTCATGTAAACACTTAGCTAAATAGATCTTCTTTGTTATCACTTAGTTAACTCTTTTAACTGAAGTTTTTCTTGTTAACATCACTGAAGTAAACAATTCGAGTTCTCTCTTAATTAACTGTCATGTCCCCAATTTTGGTTCATCCAGTACCATGGGTGAAAGGGGACAAAATCAACCCCTAAGGGAATTAAATGGTATTAGTTATATTTGCTTAGAAAAAATTTTGGCCTAAGTCTCCCAAGTTGGAAAATTTATTTATTAAAGGTAATTTTGATAAATAAAATTAATGGATAATGAGCAAGTGGGCCAAGAGGGAACCCATGTGGTGGAAGATGTTGCCAAAATGGAGTAGGGGTTAATTTTGAGGCAATTATACCACAGAAATTAATTAATTGCTTAAATGTTGAATTTGGAATTAATTCTGAGTTGGAATATTTTTATGAATAGATATTGCTAATAAATATTGGCAAGTGGTGATAATATGGCTAGGAGGTCAAATTTGGTCATGTGGACCACTCTTGCCTTAGTGTCAAATCTCAGGAAAAGCAAGGAATCCAAAGGAGGAAAGAAGACAAGGCAAACAAATTAGAAATTGGCAAAAGCAAACATAAAAGTAGGCAAAAGTAGAAAAGTGGAAAGTAAATAAAGTGGAAAAAACAAGAAAAGTTGTAAGTAAAGATTTAGCAACATCCAAAAAGCTAACTAAGGCGCAGTTGCTAATCTGGGTGAAGAGAGACAAAAGTTGGCAAGTTTTTCTAAGACAAAACTTGCTAATTATTCCAAGAAGGCGCCTACATGACTTGGAGTAGGATGGGCAATGGGTAACCTACTATCACAAGTCACCAAAGCTAAGTAACTTACTCAGTAGGTCATCATAAATTTTATAAAAGAAGCCAGCCAACTCCAATGAAGAATTTTTTATCATTTATGTTTTCTCATGAGAGCTTTGATGCTTCTCTAGTTGAGTGATGTGCCTCAGTTGTGCTTCTTGGGTGATGTGCCTCAGCTGTGCTTCTTGGGTGACGTGCCCCAAGTCCCATAGTTTCTAGTGAGTTTTTTGTAGGTCCATATCAAGATATTGGAGCCATTAACATATGCCTCCAACCTCCATTGAAGATCTACAGTCATTTGGGAGAACAGGTTCCTCCAACGGTGATTCTACAGCTAGTTTTAGTGGAGATTCTCCTGTTGAAGAAGTTTGATCCAGTGAATGCGCCAAAGACTTGGTGGAGAGATGGTTCAAGCATTTTTGTGGACATTAGAAGAGCCACATATCATAAATCAGCTTCAGAACTGAACTATCCTTCTCTTTTATCTCATTCTCTCAACCGCAGCTAGATTTGGAGAGGATTTCACTAAAGGAGTGAGACAGTTTAATGATGGGGACCATCAGCCCAGGATGTAGCAAGATCAACCATATAATCAGTATACAGACTGATATTAACATTCCAGAACAGAACCAAAAGTAATTCCTTCTTCTCTTCTCTATTCTCCCAATGTTGTAATCAAGAAATTAGCCTGTGAGGCACTATCATTTGAAGAGAAAGCAGTTAAATAAAGGAGGAATGTTCTGAATAAAATATATTGTGTTTTATGTATGGAACATCTCATATCAGATCTAAATAATCATTAGAACAGAGTTTGGAATTTATAAAAGCAGTTTGCCAATTTAAAATTCAAGACTAGCTACATTGATGCCCATTCTAGACTAGTTTTACCATTTTCACTGCCATTTTCAATCTAAGAAATATTTTTACATTCTGTTAGTTGGATCAGGTCCTTAATTCATCCTAGTACCCATATATGTCATAAAAATAATAATTTGGAATCCCTTAGACCCTTTCTGGAAATATTAGGAAAAGACTAGCTCAGCAATCCCAGGAGAGCCCAGAAACCCCAGTTCTTCCCAAAATTTCACAAGTCTGCAAAAATATATTTATGAACATAACTAGCCATCATTTGACTGATATAAACTCTGTCATCAACTTCTAGTATCCTCCCCCTTGTCCAGTATGCATATGTCAGCTACCCAGGGAACCTCGAAGTAGACATAGACTTGTTTTATGTTGAAAAGTGAATGGTACTGGTACTTTGTGCATAAGACAAATATGATCTGACCTTCTTTACCTACTGCCACACCTAACCTCATACATTTTCTAGAATTAAACATTCTTCCCACCATCCTCAATCCTTACAGCAGTACCCCTCGCTTACCTCCTGCCCGGTTCGAAGGAATCGACAGAAAATTTCACTCGTAAAAGTTGTAAAAGTTTTTAAAGTGGAGTTAATATCTGGGTCAGATCTTGCCCAGGATATTACAGTGGTATCAGAGCTCTTTCCTCTACTCCTATGGAAATAATACTCTTAATTTAATGAATTTGCAGTCATGTCAATATTTAGTGAAGAAGACTCTTACTCAGATGATGTTTTTTATGAGCAATATGATGATGAATATGTTGAACCATATGAAGAGGAGTCAACCCCTATTGGAAATTTCTATTTGCAGAAAGTTGAATATGATTCCCTTGTTGAACATATGTTTGAAGAGGGCATAGGAAAAGACCTACCTATGGCTAACTGGGATTATGAAGGAATACTTAAAGGAGGGAACCTTAAGAAATCCTATGAGTACTTCATGGAGTACTCTGCCTTGAAGAAGGAGGTTCAGAAGTCCCTGACCTTTAGAGACTATTGTGATTTAGAGATTCAGATTTTATTCAAAGACCCCTACAATAGTGATAGCAGAAGAAGGATTGCACATATGGTTGATGGTGTGTGCAAGGAAGTCGAGCCAAGATTTTTACCCCTAGGAGCTAAGATGGATAGGAGAGATAAAGATGTGTCCTCACAGCCAGGACAAATCAAGGGAGGAAACCAAGAGCCACCTAGTTCTTCGGGTGGACAAGAAGTAGAAAAAAATAAAAATGAAGTTGCATCCCTACATATGGTTCCATCCCAATCTCAGGAAAAAGGAATCAAGAAGGAAGTTTCATCGAGGCCATTGGCAGGGCCAAGCATTTTGAGACTATTTGGTTTTCCTTCAGGAAGGAAGTCTAAAGGTTATGATCTGAGCACCACACAATGTGGAGAGACATTAATTGTCTTGGAAAGAAATGACCAAGAAGACTTTGTTGGTGCCCCATTACTCCAAGAAGTGGATGAAGAAGGTCAATGCACAGTGGAAGATCCAACAGTCAAACATTTGATTGTTGGAGATGAGGGATGTAACGCTCCCTTCCAGCATTCCCGTGCAAGGGAGGAAACGTTAATCAACACACAAGCTTTTAGATAGACTAAGCCTAAAGAATTCTTGCCCATAAATTTCTAACAATTTAAAAACGTCCATACACAGATTCATCTCAATATCAACATAGCGGAAAACTAAACATTACATGTGCATACAATTACTTCATGCGTTCAGCATACACATATCAACCATACATGTAGCAGTCATTAATTTCATTAATGCATGGACAATTTATCATACTGCATAAATCATGATGCGTTTCATTCCAGTAACCGGAATGCATTGCAAAACACAGACTGTATATAAATTAAATCACAAGAATACTCATCTTGAATTGTAATGGTCCAAACGACTGGCTATGGAAGGGCAACGTTCCTCCCAACCGTAGACCTCTATCCAGCTTGTGTTCTTTCAGCTGAGAGGTCACCCCCGAGCTGGGCTGTGTATCCACTAAGGAGGACTAGCTGGGTTCACTCACAGCCATGGTTCTAGTCAAGCATCCAAGAAGATAGAGGAGGGTAATGCTAAGCCAGTGAGCTCAACCACAGAGCTACAGGCATCTCAAGTGAGCTCAACAGTTAGGCACCCACATTACCTACCACATCCAACACAAGGAAGATCCCCTTCTCTGTTACACAGTCCCTCAGGCAACTCTTCCCTCCAGTGCTCTTCAGGATGGGTATAGAAAGGTCCAGCTGCTGGTCCTTGAGATCCTAGCCTTCACTGGGTTTATCAAGCACACCCGACCTCTGCATAGTCAATCCTCACTTGATTTCTCACCATTCTGCTCACCAAATACTCAAATCCGTCACTCGTTTTCTGAGCTGCAAAAACTGGGTTTTTCCATTGATTTCGGGGTAGCTAATGCTCCCAAATTTGCCCCAAGGTTCATGCTATTGGATCCCCCATTGGATTTCCCTGTCCCATGCCAAATCTGGATGTTTTTGGTCCTTCAAAAACTGGGTTCTCTCAAGGTCGCGATTTCTGGTTTTTCCTCACTCCTGGCACTCGTTTTTGGATGGGAATGATACTAGATAGTTTCACAATGGGCTGGGGTGAGAATGAAGCAACCTCCCATGAGGTTGAGTGACTTCTTACCCAAGCAATCAGAGCCCATGCCCACCCATACGAATTTCAGGGCTGCCCATGCTCCATTGAAGCCATGGGCTGAAATCTCAACCACCTTCTTACAGCAGGCATTAATGTCACCTAGGGAAGTCAATGGGTTCTCATAATGACAAATGGCAGCCTAGGGTTTAATCCCATAGCCCCCTCACCACTCCCTAGTGGATACACGTGGCCCATTCTCATTCGTTGCCTCCATAGCCAGTTTTTGGTATTTTATTTCCATATTAAACATTTACATCAATTTACAATATCCCATGGCTTAATAGCACGTGGGTAACAAAATATCAAGCGTGTCTAATTTAAATAAAATCCGAGCATAAACTAGCGGGGCCTTGGCCTTGAGCTCCACACTAGGGAAACATACATCGCGTATTTACAATATTTACATTAGAGCCAATATTGCCTAAGGGTTCAAAATTGGGGTATTACATTCCCCTCCCCCTTAGAACAACACCGTCCTCGGTGTTCTCAAAACTGAACAAAAATGGGAATGCCTCCCTCATGGCATCCTCTAGCTCCCATGTAGCCTCGTCGGGACTAAGGTGCTCCCATTGGACCTTTACCTGCCCGATGGCTCTGTTCCGGAGCACTGTGACTTTCTTGTCGAGGATGCGCATAGGTTCTACTTGGAACTCTCCCTCGGGTTCCACCTGTATCACATTCCAATCAATCATATGATTAGGATCATGTACATACTTCTTAAGAAAAGATACATGGAAAACATTATGAGCTCTTATGCTAGCAGGCAATTCAATTCTATATGCAACTGGCCCTATCCTATCAAGGACTTCAAATGGACCACAATATCTGGGCGACAACTTGGCACAACTCCCCAACTTGAGGGAACTCTTCCTTGGTTTCACTCTCAAATAAACATGATCCCCAATCTGAAATTCCTTATGTACTCTTTTCAAATCTGCATAACTCTTTTGCCTGTCCTGAGCTGCCTTTAAATTCTACCTGATCTTAACAATTTCCTGTTCCATTTCCTTGATCATCTCTGGTCCAAGCACTACCATGTTCACTGGGCCGTCCTAATTCACTGGCGTCCTGCATCCCCTGCCATACAATGCTTCAAATGGACTCATTCCCAAGGATGCATGGTGTCCATTATTGTACGCAAATTCAACCAAGTGTAAATAATCTTCCCACTTGGATGGTTTGTCCATCACATACATTCTCAGCATGTCTTCAAGGACCTGGTTCACCCTCTCGGTTTGGCCGTCCGTTTGAGGATGGTAAGCTGTACTGAAATTCAATTTAGTTCCCAATACCTGAAATAATCCCTTCCAGAAATTGGAGGTGAACTTTGTGTCACGATCAGAAATTATTGCCTTAGGCAATCCATGCAATCTAAATATCTCTCTCATGAAGATGTTCGCAATGTCACTAGCCTTGTGAGTGGACTTCACTGGAATAAAGTGAGCTACCTTTGATAACTTATCCACCACAACCATGATTGAATCATGCTTCTTCACTGTCATGGGCAGACCTGTTATAAAATCCATGGAGATCACTTCCCACTTCCATTCTGGAATGGGTAAGGGCTGCAATAACCCTGCTGGATGTTGGTGTTCTACCTTGACTTGTTGGCACTTATGACACCTAGCAATGTACTCAGCTATGTCATTTTTCATGCCATTCCAAAAGTATTGCTTTCTTGCCGCTGTTATAGTCTTCTGATATCCTGGATGTCCAGAGTACG
The DNA here is from genome assembly GCA_027924585.1 of Larix kaempferi. Classification (NCBI taxonomy): domain Eukaryota; kingdom Viridiplantae; phylum Streptophyta; class Pinopsida; order Pinales; family Pinaceae; genus Larix; species Larix kaempferi. The sequence continues at coordinate 853,382 of BSBM01000338.1, read as the reverse complement.
GCATTTGGTGTATCTCATCCATCACTAGCTTCTTCAAATCTGCATTATTTGGAATGTACAACCTATATTTGTAGATGAGGATACTGTCTTCACCCAGCTGATATCCTGCATACTTTTCATCCACATCACCATGCTGCAACTTCTCTTTAATTTGAAGGCAAGTTTCGTCACCGTTTTGGGCTTCAAGAACTCTTGTCTTCAAATCTGATTTGCACATACTTACTGCTGAAACATGAAATTTTCTGCTAAGAGCATCTGCAACCTTATTCTCTTTCCCTTTTACATGTTTAATTTCAAAATCGAATTCACAAAGAAATTCCATCCATCTAGCTTGCCTAGCATTCAAGTTTGGCTGATCAAACAAATACTTCAAGCTCATGTGGTCCGTTCTAAGCTCGAATCTTCTTCCCATCAAGTAATGCCTCCACATCTTAAGAGCATGCACTATGGCTGCTAGTTCTAAATCATGTGTGGCATAATTCTTTTCATGCTCTTTTAATTTCCTGGATTCATAGCAAATCACAATTCCTTCTTGCATGAGAACCCCACCCAGTCCTTCAATGCAAGCATCTGTGCACACTACAAAATCCTTCCTTGGATCTGCTATCTTCAAAACAGGAGCGCTAGTAAGTAACTCCTTTAATTTCTGAAAACTTTTCTCACATTTTTCAGACCATACAAATTTGATGTTCTTCCTTTGCAATGAAGTGATCGGATGTGCTATCCTGGAGAATCCTTCAATAAACCTTCTGTAGTAACCAGCAAGGCCCATAAAAGATCTAACATCTGAAACATTTCTTGGAGTTGGCCAATCCATGATGGAATTAATCTTCTCTGGATCCACTGCAATTCCTTCCTCTGAAATGACGTGACCCAAATATTGAATCCTCTTTTGATAGAATTCACACTTGCTTAACTTGGCATACAGCTGATGTTCTCTAAGAACTTGCAACACCATTCTTAGATGTTCCTCGTGTTCTTCCTCATTTCTTGAATAGACAAGAATGTCATCTAAAAACACAATCACAAACTTGTCCAAATATTTGCTGAATACACTATTCATGAGACACATGAATGTGGCAGGTGCGTTGGTAAGGCCGAATGGAACCACAGTGAACTCATAATGACCATATCTAGTTCTGAAAGCCGTCTTGTGAATGTCTTCTTCTTTAATCCTCACTTGATGGTAGCCAGACCTCAAGTCAATCTTTGAAAATAATTTGGCTTCCTTCATTTGATCAAACAAGTCATCAATTCTTGGTAATGGATACTTGTTCTTAACGGTCACCTTATTGAGCTGCCTGTAATCAATACACAGCCTTAAAGTCCCATCTTTCTTCTTGACAAATAACACCGGTGCTCCCCAAGGAGACACACTAGGCCTGATATACCCTTTATCTATTAATTCTTGCAGCTGTATCTTCAATTCCACCAACTCCGGTGTACTCATTCTATAAGGAGATTTGGAATTCGGTGCTGCCCCTGGAACAAGATCGATGGTAAAATCAATATCTCTCATCGGTGGCAACCCTGGTACCTCATCCGGAAACACATCTTGGAACTCTTGCAATATCCTGAAGTCTTCTAGTCTTGGCCCTTTGTCCTCTAATGAATCTGGCATATGGACTGCATATAGTTGACAACCCTTCTTATAAAACTTTTTCAACTGCAGGGCTGAAATCTGTCTTATTGAAACTTGCTTGGGAATCCCTTTTACCAATGTGGGTCTCCCCTTTTCATCAATGCACTCAAGTGCTTTCTCATAACAGTCCAATTTAGCTCTATGTTTTTCTAACCAATCCATGCCAATTAATGCATCATAGGATCCTAATGGTAACACATTCAATTCAGCATATGTGTGGAGTCCATTCAATTCTATGGGACACTCCATCACTACCTCACTTACTTTTCTCTTGGTTCCCGTGGCTAGTTGCACTAGCCAAGACTTAGTATGCTTTATTTTTCTAAGAGAACAACCTTCAACCACTTTTGGAGAAACATAACTATGAGTAGATCCTGGATCAATCAAAACAGAAATAGATTGCGTAGCAATCTTACCTTCGACTTCCACCACTGAGGACTGATGGTCTGCTTGATGATTATCCAACGCTGCATAAATCCGAGGTGCTGCCCTTGCCATGTCCTCCACCGTAGCTACTCCCTTCAGGTTGTTCAACTTTCGAGCATTGTTTTTCCGATGTGGACAATCCTTCAACATGTGGTTTTCTCCACATCCCCAACACTGAAGTGGTCCCTTTGATGCTTTGTCTACTGCCACTGCCGGTTTGAATCCACTCCTTGCTTGTTGTCCCTGTGGAAAGGTTCTAGGCTGACCTCTGAATGGTGGCTTGAAGCCATCCTTCTTCTGGTCAAACTTCCCTCTTGGCTTTCCTTTCCATGCTGGGTTAGCCTCTGTTTTTCCCCTAATTTGCTCATAGCAGTGCATTGCCATCCTAATGGCTTCATCCAAACTTGGTGGATTAACAAACTCAATACGATCTCTGAAACTCTGAGGTAGACCCCCAAGAAAGCATTGGATTTTTACTCTCTCATCTTTGATATAGTCAACATACCTCAGTAATTCCAAGAATTTGTGGACATGCTCTTCCATAGATTTTTGTCCCAACCTGAGTTCATTAAACTCTTTTCTCTTACCGTCATAATACCTAGCAGAAAGGTATTTCTCCTTGAAGACCCCTTAAATCTTTCCCAACTGATCCTTCTTTCGTTAATTCTTTTCACTTGCAAGAGATTGTCCCACCAAATGGAAGCTCTGCCATTTAAGTTGTAAATGGCAATTCTGGCTTTCTCATTTCCCAAGTAGTCTTGAATTCTGAAGTATTTCTTCATTCCAAGAAGCCATGCTTCTGCCTCTTGGCCTGTCTTTCCTTCCCCATCAAATGTAGGAGGTCTTGCCTTCCTGAATTCTCCCTGTGGGATGCCCTTGAACTTCTTTCTTCCGTCCAATCTCTTAGGTGCATGTCCGGGACTTCTCCTAGAACATTTGGAGTCACCCGACCTGCTGGAAGAAGACCTTGATGAAGATGTTTTATGTTTTCTGCTCACCGAACTCTTCCTTGGGCTTGGAGTCCTCCTCCTCGAACGGCCTCTAGAATGGCTCCCTGCATCTCTTCCTTCTTCACCCATATGGCTTGGGTTGGACCCAAGGTTTATCTTATGCTGCATATCAGTGAGGCTTTGCAAAATAGCAGCATTGAGTTGGTGTTGTTCTTCTTGAGCCTTCATCAATCTTTCATTGAAGCTCACCATGGTTTCAACCAAATTTTGAGGAGTCACCTGCTCCCTTCTCCCATTGGATTCAGTCTCCGCATTCCCTTCATGCACATTTTCTCCTAGAACGTCTTCTTCGTTTTCATAAGGATCTTGAGCATCATTAATGGTCACCATCTTACCTCTGCTACAATTATAAACTTTATGAGCTGCAAACACTGTGCATTATTATGATATTTGTTAGACCTCATAAAAATGCATCTAGGAATATACAACAATCAATATTTAACATAATTAACTCATGGAATAATTCACATAGCTGTTACTTATTCAATTCTTTTGCCCATTCATGCAAATTCTGAAAATTGCCCATATTGTCATTAATTTGACAAAACAGTCACCGGCACTTTTCTGCCCTGATTATCTATGATGTCTGATAACCCAATTCAAATTCCGGTCATACTACATTATTCCTTGCTAGACAAGCTCTCCAATGCCTGTCCCCGTGCTCGATTCCGACATCGGGTGTGGAAACAACGTTGTTTCAAAAATGACAACTCTTACCAATAATTCTGCACAATTTACACAGTTGTATTTTGGTCCCGAAGGCCAACTTCAGCCACCTTTGTAAGAAAATCTATGCAGAATCACAAAAACTTATCTATCGGGCGAAGTTAGTCCATATAACAAGGAACACTCAGCAATTTACGGATTCCAAATCCGATGCACCATTCATCTTCTGTGAATTTCTGGGTTTTACTACTTCTCACTTTTCACATTTTTCCAAAATTCCAAATTTTGGGCCAAAAATGGCTATCTCCCAAACGGTGCATTTCTGGGAAATCTTCGTCTAACGGAAGTTGTCCGTCTTAATGAGAATATGAAATGTCTAGTTCAGTAAAAATTTTGACCACCACATCTAGGGTCACTTTTACTGCCCATAAGCTTTTCAAAATCCCGAAAAAGTGGCCCGGAACAGTGCTTTTTGGCCTTCTTGCTCACCCCGACTCCACATCCTTTGGAGTTTGGTTCCAAGATTCGGAACGTAACATTGTGCCTGCTTCATGGCCGCGCCTGATCAATTTCAGCTCAAACCGACCTTCTGTCAACCCTCGGGACTCTGTCCTTCAAAAGTCACTATTCCCCTTTTTCTGTCAAATTGGAGTGTAATGGGCTCGGGGTCTTCACTGGTTCTTTCATGGCCCCCGTCAATGGCCTCCGAGCCCCACAGAAATCATCCCATTCTGAGCCCCGATGCTCCCCCTATCCAAAAATGGAGTTTTTGGCACCTTTTTTTTTTTTTTTTTTTTTTTTTTCGCGCCGCCGTCACGGGCCAGTTCGCTGAACACTCCCGAAATGCGGGGCGGTTCGCTGTAGCCTTCCGCAACTGCGGGGCGCTTGGCCGAAGCCTTCTGCAACTGCGGAACGCTTGGCCGAAGCCTTCCGCAACGGCGGGGCGCTTGGCCGAAGCCTTCCGCAACTGCGGAACGCTTGGCCGAAGCCTTCCGCAACTGCGGAACGCTTGGCCGAAGCCTTCCGCGGTTTCGGGGTGATTCTCGTCTCGCCTCCGTTGCGGGGCGGTTCGCCGGACACTTCCGAAATTTAGGGGAGGTTTGTGGAAGCCTTCCGCAATTGCGGAACGCTTCGCCGAAGTCTTCCGCAGTTGCGGAACGATTCGGCGAAGTCTTCCGCAATTGCGGAACGATTCGGCGAAGTCTTCCGCAACTGCGGAACGACTCGCCGAACTCTTCCGCGTTGCGGAACGATTCGCAGAATCCTTCCGCAATTTCGGAAGAGAATTCCTTCCGAAAATTCCTTTCGACGCCGACACTTAGAAAAATTTTCACTTAAAGAATTTTTCTCCGCTGTTTCGGAGCGGTTCGCGGAATCCTTCCGAAATTTCGGAAGAGAATTCCTTCCGCAATTTCGGAAGAGAATTCCTTCCGAAAAACTTCCCTTCGCAAATTTTCGGAAAAATTCTCGGAACGCTTCCGAAATTTCGGAACAATTCGCCGAATGCTTCCGCAGTTTCGGAAGGCATTCGGGAATTCCTTCCGAAACAGTCTTAAACCAAAATTTTCAAAAACAGTCTTAAAACAACATTTTTCCAAAACAGACTAAAAAACTCCATCAGATTTGGCCCATAGAGGCCCAATGCTGCAACGCAGCTCTGATACCAAACTGTAACGCTCCCTTCCAGCATTCTCGTGCAAGGGAGGAAACGTTAATCAACACACAGGCTTTTAGATAGACTTAGCCTAAAGAATTCTTGCCCATAAATTTCTAACAATTTAAAAACGTCCATACACAGATTCATCTCAATATCAACACAGCGGAAAACTAAACATTACATGTGCATACAATTACTTCATGCGTTCAGCATACACATATCAACCATACATGTAGCAGTCATTAATTTCATTAATGCATGGACAATTTATCATACTGCATAAATCATGATGCGTTTCATTCCAGTAACCGGAATGCATTGCAAAACACAGACTGTATATAAATTAAATCACAAGAATACTCATCTTGAATTGTAATGGTCCAAACGACTGGCTATGGAAGGGCAACGTTCCTCCCAACCGTAGACCTCTGTCCAGCTTGTGTTCTTTCAGCTGAGAGGTCACCCCCGAGCTGGGATGTGTATCCACTAAGGAGGACTAGCTGGGTTCACTCACAGCCATGGTTCTGGTCAAGCATCCAAGAAGATAGAGGAGGGTAATGCTAAGCCAGTGAGCTCAACCACAGAGCTACAGGCATCTCAAGTGAGCTCAACAGTTAGGCACCCACATTACCTACCACATCCAACACAAGGAAGATCCCCTTCTCTGTTACACAGTCCCTCAAGCAACTCTTCCCTCCAGTGCTCTTCAGGATGGGTATAGAAAGGTCCAGCTGCTGGTCCTTGAGATCCTAGCCTTCACTGGGTTTATCAAGCACACCCGACCTCTGCATAGTCAATCCTCACTTGATTTCTCACCATTCTGCTCACCAAATACTCAAATCCGTCACTCGTTTTCTGAGCTGCAAAAACTGGGTTTTTCCATTGATTTCGGGGTAGCTAATGCTCCCAAATTCGCCCCAAGGTTCATGCTATTGGATCCCCCATTGGATTTCCCTGTCCCATGCCAAATCTGGACGTTTTTGGTCCTTCAAAAACTGGGTTCTCTCAAGGTCGCGATTTCTGGTTTTTCCTCACTCCTGGCACTCATTTTTGGATGGGAATGATACTAGATAGTTTCACAATGGGCTGGGGTGAGAATGAAGCAACCTCCCATGAGGTTGAGTGACTTCTTACCCAAGCAATCAGAGCCCATGCCCACCCATACGAATTTCAGGGCTGCCCATGCTCCATTGAAGCCATGGGCTGAAATCTCAACCACCTTCTTACAGCAGGCATTAATGTCACCTAGGGAAGTCAATGGGTTCTCATAATGACAAATGGCAGCCTAGGGTTTAATCCCATAGCCCCCTCACCACTCCCTAGTGGATACACGTGGCCCCTTCTCATTCGTTGCCTCCATAGCCAGTTTTTGGTATTTTATTTCCATATTAAACATTTACATCAATTTACAATATCCCATGGCTTAATAGCACGTGGGTAACAAAATATCAAGCGTGTCTAATTTAAATAAAATCCGAGCATAAACTAGCGGGGCCTTGGCCTTGAGCTCCACGCTAGGGAAACATACATCGCGTATTTACAATATTTACATTAGAGCCAATATTGCCTAAGGGTTCAAAATTGGGGTATTACAAGGGAGGTAAAATCACTCTCCATCTTTTGATGGTTGATTTCAAAATAAGTGCAGATGAAATGGGGCAGAATGATGAATGTGAGACATCTTTTGGGTCTAATCCAAAAGAGGAACATAATTCAAATTTACAATCACCCCTTGAGCCTCACCAAGAAGTAGAAATTGAGCACATCTCAGTAGGGTGTGAAGCAGAGAAATGGGTGGATGAACAAGCCATCATAATTCCACCACATAAGGAGGAGAACATGACACATGGTGAATTAGTAATTTCTGATTTTTATGTGTCATTATGTCAAATTGAGATGGCAGCCACGTCCATTGAAAATTTCAGAATGTTTGAGCCCCCTAGTGATGAGGTTCAAAATTCTAGTGTAAAAAATGAAAGCAGTGTGAAGGCCGGAACTTTGAGAGAAGATATTTCTGTTGCACCAAGGATGAATGAGCACTTATGTTGCAGCCCAAATTATGTTTTTGAGGACCTAAAATATGAATATATTGCAGTAGCAACATATGGATCAGATTTCAAAACCTTAAGTGCGCTGCTTGAAATCAATCTGGTGATGGGAAATGAAGAGGAGGAACATCTGCAAGAACCTCATCATCTTGCAGGGTCATTGAATATGGATGAACAGAAGATCCAAGAGGCCCTGAAAATTCTCCATGACACTCATTCCTCAGTGTCGAGGTTGTGTTGGGAAGCTGCTTTAAGGGAAGATCAATATTTCTTTGCAGCCATGGAGAATATCCAAAAAGCAATGTCCACAATCAAAGGTAATTTCTCACAGTTGCTTTCAGATAAAAATTACATGTGGAGCTTGTTGAATTGCTGCGGGATGCATCATTGCATGATGAAGAAAATATTTGCAGATATGAAGAAGAGAACTACAAGCTCAAAAGTGAGTTGTTGGCCACCCAAGATTCTTTGAGATACACTCAAACGAAGATAGAACAATTCCAACAAGAGTGGAAAGAATTGACTGAATCCTCAATTTTGCCTAAGAGTCATCCCTTTTGGGTCAATGACAGAAAATATTACATGAAGGAACCTCATGAGTGGGTGGACCATGAGGAGCAGTCTATGCGGTATGTGCTTGAAGAATGTGCAAAAAAAGTGGGTGAAAAGCAAGTGCATGATTTTTTCCAAAATGAACATGAGAGGATCATTGAAGAAGGTCTTTCTTCCAAGGAAGGTGCAGTTGATTTCACCATAGATGGTTCAGCCATCAATAGAGAGGATACATCCACAAATTCAGTAGATGAAATGTTTAGAAGCATGGCTCACCACCCTACATTCCCCACTTCACATTCAGCCACAAACTTTGGGAATGAAAATTAGGTAAAAGGATTCTATTTTTTGTGTCACATGATGAGCAGAAAGATCCTAAATTTGAGGCAGATGACATGTTCCGTAACCTGCAGCAGTGGAGGCAGCCCATGCATGTGTGTGCAGCCACTTTTGACAAGGAGGCATCTGATCCACACTTACTTTCAACATGTGGGTCATGTGATGGAGTTGGGCACCCTTGGATCAATGGCAGAGAGTTGAGCCATTGGATGAAGAGGGGAACATCTGTGGAGTTCCGTAGAAATCATGAGTTCTCTTTATCTGAAGAGGACAGACATATGGCTGATCACATTCCATATGATTCAGCAAATAAAGGTGTTTTTCCATCCATTGGTTGGATGGATAGAGGCATCACTAAAAGGGAAAACCTAGAAGGTAAGAATCTTATGTTTTGTTGCAAGAAACTTGTTTTCATCATTGCTGATTTTTATATGATTTGCAAGCAGTAGAAAAGGCATAATTTGCAGCCATCCGATGTCACTCATCCGCATATGGATTGGGTGAAATATTACCTGACAGACATGAAATCTCCTTGCAAAAATGTTTCTGCTTATGGTCAAGGGAAGGCAGCTAAGCAGGAAAGTTGACGAGATAAATTAAGGATTACTTGCAGAAGTTGGCCTATGTGGAGGGAATCCACATGCTTGGAGATTGGAAAAATGCAGTTGATACTTTGGGATCTAGGAATTCCTTGGAGTGATAACTTTCTAGAGGTGACAAAAAATTATGGGTCCTTGCGGAGGAAGCAATGGGATCCGAGAATTCTACTCAGTTCTATTAACTGGGTTGATATTTTTGTTCATGATTTAGTACAGATAGAGTTTACAGTGCAATTTAGTCATATTACTTTTTACTTAGATTTTTTTAAGGCCACAAGTTTAATTTTCATATTGTTCAGTGGACGGGCACAAATAAAATCAGAGTGGTGCAGCAGAAGCTTGCTGGAATCCTAACATTGCTTAAGGACAAGCAATCTTGGGAAGGGAGGACTGTCATGTCCCCAATTTTGGTTCATCTAGTACCATGGGTGAAAGGGGACAAAATCAACCCCTAAGGGAATTAAATGGTATTACTTCTATTTGCTTAGAATTAATTTGGGCCTAAGTCTCCCAAGTTGGAAAATTTATTTATTAAAGGTAATTTTGATAAATAAAATTAATGGATAATGAGCAAGTGAGCCAAGAGGGCACCCATGCGGAAGATGTTGCCAAAATGGAGTAGGGGTTAATTTTGAGGCAATTATACCACAGGAATTAATTAATTATTAATTAATTGCTTAAATGTTGAATTTGGAATTAATTCTGAGTTGGAATATTTTTATGAATAAATATTGCTAATAAATATTGGAAAGTGGTGATAATATGGCTAGGAGGTCGAATTTGGTCTTGTGGACCACTCTTGCCTTAGTGGCAAATCTCAAGAAAAGCAAGGAGTCCAAAGGAGGAAAGAAGACAAGGCAAACAAATTAGAAACTGGCAAAAGCAAACAGAAAAGCTTGCAAAAGCAAAAAAGTGGAAAGTAAATAAAGTGGAAAAAACAAGAAAAGCTATAAGTAAATATTTAGCAACATCCAGAAAGCTAACTAAGGCACAGTTTCTAATCTGGGTGAAGAGAGACAAAAGTTGGCAAGTTTTTCTAAGACAAAACTTGCTAATTATTCCAAGAAGGCGCCTACATGACTTGGAGTAGGATGGGAAATGGGTAACCTACTCTCATGATTCACCAAAGCTAAGTAACTTACTTAGCAAGTCATCATAAAGTTTATAAAAGAAGCCAACCAACTCCAATGAATAATTTTTGATCATTTATGTTTTCTCATGAGAGATTTGATGCTTCTCTAGTTGAGTGATGTGCCTCAGCTGTGCTTCTTGGGTAATGTTCCCCAAGGCTTATAGTTTCCAATGAGTTTTGTGCAGGTCCATATCAATATATTGCAACCATTAACATATGCCTCCAGCCTCCATTGAATATCTACAGTCATTTGAGAGAATAGGTTCCTCCAACGGTGATTCTACAGCTAGTTTTAGTGGAGATTCTCCTGTTGAAGAAGTTTGATCCAGTGAATGCGCCAAAGACTTGGTGGATAGATGGTTCAGGCATTTTTGCAGACATTAGAAGAGCCACATATCAGAAATCAGCTTCAGAACTGAACTATCCTTCTCTTTTATCTCATTCTCTCAACCGCAACTAGATTTGGAGAGGATTTCACTAAAGGAGTGAGATAGTTTAATGATGGCACCCTACTGAAGACCATCAGCCCAGGATGTAGAAATATCAACCATATAATAAGTATATGGAATGATATTAACATTCCGGAACAGAACCAAACGTAACTCCTTCTTCTCTTCTCTATTCTCCCAATGTTGTAATCAAGAAATTAGCCTGTGAGGCACTATCATTTGAAGAGCAAGCAGTTAAATAGAGGAATATTCTGAATGAAATATATTGTGTTTTATGTATGGAACATCTCATATCAGATCTAAATAATCATTAGAACAGATTTTGGAATTTATAAAAGTAGTTTGCCAATTAAAAATTCAAGACTAGCTACATTGATGTCCATTCTAGACTAGTTTTACCATTTTCACTGTCATTTTCAGTCTAAGAAATATTTTTACATTATGTCAGTTGGAGCAGCTTCTTAATTCATCCCAGTACCCATATATGTCATAAAAATAAGAATTTTGAATCCCTTAGACCCTTTCTGGAAATATTAGGAAAAGACTAGCTTAGCAATCCCGGGAGAGCCCAGAAACCCCAGTTCTTCCCAAAATTTCACAAGTCTACAAAAATATATTTCTGAACATAAATAGCCATCATTTGACTGATATAAACTCTATCATCAACTTCCAGTATCCCCCCCCTTGTATGCATATGCCAGCTACCCAGGGAGCCTCGAAGTAGACATAAACTTGTTCTATGTTGAAAAGTGAACGGTACTGGTACCTTGTGCATAAGACAAATCTGATCTGACGTCCTTGACCTACTGATGCACCTAACCTCATACATTTTCCAAAATTAAACATTCTTCCCACCATCCTCAATCCTTACAGCAATACCCCTCACTTACCTCCTGCCCGGTTCAAAGGAATCGACAGAAAATTTCACTCGTAAAAGTTGTAAAAGTTTTTTAAGTGGAGTTAATATCTGGGTCAGATCTTTCCCAGGATATTACATTAACTGAACACTTTCTTGTCAACATCACTAAAGTAAACAATTTGATTTCTCTGTTAATTAATTGAAGTCTTTCTTGATCACTGAAGTGAACATTTCGATTCCTCTCTTATCTTAACATATCTTATATTTATCTCTTGTATTATCTTCATGATCCACTTGTGTCATCTTTACTTTATTTATCATATCAAATATAATAAGGATATTTTTCCAATGATGTGATAATCTTGTTCTACTATTGTTCCAAGTGGTCACATGCTAAAGTAATTCACTCTAGAGGTGGCCTATCTCTAGAGGAGACTTAATATCTCAACCAAGGTTAGTAGTACATCACACACCATCCATGTTTCAACATGCAAAGCATTACCTCAACACATGAGGCACCAACTCAACACATGAGCATCTATCTTGTTACACAAGACCTTAGCGTTGACAAGCAAGACTGTACAACATCATCACTTTGACATACAAAGAACTTACCTCAACACATGATGCTTATTCATTCTTGAGTCCAACTCAAGAATCTACTGCAAGTTTCTTGAGTCCAACTCAAGCTCCCTAAGGAACTACCTTGACACACGATGCTCAATCCTGGCACACAAGGTTGACTTGGAGAATGACTCATGATGTTGTAACTTTAACACTCCCTCTCAGTGAAGGAGGAATTCTCTTCCATACCAATCGTGTCCCAAAAATACCTATACTTAAGTAGAAATGTACTAAAGTATCAAGGTACCTATCTAGACCATGTATCTAATGTAGTGGTATTTCATTTCAATGTGCTTCAATTTTTCATGAAACATAGAGTTTTATGAGAGATTAATGTAGCTCTTATTTCCAGAGTGAATGACGTTAGTCTCAAGCTTCTCATCGAACAACCTAGCAAGTCACTTCCTACGCCACACAACATCTCGGCATGCGGTGCTAGCTGAAATACACTATGCTTCTGTAGTACTATGGGCTATGGAGCCCTACTTCTTGCTGGACCAAGAGATCATAGCTGATCCCAAGATAAAAAGAAATCTGGATATACTCGTTCAGTCCATAATACTACTACTACAGTCAGAGCTAGCATAACCAAGTAGCATCACTCCTCCATTGGAAGCATATCTGAGTCCATAAGCAATAGTACCTCAAAGGTATCTAAGCACATGCTTGGAAGCAACCCAATGTCTATGTCTTGGCTCAAACATGAACTGACTCAATATACTCACTGCATAACATATGTATGGTCTACTATGTATCAAATACATCAAGGAACCAATGAGCTATCTATACATGGTAGGATCCACTAGATCCAATCCGGAATCTGACTCATTTAGTTTCTTCATATTAGAAACCATTGGTGTAGACATGGATTTACAATCCATTATACCAAACCTGCGCCACACATCAACTTTGTACTTTCCTTGTGAAATAGATATCTCATCTTTCCTTTTCCAAAATTCCAGACCAAGAAAGTAGTGCATAAGACCCAAGTCTTTCATTTCAAACTCAGAAGCAAGATCCCTCTTGCACTAAGCTATTTGTTGTTCCTCTCTAGTAAGGAAAACTTCATCACATATAGAACCAAGATCAATGGTTGGTTATTCACAACCTTGAAGTACATGTTTGGGTCAGCTTTGATTTTGGAGAATCCCAAGTTTTGAAGCTAGTTGACAATCCTTGAATACCAATCCCTTGAGGCCTGCTTAATTCCATACAAGGATTTCTTAAGTTTGCATACATGGGACTCCTTCCCATGAACTACAAACCCTTCAGGTTGTTGTATGTATACTTCTTCCTCAACTTCACCATTGAGAAAGGAAGTCTTCACATCCATCTGGTGAAGCTTCCACCCCAGATCTAAGGCAAGTGAAATCATGGCTTGAATAGTAGTGTGCCTGGCCACAAGAGTGAATGTCTCATCATAGTCTATTCCTTCTTTCTATGAGAAAAAAAAATCCACAAATATTGCTTTATATTTTTCAATACTTCCATTAGCTGCATGTTTGATTTTATAAATCCACTTGGAAGTTACTATTGAATTAACTTCAGGTTTAGGAACCACTTCCCACACATCATTATTCATGATGGATTTTTATTCTGCCACCATGGAATTTTTCCATACTTGTTTCTTAGTATCTTCCTCATAGGTGGTCGTTTATGAATCAATGATGTGACTCATCTGATCTACATATCATGAATATATTTATGGTCTCCTTCACCCTCTAGATGTGCCTGATGGTGCTCCATGCTTTTCTTCCTCTTGTAAAATGTCTCGACACCAGGAATATCTCCTCTTAGGAGGAGGTTCACTAAGTGATATTTTTACCAAGTCTATTGTCTCTTCGAGATCAAGTGGATCTAAGAACTCTTTTGGTTTCTCCCTCTCAAAATTTGAAAGAGGAGAACCAGAACCTAGATCCTCCAACATGGGAGTCTCATGCTCCTCCATATCTGAATCACATTGAAGTTGTTTAGAGCACTTGAGGGAAGCCTCTTCATGAAATGTTACATCTCTGCTAACTTCAATCTGCCTTTGACCTGGAACATAGATTCTATAAGCTTTGGAGGATTTGCTATATCCAACAAATGTGCCTTTCTTTCTGGATGGCTCCATATTTTTCCTCTTATATTTTGGCACATGAATGCATAAATGAAACTAAAAATATTCAAGTGTCCAACATCTGGTTTTTTACGAGTGAAAACTTCTTCAGGAGTCTTATCTCCCAAGATAGCATGCATGATTTTATTCTGAATATAAATAGCATTGCTAGAGAATTATACCCATAAGGAGGTGAGAAGATCTTGATCACACGTCATAGCTTTTGCAGCCTCACAGATTTTTCTATTCGTTCTTTCATCCACCCCATTTTGCTGGTGGTTGTAAGGTATAGTCAGTTGTCTTCTTATCCCTGCCTCTTGGAAGATGTCATTAAATTCATGAGACTCAAACTCTCCTCCATTATCATATCTTAAAGCACGAATGTGCTTTCCAATCTGATTCTCAACCAGTGCTTTAAACTATTGAAATTTCCACTCTTTTCCTTTAGAAAATAGATCCATGACTTGCAACAGAAGTCATCTATGAAAATCACATAGTACAGATAACCACTCAAGGATGGTGCAGAAATGGGACCACATAGATTTAAATGGATTAGTTCCAAGATCCCTTTAGATATTTTAGTACTGTTTGGAAATATTTTCTTGATGTTCTTACCAAGAGCACGAACTCTACAAATAACATCATGCTCCATTTAAATACATGCATACCTTTTACCATCTTCTATAAGCCAGGTAGCACTTTGAAATGAAGATAACCAAGCCTACTATGCCACAGTTCACAAGGACTAATTGTGTCATGGATCATAGCTTTAATGAAATTTTCAAGAACTTTGTAGAGACCTCCCTCTCTAAATCCAATCACAGCAGCAGAATTCAGGTATGAATTCTTAGGCCACAAGAGCACTTTGTTGTCCATAAATATTACTCTGAAACCTTTATCTTCTAGAACTGAAACAAACAAGAGAGTTTTCTTCATACCAAGAACATACAAAATATCATCAACATGGAGTACATCACCTGAATTCAACTGAAAGGAACTGGATCCAACTCCTTGGATCAAATAGGCAATATTATCTCCAAGCTCCACCTAACAGGAGAACTTCTTTTCCTTCAAATATGTGATACCACTCCTATATCCAGTTATGATTTTTGATGTGCCACTATCCACCAACCATGTCTTAGCACTAGTGGTAATGGATCCAGCTAGAGCTGAGAAAATATAGTACTCCTTCCTTGTCTCTTGATCATTGGAAGAATTATTTCTTGTAGGTTCATCTTCTGTAGTAGTAGAAGCATGAAATATACCCTTGAAATTTCCTCTTTGCTTTGCACGTCAGTATCTTGCAAAGTGCCCCTTTTTATTGCAATTGAAGCATTTGAATTTAGACTTATCAATATTCTTGTTGTATTATTTTTCCATTTGATGAGGAAACTTCTTCTAAAAAAAGAATTTATTTCCTCTCTTTGTCCTTGCCGTAAGATCAAGGTACTCTTCTTTGGACGAAGCATTGATAATATAATTTAAGGTAGGGATGTGTCTACACTCAATTGACTATCTTACTATGAATAGGTGAAGTTCAATGTCAAAAATGAACAATTATCTAACATTTCCTATGATCTTTAACCAATTATCTAACATTTCCTATGATCTTTAACAAATTATCTAACATTTCCTAAGATATTTAACCATTATGAATTCAAACTAAACATGAGAAGAAATACTTAAACTCGTGAATGGAAGGAAAATTGAATTGTTTCATATAATTCCAAAGAAGAAAATATACTTACATAAAACCTTGCTTGAGATGCATCCATCCTCCTTTGCCTTGAGTTATCCTTCTCCATCCTTTCCTTTGATGAAGATGAGCTTTCCAATCTCGAAATATCCCAGCATGCCTTTGCTCTCGGTTTTTCCTCCTCCTACCATGTCCCAAATGCCTTTGTTTAATAGTATTGGAAAATGGGATCTCAATTTTAAACTTTCAATGTGGGATAATCCCTTTTCTTGATTTTTGATTCTTTTTACTCAAAAACCCACTTTCATTAGTATTTTCAGGTTTTTTTCACAAACTCAAAATTCTCAAGAATAATTAATGCAATCTTGTGCATTTCTTCTTATTGTTGAATAGTGGAGACTAGACTTGAGCCTTCAATTGAGCAGTTCAATCACTAAACCTTGTCTCTGTAGGCTCCTTCTTTCTTTACTCAATCCTTCCAATCATGGAAGTAGTGTGTTATCTCTAGGGTTGTATCTTAGATTTACCTTACAATTTTAATTTTTACATAATCATTTTCCACAACTTTTCTTTGAATGTTGATTTTCCTTGTTCAAAATTTACCCTAGCTCCTACTTGTTTTATCACCATGTCATTTATTAAATCAAAATAAGGCTCATTTTCATTTGATTTTCAAAGTGTTTATTTCTTGATTGAAACAATAAAAATGTTATCATGCCTAATGTTATCAGTAATGATGCTACCAGTTTCGATTTTTGCAATAAAAATAGTTGGCAAGGTTTTGTACAAATGTTTTAATTGATATATTGTTTCATTAAAGGAGAAACAATAACCCTGAGAGTGTTAATCACTCATATCAAAGATGTACCTATAGCAATGCGATATCATCATGAAATATGGACAAGGGTTTTTGGTTTTCAACTAACCATGTAGCATCGATATCTTTGATATGGCTTGTGTTTTGTGGAATTTGTACAGGCATTCGGGATAGCAACGGACTCAAACTACCATGACAAAAACTAAGAATCCTGGTGGAATCATCTACAGACTTGAACCAGATAATATTCAATGGGCTGATCAATTTCTAAGATCTGCAGAGATGATGAGAAATGTCGGTTGGTTCCCATTATGTGAAAGAATGCAAGGTCATAACATGCAAGTAACGAAGGCTTTTGTTAAAAATTGCAAAGATTCAGTGGTGCATTTTGAAACCCTAGTGATTGGGGTGGACGAAAACACCATTTCAAAAGTCATTAGAGTACCATCATAGGGTGAGAAATGGTTCAAGCAACAACCAATTGAAGCTGATTATAGTAAATTTTTGTTGCCAGGGTTTGAAGAACTGAGTTGGAAAAATGGCATTCATGTAAGTAAACACAAACCAGTATGGAGAACTCCGTTGAACGTGGTTCAGAGTTATATAACCTATGAAGGTCGCTATGATAGGGTTCTCAGATGTCATTTGAGATTCTTAATGCATTTCAATGGAGATTCAAAGTTAAATTTTCCATTTTATTTGTGTAAAAGTATGCAAAATATGATTCCTAGGGTTCAGAATCATCATGAACACACCTCTTGTTCTCTTTTTCATCAGGGATTGATCAAAATACTGATAGTTTCTCAGCTAAATAAAAGAGGATAAACTTAGGACCATTTTCTCTTTTGGTCAGGTTTTGGAGCTGAAAGATAGAAGCATTGTGAAGATAAGGGAAAAAGGAACAAGTCCAAGAGTTCAGGAAAGCAGATGAAAGAAGCAACGGAGTTAGTGAATGAACAATCCAAAGAGCTCGGAAATGAACAGTCAACGAAGGAATTTGATGTTGCAAATGAAGAGTCTTCAGAAATGTCTGTTACAAAAATGCCAAAAACACTATTGGTTGAATCTACAATGGAGAGTGTGAAAGAGGTTTCAAAAATAGAGAAAGGTGAAACCCTCATTGTAGATAATATGGAAGCTAATTTAAAGCAAAGGACCCAAGCAAGAACTAAATTGGAAATGAATATAAAGGTTGTTCTTGATCCAAAAATGAAAGGGAATGAAGTGATCATCATAGAGGATTCCTTTGGTAAGGAAGATACGCATGTTGTAGATTAGGAGTATCTTAGAACAGAGCAGACCTTGACAGAAATTCAAAAACATAACTCAGGACATATACTAGAAGAATTCTGCTAGAATAAACAAAATTTTGTTGAATATGAAATTAGTGCAAATTAAAAAGTCTCAAAGATATATGAATCCCCGTACAGATGGAGAGAATAAAATCAATTTTGGAATCAGATGAAGACAAAAGATATTTGCATTTTTTTAAAGAACAGAACCAATGTCTCCAAAATTCGAATGAAGATTTGATGATTGAAAACAAAAGACTCCGAGAAGATTTACAGGAAAAAGATGGTAAATATCAAGAACTTGTCACAATTTCTAAACAAATCTTGAAGAGGAAAAGGGAAATACAATAGCAATATGAAGAACTTGTAAAGCAGAATGAAGAACTTCAAGTTCAATTTCAAGTCTTGGAAGCATAACGATCCTCGGCTGGTGAAAAGGATGCAAGCACTATTCTGAAGGATCCAGGTCATCTTTTAGATAGGCTTGATATATAGACAGTTGTTAGCTAGATAAGAATAATTAGCTTATACAGTTGTTAGTTCTCTAATCGAGTATGTTGTTTGAAGAACACTCGAGCTAGTTTAATGTAATTAAAAGTGTCTATTTTTTGTTATTTGGGTCCATAGAAAGTGGATCGTAAAATTGTTTTAAGTTTGGAAACTTTTGTATATAATAAATAGTAAGGAATCATGTGAAGAGTTTGGATAGAGCTATGGAGATTAGACTGTTAGCATGATGCTCAGGCATGTATTTTGTTTATCTTTATATGAAGAAACACTTTGAAATGATTATAATTGAATGAGCCCAGTTTTGTTTTAATATATGAATTGATAAAGGTTGCATGTGTTTATGATTTGGTCTTTGTATAATCTTATTATTTATACCATAACTCTTATAAATGACATGTATTTTTTTTCTTATATGAACTCATTCTTTTTATAAATTCATACTCGTAGACCTTCATATTACAGTATGTTACATCATATACCTGTTGCAGTCATATCTTATATTATATTATGATCTCTGTCCTAATTTTACTTGTTTATATACAATCATTCCTAGCTATCCTTTACCTACTGTTAAGATTTCTCTAGGCTTGAACCTTAGTAGTATAGGTCCAACTCTAGTGATAACATATTCTAGCGCCGTTGTCGAGGATGGAGAAATGAAAGTAAATCTTCCCTGGGTATTTTACATCTTTACATCTGATTTTGGAGGGTGAACAAGATCAGTATAATTTGCAGACTACACATTCACCTCATATTTCCGGAAAGTTACAGTGGCTTCAAGACAGATAGGAACTAGAGTAAATCCTTCATCTCCTCTACACTCAGGGTTTTTGATCCAAAAAGGATTATAAGAGAAGCTAGAAGAAAGAATCATGATTTCCCATCATCCAGTAGCCCTCAACATTCTTCATCTACAGCCATATCAGTTGATGTAAACCAAGGTTTTTCCTATTATGATTTGTTGGACACTCAAGAAGAAAGAAAAATAGATTTATCTATGTCTATTCCTGAATTTAAATATTTTAATCCTACTCAAGTTGATGATTTTAAGGTTTATTCAAATCCTTTGACATCTGAGCATAAACACATACCAAAAGAAACCTTCACTTATGACTGCTTTGATTCTTTAAAATCTTTCTCATCACCTTATATACCTCTCACTAGTAGAATCTTTATTGGTCAATTGAAAGTTGAAGTGCCATCTCCTTCACAAACCAAGCCACCATCTCCATAAAATAAATCATCTTCCTCACATATTTTAGTATCCAATCCACCAAATATGGCTGGTCAACCCCCAAATAGGATGGATTCCATAATGGCAGCTAGATATGCCACTCTAGTATTTTCCCAACCTTTAAATGCTCTCCCAGGTGGAGACTATCAGAAATATCTCTCGAGATTCAATGGTCAAGGAGGTGTTACAGTAGAGGAGAATGGGAATACATACCTCAGTTATGTTGACAATCAAAACTTTGAAAATCAAGATGTGTGGATGAGGGTTTTTGTTCAAAGTCTAGATGGTGAAGTAAGAAAGTGGTTTAGAGAACTACCACCAAACTCTATAGATGGTATAGATGTTAACACCCCAAAAGTGCTCACTAGTTCATTCCCTTATTCACATGACCCATTTGTCCACTTTTCCACCATTTGAGCCTCTAAAGCCATCAAAAGGTCACCAAAAAGACCATAATACACATTTTTCCCCTCAAAAAACACAAAAACCCTCAAAAAGAGTCCAGAATTCCCAAAAAATATTAAAAGGGAATAAAAATATTCAAAATAGGAAAAAAGAAGGAAAAGGAGACCTAAACCATGTTGGCCAATACCATTGGTTTCCTCAAAACCATAATGGTATTCCCCATCACCAAAAACTATAAAAAAGTGATAGGGGCTCCTCACTTTTCATCCACATTTCATCCTATCCTTATGCTGCCAAATTCCCTTCGAGAGCCATTGCCTCCCATTTTGAGTTTGAAGAATCCCATTGAAGCATTGGAGAAGAAGAGACGATTGGACCTGGAGCTTCTCAACCTTGGAGCTACTCAACAATCATCATCCTCGCCATTTGAGGTAATTCAAAAACAAATTCTTTTAAATTTCTTGTCTTATTTGCTTATTGTTTCTCACATATGTTAATGTTAGATTAGATTCAGTTTATTGTTGTTTTCTTTTTATTCGAGACTGCTGTTACAAGTTAATAGGTGCATCCTTGCACATGCTTGGTTGAAAAACCAAGCAACAGTTTTTTGGCGACTCCGTTGGGTTTCCAGCTTTTAATTTTTTCTTTAGATATTTGTTTTTTACTTGTTTTTACCATTCCAATTAGCAGATCTGCCATACTAGATAGCATATTCATTGTTGCCCTAGCTGCTGGCCCTTTCTGTAGCCCTTAACAGACCGAAATTTCACTTTTCGATTTTCTTTCCGGTGACCTTTTTTCCATTTTCGCATCGCGACTTTTCGCCCGATAGTCACGCGGATCATCGCGACCTCGCAACCTTTTTCCGCGCGGCTCATCGCGACTTCGTGGCCTTTTTCCGTGTTGCACTTCGAGGCCTTTTTCCGCGCTGCACATCATGGCTTCGCAGCTTTTTTCCGCGCTACACTTCACGGTTGTTTTCCGCACTGCACATCGCGACTTCGCGGCTCAAACCCACGATGCACATCGCAGCTTTTGCCCATAAACCCGCGATGTCAATTTTTTTCGCTCAGCCCAATTTTTAGAAAAACATTTGCTGCATTTTTGCCCATTTAGCCTATTTTCGTCCAACATTTTTTCTGCATTATTGCAGCAATACTGAATCTTTTTTCTATTACATATGCTCAATTAAAATATTTTTTAAAAATTTCAACAAATGAACAAAAGGTTTTTAGCACTTTGTTTAGATCATAGATATCATTTCTTTGCAAATTTCGAACCATTTTTCTGATTTGCTCAATAGTTTTGCCCAAGCAAGCACTTAGAAATCCATTTATTTCTTACAATTTTTACAATATTTGCTTTCCTTTAAAAATTATTTCGAAAATCCATAGTTTTTGAAGTATTTTTGTTAAAGCATTTACATTTCAGAAAAAGCCTTTTATTTTTTGCAAATTGGAATCATCTTGTAAGAACCCAGTCATCCGATTCTGACGCACCTCATTTTACATCTGATTTTGAGGCTGAATCTGAACACCCTACTGAGACGTCACCAACTAACCCCATGGTCTTATCACCGTACGACCCCCTTTTCACCAGTGCTACTGGAGCTACATCAACAAACCCCACTACTACCGTGACAACCACAGTAGCCACAACCCCCTTAGGCATGCCTAACATGGGGATCACACCCCCTCTAGGCATGCCCCACATAAGACCACCACCTATTTTAGGTATGCCCAACATGGGGGCCACCCCCATTCCCACTACCCAGATCCCAGTGATTACCAGAACCATCCCCAACCCATGTTGCATTTGGGAGCGCAGGACCCTCCCACACCACATCGGTTGGAGGAAACATCCCTTTCACACCTAACATACCCTTAGGGGGCACTGGACCACTCCATAATGCTACCATTAACAGTTATGCCCCAGTGACTATGCCACACCCATCTGCCAGTCTGCCATACATGGCTAGTCTAAACTTACCATACCTGGCAAGGTTAACCAATGACCCTATTAGACACAACCCTGCATGGCCTCCCATGCCTACAAAGCTTCCCTCAGATATCCCAAAATTTGAAGGAAAAGCTGGGGAAGATCCCCAAAACCACATCATGTTGTTTCACCTATGGTGTTCCTCTAACTCCATAGTAGATTATTCCATTAGACTGAGACTTTTACAAAGAACTTTCACTGTCTTTGCAGCCAAGTGGTACATTGAGCAGCCACATGGGACACACCCCACTTTTACGTCCCTCGCCTCAAATTTCCTCCAGTTCTTTCAATTACCTGTACACTATGGTGCAGGAGTGGAAATACTTTTGTCTTGTAGACAGAACACCGCTACACACATCACTGATCATATCCATGAGTGGCGTAAACGCCGTAGCCTCTGCAAGATAAAAATTGAAGACCGAATCTTTTTGGACTCATTCCTTAAATCACTCCTCCCCCTCATAGCCAAGGATGTAGCTTCTGAACAACCCCAGTCGGAATAATAAGCCATCTTAAAAGCTAAACAATTCGACCTCATATATGCCCAGTCAGGATATCTATACACTATTTTACCTGATGCCCCGTGCGGTGATCCATCCCACCATGATGCACCGAGGGCATCCCATGCCGCCGACGGTATTATCGGCTAGGTTGTGGTGCAAAACAAACCCTTTTCCATTATGCGCAATAATACCGGCCCCGATCTTTCACGGGCCACATCTCACTCCAGAGCTACAACTTCGTATGCTCCCATGGCCCACCCCCACCACACTCATGGACCCTCATGTCCACCACACTGTTATGGTCACACAACTTCAGCCTATCCACCTCCAATTTCACCCCCTATGTATTACCATCAACAGGCCACACATGCTCCTGTTCACTCACAAGCCCCAGCGGCTTATTACCCACCACAGGCAGCACTTGCTGCACCACAACCTCCAATCGCTCACACTTATCCACCAAACAACAACAACGTTGCCCCCACTAACAAAAACCCTGATCAACCACCGAAATAGGGTAAGAACCCCAATTTACGAACAAACCACCCATGTTCCATATGCGGAGTATACGACCATTACACACACACTTTCCCCGATTTGGAGCGAGCACGCCAACTGTGGAATGATGATGCCCAATGCCAAGGGCACACAGCACAACCAGTGCCACCTACTCAACCACAACCCATGGTGCTACAGAATCCTTTTCCCACACAAGGAGTGGCTAACACTCGTCCATTGGATCCTCCTCAAGGAACCACAGCACCACAACAACAAATCACATATGTTGCACACACAAACCAACCGATGGATTCAAGTAGTCATCATATCCTTATGATGTCATCGTCTGACATGAATCTCCAAACGCGTCGAAACCAATACATCCCCATTTCACCTAAAAATGTTCTCCCTATGATTGAACAACTAGTTCAGAATGCACCTACATCGTTCGTCTCCAAAGTCAGACCCGGATTATACTCAGAATCACCTATGACTTCCAGATTCCAATCCATCCCACCCCCTTTGAAGATAATTGAGATATCTGATTTTTGCACCCTCACGCATAACACACAGGTACCAAACCAACAACCCCCTTCACTCCCGCAACCACCCTCAGTGCCAACTCACGTAGGAGCCACACCAATTCACACTATCCCATTTTTATTTCCCCCTTCAAGTGCCATCAACAAACCAGTCATGGCTACACTTAATCTCCCAGGATTAACATTAGGACTACATGTGTGGTACCTACCTTCCCCAACTCCTCCCCCTACACCGAACATCATTTTACAATCAGTGCAACCCATCAATACTTCTAACTGTCCAACCCCTGGTGTAGCAAACATCCAGAACCGGCCACCTCCAACAGGGGCCACTGCATCAACATCTAGTAATGCTCCCCCTGAACTCCACTACAATGGGGGCATAGGCCCACAAACCTACACCACTAGACCCACAACCTACACCACTGGACCCACAACCCACACCCCCCCACAGACTCCCAAGTTGGCGAAGAATCCCCCAACAATACGTGCTCCCTCCAAGTGCTCTTTGTGTGACGATATAGGCCATGCTACCCATCAATGTCCACAATTACTGGCACTTCAAGAGCATATGAAAATGTTGGATGATGACACTAACATACCAGTTGTCAAACTTGAACTGCCCCCTCATCCTCGTGATAAATCATTGCATACCAATCACCCTTGTGGGATATGCGGCATTTACGGCCATTACTCACATCACTGCCCTGATCTCCCAGATTATAGAGCAGCTCTATATGAATTGAGTAATTCCGACCTAGAGATATCCCCTCCTCTCATTGAGGAAATTCATCCCCTGCCATCTTCCTCCTCATAAGATATTAACACAATTTACATGGTTTCCAATGGATACCCCTCTGTCCAGTCAACCCCTTCCATTGATCCCTCCGACACACATGTTCAACCCTTTCAAATCGACAAGGAAACCACATGTCCACAACATGGGGGAAAGCCCAAAACCTTGCCTACTCATCATCATCGTGATTCTCGTCAGAGATACTGGGGGCATCCACCCCGCAAGGGGAATCCCCCATCATCATATCATCACTTCAGTATGCCACCATGGCCCACAGTCTCATGGTATACCCCTCCACCAGCAGTTGCTCAATGCCCTATTGATCCCTCTCTGAGACAACATCTGCACTACATTGACACCTCTGAGTTAGGGGGCATAATAGATTACCTTGACCCTGGGATAGGGGGCATGATCAATCATTTTGAACCTTTCCCATCACATCTATCTCAGTATTTCAATGACCCCATTGTTCAAACCAACACATATGTGATCCACAATCATAAACCCCATGCACATAGCATGGGGGCAGGTTATTAACCCTTCTCACTTTTTCACATGCGTGATCTCGACCATTTTTGAGGTCACATATCACTTGTATATTTGATTTGATTTGATACACCTAGTATTCTTCCCCCGCAGGTCATCATTTCTCCCCACCACTACATCCTTGGCTTGGTGGGCTCACCTTTATTTGTAGCCATTTTTTAACCTAGTTATTTCCTTTGACCATTCCGAAGTCCTTATGACCTCCATTTTTCGCACCATTTGCACCGTAGGATTCATATTTTCGTGCCCATGATGATGCTTGAGATCATTTCTCGCTCTCACTGAACACTTTCGGGCATTTTTTCCATGCCCCATGTGCCACATCAGCTGTTGTCAGTTTATAGTGATTTTTATACCACTGGATTCAGTATTTTGTGCTCGTGATGATGCTTGAGATCATTTCTCGCTCTCATGCCCATATTTTTTGATCATTTTTTACATGCCCCCTCATCACCTCGATTTACGTGCCACATCGGTCATCGTCCGTTTTTGACAAGTTTTATATCGTCGGATTCATTTTTTCGTGCTCGTGATGATGCTTGAGACCATTTCTCGCTCTCACCCCCATAATTTTTGGGCATTTTTTCAAAATGCCACTCATCGCCTCGATTTGTGTGCCACATCGACCATTGCCCGTTTTACACAATCTTTATGTCGCTGGATTCAGCTTTCCGTGCTCGTGACGATGCTCGAGATCATTTCTTGCTCTCTCCAACACCTTCTTGTTCGATATAATTTTATCCATTTTTCGGGCTGAGCAATTCTTTTACGAAAAAGGCACTTAGGGAGTTTCTGTTAAGCTCTTTTCTAACTCCTAAAACAATGAAAAGATCGCTGAGCAACCTTGCTTCCTTTCATGCTCGCTAAAAGTCTTTGAGAGGGTGTCTACCTGGTATAAGTTTACCCCTTTTCCGAACCTTGTAGACTAATTACAAAAAAGGAATACTCTAGTCACATCGGCTAGAAGAGTTCTCCATTTGCATCATTTTATGCTTTTTCGGGCCTTGGAGACTAACTTACGAAAAAGAACACCAATGGAGTCTACTTACCGCTTTCAAACTCTCAAAAAATGAAAGCAACCATGAGCAATCATCGTCTTGGGATCATATAAATCCACAAGACAGTACTCCACCACCACTGCAGAGTCTTCTTATCGTTTCCAGACTCCCTAAAAATGAAAACACTTACAAGCATGAACAGTCCTGGGCTCACATAAATCCACAGGATAGTACCATTTCAGAGCACACTTTTATCCCTTCTTGGAGCTCATTAAAACTACGAAGAAGAACCCAATGGTACTTCTCGTTGCCACAACAGATCATGTTTACCCATGCGGCAGATTCCCATTTTGGTTGCCTTTGTTCAGAGTATTCTGCAATGTGTCACCCCAATACTCCCCCTACAACACCCATCAGTTGAACCCCCCAGATCACTCAAATATACAATACATACCCCTAAGCTATGATTCCCACTCCTAAAAATCAGTTCCCTATGCTGCCAGGTCAGCCATGTCATCGTGCTCTAAACAAAGGAAGTTTGAGTCCACCCATTCTACGACCCAAGTCATTCCCCATCCCCATAGTATGTCAGTCCTACCATCAATACTACCACATATCAGTTGTGCACCTTGCGCTCCTAACAAGGAAACATCATTGCCTTGATAGTTGCTAGTCTCCCTCTATCGACACCAACCAAATCTATTCCACAGGATAGACCTAGAGGTCCCTGTGCCTTGGACTCATTACCATTTATGATTAATGCCTATGGATCATTTCGAAAGGAGTCCTCAGTGCCTCTCCAAATGATTGTTTCTCACATGCTCGACTTCAAAACCTTGATCGCATCATTGAGACTTGTATAGGGTATCGGTCATTTCAGTTATTTGATGAAGACCCCGGATATCATCTGACTCTACCACATATGAGAGTCTAATTAAGGATACAACAAGTTACATTTTCCTATGGATATCTGGGTTGCGTTTACCAACAATTTTCATATGTACCCCACTTTTGTACTCCCTCGAGTATATAGTTACATATAACTCCTCAGAGTTAACTCATAGTTATTGAGTCCCTATAGATGTTGGACACCTTCAGTTTCAGTCATTCATCAACCCTTCTGATACCCTTTTCAGAATGGTTGTGATACAAACCATTACACCAAAACACCAAGGTGTTAGTGAAGGCCATCCACTAGGATCTTAACATCCCACCATGCTCCATAGTGCAGACTCTGGGCTGGATGTGCGCCCATACGATGGTGTCCCCTTTGCGTCGTACGAGCCCCAGGAAAACACTGCAATGCCAACGTTGCCACCCGCTCTGTGAATTGAACCTGGGTGGAGGCTCTGATACCAAATGATACAAACCGTTACACCAAAACCCTGAGGTGTTAGTGAAGGCCGTCCACTAGGATCTTAACAGGTTGTTTCCTTTTTTCAGTGTATCAGTTTCTCAATTCAGTCATGGTATGACCATGAGTATATCCCAAAATTGTGTCCCCTCTGGACCATTATAATGTACCAGCAGATCTTTATGTATTTCTTCAAGCCCCCCTTTGTGGGCCTAATTGTTATGTATATGTTTTGATACGAGCATGGGTATGCCCACCTCATCCATAGTCAGAGATTATTCCTCATTCATTTTGAGGCCATGTAATATTTTTTGTTTTTTGCAGCTTCCAAGGGGCCGTTGTTCCAGTCTCCAATAGGTCTCTTCTCTTCTCCAAACCCCAGGAAAAACACAAAAGAACTATGATTTCTATCAGCCATACGATGAGCTCCTACCCTCACACATCAGGGGGCAATCTGTTAACACCCCAAAAGTGCTCACTAGCTCATTCCCTTATTCACCTGACCCATTTTTCCACTTTTCCACCATTTGAGCCTCTAAAGCCATCAAAAGGTCACCAAAAAGACCATAATACACATTTTTCCCCTCAAAATTCCTTAAAAAACCCTCAAAAAGGGTCCAGAATTCCCAAAAAATATTAAAAGGGAATAAAAATATTCAAAATATTCAAAAAAGGAAAAAAGAGGGAAAAAGAGACCTAACCCATGTTGGCCAATACCATTGGTTTCCTCAAAACCATAATGGTATTCCCCATCACCAAAAACTATAAAAAAGTGATAGGGGCTCCTCACTTTTCATCCTATCCTTATGCTGCCAAATTCCCTTTGAGAGCCATTGCCTCCCATTTTGAGTTTGAAGAATCCCATTGAAGCATTGGAGAAGAAGAGACCATTGGACCTGGAGCTTCTCAACCTTGGAGCTACTCAACAATCATCATCCTCACCATTTGAGGTAATACAAAAACAAATTCTTTTAAATTTCTTGTCTTATTTGCTTATTGTTTCTCACATATGTTAATGTTAGATTAGATTCAGTTTATTGTTATTTTCTTTTTATTCGAGACTGCTGTTACAAGTTAATAGGTGCATCCTTGCACATGCTTGGTTGAAAAAACAAGCAACAATACATGCTTTAGAAGAAGTGTTCATGAGACAATGGGGAGATACTAAATATTACCTGTATTATATCACAGAGTTTGGGGCATTGAAAAGAAAGAAAGATGAGGTCGTGGGAGACTTTTCTAAACATTTCAATAAAATATACAGTAGGATACCAGCTGAAATAAATCCTTCTGAAACATCGGCAAAATTAACTTATGCAAATGCTTTTGATCATGAATTCTCTTTATGGTTAAGAGAGAAAATATCTATCTCTCTTGAATATGTAGGATGCAGCCTTAGAGGTTGATTCTAACATACTGGCTTCAAATAAACTTAAAGAAGAGGCAGAGTGTCAAATGCCTGATAAAAAGGGAAGAAAGGAAATATTCCATCTACTTCTACAAGAAAGGACTCAGACAGTAAAATAGATGAAATGAACAAAATCATCAAAAGTTTATCTGCAAAGATTAATAGGCTGGAAACAAAAAATAGAAGTCAAAATAGGCCTGCTAAGGAAAATAATAATAGAAACCCAAATAAGTTTAGACACCCCTTTCCCCCTAGATTTATACCCAGAGAAAGAAGGAATAATGATATTCAAAGGGAGAGAACAGAGAATGAGGATCATAGGGTACAACCACCTTTCCAAAATAATTTGATAAGGGATGATGAGTCCTATGAAATAGATGAAGGAGAAGTTGAATATTTAGAGCCTGACATTAATCAATTAGATGAATTTTCTTCTTATAAATTTTTAACCAAGGTTGATTATCATGGTACAAAAATGGAAGACTATTTTGAGACAGATTTTTTTGAACAAGAGTCAGAAATTTATCAAGAAACCCAGCAGAAGTCATATGGTCTCAAGTCAGGAAGGAAGCAAGCAGCAGTTGGTAAAAAGAAGGTAAGAATTGTTCCTACTAAAGAAAGTTTGTCTTTGGAGAAAAATAAAGAATCACAAAAGGATAGGAATAAAATCACAAAAATAGAAGAGTTAGGCAAAGTGGTCAATTTTAATCTAGAACGTGAAATTAGAAAAATTAAGCATCCTATTCCATTAACTGAGCTAGTTAGGAAAAAATCATATGGAGATCCTACTCTTAAAATATTGAATTCTTCAAGTTCCTCTATTCCTTCAGATGTAATTAATTTGCAGGATGAAGATCCAACTGTTAATACTGGCTCAAAGACAGTTGATCAGCCAGATGCCAAATCTGTTTATCCTCCTCCATTTTATATCACTATCACTATTCATGATCAGATGTTACATAATTGTCTCTTAGACTCAGGTGCTTCACATAACCTCATGCCTAAGGCAGTCAGGGAAGCTTTAGGGCTTTCTGTTACCAAACCTTATCATGACTTGTATGCCTTTGATTCTAGAGTAGTAAAATGTCTAGGAGTCATCAAAGACCTGGTGGTTAGCCTTGCACAACTACCCATCAAAAGTATCCTTATGGATGTTGTTGTAGCTGATGTGTCTCCTAAATTTGGTATGCTATTATCACGGTCGTGGGAAAAAAGTGTAGGAGGAACTCTTCAGATGGATTTTCTTATGCTTCAATACCCATATTTGGAGGAGAGTATAGAAGGCTTTATAGAGAAGTGCAACTAGCATTTTTGGTAAGTGATAATAAAAACCCTATGAACCATCCCATTTACTCAGTACAGGAAGATCTGGGCTCTTGCATGTTACATTTGAATTATGATTCTACAGGGGTTTTACAAGTGCAAAAAGATAATCCAGTTCAGCACAGGAAGGAGGAGCAAGAAGGTCTATGGAAAATGTATTTTGATGGATCGTCAAGTAAGGAAGGAGCAGGAGCAGGTGTTGTAATCAATTCTGCTGGAGGTGAGGTTATTTATCTCATGTATAAGCTGGAATTTCAAACAACTAATAATACTGTTGAATATGAAGCATTAGTTATGGGATTGAGGGCTACAAAAGACTTAAATATTCAAAAGCTTGTTGTATTTGGAGACTCTGAATTAATAATTCAGGCAGTCAAGAATGTTTATCAAGTAAAACAACATTTGTTGAAAGTCTATAGAAATGAAGTGTGGGATTTGATAGATAATTTTTTTCTTAGCTTTCAACATAAATTATATCCCAAGATATTATAATCAGACAACAGATTCATTAGCCTTGGTAGCAGCTTATTTTAAGGTGCCAAAATTAACATATCTGAAATATGCAATTGATGTAAGATACAAACCATCTGTTCCAGATGACATTAAACACTGGAAATTCTTTCATGATGATCAAGAGATAAAGGAATTTTTGGAATTAACAGGTGGATTTGCCAATGATTTGGTTGACCAGGATCAAGATGTTGACTTGGCTGAAAATGTTTCATATACAAAAGATTCAATTGTTGATCACAAGATTGTTGAACTAAAAGGAAACTTCATTCCTAAAGGACTTGTCCTACTTGAAAGGTTGTTCTCAAAAGATGATTCCTTGTTGAAACCTACATTGCAGACCACTGAAGAAAGTGTTCTAAGTTGTAATATTTGTTCTAAAGCTGAGCCCAAAATTATCAAAATATCTAAGGCACTTTCAGAAGGGGAAAAGAAAAAATATATCAATTTGCTGAAAGAATTTGTGGACATTTTTGCTTGGTCATATGAGGATCTTAGAACTTATGATACAAGCATTATCTAGCATAAAATCCCATTGAAACCAAACACTAAGCATTTCAGACAATAGATATTTTCAATTTTTTAAAGAACAAAACCAATGTCTCCAAAAGTCGAATGATTTGATGATGGAAAACAAAAGACTCCGAGAAGATTTATAGGAAAAAGATGGTAAATATCAAGAACTTGTCACAATTTCTGAACAAACCTTGAAGAAGAAAAGGGCAATACAACAGCAATATGAAGAACTTGTAAAGCAGAATGAAGAACTTCAAGTTCGATTTCAAGTCTTGGAAGCATAACGATCCTCGGCTGGTGAAAAGGATGCAAGCACTATTCTAAAGGATCTAGGTCATCTTTTAGATAGGCTTGATAGATAGACAGTTGTTATCTAGATAAGAATAATTAATTTATACAACTATTAGTTCTCTAATCGAGTCTATTGTTTGAAGAACACTCGAGCTAGTTTAATGTAATTAAAAGTGTCTATTTTTTGTTATTTGGGTCCATAGAAAGTGGATCATAAAACTGTTTTAAGTTTGGAAACTTTTGTATATAAGAAATAGTAAGGAATCATGAGAAGAGGTTGGATAGAGCTATGGAGATCAGACTGTTAGCATGATTCTCAGGCATGTATTTTGTTTATCTTGATATGAAGAAACACTTTGAAATTATTATAATCGAATGAGCCCAGTTTTGTTTTAATATATGAATTGATAAAGGTTGCATGTGTTTATGATTTGGTCTTTGTATAATCTTATTCTTTATACGAGAACTCTTATAAATGACATGTATGTTTTTATTGATCTGAACTCATTCTTTTTATAAATTCATGCTCGTAGACCTTCATATTACAGTATGTTACATCATATACCTACCACAGTCATATCTTATATTATATTCTGATCTCTGTCTTATTTTTACATGTTTATATACAATCATTCCTAGCTATCCTTTACCTACTAATAAGATTTCTCTAAGCTTGAACCTTAGTAGTCTAGGTCCAACTCTAGTGATAACATAGTGATAAGATAAGAGATGAATGTTCTCTTATGTAATTGTCTAGTCTGTCTTCATGTTGCGCGCGCATAGTAAACTATGATTCTTCCTTTCACTTTGTTAAGGGTGTTAATTTTGTTATTAACAAATGCCCCCTAATGTGTGAGGTCCGAAGTAGAGCTAAGGGCCGAAATATATTACCGAAACAGATACTCTTCATACTTATACTCTTTATTGATCAAATCAAGGATGAAAAATTATTAGCTCAGGTGCATAGGATTCAGGAGAACACCAAAAATCCAAATATAGCAATTTCTCAAATATACAATATCTTCCTGAGGCAGGCATACCCATAGCAGTAAACAGGCATGTCCACGAACAATACACAGTGGATCCATGTCAAAATTAAAATTTTCAGAAGTGTAAACATACACTTTGATGAGTGCGAGAACAAGGTCTTCATCGAACTTCTGACATGGTAGTTTAATCTTGCGCAACTCGGGTAGTGCATTGATGAGTGATACAACTGTTTTTCCCAAGGTCTTCAATAGAAACCGATGATAGTATGATTTTACATCATGTGAATAAATGAACTGATGTCGAGCATAATAAAACACCATTGCATTACTAGTCATTGATGTATACCATTAACAGATGCGAACAGACCCACCGATAATGATGATGGATGCTAAGGTACTATGTAAAAACTAGCACGTCTGAATAGATGTTCTGAAGTCGAACACTTGTAGAATCAAATAATCAGGGGTCATTGATGTATACCCACTGTCATTTGTGAGGAAACCTGCCACTAATGACTGCAAGATACAAGGTACTCCTAGGTTTCTAGATCCATTTCCTAGATGATGATTTGGTGTCGATAGGAATAGATCCATCGGAAGTTGGGAATTAATGCATCCCACATCAACCGATGTGAAACAAAGGTCAATAGCCTGATATAATTTGGTAGAACTGCGAGATACAAAACTATATACTGACACAAGGAAGGCCGACATGATTGGTCATGAATATTTGAGGAATGGCCAACACAGTTTGAAATTCCCTTGAACACATAAGACGATGCAGAATGGATACATGGAAACATAGGACTTGAGTAACCGACCTTGATGAAATCCACCAATGCCATATGCATTAACTAAATCTCCATTGGTGACAGGAAGGATAATCCATCGATGGAGATATGTTCAAAATACTGGTACAGTTTCCTAAGGAAAATGTAGATGGTGTAATGACAGTGAATACCAAATTATGTGACGTGTTCAAGGGAAACAAGTACTGATTGTTTTCATTTTATTCGAGGATATAATATGAAATGATTCAATTCTCCCTCTTTTTGGATTTTTGTGTTATCCAATTTTTAACCTTTTTCATTTATTAGCTTGAAAAGGGAATAAAGCATGCTATGATACATTAGAGGAAACAAGTGTCTCAAGGGCATGCACCTATATTTCAAGGGCATGGGTCAGGCCAAGGAAAAGATACATATTGCAAACAAGGGATGATCTAGTTATGTACACTCTTATGGGTGTTTCCTCCATGGGTACGGGTCAAATATACAGAAGAAATGGTTTATAGGCATCATGTAACAAAAAATGATTGCAAAGGAAAATACGCAACATAAGCAATAAGAAAGGAATCAGTTTGCATGGATGTTCAAGTGGATATTTTAACACATGCTTATGTAAAATGACAAAATTTTGAGATCCCCTCAGGATATGGTCAGAAATGTATGAAACATGAATATGCGGTCTTAAACTCCAACTCATGACGGGACTAATAGGGCTCTCGAGCCTATGAGAATAACTCAGCATGGGCACCAAAACAACAATGGGGTGCTGCCTAGGGTGTCCCATGTTTGGTAGGATCTTCTGTCGGAATGGTGGAAAATATAGATGTGAAGGGATGACCCACTAATTTCCAACAGGTTCGACCCTAGGGAAAGTTTGGGTTGGAAAAGGATCAAATGCATCTTCACAAAGGGATAGCCTAAACCTATATGCAAGCTTCCAAATATACTTGACCAGATCGAGGAACATGCAAAGCATGGTCCTATACTTGGATAGATTTAAACCAATTCTGCTCCTAGTGGCCCCACAAAATATGTCCTTAGGAGGGTGAAACAAAATGTTCACAACTTCAAGGATAGCTTCATTTAATGAAAAAATATTGTCGAAGAAGTCATGTGAGCTAGGAGAGCTCACAACCCCAATGGGCCAAGTAACTGAATCATATTCCTCCATCAAGGGAATATTTTGATCTGAATCTGCCGAAGCTATTTGAGTATCGTTGTATGAAACTTCTACGGTAGATAGGGGTGATCCAAATGATTGCCAACATTTAAATGACATTACAAAATCTGAGGTCCCTTCATATACTATGGTTCGAAAGATGTTCTTACCATGAGTCGTTACTTTAATCTGAAAAACAACTTCGGAAAGGATCCTACATATTGAATTCTATATGTCTTATGTGATTGAAGTTGCATCGGATGGATCAACAACGCCAATTGTAGACAATAGTTCCTTTCTTTGCGCAAGACAACATTTCAATACCTCCAAGTCCGACATGGCACATGGTACTTGAGATAGGTCCTCAATAGCATTACCGTTCTGAGCAGCTTGCGTGTTATGACTATGCATTTTTCTACATAGAACACCTTTGGGGGGTGTGGTACTAATTATATGTATGGTTTCTCAATGGAGAGAGAACCACTTGGTTGTGATACCGATTAATATGATGTACTAGGATAAGCATCATAAGAATCAAGTCTTGTTTGAATGTTCACCTCATGATCACACATGAAGACATTGGCATTGGGATCATTTCCCCCTTGTGGGGGGGTTGGCTGGTTCCCCCTAGAGGGAATACTGATGTCAAAATAGAGGTTTTTTGTTGCCTACCGCATTGAGTCATGTTTGGTGCATCTATTTTCCTAGAGTTAGCATTTTGCTTACTCTTGTATTTCTTCTTCTTTCCCATAAGGTCTTTGGATTGGACTACAAGGATTTCAGAATTATGGGAAGGATTAGCACTTTTATTACCCTTATACTTCTTTTTCTTTCCTCTAAGGTCTATCGATGAGACTATGAGGATGCTAGAATTGTTGGAAGGATTAGCAAGTTGTTGCATTTCCTAGCCAGATGTGGCTTGCAAAGTTTGAATAGAAACTTGTCCCAAATGTTGGGTAATATCCTCAAGTTGGTTGACGGAATCTATCATACCATTTGCATGAGGTCCATGTGGTGGCATAGCTGGATCAAATGCATGTTTTGCAGGTTGGTTCCAAAAATATTGGTTACTTCCTAGAACCTGACCACTCCATTGCAGAATGGGGTTAATGGTTGGATTTCCCCCTTGTGGGGCTAGGCCCCAAAAATATTGGTTACTTTATAGAACATGACCACTCCATTGATGTGGTCCTTGGGTATGATAATAATTCCAAGGTGGTTTTCCCCCTTGCGAAGACTAACCCCAAGAATATTGGGCACTCCCTGGAACATGACCAATGGGTGGATTTACTCCTTGCAGAGGTGGGGCCCAAGAAGATTGGTTACTTATTAGATCCCAACCACACCATGGCAGTTGTCCTTGGGATTGAAAAGCATTCCAAGGTTGATTTCCTCCTTGCAGAGGTTGCATCCAAAAATATTGGTTACTTCCTGAATGTTTTCCATTCCATGGTGGAACAAGATGGATGGATGGATTTCCCCCTTGGTTAATTCCAAGAACCTGACCATAACATTGATTGTTTCCTTGGTTTAGATAATCATTCCAAGGTTGATTTCCTCCTTGTAGAGGTGGTTCCTAAGAAAATAGGTTACTTCCTGGAACCTTCCCACTTCATTACGGAATGGGGTTGATTGGTGTATTTCCTCTAGGAATTATGATAGGATAATTCAGAGGATAACTCCCTAGGGAATTTACACTAATATGTGAAGCATAACTCCAATTGGAATTAATGTTCCATGGTTCATTGCTTCTACCAGGAATATTACCATTCCATGGTGAAGGGTTTCCCCCATAAGTAGAATTTGGACAGGTGTTAGGAATACCAATAGGATTTTGGTTTACTCCTTGTGTTTTTTTACCTTGATTAGCCAAACCATATGGAAAAACCATATTTGGTAAGGCACACCCCCTAGTAGGGATCCCTAAAGATGAAGTGGGTGTACTTCCAGGATTGGAACCTAAAACTATACCAACTTCCACTGAAGTGATGGTTGAAATTGTGCTAATAACAGGTATACTAACTATTGGGATTGATGTAGAGGCCAAATTGGAATTATTGCTACCTCCAGCAATTGTTTGAAGTTGCGATTATGTATTCCTGTGTGCTCCTGATGAATCCATAGGGTCAATTGTTGACTTATGGATGTTATTCAAACTTTCAAGAAGAGGGTTGATATTACCCAGTGACTCACGGATAGTAAGTACAGCTGGTTTTGAAAGACTCATCAAAGGTGGAATTACTTGAGTATTTGTGTGATTTTTTAATGCCTCAATTTCAACTAGAGTAAGATCATCAACTATGTCTGTATTCAGTTCGTGACGTGACAATGAATTCTCAAGGTTTGTTTGATGTTATTCCTCTCAAGTAATATTAATTGAGTTTAAAATCAGTTATGTTTCCAAGTCACTAGGATGTGGTTTTCGTATCTATCTCTGCAATGTAGCAAGGCCTTCAATTTATGGTGACTCACCTCATTGCCGCAGTGACTAGCGGATAAAGAGAATAGACACTTTAAAGAATTTGATAAAAGGATGTGTTTAAAATGGTATTATTAATCAAAAAATACTAAGGAAGTCTAGACTCAACAAAAAGAAAAAAGTGTCCACACAGTAAAAAGTCCTATGAATCCAAGCAAGCAGACTACTTTTCCAAAGAATAGGAGCTCAATGAAAATTTTGATTAGAGGGCCTTCCGAAACTAGTAGCTGCTGAGGGATATCAAGCCTCAAACAATTACTAATAGCAAAGGTATGAGAAACAATTACAATAAACTCTAATCACTAGGGGTGCAATTATTGGTTCTTGACCAATCACCCTCCCAAGGAGTAAAAGCTTCAAAGTTCGTCTCAAGTACTACAAGTGTTCCCCACTCACAATAGCCTATGTGATATCCTAGGAATAGAAACTAAGGTTACCACTTCACAATCAATGATCAGTCGTAACAGTCGTAAGTCTAGGACAACTCTCATAACTAGGTATTCTAGAAACGTGATGTTACCCCAAGGACTTGTCACTTACATAGAAATACTTGACGATATCATGTCCCACTAAACAAGTAAGAGGGGGGGAACCACCCTTACTTATCCAAATTCACCTCCTTCTTGAAGCATGTGTTAGATGTGCTTTCCCGCCAAGTGTTTTTTTATAATAATGGATTTAAACTCTCAATAATCAATGCTAGTTTCAAACAATTTGTATCCCAGAAGTGTTAAATATCCAAACCTAATCCATGGAACTAACCTAACCTTGTTGGTGATATGAAAATCAAATCTTGCTTAGTTTTAGATTAAGCGCCAATTTTAAGGGTACTTTTCTTAGTTTCGGGAGTGGAAGTGAAATTGGTGGTGTGTTGACTTGAAAATGTGAACCAAACAATGCAATATTCTCACTACTCTACCTTTCAATTCGATGAATGTTTTAAAATAATGAAAAGTTAGAGGTTCATGTGGATCTTTCAGACATGCAAATTTTTTGTTATATTTTTTATATTTAATAACATTTCTTCTGAAATATGGATAATGACTGATTTTAAAAATCAATGTAAACCAAAAAGATATCTCAGTGAAAATGAATCTAATTCTATTACACGTGAGATCTACTTTCTCATTCACAAGATTTCTCAAAATCCCAAGTGAAGAGGATACAGTAGATCGAGAACTATATGTGAAAATTCAAATCTACTCTATTATAAGTGAGATCTACTTTCTCATTCACAAGATTGCCCAAAATCCAAAGTGAAGAGGATACGGTGGCTTGAAAAAAAAATGCTTGAAAAATCAAATCCTAAACTATTACAAATGAGATCCACTTTCTCATTCACAAGATCGCTTGAAATCCCAAGTGAAGAGGATACGGTGGATCAGACACAACTTATCACAAGAAAATCAAGATCTAAAGCTACAAATTTCTCTAATTTTGCATGAGAATAATGAAATACTGTAGATCCAAAAAACATTTTGACTATTTAAAGTTTGTTCTCGGTTTTGGAGGGAAGTTGTTTTCAAAATATCTCAAAGTGTAATGTTCATTTTTTTGTTTTTCAATGCAAATCTCTTTGTGAAATGTGTTCAAAATATTTTTTCATATTTCATGACTGTGATTTGGTTTCATCTTTCAGGTAAGATAGTGTATGGGATTAAAAAATGAAAGGGCCTTAAGGATCTTTAAACAATTGTTTATGTTTTTTTCAATTTTCATCATTTTCAAACTATTAAATGAAGAAAACCTATTTATGGATCAATCCTAATATCATCAAATTAGGGATCTAAAAGCAAAAGATGACCTCAAGAAATCATATCTACAACAAACTATAAGAAAAATTGGAAAAAATGCCAAATTAGGCCATCTTTAAAGGTCCAATATCTAATCTAATGGATTCCTCATCCAATCCAAGAAGAAAAAATCATTAAAAACCGAGACAAAAGTGAAGAACCAAGCTCCAAAAAATCAAGATCCCAGATGGAAAACCCACAAAAAATAGAGCATAGCTTTGTTGGATGGGTGACACACCTTTCACACATATAGAGTGCATTGGTGACGCTCCTTTCTAGTGGATAGGGTGTTTCACTTGACCACCAATTCCCTATGTGCACAGATAGAGTGCGTTGTCCCTCTAAATCAAGAAAGACAGAGATGTAAGCTCTATTTTCAAGATTTTTGTTGTTTAAGAGTTGATTAAGGCTGGTTTTGAGCTTCTAATCCTAGAACATAGGTTCTATAAGCATTTTAGGGAAAGATTTAAGCATATATGTAAGATTGAAACACCAAAAACTTGAAGAAATTTTCAAATTAAATCCCTAGTATGGTCGTCAATCTGATAATAGCATTTAACGTAGGGATGTGTCTACACTTAATTGACTATCTTACTATGAATATGTGAAGTAAAATGTCATAAATGAACAATTATCTAAAATTTCCTAATATAGTTAACCAATTATCTAAAATTTCCTAATATTTTTAACCATTATGAATTCAAACTAAACTTGAGAAGAAAAACTTAAACTCATGAATGGAAGGAAAATTGAATTGTTTCATATAATGCCAAAGAAGAAAAGCTACTTCCATACAACCTTGCTTGAGATGCATCCATACTCCTTTTCCTTGAGATATCCTTCTCCATCCTTTCCTTTAATGAAGACGAGCTTTCCAATCTTGAAATCTCCCCAGCATTCCTTTGCTCTCCCTTTGTCCTCCTTCTACCAAGTCCCAAATGCCTTTGTTTTATAGTATTGGGAAAGGGGATCTCAAGTTTCAACTTTCAATGTGGGATAATCCCTTTTCTTGTTTTTTGATTCTGTTTACTCAAAAACCGACTTTCCATAGTATTTTCAGGATTTTTTCACAAACTCAGAATTCTCAAGCATCATTAATGCAATCTTGTGCATTTCTTCTCACTGTTTACTGGTGGAAACTAGATTTGATCCTTCAATTGAGAAGTCCAATCAATGAACCTTGTCTTTGTAGGATCCTTCTTTATTCACTCAATCCTTCCGATCATGGAAGTAGTGATTATAAAAGAGAATATTGTTCTCTTATGTACTTGTCTTCTATCTTCATGTTGCGGATGCATAGTAAAATTTGCTTCTTCCTTTCACTTTGTTAAGGGTGTTAAGTTGATTGTTAACAAGCATTTTTTCTTTGAATTCACCCTTCTTCTTGAAGGAAGTCATGCCACAATATTTATAAGTTTGGTTGCACTTCTCGACCATTAACAACAACCGAGAATGTATCCCATGAGGATGGAAGACCATCGAAAATAATCTAAATAAGATCATCATCATTGACAATAAATCCAATTCTCATGAGTTGATCTCTTACTTGAGAGATATTTGTGAAGAAGGAAGAAATAGTTTCTTCCTTTTCCATCTTCATATTATGAATCTTGTTCTTCAGGGATCTCTTCTGACTGGGAGCCTTCTTCTCATAAATATTTTTCAAGGTAGCGAAGCACTCCTTTGAAATATTCAATGGATTAATCAACAACATCAAATTGTCTTTCACATAATCATAAATGATTCGCTTTGATTTGGCCTAATGCTTCTTGAAATCAATGTGCCTAGCATTAGAAGTATGCTCTTCAACAACACTGGATACATATCCATCTATATCGTGCTTTTCCAGGATATTTAAAATCCTAGCCTTCCAAGTATTGAAGTTCAAAGTTCCTTCAAGTTAGTCTTATGGTATTGTTGAGATTGAAGCCATTATTATTCAAGTACTATGCTCAACGTTTTCCACTTGAGATCAACGTAGGCTCAGGCCTGACTGTAAAACTTAGCTCATTCATAGCCTGAGATCTGATAGCATGTTAATTTTTTTATCTTAATGTAGAATTATAATAGAACTTGAAATCAATGGATAATCAAAATCATAAGCATTCACATGAGACACGGTATTTACCCTGGAGAAACCCTCTAGTACTTGAAGGAGAAAACCCCAACAAAATATTCCTTAGAATATTGATAGATAGCAGAGAATGTCTTTATAGTGATCATATTACATCAAGCACCCCTGGTGCATTATCAGAGAGAAATACCAAGCACCACTGGCGCAATCACAAAGCAAGAGAGAAGAGCGAATAATAGAAGAACCCAGCAGTTGATTCTGCACTAAGACCAATTCACATTTTTGGTCACATGCACATGTCCTTCAAGAGAGATCCATTCTTCACCTTGATATCATCAAATCATGCATTAAAAGTGTATCATACATCTCATTCTTGGCTTAATTTATAGGCTTCTAACTTCAAGATGAACTCGCCTTCCAACTGTATGCTAGATCACATAGTTAGGTTACTAACTCAAGTGTCACCATGCAAATGCTTAGTTAACTCAAGTGTCATCACTTAGTTAACTAGATATTCTTTGTTATCACTTAGTTAACTCTTTTAACTGAATTATTTCTTGTTAACATCACTGAAGTAAAAAATTCAAGTTATCTCTTAATTAACTTAAGTCTTTCTTTTTAACATCACTGAAGTAAACTATTTGAGTTCTCGCGTAATTAACTAAAGTATTTCTTGATCACTGAAGTGAACAATTTGAGTTCTCTCTTATCTTAACATATCTTATCTTTATCTCTTGTCTTATCTTCATGATCCACTTGTTCCATTTTTACTTTATTTATCATATCAAATATACTGAGGATATTTTTCCAATGATGTGATCATCTTGTTCTACGATTGTTCCAAGTGGTCATATGCTAAAGTAATTCACTCTAGAGGTGGTCAGTCTCTAGAGGATACTTAATAGCTCAACCATGGTTAGTAGCACATCACACACCATTCATGTTTCGACATGCAAATCATTACCTCAACACATGAGGATCTGTCGTGACACACAAGACCTTAGCATTGACAAGAAAGACTATACAACATCATCACTTTGACATACAAAGCACTTACCTCAACACATGAGGCTTAACCTTTACACATAAGGCTTAGTTATTCTTGATTCCAACTCAAGAATCTACTCCAAGTTTCCTGATTCCAACTCAGGCTCCCTAAGGCACTACCTCGACACACAATGCTCAATATTGGCACACAAGATTGGCTTGGAGAATGATTCATGATGTTATAACCTTAACACTAGGAACCAAATTTGTCACACGATTTTTCGACATGAATTTAGGGCGCATAGGCTCAAACTAATAGCTAGGCAATTTGACAACACTCTAATTCCTTTATCAACAGAGGAAAGCATATCATTGCACTCTTTATTTTCCTCTTCGAATCTCAGTTATGATCATGAACCAGAGCTTAGATCTACTCTCCACTATGTCACTATTTAGGGTAAGCTTCCTCTTGGGACAGGGTCAACTCTCTCTCCACATATTGGATTGATAAATTGGTTGATGGATAATATTATTTGTGTTTTCACCTTCTTTGTGCTTGCAAATTGTATCTCATTTTATGGTTTTATGAAGTAGAAGGTTAAGCTCCAAATAATAGAAAAGGCTAGGGATCAATGGTCAAAGGTCGCGATTCAAGGTTATGAACCATCCATGAAAAACTTGGACTGATCACAGGGTATGAACAACAAAATAAATAACATGTAAAACTTCCCCGCCGATGGCCCTGATTATATCATGCAGTTTCCCATCATAGATATGGACCGTTGGAGGTGTCAGGACATGCATTATAAATAAAAAGCATAGTTAACCTCCGACATCGTAGATGAAACAACG
Organism: Larix kaempferi; assembly: GCA_027924585.1. Lineage (NCBI taxonomy): Eukaryota > Viridiplantae > Streptophyta > Pinopsida > Pinales > Pinaceae > Larix > Larix kaempferi. The sequence continues at coordinate 810,923 of BSBM01000338.1, read as the reverse complement.
AACCTTTCCCAAAATAAATTTGTACCATAAAAGGCATTTGTAGAAGTAATGAATATAAGTGGGGTCCCTCCCCACCAACAACCTGGATGAAGTCTTATGTTTCATCAGAACTAATCTAGAGAATTGGAGGCACCAGGAAAAGTACTAGACATAAAAAGAGCTATTTCTTTTGACGATTAAGATTAAATCACGCAACTCATCAGGGATGGTCCCAATTGTCAATGACAGAAAAGTGTGTCATGGAAAAGGAAAAAGTTCTCTTCCCGTCGAAGGCCTAAATTAAAGCAGCTCGCTTTCTTAAAGAAATCTCTACCATTCATTTTCAAAAGATACATGTTGAAGCTTGTCATAAGCAAAGGGAGATCCATATTTTAGGGTAGTGGTTGTCAAAATCACACTGCAATAGCATGATGGTATAGACATCCAAAACATCGCTCGCTCATGCAAAATCACAGTCGCTTTAGAAAATAGGAGGTGTCAAGCTTGAAAACATACACCAAGTTTAGCATCATAGTCACCCTCATGATTCAATTGTCCCATCTAAGTGATCCATAGCTCATCATTACTTTTTTTTACACATATATTTTGCATCCCCATTATATTTTGGTTATACGACTGCCATCATGGAGGATCCTTACCCAATGGATGAATCCTGACTCATCATATTTTATATCTAATCTAATAAATATGGAAGACACCTCATCCTATTTTACACCTATATATGTATACATACTAGATTTTACCACCCATAATTCACGCCCCACTTCCCTTGCTAGCTCCTATACTATGTCTTGTATTGTGATGGCAACACATCTAGCCTTGTTCATACCTATGGTTTTTCATTTACTATTGTATGAGATATTACACCCCGAAAATGTTGGTTCAATCACTTTCATGCAAAATCATCTCATTGATCGTTCCAAGTCACAGATCATACTAAATAAACATTTCGGTACTCCACTCTTTGCCAAGATTACATGGATCCTACAGAATAAATTTTTTGAGAAATCCAAATGATTTCTCGACAATTGTGGCCCTTATGTTATCATCAGATCACACTCTCTAGATCTCCCCTTCTGTCACTGCAACATATTTTGGGAGTTTAAGATAGTGAATGGTACAAGCTTAGGAGAGTCCACTAAATTTTTTGGTGTCTCTAATCGTGTTCCATATTAGTTTTAGGTATTTATTTGATGCATGGAGGTTTTCCTTGGGAATACTGGTATCTGGTTTGGTTAACGAGTAGCAACCTTTCTTCTGCAATGGATCCTTCATCAATAAAGGTTTTGTGGATCGAGCCTCTTTTTCCAAGTTTGTCCCCTAACACACCATAACAAAGCAAAATGCAACCTCCCTTGTAGTTTTCCTTGTGTAGCGTATCATTAGGAAAATTATCTCTGATGTCGATGCTGATTAGAGGAAAAAAATTCCCACCAATGCTTTTCAATAGAAGAATTGGTTTCTCCTATTAAATCATGATAGCAAAAGGAGAATAAAATTTAAGTCGACAAACCACAAGCTCTCAACAGTGAACTTTTCATAAGAAGTGGTTATGCCACCTCAACATGAAGGCCCAAATTCTAGCAGTAAGTAAATGCCTTGTAGCTATGACCTAAGGGCATAGTGAGCATCTGCAAGCTTACTTAAGCTCATGTGAAGAGCCACAAAAGGAGGTTCAACCATTTCCAGAATTTTGAGAGTTGAGAGAAGTTGTTAGGATCTGCAACATTAGCCTTATTATTTTCTCATTTCCTCATTCTTCATTATACAATATCGTATAAATTCTGTTGTATTTTGAAAATAGATGATAAGGACCAGGGATATAGTGATGAATTAATCCCCCCTGATTGTACTCTTTCATATAAATGAAATAAAATTGTTGAGCATTTTGGAACCAGGATTGAGGAAATTATGCCACTAGGTTTTCGAATCAAAATCATTTTTATATGATGTTTAATGTCATTTCAATACAATAGACAAGTCTTCATCTGAGTGCGTGATTCACATGGATCATAAATTTATTAATCCTATGTGATTTTCCAATAGTTCACTTGAATGCATTCTAATGGATATTCGACAATGCTCTCTTACTGAAATGTATTTCATGATTGTTGTTCTTATTTTGAAGAATCAAATTATGATATTTCTTTGATCTTGATTTATTTTGGAATAGTTGTGCATCATTTTAAAAATTCAACACTGAGAGTTACTTTCATGGATGAGATTTTCCCCCACGTACCTCAGATTTCAGCTGTAAATCCTGTCAATTTTTTCGTGCATATTTGACAGGTACCTAGGGTGAAAGACTAGGATTTATACCTCCCATGTTTAAAGGGTTCCCTCCCTTGGTCAGAGTACTGGATTACTAACCTAAAGTGGTGTATCCATTTTTTATGTTTCTTGAATCTATGGTTCTATCTTCATATCCCTCCTTGGCATTTGTATTTCGGATGTATCCATTGTTTATGTTGCTTGAAGATATAGTTGGCATGAAAAATAAAAGAGATATCTTGTCCGATTGACGTACAACCTAAGGGACAACAAATTACAATCAAGACAGGGAAAAATAGATACACCGATGATGGATCAAGTTACTTGACCATGCAAACTAATTGACTAGTTGATAGACTCACTGACAAGATGATAGACATACTCACTACTAGGTTTATTGCGCCATCTCCTAACTGGCAAGTGATTTAAGTATGACTTCAATTCGACTAGTTTCTTACCTAATAAGAAACTCTCATTCCTATTTTTGTAGGGAATATGGAACTTAATGACACTAATCTTTCACAAGGAAACTCAAACCCATGCCTCCCTTCCCCAAGACAATAAATTTCTCAACTACCTTCCTCTTGGAAGCATTAAATGATTAGGATGCATGAGTCAACTTGAAGACTGATGGCTCCTCAATATTTTCTTGTAAAATTGGATCTCATTTATAGGATTCATGGCTTAATGCATCCCTTCATAACCTTAGGATAATCATGCCCCTTTCTCTTGTTTCCTTGCATAGTCAGATGTGGGTTTCTTTGTTAGTATTATGCACATGTGCATTACAAAACAGTGTTATTGTGCATGACCAATGCATGATTCGCTATACATTTACAGAATCCATGTTAGGGCCTTGGTCTTGATCTCCTCACCATGTTCCTTACAATAATAAACTATATTACATCATTTACATAGTTTATGTCAAGGGTCAAAATTAGGGACAATACATTTATCATTGTTGGAAAAAAATTAGACTCGGGGTTCTAACTCAAATACCAACAATGTTCTTATGAGAATTTACATTTTCATACCCAAATATGGATAAATTATTAGCAGAGACTCTCACAAGATTTACAAAGACAAAATTTAGGTTAGGATTTCATACTCATACATAAGAAATAATACCATAATTGATCCAACAAATTCATCCAAGGGAAATAATACAAATATAAATCAAATACAAGGGGAATGAAAATCCATCAATCCAATAATTAAATTAAGATAAATCCCATCAATTACATAAGTTCCATGTCTCTCTCACAGGTTTTAAACTATACTCTCGTTCTTATGAGAAATGAAAACAACCATTACAATCGCATAGTTGCCCATGTTATACAAAATGGTAGACAATTAGAAACTATTAATTTTTTGTTAATCACTAGTTTTCTATCAAATCCTTACTAACTAATATTGAATTATATCCTACTATTTTATACATTAAAACCTTTAGCGTGCTATCTATATACTTCGATGCGTGAACATAAACTAAATTACTATTACATTAATCAAAATCCAACTGCATGCATTGTACATAACTTCACTTGTGACCAACTATAGCACCAACGGGCCCCCAACACTATGTTTGGATCAACCTCGATCCAATAGTATTAATTTAGAAATAACATGTTGGACTTATGGTAATTCTTGCTTCAATTGATCTGAAAAATCTCAAAACTTACTGCCCAAATTCTTAAATGATTGTAACAGAACTTCAAAATCCCGTGCAAATTTGGAAACTTGCTCTGAAGTAGAAGACCCTTGTTGTGGCTTCACATTATCTCTTAATTTTATAGCCTTAATTGTATTAGATTGTATTTCAATGTAATTGGCCCGGAATTCTACTCATCCTACTCCTAGAAAGTCATCACCTTGGATGGCAACAATTGTTATATGTTCTTTTCGAGGCGATCTGTCGTGTAAGAGTGGAAATATCTATCATTTCCTCCGTGCACACAAACATGGGAAATGTAGAACTTATTCTTGGTTCTAATATGATCCTCCTGGGCCTTAATTTTTTCATCCTTCCCATGCATTTTTGGTACAGCTTGAAAATGCATCTAAAGTGAGAAACTAACATCTACTAGCCTAGAAACTCCCTCACCAAGATTTACTCTCTGAAATAGTTCCTTCGTTGCATTGATATGCTGTTGTAACTCTAAATATCATGTTATAGGTACTTTAGTGAGCTTCTATTTTAACATTGCATTATGTTCCTTCAATCCTTTCCAATAGCATCTTGCATCTTCTCCATTTTATTTTCCATTGGAAGATCCTCTGCTTCTTTTGGTTCCTCAATGAGAATAAATGAATATAACTCATCCACTATGGTTGTCAAAGAAGCATACATAGCTACCTTCTGAGCATGATGTTTAAACGCTTCCACCATACCATTCACCCATGGATGATAAGGTGTACTCTTATGATGATGGATCATGAATTACTGAGTTAAAGCACGAATAATAGTTTCAAAAAATGAGACCCTTGATCACTCATCATCACTTTAGGAGATCCAAATTTGTAATAATATTATCAAAGATAAATTACTTAATTGTTTCTACAGAACAATCCTTTACCAGCACAACTTCTTCCCATCTAGTTAAATACTATGTCACAATAATAATATATCTTGTGCCAGTTTTCTGCATAGGAGGATTGATTGTCCCAACAAAATAAACGGCCCATTTTTCAAGTGGCTCCAGCGCAAAAATGGGAACAAGTGGAAACTCGTCTCTCCAATATGGTTTTCTAATTCTATGGAAGACATCACATCGTTTAGAATATTCCTTAGCCTCCTAAAATAAATAAGGCCACCAGATTCCAGCGTGCAATGCCTTCCTTATTGTTGTATTCCCTGCATTGTTTCCACTAGCAATCCCTTCATGTGCTTCATAAAGAACTGCCTTGTGCTCATGATCCATAACACACTTGTGCAGTATGCCATCCACTCCAAGCTTATATATATGCCCTACAATAAGCTAATAGTCTGCACTATGTGTTACTAATTGATATCATTGTGTTAATATGTAATCATCCGATGCTTTCCCTGTCAATAAAAATGTTACGATCTATGTGAATTGATATGGTACTATGTCAACTCAAAAAAAGTGTGCATTTGGTAGTTCACCCTCTAATATTCCAACTACTTCTCTAGATTCCAACCTAGATAAATGATCTAGACCTACATTATGTTTCCCAGGTTTGACTACTACCTCAAAATAAAAATCCTTAAATAGTAACAACCACCAAAAAATCCGTCCCACAAACACTAGATTATTGACTAAATATTTCAATGCAGAATGATCAGTAAAGAATTTATATGTGTTTCCTAATAAATAATGTCTAAATTTATGCAAATCATATACCATTGTTAGGTCTTCTCATTCACTGGTGGTATATTTCTCTTTTTCTCTAATCACTTTCGAATTGCAAGGAAATTGGATGGTCGATATTACCTTCTCCAAACTTTTGCAACATTCCACCTAAGGCGATAGAATATGCATCCACATGTACATGAAATAGCTTTGTCCAATCTGGAAAAATTACGATCGATGCAGTTACTAGTTTACCTTTTAAAAAATCCAATACCTCCTAACACTCTTGCATCCAAACATATCTAGTTTCCTTCTTCAACAATGTATCCAATGGCATAGTAATCTGAGCATAATTCATTATAAATTTTTGATAATGTCCAGGGTGTCCCAAAATTACGTGTAGTGTACATAAGATTGCATGCATACCAACTATAGCACCCACAACTTTAAATCAAATTTTTTTTGAGTACTTGATAATTCCATTTTTCTTTGTTACACTAATCAATTTACTATCTTTTATGAAAATGTGCTCTACAAGTGAGTGAGAGAATGCATGGCCTAACTCACATGCATAAACCTTGACAAATTGAAATCCTTTATTATGTATATATTTGTTCTCAAGATTGGATATAAATGATTCGGATTTTATGAGAAAAATTAAATGAATACAGATTATTATCAGATGCTTAACACAAAATAACAGAGATACAGTAAAACTGGTTTTCTATTCAATAAGGGAATAAGCTAAAACTGTAAAATGCAGTGGAAAACAAGCTTGCTGGAATGGTGGCGGCTTATCTCTGAGAAGAGATGTGATGGCTGCGCTCATTTCGCAAGAAGATGGTTACAATGAGGCTCTTAAGGCATTTTACAATAAACAGAAATGTCAAAAACCCTAGACATCCAGAAACCTAACCCTAGGAGATGAAGCGCCAAAAGTCATGTGGGCCCCGTTTGGGTAAGTTAGTACATCAACTTCCCGGGGTCGTAACTTTTTCATACGAACTCTGTTTGGGGCGCTCAGTAGCCCGTTGGAAAGGTCTATCCGAGATTTGCAACTTTCAATTGGGGCCAAAAAAGGTCGTTTAGGGCCTCAAAATGGCCCCGGAAGTTCAGGACCCAAAAAACTGCTAAAAATAGTACATTACCAAAATTTCCATAAAATTATTTTGAGCCAGTTGGAAAGGTGGGTGGCCACCAATATCCACCTAGATCAATCCTCCCTCCTTTGCATTGAGTTCCCCCCATCAGATGAGGAAATTTCTACTGAATTTGGCTCCGGGTGAGCCACTTTCCTTGGTGCAAGAGCTGCCCTGCTTTGACAACTCGATAAAGCTGGATCCTTTGATGTCGAGTGCCCTTGATCTGTGTGTCTGCAATATGATCATTGGATGCTTGTTGTAGGCAGTCAAGGTTGAGCTCTGTTGGTGTCAGCTTCTCTGCTATCTCTAAGGTGTCTAATAGGTGGGAAATATGGTTCAAGGAGAGACACGTTGAAGACTGGATGCAGACCAAGGAAGGGGGGAATGTTGAGCTCAAAATCATTGTCACCCACCGCCTTGGTGATGGTGTACAGCCCATAACGGAGTGGGCAAAGCTTTCAATGGGGCCATGTAAGGCATTCTTTCTGCAAATGCAACCAAACTTTGTCGCCCACCTGAAAGTGGCACCCGATGTTGATCATGGAGCTGCTTGTACTTGGCATTAGACTTCTATAGAATATCCTAAACCTGTTGGTGGATATGTTGGATCCGTTCAATGAACCGGGCAGCTTTGTCAGCTTCTGGGGATGAGTCGGCCGTGGTGGTTGCAAGGGGAACTGCAACATCCATGGGGCCCAATGGTTGGAATACCAACCCCACCTGAAAGGGGCTATGGCCAATTGAGCTATGCAAGGCTCGGTTGTAGCTATGTTGGAAATAGGGAAGACTCTCATCCCATGTGCAGGGGTGTGCTGAATTGTACATGCATAGAATATGTACGACTATCCGATTGACGAACTCAGTTTGGTCGTCAGTCTGGGGGTGGAAGGCAGTGGATTTGGTGAGCTTGGTATCCAGCAGTAACCAAAGGCTCGACCAGAATGAGCTGAGGAACCAACTGTCACGGTCTGAGACAATGGTCTGTGGGATCCCAAAATGTACCCATACTCGTTCAAAGAAGAGCTTAGTAGTGGCTTCTGTTGTGATGTTCTTCTTGCAGGCGTCTAGAATCGCCATCTTGGAAAAGCAATCAACAACCACAAAAATACAGTCATTTCCACTCTTGGTGGACAGGAGGCTCGACATGTAGTCCATTGAGATGGATTCCCATGGCCTGTCAGGAGTAGGAAGAGGGGTGTATAGGCCATGTTTCTTAGTGGTCGATTTGGAAATAGCGCAAGCAGTGCGAGACCTGATATACTTGTCGAAATTCTGTCGAAGTTTCGGCTAGTAGAAATGTTTCTGCAGCATTGCCACTATCTTTTCGATGCCAAAGTGTCCTGCCACCCGACTGTAGTGAGCTTCACAAATTAAATTCGCATGCTTGCTTGATGGAATGCAAAGATGGCCCAGACGACACAACAACCCATCCTGAAGATGGAAATTAGCAACCACTGAGTTGGTGCCCAACATTTGATAGGTGGTGGAGAAGTCAGGGTATGTCTCATAGAGGTGGGGCCATCCGGAGGTCTTATGGCCGCAAGAGTCTAGCACCGTGGTGAGTGTCGCCACTGGAGGTCGACTAAGGCAGTCAGCAACTTAGTTGGTACTCCCTGTTTTATATTTGATGTTCAGGTGGAACTGCTGTAAATATGTTGACCACTTCTGATGGCTGTCATTCTGCAACTTTCCTTGGTTCTGCATGAACTGTAGTGGCTTGTGATCAGTGTGGATGACTATCTCCTTCCCAAGAATGTAATGTCTCCACTGGAGGTAGGCTTGTATAATGGAGCACATTTCTTTGTCGTGGTTAGGGTACTTACAGACAGTATTTGATAGTGTCTCACTATGATATGCCACGGGGTGGCCGTGTTGAGTGAGAATGGTGCCCACAGCATAATCTGAAGCATCCGTCTCGATCTCAAAGGGATGTTGTAGGTCCGATAATGAGAGTACTGGCGATGAGAACAAATGCTTCTTCAATTCATCGAAGGCTTGTTGTTGGGACAGGCCCCACACAAATTTTTCCTTACCACCACCCCTGGTCACTTAGATGAGGGCCCATGCGATATGAGAGAATCCCAGCACGAACCGGTGATAGAAATTGGTGAGGCCCAAGAAGCTCCAAAGTTCAGTGAGTGTGGTTGGGGCTAGCCAGTCATGGATAACTTGGATCTTGGTTGGATCCACATGCAAACCATGTTGATCAATGATGTAGCCTAGGTAATGGACCCTGTCCATGCCGAAGGAGCATTTTTCCCAGTTTGCATATAGTTTGTGCTGCCGTAGGGTGTGCAAAACCTACTAAATATGCTGCAAGTGTTCCTCCTAAGTCTTGTTGTAGATGAGGATGTCATCCAGATACACCACTACAAAAGTATTGGTGAAAGGTCATAGGATATTTTCCATCATACTCATAAAAGTTGTTGGAACATTTGTCAAACCAAAAGGCATGACCATCCATTCAAAAAGACCTTCTTTTGACTTGAAGGAAATCTTCCATACATCTGTCTGTTCTATTGGGACCTAGTGGTAGCCAAACTTCAGATCAATCTTACTGAAGTATTTGGCCCCCGTGAGCTGATCAAGTAGGTCATCGATTCAGGGAATCAGGTACCGGTTGTGGACTGTGATTTTATTCAAGGCCCGATAATAAATGCAGAGTCTCCAGGTCCCATCTTTCTTCTGCACTAGTACGATTGGGATCCCACAAGGTGATGAGCTAGGACGAATGTGCCCCTTGTGGAGCAATTCTTGGATTTTCCTCTTGATCTCCTCATTTTCCAACAAAGAGCGGCGATAGACTAGCCCATTGGGTAGTGGTGCGCCTGGGGTCAGATCAATGGGATGCTTGACCTGGAAATGCAGAGGTACCCCGATAGGAGAGGAGAAGATATCTGAGTATCCTTCCACCACCTTATCCACTTGCTTCTATTGTGTGGAGAGATCGGTCGCAGAGGCCCTGGATGTGGCTGCGATCTTTCTCTCACTCTGAGAGCGAATCACGAAAAAGACAAATTTCTCGGTCTGAGAGATGACCTTCCTGCATTTATTGGAAAATATCAAGGAAATAGCACTTGGAGGGACTGCCTCAGGTATTCTGTACAATTTCCTAATCAAAGAAATAATAACACTACGAGGCCTAGACTCATATACAACATGACGTTTCCATAAATAAGGTTGGCCCAAAAGAACATCTGAAACTTCGAGAGGAGCAACATCACACAATACCTCATCCTTGAAGGGCTTGATGCCATATGACAGTCGACACTATTGGTTGACATGGAGATTGCTTCCTTTGCGGAGCCATCCAATGGTGTAGGGTTGTGGGTGCGGTGTTGTCGGTAGGGCCAGGCGCTTGACGACCTCAGCTGAGATGAGGTTCTTCTGGCTACCGTTATCAACAATGAAGTTCAACGGGGTTCCTTTTACCCACATCTATGAATGGAAGAGGCGTTATCCTTCTTCTGGCTCATCTGGTTCATCAAGCTAGAGCTTGGTGGTAGTAATGGTGGCACTAGGTTCCGCGTCAATGATCCGTCTTCCCCTTTCTGGTTTGGACTTAGAGTCAGAACCCGCATCTGATTCAGATGCTTTCACTTTGGCCACCAGCGACTGCTTTGAGCAACAGTCAGCAGTGTTATGCCAAAGGCTCTTATGGAAGTCGCACCACTTCCCGGTATCTTTCTTTGTCTTTTTGGTGTCCTTCTTTGCTTGTGGCTTGGACTAGTTGTCCTGATACTGTCCATCTTTTCTCTGTCCTTTATTCTGTGGGTTGGGGCCACCCTTTCCTGTCTTTTATTGTAAGGGGTTCCCAGGCCCAAATTGCTGCGTCTTTTGTTTGATATTCTGCTCGATTTTGATGGCATATCGGTAGGCCGCACCCAAGGAATAGATGTACAGAAATTCCATTTCGGTCTAGATGTATCTATGCAGACCACTGCAATACTTGAGCACCAGATGTTGCTCTGAATCTTTGATATCCAACTTGGTGTGCAAGGTATGGAAGATATTTGTGAACTCTGGCACTGCTTGGTCTCTTTCTTATCGCAGTGTGGTCCATTTGGTATACAAGTCGTCATAACTTCCAACAGGGTAGTATTGCTTCTTAATAGCATCCCTGAAGGATTCCCAGGTGGCTGTGACAGAAAATAATGAGGCTTCTTCTGTGTCCTTTTGTTCGCAAAAATTTTTCCACCAATCTTTGACATGGAGAACAGCTTTGAGGAGCGCAAAAGTAATCTTTTCTCTATTCGAAAAGTTATGGACAAAAAAATACCCTTCTAGTAGATTCAACCACTTATATACAGCATCTGCGTCTATCTATCCTTCAAATATAGGAATATCGAAGTTGATTTGTACCTTGAAGGGGGCGGTGCCTTCGCTCGAGGAAGATGTATCGCTTGTTGGTAGTCGCTGAAGGATTTGCGCGAAACTATCCATCATCTCGTTCCTCTATTGCGTGACGTCTTCCTCAAGCAACATTTTGATAGGATCTCATGTCCCATCATCTTTCTTTTCTCCTGCCATGAAAGGTCGCTTGGGCTGCGAGATATTTTTTCCTCAAGAGAAACAAGCTCGAGACCCAATTCTTTGTACCCTGACCTCATTAAGGACTTGCATTAAGACAACAAGGAGCAGACCGCTTTGATACCACTGATCCGAATTTTATGAGCAGAATGAAATGAATATAGATTATTATCAGATGCTTAACACAAAATAACAGGGATACAGTAAAACTGGTTTTCTATTCAATAAGGGAATAAGCTAAAACTGTAAAATACAGCAGAAAACAACCTTGCTGGAATGGTGGCGGCTTATCTCTAAGAAGAGATGTGACAGCTGCACTCATTTCGCAAGAAGATGGTTACAATGAGGCTCTCAAGGCCTTTTACAATAAACAGGAATGTCAAAAACCCTAGACATACAAAAACCTAACCCTAGGAGATGAAGCGCCAAAAGTCATGTGGGCCCCGTTTGGGTAAGTTAGTACATCAACTTCCCGGGGTCATAACTTTTGCATACGATCTCCGTTTGGGGCACTCGGTAGCCCGTTGGAAAGGTCTATCCGAGATTCACAACTTTTAGTTGGGGCCAAATGCATGCCATTAGCAACCATTTGGCCTCTCAAATTGCCAAAAAAAGTCATTTAGGGCCTCAAAATGGCCCCGGAAGTTCAGGACCCAAAAAACTGGTGAAAATAGTACATTACCAAAATTGCCAGAAAACTGTTTTGAGCTAGTTGGAAAGGTGGGTGGCCACCGATATCTACCTGGATCAATAAAGAAGTTTTAATTTTTTCAATTGTTATAATGATCCATTGCATTATGCATTTCAAGTATATATATGCATGCTAGTTCAAATGAACGTTGAATGGAGAGGGAGTTTTGTGCACTTGTTAATCACATATGCCAACCCATAATACCTTACAAGTCTAGATTCAATGTAAGTTAGTATTCTAGATGAAAATGGTTGGATCTTTCATTTGCAATATTATTAAAACCATATACATGCAAACGATATTTATTCAAGCATGAATTTAAAATCCAAATGAAGTCAACAGAAAAGAACTTTGTTGTCATAGTTCTCCTATCAGAATAATAAACCATTTTCATAAGTTAACCCAAGAATGAATCTATATATGGATTCTTTGTGGTAAGAGTCTCACCATCATAACTAGCTCATAAGTTTATTGTTTCTTTTTGAAGCTTTACAAATGGAATTAAAATAATTCCCCCCCCCATTAAGGTTTTTTTATTTCATTGTGCAAGACAAGTGAAATTTATTTATTTATTTTTGTTTACGCAATGTTTATTTAGCATATAATGTCAATGAAATCTTATTTTGTGTAGATAATGGTCAAAGGAGATGATGCTTTGCCTCAAACCTGCAAAATATTTATTAGAAGATTATGTAAGTCAATTATAAGTATCAAACCTTCACCAAAGAGTTAAATGGAGGAAGAGGTTTCCCAAAGGGAAATGGAAAGAACATCACCAAAATAGGCTCTTGCCAAACAATATGCAACAAAGAACAAAGAACACTTCTTGAACTAAGTAACAAGTGTGAATATGGTGCAACATCCATCTAGGTGCATATGTATGACATTAGAACCAAAGGGTTAAAATATGCAAGCATAAAGAAAATACAGCCACCCAATGAGGGGAACACATGACATGATGTTGGATTATCTAACAAAGATTCTCATATGTAGAAATGTTATAATTTGTTTATTTCATAAATTATTTAGGCTTGTCTTCACATTGACCAAATTGATATTAAGAAAAAATGTAAAGAATATAAAATTTCATCAATAATCTCAAAGGTTACTTAGGGTAGATTAAAATTCTTAGAAGGCCAGCAATCGTGGACAAAGTAATAAATAAAACCATGCATTCAATCATACGGTTCTCTTCTTGGGATTGTGAGTTATATATGTATGTTAATAATGTTAATTTTTTATCTTTAATTTGTAAACACGATAGTACTTGAAATCAAATAATAATCATGAACATAATAAATCACATTCGACACATGAATTTACCCCGGGGAAACCATATTTGACTTGAGGGATAAAACCCCAGCAAAACTTAGTATATTGATAGATAACAGAGAATGTACTTTACATCAAGCACCCTTGGTGCAATTATAGAGCAAGAGAAAGATAAAAAAGGGAGACTCAAAATAATATCCTACACAAAGAGAAGTGCATTGCCTTAAAGGGAGAAGAGAATTCACTTCACATTGAATTCATCAATCCTGTATAACATATTTATATATTCTTTACATGCATTTGATTCTATATTTATCTTCTGACTTCAGTATGAACTCGCCTTCCATCTTGATGCATTAGTCTTGCATGAAGAAGTGCACTCGACTTCTCATGCAGTGCATTAACTCATTGAACTGACTCTTAGGATGAACTCACCCCTTAACTAAAATATTTCCCACTTAGTTAGGTGGCTAACTTAAGTTTCATCATGCAAGTGTCGCAACTCAAGTGTATTTTTTAGTTCAACATAAATGTCGTCTTTTAGTTTAACATAAGTGTCATCATGCAATAACACTTAATTAACTAGATCGCAGCTTAATTATCATATCAAATATACTAAGGATATTTTCCTAATGATATGATCATATTGTACTACTATTGTTCCAAGTGGTTATATGCTAAAGTAATTCACTCTAGGGGTGGTCATTCCCTAGGCGAGACTTAATAAATAAACCATGGTTAGTAGTACATCACACACCATTCATGCTTTGACATGCAAAGCATCACCTCAACACATGAGGATCTGTCTTGACACACAAGACATTAGCCTTGACTGGAAAGAATGTACAACATCATCAATTTGACATACAAATCATTTGCCTCAACACATGAAGCTTAATGATTCTTGAGTCCAACTCAAGATTCTTCTCCAAGTTTACTGAGTCCAAATCAGGCTCCTATAAGGCACTACCTTGACACACAAGGATCTCAATATTGACACACAATATTGACCTAAAGAATGACTCATGATGTTGTAACTTTAACACTCCCTCTCAGCGAGGAAGTCTTTCTCTACCATGCCAATTTTGTCTCGGAAGTACCTATTCTTCGTCGTAGACAAAGTCTTAGTCAACATATCTACAATTTACTCACTAGTACCAATGTATTGAAGTCTTATGGCACCTCTCTAGACTATGTCTCTAATGTAGTGATACTTCATCTCAATGTGTTTTGATTTGTCATGATACATAGGGCTTTATGAGATCTTAATGTAGCTCTGATTTTCAAAGTGAATGAATGTAGTATCACGCTTCTCACTGAACAACCCATCAAGTATCTTCCTAAGCCACACAACTTCTCGGCAGGTGGTACTAACTGAAACATACTCTACTTCTGTAGTACTCTAGTATATGGAGCCCTGCTTCCTACTGGACCAAGAGATCATAGTTGATCCCAAGTTAAAATAAAATTTGGATGTACTCTTTCGGTCCACACTACTACCACCCCAGTCGGAGTTGGCATATCCAAGTAACATCACTCCACCACTGGAAGCATATTTGATTCCATAAGCAATAGTACCTTGAAGGTAACTAAGCACATGATTGAAAGCAACCCAATGTCTATGTCTTGTCTCAGAAATGAACTGACTCAAGATACTCACTACATAACATATGTCTAGTATACTATGTATCAAATACATCAAGGAACCAATGAGTTGTCTATACATGGTAGGATCCACTAGATCAGATTTGGAATCTGACTCATGTAGCTTCTTTATATTAGACATGGACTTATAGTCCATCATACCAAATCTCTGCAATACATCAACAGTGTACTTTCCTTGAGAAAGAAAGATCTCATCTTTTGTTTTCCAAAGTTATGGACCAAGAAAATAGTTTATAAGACCTAAGTCTCTCATTTCAAACTTAGAAGTGAGCTCCCTCTTGCACCGAGATATCTATTGCTCCTCTCCAATAAGGAACAAGTCATCAACATAGAGAACTAACATCAATGGTTGGTTATTCACAACCTTTAAGTATAGGTTGGGGTTAGCTTCGCTTTTGGAGAATCCCAGTCTCAAAAGATAGCTATAATTCCTTGAATACCAAGCCCTCAATGCCTGTTTAATCCTATACAAGGATTTCTTAAGTTTGCATACATGGGACTCCTTCCCATGAATTACAAACCCGTCAGGTTGATATATGTAAACCTCTTCATCAACCTCACCATTGAGGAAGGAAGTCTTCACATCCATCTGATGAAGTTTTCAACCTAAAACTTGTTAATATTTGGTTGACCTTTGATCTTCACTTCTTTTAGATGCAGAAACTTGAAACAATGAGACAATTCAATTGCATGAAATTCATACAACCATAACACAAGATATACCCTAGGGAAAATCCTCAAAACAGTGAGAACAAAAACCCCAGTGATTCTTCTCAGTATAATATAATGGATAGTAGAGAATTCCTTTATTTTACAACATAGAATATTGATTTTGGAAGATAAGAGATAACCAAAACACTCTTGGTGAAGATACAAAAGAAATAGAGAAGAGAGATCAATCAAATGTGTTTTTCTAATGTGCCCATCACAACAATAACAAGAAAGAACAATAACCTGCATAAAGAGAAGCACCTTTCCTTCAATGGAGAAGAGAATTCACTTCGCATTGAATTCATCAATCCCGTATAACATATTTACACATTCTAATCATGCATCAGCTTCTTCTAACTTCAGGATGAACTCACCCTCAGACTAGATGTATCAATCTTGCATGAAGAAGTGCGCCACACTTCTCAGGCAGTGCTTTATTTCACTTAACTGTCTCTTAGGATGAACTCGCCTCTTAACTGAAAGCTTGCTCACTTAGTTACGTGGCTAACTTAACTGTCGTCATGCAAGTGTTGCAACTTAAGTGTCGTCTTTTAGTTTAACATAAGTGTCATCATGTAATAACACTTAGTTAACTAGATCTTCTTTGTTGTCACTTATTTAACTCTCTTTAATTGATTCTTTCTTGATAGCATCATTGTAGTGATCAATTCAAGTTCTCCTTGATTTGATGAAGTGTCGTCTTTTACTTTAACTAAAGTGAAAACACTTTAGTTAACTAGTCCTTCTCATTTAACACTTAGTTAAATATTATTAACTAAAATCATGCTAATTGATTTACTTGTAGTGAACACTATGAGTTCTTTAGTTAACTAAGGCATACATTGTGGCTTTAACTGAAGCTTGACAATTGGAGTTCACTTAGTCATCTCCTGATCAATTTGAGTTCTCTTTTTCTCTATGCATTTATCTGTATCTTTTTATCTTTTACTGCATGGTCAATATGTGCTAACTTTAATTATCCCTCACATTACATTATACTAAGAAGAATTATCATATGCTATGATCATAGTATATTATTTCAGCCCAAATGTAGATGTTGAAGTAATTCACTTTATAGGTGATCAATCTCTAAAGGACACTTAATAGCAATCTGGTGATCATGGTTAATAATACATCACACAACATTAAATGCTTTTAACAGGTAAATCATGACATTTATACAGAAGGTCCACCTCAATATGGGAGGTCCATCCCATGGATACCTTTATAAGGAAGGTTCACATGAAAATCGTGACTTGAAACACAAGTCCAGAGCCTTGTACAACAAGATTTACAACATCATTAGTTTGATCAATTACCTATATACGGGAGGAATAAAATTTACACGAAAGGAAATCAAAGTGCTCACCTCTATATGAGAGGATCAATATTGGCTGCACAAGATTGGTTTGGATAATTTCTCCTAATGTTGTATATTTAACAAAACTGAAGCAAGGGAAATTATAGTTTGGATATTAGTGTACCTAGCCATAGGATCAAATATCTCATCATAGTTTATCCCTTCTTTTTGTGAGAAACCATGTGCCACAAATCCTGCTTTATACTTTTCAATACTTCCATCAGCTGCATGCTTTATTTTATAAATCCACTTGGAAGTTACTATTGACTTCCCACCAGGTTTAGGAACCACTTCCCACACATCATTCTTCATGATAGATTTGTATTCTTCTACCATGGCATCTTTCCATGCTTGCTTCTTTGAGGCTTCCTCATAGGTAGAGGGTTTTGAATCACTGATGTGACTCATCTGTGCTACATATCATTGCTGTTAGGAACCCGTTTCAACCCTTCTCTTTACTATGTTAGTATATTGTTGTTGGACGCATATGCTTTGTAAGTCGTCCCGTAGTATTTGTTGACCCATAGTTTATATTAGCCCATAGTATTGGATGCATATGCTTTGTAAGTCATCCCGTAGTATTATATGTCCCATGGTTTTGACTCATAGTATTGGGCATAGACTTAGTATATAAGTGTGTGTTGAGGTCATTAAAGGACCGTGAAGTTAATTGTATTGAGTTTGCTCAAAGGAGGTTGCCCCCTCGAAGTGGCCTGTGATCAATATAAAAGTGATTCTGAGTTCTGTCATTTCTACTATTTTGCATATTCTTATTAATCAATTGTTGCAGGTGCTTCACAATCGCTCTTCAGGATCAAGCGGATATACAGACTCATATGGATTCTCCCTCTCACCATTTTAAAGGGGAGAATTAGAAACTATATCCTCCATCATAGGAGTATCATGTTCCACCATATCTGAATCACACTGAAGTTATTTGGAGCGATTGAAGGCATCCTCTTCATGAAATGTTACATCTCTTCTAACTTCGATGTTTCTTTGTCCTCGAACATAGATTCTGTAGGATTTGAAGGATTCACTATATCCAACAAATGTTCATTTATTTATAGATGGATCTGTCTTTGTCCTCTTATCTTTTGGTATGTGAATGTAAATAGGACAACCGAAAATATTAAAGTGTCCAATATCTGGTTTTTCACTAGTAAAAACCTCTTCAGGATTCTTTTCTCCCAAAATAGCACGAGGCTTCTATTCTGAATATAAACAGTAGTGTTGGAGGATTCTCTCCATAAGTATGTGGGAAAATCATGATCACACATCATGGCTTTTTCAACCTCACATATTGTTATATTCTTTCTTTCAACAACCCCATTTTGTTGGGTGTTGTAGGGTACAATCAACTATGTTTTATTCATGCATCTCAACAAAAGTCATTGAAGTCAAGGGACTCAAAATATCCTCCATTATCAAATCTCAAAGAACGGATGTGATTCCCAGTATGATTCTCAACCAATGCTTTAAACTCTTGAAATTTTTTGAAAGTTTCACTCTTTGCTTTCAGAAAATAAACCCATGACTTGCGAGAGAATTCATCTATGAAAAGCACATAATAAAAATAACCACTCAAGGAGGATGTAAACATAGGACCACATAGATTGGAATGAATCAAGTCAAGGATCCCCTTGGATATTTTAGTACTAATTGGAAAAATATTCTTAATGTCCTTGCCAAGAGTGCAACCTCCACAAACACTATCAAAATCATATTTAAACATGGGCATACCTTTCACCATCTTTTGCAATCCTAGTAGCACTTTGAAATGGAGATGAACAATCCTTCTATGCTACAACTCACAAGGAATGGCTGTGTCATGGATCGTGGCTTGAATGATTTTTCTAGAAACTTTGTAGAGACTTTCCTCTATAACTCCAATCACTGATGCAGAGTTCAAGTCTTCATGCTTAGGCCACAAGAGCGCTTTGTTGTCAATAAATATAACTATGAATACTTTATCTTCTAGAAATGAAACATACATGAGGTTCTTCTTCAATCGGGGACAAAAACAAATTCATCCACATGTAGTACATCTCCTGAATCCAACAAAAATAAGTGGATCCAATGCCTTGGATCGAATAGGTGGTATTATATCCAAGATCCACCTTACATGAAAAATATTTTCCTTCAGATCTGTGATAGTGCTCCTATATCTAGTCATGTGCTTGAATACACCACTGTCTACCAGCCATGTCTTAGTACTAGGGGTAATGGATCCAGAAAGGTCTGAGACAAGACAGTACTCCTTCTTTGTCTCTTGATCATCAGATGGATTCTTTCTCGTAGGTTCATCTTCTACATCAATAGAAGCATGAAAACTACCCTTGAACTTTCCTCTTTTCTTTGCACAACATTCTCTTTCATAATGGCCCTTCTTATTGCAATCGAAACATTTAAATTTAGACTTATAAAAGTTCTTGAAATCATTCTCCTTTTGATGAGATAATTTCTTGTGATATTTCTTTCCTCTTTTTGTCTGTGCCGCAAGAGCAAGGTTCTCTTCTTTGGAGGAAGTATACTTCCTCTGTATTCTCCCTTCTTCTTGTAGGAAATCATGACATAGTCTCTCAAAGTTAGGTTGAACTTCTCAACCATTTACTGCAGCCAAGAATGTCTCCCATGAAGATGGAATACCATTAACAATGGTTTGAATGAGATCATCATCATCAACTGTCACACCAATGCTCATGACTTGATCTATTACTTGAGATATCTTTGTGAAGAAGGAAGCCACAGCTTCATCCTTTTCCATCTTCAAATTTCGAATCTTGTTCTTCAATGCCCTCTTTTGACTGGGTTCCTTCTTCTCATAAATATTTGTCAAAGTGTAGGATCATTCATTTGAGGTATTCAATGGAGTAATCATGGGCATCAAGTTGTCTTTCACAGAATCATAAATAATACTCTTTTCCTTGGCTTGATTCTTCTTGAAGTTGATGCACCCTGCATTAGTGTTAAGTTTATACTAATTTGACTAGCAATATCACTGAAAGAAACACAATCACAAGATAGACAAAGATTTACCCTGGGAAACCCTCATGGGGTAGAAAACCCAGCAAATCTTTCCTCAATATAGATGATCAACCAATACAAGATGTAGAAACCAAACAAGAGCTCCTCCTCCTCTTCCTATGCAGACCTCTCTCTCACTTGTGCGCTACTTTCCGAGTGATGAATGAATGAGATAAGTGAGGAACATCCTCCTCTACTTATACTTGTTTCCCGACTGAATTTTTACCCTATGGGGCCGACCTCTCCTAAGAGAGTCTAATAACCCCTAATAAATTAACTCAGGGCCGACCCCCACATGGGAGATCTAATAACCCTAGTTACCACAATCCATCGGAGGAATAAACATCTTCGGATATACAATAGGGTCACCTTGGAGGAAGGGAACATCTCCAAAATAATAAAGTACAAATATAATATTCTTAGAAGTTACAATATCTCAACACTCCCCCTTAACGAGAAGGATATTATAACAACATCTACAGGAGCAAGGAGTCATCAACTACATAGTACATGATACATCTATAAATCATTGGAAGCTTTCTTTATACATCATCATCAGTAACTCAGACAGTCACTGGAACATAATCAATACTGAAACATCAGCATCATCAGTATTGAGTCTTCATCTTTTGCAGCATCCAAACAGCTACAGCATCATCATCATATGATCATCAGTACGATCATCAACATCATCATCGGCATCGTTATCACACGATCATCAGCATCATCATCACATGATCACCAGCATCATCATCACACGATCACCAGCATCGTCATCACATGATCATCGGCATCGTCATCGGCATCGTCATCACACGATCACTGGCATCGTCATCATACGATCATCAACATCGTCATCACATGATCCAATTACAAGATGATCAATCCTGCTCACTTTAGGACATAATTCCAAGGATGATGCAATCCTATCACGTACATTTTGAACCAAATGTCCAGGGACGATGTAGTTGTTAAGTTTAAACCAAATAGCCAAGCAAGATCACTGAAAGAAGCATAATCACAAGATAGACACACAATATATCCTGGGAAACCCTCATGGGGTAGAAAACCCAGTAAAGCTTTCCTCAATAAGATGATCAACCAAAATACAAGATGTGCTCCTCCTTCCTTTGACTCCTTAGCTGATCTCCCAGACAAGTGCGCACTCTTCCACAAGTGAGTGAATGATCTAATGAGGAGTTCACCTCCTCTATTTATACTTGACTCTCAACTGACTAAAAGACTGTTGGGGCCGACTTCACCTGGAGAAGTCTAATAACCCCTAAAATATAACTACAGGGCCGACCCACACATGGTGGGTCTAATAACCCTAGTTAATACCAACCCCTGGAGGAATAAACATCTCCAGATACATAGTAGGGTTACCTCGGAGGAATGAAACATCTCCGAAATAAATAATGTACAAATATAATATTCTTAGAAGTTACAATATTCAACACTCCCCCTTAACGAGAAGGATATTATAACAACATCTGTAGGAGCAAGGAGTCATTTACTACATCATCTATATATCATCGAAAGCTTTCTTCAATTCATCATCATCAGTAACTTGACTAGTTACTGGAACATCAACATCGTCATCAGCATCGTCATACGATCATCAGTATCGTCATCACACGATCATCATCATCATCGTCACACGATCATCAACATCGTCATCACACGATCATCAGCATCGTCATCACACGATCATCAGCATCGTCATCATACGATCATCAGCATCGTCATCACACGATCATCAGCATCGTCATCACACGATCAGCAGCATCGTCATCACACGATCAGCAGCATCGTCATCACACGATCAGCAGCATCGTCATCATACGATCAGCAGCATCGTCATCACACGATCAGCAGCATCGTCATCACACGATCAGCAGCATCGTCATCACACGATCAGCAGCATCATCATCACACGATCAGCAGCATCGTCATCACACGATCAGCAGCATCGTCATCACACGATCATATTTACAGGATGATCAATCCTGCTCTCTTTAGGACATGAGTCCATGGATGATGCAATCCAGATCAAGTTCCAGGATGATCAATCCTTATCACAACTACAGAGCCAGCCCTGTCTCATGCTGGATGTATCACAACTACAGAGCCAGCCCTGTCTCATGCTGGATGTATCACAACTACAGAGCCAGCCCTGTTTCATGCTGGATGTATCACAACTACAGAGCCAGCCCTGTTTCATGCTGGATGTACAGAGCCAGCCCTGTTTCATGCTGGATGTATCACAACTACAGAGCCAGCCCTGTTTCATGCTGGATGTATCACAACTACAGAGCCAGCCCTGTTTCATGCTGGATGTATCACAACTACAGAGCCAGCCCTGTTTCATGCTGGATGTATCACAACTACAGAGCCAGCCCTGTTTCATGCTGGATGTATCACAACTACAGAGCCAGCCCTGTTTCATGCTGGATGTAACCTAGAGTAATTCTAGGATTTGTCACGTACATTTTGAACCGAGGTCCAGGGACGATTCAGTCCTGTCGTTCAGTTATCGGAGACCTCATGTCTACGGCTCTTCTTTAGGACTGAAGTCCGGGAATGATCCAATCCCCTCACATGTTCATCAAGAACTTCATTATCGAAGACATACGTCTACGGCTCTTCTTTCGGACTGAAGTCCGGGAATGATCCAATCCCCTCACATGTTCATCAAGAACTTCATTATCGAAGACATACGTCTACGGCTCTTCTTTCGGACTGAAGTCCAGGAATGATCCAATCCCTTCACATGTTTATCAAGAACTTCATTATCGAAGACATACGTCTACGGCTCTTCTTTCGGACTGAAGTCCAGGAATGATCCAATCCCTTCACATGTTCACCAAGAACTTCATTATCGAAGACATACGTCTACGGCTCTTCTTTCGGACTGAAGTCTAGGAATGATCCAATCCCTTCACATGTTTATCAAGAACTTCATTATCGAAGACATGTATAACCACAACATGTATCATCATCATCACAACATGTATAACCACAACATGTATCATCATCATCACAACATGTATAACCACAACATGTATCATCATCATCAAAACATGTATAACCACAACATGTATCATCATCATCAAAACATGTATAACCACAACATGTATCATCATCATCAAAACATGTATACATCTATCATCAAAAGCATGTATACATCTATCATCAAAACCATGTATACATCTATCATCAAAAGCATGTATACATCTATCATCAAAACCATGTATACATCTATCATCAAAAGTATGTATACATCTATCATCAAAACCATGTATACATCTATCATCAAAAGCATGTATACATCTAACATCAAAACCATGTATACATCTATCATCAAAAGTATGTATACATCTATCATCAAAAGTATCTAGCATGTATACATCTATCATCAAAAGCATGTATACATCTATCATCAAAACCATGTATACATCTATCATCAAAAGCATGTATACATCTAACATCAAAATATAAGAGTCCTAAATCTAAATAATTCTAGGTGAATAAGAGCAGAAAAATAGGTAACCTCATCATTGATGAGATAGGCTTGTTTGTCAGATACTGAGCTACTCCCCCTTTCGAGGAGGGTTCTTCTGAACTACACCAAGCTTGTCTCGGAAGTGTTCAAACTTTACTCGAGACAGAGGCTTAGTCAGGATATCAGCAATTTGATCCTCAGTGCTTATGTACTCCAGCTTGATAGCTCCTTTCTGCACCATATCTCGTATATAAAAGTATCGGATCTCTATGTGTTTTGACTTATCATGAAATACAGGATTTTCGGTCATCTTGATGCAGCTTTGATTATCACACATAATCACAGTGGGGTCCATTTCTAAGTCAAACACTCCAGATAAAAGTTTCCGAAGCCATACTGCTTCATAGCTAGCAGAGCAGGCAGCTATATATTCTGCTTCAGCAGTACTGAGAGCCACACTGGATTGTTTCTTACTGAACCAGGAAATCATGGCAGATCCAAGACCATAACATCCACCAGAGGTACTTTTTCTGTCTGAGACACTTCCTGCCCAATCAGAATCTGAGTAACCATGTAATCTGAGTTCATGATTTCCAACATAAAATAGGCCAAAATCTAATGTACCTTTTAGGTACCTCATTACATGCTTTGCAGCTATTAAGTGAACCTTTCTAGGTTCTACTAGATACTGACTTAGGGTATTTACAGCAAAGCATATATCAGGCCTAGTATTAGTTAAGTACATCAATGATCCAATGATTTGTCTATATAAAGTTATGTCCACTAGTTCTGATGAATCATTAACTAACAACTTTAAGTTGGAGTCCATGGGAGTGGCCATGGCTTTACACTCCAACATATCAAATCTTTTGAGAATCTCCACAGTGTACTTACCTTGATTTAGAAAGATTCCTTTTGGTTCTTGCCATACTTCTAAGCCTAAGAAGTAGTGCATTAGTCCGAGATCTTTCATCTCGAATTCTGAAGAAAGCTTCTTCTTGCTTTCAATAATCTGTTTCTCATCTCCAGTTAGAAAAATATCATCTACATATAACAGCAATATAACTGGTTCATCATCCATCACCTTGAGATAAAGATTTGGGTCAGCTTTACTTTTGGTAAAGCCCATGCTAGTTAAGAAATTGTCAATCCTTCCGTACCAAGCCCTTGGAGCTTGTTTCAACCCATATAATGCCTTCTTCAATTTGCATACATGAGTTCTTCCATCATTAACCTCAAACCCTTGAGGTTGCTCTATGTATACTTCTTCTTCAATTACACCATTCAGAAAAGCTGTCTTAACATCTATTTGGTGTAATTTCCACTTCATCATGGATGCAAGTGCCATGATAGTTCTAATTGAAGTATACCTGGCAACAGGTGCAAATGTTTCTTCATAGTCAATTCCCTCCTTCTGAGAGAATCCTCTGGCTACAAATCTTGCTTTGTATTTTTCAATGCTTCCATCTGCGGCATGTTTTATTTTGAAAATCCATTTGGAAGAAACCACACTTTTATCTTTCGGTTTGGGAACAATATCCCAAACATCATTCTTCATTATTGACTGGTATTCTTCAGTCATTGCTTCTACCCATTCTTTCTTTTGAGCTGCTTCTTCATAGCTAGTAGGTAGTTGATCCACAAGATCACACATTAAGGCCATGTAGTTGGATACCAATTTTGGCTTCTTCCTTTCTCTAGTGGAGCCTTCAGGAGCACCATATCTTTCAGCTCCTTGAATAATATCTCTAGCCCATGCTGGTCTTCTTTTCCTGGATAATTCTGCAACAGGGGGTTCTTGTGGTTCCAGCATGTCATGATCCTCTGGTGTAACTTCTTCAGGGATGTGAACAGTCTCTGAGATCCTGGGTGATGAATCTTCTTCATAAACTTCTTCAAGTTGACACTTTCTGGATTTCTTGAGAGCTGCTTCCTCATCAAAGGTTACATCTCTACTTATTTCTATATGATGGAAACCTGGTATGTAGATTCTAAAGGCTTTGGAAGTTTCACAATAACCAACAAACATTCCCTTCTTACCTGAGGGATCCAACTTGGTTCTCTTTTCTTTTGGAATGTGGATGTACACAGGACACCCAAATATTTTAAGATGACTTACCTCAGGCTTCTTACCTGTAAACACTTCTTCTGGAGTTTTGAATTCAAGAGCACTGTGAGATAATCTATTTTGCACATAAACTGCTGTTTTGGCTGCTTCAGCCCATAAGTACATGGGAAGATCTTGGTCATGTATCATGGTCTTCACAGCTTCCATGATTGTTCTATTTTTCCTTTCAGCCACCCCATTTTGTTGGGGATTGTAAGGAGTAGTTAGTTCCCTTCTAATTCCAGCTTCTTTGCAAAAGTCCTCAAAATCCTTTGAGGTGAATTCTCCGCCATTATCTGTTCTGAGAGTTTTGATTTTCTTGTCTGATAGATTTTCTATTAGAGCCTTGAACTCTTTGAATTTTCCAAAGACTTCATTCTTACCTTTCAGGAAGTATATCCAAGTTTTCCTTGAATAGTCATCAATGAATGAAAGATAGTATTCAAACCCACTTAAGGAAGTGGTGGGCATAGGTCCACATACATCTGAGTGTATAAGCTCTAAAATGTTCTTAGTCTTTGTTTCACTCTTTGGAAAGGGGTTCTTGATATTTTTCCCTTTCTTACATCCTTTACATGAGCCATCATGATCAGCTTTCAATTCTGGTAATCATATGACTACCTTGCTTACATAGGGTAAGGCTTTATAATTGATGTGAGCTAATCTTCTATGCCATAGCTCACTGGGGCTAGAGATCTCATGTGCAAGGGCAGCTTCTGGATGGCCCTTGAGTTTATAGAGACCTCCTTCTTCTTCACCAATGACAACTGCATCTTTAATTGTCTTTCCTTTGGACCACATGAGTACTTGTCCATCTATGAAGGCTACTCTAAAACCTTTCTTATCTAGTGCTGAAATAGAGAGAAGGTTCTTCTTTAAACCTGGTACATATAAGATGTCTTTCATCTTCAAGGGTGTTCCAGAATCTAGCTTGTAGCTAGCTTCACCAATTCCTTTGATGGGATATTGGTAGTCATCTCCTAGAGATACCTTTTGTGAGGAAGACTTTTCTTCAAGAATTGAGAAGGTCTTCCTTTGACCTGTCATGTGCTTGGAGGCACCACTGTCAATGAGCCATGTATCTTCTCCAGGAGATACAGATCCAGAGAGTGCAGAGAATAGAACATATTCTTCTGGATATTCTTTCTTCACCTTGTTTCTTTTCCTTTTAGGTTTTACCTCTACCTCTTCTTCTTCTTCATCTTCTTCCCCTTCTTCTTCTTCACTATCATTTTCTGCCATATGTGCATGGTGTCTTTTGTGGACAAACTTCTTCTTTTGTGAGGGACAAAATCTGGAGATGTGTCCTAGCTTGTCACAGTTGTAGCATTTGACTGTGGAAAAGTCTTTTACTGGAAATGGTCCTTTTCTCTTTCTAGAGAAGTGTTGAGATCCTTTGTGGTCAACCTTCTTGAGATGACCTGTTCTTCTTCTTCTAGTATGGGTGGCCAAAGCTTGGTCATCTTCTTTGAGAAGAGCTTCTCTGTTGGCAACCCTAGCTTCTTCTTGAACACAATACTCCCATACTACATCAAACTTCATGCTTTCTTTCCTAGCACACATGGTTTGTATGAAGGATTCCCAAGATCTAGTGAGGCCATTAAGAGCAATCATCACTAGTTCATCCTCATCAAGAGTATCACCAATTGCATCTAGTTGTTCCTTGATTTGTGAAACCCTTGAGAAGTAGTCTTGAATGGATTCTCCTTTGTGCATCTTGGTACTCTTCAATTGAGTCCTTAGATTCATCTTCCTATTGATGTTCTTTCCTTCATACATTCTTCCTAGGGCATCATACATTTCCTTGGGAGTCTTCTTGGAGGCCACTTGGGGAATCAAGTGGTCTTTAATGGAATCAGCTATGATTCTCTTTTCCCTAGTCAAATCCTTCCTATGCTTTTCTTTGGCTTCATCTCCTTCTGGTTCTGCAACTTCTTCCTTGATATACTGAGCAAGATCATTCTCCTCAAGAATGAGACCAATTCTGTATTTCCATGCCCGGAAATTTTCTATACCTTCTAGCTTGTCTTCAAGCTTAGTGTTTGGAGCCATCTTCTCTTGGGGGAGTCCAAGAGACAGAGCAGACTTACCTGAAAAATTGCTTTTCACTTTTCCGGAATCTGGAACAGAATTTTATCGCACTTTTGGTAGAATTAGGGTTTGACTTTCCCGGAGTTCTACTCAACCAAAAAGTTCGATCTATATCTCAAAAGAATGCTCTTGAGAAGGGCTACTCAGCCATGTAATCAGAATTCAAAAATTCCAACTTTTTTCTGAAACCAAAATCTGACGTATCGCACTTTTGGTAGAATTAGGGTTTGGAATTCCCGGAGTTCTACTCAACCAAAAAGTTTGATCTAGGGCTCAAAAGAAAGCTCTTGAGAAGGGCTATCCAGCCATGCAACCAAAAATCAATAATACCAACTTTGGGCTGAAACCCTAACTTTACCAAAGAGAGAGAAAGAGGTATTCTTACCTTGTGAAAGATGTCCTATTCAGTCTAGCTCTGATACCATGTTAAGTTTAAACCAAATAGCCAAGCAAGATCACTGAAAGAAGCATAATCACAAGATAGACACACAATATATCCTGGGAAACCCTCATGGGGTAGAAAACCCAGTAAAGCTTTCCTCAATAAGATGATCAACCAAAATACAAGATGTGCTCCTCCTTCCTTTGACTCCTTAGCTGATCTCCCAGACAAGTGCGCACTCTTCCACAAGTGAGTGAATGATCTAATGAGGAGTTCACCTCCTCTATTTATACTTGACTCTCAACTGACTAAAATACTGTTGGGGCCGACTTCACCTGGAGAAGTCTAATAACCCCTAAAATATAACTACAGGGCCGACCCACACATGGTGGGTCTAATAACCCTAGTTAATACCAACCCCTGGAGGAATAAACATCTCCAGATACATAGTAGGGTTACCTCGGAGGAATGAAACATCTCCGGAATAAATAATGTACAAATATAATATTCTTAGAAGTTACAATATTCAACAGTAGTCCTATCATCAATTTTCGGATACAAATGTCTATGGATCAATTCTGGGACCGAAGTCCGGGGAAGATACAATCCCCACTCGTCCACTAAGGACCCATTCTCAGAGACATCTATCTACGGATCAATTCTGGGACCGAATTCCAGGGAAGATACAATCCCCACTCGTCCGCTAAGGACCCATTCTCGGAGACATCTGTCTATGGATCAATTATGGGACCAAAGTCTGGGGAAGATACAATCCCCACTCATTCGCTAAGGACCCATTCTCGGAGACATCTGTCTACGGATCAATTCTGGGACTGAATTTCGGGGAAGATTCAATCCCCACCTATTCATTAAGGACTTCATTCTCGGAGACATCTGTCTACGAATCAATTCTAGGATCGAAGTCCGGGGAAGATACAATCCCCACCTGTCCACTAAGGACTTCATTCTCGGAGACATTTGTCTATGGATCAATTATAGGACTGAAGTCCGAGGAATATACAATCCCCACCTGTCCACTAAGGACTTCATTCTCGGAGACATCTATCTACAGATCAATTCTGGGACCGAAGTCTGGGGAAGATACAATCCCCACCTGTCCACTAAGGACAATACATCGACCTTACTATCGGCATCACAAATATAGGTATCCACATAATCGACCTCACTGTCGATGCAGGAAATCTCATCTTCAGTGACCACATCACTCCCCCTTTCGAGGAGGGTCCTTCTGAACTACACCAAGCTTGTCTCAGAAATATTCAAACTTTACTTGAGATAGAGGTTTGGTCAATATATCAGCAACTTGTTTGTCAGTCCTCACATACTCAAGATTGATAGCTCCTTTCTGCACCATATCCCGTATATAGAAATATCGGATCTCTATATGCTTTGACTTATCATGGAACACTGGATTCTCTGTTATCTTGATACAACTCTGGTTGTCACACGGGATCATAGTGGGTTCCATCTCTAAGTCAAATAGTCCTGATAACAGTTTTTGAAGCCATACTGCTTCACAACTAGCATAGCAAGCAGCTATATATTCCGCTTCAGCCGTACTGAGAGCCACACTAGACTGCTTCCTGCTAAACCACGAGATCATGGAAGATCCAAGACAATAACATCCACCTGATGTACTCTTCCTGTCTGAGACACTTCCTACCCAATCAGCATCTGATTAGCCATGCAATCTGAATTCATGATCTCCAATATAATATAAACCAAAATCTATCGTACCCTTTAGATACCTCATCACATGCTTTGCAGCTATTAAGTGAACTCTTCTAGGTTCCACTAGATACTGACTCAAGGTATTTACAGCAAAGCATATGTCTGGTCTAGTATTTTTCAAATACATCAATGACCCAATAATCTATCTATATAGAGTCACATCCACCAACTCTAATGAGTCATCAACTAATAACTTCAAGTTGGATTCCATGGGGGTGGCCATGGCTTTGCACTCCAACATATCGAATCTTTTTAAAATCCGCATAGCATAATTACCCTGATTTAGAAAGATTCATTTTGGGTCTTGCCATACTTCCAGACCTAAGAAGAAGTGCATCAATCTGATATCTTTCATCTCAAATTCTGAAGAGAGCTTCTTCTTGCACTCAATAATCTGTCTCTCATTTCCAGTCAGAAATAGATCATCTACATACATCAATAATATGACAGGGTCATCATCCATAACTTTAAGATAAAGATTAGGATCAGCTTTACTCTTGGTAAAGCCCATGCTTGTCAAGAAACTGTCAATTTTTCCATACCAAGCTCTGGGAGCTTGCTTCAATCCATACAGATCCTTTTTCAGTTTGCATGCATGTGTTCTTCCATCTTTAACGTCAAATCCTTGTGGTTTTTCTATGTACACTTCATCTTCAATCACACCATTTAGGAAGGATGTCTTAACATCCATCTAGTGTAATTTCCATTTCATCATAGATGCAAGTGCCATGATAACTCTAATGGAAGTGTACCTAGCAACTGGTGCAAATGTTTCTTCATAGTCAATTCCCTCTTTCTGAGAGAATCCTCTGGCTACAAATCTTGCCTTATATTTTTCAATGCTACCATCCGTAGCATGTTTTATCTTGAATATCCATTTGGAGGATACCACACTCTTGTCTTTTGGTTTGGGAACTATATCCAAAACATCATTCTTCATTATTGACTGGTATTCTTTCGTCATTGCTTCTACCCACTCTTTCTTCTAAGCTGCCTCTTCATAGCTAGTAGGTTCTTGATCCACCAAATCACACATCAAAGCCACATAGTTGGATAATAGCTTTGGTTTCTTTCTCACTCTAGTGGAGCCTTCAGGAGACCCATATTTTTCAACTCCTAGTATAATGTCTCTGGCCCTTGCTAGCCTTCTTTTCCTTGAAATGTTTGAAATGGGGGGTTCTTGAGGTTCTAGTATGTCATGGTCTTCAGGTGTTATGTAGTCAGGGATGGGTACAACTTCTGTAGTGTTCGGGTACATAAGGTACTACCAAAGGACCAAACACCAAGAGAAACCACTTCACACAAACAAATCACAGATCAACACACTGATGTTTTGACGTGGTTTAAACCCTCCTGAGGGAAACACTCCATGGCCCCGGCCAAGTAACTTCTACGGGACAATTTATTATGCAAAGAAAGAAAGTTACAAATGAGCTTCTCATAATCGATCAACTAAACAATGACCCTCCATGCTCTTTAAATAGAGATCATGGACCAATCAGGTGTTAAGCCACGAATCAAGGTTAGGTTTGATCTAAGATAAGTTGAGTCGTCAGATCACTCTATGTCGGGAACATATCATGACCTTCGGATTAAGTATTTACAAATGCATACTAATGCATACTAAAGAAACACATTATCCCTAACGGATATATTACACAAGTTGATCTTAATTAACTCCTAAGTGTCTAAATATCCTAACATCCCCCCTTAAGAACAACTTGGGATAGGATTGAAGGATTTACAAAAGTGACACTATTAGAAGAAGGAAGGAGGCATTAGAGCCTATCCCCCCTTAATGACAAGTTCCTAAACTCCTAACATAGATCGAAGTTTAGAAAACTTCGCTTCTGTAAGAGACTTGGTGAAGATGTCTGCAACTTGATCATCTGTAGGGCAAAAGAGCACTTCAAGAACACGATCATGAACAAGATTTTTGATGAAGTGCATATGTAGCTCACTGTGTTTGCTGCATTGATGTAGAACTAGATCTTTGGCAATCTTGATGGCACTTTGATTGTTGCACCAAAGTGGAGTAGGCTGCTGCTGCTCGAATCCAAACTCTGAAAGGATCTGTCGAAGCCATAAAGCTTCCTGACTGGCATTAACTGAGGCTCGATATTCTGCTTCTGCTGAAGAAAGAGCAAGAGCTTGTTGTTTCTTACAATCCCAAGTGATAGGTCCAGATCCCAGACTAAAAACATAACCTGCAGTAGACTTTAGATCATCAGGATCGCCGGCCCAATCTAAATCAGTGAAACCAACCAACAAAGGTTTCCCCCCTGTACTATAATGAATCCCAAACTAAACTATACCTCGAATATATCGAAGTATTCTTTTAGCTACTTTCTAGTGACTTTCATGAGGTGTCTGCATATAACAGGCAACACGACCAACGACAAAGGAAAGGTCAGGACGGGAATGAGTCAAGTATAAGAGACTACCAACAAGCTGACAATACAAGGTGGCATCGACTTCAGGTGAAGTACAAGTGGCAGAATGTTTGACTCCAGACTGGAAGGGAGAAGGGGCTGGTGTACAATCTTCCATGTGAAAGCGACGAAGAAGGTCACAAGCATATTTAGACTGAGAAAGAAAGATTCCTTCTTTGGTTTGCAGGACTTGGAGACCAAGAAAATAATGCAAATGTCCTAAGTCTGGCATTTCAAAATTTTGTTTAAGACTGGATTTCACATGGGTTATAAGATTAGGGTCACTACCAGTAAGAATAAGGTCATCAACATATAGAACAAGTATGATGAGATGGTGTCCTACTTTCTTGGTATAGACATTGGGGTCAGAATGGCATCTAGAAAAACCAGTGTCAAGGAGAAAGTTATCCATTTTGGCATACCAAGCTCTAGGAGCTTGCTTAAGGCCATATAAGGATTTCTTAAGACGGCAGACAAGGCTAGAGTTATTCTGAACATAGCCAGGAGGTTGTTCCATGTAAATTCTCTCCTGTAAATCACCATGTAAAAAGGCAGACTTGACATCCATTTGATGGAATTCCCAGTTGTGTAAGGCTGCAAGGGAAAGAACAAGGTGGATGGAGTTCATTTTTGCGACGGGAGCAAAGGTTTCATTGTAGTCAATCCCTTCAACTTGGGAAAAACCTTTGGCAACTAACCTTGCCTTAAGTCTTTCAACACTTCCATTTGATGCATACTTAGTTCTGTAGACCCATTTACATCTAACAAGTTTTCTTTCTTTTGGAAGAGGTACAAGATCCCAAGTATCGTTCGCCATTAAGGAACCATATTCTTCATCTATGGCTACATCCCAATCTGGATTCCCTGAATCTTCTGCAAAAGTTTTTGGATCATCATTCTCGGAAACTTGAGCCAAAAGAGAAGAGGCTCGCTGAAACTGAGAACGTGTTCGACGTTGATCTCTAGGATCACCGGCAAGATCACCAACTGCTTCACATGTTGAATGGACCCATCGAGGAAGCACTTGTGCTGGTGCAACTGGAGGAACATGAGCAGGCGGAGGTGGATTTTCGTCCTCACTGTCATCATCAGAAACTGGAGTTGGAAACCTGTCAAGGAAGTTGGAAGAAGAAGAAGAAGGCACAAACGCTGAATCAGGCTCGCGGGCCAAAGATGGCACAATCACCGAGTTAGGCTTGTAGGCCAAGATATTTTCATCAAATTTAACATCTCTTCTAATTATTATATCATGAGAATGTGGTTGAACAAGTATATAACCTTTTACATCTTCAGAATATCCAACAAATATGCAATTTTCACTTTTAGGCTGCAATGCTTTTCGTTTTTCATCCGGAATGTGAGCCCATGCTTTACTACCAAACACACGGAAGTGACTTACATCAGGTTTAGTTTTACTCC
This sequence comes from Larix kaempferi, assembly GCA_027924585.1. NCBI lineage: Eukaryota > Viridiplantae > Streptophyta > Pinopsida > Pinales > Pinaceae > Larix > Larix kaempferi. Next base: position 777,252 of record BSBM01000338.1, on the reverse strand, counting down.
ATGCTTCTTTCGGTGTTATACCTTGTAATGCTTTAGTGGGGGTGCGATTAACTATGTAATTTGCACAATTAATGGCTTCAGCCCAAAATTGAAGACTTAGTCCCTTAGATTGGATCATACAATTAGCCATTTCTTTTAAAGTGTGGTTCTTCCACTCAGCTACACCATTTTGTTGTGGTGTATATGGAACAGTGTGTTGTTATTGGATGCCTTGTTCAGTGCAGAAAGTAGTGAACTTATTGTTAACATATTCTCCTCCATTGTCAGATCTTAACTTAATAATTTGATGACCAGATTGTTTTTCCACAAGGGCCTTGTAGGCCAAGAACATCTTAAATACTTCGCTCCTAATTTTGAGGAAATAAACCCAAGTGCATCTAGTGTAATCATCAATGAAAGTTAAGAAATATTTGAAACCAGAAAAGGAAGCAGATGGAAGAAGACCACACAAGTCACTATGCACAAGCTCCAAGGGAACCGAGGCGTGCCAAGAGGCACGTTTGTCAAAACTATCCCGATGATGTTTTTCGAGTACACAACCAGAGCAAACACCATCCCTGCAAGATACCATCAGAAGACCTGTCACCATATTTTCTTTACATAGTTGTTGCAATGAGCGATAATTTAAGTGATCAAATCGCTCATGCCAAAGTTTGCTCAAGTTATCACTATGAGCAACAAAAACTGAAGGGAAAGGTGATGACCCAAAGTTGTTAAACTCGTACAACCTGGTAATATCATCAACAATTCCAGTAGCTAGGACCTGTTGAGGATCTTTAAAATCCTTGATTACAACTTGGTGAGGTGTAAAGGTCACAGTGTTACCTTCACCAGAATGAGTGATCTGATAGACTGATAACAAATTGCAGGAAATTCTTGGAACACATAGTACATCACTAAAATGACCATTATCTACTGGAACTGTTCCAGCTCCTACAACACTTAGAGATCTATCATCACCGACAAATATTTGTTTGGTGTTACATTCATGCATAGTAGAAAGGATGGCTTGATCCTTAGCCATATGATAAGATGCTCTAGAATCAATGAGCCATTCATTTGAAGTAGAAGAAGAAGATGCATTATAAGAATAACCAGAAGCACAAAGTGCATGTCTATGAGAGGCAGATTCTGAAGATGAATCTAGGCTGATGTGGTGCTTCTTCATTGCTGCTTCCAAGGCTTCCATATTCTTGAAACACTTAGATTCATCATGATTATCTTTCTCGCAATAGTTGCAATGATGCTCAGTCTTCTTGCCTTTTGGCTTGGATCCTTTGTCATTTTTTAAAGAAGGAGCTGACTGAGAGGGTTTGGGACCTTTGTTTGACTTATTATTGCGAAAATTTTGTTTCTTGGGAGGCTTAGACTTTTCTTTCTGTTGGGACAATAAGGCTTTCCCAGATGTATCTGCATTGTTGATTATTCCAAGATGAATGAGTTTATCCTGTTCTCTAATCAAGGAATCACAAAAGGATTCAAGACTAGGCTCTTGATAGCTAGCTGCATTCAAGGATGCTTTCATGGAGTAAAATGTAGATACAAAAATAGAATATGCAAGTCCATGTTTGGAAAGAATATGATAAATGCATTGTTTGTCTTCCCTCTCAATCTTACATTCTGCACATAAGAGTTTAAGAGTTTTGTACTTAGATAAATAATCTTGAATGCATGAAAAATCACTTGGATTTAAAGAAATCAACTCATTTTCGAGTTGGTGACCTCGAATTTCATTGTGTTTACCAAACACAGATTCCAACTTGTCCCAAGCAGCATCAGGTTTATCAATTCCAGATATGTGGAATCGCAAATCAGTAGAGATTGACATCCCAATCAATCCATGAGCTTCATCACATCTATTTTTCCATTTTATTTTCTTATCATCATCAGTGGGTTCTGTTTCTTTCCCTGAGGTAATTCTGAAAAGTCCCCTACTTCATAGAACATCCTCCATACGAGATTTCCATGAGAAATAGTTGAAACTGTTAAGTAGAATATCACAAGGGGCGGCCATATTTGTAAATTAATGGCTGTAAAAGCAGAAACCAATAGTCTATATGTGAAGAGCTCGAAAAAATAGGCGGTTTCAAAAAAAACAGCACTGAAAACTGACTTTGTATGATGAAGTTATGCTTGAACAAAGAAACTGTTGAAGATGTCTCCAATAGTGACGTGGCAGCTAGAGAATGTCCAGCAAAAAAAGAACCCCCCTCTTCCCAAGATAAACCTTTTGATAATCACTTTACAAGAAAGTTGCTTTAAGTGAACCACTTTTGTAAAATAAGTGATTTCACTTTTACAATGATATTACTTTTAAATAGTGCAACAATAAAAAAAAACTTAAGTGACTCACTTGTATTTTTATTTTTTTTTATTTAAGTGAGATGCACTTTTACAATAAAATAACTTGAAAATAGAAATTGCATGCACTTTTTCTTTTAAAAGTAACTTCCTAAGACTTGAACTCAAGACCTATTAAGGAATAAAACAACTTTGAACCAAGTGAGCTAGATTAAAAGGTATGTAAAATATGGGAATGAGGAAGGAGGCTTTTTTTTTAACTCTTCTTGTTCGGTTTGCGTGCTTGCCCTTTTTCCTGCAAAACACACCACAAATCGAAAGAAAAAAAAAACTTTTCCAAACTTGTGGAGTTATATCTTGTTAGCTTGCCCAGAAAGTCTACGTTTTCTCTCTGTTTTTTATTTGCCGAGATCGCGCAAGGTGCACGACAAAGAGCATACGCAGCCAAGAAAAACCCTTTCCCTTTCTGTTTCTGATTTGCCGAGATCGCTCAAGGTGCACGGCAAAGAGCATACATAGACGGGAAAGCAACAATCCGAACCCAAAAAGAAATCTAATAGTAAAAAAAGATGAAATATGATAATTTTTTCTTTTTAAAAAAGGAAATAAAAAAATGTGTCACTGTAACATTATACCTTCAGATCTAATGAAATATGCGATTCCGGAGCAACCAGGAACCGTTTTCGATCAAATGAAAACTATTTCCCAATGGAAACGATGCTCTAGACGCAATGGAACACCTCCCACATCCCAAAAATGCACAAAAATACTAGAACTAGAAACCCTTTCGATTTTCGGCAACAACAGTTCAAGATCTAGATCATAACCGAAAGTGGCACTTCATAAAAGCTCTGATACCATGTTCGGGTACACAGGGTACTACCAAAGGACCGAACACCAATAGAAACCACTTCACACAAACAGATCACAGATCAACACACCAATTTTTTGACGTGGTTTAAACCCTCTTGAGGGAAACACTCCACGGCCCTGGCCAAATAGCTTCTACGGGACAATTTATTATGCAAAGAAAAAAAGTTACAAATGAGCTTCTCATAATCGATCAACTAAACAATGACCCTCCATGCTCTTTAAATAGAGATCATGGAACAATCGGGTGTTAAGCCACGAATCAAGGTTAGGTTTGATCTAAGAGAAGTTGAGTCGTTGGATCACTCTATGTCGAGAACATATCGTGACCGTCGGATTAAGTATTTACAAATGCATACTAATGCATACTAAAGAAACACACTATCCCTAACGGATATATTACACAAGTTGATCTTAACTAACTCCTAAGTGTCTAAATATCCTAACATGTAGTTCTGGGAGGTGCATCTTCTTCATATATCTCTTCATGTTGGCACTTCCTAGATCTCCTGAGAGTTGCTTCTTTATCAAATGTCACATCCCTACTTATTTCCATATGATGAAAACCTGGAATGTAAATTCTGAATGCTTTGGATGATTCACAATATCCAACAAATATTCCCTTCTTTCCAGAAGGATCTAGCTTGGTCCTCTTCTCTTTTGGAATGTGAATGTACACTGGACATCCAAATATCTTGAGATGACTTACCTCAGGCTTCTTTCCTGTGAACACTTCTTCTGGAGTCTTGAAATCAAGAGCACTATGGGATAGTATATTTTGTACATAGACTGTTGTTCTAGCTGCTTCAGCCCATAGATACATGGGTAGGTCTTGATCATGTATCATTGTCTTTACAGCTTCCATGATGGTTCTATTCTTTCTTTCCGCAACCCCATTTTGTTGGGGATTGTAGGGAGTGGTTAGCTCCCTCTTGATTCCAGCTTATTTACAAAAATCTTCCAAATCCTTTGAAGTATATTCTCCGCCATTATCTATTTTGAGTATTTTGATTTTCTTTTCTAAGTGATTCTCTATCAATGCTTTGAACTCTTTGAACTTTCCAAAGACTTCATTCTTTTCTTTTAGAAAATATATCCAAGTCTTCCTTGAATATTCATCAATGAACGTGAGATAGTATTCATATCCACTCAAAGATGTGGAGGGCATTGGTCCACATACATCTAAATATATTAACTCCAAGGTACTCTTAGTCTTTGTTTCACTCTTTGGAAATGGGTTCTTGATATTCTTCCCTTTTGCACATCCTTTGCATGTGCCATCATGATCAACTTTAAGTCTGGTAGTCCTATAACTACCTTGCTCACATGAGGTAGGGCTTTGTAGTTAATGTGAGCAAGCCTTCCATGCCATAGCTCACTTGGGATAGTGGCTTCATGAACAAGGGCAGCTTCTGAATGGCCCTTGAGTTTGTATAGACCTCCTTCCTCTTCACCAATAACAATTGCATCCTCAATCAATTTTCCTTTAGGCCACATAAGTACTTGGCCATCTGTGAATGCAACTCTAAAGCCTTTCTTATCTAATGCTGAAATAGAAAGTAGGTTCTTCTTCAAACCTGGTACATATAAAATTTCTTTCATCTTGAATGGTGTTCCAGAATCAAGCTTATAGCTTGCTTCACCAATTCCCTTGATGGGATATTGATAATCATCTCCTAGAGATACATTTAGTAGAGAGGTATTTTCTTCAAGTCTTGAGAGAGTTTTCTTTTGACCTGTCATGTGCTTTGAAGCACCACTATCAATGAGCCATGTATCTTCTCCAGGTGTCACAGACCCAGAGAGTGCAAAGAACAAAACATATTCTTCCGCATCGTCTTTTTCTACTTTAGTTCTTTTCTTTTGAGGCCTTTCCTCTTCTTCTTCTTCACTATCATCTTTTGTCATATGTGCATGATGTCTTATGTGAATAAACTTTTTCTTCTTTGTTTGTGAAGTATAATTTCTGGCAAAATGTCCTAGTTTGAGACAATTGAAACATTGAACTGTGGAGAGGTCTCTTTCTAAGTTTGCTCTTCCTCTCCTTTTAAATCTGTGGGGAGGTTGAGACTCCTTGTGGTCATCTTTCTTGAAGTGACCCTTTCTTCTTCTTTTGGTGTGAGTAGCTAAGGCTTGGTCATCCTCCTTGAGAAGAGCTTCTCTATTGGCTACCCTAGCTTCTTCTTGAATGCAATCCTCCCATACCACATCAAACCTCATGCTTTCTTTTATGGAACACATAGTTTGCATGAATGAATGCCAAGGTCTAGTGAGACCATTTAGAGCAGTCATGACTAGTTCATCTTCATCAAGGGTATCTCCAATGGCATCTAGTTGTTCCTTGATTTGGGAAACCCTTGAGAAATAGTCTTGAATAGATTCTCCTTTGTTCATCTTGGTACTCTTCAATTGAGATCTTAGGTTCATATTCCTGTTGATGTTCTTCCCTTCATACATTCTTCCTAGGGAATCATACATTTCCTTTGGGGTCTTTTTGGATGCCACTTGGGGAATCAAGTGGTCCTTGATAGAATCAGCAATGATTCTCTTTGCCCTAATCAGATCCTTCCTATACTTTTCTTTGGCTTCATCTTCCTCAGGTTCTGCAACTTCATCCTTGATATATTGGGAAAGATCATTCTCTTCAAGAATGATACCAATTCTATATTTCCATTCCTGAAAATTCTCTATACCTTCTAGTTTGTCCTCAAGTTTAGTGCTTGGGGCCATCTTGCCCAGGGGGTTACCAAAAACTGAAAATTTCAAAAATGAAAAACTGACCTTACCAGGAGATTGGCTTGACTGAGGCAAGGTGACTAATATACTTACTTTTTGGAAACTTCAATTTTTCAGCCTCCAAACTTGACCAGTGAACTTCAGACCTGCTATAGAAATCTGGTTCGGGTTTTCTGGTTTTTTGGTTTTTTGCACTTTTTGTCAAACTAGGGTTTGACTTTCCCGGACTTCTACCCAACCAAAAAGTTTGATCTAGGGCTCAAAAGTTTGATTTTGAGGAGGGCTATCCAGCCATGTAATCAGAATCCAAAAATTCCAACTTTTGCAGAAACCCTAATTTTCACCGGAGGAAGAGAGAGAGATATTTTCACCTTGTGAAAGATGTCCTATTCAGGCTAGCTCTGATACCATGTTAAGTTTATACTAATTTGACTAGCAAGATCACTGAAAGAAACACAATCACAAGATAGACAAAGATTTACCCTACGAAACCCTCATGGTGTAGAAAACCCCGCAAAGCTTTCCTCAATATAGATGATCAAACAATACAAGATGTAGAAACCGAACAAGAGCTCCTCCTCCTCTTCCTATGCAGACCTCTCTCTCACTTGTGCGCTACTTTCCGAGTGATAAATGAATGAGATAAGTGAGGAACATCCTCCTCTACTTATACTTGTTTCCTGACTGAATTTTTACCCTATGGGGATGACCTCTCCTAAGAGAGTCTAATAACCCCTAATAAATTAACTCAGGGTCGACCCCCACATGGGAGATCTAATAACCCTAGTTACCACAATCCATCATAGGAATAAACATCTCTGGATATACAATAGGGTCACCTCGGAGGAAGGGAACATCTCCGGAATAATAAAGTACAAATATAATATTCTTAGAAGTTACAATATTTCAACAATTAGTAGTAGGCTCTTCAATAACACTATATACATAGCCATCCAAATCATGCTCTTTTGGGATTTTCAAAATCATGGCCTTCCAAGTATTGAATTTCGAAGTTTCTTCTTAGCTCTTTCACACCCTGAGCTCTGATGCCATGTTAATTTTTTATCTTTAATTTGGAAACACAATAATGCTTGAAATCAAATAATAATCATGAACATAAGCAATCACATTCGACTATGGAGAACCTGCAACAATTAATTAATAAGAATATGCGAAATAACAGAAATGACTGAACTCAGAATCACTTTTATATTGATCGCAGGCCACTTCGAGGGGGCAACCTCCTTTGAGCAAACTCAATACAAATAACTTCACAGTGCCTTCATAGGCCTCAACACACACTTATATACTAAGTCTAGGCGCCAATACTATGGGTCAAAACCATGGGCCAATACAAACTATGGATCAACAATACTATGGGCGACTTACAAGGCATATGCGCCAAACAACAATAACACAACTATGGATCCACAAATACTATGAGACGACTTACAAAGCATATGCGTCCAACAACAATATACTAACAAAGCAAATAGAAGGGTTGACATGGGTTCCTAACATCCCCTCTCCCTTAGAAAAAGCTTTGTCCTCAAAGCTTTAGATGTGGAAATTGATGCAGAATTGGATGGAGTGGTTCCCCTGTAGCATCTTCGAGTTGCATTCCAGGCCACTAATGCCTTTTGAGGTTCAGGAGGATTGCTTGGAATGTTGAAGAAGAACCATATCAACTGCATGAAAATTGCACTCTGAACGGTGCTGAGCGGCTTGTTGTTTCAGTCGAATTCCTTCCATGTGAAGATTGTCCTGCAGAATGAGAAGAATCTTATCGCGGTTTCGAAGAACCGAGTCAATTTCCTGAACTAGGGAGCTGCTGAGGGTGTATGGAAGAAGAACTGGCGGTTCCTTTCTGTAGACTGCTTCATATGGTGTCCTTCTAGACATGGTATTGTACCACTGGAGCGCTTCTAGGAAATCCACAGAAATAGTTTTCCAAATCTGTGTAAGGATGGGAAAGGGTTCGAGTAGTCCTGAAAGGAGTCGTTTCCCCTTGTTGACCTAGAAAGTATCACAGTCAACCACCATCTGTTGAATTGGCAGTTTCAGTCCCTGCCAAAAGAAGTTACATTATTCCCGGTCATACTTTTGGAGGAACCCAGAGTGCCCTGCCGATGAAGAAGCACGGAGTTCATAGAAGAGATAGCCCTATTGAACATATTGCAACCAGTTTGGAACAAGCAGAGAAATAGTTGTAAGAGAAACTGGGTCATCAAATGTGCGAGAAGGAACATTTGCCACCATATTGTTCTCACCCTTCTTGTAAGTGATCGCATAGTCATAACCCATGAGGTGGGTAACCCATTTCAGGTGTGCTGGGGAGGAGACCCATTGTTCCAGGAAATTTTTTAGATTTTGGAGATCATTCTTGATGCAGAAATAATTCCCTAATAGGGATGGCTGCCACGTCGGTACTGCATGCAAAATAGCCATCATTTCCTGCTGAGATGTAGACATGGCTAAATGCTTACCAGAAAGGTCTCTTGAAGGCAAAAAGCCCACTAGTGCAACAAAGACACCTGCACATCTATCCAAGGAAGTAGTGGAGACCGTTGATGGGTGCATATGAATGGAATGGAGCTAAGCAATGATACCATGTTAATTCTTCTTAAGGATCTTTTCCAGGCGATGTGAACTGATGATGCAGAGAGACCCTGGTTGTAATCCTGTAAATTTGTGTTGTGTCCCATTGACTGAAAAATACATCCAAAGTTCAGCAAAATCCCATAAGATGGGGCCAAGTGTGCGTAACCATTGAACACCCAAAACCACATCACATCCACCTAAGGACAAGGAAAACATGTCAGAGCGCAGGTTATAATCTTCCAGAGAGATACGCACATTGTGACACTTTCCCTTGCAAGGTAAGGTGCCTCCATTAGCAACCATGACTTCGAAGCTGGAGCAAGGATGGACAAAATAATTAGCCTGTTTGGTGATCCGGGGGTCAATTAAGTTATGAGTGCTACCAGAATCAATGAGTATTGTAAGAGGAAGCTTCTTGAAATAACCCCTGACCCGCATTGTTTGGGGGGTGGTGATTCCAGATAAAGCATGGAGAGATATCTCTAGTTGTTCATCCTGAGATGGGGGGTCAATAGGAGGCTCCTGAATGTCGACCTGAGCATCCATTGGATCTGGAGCTTCTTCACCAATTTTAGAGGCAGGCGGAGAACCCATATCCAAGAGATTGAGCTTTTGTTGAACAAATCTATGTCCCCGAGTGAATTTCTCATCACAATTATAACAAAGCCCTTTTTCTCTGCGTGCTTGCATCTCTGTTTCAGACAAATGGTTGATAGGAGTTGGTCTAGTTGCTTGCGGAATGGGAGGTCGTTGAGAACCCATATTTTGGAAGGGAACAAAAGTGGGTTTGGAGCATTGTTGGGCTGCAATCTTGTCTTCTGCCAACTTAGCTAACCCTAGGACTTCCATCATTGTGTTGGGACAGAACATTTTAACCTCTGACCATATTTCATCCTTAAGACCACTGATAAAACAACTCTTGTAGAATTCATCAGACAAGCCTCCTGTGTGATTGGCTAGTTTCTCAAATTCGGTCTGATAATCTCTCACAGTGCCACTTTGACAGAGTTAAGTGAGTGCTCTGGTGAAGTCATCAAAAGCACTGGGACCAAATCGTTGCAAAAGGAGTTGACAAAAATCTATCCATTTTGGCTCGTCATGAGCCTTGATGTACCAAGGGTACCATTGAAGGGCTTCTTGTTCCAAATGAAAGGATGCAAGTGGAACTTTTTGGACATCAAAAGTATTATGCAGACTGAAATATTGTTCTGCACGATAGACCCATCCAGTCGGATCAGTACCATTGAAGCAAGGAAATTCAAGCTTCAGACCACGAAAATGGCTGGAAGAAGAGAACCTAGTGGTTGCAGAAGATTCTTGCTGTCGGTTATTGTTCATGGCTGAATGCTGAAGATGGAGGCTAAGAAATTTTTCATCCAAATCTTGGAGTTTGGTTTGGATGGCTACAAGTGCTTCCTCCATGGTTTTTGCTCCGGCACGGGTGACAACCATAACCAAGTTTCTTTTTTTTTCTTTTTTTTGGGGGGGAGGGGGGGGGAATGGATAGAAAAACACAAACAAAAGCTTATTTAGTAAAGGGAAATTTGGATTTGGGAAAAACTCGGAGGGGTAGTTGGGGTTTGACTAGGTTTTGAACACTTTCTGATCCATAGGGAAGCAAAAAATGGGGATTTTAGAAGCGGGGTAAAAGAATGAAAAAATTTGGCAGAGAGGGACAAAGAAGCAGAAGTAAGAAAGGAACTTGGTGGAAACATTTGAAGGCAATTGGGTAAAATCTGAAGAAGTTATGGCAAACCCTAAAAATAAACAAATGTGGGATTTCGGGCTTTGGGATAGGGTCCTTAGGAATGAAATATGCAGAATGGGATTGCAGGGGTGTCAGTGAAGTTTCAGGGAAAATGGAGTGAAAACAAGGGAGATATGGCCAAAAAACAGAATTTTATACTTTTTTTTTTGCAAGAATGGATCTGCAATGGCGCGGAAGGGATCTCAAATAGATAGATATGCAATGGCGTGGAAGTGATCGAAAACAGAGGGATCTGAAACGGCTCCAACTGGATCGAAAACGGCTGGATCTGAAATAGAAATGAAATGACTGGATCTGGAACGACTTTCAAAATGGATCTGAAACGATGCGGCAGCAGTTCAGCGGAAAATAAATATGGACCCTAGGTATGTGTGGCTTCCTAACAGTTCATGGGTTTCACTTGGCGACCAATGTTGTCTGATGTCTTGTGTATTGGGGCAGTACCCCTCACTCCATGGCTCAGGTAAAACTGATAACTGCTTTGCCACAAACGATAGCTCTTGGTTTACCTCATGGGTGGGAACTAGTCAATCAGGTAGTGGTCGTTGCCCTTTTTGCTGGCAAGTCCTCTTAATGGGCCAGCTACTTTGGGGTTCCTGTGGTACTCCTCACAATGATTTTTAGGGCTCATGCCCAAGTACTTCCCATAGTTAAGCGGATAGGGATTATTCCCAGATCCGAAGCTGCAACAGATGCGAAAAAAAAAATTGGCAGAAATTTCACCCAGCAAGCCAAGAAAGTGCTCTGATACCAGATTTGGAGAACCTGCAACAATTAATTAATAAGAATATGCAAAATAACAAAAATGACAAAACTCAAAATCACTTTTATATTGATCACAGGCCACTTCGAGTGGGCAACCTCCTTTGAGCAAGCTCAATACAAATAACTTCACGGTGCCTTCATAGGCCTCAACACACACTTATATACTAAGTCTAGGCGCTAATACTATGGATCAAAACCATGGGACAATACAAACTATGGATCAACAATACTATGGGCGACTTACAAAGCATATGCGCCAAACAACAATAACACAACTATGGATCAACAAATACTACAGAACGACTTACAAAGCATAGGCGTCCAACAACAATATAATAACAAAGTAAATAGAAGGGTTGACATGGGTTCCTAACATCGACACATGAATTTACCCTGGTGAAACCCTCTATGAATTGAGGGATAAAACCCCAACAAAACCTTCCTTATTATATTTATAGATAGTAGAGAATGTGTTTTACATCAAGCACCCCCGGTACAATTATAGAGCAAGAGAAAGATAAAGAAGAGAGACTCAAAATAATATCCTGCACAAAGAAGCACATTTCCTTCAAGGGAGAAGAGAATTCACGTCGCATTGAATTCACCAATCATGTATAACATATTTATATATTCTTCACATGCATCGGCTTCTATTTTTATCTTCTGACTTCAGGATGAACTCGCCTTCCATATGGATGCATCAATCTTGCATGAAGAAGTACGCCCCACTTCTCATGCAATGCATTAACTCATTGAACTAAATCTTAGGATGAACTTGCCCCTTAACTGAAATCTTTCCCACTTAGTTAGGTGACTAAATTAAGTGTCGGCATGAACGTGTCGTAACTCAAGTGTCATCTTTTAGTTTAACATAAGTGCCATCATGCAATAGCACTTAGTTACCTAGATCTTCTTTGTTATTACTTTATTAACTCTCTTAACTGATTCTTTCTTGTTAACAACACTGTAGTGATCAATTCGAGTTCTCCTTGATTTTCTAAAGTGTTCACTAAATTTTAACAATTCGAATTCTCTCTTAATTAATTCTTTTATGTGCAATTTGAATTCCCTCATATCTTATCACATCATATCTTTATCTCGTCTTATCTGCATGGTCCACATGTGCCAGCTTAATCATCATATCAAATTTACTAAGGATATTTTCCCAATCATGTAATCATATTGTCCTACTATCATTCCAAGTGGTTATATGCTAAAGTAATTCACTCTAGGGGTGGCCAGTCCCTAAGGAAGACTTAATAGCTCAATCATGGTTAGTAGTACATCACACACCATAGATGCTTTGACATGCAAATCATCACCTCAACACATGAGGCACCACCTCAACACATGAAGATCTATCTTGACACACAATACCTTAGCCTTGAACAAAAAGATTGTACAACATCATCACTTTGACATACAAATCATTTGCCTTAACACATGAAGCTTAACCATTCTTGAGTCCAACTCAAGATTCTTCTCCAAGTTTCTTGAGTCCAACTCAGGATCCTATAAGGCACTACCTCAACACATGAGGCTCAATATTGACACACAAGATTAACTTGGAGAATGACTCATGATGCTGTAAATTTAACAAATAAGAGGAGCTATTAGCTATTGTATTTATACTCTTGCAAATATGTGAATGGTTATAAACTATTCTCTCATTTCTTGTTTGTATACCTTTTTTGAAAACTATACACATATTGCCAACATATGTTTGGTTTGTTGGTTGGTTTGTAAAGTATGGGTAATGGTATTCCCCCCTAAGGTTCAAATCTCTCTACTTACTTGTTCATCCCTTGTGGATTGAAATGACTATGCAAAAAGGAAATGCAAGCTTTGAGCAATTTTGGTGGCAAAGATGTCCCCAACGCAACTTCTTAATTAAAAGTTAAATAATTAAATATTTTAAATCATTTTTTCATTAAATATATTTTCATATATATAAAAACATAAAACTATTTTTCATATATATATAATACCATAAAGCTATTTCACATGTTGTATAGAGAAAATCATTGTTTCATACTAATATATTTCCACATTAAACAAGATTGTCCAATTCTTAACCATTGTCCCATTCTTACCATAATCATTAGTGATGGTAAATATTTCCCATGTTAATGTATGTGGTAGTTGGTGGGAATGTTCACATGTTGGCCAACTAGGTAGTGTCGTCATCGATGACACAACCTTTTTTGGGGGGGGCAAATCATGAACTACCTTGCTACAACGAAGTGAAATCTTGATAGGAAAGATGATGAGAGCATGTTTGGTTGGTGGGAAGGAATCTCTACTAATGGACAAAATGAAGAAATATATATAAATAGTCACCATGGAATATTTGTGTGCCTCATAATCTATATATTGTTTTTATAAGGATTTTTGTTCCTTTGTGTTGTTTATACTAAAGTCTTTATCATAAATATATTTATGAGGGTTTATGTTAAGTCATTATAAACAAATAATATATTATGAGTGCTTTGTGGGAATACACTATTGTAAGGAGTACTTTTTAGGTATAACACATGCATAAAAGTTTTTTCTTTATCAATCCTTATTAGGAAAGAACTCGGTGCAATCATGTGGTTCAAGAATTTCTTAAAATGGCAATAATATAGGTAGACATTAGCAAATTCACAAATAAGATTCATGTGGATCTTAGTTGGGATGGACTTAAAATTTCAGGCTAAAAAATTTTCATTCATACCTGAAATATACCCTTTTAGTTATATATTACTTGGGACTTGAAAAAGGGTTAGCATGAAACATATAATTTTAGTTTTATATTACTTGGGATGTGAAAAAAGGTTGAAGTTATAAATAAAATAGGTAATGATGCATCGGTCACTTGCCAAAAATTTCTAAGTGGGATGTTAGAAATAAAAGTTGTGAAAATATTGTTAAAAAGTACTTATATGTATATGGTACATATTTTATTGACCTTTATGCATGGGGAATGCCATTATGCATAGCCTCACCTCCTTTAGAGTTTAAAAAGTATTGATGTAGACTCGGTGCATGTTTATATGTTTTTTATAAGTTCTTTGGGTTAACATTATGCATAGTCTCATTTCTTTATGAAAAATTTGTGAGTGGGATGTTAGAAAGAAAAGGTAAAAATAACGAAGTTTAAAAAGTATTGTTATAATCATGTCTAGTCTGACCACTTTTGACCAAGAAATTCCTAAATGGGATGTGTTAGAAATAAAAAAATTGAATTTTATTAATCTAAAGTTTTAAAATTATTGATGGTACACTAAAATGCCTTCTTTGGTCTATCATTATGCATAGTCTTACATCTTTTATATACCACCTTTATGATCGTGGAGATGAAAAAGAAAAAAATTATTCATAGTTATATTTATTTTCAATATACACTTTTCACTTTAACTTATTCTCTACAGCATCATAGAAAATACGTTAATAATATAACATGACCTTACATCATGAAAATGATGAAGTATTTTAATATTAAAAAGGTCCCTCCATAATTAAAAAAGGCTTCGAAAGAAAAAAGAATCCATACCATTGCCAACTAATAATATAAAGTAAAATAATAAAAAGTGACCATTGCATTTTAATATTTCATATAATATAATAGTTATTTGTATAGTTATAATATGCGTTTTAAAATTTATGTGTATACTTTTAATATAAGTTTTGAAAATAAAGAAATAAAATTTAACAAATTATGGTATTTATATGTATGTTATGGTATTTATATGTATGTTATGGTATTTATATGTATGTTGGGAGTTAAATTTTGGTGGATATTTGATATCACATAATTTTTATTTAGTTTCAACAATTATGAAGAACGGGGGATATTAGACATTTTGGGGATACTATAAGGAGTTGATATCACCTTTTTGTTATGGAATAAGACTTTAAATTGTTTCTTGTTGACTAAGAGTTTGTCTTCCTCAAATGTAAGGAAACAAGTTAACGATCCAAGACATAGAGATATCTCGTAGGAGTGAAAGTTTTTTCCTTTGCGGCCACTAATGAATCATTTTAAGTGATGTGGTTTTTTAGAATAATGGTGATGAGTTAACCAACATCTGTTAATAGTAACCAATAATATTTTTACTCGCATCAAAAAAATAATGACAAATTAATAAGTTTAATAAAGTAAGAAGAAAAAGATGCAATTTTTTTTAAAGCTTTCGTATAAATTATAACATAAAATTTAAGTTGATATGATTAGATAATATAAGTTTTCTAATTTTGATATTAAAGAGATGATGGGAAACAATAAGTTTAAATATTATTATTTTTTAATTATGTGAGATGTTTTTTACTATTTAATATTTTAGGATTATTTGTGTGGAATATTTTTCCGATGTGTTGATCAAGTGGCATAAGAGTGTATTGTTAAGGCATTCCTTGTGACATCACGAGTTTAAATCTCGGCTAGCAACTGTCCCATGTTGGGGGATGTGTGGATGCACTTAGAGGTATAGTGGTAGTAGACAAGAAACGACCTTGTATCACACAAGTATGAGTGTTGCCCCAATTGTTGATTCCCCTAGTAAAAACAAAAAAAATTGTGTGGAATAATTTAATATTATTTAGATTATTTATTATGATTTATTTTTATAAGAATCGTGTATCGGTTATCATTTTTTTCAAGTTTGAATAATATATTTAATATTACTTGTATTAGGTGATGTTTAGAAGAAATTGAACTAAGTGAAGTGTATTGCATATTATCAATCATTTGTTTCAATATTTTCTCTTGGTAATTACAAATTTTCAATAAGATTATTCATCTTAATATGAATCTAGTTCAAGTGTGTTTAATTATATAATTTTTCCCATAATCAAGCTTGATATCAGATTTGTAAAACCTTAATTTGTATTATGTCTTATGAATCATTGATTTGTATCTCTTTTATCTCTATTAAAGCAGGTGAGGCATTTCTACAATTCATAAGTCAAAATTGTCCATTAAAAATTGAGTTGCAAGTCAAAATTGTCCATGGAAAAAGAAATTATATCACTATCAAAATAAATTTATAAATAAAAAATAACCACACTCGTTTTTTATTTATAAACATAATTACCAACTTAATGAGAACTATGACCTCAAAAAGGGAACTCTAGCCCTTAAAACCTATATTTTTCATCAAAAACATCAAAATCAACCCCTGAATCAAATTTGATGCTATGAGTTGCATTCTCTTTTTGTGAAGGCTAAAATTACAACAATTTTCAACCATGTCCTTAAAAAACCATATTGTTTCTAATAAAAACTTTAAATCAACCTTTGAATTGAAAATTGTTGATACCAGTAGCATACTTTTTTGTGACTTAAAATTACAACTTGTTTGAAATTTTGACCTTTACAACTATTATTGTTGCAACAAAAATCTTAAAATCAACCTCCAAATCAAATTGAGGTGTTATCAGTAGGACCCAGTTTTTCTTTTTTGGACTTAAAATTGCAATATTTTTTAAGCCATGACCTTAACAACTTGTACTATTACAACAAAAATATTAAAATCAACCCTTTAATCAAAAAATTATGCTACCAATAGCACCCACTTATGAGAACCTTAGGATTGCAATATTTTTTAAATTAAAATATTATTATTAATGTAAAAAAAACATAAAACAACATGAAAAAGTCCACTTATTTAAATTTAATTTATCACCGCAAGCACCAAAAATATACAATGCCATTAAAGTATTACCATATAACTTAAAATTTTAAAATTACTTTCAAATCATTTATTTGCTCCTAATAAAAAACCACTCACCACAAATTTTACTGAATTAAATACAAATGACTTTATAATAATATTGTTTCACTTTTAATAATCAAATTATATTAAAGTTAATAATTTTTTATTATTATTATTAATTAAATAATATAATCCAACAAATATATAAATTATTCATAATTTCATGGAATATTATATGTAACTTCAAAAATTCATTTAGAGTTGACATACAAACATCATATTGATATAAAAGTTCCATACAATTATTGAAATCAAATCATGGATTATGACACATCGTCAATATCTACATTACCTTTAAATGAATGATTGGATGAAGATTTCCATGTAGATAGATTAATAATTTTGACTCTATGATTCCAATCAAAATCATTAACAATTTTTTTATATAGATATAATAATAATTTTTATTGTCAATTGAGTGTAGTTTGGGTGGTTGCGAGGAATGATTATTACCCTCCCCAACGAGGATCAATTTTTTCAAGTGACATGATGAGCTCTTACGTGAGCATATTGTTGTACTAGCCTTGAGTCATGAAGAATATGGATTTTCATGGGCATTATCCTCAAAATGAGGGAAGTACCTGGCGAGTTTTCCAAGGATATATATTTCAAGGAAATAATAATAATAATGATTTTGACTATAAATCCCAATTTGAATTATTACATTTATTTCAAAAATGATTAATAATTTCCTTCATTTTAGTGTTGGATGATGGAAGTGGTAATGAAAGAGGGCCCCAATCCATGGACATGGAGTCACCTCCTGCACCCACGATATGTCTTAATGGATATGTGATAGCTAGGGCATACAACAGACACCTGGTCGTCAATCCAACCACACATCCGTCGAAACATGCAGCCTCACATCACTCTTGGTATTAAGAGGAATCCGACCATTATGAACCTTTGATGTGACATGATGAACCTCCTTCTAAATATGTCGACAGAGTATGAGAGAATATTAATGGTTAGGAAAGGAGTTTAGGAACATGATTACAATGACGATAGAGGATACAAGATCATCAATAAACATAATGTGCATATTATGCATTGGAATCAAGAATTGACATTCAAAAATTTCGACAGAGTACTTTGGAAACAATTGTGGGTTTGGAATTTTTTGTTTTGATTATGCAATTCTCCCTAGGGGAATAGGACAAGTACCACTTTGGACACTTGGGGAAAATCACTCTAGTAAGCAACATTATGGTGGAAAAAACTAGAGGTTGTAGATCTTGGGATGATCACAAAGGTAGGGGATTTAAACACCACTCAAATATCATGAAGGACGTTGAGGCCTCTACCTCTCACTATTAGAGGCACACCTTGTGAGAATTCAAAAGGAAATCGAGAGAGAAGAAATGTGTGTGAAGCAAGAACAAGAGATAATGGGTGAGGAAGATATGCAAAAGGAAATGTAGTAGTGGATCCTAGACATGGGAACTTTTCATACCACTAACACCAAATATTTTGAGACAGCCCTTTTATATTGGCATATGAAATCAATGTTGGGTAAGTCTCTATTGGATCACATGGAGGAAAGGAAGGAACTTCTCTTGTAGATTGATGAGATTCAGGGCTAGATTAGGAAAATGAATGCTAAGATCAACCTAATAGTGAAATGCACGACCAGATTCAAATTTGTTGAGAAGGAAAATGAAGTTGAGGATCACCAACCCACTTCAGCTCATGATTTTCCTTTCATCTCGATTTCTAATGATAATGAATACTCTTTTTGTCTCAACAAGGTCCAAGTTTTTTTATGTTATATCCAGTTATCATTGTGATGTTTATAGAACTTCAATTAGCTAATGCTATAATGATCAAGTTAGGGTTAGGATGATTATAAATAGGATTCTCAAAAACTCTAGATACATAGACATGAGGACCATTAATGATATGTTATTGTTTTGTAGTTGATCGTGTTTCCCTTGTGGTCGACTAGCTCCTTGAAATTGTACACTTCTCTATTTTTTTTGTAGTATCCAGTATTTATATTACTTTAAATAAATAAGTACAAAGATATCAAAATTGTTCTTCTCCATGGGAAATTAGACTGAAGATAAAAATATTTTTTGTCATTAGAGGTTCTAAGAGTCTTGGCATGTCTAACAACAAAAAATAAAGAATTTATGTTATCTCGGCATTTCATATCTCTACACACATGACAATCCAAATGTCAGTAGGGAAAGCCTTCCACGCTAGCTCAAGAGAGAAGTTATGTTATCGATCATTGAGAACATAGTAAATAACCAAGGAAATAAAATAAATAAGAGCACCAAACAAAAGAGAAAACACAAATGTCTCAAACAAGAAATAATTGGCTTACCACTATGAAGCAGAACCACGAAAGTGGGCTTTCTGTATGGTTCCTAACCTAGGTCCCTTATTTAATAAATAAATATAACCTTTTTACTGTTACATACTGTGTCAAATTTCATGTTTTCATGTTTCAAATAAACTTCATGCTTGTAAAAGAAATATAAAGTTCACATTTACAGGGTTGGAATAAACATGTCATATTCATTTGTTACTAACATTTACTATCTGTAGTAGGTGTAATAGCATATAAATGTATGTTCTAATTTTACATAAGTTTAGTTTACAATAACTTGAAATAATAATATGATAGAGTTAGAAATGATCAATATACCTATAGGATAAGTACCTGTAATTAGCTGGTAGATCCCCTTTTTGTTGCTCCTTTTTCTCTGTTGTATGCCCTGCCTGTTGTATGCCATGTTGTATCCCTGCAACCAAAAGCCTTCCCAAATCCTTGAAACTCAACCGACCAGACAAGTATTCCACCCTGCCAACTGGTGAGGTCTCTCCGACCACCCAACTCCAAAGGTACCCCTTTGGACCCCCGATCCCAAACTGAGTACAAGCCAACCAGTTCTATCCCTTCCGAAAATATCCAACAAGCACCCCCTTCTTCTTCCTCTCTGAAATTTTCTATATCTATTCTCCAATTTCCAAAATCATGCTGAGGTGAATATGATCCCTTCTCCCCCTCCTCTTCTCGACCTTATCCTCCTCCTTGCCGACTCTTTCCCCTCTACCATTAATACCCTATCACTAACATAAATTTTTCAACCCCCGTGTCAGTCCTCAAACCCTTAACCTTTGACTCTCAATAATCATTAAAATATTATATATATATTGTGTAATAAATGCATGGGTTGGTTCACAAGTGTTTTATTTTTACACGTTTCAACCGTAATAAATTCTAATCAACCCTCTACATTACGACTCAAGGTTTCCTAATTAACTTATATTCAATCTATATTTTAGTTAATCAACTCAAATACATTTATAAACTTTGTTAAATAATGGCATAAGGTAATGTCTTCCACCACATTCAATAATTTGAACCTTAAAAGTAATTACCCTAATCAATACTTATTTATTACCGTATCCTAATTAATTAATTAATCCTAATTATTTGTAATTAACCTAATCATCATTCATGGCACTATTACCATTCAACATTACTCTCTTAGTTACATTTAACTTAATTAACAATTATTACTAAAGATAAGAATAGCCCAATTAACATTAATTAATCATTATTGACACATAATGAACATTAGTCAACATTATTAACATTAATCAACAATAATTAACATAAATCCAAATTATTAACATCAATTGACAATAATTAACATTAATCCAAATTATTAATATTAATCCACAATAATTAACATTAATCAACTTTATTAATATTAATCGACAATAATTCACATTAATCAACAATAATTCACATTAATCAATATTATTAACATTAATCGGCAATAATTAACATTATTACTTAATCATCTTTCATTACCACCTAAGTCACTCAATTATCCTATTCAGTTATTAAACCAGAATTTACTAACTCGGCGTATTAATTTAATCTCCTAGTTAGATGAGTAGTAATAATTCAATTATTGCCTAAACATTATAGTTCAGTTTTATTTCACGCAATTTATAAATATGTAGGCGAGTTATGTAATCGTAACTACTGCTTACATACCTCACGTAAATACACTAACGGTACTAAATCACACACATCAATCATAATCACGAAATTTATTGTTTACTGACACAGGTTTAAACATAGTTTGACTGTTGGATCATTCATTTAGTTAAGTACAATTAACTGACAAACCATAATACCATTTACTAAGTTACGACACATGACTCTGGAAGGTCCTCAACATACACAATCAATCCAGTCATCCTTCCTAACATCATGGTATACCTATCTACCTACTCCATCTATCTAGTGCACACTAACTTACACATCCTATCCTTTGATCTGTTGGACTTCCCTGAAGTGTCAAGCCATGACCGACTCCAGTTAGAACCCGTAAGCGGAAGTGTCGACTACAACGACCAAGCTTCCCCAGCAGGAAACCACTAGTCATCATCACACACCTTGGGGAGCTCATTGTAGCACATCCCTCCCATGACTCTGGGTTTCGGGGATAAACGGTGGGTAAATCCTCCACCCCCCTAATGGAACAAGGGACTATGTCTACACCAACATAATAACTGTGTTGCACTTGTACTCAGTTTTTCATCGTATAACCAATCTGGGTGGTTGAGTTTCTCGAAACCCTACCCCACCCATACATCATAATAAACATCATAATAATCATGCGTAAATAAGTAATGCATCACTTGCATACCATTTAACGTTCGGATTCCATGTCCCCGAGGCTCTCCCACCTCGTAGGATCCAGCTATCACTTATCCATTTTAACCTGTAAGTTAGTCCCTGACATACAATCTAGAAAACCGTGCATAAATCCTCGACATGTATACATACATTTCATCACATTAAAACAATAATCAATTCATTTATTCAACATGCACCTGGCATAACATTCATTCGTTCAACATATAAATTTAATGGAATACACGTACCCATCATTCAGTAATTTACATATATTGTAATGTCCCTTTTTAGAAATTTATTAAAATGGTGAAAATTTCAATTTTTCCACTAGTTCAACCCTTAACTAGTATTGGTTTCTTGGTCTCCAAATGGCTCAAAATTTTCCCAACTTGTCACGGAAGTTATATGGATGGTATTAGGACATGATTATGAGGTTCATGGATGCTTTAGAGTCTTCAAAAGGCTTCTACATCTCTCCTTTGAATTCTGGCCAAGGTAGGGGATTTGACTAGCAATTAGGGGTTCAAATCCCTCCTGGGTAGGTGTTGGAGATGGCTCTCCAAATGCTATTGTACCAACTCAAATTTCAGAACAGAAGAAGGGGACATCTAGGGGACATAATTATGGTCTCATATGAATCACCATTCAATTTATTAATTCTGCTACAACCCTCTCAAATCACATACAAAAAGACTAGTTTCGACCTTGGGGGAAATGATAGGCAATCTTCTCCAAATTCTATGAAATTGAACAATATGACTCCAAAAGCTTATGCACTGAACCTGAAACTTCTATAACACATTCTTAACATTCCATACATCATTAATTCATTAGTGGTTCACTTGTCCATTTGAATATATCAACATATCATTGGCATACATCAACATAGTGGGGAAAATGGCACCATTTGCTCATTAATGATCAAATTTACATAGTTCCACTTGTAACCTAGACTTGAGACTATTATGAATATGAAGAAAAGATAATTTACATCAGATGAAAAAATAATGTGGCATTAGAATCTCTCCCAAATATAACAACAGCTCACCAAGTGCGCCCCACCTCAAGGATCATGAATATGTTGAGAAAAATTGAAATGGTTGGAGAAACAAGTTGAACTAGAAGTGACCTTGAGCTTCCCTGTAGCTTTTATATGCAATATATGACTCCATTGAAGATCCAAATGAAAGGTCTGAATGGCCCTTCCAATTACCAACTAGGATAGGAATCTTTCACCCTCGAAATTGGTGCTAAGGCAAGTAGAGTAGCACTCCACTAGCTCTCCTCTCAAATGCAATTGTGAAAATGATCAAAATCCCTTCTATTACTTGATCCCTGTATTTTATAAACATCCTTATCCTTCTAAGGTTTGAATTCCATCCATGAACTCCAAGCCAATTCGAATTAGGGAGGGATTCAAGATTTTCCACTTGTCTTCAACTGCCTAGCCTTCCACCTTCCACCAATTCGAGTAGGAATCTCTTGAGATTCTCTAACTCCCATGAGTTCTCCCATGAGCACTCCCTTGGAGGATATTTTTAGGCCTGACATGTCATATTGGTCATATTTCAAAAATCAGGTCTGAAATTTGTCATAGGTTTCATAGCATCTTCATCATTGTTGTCATAGAGGTTAGGGAATCTAGCCCAAGTGTCCAAGAACCTCTCATATGACTCTTCCTCTTCCATGGGAGTTACAATTCCATCCCAATTATACCTATGATGCATATTTCCAAGTGTATTATCCTTTCAAATCATCCCAAGAATGTTGGACTTCTTATGGATTTGAATTGACAAGAGGAGGATGCCATGTAGCATAGAAAATCTAGCTTGTGTGGGTCCCGCATCCTCCATGTGTCTTCATGATCAATTGCCACTTTGATTTTCCCTTGTATTTATTTATTTATCTCCTTCATTAAATATTTATCCCATTCTAATGTCCAAACATCATTTATTAGCCCCCTTATTTCAAATCTCAATGTCTCCATCCAACCTAGGGAACTAGTAGGATTGGTGGAATTTTCCTGTCATGAATTTATTTGAATGGGGACATTACAGTCCTCCCCACCCAAGATTGCTTGCTCTCAAACAATTTCAAATTTGGATGCTTCAAAATTTGTTCATCTTCCCATGTGGCATCTTCACTTAGCAAATCCTTCCATTGTACCAAGTACTCTTTGATAGTTCTGCTCCTTAATCTTCTTTCCCTTGTCTTCAAAACATTTTCTGGAACAAGTATGAGATGACCTTCATCATCCAAAGGAGGGAGTGTTTATGAAATGACAATTTGCTGACCAATATCCTTCTTGAGACATGAAACATGAAATACATTGTGGATTTTACTTCCTTCTAGAAGTTCTAAGTCATATGCTACCTCCCCAACCTTCCAAACTACCTTGTATGGGCCATAGTATCTTGGTTTTAGCTTCTCTGCTACCTTCTTTTTCAAATATTTTTTTTTATATGGCTGCAACCTCAAATATACCAAATCATTGATTTGAAAGGTCCTTTCTTCCCTATGTTGATCTGCATATTGTTTTTGTTGATTTTGGGCAACTTGCAAGTTGTCTTTCAAAAGCTTTAAAATTTCTTGGCTCTCTTCCACCCAATATTTAGCTTTTGGGGATCTACAATCACCAAATATATTCTCAACAAAGGTGAGTGCTTCATAACCATATAATGCTTTGAAATGGGGCATTCGTATTGACATATGAAAAGTGGTGTTGTAGAAAAACTCACCCAAGTGTAGCCATTTTACCCATATTTTTTGTTGCTCTCCCACATAGTTCCTTAGGTACCCTTCCAACCATTGATTCACTCTCTCTGTTTGGCCATCATTTTTTGGATGATAGCTTGTTCTTGAGTCAATTGAGTGCCCACCAATCTGAAAATGTATTGCCAAAACGCACCCATGAATCTGCTATCTCTATCACTTACAATGTTCTTGGGGAGCCCATGCAATCTGAAGATTTCTTTAAGAAAAATACCAACCACTTGTGCAGCACTAAAATATGATGTAACAACAAATAAATGAGAAAATTTGGTCATCCTATCCACTACCACATATATGAAATACTTTCCCAAATATTTGGGCAAACCTGTGATGATGTCCATTGAGAAACTCTCCCATTTTTTTTTCTGGAATGGGCAATGGTTGCAATAAACCAGCTGGGCATGTGAGTTTAGATTTGTTTTGATGACATACCTTAAATTCATTCACATATTTTAGAATATATTCCTTCAGCCCTTTCCATAAAAACTTTTACCTTAATTGCCTATAAGTTTTGAAGATCCTCGTATGGACAGCTAGGGGGGGAATCATGTGCCTCTTGCAAAATCTTGTACTTGAGTTTTGAATTTTGAACCAAATAAATTCTGACCTTATAATATATCATCCCATTAAAAATCTTGTAGTTATCATCCCCTTTGACCCCATCTAACACATCACAAGCAAAACTATATTTGTCATATTCAAACTTTATCATGTTTTTCCAATATTTTGAAATGTCCACGAGAGAAAAGGAAGGTCTTCTAGATAATGCATCTTGTTAATGCTAAAATTGTTCCCTTTCGTTTTTGTGTGTTTCCTTTAGGTTTGTTTGAAATTTATTTTCTTTTATTTATCCATTTTTTGCATTATTTTGTTTTTAATTTATTTTTATTAAATTTTGATTGCTTTTATTTTTTGCTTTAATTCAAAATCTTCATAAGGCTTATCAACATGGTATTAGTCTCAAAGCGTTCAGTTATGCTTATTTAGCATTATTATAAATTTTATAACCAAGTTTCAATCTTCATGTCAAATGTATTTATCAAATCAGCTATCTTGAAATATTCTGGTAGCGCCAACTGCAAAATAGACCCCTAGTGCGCTACAAGAATTCAAAATGATGAAAAAACGTGGTTATTCATGTTGAATAATGGTTTGCTCGAATTATGATGACTAGAGAGACTTTGTTATGATTATTTGAAGTGCTGAAACACATGTCAAAGAGTTATGATAGTGGTAAGTTCCATAACGTTTCATCATCAAGAGAAATCGGGGTTTGAAGCCACGAGTTAATTTGGGAATCGCAAAGCTGAAGACACCTGTTTTCTGAACGTGGTTAGCTTTTAAACTTTAAACATTTGTCATTTCTCTTTTCTTCAGAGGCTTAATTAGCAAAGTGCATTTGTAAAATGGGAAGGAGTGGTAAGACCAACAGGGTAGAGTTGATGGATATGCAGTGGGCAGAGAAATTTTCATTATGTGTAGATGTGTTTAGGGAAGCTAGATGGTTCAATTTATTTAAAATGATCACGGGGTTTAATGAGGAGGTTTCTATTTATTTTGCAAAGAACCTAAATGAGGATGTTATTAAATTCAAAACCCTGCGATTTCAGCTCACAGAAACCCTAATTTCTGAGGCTACAAGTATCGCCATGGAGGGGGTGTTATGGTTCAAAAAACTTCCCTTCGAGTTCGACCCAAATCCTTTCTTACTACCAGGTAAAGAAACTTTAAATTGGTGCAATGGAGTTCATATATCAAATTTTTGACCCGAATGGAGGCACGTGCTCAGCATTATACAAACCTATATTACATGCGAGGGTAGGTTCTCAATGGTTTTTAAATACCATATTAGGTTTTTAATGCATCTTAAAATGAACTGTAAAATGAATGTGTCATTTTTCCTGTACAAGAGTATCCAGAAAATGTCAAATAAGGTAAAGGCACATCCTGAGGATTCAAGGCAGTCAATATTTCATCATGGACTGATAAAACTTATTATTCAAACAATGTTAAAGAAGGAACAAAAGACCTAGGAACATTTTATATATTGGTCCGGTTTCATTGTTGAGCGGGATGAGCGTGTGAACAAGAGAAGCCTAAAAGGGAAAGCAAAAAGAATAGGAAGGGAGGAGTGTTGATACAAGATATTTCTGAGAAGCCTCTGTCACAAGATAAACTTAAAAGCCCATAAAAAGAAGAGCAGGTTAATGTACTTGAAGTAGAAAAGCCTAAAAGTTTCATAGAAGAGAATCAAGTCAATATATTCGAAGGAGAACAAGAACATTGTCAAGAAACTCAGAAAATGGAGCAGAGCATTAGTCTAACTATTGAACAACTTCAAGGTCAAATTATATCAAAATAGGCTAAGTGCCGAGTTACACAAGCTTCTGCAGATAGTTCAAAAGATAAAAGTTTGCAAGATAAAGACTTTGAGGCAGATGCAAACCTCCTTATGCAATTAAAGGAATCAAGCTAGAATTTTAGAACAAGATCAGCTATGAAAGGTAATGTGGAAAAAGGTTCAAGTTCCAATCAGAAAACAGAGGATATAACTGTAATTCAAATCTCTTCAACTGATGAAGGTGAGGAGAAAGAAGATAGAACAAGTTCTCATCAAATGAGCCTACAGCATGAACGCGAAAAGATAGAAGAAGCAGATGAAGAAGTAAATAAAGTTGAAGAATAAGAAGTCATTCTTAGAATGGAGCAATATGAACTTGAAATTGCACAAAGAATAGAAAAGATAAATATGAAGAAGATTTAATCTTCAGAAAAGTGGATATTCCACCTTCCACATCTCAATATCTTACTTTGCATGGAGAAGTAAGCATATGTTCAAAGGTTGAAAGTCTCAGAAAAGTCCAAAAGCAGCATCAAGTAGAAATAGTGTTTCTTAATGAGATAAATGATAGGCTTACAAAGTCTAATAAACATTTAAGGGAGGACTTAGGAGAAGATAATGCTCGTTATCAAGAGCTAATTGTTGTTTCTAGGAAGGATCTGAAGAGGAAAAGAGAAGCAGAGGCTAAAGCTGATGATTCAAACAGACATGTGCAGAAACGGAAAGAGAAGAAAAAGCTTTTATCAAACAAGATTAAAGACTTGGAAACCGAGCAGCCTCAACATAACAAAAGGACTCATGCGCTGGAAGGGATTGCTATGTTAGTAGAGGCTACTAGAAAGGCTACTTAGTGCCTAATTTGTTCTTTAATGCATTTTCATTTTGTATCAAGTACGTAATTATTAATAGTTAAGTTTTTAGTTAAAGACTTAGTTTAAAGACTCGATTATGTAACTGCTTTTGATACCAAAACCTAAAGATAGTTACAAACTACTCTTTTTGAGAGGGTTAAAAGGAAGTAAAGGAGGAAGTAGAAGGGTTCGACTTTTTGGTTTCAAGAAGACTTATGCAGTGCTGATTTTGAAGCTTACAAGACTCTCATGTATGTCCTGAAGATTGAGATAATACATATGTGATATAAGCCATTTTATACTATTTGATTGAGTTTTTATTTCTGATCAGTTTGGTCATTCAATACATGATTTCATTTCTGCTTTAATGTTTTTAATGCAATGAGTGCTTATGTGTTGTAGATGAAAACCAGAATGTGTGATTGTGAATGTCATGGTTTATGTCTTCTTTATTAAAATTTGTTTTCAGTTCTTTGATGGATGGCATGATTTAGTAGCTTGTTAAAGTTTCATTTCCTTTTTACTTTCTTGAAATTGAAACCATTAAACCCTAAACCAAGAAAAGCTCATTTCATATTCTTTTTGAAACTGTTAAGATTGTGTTGGCTTGCCCCTTTGTAGTCTAGGGAAAAATCCTAGCACTAACATCTTTTGGCGTCGTTGCTGGGGACGGAAGTGAAGTTTCATCTTCCCTGGGATATCTTTATTGTTCTGGTTTTGAGGTGGACAGAATCAGAAAATTTCTATTTCAGACTACAGTTCACCAAATTACTATTTCACAATGGCTTCCAAGAGGTCTGGGACTAGAGGGAATCCTACTTCACCATTGCACCCAGGGGTGTCAGATCCATAAAAGATCTTGAAGAAATCTAAACAAGAGTCTCATAACCCTTCTTTTGGAAGATCTAAATCTTCCCCATCTTTACTTTCTCTTAGTCAATCTCAGTTTTTATCTTCATTTATGTATTCTGAACCAAAATTAGAAGAGGTAGATATTCAGACTTTTACCAATCCATTGTCTCCTAAAAAGCTCAAAACTGAGTTATTTCCCTTGTTTCAGTCTAAAGCTAATGTTCCTTCCATTCAGCTCAATTCAGTTAAAACCAATAAACCTTTTTCCTCAAACAGTCAGACTACTTCCAAGATGGTTGGACAACAGCTTGATATGATGGATAGAATGGTAGAAGCTAGGTATGCTCCCTTAGTGCTTCCACAACCTTTAAATGCTCTTCCAGGAGGAGATTATCAAAAATATTTACCTAGTTTTAATGGACTGGGAGAAACAACTGCAGAGGAGCACTGGAATGCATTTTTAAGTTATGCTAATAATCAGAACATAGAAGCAAAGGATGTATGGATGAGAATGTTTGTGCAAAGTTTAGATGGTGATGTTAGAAAATGGTTCAGGGAGTTACCAACAAATTCAATAAGACTTATAGAGGAGTTACAAGATGTATTTATGAGGCAATGGGGAGATACAAAAGATCACACATTATATCACTGAGTTTGCAGCTTTAAAGAGAAAACATGATAAGACTATAGTTGACTTTTCAAAACGCTTCTACAATATGTATGGCAGAATTTTAGTGGAAATTAAACCTTCAAAAAATTTAGCCAAGCTGACATATGCAAATGCATTTGACCATGACTTTTCTTTGCACTTGAGAGAAAGGAGACCTATAACATTACTGAATATGCAAGAAGTTGCTCTAGAGGTGGAATCCAATATTTTGGCTTCTAATAGACTTAAGGATCAGTCAAACCATCAGGTTCATGATCGAAAGGGTAAGAATGTAGTAATGCCTGCAGCCTCTACATCAAAGAAGGAAGAAGGTCAATTAGATGAAATGAGTAAGATAATTAAAAGCTTGACTGCAAAAGTGAATAGATTGGAGTTGGAGAAGAATTCTAATAAAGCCTTTCAAGATGGAGAAAGAAATACCAATCAAAATCCTAACCAGTTCAGAAGACCATTTGTACCAAGATTTATTCCTCGGGAAAGGAGAAACAATGATATTCAGAGGGAGAGGAGAGAAAATGAAGATCAGAGAGTCCCACCCCCTTTCCAAAATAATTTTGTAGAAGAAGTTGAACGGGTGGAAGATGTGCAGTATGAGGATGATTCAAATCAGAATTTAAACTATTTTGGGGAGTTATCATCTGAAGGCTTTACAACTGAATGTAGCTATCAGAATACTAAGTATTATGATTCATATGAGTATTAAGAAGGAAGTGATCATCGTCCATAGTGATTAGACCAAAACAGCAGAAATTGAAGAAACCAGCAAAAATTCACAGACTTTTAACTTTGAGAATGAAATGTGTAAAATCAAAGTCCCAGTACCATTGACTGAGTTAATGAAAACTCCTTGTTTTAGATATTCTGAATGTAAATTGTTGAATGTTCCAGTAAATTCTTCTCCTTTAGACACACTGAATTTACAGGAAGAACAACCAACAATAATTCTTGGGTCAGCTACATCCGAAAATCCTGAAAGTGTTTCAACCTTTCCTCCACCTTTTTATATAACTTTAACTGTCCATGACCAAATGATTCACAACTGCCTTCTAGATTCTGGAGCTTCACATAACCTGATGCCTAAGGCAGTGATGGATGCCCTTGGTTTGAGTGTCACTAAATCATATCATGATTTATTTGCATTTGATTCTAGAGCTGTGAAATGTCTGGGAGTAATAAAGGACCTGGTGGTTAATCTTTCTCAATTACCAATGAAGAGTATTATAATGAATGTAGTAATTGCTGACATATCCCCTAAGTTTGGCATGTTGCTCTCAAGGTCTTGGGAAAAGAAAATAGGTGGTACATTACAAATGGACTTGGCATATGCAACCATTCCGGTGTTTGTTGGAGAGAACAGAAGATTATATAGAGAATCATAGTATGCATTCATAGTTACTGATGATAAGAATCCAACTAATCATCCCCTTTATTCAATAGATGAAGAGTTGGGCTCTTGTATGCTTCATTTTAGTGATGAGAGTACAAATGGAGTACTGCAGGTAGAAAAAGAAGCATCAATAAACCTACTGTTGAACAAAAAGATGAGGTGTGGTAGATGTATTTTGATGGCCCTTCATGTAAAGAAGGAGCAGGAGCTGGCATTGTTTTGATTTCCCCTAGCGGAGAGGTAATTAGTTTGATGTATAAACTGGAATTTGTCACTACCAACAACACAGCAGAATATGAGGCATTGATACTTGGTTTAAGGGCTGCGAAGGATTTGGGAATTCAACAACTTTCTGTTTATGGCGACTCGGAATTGGTTGTCCAACAGGTGAAGGGAAAATATTAGGTAAAGCAAGATTTGTTTAAGGTATATAGAAATGAGGTTTGGGATATGATCGATAAATTTTTTATAGCATTTAATATTACTTTTATTCCCAGAGATCAAAATCAGACTGCAGATTCACTGGCTTTGGCAGCCACTCATTTCAGGATTCCAAAGCATACTCAGCTGAAATATCTAATTGAAGTTAAATATAGACCCTCAGTGCCATATAATATAAAACAATGGATAGTTTTTGAGGATGATGTGGAGATTAAAAAAAAAATGGAATTAGCTGGAGAGTTTTCTAATTCTCTAATCAATCAGGATCAAGATGAGGAGCTAGATGACACTACTGCATACACAGAGAATATAATTGTTGATCACAGAATTATTGAATTGCAAGGTAATTTTATTCCTAAGGGATTGGTCCACCTTGAAAGAATATTTTCCAAAGATGATACTCTACTGAAACCATCAATGCAATCTTTAGAAGAAAATATCATGAGCTGCAACATTGGTACAGAAGAGCAACCAAGAATGGTGAAGATTTCTAAGTCTCTTCAAGTTGAGCAAAGAAACAGGTATACTGCATTGTTGAGGAGGTTTGTTGATTTTTTGCTTGGTGCTATGAAGATTTAAGAACTTATGACACAAGTATTATTCAGCATAAGGTGCCTTTAAAACCAAATGTGAAACCCTTTAGGCAAAAATTGAGGAGAATTAACTCAGCTTTGCTACCTGTTATAGAGAAGGAAGTCAAGAAGTTATTAGATGCAAAGATAATTGTTCCATTGAGATATTCATCATGGATTGAGAACTTGGTTCCAGTTCGAAAGAAGAATGGAGAGATAAGGTTATGTGTGGATTTCCGAAATCTTAATAGAGCTTCTTTGAAGGACAATTACCCATTGCCAAAGATTGAGCAAATTCTGCAAAAGGTGGTGGGTGCACAGAGAATTTCCATGGTTGATGGATTTTCAGGATACAATCAAATAGTTGTACATCTGGATGATAGGGAGAAAAAATCCTTCACTACTCCATGGGGCACATTCATGTACAATAAGATGCCATTTGGATTAATGAATGCGGGTGCAACATTCCAAAGAGCTATGGATATAGCCTTTGTAGGTGAAAAGGAAAAAATTGTTGTAATTTATTTGGATGATATTATTGTCTTCTCTCAGTCAGATGATGAGCATTTGAAAAATCTTGAGCAAAAATTTCTGAAGTGTAGGAAATTTGGGCTGTCATTGAACCCCAAAAAGTCACATTTTGTTGTACAGGAGGTAAAAATTATGGGACATCTTGTTTCAGCTGATGGTATTATAATAGACCCTGAAAGAGTTAAATCAATCCTGAAGATTACTATCCCGAGGAGTAAAAAATATGTTCAATCATTCATTGGGAAAATTAATTTTCTGAGGTGGTTTATCCCGAACTTTGCTGAAACTATTAAACACATTACATCCATGTTGAGCAAGGATCAAGAAGTGAAATGGACAGCAGAAGCTAAGGCTTCATTTCAGAAGATTAAACAAGCTTTGACAGAAGCCCCAGTCTTGGTAAGTCCAGATTTTTCAAATGATTTCCTTACCTTTTCTTTTGCATCCCAAGACACAATAGCAGTTGTTCTTCTACAAAAGAATGCAGATGATTTAGAGCAGCCAATAGCTTTCTTTAGTAAAACTCTCAGAGGCTTGGAATTGAAGTGCAGCACACTTGAGAAGCAAGCATATGCACTTGTTAAAGCCTTAAATTTTTTCAGAATTTATAGCTTGCATTCAAAGATAATTGCCTATGTACCTAATGCTGTTATTAAAGAAATTTTAACCTAGCCAGACAGTGAAGGTAAAAGAGGTAGGTGGATTGCAAAAATTATGGAGTACAAGGTTGAAATCAGGCCTACTAAGTTAGTGAAAGGACGGGGTTTAGCAAAGTTGTTAGCTGATTCCAATTGTGAGGCTTTGGATATCCATTTAGTGGAAAATAATCCAACTCAGGAAGAATTGCAAATAAAGGAAAATAGAGAGCGGATTTTAGATAAATATGCAGGATCATAATGGTATTCTGATATTGTCTATTTTTTATTGCATTAAAATGTCCACATCATTTTGACAAAAGGCATCCAGATCATTGAAGTTGAAGGCCACAAAATACTACTTGGTTAATCAGAAGTTGTTCTGGAAGGATCCAGGGGGGATTTTGCTCAGATGTTTGGAAAAATCACAAGTGAAGGAGGTTATTTCAGAAATGCATGAAGGTGCTTATGGGGGTCACAAGTATTGGAAGTCTACAGCATACAAAATCCTTAGGTCTGGGTTTTATTGGCCCTCTTTATTTTCAGATGTGTATCAACAGGTTCGAGGATGTGTTCAATGTCAAAAGTTTGCTGGGAGGAAAAAGCTCATTTCTCTAGCATTAAAGCCTATTGCAATTAATGCCCCTTTTCAACAGTGGGGATTAGATTTTATAGGAGATATTAACCCTGCATCTAGTGGACAACACAGGTCGATACTTACAGCTACTAATTTTTTCACTAAATGGGTGGAAGCAATTCCAACTCGTAAAGCAACTGAAGGAGTTATTATGAATTTTATACAGGAAAACATCTTGAGTAGGTTTGGTTGTCCACAGAAATTGTTGACTGATAATGCACCCGCTTTTAAGTCAAAAGCTATGGTAATTTTTTGTGAGGAAAATGGGATTGATTTGAGGCATTCTACACCCTACTATCCCCAGGGTAATGGTTTGGCAGAGTCATCAAATAAGAACATTATTCAAAGTATTAGAAAGTTGTTAAATAAAAATAAGAGATCATGGGATTCAATGCTAAAGTATGCATTGTGGGAAGACAAGATAACTACCAAGAAAGCAACAGGTCTGTCCCCTTTCCAATTGGTATATGGTACTGATGCAGTTTTCCCTATTCAGCTAGGCATTCCAGTTATTAATTTTTTTCAAGATAGTCAAGAAGAACCCAATGATCTTCAACGAAGAATTTTTTCATTGATTGAATTGCAGCAAGAACATGAGCCTATAGCATAAAGATTTGATGCATACAGAAGGAAGATTAAAGCAGGATTTGATAAAAAGGTGAAAGAAAATACTTTTTCTCTTGGTGATATGGTGCTCAGATGGGATGCAAGGAGAGACCAAAAGAGTCAGCATGGTAAGTTTGATAATCTATGGTTAGCTCCCTTCATGATTTCAAAGATTTCAGAAAGTAAATGACGGTTCCTCAAACATTTTTATAGTTCATGAAGGTAAATGAGGTCACACTCATTGTACATACCGATGTGAAATAAGACTCCATACCCAATGGAAGTTTGCATAATAAAGCTGCAGTTTAAGGTAGCAGAAAGGCACTGGTCTATGAATTCTTGAAACCTCACAAGGAGGCTTTCATCCCACAGCTGGAGCCAGATGTTAATGCTAAAATTGTTCCCTTTTGTTTTTGTCTCTTTCCTTTAGGTTTGTTTGAAATTTATTTTCTTTTATTTATCCATTGTTTGCATTATTTTGTTTTCAATTTAATTTTATTCAATTTTGATTGCTTTTATTTTTTGCTTTAATTCAAAATCTTCAAATGGCTTATCAACATGGTATTAGTCTCAAAGCTTTCAATTATGCTTATTTAGCTTTATTATAAAGTTTATAACCAAGTTTCAAGCTTTATGTCAATTGTATTTATCAAATCAGCTATCTTGAAAGATTCTGGTAGCGCAAACTGCAAAATAGACCCCTAATGCGCTACAAGAATTCAAAATGATGGAAAAACGTGGTTATTCATGCTGAGTAATGGTTTGCTCGAATTATGATGATTGGAGAGACTTTGTTATGATTATTTGAAGTGCTGAAACACATGTCAAAGAGTTATGATAGTGGTAAGTTCCATAACGTTTCATCATCAAGAGAAACCGGGGTTTGAAGCCACGAGTTAATTTGGGAATCGCAGAGCTGAAGACACCTGTTTGATGAACGTGGTTAGCTTTTAAACTTTAAAAATTTGTCATTTCTCTTTTCTTCAGAGGCTTAATTAGCAGAGTGCGGTTCTAAAATGGGAAGGAGTGGTAAGACCAACAGGGTAGATCCGATGGATATGCAGTGGGTAGAGAAATTTCTATTATGTGCAGATGTGTTTAGGGCAGCTGGATGGTTCAATTTCTTTAAAAAGATCACGGGGTTTAATGAGGAGGTTTCGATTTATTTTGCAAAGAACTTGAATTAGGATGTTATTAAATTCAAAACCCTGCGCTTTCAGCTCACAAAAGCCCTAATTTCTGAGGCTACAGGTATTGCCATGGAGGCGGAGTTATGGTTCAAAAAACTTCCCTTCGCGTTCGACCCAAATCATTTCTTACTTCCAGGTAAAGAAACTTTAAATTGGTGCAATGGAGTTCATATATCAAATTTTCGACCTGAATCGAAGTAGGTGCTCAGCGTTATACAAACCTATATTACATGCGAGGGTAGGTTCTCAATGGTTTTTAAATACCATATTAGGTTTTTAATGCATCTTAAAATGAACTGTAAAATGAATGTGCCATTTTTCCTGTACAAGAGTATCCAGAAGATGTCAAATAAGGTAAAGGCGCATCCTGAGGATTCAAGGTAGTCAATATTTCATCATGGACTGATAAAACTTATTATTCAAACAATGGTAAAGAATGAACAAAAGACTTGGGAACATTTTATATATTGGTCTGGTTTCATTGCTGAGCGGGATGAGCGTGTGAACAAGAGAAAGCCTAAAAGGGAAAGCAAAAAGAATAGGAAGGGAGGAGTGTTGATACAAGATATTTTTGAGAAGCCTTTGTCACAAGATAAACTTAAAAGCCCAGAAAAAGAAGAGTAGGTTAATGTACTTGAAGTAGAAAATCCTGAAAGTTTCATAGAAGAGAATCAAGTCTATATTCGAAGGAGAACAAAAACATTGTCAAGAAACTCAGAAAATGGAGCAGAGCATTAATCTAACTGTTGAACAACTTCAAGGTCAAATTATATCAAAACAGGCTAAAAGCCGAGTTACACAAGCTTCTGCAGATAGTTCAAAAGATAAAAGTTTGCAAGATAAAGACTTTGAGGCAGATGCAAACCTCCTTATGCAGTTAAAGGAATCAAGTTGGAATTTTAGAACAAGATCAACTATGAAAGGTAATGTGGAAAAAGGTTCAAGTTCCAATCAGAAAACAGAGGATATAACTTTAATTCAGAGCTCTTCAACTGATGAAGGTGAGGAGAAAGAAGATAGAACAAGTTCTCATCAAATGATCCTACAGCAGGAATGGGAAAAGATAGAAGAAGTAGATGAAGAAGTAAATAAAGTTGAAGAAGAAGAAGTCATTCTTAGAATGGAGCAAGATGAACTTGAAATTGCACAAAGAATAGAAAAAGATAAATATGAAGC
The DNA here is from genome assembly GCA_027924585.1 of Larix kaempferi. Classification (NCBI taxonomy): domain Eukaryota; kingdom Viridiplantae; phylum Streptophyta; class Pinopsida; order Pinales; family Pinaceae; genus Larix; species Larix kaempferi. The sequence continues at coordinate 741,128 of BSBM01000338.1, read as the reverse complement.
AGATTTAATCTTCAGAAAACTGGATATTCAACCTTCCACATCTCAAGATCATACTTTGCATGGAGAAGTAAGCATATGTTCAAAGGTTGAAAGTCTCAGAAAATTCCAACAGCAGCATCAAGCAGAAATAGTGTTTCTTAACGAGATAAATGATAGGCTTACAAAGTCTAATAAACATTTAAGGGAGGAATTAGGAGAAGCTAATGCTCGTTATCAAGCGCTGATTGTTGTTGCTAGGAAGGCTCTGAAGAGGAAAAGAGAAGCAGAGGCTAAAGCTGATGATTCAAACAGATAGGTGCAGAAACTGAAAGAGAAGAACAAGCTTTTATCAGACAAGATTAAAGACTTGGAATCCGAGCAGCCTAAACATAACAAAAGGACTCATGCGCTGGAAGGGATTGCTATGTTAGTAGAGGCTACTAGAAAGGCTACTTAGTGCCTAATTTGTTCTTTAATGCATTTTCATTTTGTATCAAGTATGTAATTATTAATAGTTAAGTTTTTAGTTAAAGACTTAGTTTAAAGACTCGATTATGTAACTGCTTTTGATACCAAAACCTAAAGATAGTTATAAACTACTCTTTTTGAGAGGGTTAAAAGGAAGTAAAGGAGGAAGTAGAAGGGTTCAACTTTTTGGTTTCAAGAAGACTTCTGCAGTGATGATTTTGAAGCTTACAAGACTCTCATGTAAGTCCTGAAGATTGAGATAATACATATGTGATATAAGCCATTTTATAATATTTTATTGAGTTTTTATTTCTGATCAATTTGGTCATTCAATACATTATTTCATTTATGTTTTAATGCAGTGAATTCTTATGTGTTGTAGATGAAAACCAGAATGTGTGATTGTGAATGTCATGGTTTATGTCTTCTTTATTAAAATTAGTTTTCAGTTCTTTGATGGATGGCATGATTTAGTAGCTTGTTAAAGTTTCATTTCCTTTTTACTTTCTTGAAATTGAAACCTTTAAACCATTAAACCCTAAACCAATAAAATCTTATTTCATATTCTTTTTTAAACTGTTAAGATTGTGTTGGCTTGCCCCTTTGTAGTCTAGAGAGAAATCCTGGCACTAATACATATGCTACAATGTTATTCTTCCCTTTTACATATTCAATATCAAAATCAAAATCTTGGATCTTTCTTACCCACTTTTGTTTCATTTCATTAAGATCCTTTTGGGTGAGGAAGTGCTTTAGACTGTTGTGATCAGTTTTCACCACAAACTTGTTTCCCACCAAGTATTGTCTATAATTTCCCAAGGCATGCATGATGGCCAATATTTCTTTTTCATAGATGGAGTAAAGCTTCTCATGTGGCTGCAACTTTCTGCTCTCAAAGGCTATAGGATGTTGATTTTTTTTTAGGACAGCCCCTACCCCTTCACCTGAAGCATCACATTCCAAAACAAAAGATTTAGAAAAATCATCTAATGCAAGTACTGGACAAGTACATTACCTCTTTCATTTTTTGGAAGGCCTTTTCAGCCTCTTCATCCCACTTGAAAGCATCTTTCTTGGTCAAATCAGTGAGTGGATAAGTCAATTTGGAGAACCCTTTCACAAACTTCCTATAATAGGTGCATATTCCGATGAAGCCTCTTAATTCTGTGATATTTTTTGGTGATGTCCTTTCAAGGATAGCCCTTATTTTTTCCATGTGCACTTTCACTCCTTATTTTCCAATAATGTACCCAAGATATAAAATTTCCTTCATCCCAAATTCACATTTAGACAACTTAGCAAACAAGGATTGTTCATGCAAAACTTTCAGCACAACCTCTAAATGATGCAAATGCTCTTCCCAAGTTTTGTTGTAAATGAGAATGTCATCAAAGAAAACCAAAACAAACTTTCTAAGCTGCTTGAAAAAGATCCTATTCATGCATGCTTGGAATGTGGCTAGAGCATTAGTTAATCCAAAAGGCATAACAAGAAACTCAAAGTGGCCATAGTGACATCTAAAAGCAGTCTTTTGCACATCTTCTTCTTTCATTCGAATTTGATGGTAACCTGATCTAAGATCAATTTTGGAGAAATATTTTTTCCCAAATAGCTCATCCATGAGCTCATCAATTATAGGGATAGGATACCTATTCTTGATTTTCTTCTTGTTCAAAGCTCTAAATTCTATGCACATCCTTAAGCTTCCATCTTTTTTCTTCACCAACACAACTGAAGAGGCAAAAGGGCTAGAGCTTGGTCTAATGAGTCCCAACTCTAGGAGTTCTTGGATGGCCTTTTCAAATTTATCTCTGAATTTTTTTGAATGCCTATAGGGTGTTATTTCGATGGGTGAAGTACCCTCCTCCAAAACAATGTTGTGCTCTAACCCCCTATCGGGTGGTATACCATGTGGAAGGTCTCCAAAAAAAAATTCATACTTTTGTATTTGCTTCTCTACCTCCTCTGGGTGTTCAAAAACCTTTATGTTTGTCTTAGGAGAGGTGATGAAACATTCAACATCCCATTCTATGTCTCCATGCCTCAATATGTATCTCATACTGTGGGAGGTGACTACTTGATTCGGATAGGTGTGTTGCCCTCTCACAACCCTTAGTATTCCTTCTGAATCTTGTAATCTCATTTCAGGAATTTGATAGTTCACTGTATTCTCCCCTATAGAGTACAACCATTTCACTCCCAATACCACATTAGTATCAACAACATCAACCACATGAAAGCTATCAGAAAAAGTGTAATTACCTATGGTGATTTGCAGCTTTGGAACCCATGTTTTGCACTCCATAGTGTTGTGACCTAGAATGATGATTGTGAAGCCATCGAATGGTTCAGTAGGTATCTTCATTCTCTATAAATGTATGCATCATTGAAATTATTTTTGGCTCCTCCATCTACCAATACCGAGGCCCTTTGTCCTTGTACCACTCCCTTGCATCGAATAGTGTGATAACGAGGCACTGCTGAAAGTACTGCCATCCTTGCTTTATCAGGTGAAGGATGATTTTCTTCTTGTTTCCATTCTTCTGTTGTATCATATCCCTCTTCTTGATCTGAAATATGTCCTTCTTCCTCCATACCCCCTTCATACTCATCATTATCATAAAATACTTCAATGTATTGTGTTTTTCCCTTAATACATTTATGCCCCGGTGCCCATGGTTGAAAGCATGTGTAACACAAATTCTTTCTTCTAAGTTCTTCCCTGTTTAGTCCCTCTTTCTTATTCTTTTAAAATGCTTCTCTCTTCCAAGGCTTCTTTTCAAATCTGAATTTGGAAGGGAAGTTAGGATTGGAAGGAAACCTTGTCCTAGGTAGCACATTTTGTAGATCTCTTGTCAAGTTTATGGCATCCTTCAATGAAATTGGTTTGTGGGCCTTAACTAAAACTTTTAAGGGTTCATACAAAAATTCAGTAAAGAGTAATACTAACCTGACCATAGATATATCAGCCACCTTAACTAATAATTTTTGGAATTCCAACATATACTCAGCAGGGGTTCCAACTTACTTCAATTGGGCTAGTTCTTTGAAAGGCAATTCTGGGTCTTTTTGCTCAAATATTTCTAATACCTTGTCAACAAATTCTCCATATGTTTTAAACTGATCATGTCCCAAGGTTTTCATACCATGGAACCACCAACCATTGGCTTCCCCTTCAAGATGCAAAATGGCCATTTTTAAAGCATCCTCTTCTACCATTGGATTCAGCTGAAAATACACATCTAGTTTTTGTACCCAAGTATTTGCAAAATTTTGAGATGAGCCATCAAAGGTGGGAAGTGGCATTTTACTTATGGAATAATTCAATTCTCTATTTTGAAAGGGATTCCTATTACCTTCCCTCATTTTGAGCTTGTTTGAGACAACAAAGTATTGATCAAATGGTAGGGTACTTCTGCAATCTTCACTCAGTTTTTGCCATTCAATTAGAACCTCTTGCATATCATATGAAGTATTAACATTTTCTTTGGAATCAAGAAATTTAGGTGTGGTAGGACTTTCTGCACTCTGAAATTCATGAGTTCTATTATGAGGTCCTGTCTTTGAGAAGATACTTTCACCCATTGCCTTCTTTTCCTCCAAAGGTGAACTGCTACCTCCTCTTTCCCCTTTACTTCCAAGTTGGCTAGCCAAAAATTTGAAACCTTTCATCATATGTTTGTTCATGTCTTCAAATAGTGGTTTCATTATTTTCCTAAAATCCTCACTATCATTTGAGTTTCCCTTCTCAACCCTAGCCATAGTTTCCTCAAAATGCACTTCTTTTCCTACTTCCTCCTCTTCAACAAAAGTACTTTTGGTTTTAATGTCTAAGGGTGGTCCCTGACTTCTTGTCCTCATGAATATAAAACCACATAAGGTGCAAGGATCATGGTCTGATACCACTTTTAATGTCCCTTTTTAGAAATTTATTAAAATGGTGAAAATTTCAATTTTTCACTAGTTCGACCCTTAACTAGTATTGGTGTCTTGGTCTCCAAATGCTCCCAAATTGTCACCGAAGGTATATGGATGGTATTAGGACATGATTATGAGTTTCATGGATGATTTAGAGTCTTCAAAAGGCTTCTGCAACTCTACTTTGAATTCTGGACAAGGTAGGGGATTTGACTAGCAATTAGAGGTTCAATTCCCTCCTAGGTAGGTGCTGGAGATGGATCTCCAAATGAAATTGGACCCTCTCGAATTTCAGGACAGAAGTAGGTCGGGACATCTAGGGGACATAATTATGGTCTCATATGAATCATCATTTACTTTATTAATTCTGATACAACCCTCTCAAATCAGATACAAAAAGACTAGTTTCGACCTTGGGGGAAATGATAGGCAATCTTCTCCAAATGCTATGAAATTGAACAGTATGAATCCAAAAGCTTATGAATTGAACATGAAAATTGTATAACACATTACTAACAGTCCATACATCATTAATTCATTAGTGTTTCACTTTTCCATTCGAATATATCAACATATCATTGGCATACATCAACATAGTGGGGAAAATAGCACCATTTTCTCATTAATGATCAGATTTACATAGCTCCACTTGGACTCTTGACTTGATACTATTCTTAATATGAAGAATATAACATTTACATCATATGAAAAAATAATTGGGCATCAGAAGCTCCCCCAAAGATAACAAGATCTCACCAAGTGAACCCCACCTAAAGGATCATGAATATGTTGAGAAAACTTGAAATGGTTGGAGAAACAAGTTGAACTAGAAGTGACAACGAACTGCCATGTAGCTTACATCTACAACATATGAATCCATTGAAGCTCCAAATTAAAGTTCTGAATGGCCTTTCCAATTACCAACTAGGATGGGAATCTTTCACCCTCGAAATTGGTGCTAAGGCAAGTAGAGTAGCACTCCACTATCTCTCCTCTCAAATGAAATTGTGAAAATGATCAAAATCCCTTGTCTTACTTGATCCCTGTATTTTATAAACATCCTTAGACTTCTAAGGTTCAAATTCCATCCATGAACTCCAAGCCAATTCAAATTAGGGAGGTATTCCAGATTTGCCACTTGTCTTCCACTTCCTAGCCTTCCACTTTCCACCAATTCGAGTAAGAATCTATTGAACTTATCTAACTCCCATGAGCGCTCCCTTGGAGGATATTTTTAGGCCTGACATGTCATATTGGTCAGATGTCAAAAATCAGGTCTGAAATGTTTCATAGGTGTCATAGCATCTTCATCATTGTTGTCATAGAGGTTAGGGAATCTAGCCCAAGTGTCCAAAAACCTCTCATTTGACTCTTCCTCTTCCATGGGAGTTACACTTCCATCCCAATTCGACCTATGATGCATAATTCCAAGTGTATTATCCTTCCAACTCATCCCAATAACGTTGGACTTCTTATGGATTCGAATTGACAAGAGGAGGATTCCATGTGGCATAGAAAATCTAGCTTGTGTGGGTCCCACATCCTCCATGTGCCTTTATGATCAATTTCCACTTTGATTTTCCCTTGTATTTATTTATTTAGATCCTTTATTAAATATTTATGCAATTCTAATGTCCAAACATCATTTATTAGCCCCCTTATTTCAAATCCCAATGTCTCCATCCAACCTAGGGAACTAGTAGGATTGGTGGAATTTTCCTGTCATGAATTTATTTGAATGGGGACATTACAGTACTCCCCACCCAAGATTGCTTGCCCTCAAGCAATTTCAGATTTGGATGCTGTAAAATTTGTTCCTCTTCCCATGTGGCATCTTCACTTGGTAGATCCTTCCATTGTACCAAGTACTTTTGGATAGTTCTGCTCCTTAATCTTCTTTCCCTTGTCTTCAAAAATTTTTCTGGAACAAGTATGAGCTGGCCTTCATCATCCAAAGGAGGGAGTGTTTCTGAAATGACAATTTGATGACCAATAGCCTTCTTGAGACATTAAACATGAAATACATTGTGGATTTTACTTCCTTATGGAAGTTCTAAGTCATATGCTACCTCCCCAACCTTCCAAACTACCTTGTATGGGCCATAGTATCTTGGGCCATAGTTTGTTTATATGGCTGCAACCTCAAATATACCAAATCATTGATTTGAAGGGTCCTTTCTTCCCTATGTTGATCTGCATTTTTTTTGGCTGATTTTGGGCAACCTGCAAGTTGTCTTTCAAAAGCTTTAAAATTTCTTGGCTCTCTTCCACCCAATCTTTAGCTTTTGGGGATTTACTATCACCAAATATATTCTCAACAAAGGTGAGTGCTTCATAACCATATAATTCTTTGAAATGAGACATTCATATTGACATATGAAAATTGGTGTTGTAGCAAAACTCACCCAAGTGTAGTCAGTTTACCCATGCTTTTTTCTACTCTCCCACATAGTTCCTTAGGTACCCTTCCAACCATTGAATCACTCTCTCTGTTTGGACACCAGTTTTTGGATGATACTTGTTCTTGGAGTCAATTGAGTGCCCACCAAGCTAAAAATATCTTGCCAAAAAACACCCATGAATCTGCTATCTCTATCACTTACAATGTTCTTGGGGAGCCCATGCAATCTGAAGATTTCTTTAAAAAAATATCATCCACTTGTGCAGCACTAAAAGATGATGTAACAGCAAATAAATGAGCAAATTTGGTTAGCCTATCCACTACCACATATAGGCAATCCTTGCCCAAATATTTGGGCAAACCTATGATGAAGTCCATTGAGATACTCTCCCATTTTTTTTTTTCTAGAATGGGAAATGGTTGCAATAAACCAGCTGGGCATGTGAGTTCATATTTGTTTTGCTGACATACCTTACATTCATTCAAATATTTTAGAACATCTTCCTTCATCCCTTTCCAAAAAACCTTTGCCTTAATTGCCTATAAGTTTTGAAGATCCCCGGATGACCAACTAGGGGGAAACCATGTGCTTCTTGCAAAATCTTGTACTTGAGTTTTTAATTTTGAACCAAATAAATTATGCCCTTATAATATATAAGCCCATTCAAAATATTGTAGTTATCATCCCCTTTGACCCCATCTAACACATCACAAGCAAAATTATCATTGGCATATTCAAGCATTAGCATGTTTTTCCAATCTTTTGAAATGTCCATGAGAGAAAAGGAACGTCTTCTAGATAATGCATCTACTACAATGTTATTCTTCCCTTTTACATATTCAATATCAAAATCAAAAGCTTGGATCTTTCTTACCCGCTTTTGTTTCCTTTCATTAATATCCTTTTGGGTGAGGAAGTGATTTAGACTGTTGTGATCATTTTTCACCACAAACTTGTTTCCCACCAAGTATTGTCTAAACTTGCCCAAGGAATGCATGATGGCCAACATTTATTTGTCATAGATGGAATAAATTTTCTCATGTGACTACAAATTTCTACTCTCGAAGTCTATAGGGTGTTGATTTTGCTTTAGGACAACCCCTATCCCTTTACCTGAAGCATCACATTCCAAAACAAAAGGTTTAGAAAAATCAGGTAACACAAGTACTGGACAACTACTCATTACCTCTTTCATTTTTTGGAAAGCCTTTTTCAGTGTCTTCATCTCACTTGAAAGCATATTTCTTGGTCAAATCAGTGAGTGGAGAAGTCAATTTGGAGAACCCTTTCACAAACTTTTATAATAGGTGCATATTCCAATGAAGCCTGTTAATTCTGTGATATTTTTTGGTGATGGCCATTCAAGGATAGCCCTTATTTTTTCGATGTGCACTTTCACTCCTTCTTGTCCAATAATGTACCCAATATATAAAATTTCATTCATCCCAAATTCACATTTAGACAACTTAGCAAACAATGATTGTTCATGCAAAATGTTTAGCACAACCTCTAAATGATGCAAATTCTCTTCCCAAGTTTTGTTGTAAATGAGAATGTTATCAAAGAAAACCAAAAAAAACTTTCTAAGCTTCTTGCAAAAGATACTATTCATGCATGCTTGGAATGTGGCTGGAGCATTAGTTAATCCAAAAGTCATAACAAGAAACTCAAAGTGGCCATAGTGACATCTAAAAGCAATCTTTTGCACATCTTCTTCCTTCATTTGAATTTGATGGTAACCTGATCTAAAATCAATTTTGGAGAAATATTTTGCTCCAAATAGCTCATCCATGAGCTCATCAATTCTAGGGATAGAAAACCTATTCTTGATTGTCTTTTTGTTCAAAGCTATAAATTCTATGCACATCCTTAAGCTTCCATCTTTTTTCTTCACCAACACTATTGAAGAGGCATAAGGGCTAGAGCTTGGTCTAATGAGTCCCAATTCTAGGAGTTCTTGGATGGTCTTTTAAATTTCATCTCTGAAGTTTTTTGGATGTCTATAGGGTGGTATTTGGATGGGTGAAGTACCCTCCTCCAAAACAATGTTTTGCTCAACCCCCCTATTAGGTGGTCTACCATGTGGAAGGTCTCCAAAAACGTTTTCATACTTTTGCAGTAGCTTCTGTACCTCCTTTGGGTGTTCAAAAACCTTTATGTTTGGATTGGGAGAGGTAATGAAACATTCAGCATCCCATTCTATGTCTCCATGCCTCAATATGGATCTCATATTGTGGGAGGTCACTACTTGATTCGGATAGGTGTGCTGCCCTCTCACAACCATTAGTATTCCTTCCGAATCTTGGAATCTCATTTCTGGAATTTGATAGTTCATTGTATTCTCCCCTATAGAGTACAGCCATTGCACTCTCAATACTACATTAGTATCAGCAACATCAACCACATAAAAGCTATCAGAAAAAGTGTAATTATCTATGGTGATTTGCAGCTTTGGAACCCATGTTTTGCACTCCAAGTGTTGTGACCAGGAATGATGATTGTGAATCCATCGAATGGTTCAATAGGTATCTTCCTTCTCTCTACCATGTCTACATCAATGAAGTTATGCGTGTCTCCTCCATCTACCAATACCAAGGCCCTTTGCCCTTGTACCACTTGCTTGCATCGAATAGTGTGATAACGAGGCACTACTGAAAGTACTACCATCCTTTCTTTGTCAGGTGTGGGATGATTTTCTTCTTGTTTCCCTTATTCTGTTGTATCATATCCATATTCGTGATCTGGAATATGTTATCCTTCCTCCATACGCCCTTCATACTCATCATTATCAGAAAATACTTCAATGTATTGTGCTTTTCCCTTAGTACATGTCATGTCCCAAATTTTGCATTGGTTCACAATGGCCTAAGCCCATTGTCCATATTCATGAGAGTTTATCAAATTGATGCTAAAGGTCAAATAATTGCCAAGGAGGAAAATTACTAGTTTCCTAGGTTTGGAGTGGAAGCTTTGGGATTTTGAATAAAGGGGGATAATAAATTATGTTTGAAAATTAGAATGGAATAAATATTTAATAAAGGAGATAAATAAATATATACAATTGAAAATCAAAGTGGCATTTGATCATGAAGACCTGGGGAGGAAGTGGGACCCGCATAAGGCTAGATTTCCCCACTACACTTGGCATCATTTTCTCACCAATTCGAATTCAAGGTGAATGGTAACATACTTGGGGGAGTTCAAAAGGTATTATTCATGGCATGACTCATCCAAGATCGAAATATAGAGGAAGAGTAACTCCCATGGAAGAAGAAGAGGCAATTTGGAGCTAGTGGGACACTTGGGCTAGATTCCCTAACTCTATGACAACAATGATGAAGATGCTATGACACCTATGACACAAATCAGACCTGAAGGCTGACATATGACATATATGACATGTCAGGTCTAAAAATAGCCTCCAAGAGAGCGCTCAAGGGAAGGTAAGATGCTTCCACATGTGATTTGGTGGAAGTGGGAGACTAGGAATTGTTGTACAAGTGGCATTATTTGGAATCTCTTCCAAACTTGAGTTGGCATGAGTCTCTTGGAATAAATTCGACCCATGGAGGACATTATAAGTTTATAAAAGTCATGAACAAAGAATAATAGCATCTTTTGATCATTTGATAAATTTGCAATTGCATTTGTGAAGAGGGAGAGCTAGTGGATGACTAGTTTCTTGCCTTAACCAATTTTGAGGCTGAATGATTCCCGTCCAAGTTGGTAATTGGAAAGGCCATTCAGAACTTTCATTTGGACCTTTAATAGAGTCTTTATTTGCAGGTGTAAGCTACAGGTCAGCTCATGGTTTCTTCTAGTGTAGCTCACTCCTTCAACCATTTTCCAGTTTTCATGGCATATTCTTGATCCTTGAGGGAGGGTGTTTTTTGTGAATTATTGTACTCTTTGGGGGAGCTTCTAATACCCCATTTTTTTTGTAATATGAAATAAATACTCTTTTCTTCATCTCCATAAATTTTCAGGTCGAAATTCCAGGTAGAAATGTATAAATCTCATTTTTAATGAAAGAACAGTGTCATTTCCCCCCACTACCTTGTTGTGAACCAATGTAATGTTGATGGATTCGAATGGATAAGTAAAATACTGATGGTTTATTTATTAATGGAAGTTTAATGATGTATTATATAAGTTTCATGTTTAGTACTTAATTCCTTTGAATTCATTTTACTCAGTTTATTTACATTTGGAGAAAATTTAGTGCCATTTCCCCAAGGGTCGAATTAGTGATTTTTGTTGATGTTTGGGAGAATGTTAGAACAGACCTTAATAATGGATTAATAGTGCACATGAGACCTAAATAATTTCCCTTAGACATACCCTACCTCTGTTCAGAATTTCGAGTGGGTTTGGAGGCATTTGGAGAGCCATTTTCAGAACTTACCGTGGGGGAATTTGAACCTCAAATTGCTAGTTAAATGCCATACTTTGTCCAGAATATTAAACAAGTTTGCAGAAGTCTTTTAACGGTCATGAATAATCCATGAACATCATAATCAAGTACAAATATCATTCATACACCTTACTTGAATATTTGAAGGCATTTGGAGCCAATTGGAGACCTAGAGACCAATACTAGTCAAAGAGAAATTACTAGTAAAGTTCCCTACATTGGCCAGAATTGAAAGAGGACTTGCAGAAGTATTTTAAAGGTCAAATTCATCCCTTAAACACATATTTATTTTCTAACATCATCCATATACCATTCTCAAAATATTTGGGATCATTTGGGGAAAATTGGAGACCTGGGCATCAAAACTAGTCAAAGGTTGAATTTGGGGAAAAAGAGAAAATTGGTCATTTTAATAAAAAATTAAAAAGGGGTCATTACAGTGGTATCAGAGCATGGTCCTTGCACCTATGATTTAATATCATACATTGAAGAATAATTTGCAGCCATGTCTTACTATTATGATGAATCCTATGAGTACACTTGTCATGAGGAATATGCAGATGCGTATGAACAATATGAAGCAGAATGTGAATGGGTTGAGGAAGAGGTGCCATCATGCAACACTTCTTACAATTTCAAGAGGAATGAAGATTATGATTATGACCCTATGTATGATAAATATGATTATGTCACACCACCAAAGGATAATACTATGGATGAGTTACAAAGATGGAGAGAAACATATAAAACCATTGCCCCAACAATATCAAAAATAGCAGGAATATCTTGATTTGTACAAAGGAGATACACAAAATGCCATGTCTTTTAAGTACTATGCTGAACATATTTTTGCAAATAGGACCAAAAATGAATATGTGGAGTTAGTGAAGAAAGGTTTATGCCCTTCTTGTAAAAGACCTTGGAGTGAGTATCATATTTGTGTGAGTGAAACGATCAATGAAAAATATGAAGCTTCAGTGAATGCAAGTATTTCCATATGGGGGATACTTTTGGGGAATTCTTCAAAAAGAGATTCCAAAGATATTGATACTATGGAAAACAAGGGGCAAAATGCATGAACTTTCTTGAAGGAGCAAAAGGGAGAGACATCACAAGAGCATGAAGAAGATTCTATTGAAAATATTGAATATCAATTGGAGACACATTCTACCTTGGACATGAATCAAGGAGCATCTACTAATGGATGCTTGAACTATGAAGGAGTGCCTACTGATGGGTGCTCACACCTCTAGGTTGGTGACATAGAGATCACTTTTGACAGTATTGCTGCAAGAAAAAATTCCCCTAATCATGAAAATGAAGAACTTGTAGCAGTTGTAGAAAAAACAAGATCAACTTCCCCCATCACCACTTGAGCTTCATGAAGTTGGTCCAAGCAAGAAGGAAGAAGATGAGGAGGTTCATTTGCAAGATCCTCATTTTATTGAAGGGTCCTTAAAGATGAATGAAAAGAAGATCCAAGAGTCCTTTAGCATTCTCCATGACACTCAAGCATTGGTGTCAAATTCTTGTTGGAGAGCTACTTTACTGGAGGAAACATCCTTCCTTGAAGACATGGAGAAGATTCAAAGAGCAATGTGCCACATCAAACGTAATTTCATGTCTTTGCTTTTTCATAGAAACCATTTGTTTAAACTTAATGAATTGTTACATGATGCATACTTGAAGAATAATGAGGATAATCATAAGCTTACAATTCAAAATGAGCAACTTCTTGAAAAGTTGCAAGATACTTGTTTTTCCTCCTATGTTTCAGATTGTCAAATGGTAGATTGTTTGGAGGATTCTCATGACATGGTGGATCATCAGAAATGTGGAAATTTGAATGTTCTTGATGTGTTTGAAGATGAACCTGAAGAGATCCAAACACTTGATGTGGTGGAAAAAGAACTTGAATTGTCTCTTGATGAAGGTTATGCAATTTTTAAAGAAGAGCATGATTCCTCTACATTGGAACCAATCTATGAAAACGGTTTCACACTTTTGAAGGATTTGCATAATAATACCCATATGGATCCTTCCCATGATGAAACTTCTGCACTTTTTGATCATTTGGGTGAGTTAGTTCATTTTTCTACATCCTACAATTCCATGTTTTGCAGCATTAGTCTCAATGAAGTATGGGTGAAAGGGTTCTTTTTTATGGTGCCACATGAGGAGTATGGAACTCCTAGATTTACCTTTTATGATGACATGGTTGGAGCACATTCTTATTCCCATTTGCAGCATCATTTGTCACTTTATGGTGATGCACATCTACATGGATGCACCTATGATATGCATTGGAGTCACTTGAAAACTCATGGTTTTTCTTGCTCAACACTTGGTTCATTTGATGTTGGAGAAACTTCATCCAACACTTGGGTGAATAGATTTATGATTGAAGAATATTTTTGTTGACAACCACATACCTTGTTATATCTTTATGATTCTCACATTCATGGATGTATGGGTGAGACTTCTTTGAGTCATTTGAAGTCTTCTTGTTTTTTTCTGCTCACTATTTGGTTCAGATTTTAGTGGAGATTTTTCATTCACTTCTTGGATGAAAGAATACATGGCTGAATATTTTGATGCATATCATATCCTTTTGGGGAAGCATTATAGGACATGGAATCCTCACCCATGTCATTGAAGTAGATTTCATTGGTTACTTGCTGATTGTATTCACTTGGAAAATGGTGGTCTACTTGCCTGGAGGTATAAGCACTTTCATTACTCTTTAATGAAGCATCTTCTTGATGTACATTTTCCTTATGTTGTTATGTACTTTGATGATATATATTATGTACTCATGATCTTTGTAAGAATGCATACAAGAAAATGGGATCCAGGAACAATGAATTGGAGAGCACTTCTAATTGTTGGAGTGCAATACAAGCAATGGGGCCATGGGATAATTTTTAGTCTCATTAGTTTCAATTTTTGGGGGAAACAAGTAGTATGGGGGATGGATTACCCACTTAATAAAGTGATTTTAATTAAAGTAGTTCAGCAGCAATCATGGTGGTTCCTCTCTAAAATATTCATGGAAGCTCGAAGACTCAAAGTTGTGCAACTCAGTGGCAACTTCAACGAATTATATAGAAAGCAGGTTCTTCAACACCCATGTTTGAAATTGCTTGAGGACAAGCAATATTGGGAAGGGAGGATCTATCATGTCCCAAATTTTGCATTGGGTCACAATGGACTAATCCCATTGACCATATTCATGAGATTTTATTAAATTGATGCTAAAAGTCAAATAATTGCCAAGGAGGAAAATTACTAGTTTCCTAGGTTTGGGGTGGAAGCTTTGGGATTTTGAATAAGGGGGATAATAAATGATATTTGAAAATTAGAATGGAATAAATATTTAATAAAGGAGATAAATAAATATATACAAGTGAAAATCAAAGTGGCATTTGATTATGAAGACACATGGAGGAAGTGGGACCCACATATGGCTAGATTTCCCCACTACAGTTGGCATCAATTTCTCACCAATTCAAATTCAAGGTGAATGGTAACATACATGGGGGAGTTCAAAAGGTATTATTCATGGCATGACTCATCCAAGGTCTAAATATAGAGGAAGAGTAACTCCCATGGAAGAGGAAGGGGCAATTTGGAGCTAGTGGGACACTTGGGCTAGATTCTCTAGCTCTATGACAACAATGATGAAGATGCTATAACACATATGACACAAATCAGACCTTAAGACTAACATATGACATATATTACATCTCAGGGCTAAAAATATCCTTCAATAGGGCGCTCAAGGGAGTTAGGGTAGCTAAGATGCTTCCACATGTGATTTGGGGGAAGTGGGAGACTAGGAATTGTTGTACAAGTGGCATTCTTTGGAATCTCTTACAAACTTGAGTTGGCATGAGTCTCTTGGAAGGAATTCCACCCATAGATGACATTATAAGTTTATGAAATTCATGAACAAAGAAGAATAACATATTTTTATCATTTGAGAAATTTGCAATTGCATTTGTGAAGAGGGAGAGCTAGTGGATGACTAGTTTCTTGCCTTAGCCAATTTCAAGGGTGAAAGATTCCCGTCCAAGTTGGTAATTGGAAAGTCCATTCAGACCTTTCATTTGGAGCTTTAATGGAGTCTTTATTTGCAGGTATAAACTACAGGGAAGCTCATGGTTTCTTCTAGTGCAACTCACTCATTCAACCATTTCCAGTTTTCATGGCATATTCTTGATCCTTGAGCGAGGGATTTTTTGGTGAGCTTTTGTACTCTTTGGGGGAGCTTCTCATGCCCCATTTATTTTTTAATATGAATTAAATACTCTGTTCTTCATCTCCAGAAAGTTTCAGGTCGAAATTCCAAGTAGAAATGTATAAATCTCATTTTTAATGAAAGAACAGTGTCATTTCTCCACTACCTTGTTGTGAACCAATGTAATCATAATGGATTTGAATGGATAAATAAACTACTGATGGTTTATTGATGAATGGAATTTTATTTATGTATTATACAAGTTTCATGTTCAGTACTTAAGCCTTTGAAGTCATTTTACTCAGTTTATTTACATTTGGAAAAGATTTGGTACCATTTACCCAAGGGTCGAATTAGTGAGTTTTGTTGATGTTTGGGAGAAGGTTAGAATAGACTTAATAACTGATTAATGGTGCACATGAGACCTAAATAATGTACCTTAGACATACCCTACCTCTATTCATAATTTCGAGTGGCTTTGGAGGCATTTGGAGAGCCATTTTCAGAACTTACCCTGGGGGAATTTGAACCTCAAATTGCTAGTTAAATTCCATACTTTGTCCAAAATCTTAAACAAGTTTGCAGAAGTCTTTTAATGGTCATAAATCATCTATGAACATCAAAATAAAGTGCAAATATCAGTCATACACCTTCCTTGAATATTTGAAGGCATTTGGAGCCAATTGGAGACCTAGAGACGAATACTAGTCAAAGGAAAATTACTAGTAAAGTTCCCTACATTGGCCAGAATTGAAAGAGGACTTGAAGAAGTATTTCAAAGGTCCAAAGCATTCCTGAAACACATATTTATGTTCTAACATCATCCATATACCTTCTCAAAATATTTGGGATCATTTGGGTCAAATTGGAGACCTAGGCATCAAAACTAGTCAAAGGTCGAATTTGGGGAAAAAGAAAAAAATTTGTCATTTTAATAAAAATTTAAAAAGAGGTCATTACAGTACATTTACGCCCTGGTGCCCATGGTTGAAAGCATGTGTAACACAATTTATTTCTTCTAAGTTATTCCCTATTGAATCCCTCTTTCTTATTCTTTTCAAATGCATCTCTTTTCCAAGGCTTCTTTTCAAATCTAAATTTGGAATGGAAGTTAGGCTTGGGAGGAAATCTTGTCCTAGGTAGCACATTTTGTAGATCTCTTGTCAAGTTCATGGCATCCTTCAATGAATTTGGTTTGTGGGCCTTAACTAAACCTTTTAAGGGTTCATCCAAACCTTCAGTAAAAAGTAATACTAACCTCACCATAGATATATCAGCCACCTTAACTGATCATTTTTGGAATTCCAACATATACTCAATAGGGGTTCCAACTTGCTTCAATTGGGCTAGTTCTTTGAAAGGAAATTCTGGGTCTTTTTGCTCAAATATTTCTAATACCCTGTCAACAAATTCTCCATATGTTTTAACCTAATCATGTCCCAAGGTTTTCATGCCATGGAACCACCAATCATTGGCTTTCCCTTCAAGATGCAAATTGACCATTTTTAAAGCATCCTCTTCCACCATTGGATTCAACTTAAAATACACATCTAGTTTTTGTACCCAAGTATTTGCAGAACTTTGAGATGAGCCATCAAAGGTGGGAAGTGGAATTTTACTTATGGCATAATTCAATTCTCTATTTTGAAAGGGATTCCTATTACCTTCCCTCATTTTGAGCTTGTTTGAGACAGCAAAGTATTGATCAAATGGTAGGGTACTTCTGCAATCTTCACTCACTTTTTTCCATTCGATTAGAACCTCTTGCATATCATATGAAGTATTACTATTTTCTTTGGAATCAATAAATTTAGGTGTGGTAGGCCTTGCTACACTCTGAAATTTCATGAGGCCTATTATGAGGTCCTGTCTTTGAAAAGATACTTTAACCCATTGCCTTCTTTTCCTCGAAAGTTGAACTACTAATGCCTCCTCTTTCCCCTTTGCTTCCAAGTTGGCTAGCCAAAAATTCAAATCATTTCATCATCTATTTGTTCATGTCTACAAAGAGTGGTTTCATGATTTTCCTAAACTCCTCACTATCATGTGAGGCTCCCTTTTCATCCCTAGCCATAGTTTTCCTCAAAATGCACTTATTTTCCTACTTCCTCCTCTTCAACAAAAGTACTTTTGGTTTCAATGTCTAAGGGTGGTCCCTGAATTCTTATCCTCATGAATATAAAACCATATCAAGTGAAATGATCATGCTCTGATACCACTTGTAATTTCCCTTTTTAGAAATTTATTAAAATGGTGAAATTTTCAATTTTTCTACTAGTTCGACCCTTAACTAGTATTGGTTTCTTGGTCTCCAAATGGCTCCAAATGCTCCCAACTTGTCACGGAAGGTATATGGATGGTATTAGGACATGATTATGAGGTTCATGGATGTTTTATAGTCTTCAAAAATCTTCTGAAACTCTCCTTTGAATTCTGGCTAAGGTAGGGGATTTGACTAGCAATTAGGGGTTAAATTCCCTCCTAGGTAGGTGCTGGAGATGGATCTCCAAATGCTATTGGACCCTCTCGAATTTCAGGACAGAATAATGGGAAATATAGGAGACATAATTATGGTCTCATATGCATCACCTTTCAGTTTATTAAGTCTTCTACTACCCTCTCAAATCAGGTACAAAAAGACTAGTTTCGACCTTGGGGGAAATGATAGGCAATCTTCTCCAAATGCTATGAAATTGAACAATATGACTCCAAAAGCTTATGCACTGAACATGAAACTTGTATAACACATTATTAAAAATCCATATATCATTAATTCATTAGTGGTTCACTTTTCCATCCGAATATATCAACATATCATTGGCATACATCAACATAGTGGGGAAAATGGCACCATTTTCTCAGTAATGATCAGATTTACATAGTTCCACTTGGAATCTCAACTTGAGACTATTCTGAATATGAAGAACAGAGAATTTACATCATATGAAAAAATAATGGGGCATTATAAGCTCCCCCAAAGAGAACAACAGCTCACCAAGTGCGCCCCACCTCAAGGATCATGAATATGTTGAGAAAACTTGAAATGGTTGGAGAAACAAGTTGAACTAGAAGTGACAACGAGCTTCCCTGCAGATTTCATCTGCAACATATGACTCCATTGAATCTCCAAATGAAAGGTATGAATGTCCTTCCCAATTACCTACTAGGATGGGAATCTTTCACCCTCGAAATTGGTGCTAAGGCAAGTAGAGTAGCACTCCACTAGCTCTCCTCTCAAATGCAATTGTGAAAATGATCAAAATTCATTCTCTTACTTGATCCCTATATTTTATAAATATCCTTATCCTTCTAAGGTTCGAATTCCATCCATGAACTCCAAGCCAATTCGAATTAGGGAGAGATTCAAGATTTGCCACTTGTCTTCCACTTCCTAGCCTTCCACCTTCAACCAATTCGAATAGGAATCTTTTGAGCTTCTCTAACTCCCATGAGCACTCCCTTGGAAAATATTTTTAGGCTTGACATGTCATATTGGTCAGATGTCATAAATCAGGTCTGAAATTTTTCATATGTGTCATAGCATCTTCATCATTTTTGTCATAGAGGTTAGGGAATCTAGCCCAAGTGTCCAAGAACCTCTCATTTGACTCTTCATCTTCCATGGGAGTTACAATTCCATCCCAATTCGACCTATGATGCATATTTCCAAGTGTATTAGCCTTCCAACTCATCCCAAGAACATTGGAATTCTTATGGATTCGAATTGACAAGAGGAGGATGCCATGTTGCATAGAAAATCTAGCTTGTGTGGGTCTCACATCCTCCATGTGTCTTCATGATCAATTGCCACTTTGATTTTCCCTTGAATTTATATATTTAACTCCTTTATTAAATATGTATTCCATTCTAATGTCCAAACATCATTTATTATCCCCCTTATTTCAAATCCCAATGTCTCCATCCAACCTAGGGAACTAGTAGGATTGGTGGAATTTTTCTGTCATGAATTTATTTGAATGGGGACATTACATATATGAGACATAATTAACACATGATACATATCTAAACATGACTACATATTATAATACTAACATCACACACACACATATATATCGGAAAAATAATAGAACCATATGTCCACAGTGTCGTCAAACCGACAAAGTCTCACAATCAATCAAATACAACATATAATAGTAGTTCAGGTAGTAATGTCAAAACGGGGAGTTACATACACCCACCCTTCAGGAAACTTCATCACGAAGTTATGGTCAAAATAGTGTGGGATAATCACGACGCATGGTCTCTGCATCCTCCCAGGTAGCAGAACCCGAGCTATACCGGTCCCACTGAACCTTAACCCGATCCACCAAATAATGACTGAGTTGTCTAACCCTACGGTCCAATATATGTAACGGTTCGACCCTGATGGTCCCCTCGTCTGAAACCTGCAGTTCCTTCCAATTTATTTTATGAGACTCATCAACTACATAATGTCGTAAAACAGATACATGAAAAATATTATGAGTTTTTTGCAAATGGGGGTGGCAGCGCAAGACGATACGCGATGGGTCCAACCTTCCCTAAAATTTCAAAGGGTCCTATGAATCATGGCGACAACTTTATCCCTTTCCCAAACCGAATGGTACTTTTTCTAGGCCTGATGCGGACGAAAAATGCATCACTAGCCTTATAGTTTCGGTCAACCCTATGTGCATCGGCATAGCTCTTCTGTCTATCCTGAGCTTCCTTTCACCGTTGTCTAATCTAAACAACATGTTCTTCCATCTCCTAAATCAACTCAGGTCCTTTAATTACTCGATCCTCTAACCTTTCCCAACTCAATGGTGTTTTGCATGGCCTACCATTTAATGCTTCATATGGAGACATCCCAATTGAGCTATGGTAACTGTTGTTGTAAGCAAATTATACCAAAGGTAAGAGCTTTTCCCAATGAGTCTGTTGATCCATGACATACATCCTAAGCATGTCCTCCATTACCTGATTCACTCTTTTTGTTTTCTCATCTGTCTCTGGATGGTAAGCGGTGCTTAGGTTCAACTGAGTACCTAATGCCGACTGCAAATTTGTCAAAAACCTTGACGTAAACCTAGAATCCCTGTCCGAGATAATATTCTTGGGAAACCCACGTAGACATACTACTTCATTTATGAACACACGAGTGACATCCGTTACATCATAGGTCTCCTTAACTGGAATGAAGTGAGTAGTTTTGGTCATTTTTTCAATGATGACCATAATGCCATCATGCCTATGAGAGGTAAGAGGAAATCCCACCATGAATTCCATGGATATAACCTCCCACTTCGACATAGGAATGTCATGTGGTTGTAATAGTCCCGTCGGGTGGTGATGGTCAACCTTTACCTGCTGACACTCAAGGAACCTAGCGACGAATTTGACCACGTCGCTTTTCATCCCTACCCAAAAGAAGAGTTGCTTCATGTCTGCATACATCTTCTTTACACCCGGGTTTGCGCAATACACTGCTCTATGGGATTCCTTAAGGATAGTATCTCTAATATCTCCCTCCTCGAGAATATACATCCTCCCTTGATACCGTAACAAACCATCGGCTTCCAACTCATAGCCTTCAAACTTAGGTCCCACCAGTTTCCTACTCTGGAGTGTCGATGTGACCTTTAGGTACCAACTATCCCCAATTAGTTGTCCTAAAACTCTTTCCCTCAAATAAACCCTCAAATGTATGAGAGAGAAAAGTCTTGGTTTTCTGCTTAAGGCATCGACTACCACATTCTCCTTCCCTTTGATGTATGAAATCCCAAAATCATACTCACTCATGAATTCACTCCATCGCCTTTTCCTAGCATTTAGGTCTCTCTGAGTGAATATATATCTTAATCTTTGGTGATCCGACTTGAGCTCGAAGCTTCGTCCAACAAGGTAATGTCTCCAAAGCTTTAAAGCTAACATCACCGCAGCCAACTCTAGGTCATGGGTAGGGTAATTCTCTTCGTGTGTTTTTAACTTTCTTGACGCATAATCTATTACCCCACCTTCCTGCATCAACACTGCACCCAAACCTTGTCTTGAGGCATCTGTGCAAACTGTGAATTCCTTCTCCATATCTGGCACTTGTAGAATCGGTGCACTTGTCAATAGTATTTCAGTTCAGTGAATGCAACATCGCATTCATCCGTCCATTCATACCTAGTGCCTTTACGTTGTAGGGTAGTTATGGGTTTTCAATTTTTGAGAAACCCTCAACAAACCTTCCATAATACTCGGCTAACCCCATGAAGCTTCTCACTTCATGCACATTGCTTGGAACGAGACAATCCATTATGGCCTTCACCTTCTCAGGGTCAACTGAAATTCCCTCACCGAAAATTAT
Source organism: Larix kaempferi (assembly GCA_027924585.1). Lineage (NCBI taxonomy): Eukaryota > Viridiplantae > Streptophyta > Pinopsida > Pinales > Pinaceae > Larix > Larix kaempferi. The sequence goes on along the minus strand of BSBM01000338.1, from coordinate 719,373 downwards.
ATGCCCTAGATAATGGATCTCCTTCTGATAAAACGAGCATTTAGACAACTTGTGCTCTCTTAAGCATGACAACACTATTCGCAAGTGTTCCTTGTGCTCCCTTTCATTCTTGGAGTAGATAAGGATGTCATCCAAGAATACTTGCACAAACCAATCTAAGTATTTTTGAAACACACTATTCCTGAGGATCATGAATATAGCTGGGGCATTGGTCAAGCCAAAGGATACCACTACAAACTCATAGTGCCCGAACCTTGTTCGAAAAGAAGTCTTAGGTATGTCATCGTCCATAATTCGTAGTTGGTGGTAACCTGATCGCAACTCGATCTTTGAGAAGACTAACGCCCCTTTCATTTGATCAAAGAGGTCATCAATTCGAGGTATCGGGTACCTATTCTACACTGTGGCTCTATTTAAATCTCGGTAATCGATGCAAAGACGCAAGGAACCATCCTTCTTCTTCACAATAATCACTAGTGCACCCCACGATGAAATGCTTGGTCTGATGAACCCTAGGTCTAGCAGTTCCTTCAACTGCATTTGCAACTCACAAAGTTCTGGGGCCGTCATCCTGTATGGTGTCTTCGATGTTGGCTCCGAACCGGGTTTTACTTCGATGTTAAAATCAAGTTCCTTCTTAAGAGGTAACCCAGGTAATTCCTTCGGAAAGACGTCACTGAATTCGGCTAACATTGGGTACTCATCAAAGGAGGGTCTCTTCTCATTGTTTACTGATTCAACAATGTACAACTAACATCATTGTCATATACATCGCTTTACGTTCATCGTGGATATGAATCGTAGGGACACCTTTCGTTTGACACCCTAGATCTCGATGGCATCTCCTTTGTCATCAAAGCAAAGAAATTTCTTCCCATAACAGTCCAAGAAAGCTCGATGTTCCTCTAGCCAGTTCATAGCTATGATGAGGTCATAAGTTCCGAGGGTAGTGACGTACACCTTGACTTGTGTAACACACACCCCGAGATCCACTATGCACTCGTCGAAACTAGGTCCTACCACTTGCTTTACCCTTGAATCCATTTCGACTAAGTTGAAATCATCATGCTCGTAGGCTGCTAACCCACATTTTTCTAATGCATGTGGAGAAATAAAGCTATCTGTAGCACCGGGATAAAACAATATTCTAAGCTAACATTATTTACCATACATGATGATTCTACCACAGTGGATTGGTTCTCTGCTTTATGGTTGTTCACTACTGCCGAGATCTGATGCTTGCTACCCCCACTCCCCATTGGAGCCTTTCCTTCTCGATGCACTGTACGGTATCGAATTTCAGGATAGTCACGTTGGTAATGTGGACCTCCACATCCCAAACAAGCAACCTATAATGGAGTGGTCGAGATAACCTGTTCAGACCTCTGAAAGGGGTTCTTCCCCCTAGGACCCCTTCCCCTGCTGACTAATCCTCTAAAATTCCTCACACCCTGGTGAGTTCCTATGGCTGATTGGGGCACTGCCCTAGTTTCCACTGACCTGTCTACCGCCGCAACCCTTGGTGTGTACCTGTTTCCGTAGGGAGGTGGACTCGCATACCCTCCCCGAGGGTAGATTCGAGGGGCCTTCCCCACAAACCCTTATTGCGGAGAGTTGAATGACCTAATGGGATTTGCACCCAGCATCTCCTCTGTATAACGAGCGCAATCTACCGCTTCGGCAACCGAAGTCGGTTTCCACATCTGCACTTGGGTCATGATATTGGTATTGAGCCCATACACGAAGCACTCAACCTAGCGTTCATCGTTGTCCAAGTAAGGGACATATTTGAGTAATTCCATGAAAATTTCTTCATAATCCTCCACGGATAGATGCCTTTGTACCAAAGCATGTAGAGCCCCTGCTTGTTCTTCCTAGTAGGATGCGGGTAAGTACTTCCCTTTGAACTTTTCCACAAAAATTTCCATGGAACTGTCTCTAGTGTAAGGTGCAACTGCCTTTCTTGGTTCCCCCACCAATTCAAAGCAACCCCCTTTAGTTGAAATATGGCGATCTTGGACTTGGACGTGGAAGTGTACTCCTATAAGGTTAAACACCAAGTCATCTCTTCCAACCAAGATTCAACTCGTATCCCTACTTGACCCCCTAAAAATTATGGAATCCCTATCTTCTGAAGCTCCCTTGTGATATCCTGATGCGGAGGTCGTAGTACTGTGTTCACTACTACTTCAGGAATTTCTTCCCTTACTGGAGGGGCCTCCACTTCCTCTCTGTAGTCCCCGAAGTGTTTCGTTTATTGCCTCCAATGAGCGCAATATAAGGATGGTCTCTGGCGATGGTGCCAGCACATTCGGCTCGGGTAATGACATCGCTTGACCTCACCCTCGACCTGCTCGCGTCCTTACCATTTTTATCCCTGTAACATGGCATAATATGATAATTAGCATATGACGACATCTGGACTAGGTTATTATTAAACTCAACTGTTAATTCAAAAGGTGCATCGGACGACTTTTTCTTTACGAGCGTTTTTACATAAAGAGTTATAGTTATGGGCGTTTCGATCAGGCCATCTTGAGGCCACTCGGTAACCTAAATCTACTTAACAAGGCTTGCATGGTAGATTGTTTATGTAGTGCCAACTTGGCATGGCTAGGTCATTCATAGTTTATAATTTCCAAATTTGATAAACTTACTCTTCACAGTCAACTTTGTTAGTCAAGATGTGAATATTATTTTTTTTTGCAATGGGTTCCATGTAATTTCCACTGGGTTGACTTAAATCTATGACCATTTAACAATAGTCGATTTTTAAACCAAACATCTAATATTAACCTTGATTCACAATTTTAACTAGCATTAAAACTAACATTAATATCTAATACCTTCATTAATACTAACATTTTATTTAAATTTATAAATGTCAACCCCTAATCTATATTAACCTAATTAACACTAACTGTTGGTTGTGGAGCCTGATCTCCAGATTCAGAGATATTATTATTCAGCCGTGTCCATACACCAAGTTTGGTTATGATCCCGGCATGACCCTAGGGGGGTCCGGGGGAGTGTCCACTCCCCCGGCTGGGGGGCGCCGGGGCCAACGAGCCCCCGTTGGGGGTTCGAGGGCAGCGCCCCCGAGAAAGGGGGTTTGGGGGCAACGCCCCCAAGTTACAGGGGTTCGGGGGCAGAGCCCCCGAGAAGGGGGTTCAGGGGCAATGCCCCCAAGGAAATTTTTTGGGGGTTGTTTTTGCCATCAGTTTTCGGGTCCATAGTCTTGGGTAACCCGTGGTATTTGCCCATTGTATTTCCCTTATAAAAGAAAGACATTGTAATACGGATAGGGTTAGTGATGTATTAGGTTTTATGCATTGTAAAGATCTCTAAGATCATAAAGAGAGACTGTGAAACAGTGAAGAGAAAGTGCAGCGGTTGTGTTGTAGGATGTATCCCTTCACTTTGTTAGACGGTATAATAATAAGGACTGGCAACTTCAATGTGGACGTAGCCCAAGTTAGGGTGAACCACGATATATCTGTGTCTCTCTTGTAATGTATGTGTGATTATATTTGCATTTATGTTTATTGTTATTACTCTGCGATCCTGTTTTTCTAACACTAACTTTATTAACATTTAATATTAACCCCTTACTTAACTAATTATGATTATCTTTATAAATAGTTTTAAAAAAAAATTACGCAACAAGAATATAGCAAAATGAAAAATTGGTTATATATAATAAAAAAATAGAAAACATAATATTAAAATATAACAATTTATATACTTCTTTTTTATAACTTTTATTAATTTTGTTTTATTTTGTTGTATAAAATAAATACAAAATAAAATAAAAATAATAAAAATTACTTAACCTAACCCTACACCCTACACCTCCTAGGACCACACTGCCTCTCCACTCTATCCACCGCCATTAAAAAAAAGGGGAGTGTACACTGAAGGCCATGCGGCCTCCTCACTTGATCTACCGTCATGCAGAGAGAGCAACCCTAAAATAGGGTCAGCCCAAGTGCGTAGGTCATTTCTTCCTCCTTTCTCAAGAGTTCCTGCTCTGCAACACCAACTGATGGAGGCGATAGAGTAGACCTAGTTAGCATACCCCTGGGCAACTCTAATGGTATAATAATTATGCAAAGGAGATGCAGTGCAGGTGCAGAAGCATTGGGCACCAGCCGGAGTTCATGGTTACAGGTATCCTCACAGTGAGGCTACGCATAATGCAGAAGGCCGAGTTCCGTTCTTGGTTCTGTTAAAAAAGTAGTGTATGGTAGTTGATGTCCGATTTATGAAAGTTGTAATGTCCCCAGCTTGACCCTATTGCATTAATATTGTAAATGATGTAAATATTGTTATTTAGTCATGGTGAGGAGCTCAAGGCCAAGGCCCCGCCATTGATTTAATGTTCTATGTATCGGCAATTAGAATAGATGCATAGAGTTCTTATGCTAGGGGTGCACAATGTAAAATCGGACATCATGTAAATATGCAATTTTAATGAAAGACCCACAATCAACTACGCAATGCAACAAAGAGACGGGGGCATGATCTTTACAAGGAATAGGGAGGGAAAAATAGCCAAACCCTTCAGCCATGGTGTTAAGCCATTTCATTGAGGAAACCCATGAACTCTCAACTACCCATTTGGTCTCATCCACCCAATCATTTAATCCTTCCAAGAATTGGTTGAGACAATAAATGCCTTGGGATGGGAGAGGTATGGCTGTTAATTTTTGTGCATGGGCAAGCCATCAACTTGGAAAATCATGTTTTTGCTTGTTGGACAAGAAAACCTCCACGAAATTGGCCCAAAAGCCATTCTTCACCCATGGCATTCATCCTCTCACGCAGTCTGAGCCTGTTGGGGTTCTATCCTTCACGTTTTTCACCATTTTCCTGTGTTTTTCCATGCCGATAAACTCGTTTTTGGTTAGCTCATTGGCTGGGAGAAGAGAGCCACGATTTTTGGGGTTATGGAGGCCGTTTTTGCCCACGAAATGCCCATGAGTATTCTTCTGAAAATGAATCTGCTCTCCTGAGGTTGATTTCCCATTTTCTCCTTTCGTTTTGGTTGCCCACGTTTTTCTGGAACCGTTAGAAACCCATTCTTGGGAACTTCACTATAGAACCGTTTTTCTCATGCCCAGCACTTACTCTTTTTGCTGTTATATGCGTCCATCTCCTAGCCACCTCAGAAACCCAACTGCTAGTTGGTATGGCTGATTCTGGTGTATCTATGGCTATGTGAGACCTTGTTGTTCCCTAGTTCCTTGTGGAGATCATGCCCAGCTCGGGGGTGGCAGTGGTGCTGAGAGATTGAAGAGCACACTGGCCTATGGTTGGGTGGAACGTTGCAGAAGCGTAGCTGGTTGTTTGGGACTACTTCATTAAGATAAGTATTCTCTTGTGCTATCTTTCAATTGTTTAATTGATGAATATCTTGAATGTATGATGGATGTGTTAATGAATTTACTCCCGCTGTGTATTCAAAGGTTTATTCAATTGCATATGTTCATCTTCTTCTTAAATTGAATGTTTAATGACTGATTTATGGGGCTAGATGCCCGGTTTAACCTCACGATCCTCTCCATCTAGCTGGTAGGATGGGAGGGGACGTGATAGAATGGTATCAGAGCTGCTGGTTGCAGCATTGGGCCTCTACGAGCCAAATCCAATTACAGTCATCTCTGATAGAAAGAAACTTTTCAATTTGTTCAAGTCTGTTTGAAGAAATTTTTTTGTTTGTTTAAGTCTGTTTAAGAATTCATTTAAGACTGTTTCGGGGAGAATTCCCGAATGTCTTCCGCAACTGCGGAAGCATTCGGTGAATTGCCCCGAAACTGCGGAAGCATTCCGCGAAGTTTTCCGCAAACGCGGAGGAATTCGGGAAGTCGCCCCGAAATTTGCGGAAGGAATTCCCTTCCGAAATTTTCGGAAGGAATTCTCTTCCGAAATTTGCCGAAGGATTCCGCGAGTTGTCCCGCAACGCAGAAAAATTCGGCGAAATGCTCCGAAAAAATAAGAAAATTTTTCTAAGTGTTTTCGAAAATTTTGTTTAAAGTTGTTTCGGAAGGAGTTCGGGAAAGTCTTCCGAAACTGCGGAAGGATTCCGTGAACGGTTCCGCAATTGCGGAAGAGTTCGGGAAAGTCTTCCGAAACTGCGGAAGGATTCCGCGAACGGTTCCGAAATTGCGGAAGAGTTCGAGAAAGTCTTCCGAAACGGCGGAAGGATTCCCCGAAGGGCTCCGAAATCGCGGGAGGATTCGGGAAAGTCTTCCGAAACGGCGGAAGCCTTCGCCGAATGGCTCCGCAATTGCGGGAGCATTCGCCGAATGGCTCCGCAACGGAAGCCTTCGCCAAATGGCTCCGCAGTTGCGGGAGCATTCGCCGAATGGCTCCGCAGTTGCGGGAGAATTCAGCGAATCGCTCCGCCATTGCGGAAGCGTTCGCCGAACTGCTCCGCAATTGCGGAAGCATTCAACGAACTGCTCCGCAATTGCGGAAGTGTTCGCCGAACTGCTCCGCATTGCGGAAGCGTTCGGAGAACCGGCCCGCGCGCCCGAAATAAAAATTAAAAAAAAAAAAAAGGTTAAAGTGACCAAAACTTGATTTTTTTGATAACAGGAGCATCCGGACTCAGAATGCGATGATTCCTGTGGGGCTCGGAGGCCATTGATGAGGGCCATGGAAGAACCAGTGAAGACCCCTAGCCCATTACACTCCGATTTGACAGAAAATGGGGAATAGTGGCTTTTAAAGGACAGAGTCCCGAGGCTTGACAGAAGGCCGGTTTAAGCTGAAATTGATACGAGGCAGTCATGAAGCAGGCACAATGTTAAGTTCAGAATCTTGGAGCCAAACTCCAAAGGATGTGAAGTCGGGATGAGCAAGAAGGCCAAAAAGCACTGTTCCGGGCCACTTTTTCAGGATTTTGAAAAGCTGGTGGACAGTAAAAGTGACCCTAGATGTGGGAATCAAAAATTTTACTGAACTAGACATTTCATATTCTCATCAAGACGGACAGTTTCCGTTAGACGAAGATTTTCCAAAAATGCACCGTTTGGGAGATAGCCATTTTTGGCCCAAATTTTGGAATTTTGGGAAAACGTGAAAAGTGAGAAGTAGTAAAACCCAGAAATTCACAGAAGATGAATGGTGCATCGGAATTAAAATCCGTGAATTGCTGAGTGTTCCTTGTTATATGGACTAACTTCTCCCGGTAGATAAGTTTCTGTGATTCCTCATAGATTTTCTTCCACAGGTGGCTAAAGTTGGCATTCTGGACCAAAAAGGCAACTGTGTAAAATGTGCAGAACTGTAGTGAAAGTTGTCATTTTTTAAGGGATGCAGTTTCCGCACCTGATGTCGGAATGAAGCATGAAAACAGGCATTGGAAATCTTGTCCAGCAGGGAACAATGATATATGACCAAAGTTTGAATGAGGTCTACATATATCATAGATATTTAGTGCAGAAGAGTGCCAGCGGCTGTTTTTACAAACAAATTTTGTTGTCAAAATGGGCAATTTCTACAATTGCATGATATGGAAGAGGAATTCCATGTTACGATGAGGGACCGAAAAGGGAAGAATTCCTTAAACTCCTGTTTGTTATCATACTTATGATTATGAAATTTTCATATGGCATAAAAATATTAAAAATGTAAGGGACTACCTAGATGTATATGCACTAGAGGGCATCTTAACAAACATTGCATAGTGCATATAGAAATGCTTGTGCATAAATGGGATATTGCATATTGGTAGAATAATGAAGTCTGCTTATGCAATGAACTACTAATGGAGAATATTATGGTTGATAATCACTATTGATGTTGGTATTGGTTGTAGGACCAAAGATAACAAAGAGCATGGCTAAATGTGCTGAGAATGTTGTTGCATGAAGCCAACAACCTTATGCAGAAAGGATGGTGCAACGAATCCATGATCATAAAGTTGGAAAAAAGGAATGTGTAGCATTGGTAAGAGGCCAACTGATCAGGTAACATCAAGTGATGTAAACGACAGCCATACAGGTAATGGTTATTGGTGCATAAATTGCATTAATGAGGAAAGAGGATTTGGTAAGATTCCTTCAACTATGTTGGAAGCGTAGCACTCATAACTTAATGCAAGGTAGCATTGAGGAAATGTGCATTAAGATATTATGCATAATCTGGTGGTTATGCATAGAGAGAATACACATTAAAAGATTATGTGAGTGATGTAAATGTGCATACATGGATATAGGTGCACGTGATGAGATGCATTGTGAGAGTGCATGAGTGTGATGCATGTTTCATTGCAATTAGATAATAGATGGAATGGTGAACTATTATCAATCTTAGGACTAAGAGAATCACTGCATAAAATGATGAAATCGAACCATGCAACTCTACTATGGTAATAATTCACGGGAAGTAGATGGTTTTGGTAATATTAAAATGCTTCCGTGACTGTGGCAACAATGACGTTATTATATGCATAGAAACTTACAAAACATTTGGTTGATTAAAGTTTCAGATTTCAGGTAGATTGCTCTGGGCATGACAAATATGGATAAGTCCATGATGAAGATTGGAATCTATCGTGAACAAGAGCCGAACAATATGAGGATAGCCTCATTGCTAACCAAATCAATTTTGTAGGAGGCAGAATTGTAAAATTCATGTTGAATTTAAATTTTGATGTTATTGATTGGTTATGAAACAATCATATTTGAAGCTTATTGCTAAATGTTGCTGACTGTTTGGCTATTTGATGAAGAGTGCCAGGATGACACATTGCAGGAAGACCATGTGTGATGGCCTGCAGAAGCCAAACTAGATGGGAAGGATCCCATGCTTTGGAAATGGGTTTCGGGTGAAACACCATTGATAATGTCTCAGCCAAACCGCATGTCGGTAAACCATGAAAGTGAGATAGTAAAGCTATGTTTAGAAGGCATGGGAGACACATCTGCAAAATGAATGAGTATTATGTAACCCTAGACAAGAACATGCATGTCTAAATTATTAGGGTTAATTCGCATAGCATGCTCCATCTTATTTATATCATTGCAGAATGCTTGAGTATGATTAGGGCCTACATGGCACACGTTAGAAAGGGGGTGCACACCTTTTCTAAGTGCTGGGTCATGATAGGGTTTTCAATATTGACTACACCCTAAGGGAATGGACGCATTCCTGGTGTTTCAATACTTGGTAGTGAATGATATGGAATGTGATTAAGAATTGAACAGCAATACTGATGAGCTTGCTTATCCTTCTTGTGTTGTCAGCCTACACAGATACAGATTAATACTGCACATTAACGGGCAGAGTAAAGAAGGGTACGTAAAGAGACTGTATGGGAAGTAGCAACCTATCTATTCTCACGTGAAATATTACCTGAAGGGATGGACAGGCCCGAAGAACTGTGTAATAAGAGAAGGTACCATCCTTGTGTGAGTAGGGGTCATGCTAACCTGCAATCAAGAAAGTCACCTATAAAGTTCCTAAAAGGAACCACCGAATTGCACAAAAGAAGGAGTGGCGTCCTTATATAAATGAAGAACCGATGGGTGTGAAGGGTTACGGTGCAAGAAGGTGTGGTGGCATTGGTAAAGGCATGAAATCTCTATTGGGTCAGCAGTGGGAGGGCGGGCGCCGATGACTGACTGAAAACCCTGAGATGCCTATTGGGTCAGCAGTGGGAGGGCGGGCGCCGATGACTGACTGAAAACCCTGAAATCTCTATTGGGACAGCAGTGGGAGGGCGGGCGCCGATGACTGACTGGAAACCCTGAGATACTTATGGCTCCATAGTAGAGCCTTGACCTATAACGGTCGGTGGCGCAGTTTCCTTCCATTGGTCGATGACCCAGACGAATGTGCTGGCTCGGCACTGGAGAGGGCCAACCAGGTATGGGACTGGTTGGGCACCACCAAATGCTTGGTAAATCCAGCCGATGGGGAGGTGTACTGGTTAAGCATTAACTATATCCAAGTCCATAGGCAATCCCAAGGCTTGCAAAGCGAAGCAGGATCCTATGGACCAGAGGGGAAACGCACAATACAGATAAGTATTCGTTTATGTCTTGTTTGGAATAATGAAGATTACAGGTATAAATATTTTAACAACTAAGCTGATACACTATTGTTTCTTTGTTGGAAACCCTAGTCATTGCAGGAAGGCAAGACCCTGAAAGACTATAAATTGCTGGTAAATCCAGAGAGTAGATGAGTGGGCGATATAAATTATTAAGAAATCTAGGGAGTAGCTGGTTGAATGCTATAAAGTTCTTGAAAAGTCCAGAGAGTGACTAGTTGGGCATTAACCACTTGATATGGTCAAGCAGCATGTACGCTGGCCCAACACCCCTTAAACAATTGATAAAACCAGTCAGAGCACTGGCCTAGCATATTGCTAAAGGAAGTGATTGATAAACCCAGTCAGCGTACTGGACTGGAACTGCCGATTCGAATGATTGTGGAGTAGCCTATGTGCTGGCCCAACATTCGTTATTGTGTTCACGGGAAACCCAAGGCTCGTAAAGCAAAGAAGGATCCCGTGGAAGAAAGTAAAGACATCCAATACAGATAAGTATTCAGTTACCTTGCATCTTCTTGCTTATAAATATACGTGTGTATATGATTTGGTTATGATTTCCTAAACTCTTGTTTAGAGAAAAACCCTAGGAAGATGAACTAAACATGTGATTTGATTCAATGATTGAGTGTAGGTATTGCTGGAAGCAAGGACTATGAAGGCATCTTAAAGATGCATGTGGACATGTGACCGTCCTAAAGAGCTCAGTATGAGCAGTAACGAAAGATGGTGCTAGGGGAACTGTGTGGGTCCTAGCAGCCAAAGGCTCTGTAAGCGACAATGGGGAAGGGTTCCCTGGTTGAAATCTATATGCAGACCTTAGACACTAAGTGTCATAGCCAAGAAAGAAAAGTCAAAGCATTCACATTGAAGTGAAAGAGACTAAGGAACATGAAACCACAGCGATGGTGTAGCTCCATAATAGAACAAGACTAAGAGGGAGAAATCCCTACTCTTCTCTTTCCTTTTGATTGATGCAATTATAAGACAAAAGATTGTTGAGTGCATATCATGGCTGAAAATAGATTGTGTGTAATTGCTTGAGATGAATTGTGAATGCTGAAGTTGTAAATTTCCTGTGAAAAGATGAACATGAATGAGTTCATGTGTATGTTGGGAAAGCATGAAAAGTATGGAAGTCCCATGAATAAAGCATGGACATTCCATGTCAATTAGGAAAATAATTGGCTAATCTTAAATGTTTATGTTATGCTTGTCCTAACAAAGAATTCCCATGATGAATTTCACAGGTAAGAAAGTGAAACAATTGGTTGCGGCCGGCACAAGAAAGTATTGCTAGTAAGCAAAGTGTGTTCAGTTGTTCCCATTGACCATGGCAGCAGACCGAGGGCTATTAGAATTGGCTGAAAGTCTTCTTCAAACAATTGCCAGGAGCCAAGAGAATCTTGGGGAGATTCTCAAGCTACAGAGGCAACAGAATGAGAGAAACCATGAAGCTTTGCAGGACTCTATTTGTCTACAAAAAAAGGTAAAAAGCATTCTGGGAGCAATCAACAAGGGAAAGGAGAGTGGGTCAATGAAGAAACATTCATCCAATCGTCCGATTAAGAAACGCCCCAGGTGGGAAGAGTCAAAGGAAATGGACCGGGAAAAGGTAAAGCCGCCGATGAAATGTTGGGGATGTGGAGGGAATCATTGCCTCCGTGACTGCCCAACAAGAGAATATCAAGGGGGTAGCAACCGTAAATTCCCCAGGTTCGTGGACCAGTTGGAAGGAAGAGGAAAAGAAGGAATTGTTGTGGAACGATGTCCTCATGCAGAGCTAGAAGGTCCTAGCCAGCAAGAGCAGCTTGTAAAGACTAAAGGACTTAGTCCTGAAAGACCCAAGTAAAGGGTGAATTGCAGGACAAACCTACCACATTTTTTTGTGAATTTTGGACATATGTAAAGTGGGTATTTATTTTCCGAAGTGTTGGAACACCAAGGACGGTGTTATTCCAAGGGGAGGGGAATGTAATGTCCCCAGCTTGACCCTATTGCATTAATATTGTAAATGATGTAAATATTGTTATTTAGTCATGGTGAGGAGCTCAAGGTCAAGGCCCCGCCATTGATTTAATGTTCTATGTATCGGCAATTAGAATAGATGCATAGAGTTCTTGTGCTAGGGGTGCACAATGTAAAATCGGACATCATGTAAATATGCAATTTTAATGAAAGACCCACAATCAACTACGCAATGCAACAAAGAGACGGGGGCATGATCTTTACAAGGAATAGGGAGGGAAAAATAGCCAAACCCTTGAGCCGTGGTGTTAAGCCATTTCATTGAAGAAACCCATGAACTCTCAACTACCCATTTGGTCTCATCCACCCAATCATTTAATCCTTCCAAGAATTGGTTGAGACAATAAATGCCTTGGGATGGGAGAGGTATGGCTGTCAATTTTCGTGCATGGGCAAGCCATCAACTTGGAAAATCGTGTTTTTGCTTGTTGGGCAAGAAAACCTCCACGAAATTGGCCCAAAAGCCATTCTTCACCCATGGCATTCATCCTCTCACGCAGTCTGAGCCTGTTGGGGTTCTATCCTTCACGTTTTTCACCATTTTCCTGTGTTTTTCCATGCCGATAAACTCGTTTTTGGTTAGCTCATTGGCTGGGAGAAGAGAGCCACGATTTTTGGGGTTATGGAGGCCGTTTTTGCCCACGAAATGCCCATGAGTATTCTTCTGAAAATGAATCTGCTCTCCTGGGGTTGATTTCCCATTTTCTCCTTTCGTTTTGGTTGCCCACGTTTTTCTGGAACCGTTAGAAACCCATTCTTGGGAACTTCACTATAGAACCGTTTTTCTCATGCCCAGCACTTACTCTTTTTGCTGTTATATGCGTCCATCTCCTAGCCACCTCAGAAACCCAACTGCTAGTTGGTATGGCTGATTCTGGTGTATCTATGGCTATGTGAGACCTTGTTGTTCCCTAGTTCCTTGTGGAGATCATGCCCATATCGGGGGGTGGCAGTGGTGCTGAGAGATTGAAGAGCACACTGGCCTATGGTTGGGTGGAACGTTGCAGAAGCGTAGCTGGTTGTTTGGGACTACTTCATTAAGATAAGTATTCTCTTGTGCTATCTTTCAATTGTTTAATTGATGAATATCTTGAATGTATGATGGATGTGTTAATGAATTTACTCCCGCTGTGTATTCAAAGGTTTATTCAATTGCATATGTTCATCTTCTTCTTAAATTGAATGTTTAATGACTGATTTATGGGGCTAGATGCCCGGTTTAACCTCACGATCCTCTCCATCTAGCTGGTAGGATGGGAGGGGACGTGACAAAAGTAGTTTGTATGGATTTTATGCTAGTTGCATCTCTGCGAGTAATTGTTGGTAGAAAAATATATATAATTGATGTTTCCTTTCAAAACAAATCTTTTTCTGGGACAGTTACCATACACCTATTCGCGCACAGAGCTGGAGTATGTATTTTTTTTTATTATAAGCAATCGTAGTTATTATTTTATTTTTTTTGAGTTGGAGTGGAGTGGCTGTAGTGCTGCGCGCCCTCCACCTCCCTCTCCTCCTTGCATTCGACGGTGTTTCCCCCTCCCTATGTGGGGATTTCGTTTGACATTCATACTTCCCTCCACCGTACTGAGGCCACTAGCCGAGCTGGCCAGCTGCGCCCAGCCTACGTTGGCCAAGCGGCTGGCCTACGAATTATGTTGCAGGGTCAATGCCTTGTTTACTCAAGTGCGTAATTATGTAGATGAGTTCGATGTTGATATCTATCTTGCGGTCTAACCACAAGAATCCCTGGTGCATGCATGAAAGCAATGTATGCACAACTGTTGTAAGCTCCGGACTTCGGTCAAAATGTGGAATTCTCGGTAAATTCAACAATCCTGAGGATTGCAATGGTGCAATCCAGTCCGGCGCTTGAATTGTTGTTTGCTTAGTGCCTTCATCATAGTGTCTACACATGTATTGATCTGACTGAAACTATGGATACTTAGTTGCGTGCAAAAAATCATGATCTGTGAACTTACATTCACGAATATTTCCTAGCAAATTATCCTTCTCTCGAACATGACTTGACATCGGCGGCAGCGGGATCTCATATTGTGGATTCTTTTTCAGTATTACTACCAGTGCATCATCTCTTCGCGGAGGGATGTACTCGGGTATCAGCAAAATCAGCCTCTCGCGAAGTTGCTCTGGCGGATATTCTTTTAGAATTTCCGCAGGCTTCGGTTTCTCTTGCTCTGTGGCTTTTTGCTTATCCTTCTATTTCGGTTCCGTTGCATGTCGTGGTGAGGCTCTAGAGGTCCCACCTTTCTCTGGAGTTGTTTTCTTTACAAGAGTATTCATAAATCCTTCTAGACCAGACTGGTGGAATTCCTTTAATATCTCTTATAGGATTTATTGCTCAGACATAAATTGTCGAAATGCTCTTTTCTTAACTGGTAAAAATTCAGAAATTACTCGCGGTTAAAATTAAAAGTCGCTATAAAACTGGTAACTATGCAATCCTTGTTATTTATAGCCACAGCTTCACTAAGACGCGCCCAAAAACGGCTAAGTTAACATTAAATTCTATGTCCGTTGGCCAAATATTTCTCAGATATTGGTCCTTTCCTTTCATTAAATTTGTCTTCAACAGACAAATATGCCTTAAAGCGGAAAAATCTGGTTTCCCAAAAGTATTGTATAACGACTAGTTTCCGATCAAAACTGTAACGACTATTTTTCTCTAGCTTCGCTAATGGTTAGGTGAGTGGCGAGGCTCACTTCACATTTCTCTTCTTTTGATTGAACTTTGCAACTTGACTTGCTATGTGTGCTTCACGGCACATCTTCAGATCTTGTAAACTTCGCATTATAACAAAATTGTTCTGTGCATACTCTCTTCTCTATTTTAGTGTCCAATTTAAACTGCACTTGACACTTAAACTTTATTGCGTTGTTTAACTTCTGCCTATAAGAGTAGGGCCATCCCTGTAAGAATTTAATCTACTCCCATTGACAACTCCTTGCAATTTTTTCCAAGTAGTGTGGCTGACCGAACTGCGCCACCATTAATAACATGTTTGACAATGTATGGTCATAACCAATGCATTCTAAATTTCCAAGAAATTTCATAAATTTTCTATCATAAAGGATAACAAGGTATCCTACCTGTAAGAAATTGTGCTTAATGTGTCTATCATGCCATACATTTTTTCTATCTTTCTACACTTGTTGGTGAAAGCCTGCAACGAAGCGGTCTTCCTCCAATCCAATTAACTGTAATAGTCTTTCATCCATTTTCTCAACATCAACTATGTTTGTAAATGCTGCAATTCTCAAGCTTGGTACTATGTATTCCATGGGCATGACAACTTCGTGTCAATATGCTAACCTGAAAGGTGTATGGCCTGTCAAATTTTTACAAGTTGTCATATATGCCCACAATATTGTTGATATTCTGAGATCCCAATCATTCTTTTTTTATTGCATATCTTGGTTAATGCATTCTCCAACACTTTATTAAAGGATTCTACAATGCCATGAGCTTGTGGATGATATGGTGTACTCTTCTGATGGTAGATATGAAATTCTTCTTTCGGGGCTTCAATAGTTTTGTTCAGGAAACGAGTTTGTTGATCAGTCATTAGAATCTTTGGACATCCAAACCTTGTCAAGATGTTCTCAAAAATGAATTTCGCTGGCGTAACTATGCTACAGTTCTTCATTGGATTTGCTTCTGCCCATCTGGTTAGATAATTTGTAGCTGTAATAATGTATCTCAAGCCAATTCTCTTTCATTGTGGGTTAATAGGTGTGAAAATCAATTCACATCCAAGAACTATTCAAGAAATTACACTCTCTCATAAGAAAAATCTCACACAATTAGTCAAAGACACAAAAATTATGCACAATAGTAGATTTATGTATTAACTTCTCATGATAAAAATACATCATCCAACCATATGAATGTAATAAGCTGTTATTAAATAACTTTACAGCAGAAAATCAAATGGCTAAAAATGCCAAAAGAATCTCTTAATCATCAGACTTGCTAAAGATGCCAAAAGAATCTCCTAATCATCAGACTTGCTAAATATGCCCATCCCCCCTAGGTGGCAAGTTGACCTTCCAAAGCTCTCCCAAAGTTCACGAATTTCCTAATTAGTGTGCTAAAGGTGAAATATGGACAAAAACAATGCCAAATACGAAATTTGGGTGGAAAATACATTAAGGAACGTCTTGGGTGTAAAAAACAAGTTTCCTAGGTAGACTAGCTTTTCCTCATGGGATAAAAAGCGGTAAAAAGCTGTAAAACTCATAAATGCGCTTTTCCTCCTCAAATCTTATCCAAAATCTTTTAGGAAAGCGCCCAAGTGGCCTAGATGGATTTTAGTCCACACCTTGGATGTATTTGAACCTTCCATGTTGCTTTGTGGTCCACACAATGGCAATTTCTTAATTTATTACATAGAATTAACCAATAAATGATTAATTAATGCATCTTATGAAAATAAATGAATGGTAGGAAGACTTAATTATTCCAACACCCCCTCTTAAGTCTAACTTAAACTATCTAAATATCAGAAAATGAAATACTAAGGACCCAATAACAAGACTTAGTCACCCCGTACAATACTGTCGGTCCATAAAAACAAGGATAGAAGGAAAACCTCATGGGAAAAACCTCCCCTCAAAACATGGACATATCAAAATTGAATGGTTGTTGATCAACCCTTCACTCCACGACATGTTCAACCATCCCAAGCAGTGATCTAAGATAGTTGAATGTCTTCTCTGTGAAATCCTTGGTGAAGATATCTGCAGTTTGCTCACCTGTGGGGCAATACTACAAATCTATGATCTGGTCATGCTCTAGGCATCTGATGTAGTGCATATGAATCTCTATGTGCTTGGTTCTCTGCCTCTGTACTGGATCACATGAAACTCTAATGGCATTCTGGTTGTCACAAAAAATGACAGTGGGAGTACTAAAAGAAATCTCAAACTCAGACAAAATCTCGTGCAACCAAACACACTATGTAGCAGCATTCACTGCTCCTTTGTACTCTGCCTTCGCTGAAGATAGTGCTATGGCATTATGTTTCTTGTTGGACCAGCAAACAAGGCCACCTCCAAGCATGAATACAAATCCTAATGTAGATTCCCTGTCAAGGCTATCACCAGCCCAATCTGAATCTGTGAAGCCCAAAAGATCTAGGCTCGAATCTGCAGCACAGTGAATCCCATCACTCTTTATGCCCTACACTAATGAAGGATTCTTTTTGCAGCCCTCCATTGTAACTCATGTGACTGCTCCATGTATCTTGATGCCACACTCACAGCATATGCAAGATCTGGTTGAGTGTGTGTCAAGTAGAGCAAGCTACCAATCAACTGTCTATATAAAGTGATGTCAAACAATGGTGTAGATTATGCATCTTCTAGTCTAACTCCATAAAGGAATGGAGTCTTAGAAGGCTTGCAATCAGCCATCTTAAACTTCTTTAACAGATCAGAAGCATACTTTGACTGACATACCTTGCTTCCTTCTTTTGTTTGAGAAATCTCAAGCCCCAAAAATTGCTTAAGAATTCCCGAGTCACTCATAGAGAATGCTTGGTGCATTGCGGTCTTCAGTGATGCTATTTGTTCAGTGCTATCACATGTGATCAACAAATCATCAACATACAACACTATTAACATTATAAAACCATTAGCAAACTTCATATAGACATTTGGGTCAGATTTACACTGAACATAAGATTGTGACAGCAGGAAACTGTCCATCTTTGCATACCAAGTCCTAGGAGCTTGCTTAAGTCCATACAAAGATTTTTTCAACCTGCAAACAAGGTTTGGATCCGATGTGTACCCCTATGGCTGCTGCATATATATTTCTTCTTCAATCTCTCCATGGAGGAAAGCACTTTTCACATCCATGTGATGTACTTCCCACCTCTTAGAAGCTGCCACTACCAAAACTAGTCTAATGGAGTCTTTCTGAGCTACCAGTGCAATTGTTTCATTATAATCAAGTCCTTGGACCTGGGAATATCCCTTTGCTACCAGCCTTGCTTTGTATTTGATGGTTGTACCATCCGCTGCACATTTAGTCTTATAAATCCACTTGCATCTTACCAACTTTCTGCGTGCGAGGAGCTTGACTAGCTACCAAGTTTCATTCTTCTGCAATGATTGAAACTCCTCATCCATAGCAATCTGCCATCTTGGGTCATGTGAGGCTTCTTCATATGTTTGTGGATCAGAATCTATCATCATATAGCATTTCTCAAAAAGATAAGGATCATTCACATTGAGAACAGTCTCAAACTGTGATCTAGTCCTTCTTTGGTCCTGAGGATTGCCTGCTAGTTCACTTGTTGCTTGCAAAGTTTTTGCATCCCACTTAGGCCTTGTAGGGGAGTTAGCATCTACAATAAAATGATCCTCATCATCATAAATATCATAATCAAAAACATCAATAACATCACTTACTTCTTCTTCAGACAGTGGTGAATATGGTTCTCCAATTTCAGCGCTCTGAGAGGGCTCTTCCTCAAACTGCACACTTGTTTCGATGAATGCTTTGTGAGTGGTAATGTTCAGCAACTTATAACCTTTGGAGTCCTCTGAATATCCAACAAATAAACATGGTTGGATCTGGGGCTACATAGCCCTCCTCTTCTCAAGTGGAATCCTAGCCCAAGCCTTTGAGCAAAAAATCTTGAAATGAGAGATGTCAAATTTGTGCCCTGTCCAAGCTTCAAAGGGAGTGACCCCTTTGAGTGCTTTATGTGGCACTCTATTCTGAATATATATTGCACAATTTATTGCCTCAGCCCATAGCTTAGGAGACAAATCTTTTTCCTCAAGCATGCATGTGACCATCTCCTTAAGAGATCTATTTTTCCTCTTAGCAACCCCATTTTGTTGAGGTGTATATGGAATTGTATATTGCATCTGTATGCCTGAAGAAGCACAAAATTGCTTAAACTCTGATTTCACATATTCACCACCATTATCATACCTTATAACTTTTATATGCCTACCAAACTGGTTCTCAACTGAGGCCTTGAATAACTTGAATAACCCAAAAACTTCTTATTTTAGCTTGATGAAATAAATCCAACAATACCTGTTGAAATCATCTATGAATGTGAGAATATATTTTGCATGATTCAAGGACTCATGAGATAATCGACCCGATATATCACTGTGTATAAGTTCCAATGGTGTAGTGGTTCTCTCAGTGGTGTATCTCTCATACTTATGCTCAGGATGTTTTCCTAGGATGCAAGATTGACAGACACCTTTGGAAAATTTGATATTGGGCAGCCCTATAACCATCTCTTTCTCATGAAGTTGGGAAAGGTATTTGTAGTTTAGGTGGCCAAATATTTCATGCCATAGCTTGCTGGACTCATTGGCATGGGTTGACAAAGCAGAAGGTGAGGGGTTTGGCACAAAATGAGAAAACTTGTAAATTCTAGAACAATGATCTGCAGTACCAAATGCAATAATTTTTCATGTTGAAATTTCTGCTATCTCAACATCATTGGAGGTAAAGGTTACTCTCTTGGGCAGCCCTGTATGGGTCATCTGATAGACTGACATTAGGTTTGCAGCAAGTCCAGGGACATATAAAAAATTATTAAATGACCCAAACTCGATATCTATGCTACCTTTTCCTTTGCTAGAAGTTTCAGAATTGTCTCTCAATACAATATTCGGACCACTGGAAGAGTCAAGTGAAGAGAAAAACTTACTTGTAGACACCGTGTGTCTTGATGCACCGGAATCAATGATGAATGAAGAACGTTTTGAAGTGATGGCCATCAATGCATGAACTCTCTCTTTATCATCGGAATTTTGTCCTCCATCCTTCCTCCTTGCGCTCTCTGGAAGAGGAATGTTGGCTCTCTCCAAGAGTGAAGTCAATTGGTCAATGGTTTTCTTCATGCAAGTGCTTTCAGGATGAAAGCCCTTGCTGCAATAATTGCACTTTGTCCTCTCATTCTTCTTGGTCGGATTCTTCTTGAAGTTGGATGTCTCTCCATTTGAAATCTACTTGTCTTTCCTCTCACCGGTGGGCTTCTTGAAATCGCCCTTCTTCTTGCCTTTCAAACCCCTTGAATCTCCAACATTCAGACAGTGGTCTTTGGATGGGTTTTTAATGGCTCCCATCAAGACCAATTTGTCTTGTTCTTGTGTCAAAGACTCCATGAATTCTGAAAGTGTTGGGCTTTTCCAATCTTTAATTGCTTTTTGGGTGGAATGGAAGGTCGAGACAAAGATTGAATAGTCGAGGCAAAGCTTGGAGAGAATGGCCAAAACTAATCGCTATCTTTCTTGTCTATACCACATTGCTTCAGCTGCAATACAAGAGATTTAAACTTAGAGAAAAAATCCTTTAGATTATCAAAATTTTGCAGGCTCAAAGAGACTAGCTCGTTATCCAATTGGTGGCCTCTCAATTCATTGGTTTTCCCGAACAATTCTTGAAGTTGCAGCCATACTTCATTGGGTGAAGTGAGGCCATCAAGATGAAATAAGAGTTCTCTGGATGTAGTGAGACATAACATCCCATAGGCTTCATCCCTTTCGATTATGCCATTTCGATTTCTCTACTGCTGAGGTTGGCTCAACTTCAATTACCATGGTCACCCTGTAAAGCCCTTTGCTCCTCAGTAGAATCTTCATCTGTGCTTTCCAATCAAAGTAATTGAAAGGAGTGAGGATGATCTATTGTGTGTGATCCATTGCTGCTCTGAAATAAACTTATGGACTGAATTTAGAACACTTCTGGATTCCAAAATGCGTCCTGCAGAGAATAGAATTCACCCGGTGAATTGATCAATGCGCCCTTCCTGAGATTGTTGAATCCTGCAAGACAATCAAAGATGAAAGGAATAGCTTGATGGCTCTGATACCATGTCAAAATCAATTCACATCCAAGAACTATTCAAGAAATTACACTCTCTCATAAGAAAAATCTCATACAACTAGTCAAAGACACAAAAATTATGCACAAGAGTAGATTTATGTATTAACTTCTCATGATAAAAATATATCATCCAACCATATCAATGTAATAAGCTGCTATTAAATAACTTTATTGCAGAAAATCCAAATGGCTAAAGATGCCAAAAGAATCTCCTAATCATCAGACTTGCTAAATATGCCCATCCCCCCTAGGTGGCAAGTTGACTTTCCAAATCTCTCCAAAAGCTCACGAATTTCCTAATTAGTGTGCTAAAAGTGAAATATGGACAAAAACAATGCCAAATACGAAATTTGGGTGGAAAATACATTAAGGAAAGTCTTGGGTGTAAAAAACAATTTTCCTAGGTAGACTAGCTTTTCCTCATGGGCTAAAAAGCGGTAAAAAGCTGTAAAACTTAGAAATGCGTTTTTCCTCCTCAAATCTTATCCAGAATCTTTTAGGAAAGCTCCCAAGTGGCCTAGATGGCTTGTGGTCCAAACCTTGGATGTATTTGAGCCTCCCATGTTGCCTTGTGGTCCACACAATGACAATTTCCTAATTTATTACACAGAATTAACCAATAAATGATCAATTAATGTATCTTATGTAAATAAATGAATGGTAGGAAGACTTAATTATTCCAACAATAGGTTCCACAAATTCAATAGTCCATTTATCAAAGGCTTGCAATGTCAATTGTGGCATCAATGGCACCTCATCTCTACGAGATAGCTTCCATGTTCTTTGCCATACATTGCAATTCCTGTAATGTTCCTTTGAATCTTTATGTATAGTAGGCCACCATAGTATTGCTCTCAAAATTTTATGCACGGTAGCTTTCCCTACATAGTGTCCTCCAGGTACTCCTGAATGTGCTTCAGCAAGTATAATAGTTCTCTCATGTTCTAGTACGCATCTGCGCAATACTTCATCTGGTCCCAACTTGTGTAATTGTCCTGCAATCAGAGTAAAATTAGTTGATCTTACCACTAATTGTTTCTTTTGCTGCGTAGTAAGTTCTGTGGGTGCTAACCATGTAGTTAGAAATTCTACAATGTCTCTAAAGTGGTCATCTACTATGTGAATAGCAAACAACTGTGAAACTGCGAAACGGGCATTGCAATGATAGGTTCTCGGACTTAAGAATATCACTAGCATAGGTTGTTAAACAAGCAAATACACCAAATCACAAGGCATTGTGCAAGAACTGAAAAGTTACAGAATAAGCAGTTGAATCCAAATGGTTAGGAGCGCTACAAGAAATAAGTTGCAAAAAATGAAGAGAATAGAACATTAAAAGTTATGCAATGTTGTCAGTGATTGTATATAACGTAATGGATGACGTATGTATAGCTGAAATCTCAAAGTAAAATATGTGAGTATTGTTAGAAAGTGCCAACAAGGAAGGTCTTCTTGCTTTGCATGTGTCCTTGCATGCAAGAAGACTTAAATCACGAAGCCAAATGTATTTGATGTCTTCTCCAAAGTTTAGACTTAAGAAAAGTATATTAAGTGATCTAATTATCAATTGACTTTTTAGAGTCACTTTTATAAAGTGCAAGTGAAAAATAATTTAAGTGATGGCTAATCTAATCTTGGCCATTGATCTCACCGGAGGATCTCATCCATAGATCTATAGTGAGATGTTAGGTTTTTCGCTTGGCCATTGAGTTAAAAAGAGGATCGATTTGGTGGAGATGACACATTGAGAAAAAGAGAGACAGAGAAGTTTGAGAGAAGTTTCCAAAGAAGAAGACGGAGGAGCATCCAGCAAGAAGATCGACAGAGTGATCAAGCAGAGACAGAGGGTCGTACAGATTTGCAAAGAGAGGGTTGTACAGACCTACGGCTCGGTCGTACAGTAGCCGCAGAGGAACCTGCACGTGTGAGAGGAGGTCGTACAGATCTGTCCGTACAGCTGACGCAGAGACTGTACAGCTGACGTGGGAGGTCATACAGCTGCGTACAAGGGGGCGAACAGGTTTGGGGGTTTTCTCAGTGATTTCCAATGGCTCAATTTTTCCAGGATGGCTAAATCGATTTTTTGAATTGTATTTGTTCCATATCTTCATAATAAAATTTCTTCTCAGACTGCTGCACTGGTTTTCCCATCTTGGGTTTTGTCCGGGGGTTTATACCCAAAAAGATTGTGTTGTGTACATTGATGTGATTGATGCTATATTTCTTTCAGTATTTATTTTCCGCTACATAGCGAAGAAATCCGTGTGGTTAACTGTGGCATTTGGGTTTAATTAATTAATCCTGCATACATTAACTCTAGTGTGGATTTTAAGGAAATTTACCTGGTATCAGAGCTCTTCTGAGCAGACAGAGAAAGCAACAGTTGGTTGGATAGATCGAGGGCATATCTATACTAGGATTTACAGGTACTAATCATTATGGTCGTACAGTTGAGAGTTGAGGATAGACTCCAGGGGGCACAGAACTTTCCTACTTGGACAGAGAGGATCATCAAGATCCTGGATGTTAGTGATGTTGATGAGCACATTGATGACCAGAAAGTTGCTCCCATAGAATTGATAGAATTGGCAAAGTGGAAGAAGATAGATTCCAGAGCTATGTTGATCATCTTGGATGGGATGAAGGACCACATAGTCCCTCATATGTCTGGGAAGAAGACCACATTAGAGATGTCGAAGGCTTTGAAAAGTCTTTACCAAAGCAAGAACGAAAACCGGAAGATGGTGTTGCAGGTGAGATTGCGTAGCACCAGGATGGCCAAGGGTGAAGGAGTGGTGCCTTTTCTTACAAGGCTCACACAGATCAGGGATGAGCTTGGAGCAATGGGCTCTAAGATTGAGGATGAAGAGCTAGTTCATATAGCTCAATGGTATTTCTAAGCCATGGGACGTCTTTGTTAAAGGCGTGGTGGCTAGGGAGAAGCTCCCTGACTGGCAGAGATTGTGGGATGACTTCATGCAAGAAGAGACCCATATGGGTCAAGGTTCAGGTTCATCCAGCGGTGCCCCGCAGATCGTGGATGAAGAGGCTCTAGCCTTAGCAAGCAAAGGCAAGGGGAAGGCAAAGAAGAAGAAAAGTGGTGAGAACTTGGACATGTCAAAAGTCAAGTGCTTCATATGCCACAAGCATGGACACTTTGCTTCCCCGTGCCCATAGAGGAAAAAAAAGAACAAAACATAGATGGCAGGTTCAGCAGAGGTGGATGACTTCAACAAGAGTTTTGACGAGGACATTTGCTTAATAGCTTGCATGGCAAGCTCCATCAGCAACAGCATCTGGTATGTGGACAGCAATGCATCTTGTCACATGATAGGACACAGATCGTTCTTCAAGAGCTTGCAGGAGGGTAGAGTAAATCTCCATATTGAGTTAGGAGATGATGCATGGTATCAAGCACGAGGTGTAGGTACTGTTTCGTTTCAGAGGGAGTCTGGAAAGCCTATCAGCTCTGTTGATGTGTTATATGTCCCAGGGATGACGAAGAATCTCATATCAGTTTCCACACCAGAAGACAAGGGTTTTCTAGTGACTTTCCAGGACAGAAAAGTATATATCAAGCCACATGGGTCAAATCAGAGATTGGATAGGATGATTGGGGTTCGGAGTGGGAAGGTTTACAGACTACAGTTTGAGCCTGCAAAGGCTCTGGTCAGTTTTAGCAGTAGTGATAGTGAGTTATGGCATAGGGGGATGGCACACTTGCATCATGGTGCACTGAGGCATCTGAGACAGGCAGTTATTGGAGTTCCTTCAGTACAGGAGGAGAAGCACAACCACTGCAAGGGTTGTGCGTTGGGGAAGAACATCAGGAAACCTTTCCCACATAGTGAGCACAAGTCTAAGGGAGCCTTAGACTTGGTGCATTCGAATGTATGCGGACCGATGAGTGTCCACTCTTTCAGTGATTACAGTGATTGTGTCACTTTCATTGATGACTATTCGAAGAAGACTTGGATCTATTTCCTAAAGGCCAAGTTAGAGGTCTTCAAGCGTTTTCGAGAGTTCAAGACTCTCATGGAGAACCAGACAGGGAGGAAGATTCGGATACTAAGCACTGACAACGGTGGTGAATACATCGGCAAAGAGTTCATGGAGTACTGTGCATCGGAGGGGATCAAGAAGGAACACACTGTTCCTCACACCCCGCAACAGAATGGAGTGGCAGAGAGAAAGAACAGGACACTGGTGAGTGCAGCCAAGGCCATGCTATTTGATCAGGGATTACCACTATTCCTATGGACCGAGGCATTTCGGACTGCAGTATATGTCCATAATAGGTGTCCCCACACAGCATTGGGGAGGAAGACACTGAGGAAGTATTCACGAGTATTAGACCAGATGTGAGTCACTTACGCATATTTGGGAGTATCTGTTATTGTCACATTCATGCTGACACTAGGAAGAAGCTAGATCCTTCTGGAAAGAAGGGGCTTCTAGTTGGTTATAGTGAGACTTCCAAGGCTTATAGAGTATATGTCCCAGCTCGCAAGAGGATCATTGTGAGCAAGGATGTCTAGTTTGATGAGGACAGAGCCTTATGAAGATCTATGGACTTACCAGCACAGGAGCAGCCAGTAGAGGACTTGGGAGTCAAGTTGGAGGAGTTACAGGTACAAACACAAAACACAGTTTCTGGTAGTCAAAGAAAGTTAGGTGGACAGGATCCTCCTATCATTGATGTGGAGGATGAACAACAGTAGCAGGAGGATATCCAGCAGCTGCAGCAAGTAGACATTATTCCATAGTTCAGGATTCCAAGCAAGTGAGTCTTCCACAAAGCTCCATGAGGCGGAGCAAACCACCAAATAGACTGAGCTATATGGCACTGATGACAGAGTTGATTGACTCGAAACCTTCTAGTTTCGAGGAGGCTGCACAACATGATGTGTGGGAAGAGGCCATGGTTGAGGAGTATGACTCAATCATGAATAACCAAGTATGGGAGGTTATGCCGAGGCCTGAAGGTAAAAAGGTGGCGGGATCCAAATGGATCTACAAGGTAAAGCATGCAGCAGACGAAAGTGTGGAGAAGTACAAGGCATGCTTCGTGGCTAAGGCGTATTCGCAGAAGGAAGGTATTGACTATGAGGAAACATTCACCCATGTCACCAAGTGTTCTTCTATTCGGACTATCCTATCATTGGCAGTGGAGA
Source organism: Larix kaempferi (assembly GCA_027924585.1). Lineage (NCBI taxonomy): Eukaryota > Viridiplantae > Streptophyta > Pinopsida > Pinales > Pinaceae > Larix > Larix kaempferi. Next base: position 693,221 of record BSBM01000338.1, on the reverse strand, counting down.
TGGGTTGGCACGTTCATCAAATGGACGTGAAGACTACCTTCCTCAACGGAGTTATCGAGGGAGAGGTGCATATTGAGCAGCTAGAGGGGTTTGAGTTGGAGAGCAGGGAGTCGCATGTATGCAAGTTGCAAAGAGCTCTATATGGGCTGAAGGGTACTCGAGGATTGACAGCTATCTACAAGAGATGGGTTTCCAGTGGAGTGAGGCAAACCATAACCTGTACTTCTTGTCGAGGTACCTCTCATACTGATACTATATGTGGATGATTTCTTTCTTACAGGAGATGAGAGGCTGATCAGGGACTGCAAGTCCAATCTTGCAATGGAGTTCGAGATGAAAGACCTTGGGTTGATGCATTACTTCCTAGGTCTGGAGGTTTGGCAGAAAGATGGGTGCTTCTTCATTGGACAGGGAAAGTATGCAATAAAGGTCTTGAGGAGATTCAGGATGGAGGACTGTAGGCCCATGTTCATGCCTCTAGTTACCAACTGGAGGAAGATTGATGTATCAAGATCAGAGGAGTTTGATCCTACATTGTATAGGCAACTTATTGGGTCGCTTATGTATCTGGTGAACACTTGACCAAACATTAGCTTTGCAGTTAACTCTTTGAGTCAGTTCATGGTAAACCCTCTAAGAATACATTGGACAACTGCGAAGCACATACTTCACTACATCAGAGGGGCAGTGGAGTATGGTTTGGTTTATGAGCGCAGTGGGAGCATACAGTTGCCAGGTTTCACAGATGTTGACTGGGCAAGATGTGTAGAGGATCGGAAGAGCACTTCGGGTTGTTGCTTCAGCATTGGATCAGGGGTTGTCTCTTGGTACAACAAGAAGCAGAAGTCAGTTGCATTGAGCTCGGCCGAGATTGAGTACATGGCAACATGTGAGGGGATGTGGCTGAGGAAGTTGCTCTCAGGATTGTTCGAGAGTGAGTTGGAGACTATTATAGTTTATTGTGATAATCAAAGTGGTATCAACCTTTCTAAGAATCCAGTATTCCATGACGGGAGTAAACACATTGATATCTGGTATCACTTCCTTAGAGATCGTGTTCAGAGAAGAACCATTCGGTTGGAATACATTCAGACAGATGAGTAGGTGGCAAACATATTCACCAAGGCACTTTGCAAACTCAAGTTTGTGAAGTTCAAAGACAAGTTGGGGTTGCTACCGAATCCCTTCCTCATTGAGAGGGAGTGTTAGAAAGTGGCAACAAGGAAGGTCTTCTTGCTTTGCATGTGTCCTTACATGCAAGAAGATTTAAAGCACGAAGCCAAATGTATTTGACGTCTTTTCCAAAGTTTAGACTTAGGAAAAGTACATTATGTGATCTAATTATCAATTGACTTTTTGGAGTCACTTTTATAAAGTGCAAGTAAAAAATAATTTAAGTGATGGCTAATCTAATATTGGCCATTGATCTCACCGGAGGATCTCATCCATAGATCTATAGTGAGATGTTAGGTTTTTCGCTTGGCCATTGAGTTAAAAGGAGGATCGATTTGGTGGGGAGGGCATATTGAGAAAAAAAAGAGACAGAGAAGTTTGAGAGAGAAGTTTGCAGAGCAGAAGACGGAGGAGCATCCAATAGGAAGATCGGCAGAGTGATTAGGCAGAGACAGAGGGCCGTACGGATTTTGCAGAGAGAGGGTCGTACAGACCTGCAGCTTGATCGTACAGCAGCTCGACCATACAGCAGTCGCAGAGGAACCCATAGGTGTGAGAGGAGGCCGTATGGATCTGTCCATACAGCTGACGCAGAGACCGTACGGATTCTGTACCGCTGACGTGGGAGGCCGTACAGCTGCGCAGAGGGGGCCGAATAGGTTTGGGGATTTTCTCAGTGATTTCCAGTGGCTCGATTTTGCCAGGTTGGCTAAATCGATTTTCCGCATTGTATTTGTTCCATATCTTCATAATAAAATTTCTTCTCAAACTGCTGCATTGGTTTTCCCATCTTGGGTTTTGTCCGGGGGTTTATACCCAAAAAGATTGTGTTGACTACATTGATGTGATTGATGCTATATTTCTTTCAGAGTTTATTTTCCGCTGCATAGTGAAGAAATCCATGTGTGGTTAACTATGGCATTTGGGTTTAATTAATTAATCTTGCATACATTAACTCTAGTGTGGATTTTAAGGAAATTTACAAGCACTAAGTGGGCTTGTAGGTGCGTACGTGAAGTTAATAAAATATTAAAGGTGTTACTGCACTCCTATTAATTGTGTCTGTGTTTTCATTTCATGGAGAAACATGTCTGTGACCAGTGCATATGCTTATGAAATTTTGTTCTACAAGTTAATTCCCTCAAGTGAGATAAAGCTAGAGTAGATATTGTAATGCCCAACAAGATTTTATGTATTTGAAATAACAAAGTATGTTTTTTCACTGCTACTAGCACTTGCCCATGAACTCTACATATCGTTGAAGCACCAAAAGGTGCCACAATGCCATCGGAATCTAGGAGACAAAAAGTACAGAGAGATAAAGCCTCTCGCCCATGAAATCACACCACTACTAGGAAAGGCAAAGGCTTAAGTTGACTTGATAAAATATTGTGTTAGCACTCGGTCATCTCATAAATTGAAGCAAAATGCATAATTTAGATAGTCAATTTTCATGGGTTGATGTATGCACAGAACCTTCTGCCTACAGATAATGTACTTCTGATTCCTCGTCCGCATAGATTAGTGAAGGCTTCTTTTTCTGTAAGATGTGTATGTACATGATAATGGTTATCTTGAATGCAAATCGCAATTTTCGTCTTGAAAAACATATATCATGATTGACACCAAGATCTCAAAAGACCACATAGGTACATAAACATCTCCAAACTAATTTGATATCTTCCTTAGCAGGTCAAAGTAATCTACTTCTACTGGTTGCACATACCATGGGAACATACAATTTCCATATCAATGCACTGCTGATTTTGGGTTCTTTAAATCTATTGACAGAAAAAGGTTTCCAACAACCATATTTTGTACAGCACATTATTTAAAAGCAATGATATAACAAAATATCCTCAAAAGCGACTTGACAATTCCTCTAAAGTGAAGAATGAGGCCACTTGATCAATAGTGAAAGTGCAACAACTCTGCACTCTGTTTTTTTTCCAAGTAAAAGCCTGTATAACACCAATTCTGGCAAAATACAGCATTTTGCTTTGTCAAAAGAGTTTTACGAAGTCCTTTAACACTGAATTAGTGCTACCATTCTCAGACGTTTTGCAGACATTTTGCAATACGAACTCTGCAAGTCAACATCTCAGAATTTTATAACTTTTTATGAACCCTGATTGATACCAGATAGCATCCATTCAATTGATTACTGACAGATGTATATACTGGAACCACCAGAGTCAGTTTCTTGGTTATAAACTGTACCGACAAAGCATTTCTTTGTACTACCCTTCATTAGCAGATTCTTGAATATGTAAAACCTCCATCATTCACTGCAGGAAACCAAAAAATAGTGGAATATAATGATCATCTAACATAGATTACATGTCTTTATTCTGTGAATATATCCATCTAACTAGCTTGCATATTCCCAATTACTTCTGAAAACGTGTTATAAAAAGGGTAAAGATAATTTCCACTCAAAAAGGAATAACTACTACCTTAACAAACTCTGGTCTTGTAGACTAGATAGAGATGCATAACTATGTATCTATGTCAGAATTATTGCAGAGTCTAAAGTGGTGATATCCATTTCTGAATTCGAACTCCAGACAAGGATAATGAAGGTTAACTAAATGCTGACTATGAAGCGATACCAAAGGTTTCATATGCTAGTCACTAGAGCTCCACATCTTCTTGAAGATGTCCTATCTAAGCCTGTTAGCGAAGTCATATCAATGAAGACTAGATCTTGCAATCAAACTCCTTGCTAACCACCTGGCAAGCATGCACAAAGAAGACATTCAAACATCAAACCTCAAATCCAAAAATGCATCAGCATTCTTGTTTGACATTTATAGCCACTTCTATTTTTTAGATGCAACAATTACTTCTTCTTCTCTTCAATCATAGATAACCCTTTTTTTATAGAACTTATTTTCTACCCTCTAAAAAAGTAGCAATTACTTTTTCCCATTTCTCACTCAATATGAGAGCTAACCTTAAGATGATTTTTGCTCTTATTTACCCACACTCTCGTGTATCTGTCTAAATGCAGGGACCAGTTCAGCCTGCATAGAAGAGCCTTTGCAAATCTGGTAGAGATGAGCAATCCTTTAGTTCAAGATTGAATGATCTTTTGCAGTAAGAATATCAAGAGTATTAGAAAGTAGAAAAGGTGAACCCATCTCCCATCAGAAAGCCTTGAGTCTAATTCACACAAACGGCATTACTGTATATGGTGCTTCCAATTACCAATGCAACCAGCTTTGGAGATTCTAGGACACCCTGCAAAGAAGCATCCTATAGAGCAAATTAATTTTGGTTAGCACAAGGTTGAATAATTCCTGAAAGCAAGTGCACAGAACACATCACGGTTAGAATTACAATAAATATTTATAACATGTTTTGTAATTAATAAACCCTTGTTTCCTAGAAGAAAACAACCAAGAAAATGATTCACATTAAAGGCAGAAATGGATCTTCAGTTCAACATCTAGGCTAGGAATATAGGATGAAAGCACCTGCATATGATCCATCCACATTGTATGTCCAACCAGTGCTGCACCTGCAGAAAGTGTAGAAATCAGCACCCCAATTCTTATCCTCCACCCTAAATTGCAACATCGCAGTGTTTTATTCAAGCATTCTAAACAGTGGGAAACAAATCCAACCTCCATTCAAATCGTATAAAATTACAGGCATATAAAAACTGAAAATTACAATGATTACTCTCAAGCTGGTGCCATGGTGTACCTGGCAGGCTGGCATTAATTCTTGGGAAGTTGACTTATAGATCATTGTACTTGACATCTGAAAGTAGTGACATCAATTTCCAAATTCAGACTCCGGATAAGGATAATGAAAATATTAACCACATATTGCTATGAGGCAGTACCAAAGGTTCCATATGATAGTCACTGGAGTTCCACATCTACTCGAGGATGTCCTGTCGAAAACTCTTGGCTGTCATATAATAAAGACTGGATGTCAACTCCTTGCTAACCATCTGGCAAGTGTGCAGTGTTCACATAGAAGATATTAACAAACCAACCTCAAGATCAAGAAATGCCTCAGCATCCTTGTTTGACATCTATAGCCACTTACTTTGTAGTGGCAACAGTTATCTCTTTCTTCTCTTCGATTGTAGAAAACCCTTCCTTTTTTCTAGAACTTCTTTTCTACCCTCTAAATCAGCAGCAATTGCTTTTTCCCGTCTCTCACTGGACATGAGGGCTAACCTTGAGAATTTTTTTGGTCTTACTTCCCCCATGCTCTCGCGTATCTGAATAAATGCAGGGACTAGTTCAGCCCGCATAAAAGAACCTTTGTAAATCTGCATTGAGTTACAGTCTGGTAGAGATGAGCAATCCTTGAGTTCAAGATCCATACAGAAAGGTGAATCCTTAAGCCACATACGGAGTGAATGACCTTTTGCAATAAGAATGCCAGACTGAGTATTAGAAGGTAGAAAAGGTGAACCCATCTCCCATAGGTAAGTCTTCAAAGTCTTATTCACAGAAATGGCATTACTGTATATGGTGCTTCCAGTTACTAATGTAACCAACTTTGGAGATTCTGGGATACCCTGCAGCGAAGCATCCTGTAGAGAAAATTGATTTTGGTTAGCCTAAGGATAGGTAATTCATCAAAGCAAAGTGCACAGTACACATCACAGTTAGTGTTATGTTGAATATTTATAACAACATATTTTTGTTGCCAATAGATCCTCGTTTCCCAGAAGAAAACAATCAGGAAATTCATTCACATTTGAGGGAGAAATGGATCTTCAGTTCAACATCTAGGCTAGGATTAGAATATCGGATGAAAGCTACCTGCATATGATCCATCCACAATGTAAGTCCAACCAGTGCTGCACCTGCAGAAAGCCTCTGGAAATCAGCGCCCCAGTTCTTATCTTCCACCCTACATTGCAACATGAAGGTCTTTTAGATTTTTTTCAAGCATTCTAAACAGTGGGAAACAAATCCAACCTCCATTCACATGCATAAAATTACAAGCATATCAAAACTGAAAAGCATGATAATTACTCTCACTCGAGGAACTTTTAACTTATGCATCATTCTACTTGACATCTCAAACAGCGACTGTTGTTTCTCAAAGTTCAAAACGTTTAGTTGTTGTAACTTGTATTTTATTAGATCTTGTTGAATTGATTTGATTAGCAGAACTGTAGTTGATAACTAGGTATTTAATTTTCTTCGTAAAGTATTACAATTCAATCACAACCACATTAATTGCATGCCAGGGTCAAACAAGTCCAAACAAAATCATCCAAAATAGGCTAAAGAACATAGATGAAATCTCAGGCACAGGTTTCCCTGAAATCTGCAAAGTCGCAATTGCCAAGTGTAAATTATTATAGGTTTCCAAGGAGCCAAAATAAAGCTAGCCATGAACCTGTTAACCCCCAGTTGTGCTTGCACTACTGGAGGGTTAAGATCCAGCGAGATTCCATTGGGCCGGTTCCACTGTACATTGATCCAGATATACACATTGATCAGAGTTCCTTCTAGAGCTAGTAGTGTCCAAGACTGCTATTTTTAGCGGTTTGCCTTCTTCCAGGAGCCCAAAATCCAGGGTCCCACATGACAGTGATATTCATACATCCATGCTCATAAAAAAATGAGTCCAGGAAGACTGCTTTTGTTTTTGTTTTTTTATTTTGCTTTTTGTTTTGGTTTTTTACAAGAAGATAGATTGATACTCTTTCCCTTCAAGATGAGCCTTTCCTACTTTTTGCTTTTTTTTTAGGGACGACTACTTTTTTGGACATATTTATAACTAGCAGTTTCTATGTATGGGAGGTACAGGTTAAATGTCATATTTAGAGCAAGCAGTGCTGATATGGTTCAAGGTCTCAGTGGTGAAAGAGTGATGAGTCAATAGCAGTCTTGAGTGGGTGGATGGTTCTCCCAATGAAACATGTGGCATCTTGTTGGAAGGTTTCCATTTGCATGAGGTTATAAAATTGCCTTATGCAAACCCTAAAATTGTTTTCCAAAACCCTTAATCGAAATGCTTTGTTTAGTGATCATTCTTACCAAGCTTGACTTTACAAACCTTCATTCCATATGTTAAATTTGACCACTACAAATGTTAGAAAAATAGGATCACAGAGCAATAAAATAAAATAGATGCGGAAATAAAACACATAAAAACAAAATACAAGAGAGACACCAATATACGTGATTCACCCAATATGGGCTACATCCATAGAGAAACAGCCAATCATTTCTTTTTATTCTGTCTACCAAAATGAAGGGATACAACACAAAACACATCCACTGCAACCTCCTCTTCACTCTCTCCAGTCTCTCTCACAAACACTACTACCCAGCCGTAATACAATGCCCTCTTTAAAAGAGGGTTTCCTTCTAGGGCAAAAATACACAAACATAATCTCTACCATCATATATGTAACCTAATAATGAACGGTCCAAATTGATTACAAAATTACATTATTTTCAATTGCCTTTTTTTCGCCACATTTCAATAGCCGAAAACGGACCACAAAATTTTCCTCAAGGGCTCCCGCCCATCGTTTATTTTGAGATCCAAACACGGCTGAAACAATCCTATGACTTAGTAAGATAATCAAGCTCCACAACCAACAACAAAAACACTAATTCGAATTGCTATGTTTAGTGGTCATTCTTACCAAGCTTGACTTTCCAAACCTTAATTCTCTATGCTAAACTAGGGCAAAGTTGAAGCTCCAAGGCTAAACTTTGTAAAAACCTCCTCTTGAGAGCGTTTCTACTATGCTAAAGGATAGAAAAGTAGATAAATGGCCCTATTCAAAGAGAATGCAGCCCTAGGGCTACCATCCAATCATTCAAGATGCAAGATTTATCTATCATTTACCAAGCAAACCTTAAAAAGTAAAAGACTTACTTGAGCATGAGTTATTCCAACCATTTGAGCATCCACAAAGCATTAGCAAGACAAAGAAAGCATCCAACTTCATCCAAGAGCAAGAAAAACTTCCCTCTCAAGAGGTACGCATCACTTCATAAGGCCCTTCTAGGGTTAAAAAGTAACATAAGTGTTTTGCCCCATAAGTTGTGATTTGAAAATAAAGTGATGAGAGTGTATTTATAGGCTCTCACACTTACTTTTACAATAAAACCAAGCCAACATGCCTTTAAAATGTCAATTTGAAATTATAAAATGTCAATTTAAAATTATAACATAAAATAATCAAATCTGTGGGTAACTTGGGGCATTTTTCCCAGAGTTTACCCAAAAATGACTAAAATAGCTAAAAATGAGCAAACAAACAAAAGATTGGAGTAGCCAAGGGGGGGGACGTCATACCCCATCTAAGCCCAACAATGTTGATAATCCCTCAACGCCCCCCCCAAAAAAAACAAGCAGTATGACCTAGTGAAGGAGATGAAATCATCAGTGGAAGAGGCCCAAGGAGAGAGGGTGCTAATCTGCAAGGGGACCAGGAGGTTGTCTAAGGTGACCTATGTTACCATTCAAACTAGCAAGCTAGGCGTGCAAGTGAAAGGCAATCACATAAGAGACTTGGACTACTGTCACCTTTGTCCAATCTCCTAACTTCTTTGGGATCCAATGTTGTCCCAAGGAGAGATCCTTTTAATGTACCTGCCAAGTAGATGTCAAATTCCTTACAAACACCTTAAAGCATAGATTAGTGCCTCTAATGAAGTCAAAGACAAAGTAATAGAAAGATTTAGGATAGTGCTTGTATAGTAGTTTTGGCACTTTTGCAGGTCTTGTTTAGGGTTAAAAAGACAAGCCGAAGATTTCGGGCCAAAAATTTTAGGGCCACGAAAAATTTAGGGTCGGAATTTTGGGGCCGCGAGAATTTAGGGCCGAAATTTTGGGGCACGAGAATTTAGGGCCGCGAGAATTTATGACCGAGATTTTAGGGGCAAGATTTTAGGGCCAAATTTTTAGGGAGGCCCAAAAATTCAATTTTTTTTTTTTTTTTTTAATATTTTGTTATATTTTTAGGGCATTTTGATATAAAAGTGCAGACCTAAAATTTAACCTAATCCTACCATCAAATTGCATACAATTTTGGATTAAAAAAATGACAAGAGAAAGGATATGATTCTTCTCTATCCCAGGGCCTAAGCGATCGATGATCAACGTCCCTACAATAAAAGTTCCTCTAGGCTTGCAAATTTAGGGAATCAACCAACAACCCCAAGGGTTCATTGGGAGAGCCTAACAAATAGCAAAGTAGAGATCCAAGGCCCTTTACAAAGAAGACTTCTTCAAGAGAACGTCTTCTAACCATACACAATTGACAAAATCTTGATAATTAAGCCCTAATCAACAAATAGAATGCACTAGCATAGCACCATTCAATAGAGATAGAGAAATTCTTACCAAGATTCAACAAAGATGAACAAAGCAAAACCCTAGATCACCTTTGTGCATGAGTTCCATCCAACCATTCTAGAATCAACATGCATGTGCAAAGAAAACCCTAGCATTCATCCACACTTCACTTCACAAGCCAAGAAAGAGACTCTCCAAGAGGTGTGCATCACATCATAAACCCATATAACAAGAGAAAAAGAAGAAGAAACATATTTGATCCCAAGTCTTGTGATTTACAAATGAATTAAGATGGTCTATTTATATCCATCTTATCACAAGATTTTTAATTTATCCAAGCCTACATGTCAATTTGAAATTAAAACAAAAATAATATAAAATATTCTAATACATGGATAACTTGGGGTATTTTCCCCATAGTTTACTAAAACAGGTGAAAATGACTAAAACTGAGCAAATGGCTCCACTCTGAAGGATGGAGTGAGCAGGGGGGAAACGTCATGCCCCATCTAACCCCAAATATGTTGAAAAACCCTCAACATCCCCCCTCAATCAAGCATGAAGGCCTGGCGGCTAGGATGATGTCATCATTGTGAAGGCACCAAGGAGAGAGGGCGTTGTGTTGAAAGGAGGCCAGGATGGGTGCATAGGGTGACTGGAAGAGGAGGCAAGTGCCTCTGAGCTGGAACATTGTCACCTATGCGGAAATCAAGTAGGGGTTCATGTGACCCATTGACCTGGCCCTAGGAGCCCGAACACCAACCTCAAGGCTACAAGCCCCATAATGAGGCAGTCAGCAATGCCACTAAGCCATAGTACTCCTAGAGGGAGAATCAAGGGGTTCGGCCATAACCAACCCTCAAAACTGCAGATAATACCCCCATCCTGGCCTTGAAAAAAAAACGACCCTTCCCTGGGCAGATATCTGAAAGTGAGCAGGTATTAGTACCGCGTAAAAACCTAGAAGAGAGGGAAAAGCCTCACAACTGAGAGAAAAGTCACCAGAGTAATGAAACAAGTGAGGGGTCATGTGACCCAGTGACCCACCCCTAGGAGCTCCGGACACCAACCTCAGGGCTACAAGCCTTTTTATGAGGCAGTCAACAATGCCACTAAGCCATAGTACTCCTAAGAGAAGGACCAAACGGTCGGGCCATGACCAACACTACAAAAATTTTGGATAACACCCCTCATGGTCCAAAAAGACATGACCCTCTCCCCCTGGGCACAAATCTGAAGGTACCCTGGTACCAGTACCACGTGACAGGAGCATTTTTTATATAACACATATTTTAATATATTTTGATGCATATATATTAAAAAAACATGTAAAATGCCAAATTAGCTATAGAAAATATGAAAACATAGATATAATCATTTAGTACATATAACACCAATCATCTGGGAGCTATAACTTATAACAATGTCATCAAATGATCCATCATCAACAACATTAACCTTCAAATTTCAACATATAATATTTGCCATCAACAAACTCTAACATATAGCATCAACCATGAAATGAAACAAAGCATCATAATATCATATTCATTACCAAAGAGTTGCAAGATGCAATCAACAATTTAAAGTTTAAACTTCAAAGGTAGGTTCAAAATTCAAAGTTCAAAGTTCAAACTTAAACTTATCTAATGTTTACAAAATTGGCCATAATAAACATTAAATACAAAGTACTATAATATTATCTGCTAAGCTTTCCTCTTGCCATGAGGAACTTTCAGTTTCTTTTCTCATGGTTTAGGTACAAGAATAGGAGCATTTGGAAGTGTTCGTGGAACATGAGAAGAAGATGCATGGCCCCCACAGATTGTTGGACGTTGTGAAGATAAATGCAAAACTCCTACATCTAGAAACCTGCTGGTGGTTGGGGGCGGCATCTCTGTTGTATGAATTTGATCACCATCATGATCACCCAATAGTTCAGCCTCCAAGCGCTCTAATGATATGGCTCCATCCTCCAAATTAGCCTCCTCTAGATTGTTGTCCCAAGTCAAATATGTTCCATCATTCTTGGTTGCGTCACAATAATGGGACAACAACCTCAAGTTGTAGTGCACATAAACCAAGTTTTTTCCTCAATCTACATTCAAGTTGTTTCTCTTGACGTTGTGGATGAAGTTGTAGGTGCTCTAATACTTCTTTGCAGAAGAACTATTAACAACCTGTGAAAGCACCCTGACCGCCAATTTATGCAGATATGTGGTAGAGGAGCCATACATGTTCCACCATTCGATAGGACTCAACCTTTCTCAATCTTTGGTTGCATGCAGGTTACCAAAGACTCCATGTTCATTGATGTATTTGCTCAATTCACTCCGTACTTGACCACACTCCTCATCAGGGACCAACATGTCTAATGCAAGCATATACCCATTCTACACGTCTAGATATGTGTGTGGTTTTCTCCTAACTCCACCCACAGGTGTTGGTTGGGCCAACCTAGACGGAGAATAATATTTTGGTGTAATATGCAAGGTCATGTAGTGGAACATTTAGATTATCCCACCTTTTGACCACATGTTTATGAATATGATCATACAAGGTTGCATCTCTTTGCTCAACAATGTCTTTGATTTGGCCAAGCATGCTATCCATCTATCCATACACCTCCCCAATCACCAGTTGATCTATACTTGCAAAATGAATCATACTATAAACAAGCTTAATGAACTGCAAAACATACCTAACCTATGCCCAAAATTGACCATCAAGAATAGTGTCTTGCACCTCCTGAAAGTCATGTCTATCAAATGTGCTTGCAGCTCTGTCTTTCAATTCCTGCCATGAATCACTTGAGACCACACTAGCCAAAGCCTCCAAAATCCTCCTGAAGGTGAGGTAGTGGCTAGCAAATCTAGTCTTTGCAATCTTCAATAGCTCCAACCTAGAGTAATTGCGAAAAATGTGGTGGGACATGCTATGATTGGTAATAAATTTTAGCATTTTCTTCCCTCTCTTGTACAAGGCGCCAATCCATCAATAATTAGGGTCCCTCATCTTTACAATATCACGCATCAAAAGGTTCAATGAGTGAACCTTGACCAAAATATGTTGGGATACTTATCCTTGATGATTGCTCTTGTTGCCTTACAATTAGCAGCATTATTAGTGATGACTTGAATGACATTGCAGGGCCCAATCTCTTGAATGGTTTTAAGTAAAGGTTGTGCAATATTAATACCAATCTTGTAGCGATTTGAGTAGTCATGGGCTAAAAGGAAGATCGCACCACTAGTAGACACACCAAGAATATTTATCAATGGCTTGCCTTTAACATTTGTCCACCCATCAAATACAATGCATACCCCATAGTTGGGCAAATCATTTGTAAACTTTCCAAGAGCAATATTGATTTTGGCTCTTTTCGTGTCAAATCCCACGGTTCTAGCTTTGTCATACCTACGGCTCCTATATCCTTTAGCGGCACCATTGATGGCTTGTACCATTTCATTCCAATAGGGTGATCGAAGAACATTGAATGGTATACCACATGCATAGAGAAACATGTAAAGTTTTGAATCCACATCATCTCTACAACCCTAGTCAAGGAAATCCGATAATGTTCTTCGCATAGGTGAGAATCCACTACTATGGGGGGATGAGGGTCCTGATCGAGCCGTGATGATCCACCACCAACCATTCCTTGTGAGGATTCACATTCAACCCTTGATTTCTTGGATTTTTTTTTAGCGGCCTCTTCTTCCAGCTTGTATTTGTTTCTTTCCCTCGCACTTTATCACAAGTTTTGAGTCCAATAGCCTTACCTTGATCACATGGCATAATCCCACATAAATGCTTTCTCACACGGATATATGAACTTGTGTAAGATAGTACAATGGGAGCATATAAACTTTGTGGTTCGACCCCCTTTCCCTCCCCCATGACTTGCCACATACTTCCACAAAGGTGTTGTATCTTTTTGCTTTTGCCCCTCATCACTCTCAACAACATTATCATCATCCTCTTCCCCTTCCTGCTCCTCTCCATGGTATGTGCGACTCCCTACCTCTTCCTCCTCATCATTACCATTAGTAAATTTGTTTCCCAACACCACCATCATGATAAGAAGTGGAACCAAAAGCAAAAACCGCATACCTATCATGCTTCTTGAATCAAGATGAGAATCACTTGTTGCCTGCAATAGAATGATGGAGAACGAGGAAAAGAGAACAATCAAGATTTAAAATTTTAACATAGTGAAATATTTTTTCAAAAACAAACAAAGAGTGGGATTTAGAGCCTACCTCTTCAGCTCTCCAATGGCGATTGAATGTCTCTATGGAAGCCTTCAATCTCCCTTCCAAGATCTAACAAATAGTAGACTTCAATAACCCCCTCAATCTCCCTTCCAAGCACTGTTTTAAAACTCGAAACCGGGAATCGAATCGGTCAAGGGTCAACTCAAACCAGAACTGGAATCGGTAATGAACCGGAGTGGTTTGATTTCAATGAACTAGAATATTAAAAAATACAAAAATAATTACAATTCTAATCATAAAAATTATATTTAACATTCCAAGCTATGATTTCAAACCATTAGAGACATAATATGCAAAGTCTACAATTATATATATATATATACCATAAACCATGTATGGGTCACAAAATGGCACCATGTGCACTACATAGTAAAGTCTCATAGCACATATCTTTGATTCTGAAACACAATACAATATCAATGAGGCTCTATAGCCTCTACAATCCAAATTACACAATCACACTTTGGCTGCTCCAGGCTCCAGCCTCCAGCGTTCAACTCCAAGCCAACGACCCTCCAACAGTCAAGCTGTTGACTGTCTCTCTCAATGACTCCAATCTGCAAGCCTTGGTCCTTGGACAACAGCCTCCTCAACGTAAAAATTGAAAACGACTCAACCCAACAAGTTGCAATGAGAGGAATGTCTGAGAGAATTGGGAGGGGGGGCGTATGTATGGGTTTAGCAATGATTTAGGGTTAGGTTTTTTAATTTTAAAAGAAAACAATTTTTAATCCCCTCATTACCTGTTCAGGCCCGCAGAGAACTGGCATCTAACCGACCGGTTATTGGTCCGGCTTGGTAATGAACCGGTCGATTCAGGCTCGGTTTATTACCAAACCAGACCCTGGTACAAGTTTTGTACCGGTTCAATAAGCAGGCTTGGTTCAATATGCTAAGATAGATAACATCAGTATTCAATTCAATTTCACAACAATAGCATATACAGGATCACTAAAAGAAACACAATCACAAGATAGACACAGATTTATCCAGGGAAACCCTCTAGGGGAAGAAAACCCAGCAAATACTTCCTCAATATAGATGATCAAAAGTACAAAGACAAAACCCCAAACAAGTGCTCCTTCTCCTTGCAGATATCTCTCTCTCTCCTATGTGAATTACACAAGTGAGTGTGTGTGTCTAAATGAGGAGCACATCACTCCTATTTATACTTTATCTTCCACTTGACTTTTTCACTAACTAGGTCGGCCCCAACAAACTTAACTGGGATGACTTACCTAGGAAGACTCAAAACAATATAATATTACTTTCTGGAGGGTTCTATCGACCCGACTTACAAAGGAGGTTTTACCTCATGACTCTATGATGACCAAATACAATAATAACATCCCGAAGGAGGAATAAAACAACTCCGAATAAATAATAATAAAATACAATAGAATATTCTTCGAAGTTACAATATTTCAACAAGTCAAGTTGTCGATTGTCTCTCTCAATGACTCCAGTCTACAAGCCTTGATCCTTGGACAACAGCCTCCTCAACATGAAAATTGAAAACGACTCAACCCAACAAGTTGCAACGAGAGGAATATCTGAGAGAATTGGGAGGGGGGGCGTATGTATGGGTTTAGCAACAATTTGGGGTTAGGTTTTTCTAATTTGAAAAGGAAAAAACAATTTTTAATCCCCTCATTGCATGTTCAAGCCTGCAGAGAACTGGCATCTAACCGACCAGTTATTGGTTCGGTTTGGTAATGAACCGACCGATTCAGGCCCGGTTTATTACCAAACCGGACTCTGGTCCGAGTTTTGTATCGGTTCAATATGCAGGCTTGGTTGGTCGGTCAAACTGGCCGGTTCCGGTTCCGGTTCCGGTTCGGCTGGGTTTAAAAACACTGCTTCCAAGCCCTCACAAACAACTAGCAAACCCCCTCAAGACCCTAGCAAAGAGAAGTGAAATGAATGAAATGAGAGATAGAATGAGAGAAAATGGAGTCAAATAGTGTTTCAATCCCCTAAATGAACCCTAACCATGCCAAAAAATCTAAGTGGAACCATTGCTTGGTTCCAAAAACCAAAAAATCCAAAAAAAGTGTGCCTCAATTCATGGGAGTGCTGAAGGAGCATTTTTGGAAGCGTTTTTTTGCTCTCGGGAGCAACTAGGGAGTGATGAGGGAGCGCTCTAGGAGCGCCACTCCCTCATCGATCCCTAGTCGCTCCCTAAAAAACCAGGGAGCATTTTTTTGTCGGGAGCGTGCTTTAGAAAAACGCTCCCAAGAGGGAGCAATCAGGGATCGTGCTCCTAAGAGCAATTCCTGATCACTCCCTCTGGGAGCGCGCTTTGGGAGCGAAGCAAGGGGGCACTCCTCTACATCCTAGCACCAAAGGACTAATACATGATTAATACTCCACCACACCTTAGGAAAAGGATTGATCATCAAGAAAAAGTGTAGTACCCCACTTCTCTATCTCAAACTTAGGAAAAATTACATCACAAGGGTATTATTTCATTAATTACACATTCTCCTTGGGCAATGTCTAGTAAATGTTACACCATCAAGTCATATCACCTATGGTAATTCCACCAAGGCATAGAGCACTACCACAACACATCAACACCAAAAGAAAGGGAGCATGAGAAAGGTGTTAACTCCATCTAGCATCAAGTACGTCCCCACCACACATTCAACCAAAAGGGACCATGTAGATAGCTCCTTCCTAGTGACATCAACAATTTAACATCACATATAGTCACTAGGAAGCATCCATATAAAGTAACGGCAAGAAAGAAGCATCTAACCATAGAAATACCCTCAACCTGACCATCCAACATAGAGAAATGACCATCTTCCACCAAATATCTTCATCAAATATTAATCCTAAAGAAGAGAAGAAGTTGCATGAAGATGTAGATCCCGCAAGTCCATCAAGATGCTCCAAGCTACAAGCTGAAAATCCCAAAGTGAAACCTCGTACAATATGAGGTGTAATAGGGTTCACCATCTCTGAATCTAAAGTTGTAGTCCTCCACCCTAACCCTTTTCAGGATCTCAACTACATACTTACCTTGCCCAAGGAAAACCTCTCCTAGTCTCTGCCAGACCTCCAAACCCAAGAAGTAATGCATCATGCCAATGTCTTTCATCTCAAACTCATATGTTATATCTACTTTGCACCCCGCAATGAGCTTCTCTAAACCTATAAGAAACAAGTCATCTACATAGTACATACAGCACCAAAACAAGTAGATCACTCCCAATAAATAGATACTATAAGTTAGGATACTTCACTTTTGGTGAAATCCATAGTCTACAAGTACCCATCGATCCTATAATACACTGGCTTGGTGCCTGCTTGAGACCATACAAGGCCTTTTTCAGCCTGCAAACATGGGACTCCTTCCCACTTACCTCAAAGCCCTAAGGATGCTCTATGTACACTTCTTCCTCAATTATTCCATTGAGGAAAGTTGTTTTCACATCCATCTAGTGTATCCTCCATCTGATAATTGAAACTAAAGACATAACTACTCTAATGGAAGTGTACCTAGAAACTAGAGCAAAAGACTCCTCGTAGTCCATTCCCTCTTTATGAGAGAACCCTCTCACCACAAACCTCACTATGAACTTCTATATGTTGTCATATGCTGCATGCTTGATCTTATAGAGCCACTTGGAACTCACTATTGATTTCATCTCCGATCTTGGCACCATGTCGCATACATCATTCTTCATGATGGACGTGTACTCCTCCACCATCGCATTCCTCCAAACCTATTGGTCCGCTACCTCCTAAAAACTGGAAGGCTCGAAATCTATGATGCTACTCATCAGTGTCATATAGTTTGGAAAATTATTCAAAGGTCTACTCTCCCTAAATGTGCTCTTAGGAGACTTACCATGCTACTAAGCATCCCTCAATGTCTAAGTGAACCACATCGAGATCTCCTGATAGAACTTGTAGGAGCTGGTGTCTCCTTAGCTTCACCTGAAGGCTATTGTCCTACACTGGAAGTCACTAATGACTCTACCTCAACCTTCGGAGCTTCTTGCGCCTCATCCTCTATCACTAGAATGGACTCATAAGACTTCCTAGATGCAAAGCCTTCCTCAAACTTTACACCTTGCTTACTATTGTCCTTCTCTGCATTAAAATAAAGACGTCGTCGGCCTTTGAAGTCTCACTGTAACCAACAAACAAACCCTTACTACTAGAAGACCTAGATGCAAAGTATTTCTCAAACTTTATATCCCTACTCACCATTGTCTCTCTGTTTTGAAATAAAGACCCTGCAAGCCTTTGAAGTCTCACTACAACCAACAAACCAACCCTTTCTACTAAAGTGCTCCAACTTGGTCCTCTTCTCTACTGGTACATGGATATAAATTGGACAGCCAAAGATGGAGAAATGACTCACCTCTAGCGTCACATTAGTGAATGCCTCTTCTAGTGTCTTGTCCTCCAAGATCATGTGAGGACACCTATTCTAGATGTAGACAATTGTGTTGCATGCTTCTTCCCATAAAAACATCGACAAATCCTGGTAATGAATCATGGCCTTAGCAGCACCTATAATGGATCGATTCTTCCTATATGCAACTCCTTCCTGTTGTGGGTTGTACGAAATAGTCAACTCTATCTTGATTCATGCCTCCTTGCATAAACCCTCGAACTCTTTGGAGGTATACTCACTCCCATTGTCCGATCTTAAAACTTTGATCTTCTTCCCTGCCTGGTTTTCAACTAGAGCTTTTAACTCCTAAAACATGCTAAAGACCTCATCCTTGGTCTTTAAGAAGTAGATCCAAGTCTTGCAAGAAAAGTCATCAATGGGAAACATAATAAATGCTTCCTAACATTGATACTATTGACATCGATCCACATACTTCCGAATGCACTAGTCCTAGAATCTCATTAGACTATGCTTGTTGCTTGGGAAAGCAGCCTTGACATGCTTGCCAAGAACGCACCCTCTGCATACTCCCTATTGCTCAATGTTGAACTCTGGAAGACCTATCACTATCTCCATCAGAATAGGAGACACCTTATGATGTAGGTGCCCTATTACACCCATTTTTGCATGGGTGTGCCCTAACTCGGACGGTTGTCCTAGTAAATCTGGGCACCTTGAAAAGTCACCTACAGACTTATCTCTTAATTATGGCCAGTTATAACAGTTCAAACAAGAAGTTTTCAGACCTGTAGCCAATAACCAGCAGCAAGAGTGGCAGTAAAATTCATCAGTTGATGTTCTGGGGCCTGGGCACATACTAGGCCTAAAGATCAATTTTCAGACCTGATTCTGGGCTCATCTGAGGCAGTGTATCATAAATCTTTGAAGGCTCACTTTCCATTTTGTAAAGGCCTAAAAAATAAGGTTCCCAAGGTCATCATTGGTTGTATATTAAAGGCATTCTGGAGAATTTTCATAGCAGATTTTCAATCAGTGTATGGGTTCACTTCAACAGCTGTAGATAAAAAGGGATGTACTGATTTACAAATGGTCATCTCTCCCATGGTGAAAACTGGGCAGGCTTGTAATATTCTCCACCATACATGACCGCCTTGTAGCAAATTTCTGGGCACAAGTTTGGAGCTATGTTCAAGAATTCAGATATTTTTAAGAAGTTGGATCATTCAGGGTGTCAGCGAGGTAATGGCATGATGTTATACTTCTCCTTATTTCCTCCTGCAACAATGGATGCTACATGGAAATGTGTTTCCAGATTCGTGGCTCAAAGTGTTGTCTGGGTCATGGGTGCCGGTCAAACAGTGACTGTAAAAGACCATCTTATTCCCAAGTCAGTTTTCAAATTCTCATCGTTTTGTTCCTGTCAGCATGTTATCTCCAGTGAATTCTGTGAGTGTGTCCCTAGGAAAAGTAATGATCCTGAGCAATGGAAGCAAACAAGGCAGAGAAGTCAGCAAGTTGCCAAACCTTTTTTTTTAATGCATTTATCATGCAGATCAAGGCACCAAGACTACGAAGGGTGTTGGCACATACAAATTTTTGGAAAGTTTTGATATTTTGGCGCTATTATGTTTGAAGCAAGGCAGCGGGGAAGCACCCTAGGGCCCCCCGCTTCGCCCCCAATTCGCGCTCCCAAATCAGGGCGGCAGGAATTGATGAAGGAATTGCGATTCACGATCGATTCCGATCTGGAGCGATTTGTAATTCGCGCTCCCCTCCTCCAAAAAAAAGCTCCCTGGAAATCACAGAATCGTTGAGGGAGCGATGAGGGAGCGACACTCCCTGAGCAATCCCGGGCTAAAAAAATCGATCCCGATTTCACTCCCCAGGCACTTCCGCAAGTTCGACCGGCCAGTTTGCCTTTGGATGAAATTTGCTTGGGTTAATTTTGTTTTTGATGATTGGCTAGCCTTGCTTTGGGCTATATAAACCCAATGTGATTTCATTTGGACTCATTCCACTCTATTTTCATTGATTTCATCTCTTTGCTAGGGGCTTTGAGAGGGCTTGTTACTCTTTGCCAATTGGTGGGAGCCCGGAAGAAGGATTGAAGGGGTGATTGAAGGAGAGCTTGGAGAGGAGATTGAAGGCTTCCCCACCCACCATTGGAGAGCTAAAGAGGTAAGCTCCAAACCCCACTCTTTTTTGTTTTTGAAAAAATATTTCACTATGTTAAAAATTTTAAACCTTGCAATGTTCTATTCTCCTACTCTTTCCAATTTCTTCTCCTCCATCATTATATTGCAGGCAACAAGTGATTCTCATCTTGAGTCAAGAAACATGATGGGCATGTGGTTTTGGCTTTTGGTTCCACTTCTTCTCATTATGATGGTGTTGGGAAGCAGATATGGTGGTGGTAGTGATGAGGGGTAAGAGGTAAAGAGTGACACATATCGTGGAGAAGAGGAGGAAGGGGAAGAGGCTGATGATAATGATGAGCTTGAGAGTGATGAAGGGCAAAAACAAAAAGACACAACAGCTTTATGGAAGTATATGACAAGGCTTGGGGGAGGGAGAGGGGGTGGCACCACAAAGTTTATGTCTCCATTGCACTAAAACTTACACTGGTTCATATACCCGGGTGAGAAAGCATTTGTGTGGGCTTATGCCATGTGATCAAGGTAAGGCTATTGGAGTCAAAACCTATGACAATGTGCCAACTAAAGAGAGAAACAAATACAAGATGGAAGAAGAGGCCGCTCAAAACACTTCCAAGAGATCAAGGGTTGAATATGAATCCTCTCACTCACATAAAATGTTTGGTAGTGGATCATCATCGACTCCATCGAGATCCTCTCCTGGATTCTCGACTATGCGAAGAACATTATCGGATTTCCTTGACCTTGGTTGTAGAGATGATGTGGATTCAAAATTTTATAGGTTTCTCTATGCATATGGTGTGCCATTCAAAGTTCTTCGCCCACCTTATTGGCATGAAATGGTACAAGCCATCAATGGTGCCCCTAAAGGATACAGGAGCCCTAGGTATGACAAAGCCAAAACCATGGGACTTGACAGGGAAAGAGCCAAAATCAATAGTGCTCTTGGAAAGTTTACAAATGATTGGACCATACAATGTCATTCAAGTCATCACTGATAATGTTGTTAATTGTAAGGCAGCAGGAGCAATCATTGAGGATAAGTATCCCAACATATTTTGGTCAAGGTGTTTGGTTCACACATTGAACCTTTTGATGCATGATATAGTTAAGATGAAGGACCCTAATTACCGATGGATTGGTGCCTTGTACAAGAGAGGTAAGAAAATGATCAAATTTATTATGAATCATAGCATGGCCCACCACATTTTTCGCAATCTCTAGCTTGGAGCTATTGAAAATTGCAAAGACTAGATTTGCTAGCTACTACCTCACCTTCAGGAGGCCTTTCAAAGTAAGAGGCGATCCATGGCAAGAATTAAAAGACAGAGCTACAAGCGCAGCTGATAGACATGACTTTCGGGAGGTGGAGGACACCATTCTTGATGGTCAGTTCTGGTCACAGGTTAGGTATGTTCTGCAGTTCACCAAGCCAGTTTATAATATGATTCGTTTTGAAGATACAGATCAACCAGTGATTGGGAGGTATATGAGCAGATTGATAGCATGCTTGGTCAAATCAAAGACATTGTTGAGCAAAGAGATGCAATCTTGTATGACCATATTCATAAACATGTGGTCAAAATGTGGGATAATCTAAATGTTCCACCACATGCCCTTGCATATGTCCTTACCCCGAAATATTATTCTCCAATTTGGTTGGCCCAACCTGCACCTACTGGTGGAGTTAGGAAAAATCCACACTCAGATCCAGAGGTGCAAAATGGGTATATGCTTGCATTAGACAAGTTGGTCCCTGATGAGGAGGAGTGTGCTCAAGTACGGAATGAATTAAGCGAATACATCAATGGACATGGAGTCTTTGGTACCCTGCATGCAACCAAAGATCGAGATAGATTGGATCCTATCCGTTGGTGGAACATGTATGGCTCTAGAGCATCATATTTGCATAAATTGGCGGTGAGGGTGCTTTCACAAGTTGTTAATAGTTCTTTTGCAGAGAGTTGTTCAAGCACCTACAGCTTCATCCACGGTGTCATGCGAAACAGTTTGAATGTAGAACACGCAGAAAGGTTGGTTTATGTGCACTACAACTCGAGGTTGTTGTCCCATTATTGTGAGGTGGCCAAGAATGATAGAACATTTTTGACTTGGGAAAACAATCCAGAGGAGGCTAATGTCAAGGATAGAGGCATTGTTATACACAATGACTCACTGAGAGGGGGGGTGAATTAGTGAGCTTGCATTTAGTTCCAATTTTCTGATCCTTCATTCAATTTCAGATTTCTTCTTTAAAACTTAACATGTATATCATTCACCAATTTCACTTTTACATTCACACAAAGATCATCATTCATATTGATCTATTCATCAACAAACTTTAAGCAAATAATCTATATCATTTACACATCACAAATGACACAAGATAAGCTTGGTAATCTTTTTATATTTGATTCAATCGGCTACAACCGGGGGGTTTATCAACTTCAACTGAATCAGAAGCACCAACTTCCATTCCAAGACTCAGCTTGTTTACACATCACAAATGACACAAGATAAGCTTGGTAATCTTTTTATATTTGATTCAATCGGCTACAACCGGGGGGTTTATCAGCTTCAACTGAATCAGAAGCACCAACTTCCATTCCAAGACTCAGCTTGGTCTTTTTCCCAGATCCAACTAAGAAAAATATTACAAGGCCCAGCTTGTATTACATATAGAGATTGTTACATCACATTTCATCAATTTAACCTATTCTTGTTCACAATGTCATGTCACCAAACTGTCCATAACCTTGTCTTCAATTTGTCCACATCTGTTGCCACTTTCCAAGTCACCTGTCACTGTCTTGTCATCATATTTGTCTAGTCATCTTTTACTCATCAGCCTATCATTCTGTCATGTCATTATGATCATCACCTTCTGCTGTACTATCATGTCAACACCATGTCCACCATCATGTCATCAGTTTGTCCATAGTCAAATCAATCTGATCAACTCACTTGTTCAATAACTTGTCACTATCATAGAAATCTGCCCAAGTTTTAGAGGTAAAGACACCACCCAAGACAAAATTCGGACTGTGTATGTGCTTGAGAAAAAAACTTCAGACTGATGAAAATTCGAACTGTGTTTATGTGTTGTAGATGACCTCAAAACAATATCAAACTCGAAACTCAGTTCAACTACTCCACTAATCTCACCTTAGTAACCACCCGAAAATCAGAGCTTGTCACAACTTAAAAATTTGTAGTAAATGAGGATGGAATTATCAGGTGGCTTGATATCAGCATGAAGTCTACCCACAATTTCACTGAATTTGTTGTTAAATTCTTCCATTGTCTCATTTTCATTTTTCTTAGTATTGGTCAAGGCAGCTAGAAGGTAGCGGTCTTCTTTGATGTCCCCCCATTTGGCCACATTTGGCCAGGAAAGCAGTTTCAATTTCTTTGTAGGTCTTGTACTTGTCAGCTTCCAACTTGTTAAACCATTCATAAGCATTTTATTCCAAAGACAAAGCAAACAACTTCATTTTTACATCTTCATGCTTGGCACCCAAGCACCACTTGTCAAAACAATGGCAAAAACGAGTTATATGGGATTTAGCACTAATAGCATTATTTCCTTGAAAAGATGGCAACCTATCAATAGCTTTTTCAGGAATATCATGAGGGTAACCAACTATAGCAGTAAAATCATAAGGACCAAACTCAGCCATTTCAACAATAGAATTATTCAAATTATTTTCTGTGAATAAAAGGTGAATATCAGAAATTGACTGAGAACCAAGATCCTCAAGGGTTTTTCGAGAAGATAGCTTGCTTTTCCTTCTATGATAGACCTTTTCAGGCTCAGGAAAGAACTGAAGCAAGTTCTGAGGATTCCTTCTTGTAAAACGCCTTGGTAGATTTGTTGACAGTGGAGTCGCCAGATGTTCTTAGTCAATTTAAAAAATTCACTACATACATCAAACAAAGCAAAAACAAAAAGGAAAACTCAAAAGTCGTATTCCGGGAATAGAAAGACTTATCCCCGGCAACGGCGCCAAAATGTTGCCGCCTGGTTCCACACCTGGGGAAAACGCAGCAGAAGTCTTCAAGCTGCTGGTGTGGCCTTGGGGGCAAGTCGGAGTCAAGTGCTGTCACTTGGGACTCGACTCCTCCGTCTAGGCTTTCCTAGCGAAGCCAAGGGGGGTGGACCCTAAAAATGAAAAGAAACTAAGGCATCTAATCTAGGAGTTAGGAAAATATTTTTGGTAACCAAGAATAAACAGCATATACATTTTTCAAATAAAACAATCATTGATCATTTACTCCCATTTTTATTAATCATCATTTAATTGCACATTAGTCAGTAATATGAAAATAAAATTAAACAAGACCAGTGCCTTATAATGGAGTCAAATAAACAAATGCATAAGCAGAAAAAGTAGATGTTGTGCGAGTGTTCTTGGTTTATTTTAAAATTAATGTGATGGTGATCTTTTTATTATGGCAGGGGGGTTCCCAATATACGCAAGGTACGGGGGAACATGTCCGGAATTTTGAAGCGTGGCTTCCCTCTCAAGCTTGGGCTGAATCGGAGTCTCGAGGAGGTGTTCAGATGCTATACCAACGAGGGCAAGCCTAACGGTTTCCAAGAGGTCACTACTCAGTGTTGTCCCAAGCCTTCTGGGAAATTTGCCCACGACAACAAAATACGTGTTGTGCCGGATTTTCACATAAAGGGTTTTTATTTGGGGCAGTGTTAGCTCCTATTACTAGTCATCTCCCCCTTTCTGATGTGTACCAACTGGATCAGACTGAGCTGCAAATCGGCCACAGAGCATACGGGAGAAGATCTTGGTATTTTTTAGAAAAATTTTAAGAACCAAAATTTTATCTTTTTTAAACCCCTAGGAATCTCTTTTCAGGCACGTACTCAGGCAAGCCTTTGTACAGAAACCCTACTTCGGGAAAGCAAGGGGGGGGCGTTTTGAGTTTGTAAAAAAAAAATGGAAAAACTACGTTTTGAGTGAACTTGTGGCCCGCCAATGGAACGGACCAACAAGGTTTATTTTAATCCTAGTTAATTTTATTAAATGCCGAAAATCAAAGAAATAAACTACTCTAAAAATCACGCCATGAAAAGAGACGACACAAGCCACCCCTGGGGGGATGGGGTATGGGCGCTGGCTAGCCCACTTGCTCTCGTTTAATAGTTGTTTACAATGATTAGAGAAGTGCCCCAATCTACTTAAAGTGACTTGGTGGCTTACAAAATTTGAGGAAAAAATTGACCGGTTTTGCAAAAATATGAAAATTGGTTCTCCAGATTGCCTGGATCCTCGAAATTTCGGCAGCACCTCCTCCTACCTGTTCGTCTTTTGCTGCAAACCAGCAAGCAATTATTAGTATAAGATGCCCAAAAACACTTTAAGAGTGTCTTTGGAACACCTCCTAAAAAACCCAAAAAATTCTAAGTAAAAATTGCAAAATTTAACCAAGTAAAACAAGCAGTTTCGCTAGTTTTGCTTGGGGTCTTTACAAGCTTTATGAGCTGCAAATTACAAGCTCTAACTAACAGCCAGATATACTTTAAAATCAGAACTACAACTACTCAACAAAACTTTTGAAAAAAATTTGACAGTTCTTTTGCAAGTCTTGGAAAAGTAGATGTTAAATGAAGGAAAAATCTAACAGTTAAAGATATGAGCTTTATAACTGTCTACACCAGACCTTCATGAAATGACTCCTGATCTATTTAAAATATGGACATGAGTATATAAATCAGAAATATTTCAAATTAAAGTAACTAGTTAACCAAAGAAGATTTTTAGAAATAGAAGGGAGAGAGAGGTGAAGCAAATTTTGTTGAATAAAACCGAAACTTTGGAGATCCTTTCCGGTGGTGAGCTGAGGGACTGTATCTGCATAAAAGATTAGATAAATGGAAGACGCAAACAAGTTCTCCAACCTATCCACCTGAGACAACCTGTAAAAACACCACAACTTGCAACAAAAAGATCAAATGTAGATAAAACACATAGTAGAAATTTGAAGAAAATATTCATAAACAAATGAGATATTTAAATCTGATCTCTACCAATGCATAAAATGAAAGACTAAGCAATAAACAAATTACTCAAAATTTCCTTATAAACCAATATTGATCCTTCCCTAAGCTATACTTGATCTTAAAGAAACAAAACGCATCAATACAAGTTACCTCATTTGAAACAAGACATTCATCCACTCACAAAGTCCAACACCATAAGTGACCTCCAAAGCCTTTTATTAATATTCAAAACCAAATGAGTATTACAACGATAAGTATTGTGCTCCAATTCTCCCTCTAGTGAACAATGGAGAGAGCACTCAATATATAGGAAAAATGCTCAAGTGAGGAAGGGCGCACTTTCTAAATGGGAGGGAAAGTGGTGGCATGGATGGTGGAGGAGAATGGGCTGCCATCTCCATGAAACAAGCTGCCCAAACCAGCAGAAATGGTGCCCAACGAATCAGCACCAAAGGTGCTGCTCCTCCCTCAAAACGTGGGCTGCCCACTCACAAATTCGCCCTCCTTCTTGTGGTAAATGCGCCCCTCTAAATGGGCACGATTTTCTCCCCAAATGGGGCTGCCAAAACATATTAAATCAGCCCAATAACTCTCCTACAATAGTGCTGGTCGAAATCAGACCCTAAATTCCTCAAAAAACTTTTAATTTTTTTTATGTCATTTTCCTATTTTTCGATTTTTTTATGACTTTTTTGGGATTTTTTACTTTTTTGGATTTTAACAAAAATAGAAGCACCCAAACATTAGGAAAAGTGGGTTTAGGGGTTTAGGGGGTGCTCTGAGTTAGAAAACGAGCACCCCTAAGGCAAAAAATACCTCCAGACGCCCCTTACAGGTCCCTTACAAATTTTTTAATTGAACCATTAAAAAATGGCCCAATTTACGGAAAATTTAAAACTTGCCGAAAAATAAAAACAACCTAGGGGGCCTTAGCAAATGTCCATATGACTCAAAATTAACGCCTAGCATGTTCATATACATTGACCCATAGACTCTAATAATCCCCTAAGGCTCGTCAACCTCCCCAAGCATTCCAGCTTTGGAGGAGCAGGAGAAAAACCAATTAATTATGTTATGCACTAATGCAAGACATAATAGATAGGTGAAAAAACTCCTTGGAATACCTGACTTAGCCAAAAAGTCCTAGGGAACCAAGTCTTTTACAAAACCCCATGCTAGTACGTTTTTATTACAAACCCCACAGGGCCATGGACATGTGGAAAAAATTTAAAAAACGGGGGCCTTTAAAAGGCCGGCTGGATATCAAATCACCAAAATTGAACATGTATCATGTTCCACTCTGCCCGCTCGCTTGACAATCCAACCAAGTACAACTTAGTTGGCAACAAGGAGAAAGAATTTAACCTAAGCCGACCTTGCTTGAGCACATAAATTAATTTTTATGATTTATTTCCCCTTTTGATTGGGTCAACCTTACACTTGGGTTGACTAAGCCGACTAGTATAAATGCATATATAATTTTTCTTGCTCGACATGCAAACTCCTAGATCAACAAGCTTTCAAATATGTCCAAGTGCCATCATACCAATCAAGGATTGTACATCATCATCAAGCTGCCAAGCGAGTGGGTTTAATACCCAAGAATACCACATGCAAGAGTTTCAAGGACTCTTTCAAGGTGTCATTTAATATTTGATCAAGATGCTTTACATGGACTTCAAGCCCATCATTTAATGGTAACATGGACCATCATCAACTTCATCACCAAGCAATCAAGTGTGTTCAAGTGCCCTTATGCACTAGGTCCATCTCCAAGGGTTCCAAGACCCCATCAAGCCACAAATGACCACAGGATGGGTCATTTGCCCAAACTAGTGTTCCAATGCCCATATCAAGCCATCAAATATGCCCGCAGAGGTAAGAATGCCCGCAAGGGCTATTTTTGCTTGCCCTTGATTATGCCCGCAGCACTCCAAAAATGCCCGCAGGATGGGCCATCTATGGGCCATCATAAAATTGCCCGCAGCCTTCATAAAAATGCCCACAGGATCTTGTCTTCAGGAAATGCCCGCAGCATCCTCCATATGCCCGCAACCATTCTTCATGTCATCAATAAAATGCCCGCAGGCAGTCTTCAAATGCCTTGTCATCAATGCTTGCTTGTCAAGCTTGTCACTTGTCATTAATGCTTGTTTGCTTTGTCATCAAGTCTTTCTTTGTCCTCCAAATCACCTTTGCCATGTTCTTCTAGCCATCTCATCAACCTTTATCTTGCCTTTGTCTCCTTTGTCTTTAATGGGTGTCATTAATGACAACCTGTGCTCAACAAACTCCCCCTTTGTCATTGATGGCAACAACTCTTCAATTACTCTCCCCCTTTGACATTAATGACAAAGGGTCAAACACTAAGCCATGAAAAGCTTCACAATGCCCGGAAAAAAAATTATTCTTGAATATTGCTTGACATCATGCTGAGTTGATTGCTCCCCCTAAGATAATTATTTCTCATCATTCATTGTACAAGTATTATTGGTTGCTCTTCAATATAACCATCTTCACTCCTGTGGCTAACTTGAGTGTTGTAGATTAACTAATTCACTATAGCATGAAAGTAGACACCGATCACGGTTGTTGAAGACCCAAAATTCTCAGATTAAAGGATAGATCAGATCCTTCAAAAAAAACATGACAGTCCAAGAAAGAAAGATGAAAATATTGTTGAATATTTTTGAGAAGTCTGTTCTAAATTCAAATCTGCTCTTATTTCACTTTGCATGTTCATAAATTCTTCGTGCTCTCCACCAAACTAACCATGGTCAAAGATAAGAAGAAAATTGTGTACTGCTGCTGCAAAAGATTTTCTGATCTTCAAATTATCAACCTCTGGATCAGACTTAAGTAACTTTGGCTTATTTGACAGTGATCAGACCTTAGGTACTGTGGCTCCTCAAACTCCTTAGTTAAGCTTCTTTTCACAAAGAATCCAAGATAGTCTTCTAATTAGTGCATCAGTGCTTAACATCATCAATCCTCGGTTCCCTTTATGATATCAGTGTTTACTCCCAAGATGAACTCGATCAACATCTAATGCTTTACTTCAGATGCCTCTTTGGTTGTCTTCAAAACTCACTGTGCTATTATGTCTAACCTGAGATTAGAGAGGACAAGATTTTATCTTTGAAAAACTTGATCATGATCAAACTAGTACTAATTTGGACCATGTGTATTTAGGCAGAGGTTGGGTTGTCTTTACCATGTCATTGTCTTCAAATGTTCATTAGATGCTATTAACACTTGTCTGATAAATTCATAAAAGGTAAGCATGCATCACCATGCTACTTCATTTCATTAACCATGCTCCCCCTATCATCATGCCAGTTGTAACCATGATCCTTGGACCTGTTTCTTGTTTGGAGTAACCAATGTTTACCTTAGAGTCCATCCTCCAAATTCCATGGACTCAAGGTGTACTGAAATCTTTGAGAGACCTCAGTCTTGGCTTGCCATACGGCAGCCATCTTCCCTGCATTGATCTACTTCATTCATGCTCAACAAATCAATCTTTTTCACTCATACCTTAGAGTGACCTTGACTGTGATCACTTGTCCTTTGGTCTTTAAGTCTGCCTGCATTATTCATCTTCCAAGATTCATTGGTTCTCCTTGTTGATGTATATGATAGTATCTTCATTGGTTGGCTTCTTGGACTAGCACAAGTTTGGGCTTTATGACCAAATCCACTGCAATTGTGGCATCTCATAGTGTGGCAATAAGTAGCAACATGACCAACACAATTGCATGTCCAACATCTTATTTGATCACTTCGACTTCCAGCATTTCTTCTTCCATGGAATGTGCAATCCAAAGCCCTGTGACCAAAACTATTACAAGAATAGCAATAACCCTTAAAGCCGCTATCATACCTGAGTGCTTGATTCCATCTTGAACTTGTCTCTGATCTTCCAAATAATTTTCTTTGAGTGGGACCAACTTCTTGATGCATTTTTTATCTTCCAAATTTTTTATCATGTGTAGGTGCTTGTTGAGGAGCTTTGCTTTCATCTTTGAAGGATGTGGATCCAACTTCATGAGTCTTGGGGGACCACATATCTTCTTCAAATTTGTCTTCTACCTTTTTGTACCCAAGGACAGATTTGCCAAAGGGAGATCTTTGACAATCCAATATTTTATCCAATATGACCGAGTTGTTATTGAACTTCACATGATTGTTTGATTTTTCAATCTTCTTTCTAAGACCAACAATTTCCATTTCTGATTTGTCTTCTCTTTTTCTTCCAGCTGGAGCTTCATGGATTCTTCTATTCTTTTGGCTTCTTCCAGCTGAGTCTTCAAACTAATATTAGCTCTTCTTGTCTCTTCAAGCTCTTTAGGGATTTTACTAAACTCTTCATGTTCTTTTGATAATTTGATCTTCAATCTTCCAACCTCATCATTTTCAGCTTCTAGCCTATCTTGTAAATCTTTGTTCTTGAGTTTCACTCTCATGAGCAAAGTCTCTGTCTCCTTTTTGTACTTTTCAAATGACCCCAAAATCTTCTTCTTAAGCCTCGGATTAAATTTGAGATCAACATCCAATAGAGTGCATGCAAATGCATTATTGGTTTTTAAGAAATCTTCTTCTTCATTTTCTGTAAGTGGAATTTCAATATTATCACATTCAAAATTATCATCAACTGAAGAGTGCTTACCTGAAGCTTGTACCAGCTTTTCTTCTTGCTTCTCATCCTTGACTTTTGTTTCTTTTTCTTTATCTTGACTTCTCTTTTGGTACTCTTCTTCCAGCTTGAACCAGAGATCCTTGGCAAAGGTGTATTCTTTTACATTTTCTTTGACAGGGCTTGAAAGTCCATCCATCAAAAACTTTAATACAACTTTATTGTCTTTCTCAACTGTTATCTTTGTCTTCTTGCTGGGTTGGATAGGTGGGTTAACCGCTATTTCCCAAACATCGAATTGCTTTAAGTAATCCTTCATTCTGCTTCTCCACCCAAAATAATCTAATATCTCAAAGGCTAGAACTTCAAGATTGACTTTTGTTGATCCTTCCATATTGTGTCCACAGATCCCTTCAAGCTTGGTAGGCTTATGATGAAAGCCTGCTCTGATACCAATTGTTATACACAATGACTCACTGAGGGGGGGGTGAATCAATGAGCTTGCATTTAGTTCCAATTTTCTAATCCTTCATTCAATTTCAGATTTCTTCTTTAAAACTTAACATGTGTATCATTCACCAATTTCACTTTTGCATTCACACACAGATCATCATTCATACTGATCTATTCATCAACAAACTTCAAGCAAATAATCTATATCATTTACACATCACAAGAGACACAAGATAAGCTTGGTAATCTTTGTATATTTGAGTCAATCGGCTACAACCGGGGGGGTCTATCAGCTTCAACTGAATTAGAAGCACCAACTTCCATTCCAAGACTCAGCTTGGTCTTTTTCTTAGATCCAACTAAGAAAAATATTACAAGGCCCAGCTTGTATTACATATAGATACTGTTACATCACATTTCATCAATTTAACCTATTCTTGTTCACACTGTCATGTCACCAAACTGTCCATAACCTTGTCTTCAATTTGTCCACATCTGCTGCCACTGTCCATTCACCTGTCACTATCTTGTCATCATCTATGTCTAGTCATCTTCTACTCATCAACCTGCCATTCTGTCATGTCATTCTGATCATCATCTTCTGCTGTACTATCATGTCAACACCATGTCCATCATCATGTCATCAGCTTGTCCATAGTCAAATCAATCTGATCAACTCACTTGTTCAATAACTTATCACTATCATAGAAGTTTGCCCAAGTTTTAGAGGTAAAGACACCACCCAAGACAAAATTCGGACTGTGTATGTGCTTGAGAAAAAAACTTCAGACTAATGAAAATTCGGACTATGTTTATGTGTTGTAGATGACCTCAAAACAATGTCAAACTCGAAACTCAGTTCAGCTACTCCACTAATCTCACCTTAGTAACCACCCGAAAATCAGAGCTTGTCACAACTTAAAAATTTGTTGTTGCCACAGCTACCCAAATTTTTGAGTTGTCCTCAAACTAATCCGAAAATTCAAAGCTATATCATCTCCACCGAGTTTTCCACCAAATGAATGAGGTTTGGTTAGTGATATATACTCGTGACATCATAGAGGAGAAAGAATTTAACCTAAGTCGACCTTGCTTGAGCACATAAATTAATTTTTATGATTTATTTCCCCTTTTGACTGGGTCGACCTTACACTTGGGTTGACTGAGCCGACTAGTATAAATGCATATATAATTTTTCTTGCTCGACATTCAAACTCCCAGATCAACAAGCTTTCAAATGTGTCCAAGTGCCATCATACCACTCAAGGATTGTACATCATCATCAGGCTTCCAAGTGAGTGGGTTTAATACCCAAGAATACCACATGCAAGAGTTTCAAGGACTCTTTCAAGGTGTCATTTAAAATTTGATCAAGATGCTTTACATGGACTTCAAGCCCATCATTAAATGGTAGCATGGACCATCATCAACTTCATCACCAAGCAATCAAGTGTGTTCAAGTGCCCTTATGCACTAGGTCCATATCCAAGGGTTCAAAGACCCCATCAAGCCACAAATGACCACAGGATGGGTCATTTTCCCAAGCCCTCAAATATGCCCACAGAGGTAAGAATGGTGGACCCGTTGGGATATAATGGTGGACCCATTGAAAGTTGAGGCGATTGTGAATCTGCCTCCTCCTCGCACCCTGAGACAACTTCAAAGTCTGCAGGGCATGTCCAACTTCTTGAGACGCTTTATCATTAACTATGCTAAGATTACAAAAGGTTTCATGAGATTGCTTAAACAAGATACCTACTTTTTGTGGGATGAGGCTGCTCAAGCATCATTTGAGGCCTTGAAAAAGGCACTACTTTCAGCCCCCTTGTTAAGCCCGCCAGACTATACGAAGGATTTCCTTCTATATCTGGCTGCATCAGTGTATACAATTGGCATAGTACTAGTTCAAGAGGATGACATGCTCCAAGAGCATGTCATTTATTCTCTATCGCGCGCTCTGCTAGCTCCTGAGATCAAGTATTCTCACGTAGAGAAGTTGGCATTAGCTGCTATCTATGCGGTCCAGAGGCTACGTCACTACATATTATTGCGAACTACCACTGTGGTTGCAGAGGTCAATCCGTTTCAATATGTTCTTAATCGACGAATAATCGAGGGGAAATTTAACAAATGGATTGTCATCTTGCACGAATTTGATTTGGTTTTTTAGTCCGCCAAGTCAAAGAAATCACTGGTATTCACTGAACTGATCTCATAATTTCCTAGTGACAGTGCATGTTGAGGAAGAATCATCATTCCCGGATGAACATATCTTTCTCATCGCATCCTCTAACCCATGGTACGGAGATATCCTAGTATATCTCCAGACTTTGAGGTGTCCCACAACTTTCTCCAAGGATGAACGACGCAAGCTTAAGACTTATGCGAAGAATTACCTCATTATTTCTGACACTTTGTACAGACGTGGGGTAGATTCCATCTTACACCGTTGTTTAACCCTGGAGGAAGCAAAATCAGTATTGAATGATGCCCATGGTGGAGCTTGTGGGGGTCATCTTTTTGGGTTGGCAACAGCCCAGAAAATACTGCGTGCAGGTTATTTTTGGCCTACAATCTTCAAAGATTGTGTGGAAGCTGTGAAATGCTACCAAAGATGTCAGTTTTTCACTAGGAAGATGCGAGCACACCCAGCTCCTCTTCATCCCGTAATAAGAGCAGGCCCCTTCACCAAATGGGGGGTTGATTTTATGAATTGTAATCCAGTTTCAGCTGGAGGTCATCATCATATAACTGTTGCCGTCGGCTACTTTACTAAGTGGGCCGAGGCAATGCCTACTATTAAAGCGGATGGAGAAACGGACGCTTATTTCGTTTTCAACAAGATCATTGCAAGATTTGGTATACCCAAAGAGATCGTGACTGATCACGGTCGCCATTTTTAGAACAGCATGATGACCGATCTGTACACCATGTTAGGTTTTCGACAAGAGCATTCGTCTTCATTTTATCCGCAGGCGAATGGTCAGATCGAAGCAGTCAATAAAACTTTGAAGACTATCTTACAAAGGACTATTAATGCCAGTAGAACTAACTGGCACATTATGCTGTATCCTGCTCTTTGGGCCTACCAAGCCAATGTAAAGACTGCTACCAGGTTCTCTCCTTTCCAACTGGTACATGGGGTAGAGGCAGTCATTCCGGTTGAATGTGAGATTCCTTCATTGAAGTTAGTTGTACAACTATTACCAAATACTTCCGCTTTGGAAGAACGTTTGTTGCATTTAGAACATCTGGATGAACAGCGCCGCGATGTGCTTACAGCAAACGAAGTACATAAGAACCAAGTTAAAGGACAGTATGATAAGTCTGTCAGACCTAGGGTGTTTCTCGAAGGAGACCTCGTCCTGCTA
Source organism: Larix kaempferi (assembly GCA_027924585.1). Classification (NCBI taxonomy): domain Eukaryota; kingdom Viridiplantae; phylum Streptophyta; class Pinopsida; order Pinales; family Pinaceae; genus Larix; species Larix kaempferi. The sequence continues at coordinate 658,463 of BSBM01000338.1, read as the reverse complement.
TGGGATCAAGACAAGGAGCCTTTAGGGAATAGCAAGTTTAAGTCCATGTGGCTCGGTCCCTACATAGTTTCCAAAGTATTGAAGAAAGGCGCATACGAGTTAACCGATTATGAAGGTAATAAGCTGCCAGAGCCTAGAAATGGGCCCTACCTGAAGAAGTACTATGCTTAGGTATTTGTGCTTTTTGCTGTATTATAGCTGTACATTTTCGTAGAGTTAGTTTTGCTTACTTTTGTAATTATGTTTTACGCATCTAGTATCATATTGTCATTATTATGTCATTGAGAAACTCTGTTGATAGTTACTAATGCGATTGTTGAGATCCTATTCTTTGGCAAGTCATGAACTTATGATCCTAGAAGCTGTCTTTTAAGTCGTTTCAAGCTCTTGTTTTGACTATGAAAAACTAAACAAGATTGCCAAGCAAAATTGCTCTCATTCAAGCTCGTTAAAGGAATTGAAGGTCTATCTGCTTAGGTATAAGTTTAACCCTTTTCCGGACCTTTGCGGATTACTTACGAAAAAGGAATACTCTAGTCATACGTGGCTAGAAGAGTTCTTCTCTCATTGCTTTAAACTTTTCCGGGGGAGGAGACTAACTGTACGAAAAAGGACCTTTTGGAGCCTTCTTTAGGGTTTTCAGGCTCTCGAAACATGAAAAAACCAAGCGAGCACTCACCTACTCGAGCTCGATGTGAAATCCACGAGAGGGTATAATAGAGGATTGTTTAAGTTTTTCAGACTCTATAAACAGGAAAACACCGGCGAGCATTAACCTACTTGGACTCGATATTAAAATCCACGAGTAGGTGTATGGAGTTATTGTTTAAGTTTTTCAGACTCCTTAAAATTGAAAACACCGGCGAGCAAAAACAGATCTCGGCTCGATATTAAAATCCAGAGATCAGTATTATAGAGTATTCTTCTATCTCTTCTTCAAACTCTGTAAACAATGAAGAAGGTCCCGAGTCTTCCTCCCATGGGCTCGTTAAACTTTTACATGGTTGGGCTTATTGAGTTTTCTATCTTTCTTGGACTCACTAAAACAACAAGGACATTCTTTTACCAAAAAGAATAAGGGATAAGAAGGGTATATCACATCTTTTTCAATTTCAAAGGCAGTTGAGTCAGTCATATCCTTGAACACAGCACCTACTTGAGTCTTTCATGTCAGTTGGGTTTTAGTTTTTGACCTTAGGGTGAACCTGATCTCCGAATTTTTACTCCCCCGGTTGGTTATTCTTCCAACCATATGGAGGGTCTGTCAATGTCTCCTACATTGCAGGCTTATATCACTTCCTCTTCATGTTGAAAACTGCCTAAGTCACTTTGTGTCGTGCTCACTGTTCAAGGATACAACCTGTGTCGGCCATTCTGCAGTTTACCTTGACTTCATGTGTCGGCCATTGTGCAGTTTACCTTGACTTCATGTGTCGGCCATCCTGGTGTTAGTTTGTTTCATCTTGTTACTTGTCCTACTCCACATCAGCTCATACCTTTGAGTGTTCCTCGTGTTGGATGATGGAGGATGCATTAAGGCCTCCCTTACAACGGACTTCTTCCCATCGACTTCAGCTCATTATGCTCTGGGAACGAAGTTTAGAGTTTCGGTTAGTACCTTCGGGATTGCAGTCATCAGTGGCAGTTTCCCTCGCTGTTGAATAAATGGGAATACATCAATGTCTCTTATTCGACAGGTTCCTCAAGTGTTCGACTTCAAGTCCTCTTATTCACACTTGTCGGAACATACTAGGTACCTTGGACCCCATTATCATTATCGATGGAAGTCCTCGCGTTTGTCAACGGTATACATCAATGACCGGTAATCAAACGATACCCCCCATGTTCAACTTCAACTCATTTATTCACATGGTTAGGTTTTGTACCTTGGGTTGTTTGGATGACGACCTTGGGACTATGATAGCATCACCTTGTTTATGTTATCACCCAAGTTGCACAGGACTGAGCCTCACTCATTTTGGCTCTTCATGAGACATAGATCCAGCTTGTTGTTATGGCTATGATCTCTCATTTTGACATGGATCCACGCTTGTATTTCAGTGGCCATGCTCTATATATACATCTCCTAGTTATGTATCGGAGATCATACTACACATCTATATGATGTCAATATTGTAATTGCTCGTTGACCTTGATCGTTGTTTCAGGTGTTTTTTGTGACTTGGTTCTGCGGTTTCTTGCTCCTCCTCTGACTTGGACTTATGATGTATTTCGGCCATCGTTTCCCTCTGACCTCACACATTAGGGGGCATCTGTTATAGGTCAAATCTGCACTTCTCCGTCCGTGATCACATTATGTTGTCGATCACACAAAAGGACAACATGGATTGAAGAGCTAGATTGCCCTGGATGATGTATGGACTAGATTCACCCTCTTCAACTGAGATTTTCCTTGATTTACCTGATCTTTTGACATGTGCGCTACTATGTGGGCAGTAAACTAGCGCACATCTGCTAGTATGCCCTACTTTGCTCAAGTGAAACTAGCGCACACCTTGGAAAAGCTGCAGGCACTTGTTGCAAAACACTAAAGTTGCGTCCTATGCGCTACTATGCCTTGAGAAACTCGCGCACATCTTAAGATGAAATCAAAAATATATTAATTTGACGAATTGGGATTAGTTGAAGTTGGTTCTGCAACTTCCCCAACCTCCCAATCCAACCACCTCTCGATTACAACTGCCTACCTTGTCCCATAAATACAAGGAGGATCCATGAGAGGAGATTAGATAGAAAACCTAGAAAAAATGCATTAAGGGTTGTTTCTCTGGAGGAAAGTCCCAAGTCATTGTGAAGAGCAGGAGCCCAGGACTTGGTTGCAGAAACATCCCGATACGTCAGGTATATTGTACTGTTCATGTTTCTTTGACAATAAAAGGCCGAAATACCCTTCCTGTCCCAAATCAGATGTCTATTGGATTGTATGTCTATTTGGCTTAATATCTTATTATATTTGATGTTAAATTACTTTCTGCACATCCTCATGTCCCTAATATTCTCTTACCATCTAAGTCATCTAGTCATCATACTCATGATCTTTCTCACATTCCTAGTTCCTCTACATTTCATCCTGAGTCAGTTTCTACTAGATTGGAAAACATGGTCATTCATGTTCCTTCAGGGGAAGGTTCTAGCCATAACACTGTCATATCTCATGAGCCACCTCCCTTGGAAGAACATAGAGATTTCTGGACTGTAGGAGAAGTTGTTAAAAGAGTTGTGTCTCCCCATGAGGAAGAGTCAAATGAAGTAGTCCAAGAAACAAGAAGAGAAGTTAGGGAAGTCCTTGTTGGCAGAATTGTTATTTCTTTAGATGGTGGTCCGCCCAGAGTTGATGCAATTCCTTATAGGAGGAGCTCAAGGATTGTCACACCTCAACCGCAAAACCCTGCTGAAATCCATCCCATGCCCATGCGTAACATTGGAGTTATTCCTGAGTCGGTCAATAGGAATAGGTTTCCTACAGGAAGTCAAGTCATCATCCCTAACCATTTGTTGCATATAAGATCGGGACAAGCTGATGACTTGTGGGTTGGACCTTTTACAGTAGAGCAATGCATTGATGGCATGTGCTTTCTAACCACTGGTAGTGGACGACGTATTTTATATCCTGTCAATCAGAGGGACTTAAGGGGTCACATCCCTGATCCCACATAGTTGGGATCTCTCCACTTGCATTGCCTGGTAGATTAGAGTAGGTAGGAAACCAAATAAGCCTGCTTGGGCAGTAGTTAGTCTTTCAGCCATTGAGTCTGGCACCTTTTTGTTGTTTTTTCTAAGCTCCTTTGTAAGCTCCTAGTTTAACTAAGTACCTGTCATTTTTCTTTTTCCTCCACAATAAATGTCAAATTTTGCAAATTATGTTAGTAGTTTAATTTACTTTCTGCATTTATATTTCTGACATAGAATAGATTTTATTTCAGTTGGTTTTTTCCCCCACATGCGGCATGAGGTATTTTTGATGTTTGTGAATGCAGAAATAGGTTGCAAAAATAAAAGCTGGAAGCAAAATGGTAGAGTGTTGAATCGTGGATTCGAGTAGCAGAGTTCGAGGACCAGAGATTCTGAGGTTCTCAAGCGCTCATTTCAGCAAAGCACTTGTCCCAGCCGGAACCAGATGTTATCACATATATAGTAGCCGGGCTACCATACATTATTTTTCTGATGCCAGTACACTATTCAGCCAGTTCCCTTACATTTGAGATGCTGAGATGAGCATCTATATTGGATCACTATCAGATTTTGGACAGCACTATATATTCCCCATGCCATGATTGAGTCTCAGAACACTCAGAGAGATGACCGATGTAGCCATTATACCATTGGTACAGAGCAGTCAGTAGTGCCCAGAGTTACAGCAGCAGTTTCAGAGGACAGATGATGGTATAGGTGATGAGCATTCAGGTATATGACTCAGCAGGTATATCATTGTGTTATGGTTATATTGCTTTTATATTTATTCTTATAGCATGTCTTAGCACCTAGTGTCATGATCTGGCGATCATATAGATATGTGGACCTGGTTGATCTTATTATATATATTATATTGTCCCTACTCAGACTTAGAAGTTCACTATTCATACTCATTGGTTTTACCCTCCTTAGGGAGAATAGAGGTGATCATTCCACCATACCTTGGCTTGCTAGTGTTGGCTCCATTATTCATTGTCTTCATCCATCCATTGCCTACCTTTTAGTTTATCACCCTGACTTGCTACTTAACTAGTGACATGGAGGATATTTTCCCCACTGTAGCCTCTGTTTTGGATGAGCTTCCCTGTTTATTGTGTCTCGGCTCTGAGTTGGTGACAAAACTTACCTATGGTGAGTTGGAGTTCCTTGTGAATTCCCCCTAGTCACTAAAGTTGTGTTGGCTAAACCTCAAACTTTTAGTGCTGCCATGAATACAAAATCTGGAAAAATGAAATGCTATATCTTGTATGAAAAGCCCATTCATGCAATGTGTTTCTAAACACACATGAATGAAAGGCATGCCAAATGAAAATGGCCATGAAAATAAAATGTTATATCTTTTGGAAATGTAAATACCTAAGTAAACAAGTTGTCTGTGACACACCTAGAAGTGCTCAGGTAAACAAGTGCCTTAAAAACACACCTGCAGCAGAAAGCCTAAAATAAATGTAAATCTATGCAATGTGTTTTTAAACACACATAGATCAAGGCTATGGAAACTTCAGGCCCAAAAAGCAATGGAACTTAAATGCTATATCAAAACAATTGCTGGCCTTATTTGTATTATGGATTGTGCGCATCTGTTAAAGGTGAATAAACCCTCTTTGAACAACTCATCCATTTGTGAGACACCGCCATTCCCTATGTTGTTGCTCATTCAATATATACTATGGTGTGTATTCCCTTTCCCTTTGCCAAAGTGTCACAAAGTCAAGTCAGTCAAGTCATCCCTTAACCTAGCCAGTTATTTTAGCCTTCACCCTTCACTAGTAAATTGATCACAGCTATGAAGTGAGTATGGTCTTGAAAGTCTGGTCTGAGTAATAATAATAATTAATGACATTATATATTTGGATTTAGATCGCCAGTAATGATTACTTTGTGTTATAATTGTTATTTGAATAAGTTGTAGAGCATGCATTAACCTTTGACACTTTGCAGCAGCTTCCGATGATGGTCTGAGTTATATTTGGTCATGTTGACTTGGTCAAACCTAGTTTGACCAAGGTCAACCATAGGACATGAGATGGTTGGACCTTGTGATGATATGGATAGATGATATATGGTCTATGTACATGTACATGATGATTCTATGCAACAGCTACAGGGTTATGATGATGATTCATGGTTTACAGCAGTATTTGATCATTTCCAGATTATTATTATTTGACCTGTTTCGGTATATTGGATATATATTTTGATCATGCAGAGACTCATATGGTGTATGAGTACACATCTTGGATGGATTTGGACCTTCTGAGTCCAATGAGACAGTTTGTTTTCAGTTCCGGGCACTTACAGTGATGATTGAGCCTTAGTAGGCTATCCCAGTGCAATTTTGGTCTGTCGGAGACCCTGTCAGAGCAGATGTGATTTTTATCCGATTGACCTAGGGCGCTGTGCTTGGAGGGGGTGGTCCAGCCACCTGTTTTTACCATATTACCCCCCTCCCGAACACACTGGTGCCCTCACCTTGACAGCGTAGGCACTCCAGGAGGCAGTTTGGGGCAGTTTCACGCTTCTCGAGGCATTTCAGGATTGGTAGAAATGGCTATTGAGGAATTCGATTTGGGCTACTGAGGCAATGTCTTGGCATGGGATGATCAGTGATGATGGATTGATGTCTTCCACACCTCCTCCAGCAGTTTCAGCTTCATCGGGGCCCGCATCCATCACTTATGGCACTTTCTGATGATTTCTGAGGTCTTTTGAGGCCTACGATTTGACCATAGAGGCACGATTTGGTATATTGATGACTATTTTATTATTATTGTGCTATGGGGATTGACCAAGGGTGGCTAAAATTACCCCTTGGACCCACCATAAGCTTCTTATTATATTTTGTCATCATGATTTGGTGGGATTCCCCTCTTCTAGGACGATTTTGTCCACTTATGTTATATTTTATGAGTGATCCATGTATTTTATTGTTGAACTCATCTCAACCATTGATTAGACATTTGTATCTTTTAATCTTAGCCACTCATTCAAAAAGTGGTTAGGGTTTTGATGCCTCTCCTTCCTATTTAAAGGAGAGAGCTTCTCATTGTAATGGGTCTTTGGCTCTTGGATTATTGGTATAGAAAAACTTTCTTGTGGAAATTCTTGTGGTCTCCTTTGCATCTAGTGTTCTTAGATGGTGATTGGAAAGTCTATTGCAACTTAGCATTTGGAATTTGTGGTAAGATCTATCTATTTTGGAAATCATTGTCTTGTCTACAGGAGGGCGACTTCAACAAGGGCGATTTTGCAAGGTTTCTTCAAATCGACTTTCTTGGCATTTGCTTGTATCAGGGGGTTATCATTAGTATCATTGTGATCTATGCTATCTTTCTGTTACTTCTCTTGTGGCATTAGTCTTATCTCTTGATTACATCAAATCTAATATTGTTGACGTTTGTTGTGCAGGAGGGAGGGCGCAGTGGCTTCTTGGACTAAATCGATTGCATAGAAAACTACCTCAAAACTTCTCAAATTGATCGGGTTTGCATAGATCATCATCATCAAGGCATCTACAAGGTTACCCAGGTAAGATCCACAGGTTTGTTTCTCTTATCTTGATCCAATCCATTGACATAACTCATAAATTGATAAAACCCTTATTTCTTCAAACCCTCATTTTTACATTTTTTCAGATCTACTAAGATCTAGTGGCTTCTTGGGTAAGATATTTAAAACCCACCTCTATAGTATCCACGGCATCCCGGATCTATAGTTTGGTGAGGATTGGCCTCCATTTGACCCTCTTCCCAAGGCATTTAGCCTCTCCAAGCAAGGGTGCACTTCCTAGTTTGGTGGGCTGACCTAGATCTGGTACGTGGGTAGTTGAGATCCCACTTGTTTCATGATCTACACATCCAATAACCTACCCCCAGATTGTCACTTTTTTTATTTCTACCTTGTGGGCCCTATTCCACATTTTAAGAGATTTAATCCCCATTTTGGACCACTTGGTATCTTCAAACTCAGATTTAGTAAGATCTAGCCATTGGATTGCCATGAAATTATAGATCCACACTCTCACTTGCTTAAACCACTTGGATCTAAAGTTTGGATGCCATTGGACTTGTCTTGATTAACTTATCCCACTTTTTAGCCTCCTTGGGTAAAGTCGCACCACCTTGGAGAAGTGAGTTGGCCCACTTCTAGGACATGGGTACATGAGATCTTTGTGGATTTGGAACGGGCATAATTCAAAACCTAGGTCTAGTAGGTCACTTCATCAAATCTTGCCTTGGGGATAGCATTCCTTGTTTTAAGGGATTGTGGTCCACTTAGGTCAAACCTAGATCTAGACCTATTCATCCATCAAGACTTTAATTGCCCACTTGTCTCATGCAATAGGAGTCCTCAACCACAAGTTAACTTTACTTTGACTTCATTATCCCAATTCCCAAGGCACTAGTCTCTCTCCAAATCAATTCGACTTTCCTAGATTATTGGATTAACTTGTGGTTTGACCCTTGTATGGTGAACTAAACCCTTTGATGCCATCATACTTCATGATCAAGCTTGTCACTTGTACTAGTTAGCCCCAATTCAACCCTTAAACTACCCTGCATTGGACACGGTTCCCAAGGCAGTGGATTTTCTCACATTGAACTAGTACCTTAATCCTGGATCCTATTTCACAAATCATAAAGTCACTCTCACGTCAATAATGAACCAAAGCTATACTCATTGAACCCCTCACTTATCTTGTGACTTCATCCTAAGGTCTAGGATAAACCATACACCCTACTTCACTTAGAATTAACTTGATTTGGTGTCTTGGTTTTGATCTCTCCTGTCGGGAGAAGATCGGGTCTCCCCCTTTGTTGTCTGGGCTAGATAACATAAAGCGAAGGTTGCCTCAACTGGCGTGACAACCATCTATTGGAGGTCGAGGTGATCGTGGTGGCACCTTTTGAGTTACCCTTCCCTATTGCCATCCATGAGTGGATACATCCATAGGGGTAACTACAGTTTAGGTGATAACAGTTATGACATATGAAACACTTGATCTTACTCAAGTCCTTCCCTAGCTATGAGGTTGACTCCTTGCTCTTTCCCTTACCCTTGTTGGGTTCTTTACCTCTACCCTTCTTTGTTTGACCAAATAGGGCATGGTCACTTCACCTCCCTGCTTGCTAGCCTTTGACTCCATCCAAGTCTCTTCCAGGATACAGTCACCTCGCACCTTTCAGAGGGAAGATTCTCACAAGCACAAATACCTTGGACAAATGTTTCCCATGGAGTTGAGAAGCCATTCAATGCACTATTCACTAGCTCTTTGCCTTCAATCTTCTCACCAACTGCTACAAGTTGATCACATATCTACATGACCTTCATTAGGTAACTGGTAACCATGTCTAATTTGGTCATCCCTACATATCTCAGTATGTTATGCAATATCGGAATATCCTCTTCTTGTTTATGTTCTCCCTCTAGTATAAGCTAACCAATGCATTAAACATATCATTTGTCGTCTTCTTCTCAGATACATGAGGGATCAAATGATCCTTTATAGCAGCCATGATCATCCACTTGGCTTTTACTTCCTTCTTTTGGTGAACTACAAAAATCCTACCAATCTATGGATGGTGTCACCGCATTCTTGAGGATATAGCAGAGATCATTCTCTTCCAATAAGAAAGTTACCAAAATTTTCCAAGATAGGAAATTTGAGGCACCTTCCAATCTATCCTCGAACCTAAGGCTCGTTAATGCCATCTCTAAGCTCTAATACACAAACTCACAAAGCTAATAGGCAAGTAAGGACTACCTCTATAACCCTCTAATTATTGGTCATGGTTCCTAATCGCTACTTCTAGCAATTGGTTCTAATAGTTGATCTACTAACTGTTAGAATATTCTGAACATGTGAAATAATATCATAACACAATATAAACTAAGGAAAGCATTACTAGTCTATCCTTCTATCTACCAAGCAACATAAAGCATGAAATAAAATTGGAGAAAAGAGAACAACAAAAGAACACCGATATACGTGGTTCACCCAATATGGGCTACGTCCACGGGAAGGGTTGCATCTTCCATTATTATGAAAAATAGATATCCAAGATTACATGGCATCCTCACATATGCATCACATCAAGCTCCATCACTTAATCATGTGTGTACAAATGACATACACAACATGTGATGTGTGATGAACTACAGTCAACACATACCCAAAAGGGTCTCCTTCACCTCTCTTATATACCAAGAGGTTTGGATTACAATACATCCCATAACACATGTAGGATAAATTAATTTCCTTCCTCTTTATATAGAGAATGGTTACAAAGGATATAATTACAATGATGCATGTGGGATAACTCTATTTTATAATATTAGAGTTGTTTATGCCTTTAACTAATATTTTACCAATATATCACATAAGTCATCATTACATATTCTAATGCTCCCCCTTAATGATGACTGGGAGAAAGAATACAAATGGAAGGAAGGTGGAAACACACCAACATCCCCCTTGATGACAACTTCTAGAATGGTTCATAAGATGCGAACAAAAACACACTTCGCCTCATGGATTTGATGAAGACAACATCCGCTTCTCATGAAACTGCATTCGAACCAAGTTATATGATCAACGTTTGCACAACACAACAGTGTATGGCCAATACAACAGAACATGTGGCTGCAAACTCATCACAACCTGTAACTCAACTGATAGCTGAAAGAACTCTACAATAGGCCACATGACGAATACAAGAACCCCAGATCCATACATTGAAACAGTCTTCAGAGAGCTCTCATCAAAACATGAGCCAAGCAAACAATCTTCACAACCCAGCTAAACGATGCATGAACAGTAGAAGATGGATGTCCATCATACAACATTACTTAAATATGGTGATATAATATGACAAAATTCAACATTACATTCCTTCTTAACATCAACCATCTTTGTTGCAGTCAAGGATAAGTTGAAAAGAGGAACAATGCTGAAAAACCAGAGATCCACAACCATCATATGCTTAATTAGACAAGGAAGGAAAAGTAGAAGCAAGCTATCCCACAACATAGATAGTTGATCTACAAAAAAGAACTTCCAAGAGTAAAGCATGTAATAAACATGACAAGCCCAAAAAGCATAAGAGATGATAAAATGAGATGATATAATAAATAGAGGAGCATAAACATGAGTGAGCATAATAGATACCAAGATAGAATAATGAACCAAGATATCACTTAAATATATGAAAAATATAGTCATCAAACAACTAATCTTTAGCATAGGTTCATTTCTTATTAAAATCATGTTAATATGCAAGAGATGAATGCCTTGAAAATGTCAATGCTTCCATGTAGGAATGTTAGAGACAAGAAACACATGTCAATGCTTCCATATAGGAACGTTAGAGACATGTAGGAACAAGACAACCTTTGCAATCATAAAAATAGAAATCTCATTGCAACAAGAACAATGTGCTCATGACAAAGATTTCAAGATTATAAGATTGCTCAAAGCCAAATAAATATTGAGTAAAAGATGATCGAAATAAACATGACATGATATATATGAAAATAGATCAAAATGTTTAATACGATCAACATATAGCAAATTATGATCAACCCATGATATCACTTATAAAAAATTATGAAATGACAAGTCACTAATGGCCATAATCGTGGGTTCATTTCTTGTTAACATCATGTAAATATGCAAAAGATGAAATGCCCTGGAAATGTCAATGCTTCCATATAGGAATGTTAGAGACAAAAAACACATGTCAATGCTTCCATATAGGAATGTTAAAAACAAACAACACAAAAAATAGATACAATCTCTGCAATACATGAAAAAAAAACTATACCCCAATTAAAGAACTTATGACAAGCCAAAAATATGATATCACATAGATTCAAAAAATTGACTTTACTCAAGAAATTAATTAGCAAGAGCATATAATGATCATAAATATATTGCTTATAAAAATAATGAAATTGATTTTACACAAAGGTCAGCAATAACATATAAATAAAGCAAATAATGATCACAAGATAACACATATAGAAGCATCATTATCATTATTAGAAGAGTGAGACCATTTTAGAATATTGAGCAAAAAATAATGATCAAATAAAACAATGATATCACTTATAGATATGAAAATATAGTCATGAAGCAACTAAGTCCTAAGCACAGGTTCATTCACCATTATCATACCAGAGATCCGCGCCCCTAAAAATGTCAAAACATCTTCCACGCAATGAAGGTTAGAGACATAAACAAGAATAAGACAACCTCTGTAAACATGATAAATAAGAACAGACACTAATGCAAAGAGATCAAGAAGCTCATGACAAGAATTTCAAGATAAGAGATGAATAATGATAAACTTTACCGATATGATCTGAAAAAGGAAGAAACTTTACTTACAGCCCTTAAAAAGTGCCAAATAAAGTCACTCGCGGGTCTGCCACAAGAAACTCACGCGTAGATTTGATACACGCAGGTTCTGCACAGGAGAGTCGCGAGTTACACGCAGGTTTACAGTAGATCAAGCCGCGGGTATGCCGAAGCACACACGGGTTTGTAAAACAAAAGTCGCGGGTCTACAGAGTTAAACGCGGGTTCGCAGTAGACAAGTCGCGTGTACACGCGTTGTCTGCAAAGAAAAGTCGCGAGTGTCCTGTTTTAGGCCGAAACCAATGATGGGTAATCCGCTGACAGAAACCTACAAAAATTCTACCAAACTTGGACAAAAACACCAGATCTGACAACCGGAAGAAAGATCTCCTTGAGGAGAATCCAGAAACATATAGATCTACAAAAAAAAAAATCAAGAGACCCTTGAAAAATTCCTGCGAAAATCTACACAACAAAGTTAGGGTTATGAGAGAAAAACTCAAATATGTAGAATAAAGCCCAGATCTAAAAAACAACCACATGGGTATTATAGATCGGGTCACAAAACTACAAAATATGCAGAACCTAAGTAAAATCATGAACATATGTTGCTTAAAAATAAAAAATACAAATTTTACCGAAGAAGATAGAGCATAGCAACCTCCACTGATACCATGTTAAAATATTGTGAACATATGAAATAATATCATAACACAATATAAACTAAGCAAAGCATTACTAGTCTATCCTTCTATCTACCAAGCAACATAAAGCATGAAATGAAATTGGAGAAAAGAAAACAACAAGAGAACATCGATATACGTGGTTCACCCAATATGGGCTACGTCCATGGGAAGGGTTGCATCTTCCATTATTATGCAAAATAGATATCCAAGATTACATGCCATCCTCACATATGCATCACATCAAGCTCCATCACTTAATCATGTGTGTACAAATGACATACACAACATGTGATGTGTGATGAACTACAATCAACACATACCCAAAAGGGTCTCCTTCACCTCTCTTATATACCAAGAGGTTTGGATTACAATACATCCCATAACACATGTGGGATAAATTAATTTCTTCCTCTTTATATAAAGAACGGTTACAAAGGATATAATTACAATGATGCATGTGGGATAACTCTATTTTATAATATTAGAGTTATTTATTCCATTAATTGATATTTTACCAATATATCACATAAGTCATCATTACATATTCTAACACTAACATAAACTCTTCAAATCCTCAATCAGCTCGGATACCATGTAAATTTTCAAATTCCTAGGTGATTGAAGTCCTTATGTTCTCAACCAAACAAATTTGTTATTTAATTGCAAAAATTTAACTTCTTCACATAGCAATAATCACAAAATAGTTGGAAAGTAAATAGAAAAAAGCGTAAAACAATCACACATACACAGAGAATTTCTCCTTCAAATCAACTTATCATTCAACTAATCAAAGCTTACAAGGCAACCTTCACAGCGACTAAAACTTAGCAATTGCATGTCAAACAAATCCACCCCAACCTAACGTCTACAACCTGTTGAAGGGAGTGCATCCTACACTAGGAGAAAACGCAGCAACCTATATGACCCTATACAATTGTTGTTGTACATTGTTGTACAAACCTACCCTTCTTCCTAACCGATGCGCTCTGCTCGTTGCCCCTGTCCAACAAAAATCGTATCTGAACTCTCTATCTTGACCTGTGTTGAAACCCTAATCTACCAAAACCCTAATCTCTCAATGAAATGTGTTACCCTTCAAACTAGCAGTTTTAAATCAGTAGCGCAATTGTAGACTGAATGCTAGTGATTGGTAAGCATGTGGGAGAAGTCTAGGCCCAAATGTCACCACGGCCTAGCCTCTCAACTTCTTTGGGTAACTCCTAAACCCAGGAGAGAGCCCTTGAAGATACTTTCAAACAACCAAATACATGCAAATACCTTTGTATGACCTTGTAACCAAATCAATGCCTTATATGGAGTCAAACAATGAATAATATAAAGAACATAAATCAGAATAAAGGATTTAATTTAGATTATCAATCAATATCACAACTTTCAGTATACTTCACAAATCCCCATGCAAGGGCTTCACACCTCCCAAGGCAATACCCAGAAAGGTGTGGTCTAACAGGGAGAAGGCTAAGTGGCCTAGGGCACACCTTTTGGCCCAATCAAAGTTGTAAAATACCCAGCATAAACCCTAATTCAACAAATTCACACTTCCCAATGCACCAGGGATGGGATGCCCTTTAAGATCTGCAGATAAATCCACTAGGGCGAAATTGATGGGTGGACCAGAATTTCCAAGTTGCAATTATTTTTAGGTTTTTGAATTTATTTGAATTTTTAGGGCTTTTTTTACAGTATATGATTTTTAGAGTTTTTTACCAAGGTAAAAAAGGGTGCCCTCAAAGATTTGTGGATAAATTCACTAGGGCGAATTTGTAGGGTGGACCAAAATTTCCAACTTCCACGTATTTTTGTATTTTGGGGAATTTTCAAATTTTGGGGGTTTTAGGAATTTTCGGATTTTTAGGTTTTTATGCATAAAATTGCAACAAAAGAAAGTACAAGTAAACTGATAAAAAAGGTAATTAAAATTTATATGACAAGCAAGGGGATATGATTTTTGTCTCAATCCCTAGGGCATTGAGAGATCAATGATCAACGTCCCTCTCCTGAAATGTCCTTTAACACTTGCAAGTTAGGGCATCACCTAACAACCTCTAGGGTTTGGTAGGAGAGCCTAACTAGGGCATATGAAGAAGTCCAAGGCCCCAAATAGCAATAGAGAACTCCTATGGAGGATGTTGCCCTTCATATAAAAGTTGACAAAATGTTGACAAAAATCCCTAACAAATCAGCAAAATGCACCAGAAAAGCACCATTCAACTATGCTAGGATCATAACTTACCAACATTTAACAAGAATGAGAAAGGAAAGAGACCTTAGGTCACACTTATCCATGAGTTCTTCCAACTAGTCTAGCATCAACCATTTGCATGTGTAAAACGAATCCCTAAAACATCATCCATCCACCTTCAAGCCAAAGAATTCATCCCAAGAGAACTGCACATCACATTAATGACTCGTAGAATAGGAGAAAGAGAGTAAAAAATATATTTGAACCCTTATCTTATCATTTTACAATGAGGTGAAGTGATCTATTTATATGATTCATCCTCCACCTTTTAAGTTCTTGAGCCTACAAGTCAACATTAAATTAGAATATTTTTAGGGTAAATCCCCCACAAGTTGGGGACTAAGCCCTAAAATAGACATAAAATAGCAAATAAGACTAAAACAAGGCTTCACTTGTTGAAATAGTGAGCCAAAGGGGGGCGGCATGCCCCAACTAACCCCAAAGATGCTTTTTACCCTCAATGCCCCCCTTTCCAAGCTGTAGGCTCACTTTGGAAGGATGACGTCATAGGCCAAATCTCTAGAGGAGTTTTAAGTGCTAAAAGAAGGTCCAAGTGGGTCAAGGAGGTGTGCTAGACAATGTTACAAATATCGTGTCGACGAACATATCACCAAGGGTCCAAAAAGAAAATATCAGATTTATCGGGGAAAATGTTGACAAACATCGGCAATATATCGGCGAAATTAAAAAATACAAAAATATTAATTTTTTTACTCAGCCGATATTTCCCAATTTTTGGCGATATTTTCCGATTTTTGGCAATATTTGCCGATTTTTTGCGATATTTGTTGATATTTTCAAAAATGGCGATATTTGTCGATTTTTTCCAATATTATTGGCGAGTTGGGAACATCGCGATGTTGGCGATATATCGCCGATGTTTGTAACACTGGTGCTAGATAGGGGATAACAACCCTTTACAAGACGCAATCACCTCTGCATAATAAAAACCAAGGTAGTCATGTGCCCTAGTGGGTCACCCCTAGAAGCCTCGGACACCAACCCATGGGCTTAAAGCCCTGCATGGTAGGGGCATCCACACACTACAATAGCTCTGTGCGTAACAAGATGTGTGATTGAGAATAATCCTAACCTAAATCATTCATGTAGTAAATATAAGACTTTTCACTGTTTTCTAAGTGAATTACAAAACAGAATTATCTCAAAGACTCAAACCACTTATGGCACGTTCATACTGAAACTATGCAGAGATTCTTGTCCAAACTATATTCTTCAACAATTCTTCATTAGAGCATTGGAGACCTATGGAGCTTGGTGACTTCTTCATGTAGTCGGCACATGGAGGGAGATTGCTTGCTTGGAGGACGCCTTGCATTGGAGGAGGAGTGTTGGGAATTATGGAGGAGAGCTTTGAGCCCTAGAGTCTAGACAACGTGGGTTGCTTGGTTGCTTGCATGGAGGCTTACAATTGAGTTGAGGATGTTTGGGTTGAGGGAGTAGACATATAAGTGTGGTGATCCCTAAGGAGACACGTGACCTTGGATATGCATTGGAGCTTTAGAGCCTTGAAGGAAGGACTAATGAACCTTGGAGATTAGCACTTGTCCCTTGAGGCCTTTCTTATTGATCATCGTCACCTTAGAGCTCAACATGTGTCACTTGGAATAGAGTGCTTCCCATGTGTGGACCTACTTTTGTCTTGTAGGTTGCTTGCAATGGACTAGGTCAACTTGGCATTGTAGATCTCCCTTACTCTCATACAAACAGAGGAAGGAGAAAGTCATTATAATCATCAATCATGCACTTGTGCTTATTCTTCATTACACTTGGGTTAGATATGTAAGAGCATTACTCTCTCTCTCTCTCTCTCTCTCTCTCTCTCTCTCTCTCGATCTTCTTTGTACTCTATCTCTCTGTCTTTAGGAGTTATGGTTTCTTGGAGCATTCTTGAAATCTAGGGCTAGTGTTTGATCCCTAAGGAGACAATGGAATTAGGGTTTGCTGATAAACCCTATGTTGTACTCGTTGAGGAGGAAGAGAAGGTAAGACACCTTGCACGAGGCAAAGGAGACACCTTGCATGAGGCCAAGCAGGGCTTGCTAGTGGTGATTCTAGCATGTTGGAGTAGATTAGGTGGAGCTAGGGTTTTTCTTGGTTTTCCCTCGTTAGTTTTGGAGAGCTTGAAGGGTTGTACCAGCTTGTGATAAGCTGAGAGTATGTACTTAAACTTCAACTTTTATCTATTTATATGAAGTTTTCAGCTGTCCAAAATTGTCTTATTGCAGATTTGATTTTCAGCGATCATTGTCTTCATAGTTTGGTAATTTCCAGAACTTATATGTCCCACTGATTTGACATAAGTTAAGGCCGAAATTGTTAAGGAATTTAACATTTATATTGAATATAATAAGACAGATTTACTGCTGTAAATCTGCATTAATTGCAGTGATTTCAGTTATGGTTTATGCATGAAAAAACTGCCCTAATGGGATGAAACTTATTGGCATATATTTGGTATCTTGTCTCTTGGATTGCCTAGTGTATGGGGATTGATGTGAAATTAAATATTGTCCATTGTTTTCTTCTGTAATTTATATTTCAGTTCAGCCCTAAGGCTGATAATTCACAGGGATTAGATCCGTGAAATTTCTGAATTTGCAATGGAAACCTCAATTAATGAACGTTCTACACTCCCACCTAGATGTTTTTGAAAAGACCCATGAAACACGTAAGAACCCATCTTTCTAGGTCTCCCTTAATCAACTAATCATGGATAACAAGACCCAATTGCTCCCCCCTCATAATTCCTAGTTATAGACTATCTTTTTCGTTTTCCATTCTTAGTTGCCTTCATTGAGATGGCGCCACCCACTCTCTTGCCTTTATGTCAGCTAGGTTCTCCCCCTCTATCTAATGCAATCACCCCCCAACATCATTTCTAATCCTGGTATTTTATTGCCATTTCCTTCTCATGGTACCATTATAGCCTCTCCAACTTTGGTTTCTGAAAGACTCTTTGTCACCCTCACCTAATCTGGGCATCCACTCTTCCCAGTGCAATGGATTGTCTCCGCTTGACCTCAAGCGTGCTCCTCTTTGTTCTATTCTCTTCCATCTCCTTTCCTTCTTTATTGATCTTCACTTAATTTCCTCTCTTTACCCAAGCTCTACCCAATTGCAGATTTCAACACCAAGAGGAGCAAAGTCAGTCCTCAAAGCAGGCTTCACTAAGTACATGAAAAAAAAAGGTTATTCCAAAATGCAATCAGGCTGGGGTGCATCTAGTGCCACAATGAGAAAATAATTTTCTTGAAGGTGAACATAGAGATGTTAAAACAATAGAAAGCCATGGGAAGCAAAGAAGCTGATAATAACTTCAATTTCAACACAAAACAGGTCATGCAAGGCCTCAATATTATTAAGGTAAAAACAGGGACATTTACTGACAGGGGCATATCTACTCTGGCCATAAATTTTAATTTGGAAATAAAGCAAATTCTCATTAGCTTTGGTTAGAATCTCATCGGATAAGATAAGATAATTTTATTAATGTCCAACAAATGACCACAAAAGTAGGTCAATGAGACTAAAAGGATACAAACAATATGAGTACAATGTGGGAGTGCAAACGCAACTCCTAGATTATGCTGAAACTAAAACCTAATATAGGAGTAAAAAAAAGAGAGAAAGGTACAAGCAGCGATACGTCCTCATAAACATGTATAAAGCCGTGATAAGGCATGGTGATGTAGGTGAAGACAAACAATGAGGCTGATGAAGTCAAGAATATTGGAGCTGAATAACCGACGGCGATGGGGGCAATCGGGGCACTAGCTCGCTACAACTATCAGAGTCCTCTGGAGCCACCAAGGTGTCTCGCTGGATGATCCGGGGGGGTCGTAGGAGTGAGGAATACTCCTAGCATCCGAGGCCGAAGGAAAGAAACTCTGGATATATCTCTGACTGCTCCGTTGGGGCTGGGAAGGAATCCAACGAGCAGGAGGTGCCCTGCACTGGATCCGCCTGAAGTTATTCCCTCTGAGATTCTGGGGGTGTGTGGACTGATGTGTTGTTCGGCACTTCCGAGCCGATCTCAAAGATATCAGCTGATCTTCCAAAAAAAGAGGCTGAGGGGAGGCCCGAGGTCTCGCCACTCTACTATCTGAAGTACTATGGCCCTCAGCTCACCGCTTGTTGTTCCGCTCTGACAGATCAACATGAAAGTATGATGTGATCTTCCTAGTCGTCTCAAGGCGAGGCGGGGTGTGTAGGAGCTATCTCTAGACAGACCACCATAAAACTAGATGCAGCCACTTAGGAGTTAGGACCACTGAAAAAAATTTAAAAATCTTAACAATGTAGAAAATAAGCCAATGTTTCTGAATCCAAGTTCTCTTTGCCAGTGCTTATAGCAGAAACAAGCTAGTCGTGAATCACCATTATCTTGACTTTGAAGTCTTGGAAATGTCAGAATCCATGTATGCTTACACTCTAGTTGGTCGATCATTGGGAAGATGAGAGGCTCTTCTTTGTTGGATAATAACTATTTAAGATTCAAAGACAAAGAAAAGAAGGTAATAAGGATATCCTAATACCACAGGAAATGCAGCAAACCACCTCTGATTCATCTTCTTCCCAGTATACAAGTTTGTTGAAATCAGCAGAAGAGTTATCAGTTTACTGAGTGACAAGATCCTTAATTCCTTAATTTCCTCTTCTACATGGTGTGCAAAACCCAACAACATCGTTGAAGGATTGGACTTGAAGTTCATCTCAGACCTTTATAGCACTCTCCTCAGATGTCTTCTCCTTAATAAAGGTGAGTATAAACTTATACATTACAAGTACTAGAAAATTGGAAAGACAAAGTCCCTATGGAATCTGATATGTAAAAGACTTAGGGAGGGCAACATTACCCCAAAAGAATTATTTTGGCTGGTTATCTCTGAACCCTGGGTAAGCAATGAATACCAAATTTAAGAAGACAATGCCTGTTTAATGCAGGAAGTCCTCCTCTAAACATGAGGAAGAAATCACTATTTGCAAACTGGAATGCGATGCTTTTCAAGGGGGGGATTGCGAATGAGGCTAACAAGGGTGTCAGAAAAAGCTAGATGAAAAACAGATAAAGAAGGAAGATGAGATTCAGATATGGAAAACAAATAGTTCACAATTTTAATCTGATAAAAACATACCTAAAGACATCTCGAGGGTATATCTTCTTTTGAATTGCCATTTCAAAGATCCATGCAGCTGTAGCTCGTCGTTCAAATGCCCAGAGAAGATTCTCAATGACATTTACAAAGAAAAATGCAGCCTCTTCTTCTAACACTTTCAGACCTTCGAGAAGGGTATCAACTTCAGATATTAATGTCTCAGAACTTTCTGTCAACAGCCTTGATGGTATTCGAAGCAGAAAGAGAATTATAAGTAAAACCAATGCAGAAAATACATGGAGAATGGCACCAGTAGGAAAACAAAGGCAATGTCTAAGATTTACCTGATGGGGAGAGGAAATCCCATGTCATACAAAGCATTAAGAAGATCCAATGCTTCACTTGTATTCCGACAGATACTTGCAGCCCCAATAACACATGTCCATGTCCTGTAGTCTGGTTCAAAACCATCTTCCCTCATCTCCATCAACTTCTTGATTCCCGCAGCATAATCACGAGTTTTAAGGTAAGCATTGACCACAGAAGTATACTGTGCAGTGCCCAAATTCAAACCAGCGTCCTGTAAACCCCTAAATACTTTTTCTGCTCTCTCAGGCTCTTCACCCTTTCCATATGAATCCATAAGAATATGCATTGTTGCAAGACTGGGCTCAATGCCTGAATTTTTCATCTCAGCTAAGAGATTGTCTGCCTTTTTATATTCACCTGCACGCCTGTATGCCTTTATCATGATATGGTATGCTGATCTGTCTAATTTGCAAGAACTCATTTCCATCTCTTTGAATAGGTTTTCAGTCTGTTCCCATTGTTGTAGTCTACCACATGTAGAAAGTAATTCTTTGTATGAGTTTAATGTGGGCTCATAACCAAACCGTTTCATTTCTCTCAAAATGGCAAAAGCTTCTTCAGTACTAAGATGCCTGCTGTACATAGCGATTAAAATGCTGTAAGTATTATCATCAGGAGCAAGTCCAGCTGCTTGCATGCCTTGATATAGTTCGATCACCTTCTTTGAATTCCCTCTGTCCGTATACAGACTTAACATCGAGTTGTAGATGCCAATATCGAGCCTGAAACCAGCTGCCTTCATCTCCTCAACCATCAATTCAATATCTCTGACCCACCCTCGTTTAGAAAGCAAATCAAGAAGTGTTCTATAAACTTGCATATTGGGAAGATAACCTGCAGCTTTCATATCATGATAGATCCTTTTAACCTCAGAAACATTCCCAACTTTGGCAAATGAATTAAGCATCAACAAAACAGTGCTTTTGCTTATCCTGAATCCCATCTGTTGCATTTCCTCAACCAGGACTTGCAAGTGGTCCAGTTTATCAGCATTGATCAAAGCTTGCATGAGACCATTGACAGTCTCTGCTGTTGGAGACAAGCCAACTCTCAACATCTCATCAAATGCAGCCCTCACTTGCTCATGACAACCACTTTCAGCATATGCATATATCAGTGCATTCCAGACCTTCCCATCCAGTGGCAGATTCAACAAGCGTAGCTGTCCAAATATGCCTTCTGCTCTCTGCCACATCTTCTGCTTTGCATAAGCCTCGATCAAAGCAACATAAATGGAAAAATCCTGTAATGAAGCACCACTTTTGAAACTGCAGCCAATCAAATACTCTGCTGTCTCAGGAAATCCCATCTTACAATAGACCATAGCTGCAGATCTATAGCAATTAAAGGTAGGCTGCACACCATAAAATTGCAAATCTGAGTAAAGTTGTGAAGCTTCAGCGAGAAGCTCAGCCTGTTCACATGCCAAAATTAAAGCTTCATAAACAGAGCTACCAACCACAGGACAACGAACTCTCAAACTCTCAAGCTCTGCCATTGCAGCTTCAACCTGCTTTGACTCAGCAAGCATAATGATCAATGCCTCGCACATTACAGTGATGGATTCCATCCTTACTTCAGATAAGAAGTTGACAAAGGAGTGTCCCCTGGCATATCTGTTTGAATAACGGTATGCATTGAAAATGGCAAACAAGTTTTCACGGTCAGGAGAGTAACCACGGGCAGCAGCTGACTTCAAAACCTCTGCTGCTTGCCCACTGCATTCTGCCTTGACAAGAATACTGCATATTGTGGAAGGATCAAGGCCAGATACCTCCATATCATCAATCAGTTTCTTCACATCCTCCTTCATGTCTTCCTTGACAAAGACCTGTAGCATCGATTCATATAGTCTGAGGTCAGGTTGTATCCCTTCCTGCACCATATTTCGACACAATGCCATTGCTTTTTTCAGCTTGTTGGCTTTTAGTAGAATGTCCAGTATCACAGAATAAGCAAGACGATCTGACTTTATGCCAGTCCTTACCATATAATCGTACGTTTCTTCTGCTTCCTTTTGCATACCTGCCTTGGCATATGCACAAATCAAAGAACTGAATGTACGTAAGGTTGGTCTCACCTGAGCTTCTGACATTTCAGAAAAAACTTTCACTGCTTCTGCTATCAAGCCAGCTTTCCCCAGAAAATCAATCAAAATTGTAAATGTCACTGCATCTGGACAACATCCTGATTCCTTCATTTCCTTGTGCAGCAGGAATGCATCCCCATGCATCCCTTTCTTTCCATACATGTGAATCATAGTATTGTAGGTGATTTCATCTGCTCTAAATCCAGCAAAGGTCATTTTCCTACGAACTTCATCAACTTTTTCCACCTTCCCGTTCTTTGCATATGAGTACAGTAGAGCATTGTAGGTAACAGCATCTGGTAAAAATCCTCTGGCTTGCAACGTATTAAATAGTTTTTCGGCCTTTTCATCCATTCCAGACCGCCCATAAACTGAAATCATTGCATTATAAGTCCAGAGATCTGGTTCACAACCAAATCGCTCCACATCCCTAAAAACATCTGCAGCCTCAGCCGAATTACTACTCGTTGCACAAGCAGTTATCAATGTATTGTAAGTAATGGTATCAGGCGTCAGTCCAGCCTTACGCACTTCACTGAGTAGTCCAATC
Organism: Larix kaempferi; assembly: GCA_027924585.1. NCBI lineage: Eukaryota > Viridiplantae > Streptophyta > Pinopsida > Pinales > Pinaceae > Larix > Larix kaempferi. Next base: position 635,316 of record BSBM01000338.1, on the reverse strand, counting down.
GCAGAGCCATTCTCCATACGACTGGCCTTGGTGCGGGAGTTGATCAAAATATTAAAAGTCACGAGGTCCGGTTCACAACCCCTAGACCGCATCAACTGAAGCAATTCCTGCACTTTTTCTCTACCACCATGTCTAGCAAAGACTCCCATCATTGCATTGTACACATGGACACAATTTCCGATCGTTGGCTCGGCTCTTTGAAAGATTTCTTCAGCGAGGGAAACTTGATTAGCCCTACCCAACACAGCCAACATGACTGTGAGCATCCTTGCACTTGGTGTATACCAATGCCGAAGCTTGAGCCACTCGTAAATCTCCAGAGCCCTCTGCCAATGTGTCTGCCCAACCTGCTTCACTACGAGGCAGTAATCAGTGGGGACTAGTTGCTCTATCCAATTCTCAAGCACATCTGCCACAAATTGGTTTGACTGGAGCTTGCAAATAGCATTGGAGAGGCGATGAACGCGTTGCCGCCAATCCTTGGTCCTCCTTAGGGTAAGTCTGGAGTGTTTTTTTCCTACTCTCCTCCTACCCAATATAGATGTCTCATCTGTAACATGTTGGTCATCGACCGAATTTGGTGGGGCAGAACCCTCCACACCATCGGTTTCAACAGAAACACCAGTTGGACTTATTTGGGGATTGTTGTCTTCAGGAACACCAGTTGGACTTATTCGGGGATTGTTGTCTTCATTGGTTTGAGGTGATGGGGGTGAGAAGGGATCCAATTGGTTTTCTGATGGGTTTTCCCTGAGCTTCAAATGGGGCCATCTCACTGATGGTGAGGCTCTGCTGTACTTGAATGGTTGGTATTGAAGTTGGTCTAGTGGGGATGATGTAGAGGAAGAAGAAGAACAAGCAAGCGTAGAGATAAATACCTTACTTTTAGACTTCGCTATTGTTTTTGTTGATGATGACGGTATCGATGCTGATGAGCAAGTTCCTACCAGTACAAGCCCCACAGTTAACATCCTCGGGCTTCTCAGTGCCTCAGTGCTCGCTATACAGTAAGAGATATGATGATTTCCTCCTCGCCGTAAGTATATATGTGTTGTATAGATTTCCTAATATCGGCATTTCTATGGTCGTAAAACGGTGTCCATCAGTGATTGACAAATTTTGACGCCTCCGATTAATATTGGATAGCCCACTTTTGCTATTCGGGATTTTCGTAAGAAGAATTCAAGTTTGTTTTGGAAGACATTTGCATGATTAGAATTCGAATCGACCTCCAGGCTCCGATGATAGCCCACTTTTGCTATTTAGGATTTTCTTAAGATCATCTTATTTAAGGGGAAGGAGGCGGCGATGGAGAGATCCAGATTAGGGTTTCCGACTATCTAGGGTTTGCGGTGCATTGCCGGTGGAGGAATACCTGTGCGGTCATATGAATCAGCTGGGATATGTGTAAGTTTTTTTATCTGTGATAATGACTGGCTGTCGCTGACAGAGATATTTTGCATTTTTCTGAAATACCCGTGTTTATTCGGAGGTAAATGATTGGGGGTTTTTACGGTTTCGAATCTAGCAAATCTACTGGGGATACTTTGTTATTTGTTTTGGTTTGAACCGAGACTGTGCCGGTCCTAGCTGGGGTTTTATTATCTTTTCTTGGACGCGCCGTGGACTGACGTTTTTGCGGTTTTTGGAACTGTGAACCAACGATTTACGGGTTGGTCTTTCTGGGGTGGACCACTGTAACACTAAGACATATTAATACCCGGGCCGGACTCCTGTTGACAGCGCCCGCTTTCCCAACATCACTTGTCAGGGTATACTGTAGGTAAAAATCCGTTTTTTCTGCCGCTGTGTATCTGGGTTTTGCCGTTGTCTTGAGGTAGCTATGGATGGGCCGGATCTCAATATGTCTGCTGGCAACCATTTGAACGCCTCGGATTACATGATAGAAGAGGCTGGGTTGTTCAAATCTGACTCCTTTTTCAGGAACCAGCTTCGTGGCAAATGGGCCCTAAATCCCGGTGGTCGACAGGTGGCACACAAAGGCAAAACACAAAAGAGACATCTGGACACGGGGATGCCACATGGAGATGCCATGGGCTCGGATCCATCGGTCGGTAGTGGTAGGGTTCGCCCGGAGCGGGCTGTTGGTGAACGGCATGAATCGACATCAAGAGCAAATAACAGACTGGCTGGTAAATACTTTAACAGACCTGGGGAGTCACATCTCAAGGTTGGTCGAGATATTGGTTTGGAGGAAGCTGTGGAATTTAACATGACTGTTCTAGTGGGTAAGTTCTCTTACCATGCCATGAATCGGCATAACATAGTCAAGTGGGTTGAAGAGACGTGGAACCCTATTTTGGAATACAGTCCACAGGTGTTTGCTCTGTCATGTGGTTGGTATGGGTTTAAATTCCATCAGGAAGCACACTGTAATCGTATTTTAGAGGGGTTATGGCTTTATGGAACCGGGAGTCTAATGCTGCAAAAGTGGCATACGGATTTCAACCCGGACTCGGCAACAGTTCGTCTTCGACATTTATGGGTGCTTATGCCTAGACTTCCACTGGCATTGTGGAACCGAGGGGCCTATGAGGCCATTGGGAACCGTCTGGGTCGTTTTTTACATGTGGAAGAGGAACACTTAAATGGGTTTGACAGGCGGATGGGGAGGATGCTGGTAGAGGTTGATGTTTCCCTTGGTTTGATTGATGTTCTGCACATCAATTGGCGTGGTTGTCAGTTGGCACAAGTTATTGACTACTGGGGCATACCCTTCCGTTGTTCGAACTGCAAAGCGGTGGGACACCTTTGGAGACAATGTAGGGCTCCAGCTTCTTCCGGCCGTATCGGGGAGGGGGATCCACTCTAGTCGTCCGACGATGGCAGTGATTTGGAGATGGATGCGACGGGCGCACTTGATGGTTTTTCAAACCAGGTTCTCAACCCTCTCGCTCCTGGCTCGGAATTATTCCGTAAGTTGGAACTACAGGACCCTCATTTTTTCCATTCGTTAAATGAAATGGATATATCTTTCATAAATAATTTAGATATGAACCATGGCAATAATGGTAATTATTTGGGTCGTCGTCAAAACAAGGATTATGTTTCCTCCGGTACTGATAACACTACAAATAAAAATTCTGAATATGATGATCCGATTACTGAGTCTGAATTGATGGATAAGTTACAAAATCTCAGTCCTGTTGACACTATTCTGGTTACCTCGGTAACTCCTGAGAATCCTCCCCTGGCAGTTCTGTCGGTTCCCAACTCACAGGACTTAGACAGAACATGCAATAATGAGGTTGTGGTGAAGGGATGTGAGGTTGTGGAGAAAGATACTGATAGAAACTCAAATGTCAACATGGCCGGGGGGATGGGGAATGATGGAATGAACTCGGTGAACTTGGCTGGCGTGGACGTTTTGGTGACTGATGGGCCCGGAGTTGGACACAATAAAACTCCTGATGCGGGTGAGAACTCTATACACATCCCATCATATTCCGATATGGTGAAGAAAAACCCTATTCATACATACTTTAAGAATAGGATTGTGGACCCTGATGACACTACTAGGGATGGTGGCGATTCATCGGCATTGAAGGACTCCGTTCCGACGGAGGGGGTTTGTAAAAACCCTACCGGGAATATACCTGAGTCTACTGGGGACATAAGCATTCTAAGGGGGGCCCATAGGGGTGGCCTAGCACAAGACTTTTCGCCTATAAAAACTAGAAGTGCCAGAAAAAACAAGAAGGCCACTCTTGGGGGGACAGAGGTGGACCTTGATAAGACTATTTCCCCCAAATCTACTGAATCCCGGGCTCTTAGAGGAATGAAAGCCCTTGCGAGGGTTCGGAAATGATCTTCCTCTCTCTAAATATCAGGGGGGTGGGGGGCCTGCCCAAGCAAATGGCCCTTAAACGTATATTAGAAATTGTTAAACCTGATCTAGTGCTTCTACAGGAAACTATGGTTAGCGGGGAAAAAGCACGTATATTTTTTAATAAAGTCAAGCCGGGATGGATGTGCTGTTCTGTGGACGCGGCTGGGCTCTCAGGAGGCCTTTTGGCGGCATGGAACCCTTCGGTGTTGAGATTAACTCCAGCACACATATCACTGGGTATTTTGCTGACTGGAAACATCAGGGGATCGGAGCAGACCTTAAATATCATAAACTGCTATGGACCGTACTGTGATCGTGAGGCTTTCTGGAACTTGGCGGCTTCTGAACATTTGCTGGCCTTGGAGAACTTAATAATTGCAGGGGATCTTAATTTCACATGGGGGGATGAGGAATTCTGGGGGACTTCGGCTAGACGCGATCCCTTGGGTCCTTTTTTCCATGATTTATTCAGGAAGTATTCTCTGATTGATGTTGCCCCGAGACCGATGGCACCAACCTGGTCAAATGGTAGGAAAGGGGATGAACAGATCCAGAAACGTATTGATCGTTTCCTTATATCGGAAACACTGCTATCCAAATTTCAGAACTATAGATCCTGGATGCACCAAATTAAAATTAGCGATCATCTGCCTATAATTCTTCAATTTGATGATGAACCTTTCCATAAAACTTTCCCTTTCAAATTCAATTCCACTTGGCTTGCGGATGAGGAATACACTACGGGTGTAAGGAATTTATGGAAGCAGATGGATGTCTCTGGGGAGAGATCTGCTATGGACAAACTGGCGGTGAAACTCAAGATGCTAAAAGACTATACAATCAAGTGGGAAAAAACTAAAAAAGCCTTGATGCGTAAAGAACTCGTTGAGATTGAAATGGAAGTGGAATACCTGATGAATCGAGGGGTCGAGACTGATTTGAATACTATGGAACTTTCTAGACTCTCCACCCTGGAGTGTAGAAAAATGAAAATCCTCCTGGTACAGGAAGAATCCTGGAGACTGAAAAGCTGAGCTACTTGGCTCAAGGCGGGTGATCTGAATACAAAATTCTTCCACCGATTTGCAGATTCCCGGCGTATGCATAACTCTATTTGGGATCTGAATGACCATCATGGCCGGCGGATTCGGTGGGCGGAGAATTTGATGAATGAAGCTGTTCGACACTTCCGGGAGTATTATTGTGATCCAAAAAATACCACCTTGGCTGAACAATTTAGGCTTATCAAGGAATATCCACGGATGTTCCAGGAAGAGGAGGGTGATAACATTTTCCTGGATATCACTCTGGGAGATGTGGAAAACACTCTGAATGGATTTGCAAAGGATAAATCTCCTGGACCTGATGGGTGGACGGTGGAGCTTTTCATCCACTTCTTTGATATTATGGGGGAAGACCTTAGGATGGCTGTGGATGAATCTCGTAAATTGGGCATTGTCTCTGGGGCACTTAATACTACTTACATGGCACTCATCCCGAAGACGTCACACCCGAATAGCTATGATGAATACAGACCGATTGCTCTATGCAATTTGGTCTACAAGATTATTGCTAAGATTATTGCTGATAGAATCAAACCACTTCTTTCTCAACACATTTCCATGGAACAGTATGGTTTTCTTTGTGGGAGACAAATTCATGATGTTGTAGGTGTGACTCAGGAAATATTTCATTCTATCAAACAGAGGAAAATTGAAGCACTTACACTTCAACTGGACCTGGTTAAAGCATATGATAAGGTGGATTGGAACTTTATGAGACTAATACTCATCCAGATTGGTTTACCCTGGAAGGTGATGAAATGGATAATGGCATGCATAAACTCTGTAAATTATGCTATTTTGATAAATGGACATCCCACGGAATTCTTTAAGGAAACACGGGGTCTTCGACAGGGCTGCCCACTATCACCACTATTATTTTTACTGGTTATTGAAGGTTTGAGTCTATCCATTCACAAGGCGCGCCGGGAAGGTCGGATCACTGGCATTAAAGTATCCAGGGGGATCTCTGTAACACACTCTTTATTTGTGGACGATGTTATGCTTTTTGGAATGGGTTTAATTGCTGAATGGATACAATATAATCTAATACTTGATCTTTTCTGCCTGGTCACTGGTATGATTATCAGCTATACTAAATCTTTCTTCCTGAAGCATTTGCTGGAAGACGATACGGAACTGGCGATTTACAACATCCTGCCTCTAAAATTCATTGAACTGGAGACTGGCACAAAATATCTGGGTTTCTTCATCAAACCTTCAAATTATAAGATCAATGACTGGACATGGCTTGTCAGACGCTTTGATGCGCGCATTAACCACTGGAGCTTCTGACATCTTACTCTGGGTGGAAGGCTAACGTTGGTGAAATCTGTATTGCAAAACTTAGGCGTATATTGGTTCTCCCTCTGTAAAATCCTACGAACCATCCTAAGACTTATTAGACGGAAGGTCTTTAGTTTTTTGTGGACAGGGGATGGTACACAGGAGAAATTCCATCTTACAAAGTGGAATGATTTGACACGTCCATGGCATCTGGGTGGCTGGAACATCAAGGATCTTGAATATTTCGTAATGGCCTTACATGCTAAGAGTCTATGGCGAGTTCTCTTTAATGAATCGATCTGGGGAAGGATCATTCGTGCCAAATATTTGAAAAACATCCCGGTATCAAATTGGTTACGGTTGGCCAGACCTGCTACTCTGGGTATCTCAAACATCTGGAATGGTTTAGTAAGTGCTTTCAGGGTTATTACACAGTGGATTGCATGGATGCCGGGCAATGGTCGTAATATTAAGCTGGGAACGGATCCATTCATGGGTGGTCCTTCGAAACATACACTATCATTAAACTTAAGGACTCATCTCAGAGCATATGGCTACTACACTCTGGCTCATGTGGCTTGTCGGTATGTGGATGGGCATACACACTAGATTACGGCTGAGCAGCTGGGATTATCGGGCTCACTGGGGAATGAATGGGAGGAATACACTCGATCGATGTATCTATCTAATATCAGATTATCTGATGATGCCGACAGACTTATTTGGTCGTGGGATGTGGCTGGAGGGATTGTCACAGCTAAATTGGCCTATGACTCTATGTTTGCTGATTCCTGCTCATCGGTGAGGTGGTGGGATAAATATATTTGGAAACTCATATTACCCCTCAAGATAAAATGCTTTGCCTGGCTTACGTTGTGCAATAAGATCTTAACCTGGGATAATCTTTGTCGTCGTGGCTTCTGCGGTCCGGGAAGGTGCATACTCTGTTGCTCACAGGAAGAATCCGTAGACCATCTTTTTTCATCCTGTTGTTACATAAGGGACATCTGGAATGCAATTGCATCTAAAGCAGGTATACATTATCTATGGAATCTGGGCACTTTGAATGAAAATCTTGAGCATTGGTCTCGATATGATGGGGGATGTCCTGAACTTCTTTTTTTTATGATCTGGGAGGTTTGGAAGGCTAGAAACATGTGTATTTTTGAAGGCAGATTTCCTTCTAGGGATGGTATCTGCTATAAAACTATTGCTGCTCATAAGGAATTCATCTCTGCTCATGGTGCTGTTTGTGGGAGAGATACACTTGCCATTACCCGTAGACATGCTCCTCCTGTGCTTGTTTTGATGGGGCGGCGGCGGGTAGGTGTGGGGGTGGTGGAGCGGGCGCCATACTACACTTGAACATGGATTTTTCCATACATATCTGGCTAAACCTGGGGAATGGTTCCAATACTAGGAGTGAGTTATGTGCCCTGTGGCTCATACTTTTCTGGGCAAGGCTATAAATGATCACCTCACTTGTAATTTTTGGTGACTCTCTATCTATTATTTCTTGGGCGTGTGGCAAGACATCACTCAATGTTCTGCTCCTCAAACACTGGATGGATGCGACCCGAAACCTTATCCGGGATTTTGAACATCTCCATTTTGAGCATGTCTTTCGGGAGGCTAATGTGGAGGCAGATATGCTTTCTAAGCGTGCTCTTCATTCTCAGGCTGGGGTCATCATGTGGCAAGAATGGCTGGCGGATTCTCTTTCTTCACAGGGTTCTTATCATCTTCATTGGTCTTGATATTTTGATGCTATTTATGTCTGACTGTATTTTGTTATTTATGCACTTTATTTTGTGGGTATTATACTTACATTTCGGTTAGCTACATGTGCAGATACATCTTAGAGCCTGGATCCAACTACTTGTTGGACATCTATGCTCTCACTATCTTTTTTTGCAGCAGATATGACAGTCGATATGGCTGAATTTTGGCATATTCTAATATGTTACGTTTTATATTTGATACACATGGTTTTTGACAGCTGTTGCTGTAGACTTATTTGATATACTTTCATGATCATGGACTTATTGTTTATACTGTGATATTTGGATCCGTTTCTCCTTTCGGAGGGATTCTTGACTATTATTGTGGACATATGGTGTTATTTCTGGACTTTACTGTTGTTGATGGTGACCCATCTGGCATTGTCTGGCAAGTCCATATTACTGGGCTTGTGAGCAGACATGTATGATTCTGACAGCTGGTGTTATTTACTATTTCGTATATTAATAGTAAGTTAAATTTTTCTGTGAAAAAAAGGATTTTCTTAAGAAGAATTCAAATTTGTTTTGGAAGATATTTTCACGATTGATAAATTTTGATTTTTTGTGTTAGAATGGTGAAATTTAAGGTTTGAAATTTATATTTTGTGTGTTTTTGAAGAAATTTACTTGTTGAAATTGCAGATATCGGATGTTCTAGGGGAAATTTAGTTGTTAAAATTTCTCAGTGTAGTGTTTCGCAATCAGTTACAATTTTTTTATTTGTGTCTTTTTATTTTTTTTTATTTGTGTCTTTTCATTATTTTATGTATTTCATTTATTTGTTTTAGCTTTTCTTTTATAAATATCATGGCTAAATACCATGAGTTACAATAAAACCTTTTCTTTTTTAAAGATTATGGCTAAATACCAGAGTTACAACAAAACCTTTTCTTTTTTAAATATCATGGCTAAATACTATGAGCTACAAGAAAACCATGGGTGGCAAAAAGCCATGCATATTTTTAAAGATTATGGCTAAATACCAGAGTTACAACAAAACCTTTTCTTTTTTAAATATCATGGCTAAATACTATGAGCTACAAGAAAACCATGGGTGGCAAAAAGCCATGCATATGGCCTTTCTCTTTTCTACAACATTCCATGGCTGGCAAAAAGCCATGCATATGGCTTTTCTCTAGAGTTTAGAACTGGTGACCTTACTCAAGGAGTGCCACACTACACCCCTTCACCATGTCATGCATATGACTTTTCTCACTATTATTATTATTTTATTATTTTTTATTTTTCACCAAATACCATGGGTGTATACCATGGTTTTACCAAAACCATGGGCTGCATGGGTGATTTGGTGATTTTCATTTGGATCACTCCCTTTCATATGTTTTGCATTGAATTTGACTCACTAGTTTCTACAAAAAATCACATTTTGTTGACTAGTTATATACTTCGATTAAAACATGTAATTTTTTCTTATTTATGTAAATCCTTAGTTAAGTAGTTATTTTATTCATTGCTAAACCCTAGTTGATCCCTCAATGTCACATGTTACTCAGGCCTTCGTAGCCATGAATATGAATCTCTAGAGGGGTCATCCTACCCCTCCCAATGCAAATGCAATTGCTTTACATGCCCTCGTTGCATCCATAAGAAAATCGATCAAGAAATCTCATCCCTCTAGGTTTGTCAAAAAGATTAGATCAAATTCTTGAAGTAAATTTTCTAATTACTTCCTCACAACACATGGATTTGGCATTGGCTAAACCATTGCTCATTGGATAGTTCACTTGTATTTGACCCTTAGCCATATCAATGGATATTTTGATGCATAAGCAGTAGATTACTATGATCAAAGGGAAGTTGACCTATTATTTATATGGAATAGGGGTCTACGATTTTCTCATTGAAGCCAAGATATTTTTGTTATGGGTTGGTTTTTCGCCGACAGATTACGGGTCCATGGTTTTGGGTAACCCGTGGTATTTTCCCATGGTATTTCCCCTATAAAAGAAAGACATTGTAATACGGATGTGTATTGTATTGTAGCATTGTAAAGATCTATGAGATCGTGAGAGAGACTAAGAGAGAGTGAAGAGGAAGTTGCAGTGGATGTGCTGCGGGTTGTATCCCTTCATTTCCTGGATGGTATAATAATAAGGACTAGCAATTTCTGTGTGGACGTAGCCCATCTTGGGTGAACCACATTATATTGGTGTCTCTCTTGTAATGTGTTTGTGTGTTTATATTTGCATCTTGTTTATTGTTATTGCTCTGCGATCCTGTTTTTCTAACAGAAAGGTTTGTTAGAAGCCATCCTTCTGACTCTGGATTATTGGAAGCATGTGCAAAAGTTAGACTATGAATAATTGCTATTTAAGTGTAAATCCTTCCATGAATATAAACACTTTGTCAAATATTGTAAGAAGAATCAATCCCAAGCTCAAATGGTAATGGATAAGCAGAATCAATGGAAAGTAGTGAAGAAAAAACTTGGTTGGAATCATACTCAACCATCTAGCACAAGTCAACAAGCTCCTTCAGTGTTGAAAAACTTAGGACCTTCAAGCACATCCCAATTAGTGTTGTTAATATAATAGGTGGTTTCCTCGGCTCCAAAGCATGTAGCCTGAGTATGTTTCACTTCACAACCTTCTAATTTTATCTTCTTTGCAAATAGGTATGAAGTTCTATCTCAACCTAAGTAGCTACTACAGACAAAGAGCCCATAAAGAAAGATGTTGTTTCCTGTCATTATTCCTCAATAATTCCAGTAGCCCATTTACTCAAAACTCAAGTGGAAAACCTCCTAACCCTAGAGTAAGATCTCATCTCTAACAAGCAAGAGGAATTGATAATGCCCTTGATAACTTTCATCTATAATCATGTGGAATGGTGACAAGAAAGGAAACTCAGTTGTAGCTTGAAGAGGAAGAGGTAGGTGAAGAAAGACTCCCTAGTAAATTAGGGAGAAATCCAACAAAGGGTAAGAGAGAAGAAGCATCAATAAAGAAAAAATATCGAAGATATAGACCACTATTCAAATCTCATTACGAGCAAGTGCAAAACTTTATTTGACCAAATCTCAAGATCTCAAGTGCCATTAGACAATCAAATAGGTGGTAGTGACAAACCCTCCAATGTTAAATAATGTTAATGGTCTCTTGGAATTATAGCACTTTGGGTAGCAAGTTTGAGGAAGAAGAATTGTCAATTGGACTTAGCCTAGATGGTTGTACGATGGAGTGACATCATCCCCACCTTGGTTCTATTCTCGTAAGTGACATGTTGATCTCATAAAGAGTATATTATTGTAATGACTTTGAGCCATGTTGTTAACATGGCCTTATTCCCTAAGGAATCTAGGGTTTACCTTAGATACCATCTTAGAAATCAGGGGAAGTACCGAGGGGGTTTCCTCAATTGTTGTAACCTAGGGAAAAAGGTTTAAGGAAGGAGCACTTAGATACTTGATTAGGTCGAGAAATCCAATTATTCTCCTCCTCCAAGAGACTAATATAGAGGAAGCCAATACTCTAAAGATCAACAATAAGCAATGGAAAGTTCACAAAGGTGTAGCAGATATTATTAGAGGATCTTTAAGAGTATTCTTCTCCTTATGAGGAAAATTTTTGTATAAGCTAGAATTATCTCGCCAAACTCAACACTAGGTTTTGACATTTTACACACACCAAACCACAGGTAACAATATCCATATTTTCAATGTTTATATGTCAGTCCTTTATAAAGAAAAGGAAGAATGTTGGCAATCTTTACAAGCACTCAAGGATTCAAAATTCACAAGGAATGGCATTATGGTTGGGGATTTCATTGCGGTTCTCATAAAAATAGAAACAAGGAGGTAGAATAGTAGGGATCCCCTCCATGAAAGATTGGAAGATATCATATCAAACTTCTAATAAAATGAAAATATACCTTGCCCAATAGGAGATTAGGGTAGGGTCATATAGTTGTCATGCTAGATCAATTTCTCATTCAAAGCAATCTTATTTTTGAATAACCAGATTATAACCTCCAAGATCATACCTTCCACTGTCTCAAATCACAAGCCCATTTCGGTTATATTTCACTATTCCTGTAATTTTGGGCCTTTACCCTTCACGTTTTACCCTCTCTAGCTCCATAATCCAATATCAATGGAAATCATTATGGAAGAATGGAGCAAACCAACCATTAGATATGCACCCTTTGTTTGGGAGAAGAAGTTGAGGGAAGATATGATTGCCTTAAAAGCATGGGCCAAAATATCTTATATATTGCTAGCCTAAGAGAGAATATTGTTTCAAAATCAACTTGAATCCTTATAGACCAGAGTGGAAGTGGAAGAGGAAAGAAAGCAAAATCATATGGAAGAACCACATCTTTGTTATAAAATCCATAAAACAAATAGGAAGGAAGAGGAAATGTGGTGTCTAAACTCTAAGAGTATTTGGTTGAAATCAGGTGACAAAAATACGTCCTTCTTCCATAGGAAAGCCAAAGCAAGACTCTATAAAACTTTAGTCAAAGATATCACTTTTGTAGATGGAACAAGCCTAAGTAAGTTTCTAGTAATCAAGGAAGCAATACAATCTCACTTTGAAAATTTTATACACTAAGGAAAAAGAGGTAAATTCAGAGTCCACTATGGTAATGTTGAGAACAATCCCATGCTAATATATGAAGAAGAGAATGTCAATCTATGTAAATATATAGAAGAATAAAACATACCAAGATTTATTTTGGGGCTTGCTCCCAACAAGGCTCCATGCTCAAATGGTTTCTCTATCCATCTCTTTCATGCATGCTATATCCCATTATAAAAATTGATCCGAAACACATGCCTAACCACTCATAGAAAAATAACATGTAGGGGAGATGCACAAATTCCTCTTTTTTAACCCTAATTCCAAAAGATGTTATCCCCTCTTCATTCACTATATATCATCCAATATCCTTGTGTAACTCCTTCTATAAAATTCTAACCATAATAATGGCAAACAAGCCCAAAAAACTCTCCCTAAGATCATATCTAACAACCAAAGTGTGTTTATGCAGAAAAGACAAATTATTGATAATATAATTTTGGTCCAAGAGGCAATACATTCCAATAGGGTGAACAAAGAAAAAGGTATGACAATCAAAATGGATATGGCCAGTGCATTTGACTGAGTAAGACATTCATTTCTCTTTGTGGTTCTTTGTAAATATGGATTTAATGAACCTTTTGCTCTTTGTTTAAAAGTATGTAATGGCTCTCCTTGGATTAATCCCTTAGTAAGTGGGAGACCCATAGAGTTCTTTAAAATAAATAGGGGCTTAAGGAAAGAAAGTTCCCTCTCCCCCTCACTTTACATTATAATGGCAAACTCGTGAGTAGAAGACTAGAGTTTGAAAGAGTATCAGGCAGTCTTGATGGAATCAATTTTGCTAGAGGGGTTAAAGGGATCAAGTATTCTTGATTCGCTAATGATACTCTTCTTATGGGAAAAGCATCTATAATCACATGTGAGTGGTTCAAATATGTTATGGATCAATTTCTCAATGTGTATAGGGGTAAAGTGAATAGTGGAAAAAGTCTTATCTATTGCTGGAATATAAGCGCCCACCGACAACAAATCATCTCCAGAATTTTTTAATTTCCTTGCATTGCATCTTGGACCTCCTTTAAATATCTAGGAGGTCTAGCTTTTGTTGTTTGGAAAGCAATAATAAACAAAATCAAAGATAAATTGAAACGATGGGGATCGTGGTGGTTGAATCAAATCTATCTTGTCAGCCCTTCCAATAGACTAGTTCTTAACGCCTAAATTTCACACGCATGCGAAATTTTGGCTAATCTTGTTGTTATCACTCAGAATTTTCCCTGGCTGTAAGGGGAAAATCTGTAGGTAACCTTTTCAAACCTACTTTATGTTGGAAACTGGCCCTTCCAACCAGAGAGGGCTCTCTCAATAATCTGTTGACTAATGATAGATCAAACAATGCTCAATAAATGAAAACAGAGGCCAAATATGTAAATAAAGATAGGTTTTTTTTAAAGTTTTATGGTTGATAGAGTTAGAGAAGGACCATTGGGCATGGAGTCAACAAACTTGAATATCAACCAAAGTGATCAATAACTGAAGATGGAGCAAATCATATAACAAAGGCAAGGTAGTCAATGCTTCACAGTTGTTTAAACTTGTTGTAGATGGTGGAGGAATTGAGAATTACAACCCATTAACACAAAGCATTTAGCAAGAATGAATTTTGTGCTAACTTTAGATGAAAAGATGGAGTACTTGATTGCTATAACTCAAAGCACACAAGACGAAATCCAAATTATATATTTCCAATCAAACACTTGAAGATCATACATTTAGTGGAAAACAAAGAAGGATAAACATGCACATGAGGGTGGGGTTATAAAGAATGAAATACTAAAAATGGTTATGATATGTATTTAAATATAAAAGGTTCTATTTATAAATAATGTAATAAAGGAAGGCTAAATCACAAAATTGGAAAGCATTAATGCATGAATATTTGCTATAGAAAACCCAATATTTTTGTATTGAGTCACTTCAATCAACACAGTAAATATTTCAATACGTGGAAGTATCTCCTTTGCCACTTGAACCTCTTTACAATTGTTTTCATTACAATATATAGAATATCTCATATCAAAGTATTAGGATCTCGATACCCTTGAGTTTTCTAAAAAAACATGCAGTTACAAAAAATAATGACACATGTTAACTGACTTCTAATTTTTGGGATATGGTTACAAAAAGGTAATGACAAGTGTAAACCCTTTCCTATTCTTCAAGATTTTGTTTCTAATAATCAAGGAGGATATAATATCTCATCCCCAAGTCGAAATGATGAGATGGCTCATCAACTTATGACTAGACACATTTTTTTAGAAAAATAAATCTGGCGAATTACTGAAAAATAGGGTTCAAATATCCCTTAAAATCTCCCAAACCATGACACCTGTGAAAAAATTGAGGGAGTTTTTTGTGGATGAGCTCATGCTTGAGAAAAAATTATTTCAGTTTGTTGAGATTAGTCACCATCTGCTCGGAATATGTGCCGAAAGTTGATGACTAAAACAGGAAATTATTTAATGCTAAAATTCCAAAAAATAGGGCTTCAAAGATCCATTCGAATCTCCCAAACCATGATACCTGTGCAAAAACGGAGGGACGTTTTTGTGATTTCGCACATGCTTGACAAAATCATCCTTCGGTTTTCAAAAATTCGTTTCCATCTGCTCGAAATATATTTTTGAAGTTGACTGCAAAAACAGTCAGTGACATAACTTACGTAGCGCTTTCCCTTGTTTTTACACTACAGGCGCTACAAAAGTTTTGAAAACTGCATTTTATCTTAGTATCATATCTAACTTCCCTTCGGTCTTCATATTAGCACCCAAAATTGTACTCTGAGCATCCTTAGACTTGATTCCACCCCATTTTCATATCCATAGCATCCCACTTATCTCCAACACAATGAGATACATCTTAACTCATCAAACAACTCAACACATGACAAAATGAAACCGACTTTAAGACTCGTGGAGACAAGATTTGAGTTATAATTGGTGGGTGTGACACATCATTTGGATAACTCATAATATTTTAAAGTCATAATTAAAACTGTGTAAGCAAATCCGTCCTATAGATAGTTAGATCTACTACAAAGATCAAAACAAGCTCCTACAAGTTCAATCTAAGACAAAATCAAAACAAATAGTTGTCTATTTTCTAGATCTAATACATTGCCATTAACTTTTAAGCATTGGGAAGAGAGAGAGTAAAGAAACTCACCTTGAACCTGTCGGTTGTCCTTGCTCCAGCTCCAACTTGATTTCCAAGACCTGAACCTGTATGAATATCACAAGGAACAATACTTCCAAACACTAGATGTCAATGCTAAGATCTACTTTGTACAAAGCACAACATGCATTCATACAGATGAAAAGCACACATAGGAAAACAGGCTAAGTTATATTGATAAGAACTCAAGAATATCAAGATACAGTTACCCTTGATGTCCAAGCAATAAATCTTCTTCCAAATCTCCTTCTCTAGCTATCTCTGCAAATCCTCTAAGACCATAGGTTTGATGCCTCAAATGCCCTCCCTTTGGCTCATGGATGAACTCCTTCTTATAGGATGTGGGAGGCCAATCACTTAGAGAGGAAGGTGGATCTACATGAGAAATTAGTGGATCAAGAGGTTGGGCCAAGCTAATTGAGGAAAGTAAGTTAGGTCGAACAGGAGGTCCAATCCCAAGAAAATCTCCCAGAGGGTGAGATCCACAACCCAAGCCAAAAGGTAGTTTGAAGGAATTTTCACACCCATTGAACTAAGAATAGCGCGAAAATATTGGGATTTTCGCGCCCCAACAGGTATGCAGAGCGTGAAAATATGGAATTTTCAGGTCTTGCATTACCAATAACTCTCCAATAAGACAAAGACATGATTGATATGGAGGCACCTTTGTCCAAAACGGTACAATGGATATTGTTTCCACGGATTTTAGTATGAATCTGAAAGACCAACTGATGAGACAGTCGTGGTTGAAAATATTCCAAATTGAACATGATTGTGTTGGAAGAATTGGGGTCCACAGCTCCAAGTGCTGACAATAGGGTTTTATATTGTGTGGGACAATGTTGTAAAACTTCGAGAGTTGACATCGCACAGGGTGCTTGAGCTAAGTACTCAACAATATTGTAATTTTGGGATGCTCGGGCATTGGGATTAAATGTTGCCTTTCGAACAATGGCCTTGGGTGGTCGTAGCACAGTGTCGCCAAGTGGTCTCTCGATATGAAGAGAATTGGATGAAGGAGGTGTTGGAATGTCTTCCAAAGAAGTTTTGTCTTTGGAAATCCCATTCTTATTGGGAATGGATACCGAGTCATATGTCTTTGAACGAGTGGCCATGTGAACAGTCTCGTTGCTCATCATGAGAATATCACGGTGTGAAGATGTCTATGTTTGGGTGTTGTCATTTTGGTTGCCCCCTTGCGGGGGGTTGTGTGAAACCATTTGCTGTTGTTGATGCGGGAAAGGGTCCGTTAAGGCTGCCGGGCAGGAAGGTCCTTTAACAAATTTATTGACCTCTTGTTAACAATCAAATTAACACCCCTACTCATGTGACAGAAGAAGCACATTTTTACTATGCGCCCACAACATGAAGACAAAACATAAGTACATTCCGAGACAAATCCTCTCTGATCTAATCACTTCTCCCATAAATGGAAGGATTAGGTGAAGAAAGTAAAAACCTAAGGAGACCAAGTTCAGTGATTGAACCGCTCACAAAAGGTCCAAAACTAAGCTACACCAATCAAAAAGTGAAGAGAAATGCATTAATTGTGCTTAAAGTATGCTAAGTTGTGCAAAAAGCATAAAAACTATGGAAAAGTTGTTGGCAGGCGGTTTGATGGGGAAATGTCGCAGTACCGCCGACGCTGCGACACATCAGATGACGGCGCGAAAGGAGTATTTTGTGCCAAAGAATACCGTAGTTGGCGGGTTTTGGGTCACTTGGACCATATATTATGTAATAGTGAGTTAGTATACCGCGGTATGCTGGTTTTTGGCGTCATTTGGACCAAGTCAGTTGGATATTGGGTCAATTGTCCATAGTGTCGGTTAGGGAGTTAGTTGTAAGTGGACAAATATTGTAATGGCAGAAGCCTATAAATACATGAGGGTTGTAAGTGTTAGAAAAAAGGAGGGAAAAGGAGAGATGATAGGAGGAGAAGCGAAGGAATAGGAGATAGAGAAAGGAGAACGATTGTGTATCGATGTTTTGCTTCTGGTATATGATCGCAATAGTAATATAATGAGGTTTTGGTACGAACTTTGTGTAATGTTGCGATGAATAAATGTTGTTTGATGCAATGTCTATTTACTGTTGCTATAATGATAAATGCTGTGATTAAGTAATATGTTCTATGTAGAATGTGATGTTAAATGTTGCGATGAAGTAATATGGTATAACTCCTTGCCGAATGTTTAAAGTTTCTGTTGAAGTACCGCAATAGAGTCAGTCCGTGCAGCCCCAAATCTCCTCCTCCCTCGGCGGAAACATGGTTCCGTCTGCTCTTCCTGGACGCCTCGGGTGAGACCTCATCCGCTCTGCGGGTGTTGCTGGGTGGGCTCAAACCTGCCCAAGTCGGTGCCCAGGGAGACTGCTGTATGTGTCGACAGTGAGGCGAACCCTTGTCGACTAAGGTCGCGTTGGTCAACAAATGGTTCCGTTGCCGGGACCGTGTGCAGAGTAGAAGGAGGTCATGTTGTGGTACCCGACAAAGCCGAAAATACAGAAATGGTTCGATCATAAGTTGCAGGAGTTTGCTGAAGAAGAAAGCCAGAACACGCGACTGACAGTAGATTACTGGCTGGGAAGATATATTCACGACAGTCCGCATGAATGGTTTTTCTGTGAATTCTCGGTCATTTTGTATGAATGGTTGTCAAAGCTGACCTTCTAGAAGAGGAACTTCCAGGGTGGTGAGCCGACAGCTTGGACCCCGGAGTTGATTCAGGAGCTGCAGGAAGTTGATAATAAGGCATCGCGGGCTGTCGAAGTTTGGCTTGATAGCATCTTGGAAGGATATATCACTGAATTTGCGGTCGACACGAAGAAATCCTATAGTGAAGTTGAAAGATATTTCTTCCGAGGACCACGGGGAAGGTTTCTGCTGTCGCTCCAACTGTCGATTAAGATGCTAATCTGCGAAAAGGGTATATTAAAGATGCACCTTGATCAGTAGACAGCCTGGTGGGTGGAGGCCGTGGGTACCGCGACTGCTGGGGAATGGTACATGGAATGGTAAAGGGGTAGATGGGTGCATACCATGAGGAGACTGTGAGCGAAGCCAAGGAAGAAAGTGGTCTTACAAAAGGAGGAGCGAGGTTTCGACAAGAAAAGAGGCAGAGGACGGGAGAAGGTCCTGCTGCGATCAAACCGCAAAACCGCGAAGGAAGACCACACGGGATGAAGCGACCTCACAGTCCTGATAGGGACGACCAAGCTATGCCCAAGATAGAGGCAGGACCAAACCCCGGCACCAACGTACCCACACCTCCGCTCACTAACTCTCAGCCAGTAAGAAACACTACTTCGACACCGTCGAGTTCGTCAATACCACAAAAGTTAATTGGTAGTAGCACAACGACAGGAGGAAGGAAGCCCAGGATGGCAGGCGATGATGCTAAGTTACTGTTGTTCCATGGAAGTGCGACAGACAACCCAGAACAGTATTGGTTTTTGTGTAAAGCAGTCTGGACCATGAAACAGATCACTGATGCCAATGCTAAGAAAGGACAGTTAGCCATGACTTTACGAGGTCGTGCATTAGATTGGTTCATGAAGTTTATTTTAGTCCCTACGAGGGCCCCAGAGAAGTCACTGGATGAGATTCGGGATGGGATGATTGCTGAATTTAGAAGGCCTAAGTTGGAGGCTCAATATATTACTGAATTGAGGGAAATTAAGCAGTACCCCAATGAGACGGTATGGGATTTCGACTAGCGATTCAAGACACTGATGGCAAAGGTTAGTTTTGATATGAGAGTTGTCCAACATAAAGAATGGTTCATTGCAGCACTGTTACCCCACATTCGGCTACCGCTGATGCAACAAAACATATCGACACCTAGTGAATCTCTAGAGATTGCAATGCGATTGGAGGCGTCACCAATCGGAGGTAATGTAGTCGGGATGTCACAGATATAGACACAGCTTGCTAACCTGACTATACAGTTGCAAGATTTGAAGAAGAACAAGGAACAACGTGATGAAGTATGGTGTACGCGATGCTGAGGAGAAGGGCATATGAAGGATAATTGCTTGGATTTCTATAATTATTTGGTGTCAGGTGCACCAAACCCATTGAATGGCGGCAGTATGCCATGGTGTCGCGTTTGTCACGTGTTTGGGCACAATCACAATAATTGCCCATATATGCAGAAAATGGTCACAACCCCGCGAATCTTTACTGCAAATTCTGCAAGTCGGTGGGTCACGATGACAAGGATTGCCCTGCATATGGGTTGCTACAGGAGAGGATGTGTGATGCATTCTACGTCAAGGATGATCAGCGCGCGGTGCAACAACCATAACTGCAACTGCAGGCAGCCCCGCCGCTACCGTATCCGCAGATGCAGTTTGCGCCACAACAACAACAACCACAGCAGTTCATGCCGCAATACACCCCGATGCAGACAACTCCCCCACAACCACAATATGTACAGCAACTGCAGTATGCACCACAAGGGCAAGGGATTCCAGCAGCACCAATGCAGCAACAATACCAGCAGCAGGGCGACTACTAGGGAGGCTATAGGGGCAGACGCGGTGGCGGATTTGGTCATGGAGGAGGAGGCCGAGGTGGTCGTGGACCTGTTCAATGTTACCACTGTGCGGTATGGGGGCATTATCAGCGTGACTTCCCATTGCTACAAAATCAGTGTACGTTTTGTTTTGGTAATGATCATACGATTGAGAATTGTCCACAGTTGATTGCACGATGGCAGGTTGGGAACGCTCCGCAGCTACAGAATTAGGCCCAGCCACAGCAACCAGTACAAAACCCGGTACAACAACCAGTACAGAACCAGCCCCCGTGACCACCGCCGAAGGCCAATCAAAATATCAATCAACCAGGGAAATTGTAGTAGAACCAGATGCAGGGTGCAAATATTGCGACCATTTCTGCAGAACCGCGACCACAAGATGCTTCGGTGGCTGTTGTCACTCATGGAGGCAAGATGACCGGGGAAGATGGTTCGCGACCACTGATTCGGTTGGTTGGTCAGAATATAGTACCCTTCGAGATTGATATAGAGCGAGAGACATTCCTAGAGGCACATCGCACTTTGGAGAAAGACCGCGGTAAGGATGTTGTTTGCGATATGCCGCCTGTCTTTGATGCCACATCAGATGTCGATCGACCACCACCACCAGGGACATTGCAGAAGTTCCTTGAAAGCTATCTGTAATTGGCACGAGACCCAGCTGCCCTGGTTGAGATTGAGAGATGGTTGTAGGGATTTTCAAAAGGACGACAGGAGTCGCCAGTAAACTCCTTATAGTGACGGCAGACTGGCAAGGAAATGCGAATGAATATTCAGATTGGTGACTATGATGTTGACTCTGTGATTCTTGACCTTGGTTCAGATGTTAACATCTTAACCAAGCAGGCGTGGCAGAAGATGGGGAGTCCCCCATTGAGTTGGTCTCCTGTGCAGCTCCGGTTGGCTAACCATGCAAAGGTAACACCCATTGGGTGAGTTCCGCGGCTCACGTTTGATATTGAGGGCATGAAGATTTATGCTGATTTTGATGTTATCGAAGTGGTTGAGGGAGGAAGCTCTTATCCGGCACTCTTGGGGATCAGATGGGCTAACGATAGTGGAGCTGCAATCAACTTCAAGAAGCGCATGATGACCTTTGAGAATCGCGATTTCAGAGTTATAGCCGCTTTGGATCCGGCTGAAGGATGCCGTTACGTGGAGCCTGTAAAAGATGATGATCTCGCTAGATGGGACCATGCATTCAATATTTCTAAAGATTATATTCATCCTACCGCCTACGGTGAGTTGGAGTGGCGTAGCGAGAGCTCTACGTCTTCCGACTCTGATGATGCATTGGAACATTGGCATAATCAAATGCATGAAGTATTAGTCCAAAAATGTGTCTTAGTTACGCAATCCTTATGTCGTGTTGCGATAGAAACGATCACATTGCACGTCTATGAGGGGTTTCCTGGCCTAAACACCTTTGTAGCAGAGTTTGAATACCACGTCCCAAAACCACAGCGATTGTTGGCCTTGGAGGAAGCACTGAAGGCTGCTCCAGCACGATGGTGGGCGACACATAAGAAATTCATTAAAGATTGGTCACAATGTCGAAGGTTGATGATGGTTCGGTTCAACGATACTGAAGTTTATCACACTGGCAAGTATGATGGTCAGACTGATCCCAGTGATCATGTCATGGAGTGCCAACAATTATGGGTAGCGCGACCCAAAGACGAGTGGGTCCATGCTTTTGTCCATACTTTGGATGAGATACCGCGCTCGTGGTACATTGTAGCCGAGTTGCGTCGAGACATTACCACATGGGGGGAGTTGACGATCTATTTCACTCATATGTTCACTTTTGCGGATGCCAACCTTGATGTCCATAACGCCCTGCAGCTCATCCGCGACGTGATATTTCAGGTTGTTTCGGCGACCTACCTTGTCGACCCACACCCACTATCAGATGCAGTCTCTCATGGAGTGCTTCAACATTAGTGGTGGCCCAGAGGACGATGATGATCCCCGGAATGTTAACATTCCCGAATCTGAAGGAAGTCGCGATGTAGTCCCACCTGTTGCCCCAAGTAATCCGTTCACTCAACCATTGCAGCTTCGCAAGATGAATATCATCATCGAGGCTACTCCCAAGTTTGCTAATGTTGGGGATTATTGGGACGATGAGATGATGAGTAAGGTTACTGAGATACTGCATGAGTTTCAAGACGTGTTTCCCATGAAGATTTCTGAAATGAAGGGAATCCTGGGTGATTTAGGAGAGATGAAGATTCCATTGAAACCAGATGCTAAGCTAGTCCGATAGCGACCTCATCGGCTAAATCCGCGACATAAAGAAAAGGTCAAGGCGGAACTTGAATGGATGTTGGATGCTGGTATTATCGAACCTGTGGAAGAGTCCGAATGGATCAGTCCTATGGTGGTGCAAGACAAGAAAACAGGCGAAGTGCGCATTTGTGTTGACTTGCGGAAGTTGAATGATTCCTGCGTGCATGACCCTTTTTCGACCCCATTTACTGATGAAGTACTTGAAGGAGTGGGTGGCCAGGAGATGTACTCTTTCACTGATGGATTCTCTGGATACCATCAGATTCGCATTGCTAAGGAAGATCGCCATAAGACAAGTTCCGTTACCGAATGGGGTTGCTTTCAGTACACAGTAATGCCGTTTGGTTTGAAGAATGCACCTGCGATATTCTCTCGGATCGTCGTTGCCGCATTCAAAGATTTTATTCAGAAGTTTCTGCAGGTATATATGGATGATTGGACCGTTTATGGATTGATTCGTGATCATTTGGCCAATCTACGGTTAATGCTTGAGCGATGTCGACAGCACCACATATAGCTGAACTTGAAGAAATGTATTTTCTGTGCACCGTTTGGGATATTGCTAGGTCATATCATGTGTAAGCAGGGATTGCTGGTTGATCCAGCCAAAATTGCGCCTATTTTGGGGTTGCAACCGCCGACCACCGTTAAGCAGTTGTGCGTGACCTTGGGTCACATGGGATATTATCACAAATTCATTAGGGGGTATGCTGCGATTACTGCCCCTATGGAAAAGTTGTTTAAGAAGGATGCGGCATTGCAGTGGAACCCAGAATGTCAGGATAGTTTTGAAACGCTCGAAGCGAAGATGGCATCGGCCCCAATCTTGGTCTTTCCGGACTGGAGTAAGGAATTCCATGTCCATATTGATGCTTCATCGGTTGCACTAGGGGTTGTGTTGGCTCAACCAAGAGAAGGCGACCTTGATCATCCCATTGCTTTTGCCAGTCGGAAGCTGTCCTCTATAGAACGCAATTACACTACCACAGAACGCGAAGGTCTGGCCTGGTTTACGCGCTGCAGAAATTCGGGCATTATTTGTTGGGTGGCCACTTTAAAATGTTCACTGATCATTCTGCATTGAAATACTTGGTCAATAAGCCTGTGTTGGGGGGGGAAGATCTGTCGGTGGTTACTTTTGTTTTAGGAGTTTGATTTCGAAGTCATTGTGAAACTGGGGCGGTTGAATGCTGGACCAGATCATTTGTCACGGATTGATACAGGGGAGGAATCGACCAATATCGAAAACGGGTTGCCGAATTCCCAACTGTTTCATGTTGCCGTTGTTGATCAATATTTTGATGACATCCTTCAGTTTCTGGTGACCGGCACTGCGCCCGATGACTTTACCACTACTTAGAAGAAGCAATTGGTCGTCAAGGCTGCTGACTTTCAACTGATCGTGGGAGAGTTGTATAAATTGGTTGCCAATGAGATATTGCGCAGATGTGTCTTGCCGCATGAGCAAGCGCAGATATTGGCTAAGGCACATGGTGGAGTAGCAGGAGGACATTATGGTGGTTGGGCGACTGCTTGGAAGGTACTGCGTGCAGGGCTTTGGTGGCCCACGTTACATAATGATGCGAAAGACTACGCGCGATCTTGTGATTTTTGTCAACGAATTGGCAAGCCGTCCAGATGCGACAAGATGCCACTGCTACCTCAAGTAACATTGCAACCGTTCGAAAAATGGGCTGTGGATTTTGTAAGACTGATCCATCCACCAGGGAAACGCACAGGTGTGCGGTATATTATCACGGCGACATAGTACTTGACCCAATGGGTTGAGGCAGCACCTGTAGTTGATTGCTCCGCCGCAACGGCTGCTCGATTTTTGTTTGATCACATTATCACTCGTTTTGGCTGCTCCAAGATATTGCTGAGTGATCAAGGCAACCATTTTCTTAATCGCACTATTAGCACATTGACGAAAGAATTGTAGATACACCATAAGAAGAGTACACCCTATCACCCACAGGCGAATGGAACGGTGGAGGCGTTTAACAAGGTATTGGAGCATGCGTTGACAAAGGTGTGCAATGCGAACCGCGACGACTGGGATTTGAAAGTCCCATCAGAACTATGGGCCTATCGCACCACATGTAAAAGGTTGATTGGTCAGACACCTTTCAAATTGGTATATGGGAAGGAAGCAATTATGCCTATGGAGTACATTGTTCCAAGTCTACGAATTGCGGCTGTTACGAGCATGGATGTTGTTGCAGCATTAGACGAACGTCTAGCACAATTGGTGGAGCTCGAAGAGGATCGATTTATCGCTGGCTTTCACTAAGGGGTGGAGAAGGACCGCCAGAAGGCATGGCATGATCGACATATAAAAAACAAATAGTTTCAGCAAGGCGACTTAGTATTATTATACGACAACAAGTTTATGAAACATCCAGGAAAGTTGCAGATGCATTGGCTGGGTCCCTATCGCATCAATAGTATTACTTCAGGAGGAGTGGTTCAGTTGCAGCGGTTGGATGGGGCGATGCTCCCCAAGTTGGTCAATGGTCACAGGTTGAATCCTTATCGCTCGGGCTTGGAGTAGTGCGATGTCTGAGTCGCATCAAAAAAAAAAAAAAATGATGATTGTTGCAGGTTGCTTGGTGGCAGATGGTGCACTAACAGAAGAAGGTATGCGACAGCGGGGAGGCTTGTACCGCAAGTTTGGAGGAGTCGGAGACTCATGGCAGTATTACGACCAGGACCGACGGCAGATTTGTTCAAGGAATTGTGATGATTATGGAGGATTTGGGAGGTACGGGGCAGTGTTGTGACTACTGTTCCACTAATATCTTGTCACCACTGCCCATCATCCCTATACATGATTACACTTCACAGATTTGGCTGGATAACCACAAGACGACGGCATGTTTTGCACATGGCACACTGGCCAATACGATCAGCACAATGTGAGGAGATTGCTCACACGTTGGCATGTAGGATCTTCGATGACAATATGGCCACCCCTCCGGTTGTGTCAGTTGATGGGTTCAGACACACAGATGAGAGATAGTGGGACATCATTTCCACTGTCGTGACCCGGGAACGGTCCGGCTATAAGTAGCCAAGGCAGCTGGTAGTTTGCTACAATGAAGTTATTCCAAAATAGAGTGGTTATGTTAGTTGATCAGTTTGCGAGTTAAGTTGTGAGGAATTCCAAGGAGGCTGTGGAAATGCTTCACTTCGTTTCCCGTGGCAGCACCCTAGGGGCCCTGCGAGCCCAAACGACGAGTGTCCCTGAGCGCCTTGATATGACGGGTGCACTTACACTATGGTATGCCCAAGTCGAAGGCCGGTCCAGCATGGTTAAGTATGCAGTAGTTGTTCGAAGGATTGTGCTCTTCTCGACCCCTGAGCGGGTTGGGGTGGTATCTCCCCGCCCACAATAGGAACCAGTTGCAGATGCGAAACAGATGTGCCAGAGTCCTCTGCTCAATTCGCACCTTGGTATTGTTTGTCCTCTTTTTATTTCCATTAGTACCTTTCCAAGAGACTCGAGGATGAGTTTGGAAAGTACATGACAGCAAGCCGGGCGATGACAATTTTGGGTTAGCCATACAGATGACGATCAGTGTAGCAGAAGTAGTCGCACAACACCGCGTGTTCCAGACAGCAAGAACAGTTACCGAAACATCGTTCAATTTGAGTGCACTCTGTCCAACAGTTGACGTGGCTCGAGGGCAAGCCACAAGATTGTGTTGGGGGCCTGTTGGCAGGCGGTTTGATGGGGAAATGTCGCAGTACCGCCGATGCTGCGACACATCAGATGACGGCGCGAAAGGAGTATTTTGTGCTAAAGAATACCGCAGTTGGCGGGTTTTGGGTCACTTGGAACATATATTATGTAATAGTGAGTCAGTATACCGCAGTATGCGGGTTTTTGGGGTCATTTGGACCAAGTCAGTTGGATATTGGGTCAATTGTCCATAGTGTCAATTAGGGAGTCAGTTGTAAGTGGACAAATATTGTAATGGCAGAAGCCTATAAATACATGAGGGTTGTAAGTGTTAGAAAAAAGGAGGGAAAATGAGAGATGATAGGAGGAGAAGTGAAGGAATAGGATATAGAGAAAGGAGAACAATTGCGTATCGATGTTTTGCTTCTGGTATATGATCGCGATAGTAATATAATGATGTTTTGGTCTGAACTTTGTGTAATGTTGCGATGAATAAATGTTGTTTGATGCAATGTCTATTTACTGTTGTTATAATGATAAATGCCACGATTAAGTAATATGTTCTATGTAGAATGTGATGTTAAATGTTGCGATGAAGTAATATGGTATAACTCCTTGTCGAATGTTTAAAGTTTCTGTTGAAGTACTGCAATAGAGTCAATCCAGCCACAACTCTCCTCCTCCCTTAGCGGAAACATGGTTCCGTCTGCTCTTCCTGGACGCCTCGGGTGAGACCTCATCTGCTCTGCGGGTGTTGCTGGGTGGGCTCAAACCTGCCCGGGTCGGTGCCCAGGGAGACTGTGGTATGTGTCAACAGTGAGGCGAACCCCTATCGACTGAGGTCACGTTGGTCAACAAAAGTGGGTTTTTGAGTGAAAATGACTTAAATAATGAAAACGAGCAATCCCACATTGAGAGGAAAAGCTTGAAGACCCATTTCTCAATGCTATATAAGAAAGGCATTTGGGGCATTGTAAGGTACACAAAGGAAGAGCAAAGGCATGCTGGAAAGATTCTGAAGGAGGAGGAAAATCTCAATTTCTTCAAAAGCAAGGGTGGATAAAGGAAAGCTCATGGCAATGGAGGAGGGATTTACACCAAGATCCATGGTAAGGATGTACCTCTTCATTGTTTTAATATGAGATTATTCAAGTTTGTTCCATTTGAATGTTTGAATGTTGCTTATCTTGTATGATTTAGATTTTCAAATGGCATTAGATCTTAGCTTTGCTTATCATGTTTGATGAATGAATGTAGATCTTAATAATAACTTGTGATAATCATTTTAATTTGCTGACATAGAAGCTCACCACTTCTTAGTAAAATAGTTTAAATAGAGTAGACACATCCCTACATTATTTGCCGTTATCACTTCCTCACGATAAGGGCATCTTCTTGACATATGAGGCAGGGGAACTTCGATTTCCACTTAGGTTTGTTAGCTTTGGTTTGTTGAGGTTTGGGGTTTTCCTGCCGAGTAGAAGATTTTTTGGATTTTCCTTTATTGTTCTTCTTTTTCCCTCCGGATTGTTGTGGCGAGCATTGGACAACGTTCACCTCGGAGTTCTGAGCAGTGGAAGTAGTAGTTTTAGGTGTAGCTTGGGTTGAAGGTGGAGCAACAGTGGTGTGTTGTCCACCAGTTTTGTTTGCAGGTTGGGCCTTCATGAAACCAACTATACCATCGACAGGAGGTTCTGAAGCGGGCCTTGATGGATCATTGGTGGGGTGGGGAGCATGAGGAATAAGCTCGTATAGTGTTCCATATTGGGAATAAACCAAATCCATATATTGCGCATGAGTGATTGCTTGTTCCTTTGTGATGGGTCCGCCCATTGCAACATCCCTAGCAATGGGTGGCAGTAATGACATAGTGAACCAATCAGCCAATAATTGGTCCGGAATGGGTGCCTTGATTAATCTTCGGTGTCTCCGTCACTCATGGATGTGATCAGATATATGTGTGGTAGTAGGTTGGCGTAGCGAAGTTAAAAGGTTTGTTCCAATCTCATATCGAATGGGGAGCTGGAAGTGGGTCAAAACTTGCATAGCGAGGGTGTTGAAATACCGAAAAGACTGTTGGGGCAGCTCGATATACCATTTTGTTGTCGTACCGGTCAATGTACGTTGGAAGAGCCTCAATCGTATAGAATCATACATCAATGAGTTGGAAGAACACCATAGATGGAATGTCATAACATGATTTTTGGGGTCTTCCTCGGGTTTAGCATTGAACTTCGGAATGTCCGATGGAAGTTTGGCAAGTATGGATGGCCAATGTGGCTCATGCCAAATGGGATCGTTGATAAGTCTAGACAAGCCGGGAAGGTCTAGCGTTTCCAGAAATGGGAGTTGTCTATTCAGTTGCGGGAATGAATAGTATTGATGGGGTGTTGGGATACCTTTCGGACACTGCACCGCATATTGGTGCATGTTATACCCAACCATATTTCCCGCGGGGTACTTTTGGTAGTTTTGTGTATTAGGAGCCATCTGGTTAACCAATTGTTGATTAGGAATCATATGGTTGATGAATTGATTTGGAATCGAGTTAGATGTCGGTTGTTGAACATACTGTTGAGTGGGAATGAATGGTGTAGAAACCTGGGGTTGTTGAGTCCAGGGAATGTTTCCAAAACCTTGATTGGGTGGATTTCCCGTACCTTGACTAGGGGGCGGTGTCGGATACAATGTAGCCCATGGATTATTTATGCCGCTCTAGTTAAGAGGCGGGGTTTGAGGAGGTGGGTTCCATTGAGTATGCGAGGCACCGAAATAGGGTAGTCCAGAGTTCAAGTTAGGGGGAAAGTAGGCCTGATGTTGATTAGGTTTCCCCCCAGATTGGTTCTAGTTTCCAATCATGGAATGTCCCCCAGTAGGTGGGATCTGTGGTCCCCAAGAAGGAATTGGGCTTGGCGAGGGAAATGGTATGTTGGACCCACTTGGGGTGCTGGAAATAGGTTGTCCATTGTCAGGTTGGGTGTGTTGTCCCCACGGAGTAAATGATACTGATGGAGGAGGTTGTTGATTGGTTCGACTCGGGGCACCAACAAATGGTTGTCCTCCAAAATATGAGGTGTGAGGTCCCCACAGAGCGTATGATGCTGATGGAGGGGGTTGTTGGTTAGTCCCACTTGGGGCACCAACAGATGGTTGTCCTCTAAAAAGTGAAGTGTGGGGTCCCCACATATTAGATGGTCCGGACGGAGGAGGTTGGTTACTGGTTCCAACTGTGGTTCCAATGAACAGTTGCCCTCTAGAAATGGTATAAATTGTGGTCGAAGATGGACCTCCAATCATAATAGGTGTTCGAACAGTGGGAATAGGCATTCTTCCAACAAAAACATTAGAAGAGTGTGATTGTGCAGGTTGGCTAACCGCACGAGTAGGGCCGACTTGGGAAGATAGTGATGCACTAGTTCCAGATATTAAATGTGACGATGAGAAAGTAGGGTTGGATCTCATAGTAGGAATGTTCCCTGAAAAAGCGCCAAAAATTTCTTCTGGCAATAGGTGTGGGGAAGGTTGGAGAGGACTTTTGGGCGTCAGTTGTGCGGGAATGGAAAGAGTGCAGAAATCGTCGAGGGCTTGGCCCAGAGTTGTGTTCCATAATGAGGAGGCTAGATTGAAAACGTTTGCCCCTGAATCATCAGGGAGTGGAATGGTTCAATCTGTTGGTCTTGACCGACCTACAAATGACTCGCCGTAAGTAGTATCACGGGAGGAAGATCGGGGCATTCAGGAATCACGAGGGTTAACCGCTTGAGAAGTGGTCGCAGGTGGGTATTGCGAGGTTGAAGCCAGTATCTGATCTGATTCACATCTCAATTGTTCCATTGCCACTTGTTCGTTGGCTAGACTCACCATTTAAGCTCGTATGGATGCCATAATTTCATCGGTTGAAGGAAGGTTAGGGATGGCATTCCAAAAGGTCTATTGCTCGAAGATCCAACTTCGTAATTGCGTATAACCGGGGGTGAAGTTATGGCAGGTGGGGATTCCCATTGCACAAAGGGTTGATTAAAGTTCGCAGCGAAGTGAACCGTCGAAGGGGGTATTGGATCGGATTCTTTAATAACTTCGATATGTCCTTCAAGGACATAAAATTGTGATGGCGTCGCTGAGGTGGTGCTAGTCTCCGGAAGAACATAACTTCCGGTAGAACAGTGGTTGGAAGTGAGAAACTAACATCAAGGGATAAAGTGGTTTCCACTGCGATGTTGAGTTCTAGCGCAGCAGTGGACTGAGGTACTGCACTAGTTTCAGTTACCGTACTAAGTTCTAGAACAATACTAGTCTCTGGAATTGTGGTATGTGTTAGGAGTACTGTAGCAGTTGGTGGTGTCTTACTAGAAGACGGTGGAACAGTTCCCCGACCAGCTGGTCTACTAGTAGGGGGAGTGGGTATGCGTGAAGATGAAGATCGGTTAATCGGAGGTACTATCTCGGGACTCCTCCCTTGTTGTCTACGTGATTTTCGTTGGTCTTCCATGGAACTAATGAAGTGTTATGGGGAAAGTCTCGTGAAAAAGAACTCAAAAACTCTGGAGAAGCCGAGCGTGCACAAGGGGAGCTAGAAAAAGAAAAGGCACGTAGGCCAAAAGAGAAAGCTCAAAAAACTTGTCTGAGATCAATGTCATAGTAAGCGATCTATAACAAAAAAAACCAGAATTCCAACAAACAACACTAACAATAAAAAGACCCTCTAAAAAGGTGAAATAGCAGGCAAACTTCCTATCTAGGATTAGGAGACCTCAACAAATCGTATCCTTCGCAAGGTGATGGAATCCAAGTTGAACAATACGAAGTGAGAGACCAAAGTGCAAGGATATCCCTCTACTGAAAGGGATCTTGGGTAAAAGAGCCCTAGAAGAAAAGGCACTAAGCTACCTCGTTCATGACACGTCCGAGAAGGTTAACTGGAGCTTCTACCTTTGAGCCCTCGTACTACCGGTATGGAGGCCGAAAACTACAAGGAAGACAATGGATTGATGTCCTTAGGTACTAGGTGGAGTGTGGAATTCCACAAAGTCCGTCTGGAACCAGTCCTCGATGCTTACCCCCGTGGAACAGGAGGCCCTATCAACGAATTGGATGATAACCGTGTCAATAAATACAAGAGGATTTAGTACCCTAGAGGATAACAACTATGTTTCAGATGTAAAGCAACAGAGGGGGAATTATTTGGATTCCTATCCCTGATGTCCTACATAACTAACAAATTGTTTTATATCCTCAAGTGAGGTTAAAAATGTATTGAGTTAGGGGTAAATTTTAATGGTTGTTTGTCTTACTCAATCGGGTAGCGGAAGTGCAACTGAATGGTGTTGTGACTTGACTCAAACCATGCAATGTGAATGAATCAATTCACTTTTCTTTTCGATGAAATGCTAGCTACAAAGAAGAGAGAGTTATTCGATCCCAAAAATGAACTAAGCACAAGTACAAAGCTTCTCAAAGAGAAAAACCATGCATATTTTTTGTTTATGCCAAACTACAACTACTCTTTCGAAAAAAAATGAATCCAACAATTCTCTTTCTTCCACTTCTAAATGAGTGCAAATGTATGACAAGTAAAATGAAATTTGTCTTCTAATTGCAATGAATATTGTGATCTTTAAGTGAAGGGGAGAAAAGAGAGTTTGAAATTTTTTCTAAGCCAATTAGGTCAATTGAAATGCAAAGAAACTTTTTCAAATAATAAAAGTTCTTAATACTTCTTTCAAGGAACATAATGGATAAAACGATCTTGCCTCAAATTTTGTGAAGAACTTGCAATAATTAAATAATGCAAATACACAAGATATCAGAAATAACAGAACTCAGAATCACTTTTATAATGATCGCAGGCCACTTCGAGGGGTCAACCTCCTTTGAGCAAGCTCAATACAATTAACTTCACGGTGCCTTCATCAGCCTCAACACACACTTATATACTACGTCTAGGCGCCAATACTATGAGTAAAAACCATGGGCCAATACAAACTATGGATCAACAAAACTATGGGCGACTTACAAAGCATATGCGCCAACAACAATAACACAAACTATGGATCAACAAATACTATGTGACGACTTACAAAGCATATGCGTCCAACAACAATATACTAACAAAGTAAAGACATGGGTTCCTAACATCCCCTCTCCCTTAGAAAAAGCTTTGTCCTCAAATATTTAGATGTGGAAATTGATGCAGAATCTGAAGGAGTGGGTCCCCTGTAGCATCCTCGGGTTGCATTCCGGGCCTCTGGCGCCTTTGGAGTTTTAGGGAGGATTGCGTGGAAGGCTGTAGACAAAGAAGAACCATATCAACGATGTGAAAAGTGTGCGTCGAACGGAGTTGATCGGCTTGTTGTTTCAGTCGAATTCTTGCCATGTGAAGATTGTCCTGTAGAATGAGAAGAAGCTGATCGTAGTTTCGAAGAATTGAGTCAATTGCCCGAACTGGGGAGTTGCTGAAGGTGTATGGAAGAAGAACTGGTGGTGCCTGTCCAAAGATTGCTTCATATGGTGTCCTTTTAGATGTGGTACTATACCACTGGAGTGCTTCTAGGAAATCCATAGAAATAGTTGTCCAAATTTGTGGAGGGATGGGCAAGGGTTCGAGCAGTCCTGAAAGGAGTGTCGTTTCACCCTTGTTGACCTGGAAAGTATCACAGTCAACCACCATCCATTGAATTGTCATTTTGAGTCCCTATCAAAAGAAGTTACATTGTTCCTGGTCATACGTTTTGAGGAACCCAAAGTGCCCTACTGATGAAGAAGCATGGAGTTCATAGAAGAGATAGCCCCGTTGAACAGATTGCAACCAATTTGGAACAAGTAGAGAAATAGCTGTAAGAGAAACTGGGTCATCAAATGTGCGAGGAGGAGCATCTGCCACCATATTGTCCTTACCCTTCTGGTAAGTGGTCGCATAGTCATACCCATGAGTTGGATAACCCATTTCAGGTGTGCCGGGGAGGAGACCCGTTGTTCTAGGAAAGTTTCTAGAATCTGGAGATCAGTCTTGATGCAGAAATAATTCCCCAATAGGGATGGCTTCCACTTCTATATTTCATGCAAAATAGCCATCATGTCCTACTGAGATGTAGATGCGGCTAAATGCTTACCGGAAAGGTCTCGTGAAGGCGGCAAGCCCACTGGTGCAACAAAGACACCTGCATATCTATCCAAGGAAGTAGTGGATACCGTTGGTGGGTGTATCTGAAGGGAATGGAGATGAGCAATGACACCATGTGAATTCTTCTTAAGGATATTTTCTAGGCGATGTGAACTGATGATGCGGAGAGACCCTGGTTGTAAGATCATAAATTTGTGTTGTGTCCCATTGACTGAAAACTGCATCCAAAGTTCAACAAAATCCCATAAGATGGGGCCAAGTGTGCATAACCATTGAATGCCCAAAACCACATCACATCCGCCTAAGGACAAGGCAAACATGTCAGAGCGCAGGTTATAATATTCCATAGAGATATGCACATTGTGACACTTCCCCTTGCAAGGTAAGGTGCCCCCATTGGCAACCATGACTTCAAAGCTGGAGCAAGGATGGACAAAACAATAAGCCTGTTTGGAAATCCGAGGGTCAATGAAGTTATGAGTGCTACCAGAATCAATGAGTATGGTAAGAGGGAGCTTCTTGAAGTATCCCCTGACCCGCATTGTTTGTGGGGTGGTGAGGCCGGTTACAACATGGAGAGAGATCTTGGGTGGGTCGTCCTAAGATGGGGTGTCAATAGGCGGATGTTGAATGTCGACCTAATCATCTACTGTATTTGGAGCTTCTTCACCAAGTTTTGAGGCAGGTGGAGAATCCACATCCAAGAGATAGAGATTTTGTTGAACACATCTATGTCCCCGAGTGAATTTCTCATCATAATTATAACAAAGCCATTTTTCTCGGCGTGCCTGCATCTCTGTTTCAGACAAATGTTTGATAGGAGTTGGTTGAGGAGCAGGCGTGATGGGAGGTCGTTGGGAACCCATATTTCTGAAGGGAACAAAGGTGGGTTTGGAGCGTTATCGAGCTGCGATCTTGTCCTTTTCCAACTTAGCCAACCCTAGGACTTCCATCATTGTGTTGGGACAGAACATTTTGACCTCTGAGCGGATTTCATCCTTGAGACCACTGATAAAACAACTCCTGTAGAATTCATCAGACAATCCTTCTGTGTGATTGGCTAGTTTCTCAAATTCTGTCTGATACTCTCTCACTGTGCCAATTTGCTGAAGTTTAGTGAGTGCTCCTGTGAAGTCATCAAAAGCACTAGGACCAAATCGTGGCAAAAGGAGTTGGCAAAAATCTGTCCAGTTGGGCTCAGGATGAGCTTTGATGTACCAATGGTACCATTGAAGGGCTTCCTATTCCAAATGAAAGGATGCAAGTGGAACTTTCTGGACATCAAAAGTATTATGCAGACTGAAATATTGTTCTGCTTGGTATATCCATCCAATTGGATCAGTACCATTGAAGCGAGGAAAATCAAGCTTCGGCCCACGAAAATTGCTGGAAGAAGAGAACCCGGTGGCTGCAAAAGATTCTGGCTGTCGGTTATTGTTCATGGTTGAATGTTGAAGGTGGAGGCTGAGAAATTTTTCATCCAGATCTTGGAGTTTGGTTTGGATGGCTGCAAGTGCTTCCTCCATGGTGTGTGCTCCTGCACGGGTGGCAACCATAACCGGGGTTTTTTTTTTTGGAATGGGTAGAAAAACACAAACAGAAGCTGATTTAGTAAAGGGAAATTTGGATTGGGGAAAAAATCCGATGGGTAATTGGGGTTTGACTAGATTTTGGACACTGTCGAAAGGATAGGAAAGCAGAAAAGGGGGATTTCAGAAGCGAGGTGAAAGAATGAAAAAAATTGGCAGAGAGGGATAAAGAAGCAGAATTAGAAAAGGAACTATGTGGTAAAATTTGAAGACAATCGAGTGAAAATCGAAGAAGTTATGGCAAACCCTAAAAATAGATAAATGTGAGATTTCGGGTGTTGGGAAGTGGAATGTGGGATAGGTTCCTCAGGAATGAAATATGCAGAATGGGATTGCAGGGGTGTCAGAGAAGTTTCAAGGGAAACAAAGTTAAAACAAGGGAGATATGGTGGAAAAACAGATTTTTTATTTTTTATTTTTTTTTCAGAAATGGATCTGCAATAACGCGGAAGGGATCGGCAACAGATGGATCTGAAACGGCACCGAATGGGTCGAAAACGACTGGATCTGGAACGGATTTCAGAATAGATCTGGAACGACTTTCAGAATAGATCTGAAACGGCTGGATATGAAACGGCTCGGAATGGATTTGAAACAGCACGGAAGTGATCGACAACAGTTCAGCTGAAAATAGATATGGACCCCATGTATGTTTGGCTTCCTAACAGTTCAGGTGTTTCACTCGGCCACCAATACTGTCTGACGGCTTGTGTATTGGGGCAGTGCCCCTCACTCCACGGCTCAGGTAAAACTGATAACCGCTTTGCCACAAACGATAGCTCTTGGTTTACCTCACGGGTGGGAACTAGTCAATCAGGTAGGGGTCGTTGCCCTTTTCGCTGGCAGGTCCTCTCAAAGGGCCAGCTACTTTGGGGTTCCTGTGGTACTCCTCACAATGAGTTTTAGGGCTTATGCCCAAGTACTTCCCACAGTTAAGCGGGTAGGGATTATTCCCAGATCCGAACGTGCAACAGACGTGAGAAAAAAAAAATTTGGCAGAAATTCCACCCAATGAGCCCAAGAAAGTGCTCTGATACCATATGTGAAGAACTTGCAATAATTAAATAATTCAAATACATAAGATATCAGAAATAACAGAACTCAGAATCACTTTTATATTGATCGCAGACCACTTCGAGGGGGAAACCTCCTTTGAGAAAGCTCAATACAATTAACTTCACGGTGCCTTCATAGACCTCAACACACACTTATATACTAAGTCTAGGCGCCAATATTATGAGTAAAAACCATGGGCCAATACAAACTATGGATCAACAAAACTATGGGCGACTTACAAAGCATATGCGCCAACAACAATAACACAAACTATGGATCAACAAATACTACGGGACGACTTACAAAGCATATGCGTCCAACAACAATATACTAACAAAGTAAAGACATGGGTTCCTAACAAATTTACAATAAAAATCACTTTTGCAATCAACTATTAAGAAGGAAAATAACCTAACTTCTTGTCACCTTAACTCATGAAAAATCAAACCAATGAAAAAATCAATCAACAAACCAAATGATGTTTCAAAATTTCTTATGCAGATCAAAGTGAATATGGAAATCTAATGCAGAAGTGTAAGAAAGTAGTAGGGGTGTAGTGGATAATTAACACAGTGCCCTAACTTCCAATGCACTTAAGCTTCTACAAATGTACTCAAACATGCAAGCAAAGGTCTGAAAAAAGGTTCAAGAGGAAATGCAAAACAAAGCAGGGATTAACGTGGATCACACAAGTTTGATCAATTTCAGAGAGATGAAATCAGTCTATAAGATTAGAAGCCAAAAATAAATCAAGCAAAAAAACAAATTGATGCACACACAAGAAATTTTTGCGGGGTACAAGGTAACCTAGGCACGAAATCTGAGGATTTTCGCATTCTGGAACACTACAGGGGCGTGAAAATTTAGGAATTTTCGCACTAGCAAGTAGACAGGGGGCATGAAATTTACTGTGAGTGAGTAAGGGTGCAAGTTTTGAAAAAAAATTCTATCTTTCTCGGGTTTGCAAACCCAGAGAAGCAAGTGTAGAGGATCAAAATTGATTTTTAAGGTCAGAAGATTGAAACTATGCAGAGGAAAGGAATCAAATGATAAGAAAACCAAAGTTTCAAAATCAAATGAAAACTGGATCTAAAGCCAGTGGAGTCGCCAATTTCTGTGTAAGCAATTCCGTCCTACAGATAGTTATATCTACTACAAAGATCAAAACAAGCTCCTACAAGTTCAATCTAAGACAAAATCAAAACAAATAGTTATCTATTTTCTAGATCTAATACATTGCCATTAACTTTTAAGCATCGGGAAGAGAGAGAGTAACAAAACTCACCTTGAACCTATCGGTTGTCCTTGCTCAAAATCCAGCTTGATTTCCAAGACCTGAACCTGTCTGAATATCACAAGGAGCAAAACTTCCAAACACTAGATGTCAAAGCAATAAGTTATACAACATCACAACATGCATTCATACAGATGAAAAACACACAATAAGGAACCTATCTTGAAACTACTTTGTACAAAGCACAACATGCATTCATATAGATCAAAAACACACATAGGAAAATAGGCTAAGTTATATTGATAAGAACTCAAGAAGATCAAGATACAGTTACCCTTTATGTCCAAGCAATAACTCTTCTTCCAAAGCTCCTTCTCTAGCTATCTCTGCAAATCCTCTAAGACCATAGGTTTGATGCCTCAAATGCCCTCCCTTTGGCTCATGGATGACCTCCTTCTTATAGGATGTGGGAGGCCAACCACTTAGAGAGGAAGGTGGATCTACATGAGAAATTAGTGGATAAGAGGTTGGGCCAAGATAATCGAGGAAAGTAAGTTAGGATCGAACAGGAGGTCCAATCCCAAGAAAATATCCAGGAGGGTGAGATCCACAACCTAAGCCAAAAGGTAGTTTGAAGGAATTTTTGCGCCCCTTGAATTGAGCATAGCGCACCCCAGCAGGTATGCAGAACGCACAAATATGGAATTTTCGCGTCTTGCATTACCAGCAAGCCATGAAAATATTGGTAAAGGATGTTCAGCTGAGGTGGCAAGTGACCAAATGAGGTGGCTTTCGACCAAATCAAGGTGGATTTGTCTCCAAAAGGTGTAGATGAGACCAAGGAGGGTACCAACAAGGTTCATCACTCGTTAGGAGGTAGTGTCGTAAAGTGTCGCATGATGAGGATACGACATAAAGGTTCAAAGTGGTACTTTGAGGTATAACAAAAACTTCGACAGTTATGCAGCGCCCGTATTTTAAACTTGGATATTAATGTTGTAAAAGTTTAGGAATTTTGGTAGCACCTCGAGTTCAAAAACAGAGCATGACGCTATAGAAGTGGACAATCATAATGAAATGATAAGGGATGAGTAAACATATATGAGAAAACTTTGATTTAGACTCAATATGGTATTGGTAACATTGGAACGCCACCTTACACCCACCCTAGACATGGTCATGATTTTTTAAGCTTGACTCAATATCACACAACTTGCCATATACATGGTTTGACCTTTGAAAACTTTGACCTAGAAACAACCAAAGATGCCCAAAAGACCTGGCAAGAACTAGAGTAGACTGATTTTACCCTTGTGTATTTATAAGTGCTAACACTTGCAGTAACATGTCATCAACATATAGCATGCAACTCACCGAAGACATCCTCATCATATCTAGAAAACAACATGGTTCCAAAAATGCCAAAAAATGGTCAAATAATAGGTAGTGTGGGTAAAAACATGCTATCTTGAGCTACAACGCGTGTTATCAGTTATATGCCGACACTAGACTATCACGGATTATCCTTCGAGATCTGCATGACTAACCAAAATAGTGGGATCTCAACCACCATCCACGCATTAAAGGCTCATGAAAGCTCACTCACCGAATAAAATTTGAATTTGTCTCTTCAAGCATTGAATAGCCCCCTTTGTGTACCTTGGAACTAGTTCATGAGGTGATGGGGTTCACACTTAGCTCTAGATGTTTTTTGTCCAGCTCTTGGCCTATCAAAAGAATCCATGGGCATGCATCTAAGTAGATAAATTTAGAGCAAGGTTATGCTATTGAAATTTTGTTGGGTCTTCTTCCACCTCTTCCCACACCTATTGGCATCCCTCAATCTCCCTTACCACCTTCCTCCAAGGGGCAAGTGTTTCTCCATTGTTACCTCTTTCCTCAATGAGCAACATTTTAGCTTAGTTTATATTAGTTTAGGTTTGTTGAAGTTTCTTTAGCTTGTGAGTGCTTAATCTACCTAATCCATAACTACTATTGTTTCCTTCGCTGGAAGTTTCATGGATATCAGGGAAGATTTCTCACCCTCGTGTTATTTTTCCCTCAACAATATTTATGGCGAATCCACTTCATTTTTGTTCATTTATCATTAACTAGGTTTTTATTTGCTAAATAGCTAATTATGGGTTCTTGTGTTATGCGGGAGATTAGGTCCATACCCTCCATTCCTAGAATTTGGCCTCATCTTGGTGATAATTTGTGTTTACATAGTGATGTATCCTAACGCCTAGTGTGTGCTACTATAGCTAGGGTTTTCACCCTAGCTTGTGCAAATAAGCACCTACTAAGGAGAAGGGCCTCCTTAGTAGCTGTTCAGTAAAACAGTAAAACTTGACAGTAAAACAAGGTAAAATCTAAGCTAACATGTGCATCAACAGAAAATAAAAAGACAATAATATAATGGGAATTTTTCTTTTGTATTAAAAATGAGAACAAAGTTACATTTACCTCAAATGTTGATGTTGGTGGAGCTCTTGCAGTAGTGCAGGAGGGCTGCTTCCGTGCTCCAATGGGTTCCTTCTCCTTCTCCAAGGAGTTTGGATAATGGGCCAAAAGGGGCACTCAAATGGGAAGCTAGCTCAAATGGTGAACTTGGGTTTCACGAGTGATTTTGGCAGCGTGAGGATAGGATAGATTGTGGATATGAAATGGGGAGCCTCCATTACCTATTTATAGGTTTTTAGTGGCGGAGTATTGACCTATGGTTTTTGGCACCATATGGTTTAGGGTTTTTGCTTCTTTTTTCCCTCTTTTTCCTCTTTTTTATATTTTTTAATCCCTTTTATTTGATTTTTGGGAATTTAGATCCTTTTTAGAGGGTTTTTGCTATCTTTTGAGGAAATTTAAATTATTTTTCGGGAAAAAAAGGGGGTTTTTTGGCCTTTTGGTGGCTTTTTAATGGTTTTTTGAGGTTTTGGAAGCAAAGATGGTGGGGAAAATAGACAAATGAGTCATGTGGTGAGGGAGATGAGGTAATGAGCACTTTTTAGGTGTTAACATATTGCCCCCTGATGTGTGAGGGCAGGAGCTCATCGTATGGCTGATAGACATCACAGGTCTTTTATGGTTTTCCTGGGGTGTGGAGAAGAGAAGAAACAAACTGTAGACTGGAGCAGTGGTCCCGAAGCAACTGCAAAAA
The DNA here is from genome assembly GCA_027924585.1 of Larix kaempferi. NCBI lineage: Eukaryota > Viridiplantae > Streptophyta > Pinopsida > Pinales > Pinaceae > Larix > Larix kaempferi. Next base: position 594,885 of record BSBM01000338.1, on the reverse strand, counting down.
CTGAAAATACATGACCTCAACAATGAATGAGGCATAATCTCAATATATGGACGAGGCGGGCATACCCATGCTCGTATCAAGATATATAAAATAACAATGAGGCCCAAAAAAGGGGACCTGAAAGATACATGGAGAACTACTGTGTACATCATAAGGGTCCAGAGGGGACACAAATCTGGGACATACTACCGGTCTGACCATGTCTGAGCTGAAGAACTAATACACTGGAATGATAATAGTGTTGTTGAGTGTGGTACCAAAGGAACTGATGAGCTGTTGGATCATAATGACGGGCAGTCATACCCTCAATGGTACACTGGACTGTAGCCATTTTGGGTACTCAAGGAAGCATCTGAGTGGGTGGACTCCGAATACTATCGCCAACGCAACCCGCATATACCTGGGAATATATACTTGGGTGTTCCAAAGTGACTCACCAATGTGCTAGAGTCGGGGGAAGTCCGGGGTCTTTGAAAAATAACTGAAAGGACCAATACCCTGTACAAGTCTCAACGATGCGATCAAGGTGTTGACGTCGAGCATGTGAGAAACAATCATTTAGAGAGGCATTGAGGACTCCTTTCAAAATGATCCGTAGGCACTCACCACTGATGGGGATGAGTCCAAGGCACAGGGACCTCTGGGTCTATCCTCTGGAATAGATTAGATGGCGTCAACAGAGGGAGACCTTGCAACTATCAAGGCAATTATGTTTCCTCGATAGGAGCGTGAGGTGAACAACCAAAAGGTGATAGTTCTTATAGTGGGACTGACATATTTTGGGGATGGGGAATAATGGGGGTCGCAGAGTGGGGAGGGGGACTCAAACTTCCTTCATTCAGAGTATGATGACATGGTTGGCCTGGCAGCATATGAAACTGAATGTTGAGGGAAAGGGATCATATCTTAAGGGATCAAGGGATATGATTGTAATGGGAGAGGCTCAGGGGGTCAAACTGATGTATGAGATCCAGAACTCTTAAGGGTGGCATATCGCAGAATACTCTGAACAAAGGCGACCGTATTGGGGTTGCTGTTATAATGTGGGGACGAGATATGATCTGTCATGGCGCCAGGAGGCACCGTTGGGTCCTTCTTCATGGTTTAAGGAGCTCAAAGAAGGTATAAAATGGTACTATCATGTGGATTATACGAGCCCAGGACAGTTCATGCTCATGATTGCTTTCAATTTTAGGGAGTATGAAAGCGATAAGAAGACTCTGAAATAATGGAATGGTACCGTCGTGTGGATTTATACGAGCCTAGGACAGTGCATGCTCATGGTTGCTTTCAATTTTAGAGAGTGAAAACAATAAAAAGACTCCCGGGGGTTTCTTTTTTGTGTGTTAGTCTCCAAGGCCCGAAAAAGCATAAAATGATGCAATGGAGAACTCTTCTAGCCGGTGTGACTAGAGTATTCCTTTTTCATAATTAGTCTACCAGGTCCGGAAAATGGTTAAACTTATACCAGATAGACACCCTTTTAGGTACTTTAACGAGCATGAAAGGAAGCAAGATTGCTCGATGATCTTTTCATTCTTTTAGGAGTCAGAAAAGATCTTAACAGAAACTCCCTAAGTGCCTTTTTCGTAAAGGACTGGTCTGGCTCAAAAAGGGATAAAATTATACCGAACAAAAGCAAAGGCCAAGCAAGGAGAGAGTGTTCAATCAAGGGACATCGATGAGAACCAAGAACAAGGGTTGGGGGGAACATTGGTGGTGTATCCTTGCGGGATGGTGAATGGTGGAAAAATAATGAAATAACTGCAGTATGAAGGGAGTGGAAAGTTCATGGATATGCTTGTAGTGTCAAAGCAAGTGTAAAGTGATGGCGGCCCATGTGGCTCGTAGACCGCGGTTGCGTGGTGGAAAGACAAATTGTCAAAAAAGGGGTGACTGTGACAGCGAGAAATGATCTCAAGCATCATCACGAGTGCGGAAAATTGAATCCGGTGATATAAAAAAGTTAAAAATGGATAACGGACAAGGTGGCACGCAAACCGAGATGACTAGGGGCTGGTAAAAAAATGCTCGAAAAATCTGGGGGTGAGAGCGAGAAATGATCTCAAGCATCATCACGGGCTCGAAAAACTGAATCCGATGGTATAAGGAATGCTAAAAACTGATAACGGCCGCTATGGCATGCAAATCGAGATGGCAAGGTGCATGGAAAAAATCCCCCCCCCCAAAAAAAAGGGGTTCGGAGAAAACGAGAAATCGAGTCCACCATTCTGAAGGTCTCGTCGTTCTGACTCCAGTGGTGGAAACAGTTTGGAAAATGGACTCCGTATGGATCCAAAATGGCCGAATCAAGAAAAAGTCAACTGTCTATAAATAGTAAGTGGACCCATAATGCCAAGTGTCATTTGTGCAGTTGACTTTGATAGGAGAGTGTGGTGGGCCAGAGCGGATTTGGCATTTTTGGGCGATCCGACCGGTCGATTTTATTTCCGTGAGTTGCAGGTATTTCACTGAACTTCTACCTTTAATGTTTTCTCGATTCAGGTGGGTAGTGGGTCTTCAGGGAGGGTGGTACGGTCCACAAGGGGTGTGGATCGCGGGTTTCAAGGTGATGGCCGTGACCCGAGATCGCGACTATGGCCTAAATAACCTCGATCTACGACCGCAGCTGTGGCCTGGACAGCAGCGATCTGCGATCGCGACTATGGCCCCCACATGCACGATCTTCGATCGTGGCTATAGTCTCGATAGCCGTGATTTGGGATCACGACATTGGGCCCCTCAGCCGCGATTTGGATTGGGATTGTGGAGTCATACCGAGGGGGGGATGATGGTTTATTTGATGATGTTCTGATGAGTTTTCATTGTGGGATTGACAAGATGTTGAGAGTACTATGGCGAGAGCGCGAGATACCTGACGATCTCATGGAGTACATACGGGATGATCGACATGTCCGGGGGACTTTGGGGTTGTGCAGGCTGTTGAAGTTTGCACAGGTGCCGATGATGCGATCAACAGTACTGCTGCTGAACAGGTTGGTGGGCTTCTGGGAGCCTGATATACAGGCCTTCATGGTGTAGGGGGAGAGACTAGAGCTCACCCTCGTAGATGTGTACTTTTTGATGGGACTGCCTTGTTTGGGTAGGGTGGCGGATACCCATCCACGGAGGTCCACGGATGTGGACATGGAGGAAATGCTAGATCGGTACTGCTTCCCTACGACAGAAGTGCATAAGAATGCACTTCTGATTTGTGACTTACAGGAGCCATCAGTTCGGGTGATCGCAGCATGTGTGGTCCAAGTGTTGGGGTCACAGGCACCCCACCGGGTGTCGAGGGAACATATGCAGTTGATAGAGCGGGTATTATAGGGCACCTTCTTTGCTTGGGGCTAGACATTCCTCACCTGTGTTCAGCGATAGTTGAGCAAGGTGAAGGTATCTGGCAAGGGGCTCTGTTATGGGTCATTTTTGTGTGCTTTCTTCATGGAGTGGGTTCCAACGCTGTAGCCACGAGTGCCGATCCGGGCTGGGGGGTTGAGGGAGCCACGGATGGTGCGGTGGGGTCAGATGATGCACCGGCGGGGTGGTGGAGAGGTGGGGCGGTATTTTATGTGGGAGCTCTATTTGCAGTGGCTGTAGATGCCAATGGTTTTTGATGACTACCCGTATCGCGAGATGGACTACCAGTGAGATCCGGAGGTGCCATGACCCCCAGGGCAGGTTTGGGGTCCAGATGGTATATATCTCGTTTCTTGATTGTGTTTATGTTGGATGTTTTGAGGTTAAAGATATATGATGATGCTAACCATTTGTGATTTGGTTTGATGCAGATGTGGGGCCGCAGCCACCGCTGGGGCATAGGGAGCGTAGGGGGCACATAGCATTGCTATCCTTTCCATACCGGGGGGAGGTGCGACGACGAGATGCGGACGAGACTTTGGAGTCCTTGCGAGTTACCTTCAATCGGCTACTGGTTGGGGTCTTCGACGAGGGGTGGCGGGAGCTTGATCGAGAGGTGGTCGAGTCTTGTCACGAGGCTCCACGGGATTGGCGGGCGATTCTGATTCGGGTGGCAGTATTGGCCGAGGAGAGGAGGGCTCAGGATCGACAGGGGGATGAGGAGGATCCTGAGGAGCTGCGAGGAGAGGATGAGTTCGCAACAGAGGTGGCTGCGACGGAGAGTGATGATGGTTCGGATGAGGGATATGACTCTCATTAGGGAGTGTTGGGGACTCCCCTTGATGCGTATGGGCATTCGGGATTTTTTTGTGTATACGGCATGTATTTTATGATAGGGATGCTGTTGAGGCTCCTCTATGTATATTTTTTGTATATCTAAGTGCTGGGACACTCATGACATTTATATGACGATGATATATTTATATAGATATGCACATGGATGCATTTTTGTGGTGATTCTTTTGGTACGCACGTGGATGCGCCTGTATTGTTTTGTGTTGTTTATTGCATGTGGATGCAAATGATTTGTTAAGATAAGCACATGGATGCCCTTTGTTGTAAATGTAGTCTTTTTGGGATTTTTATGTTTTTGATGTGCTGATATGTGATGATTATGCATGATGGATGATTTGCATGGTGTGATTGATATGCCAGTCGAGGATGTTGTTAGCCATTTGATCTGCGACACTATTTTGAGCTCTTGGGATATGAGTGAATGTTATGGATTCAAACTGTCGGCTTAGCTATTTTGTGCGTAGGAACTTTCTAAAGAGGCAAGTATCGTGCACCTGGTAGCAGTTGTTGAGTTGGGAAACAAGAAGCTGAGAGTTGAGGAACACGCGAAGGTGACGTATCCCTAGCTGGAGGGCAGCAGTCAGGAGACCGGTCACGGCATCGTACTCAGCTTGGTTGTTGGTAGCAGCGCTTATGTACATTCCATTAAGGTGAATCAACTTGTGTGAAGGGGAATATAAGACCCACGTTGCAGAGGCCAGGTTTGGAGACCAGCGACTTGCTCCATCGGCAAAGCCAACGTAATAAGGTGGAAGATGGTCCATCTGTGACCATGCAGGAAAATGACGAATGTAAGGTTGCGGAAAAAAGCGGAAAACAAAAAGAAATCAAACTGTACATTACGGACTAGCGGGTCCGCAGGATTGTTAAGGATAAAAGCGTTTAAGATACAACCCATTACGGGGGTTACGCAAGGGGTGGCCTTCTGAGTCAGTTAGAATATATGCCCCATGTCCAAGGCAGGTATGCAGTATGTAAGGGCCTTGCCACATGGATTCGAACTTCCCTTTACCTATCTTGTCGTGGGCTTGGTCGTAAACGAGGACTAGATCTCCTTCATGGAAAGCTCGTGGGTGGACATATTTGTCGTAACCAGCTTTGGAGCGGTTCTTGGCGGCCTCAATTGTTTGGAGGGTTGCACGACGGTCTTCATCAACTTGTTCTAATAACAACAGACGTTGCTCAAGTGGGGAGGTGTCGGGGAGAAGTTCAATAGTGATGTGTAGGGTGGGGATCTGACACTCGATGGGGAGGACAGATTCGACATCGTGAACTAAGTGAAAAGGGGTGAAACCGGTGGCGGTCTTAGATGATGTACAGTAAGCCCATAATGTGGGGAAAAGCATGTGATGCCAATTGGACTTATGTCGGTCAACAATGCATTGTACGATTGTTTTCAAAATCTAGTTAATGGCCTCAACTTGGCCGTTCCCTTGGGGGTAGTAAGCAGAGGCATACTGATGTTTGAACTTAAGGAGAGTTGACAACTCGCGCCAAATGGCATCTTCAAAATGTGAGCCATGGTATGAGACAAGCTATTTTGGGACCCTGAATCGTGTAATGACATGGTTAAAGAAGAAACGGGCAGCGGTGTCGGCTTTACAATTGAAGGTAGGCATGGCTTCAGCCCATTTGGTGAAGTAGTCGACGACGACAATGATGTATTTATGGCCATTGGCAGATGAGGGTTTACACTCCATAAAGTCGATGGCCCATTTACAAAGGGGACCGACGGTAACGACTGGATGGAGCGGGGCGGGTGGTGTCCATGCCTTCGGGGCAAAGAGTTGGCAATTATGGCAATGCTTGACCGAAGTGATGCAGTCAGTGAACAATGTGGGCCAGAAATATCCGGCGCGGATTACCTTCTAGGATGTGGCCATTCCAAAAAAATGTCCGCTGCAGGCACCACTATGACAGTCGTTGAGGACTTGCTCTGCCTCCTCTCGTGTGAGACAACGGTGGAGGATAGTGTCGACACCACGTCGATAGAGGACATCGCCCAGAAGGAGGTATCAAGAGGCGTGGTGACGGATACGGCGGTGTCCATCACGATCGATATCGGGGCGAAACTTTTGCGTGCGAAGGTATATCAGAATGTCACCATACCATGGGTCATCTGACGAGATGATGAACAAATGATTATCCGGTAACTCATCGGGGATTGGCAGGGATGACAAAAGGGATGGGAGGTCGGTTATGAGCTGGGCAAGCGCAAAAGCTTTAGTACCTTTCAGAGTTGTGAAAGTCAGGTCGTACTCTTGTAGGATAATTACCCATTTAGCGACGCGGCCTTGCAGAAGGCGACGGTTCAAGAGGTAGATCATGGGGTTGGAGTCAGCGACAACGGTAGTATGACTTAGGAGGATGTAGTGTCGCAATTTCTGTACGAAAAAGACGACGGCAAGGGCCATCCTTTCCACATATGGGTAACGTAGGGGTGGTCTAGACAAGGCTTGGTTGATGTAATAAATGACATGCTCCTGGCGAGCAGCATCTTCTTGAACAAGGACCCTTCACACGGCGTGGTTGGATGCCGAGACGTAAAGGATGAAGTCCTGAGAGAAATCCGGAGGGGAGATCAAAGGGGCATGCATGAGAGCTTTTTTAAGTGCTTCGAATGCAGCTTGCACCTGGTCGTCCTAAACAAAGAGTATGTGAGTACGAAGCAGACGTGAGAAACCATGAACTGTGGTGGCATAATCAGGAACGAAGCAGCGGAGGAAATTAGATTTCCCCTATAAGCTCTGTAGCTGCCGGAGCATGCGTGGTGCAGGAAGGTCTAATATGGCTTGAACTTTGAGGGGGTTGACAACGATTCCTTTGCGGGAAACAATGAAACCTAACAATCGGCCTTCCAGAACGCAAAAGACACACTTGAGTGGGTCCAAGCGGATCTAATACTTGCGACAACACAGAAAAACTTGTCGGAGGTCGTTAAGGTGGTCGAATCATTTCTTGGAATGTGCTGTGAGATTGTCAAGATAGAATAATAGGATATGAACCAAGTCGTGAAAACAATAGGTCATGGCTCGCTGGAAAGTGGCCCCAACATTTTTAATGCCGAAAGGCATGACCCGATAGGCAAAGGTGCCCCACGGGGTGGTGAAGGTAGCCTTGTATTGATCTTCTTTGCGGATTTGAATCTGGTTATACTCAGAGAACCCGTCCATGAAGGATAGGACTTCATGCCCTGTGCATGCATCGATGAGTTGGTTAATAAATGGCGTCGGGAAGTTGTCTTTGGGACATGCTTGGTTTAAATCGTGAAAGTCAATACATACCCGGATGGTGCCTTGTTTTTTGTTAACAGGGACGGGGTTAGAAACCCAAGTGGTGTATGCTATGGGGTAAATGAAACCTGTTGCATGAAGTTTCTCAATCTCTACTTTAACGACGGGGAGCTTTGATGGGTGAATGGGGCACTGTTTTTGGTGAATGGGGGACACATCTGGCCACGTGTCAATGTGGTGCTCTATGATAGCGAGGTCAAGGCCAGGCATTTCGGTGTAGGACCAGGAAAAGACATCGCGGAACTCCTGAAAAAGTTATTTTTACTCTCCGATCTCGTACTCGGTGCAGGAGGCTCCCAAAGTAATGAGTTCAGGGGCACCGCCTGGGGTAGAGATATCAATGTGGATTGTGGGTGAGATATTGGCCATGTTACCTTCCTCGAAGGCATCAGGATCAGGAATGGGCTCTTTAAACCAGTCAACCTTGGTGGGGAGGAAATCTTTGGACTCAACCGAAAATTGGGTGGCTGTGGTGGGGGAGGACTCCTCCGGGAGGAAATAGGAACGATGGTGCATATCCTCCCAGGGGTAATCAGGTGCGGTAAGAGCCTTGAGAATTTCCTGATCATTGCGGAAATGTTTTGTAGTCAAATCAGTGGACGAGGGGATGCTAGCAGTAGAGATCATATAAATGGTATTGATATCTCCTATTGGCGGAGATTCTGGGGGGTGGATCTCTTCAATGGTGGGAGGAGACGTCTCGAGGTCCAAGTTATTCATCTCGTAGAGAGCGGCTCTGTAATCTGGGAGATCAGGGCAGTGATGTGAGTAATGGCCATAAATACCGTATATTACACAAGGGTGATTGGTACGCAGTGATTTATCGTGAGGCTTAGGGCTAAGGTCAAGTTGGACAACAAGGATGTTGGGGTCGTCGTCAAGCATTTGTATGTGCTCTTGTAATGTGGGTAATTGTGGACATTGATGGGTAGCATGGCCCAACTCATCACACAAAGAGCATTTGGGAGGAGCGCGAAATGGTGGAGGATTCTTAGTGGCTTTAGGCGCGGGCGGGGCGGTGTAAGGTTGTGGGCCTCTGCCCCCAATGTATTTGGCAAGCGGGGGTGGGTTGGTAGAGGAGGAAGGAGTGGTGACACCGGGAGGTGGCCGAATAGCAGTGGTGATAGGTTGCACTAGCTGTAAGATGACATTGGGCGTCGAAGGGGAAATGGGAGGTGTGATGTACCATACAGGTATTCCTAAAGTTAATCTCGGGAGGTTTAGTGTGGCCATCACCAGAGCGCTTACTACTCTCGAAGGGGGAAATAGGAAGGGGATTATATGGATAGGTGTGGTGCCGACATGACTAGGTACCAATGGTGGTTGGGGTAGCAAGGGCGGTTGATGGTTGGGTGTTTGTGTATTGTGGGAGAGGGTACATAAGTCATATATTTCTGTCGCTGGTGATGGGGGTGGAATGGATTGGAATGTGGAAGTCATCGGCGTATCTGAGTAGACTCCGGGTCCAACTGAGGAAACCAACGAGGTAGATGCACCGCGAACAGGTTTTTCAACAATGGGAAGAACATTTTTGGGTGCAGCGGGGGCATTGGGATCGTAATAGGTGAGTTGATCAATCTTGACCACTCGTCCTTCATGGGGGAACATCATGGTACAAAAAATGGATGAGGCAACCGCCCGCATGGTGTACATGTAACTTCGGCCAAGTAAGAGGTTATAATCAAGTTGGGTGTTGATGACCTCTATGTCAATAAGCACTGTTTTACCAGCCAACTGGATGGGGACATTAGCTAAGAGACCTTGGGGTTGAGCCGAATGGCCATCATAGGCTCGCAACATAGTGGTGGATGGCTGGAGGGTAGGGGATCCCAAATTCTGCCAAACGAATGTGGACATAACGCATGTAGAGGCACCCTCATCAATGATGCACCGATGGATTACAAGATTCCGAATGGATACAGAAACTTGGAATGCTAATGTGGAAGGCAGGCGTGGTTCAGATTGGTCCAAATCAAAGGCCATCATTCGTGAATCAGTCGTGTCGATAGCACCAATGGCTAATAACAGAGTCTTGCACTATGTAGGATAGTTTCTTAATACCTCTAACGCAGACATGGTTGCGAGGGACTGAGCTAAGTCGTCCACAATGTTGTAATTAGACGCAGCGCGAGCATTGGGGTTATTGTTGATGCGGCGAAATGGGAAGCGAGGGGATTTTGGGGCTCCATCTAATGGGGCCAGAGGTATGCGTAATGGCTGATCGGTGGGAAGAGCGTTGGTGGTTTTGTTGGTGGGAGGGGCTTCAGGGGTGGAGCCATATTGGTTCCGACGGGTTTGAAGGTTGATATCGGCGGATGACATCATTAACAAGTGATGGGTGCCTGAGTTTAAAGTGGGGTGGGCTGGCGCAACGTACGTGACTTGCTGTTGTGGTGGCACAGTTCCTCGAGGGGGAGCTAACGGTTGAGTGTTCACCACTCCTTGGGTTGGTAAAGGGTTCTGTAACACCAAGGGTTGAGTTTGAGGTGGTGGGGGGTTAGGTGGTGCCTAAGGTGCCGCGTGCCCTTGGAGGTGGGCATCATTGATCTAGAGTTGTCGTGCCTGCTCCAAATGTGGGCAAGCGTGTGTGTAATGGCCATAGACCCCGCAAATAGAACAAGGGTGGTTCATTCGTAAGTTAGGGTTTTTAGCTTGCTTTGGCGGCTTGTCGGGGTTTTGGTTGGCAGGTGCCGCGTTATTATTGTTTGGGGGATTAGGTGGCTGTGACATACCCATGCACAGAGTCAGTATTTTGGTTCAGTTTAATTTTTTATTATAAGAGAAAGATCTTACAATGATTATTTAACCAAACAAAGACTTCATAAAGATAAGATATGAGTTCATCTATTTAATTGTCAACGATCAATTACCTAATTCTTAGGTTCCATAACCTATAAGTAAATTCATCTATAGTAATTTTCAAAGATTAGTCATACTTGCATCAACCAAATGACCATTTATTATTCCTAAAAGAGATGTTCAAGCCATACATAATTGTTTCAATCTTCCCACAATCTCACTCAATTAGGAAACATCTTTAATAACTCCATACTTGTACAACATAGAACTTCCTTACTATAACAATTAGTCTATCTTACTTAGAACAATTATAGGTAAGAAAACGTTACAACTATACACCAAATTTAACAATAGCCAGACTACTCCAACTAAACTCATGATTTATGTATGTCAATTACTTCATCTTTCAGATTGAGCTCATATTCGACTATGAATAACACTTCCTGTATTACTTACTCAATTTATAAACAATGACTCCTACATGTTTAAAGGATATGAATATGGATGCATCTAGTTTAACAATAAGGCATCATAATCATACATTAATTCGAAAATGAATGCAACCAAAAAAATCATCACATATAAGAGAGAGAGACCAGATATACATGTGGTTCACCCACCAACCGGGCTACGTCCACCAAGAAAATTGCCACATCTTGTATTATTCATCCCAAAACATTGAGGGTTACACTCTGCAACATCCTTGTTTCTATATTTACTATCTTCTTGACTGTAGACTTTCTCCTAGACTGTATTTCCAACAATCATATAGAAATACACTTCCAAATTCATTACTTGATAAACCATCCGCCAACATTTATCGTTGCATAAACGGCCAGCAACAGTAGTTTATATATACATATATATATATATAGGAAAACATTCATTTATGTAATATATAACACTTAACATATATCTATATATGGGAATGTGTTTTCTCAAATCATTGCACAACCGGCCAGCCATAGCAAAATAAAAGTAACATTCATATATCTAATTTCCAAATTGGTACTTAATACCCACTCACAACAACAACTATATATGTCTATGATGCATAAAGAAAACATGGTGAAGAAGTCGATTTAAACAACGACATTCATATATATAAATTCCACAAAGTGTAACAACTACGCAGTGGTTGAACTTAGTCGAAAAGAACGTACACAGATAGCCTCTACCCTGCACTAAAAAAAAGTTTTAAACCCAACTTCTATCGATTGTAAAATTAAGCAGAAGGAAAAAAAAAGGATGACCTTGGATTGGGCTTATCCAGCCATTCCGTCTACCGTGGTCATCACAGTTTTACCGTTCACAACAGAAAATACAATAGAGATTTGCAAGATAAACCGAATTTGGAATCGGGTGTATTCACCCACAGATCCATAACCGTGATCGGACTCTTAAGAGATATCCTATCCCCAATATGCTTCTATGCAATCCCAGTGCATCGATATTCTCAGAACGGGAATCACATGTAATTTATATACACAAACAAAACATTATATATCTATATTTGCACATCAACACTCGGATGGAGTTGAGGTCATACTTCTTTCAGAAAAACAACAGCAATCAAACAAATGGGATTAAAACCTTGATTATCACTCCATCAACATGTTAGAAGCTCACGCCATCAGTAAAAGGAAAAGAGGTTAATGTCCTTTCACACAAATAGTGTCGAAGCAAATAGAAAACAATGATCGGGTTTATAGCTTTGATGATCACGCTATCAACAAGACGGGATCTCATGCCATCAGCAAGGAAAAAGGGTACAGCTTCGGTGATCACGCCATCAGCCAAAAAGGGGTTATTTTGTTTTACGTTTAAATAGAATCGATCTTCAGCGTATTGCCATACAATTGTAGGTAACAGCAAGAAAATCGTAAACCGCGGTCTCCAATAAATGACAAAGTTACGGATATAGAAATCCCTATTTTCAAGCTATTCCAAATCGCATACCAACTATCTGACTATACAACAATAATGGAACAACAATAGTATTTTCAATTGATTTCATAACAACATACCGCCGAGATTTTTTCATACAACACTAAAGCAACAGCGGAAACATAATTACACTCTCAAAATCCCAATAGAGATCCGGATAGAGGGATCCGTGATTTTCAAAACAATATTCAACTACCATGGTGACCTAGATCTACGATTCTAGCAATCACAATCCACATATGGAGTATTAACAGTAAAAAAAATCATCATTCAAACAATATAAAACTATCATTGTGATCCTGATCTGAGATTCTCGGGGATCGAAATAAGCACACAAAGTATCCTATCAAAATGCAACATCACTACAATATATACAAATACCATCACGCAGTCAGGAAGGGAAATAGCTTAGAATATCTCCTCCCAAGTTCCCTCCCCCCCCGTTATTTCGAGCTTTGCTCTAAATAAATAGAAGTTAGGCTTTCCCCAACGGATTGACAAATGTCAGCAATCTAGTTTCCCTCTCCCGCGTGGCGATAATGGGAGCATAAGTTAACATGGTGGAAGCTTGTAACTGATTTGGAGCTCTTGATAGGTGGCGGTCTAGCAATGAAGAAAAGCTGAGCGCTTTCCCCTTCATAATATATTATAAGTCACTCTTTGCGAAAGGTGTGTGCTTCACGCTCCTACTAAAATATTTATATACCTTAATGGTATTTGCTATGCATAAGCATATGCATGTTCTTATTTTCCATATAGAGAGTGTCATTTATATAAAACTATATAAATGATAACTCACAAAGATACACTATAACAACATGTATATATATATACTATGATGTATTTCCATCTATAATGATCATAGTCAATTATCACAATTTTACTAATATCAAGTATATCTTCACTCTATTGATAGATACTAGGTATACTTACTATGCAAAGTATACCAATATTTCATTGATAATATGAGCTTATCAATTATGCTAAACGCATACTTAGATACATATATATGTGTTATTATGTCATCATATAATGCCACTTCCATGATTATGTTTCCAAGTCATAATCAACTCTCGTGCCTATAATACTTCCTATATATATATATATATATATATATATATATGTCTATATATATAGATGCTATAGTTAGTAACTTCCTTGCGGGTTACCAATTTATGCTTATGACAACACTTAACATCTTTCAGGTCCACGAATGAGTATTCATTGTTCCCTGTGCCCCGGAATATAAGATGAACAACTGTCAACAAATTAAGGCATTCTGGCCTTCACTTTTCCATGCCCTAGTAGATTCATTTTCCTTATTGCAAGGTCTCGACATGACCTTAAATATCCTAACCCTTACACTCCAATTTTCTACTTTGGAAATAAACAAATCACAAGACTTACTATGTTCTCTGGCAGGGCCTTGGCTTTGAGCTCCTAACTAGAAACAAATTGAAATTTATAAATACTAATAGGGTTCAAAAGAGGGACATTACAGTGGCTGGCCGCCTTGGTCTGGAGGGGGGTTGTTCCCGCGGTTACGTCCTTTTTCATAGTTTTGCTGGCCTTGTTGGCGTTGGGTATTTTGGTTATGCTGCAGATTTTGTTGCGCGTACAATTTCCCTTGGGCGGCAGGTGGGTGCTAGGGTTGTGCAGGTGCGGGAGCAGGCTGTGGCGGATAATAAGTGGGTGGGGGTGGAGGCGGTGCAGCTGCTGGACCTTGTGGGGGTTGTTGATATGTCTGTGTGAGGGGTGGTTGATTTGCCGCAGGTGCTGCCTGTGGTGGATAATAAGTGGGGGGGGGGGACTTGAGAGGATACAGGAGCGTGCGCGACCTGCGGGTGGTAATATGGTTGAGGTGCAACTGGGGGAACGTAAGCGGGGGATGAGTGGCCGAAGCACTGAGGTGGACATGAGGGTCCGTGGGAATGGCAGTTATGCGCCATGGGGGCATACGAATCGGTTGCTCTAGAGTGGGATGTAGCCCGCGAAAGGTCGGGGCCATTACTAGTATGTGTCATGGAAAAGGGCTGGTTATGCGATGCAACATGGCCAATGATGCCATCGGCGGCATGGGATGCCCTCGGTGCATCGTTTCGGGAGGAATCGCCGTGGGGGGCGTCAGGTATAATGGTATATAAGCAACCAGACTGGGCGTAGATAAGGTCAAACTGCTGGGCTTTTAAGATGGCTTCTTCTTCGGACTGAGGTCGCTCGGATGCCACATCCTTGGCAATGACAGGAAGGAGAGATTTGAGAAACCAATCTAGGAATATATGGTCATCTAACTTGATTTTGCACAAGCTTCGGCGTCGACGCCACTCATGAATGTGGTCAGTGATGTGGGTGGCCGTATTCTGTCTGCAAGACAGTAGGATCTCAACTCCCGCGTCATAGCAGACATGTAACTGAAAGAACTGCAGGAAGGTCGAGGCGAGGGAAGTAAAAGTGGCATGGGTCCCATGGGGCTGCTCGATGTACCACTTGGCTGCAGAGCCAGTGAGAGTTCATTGTAACAGATAGAGTCAGATAGAGTCGTCCACTATGGAGTTGGAGGAACACCATAGATGGAAGGACATAATGTGATTTTGTGGGTCTTTACCTGCCTTGACCTCAAACTTGGGGATGTCTGATGGGAGTTTGGTAGGCATGTGAGGCCACGTGGGATCGTGTCTGATGGGATCGTTGGTCAATCTGGCTAGGTCAGGAAGGTTGAGACTGGCCATGAATGGCAAACTAGTAGAAGGATGTGACGTACTAGCGAGGGCGGCCATGGTGGGACCGCTGCCCCCAAGTGTGAGAGCTGGGTTCATGTTGGGGATGTTACCCCTAAATGGAGGAACGAAGGCGGTATGGGAGGGTCCTACGTCGCCAAGTGTAGTGTGAGTCACCAGTGGGGTTGGGTTGGGTATGCTAGCCACTGGAATTGGCACAGTGACCGGAATGGTGGGTGTGGGCCCCATCGAGGGCATACCCAAAGCAAGTGTGGTGGCTAGGGTTTGTGTGGACGTTCCACCGAGGGTCCCTACAAAAAAAGGGTTAGAAGTCATTCCATCCATGGGGCTGGTGGGTGCAGTGTAAGTGGGGTATTCAGACTCTGCCTCAGAATCAGACGTGAAATAAGGGGCGTCAGAGTCGGGGGACAGAGCTCTATGTCGTCAACGAGTAGAGTCAAGTGACGAAGCTCTAGGTCTATGACGAGTGGTATCAAGTGATGAAGCTCTACGTCTATGACGGGTGATGTCAAGTGAACCGTGCTGTGGGGGATCGCCCCGGAGGTGCCAAGAGTGTCTCGGGGACTCAATGGTGACAGATGGTGTCAAGTATCTGGGGTTGTGTCGAGTGAAAAAAGGCTCAAAAACCCTAATGCAATCGAGTGTGCAGAAGGAGAGTGCAAAAAATACGACACTCAGGCCAACAACCAACGCAAAACGCTTACTGTAACAACTGTGCTACAATAAGCGGAGTATCAGAAAAAATGGTCAGAATACCAACAAGCAAACGGTTTCCTAAAAATAAAAATGGTGGACTCGCTAGACCAAAAGTAGGTAAGGGAGCATGAAAACACCTAGCTAAATAGTATTCTGATTCAACCAGACATATCCTCTGCAAGGTGATGAAATCCAAGTCAGACAATATGGATAGTAGAACCAAGTGGCTAAAGGTACCCCCCTACCGAGAGGGACACCGGGTAAGACAATCCTAGAAGAAAGGCAACTAAGATACCCTGTTCATGACACATCCAAAAAGGTGAATCTGCAGCTCCGGTCCTATCACCGTGTGCGCCTAAAATGAATCACCACACGCGAACCAACGAGTAGGTAGCCTTCGGTTTTGGGTGGATTGCGGTATTCCACTCAGGCCTCTGGAACTAGTCTGGCTACTTCAACCCTCTTAAGGGAGAGGCCCTTTGATAAACTGGTCGTGACCGTGTCAAAAAATACTAGGGGATTTTGGTACCCTGAAGGACAACAACTATGTCTCAAGTGTGAGCGACCGAGGGGTGTTATTTGGATGCCTATCCCCCCTGTCCTACCTAACTACAATATTCTTATGTGTTCCCCAAGTGGGGTTAGAATGTTGGTTGTGTTAAGTAGTGTTTTAAGGCTCACTTGAATTAGGTGACAGAGTGTGTGCGTGTGAGGTAATGAACCCAATCAAAAGTGCCACGTGTGGGCAGCTTTTTTAACCAATAATAATGCAGAAATTTAACTTGCAATGCAAAATTTTCTTTTCCAATGTAAATGCTTAAACTTAAAAATTCTGTAAATGGAACAGAAAGCAAACTGCAGAAAAAGGCTGTAGGTAACTGTGGCTGCAGACAGAACAGGTGGTTGTGCAGGTGCAGAAAATATTGTAGAAAAATTCTGGGTTTAAAAAAGGGTAAGAATGCAGAAAACAGATCGCGGGTCTGTGACTGAAATGCATGGCCTGGAGCACGGCTGTAGGGGTGAACCCTGTGGTCGGATCGCGGGTCTATAGCCAAAATGTGTGGTCCGGGGCATGAAAAAAGGGAAGAAAGCTGCGATCGGATCGCGGGTCTAGAGCGCGGCAAAAGGGCAGAAAGCTGCGATCGGATCGTGGGTTTGTGGCCAAAATGCGCGGTCTGGAGCGCGACAAAAGGGCAGAAAGTTGCGGTTGGATTGTGGGTCTGTGGCCAAAATGTGCGGTTTGGAGCACGGCAAAGGGGCAGAAAGCTGCGGTCTGGGCCGCGAGAAAGAGGCAAAGAGCTGCTATTTGGATCGCGGAAAAATGGCCGAAAGTTGCGATTTGGGCCGCGGCTGCGAGGAACAGAACCGCGATCTACTACAGGTTACCCAACTGGATGAAGCCACAACCGAATAGGGAAAATAGAAAAATACTTGCAGAAAATAAAAACTTTAAATTTTTAACCATAAATTCAAAGGCCAATAGCGGAGTCGCAAAAAACCGTAGCTAGGGTTTTCACCCTAGCTTGTGCAAATGAGCACCTACTAAGGAGAAGGGGCTCCTTAGTAGCAGTTCAGTAAAATAGTAAAACTTGACAGTAAAACAAGGTAAAATCAAAGCTAACATGTGCATCAACAGAAAATAAAAAGACAATAATATAATGGGAATTTTTCTTTTGTATTAAAAATGAGAACAAAGTTACATTTACCTCAAATGTTGAGGTTGGTGGAGCTCTTGCAGTAGTCCAGGAGGGCTGCTTCCGTGCTCCAATGGGTTCCTTCTCCTTTTCCAAGGTGTTTGGATAATGGGCCAAAAGGGGCACTCAAATGGGAAGCTAGCTCAAATGGTGAGCTTGGGTTTCACGAGTGATTTTGGCAGCGTGAGGATAGGATAGATTGTGGATATGAAATAGGGAGCCTCCATTAACTATTTATAGGTTTTTAGTGGCGGAGTATTGACCTATGGTTTTTGGCACCATATGGTTTAGGTCAATGGTTTAGGGTTTTTGCTTTCTTTTTCCCTCTTTTTCCTCTTTTTTATATTTTTTATTCCCTTTTATTTGATTTTTGGGAATTTAGAGCCTTTTTAGAGGGTTTTTGCTATCTTTTGAGGAAATTTAAATTACTTTGGGGGAAAAAGGGGGTTTTTTTGGCCTTTTGGTGGCTTTTTAATGGTTTTTTGAGGTTTTGGAGGCAAAGATGGTGGGAAAAATAGACAAATGAGTCATGTGGTGAGGGAGATGAGGTAATGAGCACTTTTTAGGTGTTAACATCTACCCATGTGGATTTTTCGACAGTCGCACAATCCGTGCATGTTATCTGACCTTCTCCTGCATGACAATTTGCTCTATGCTCGTGCGGATCTGCCATGTTGTAACTGTGGTATAGCGCGTCTGTATTTGGAATAGGCACACTACTATATTTTATTTTGCTTTTTATGAGTTTTTCACAAATCTTGTTGTCCCAATGACTGCTCACCAATGAACAATAATTAAGTTAACTTGCAATAGTTAAGTTTTTCTTTAGTAATTAGCTCACTTAGCCTAAGATTAGGAAGTAAAAAGGTCTTCCCTTGAAATTTATTTAGCTAAAAGACTTTGGAGCTTTCAACGGGCCTCTTAGTCATCACTAGTATTCAAGACATCATGCTTTTTATTTGCTTATTTATCATGTTTTAGGGAAAGTAGTGTAATCCACTTTTGCACACAAGCAAGGACCTAAAGACTCTAATCTCCCAAAGTATGCTCTTCACCTCACATTCCATGTGATCTTGGTGAATTAGAAAAAGGAGAGAAGTGTGAAATACCTCCATTGCACACTTTCCAATTTCATAAGCATTGTTAATCAAAATTGTTGCAAGCCCTTTTAGCATCTTTTGAGTTGAAGTAGAAACTACATTTGCATTTACCTTGAGATCTTTTAGTTGCAACAACAATATCATTTTCTTATTACACACATGTGTTTCCACTAGCACACACTAAGAGACCTAAAGACTCTCTTACTTTGAGTATGCTCTCCATCTCACGCCTTGTGAGATCTTGATGGATCAGAAAGGAGTAGGATTGTGAAATACCTCTCTTACACTCAATCAAATTTGGACCCTTAAAATCAACACTTGTAATTCTCAACCAACTAAATTCCTCTAGAAGAGGTCACAAGAAAATGTATAGTTTGGTTAGGATTGATTGGGATAGGAATCCATTAATTCCCACCAATCTAGTTTCAATAAGTTTTTTAAACATAGCATTGTTGACTTATAGGGTACTTTTAAATCCTACTATCAAAAAGTGTCAAAAGACAACCTAGATAAGAATTCGTGATGCCCAAGAATGTGAAATTCGAGGTATAGATACCTTACTCCCCATAAAGAGTCACTCAACCTTTTATGGATATGACACTATATTGCTTAGGTTGAACCACTTATCCGCACTTGAAGCAAGTATCTTAGAGGCCAAACTTAGGATATCACCAAGGAGCAATTGTGAGTGCATTTGAATCCTGAAGTAAGATATTGTCGTTGGGAAATGTTGCCAATCTCTTTTGCAACATAACCCCATTTCTGGTATAACTGATTGTTGGTTACCTTCACTAGTCAATCATTGTGTGGATCCCATTATCACCAGCGGTCGTACTTTTGGAAGCCCGAATTACATTTGAGAGGAAGGACGTTAGGTATTTAGGGAATTTACATTTATTTTTTCTTTTTAAATACGTGTCACTAACTCGTAATTAAAAAGAACCTACATGTGGGAGCACTTGCACTAAACCAACATAGCACATATCACTCACTTTGCACCATTTTGCATCTGTTGTGGTTAGCATATTTTTTCATTTGTTCAATCGTGTTTATTCCCATCACCATTCTCATGTCACTAAACTTCTACAATTGAGGGAAAAAAACCATAAGGCAGTCCCGTGGACTGCAAAGCCTTTCCCCTCTCTTGAGGGGTATTTTCCCACTTTCTCCTTGTGGTTCATGAGGGAGATATGCTAGCTGGGGCCACTCCCATGTAACATTGATAGGATCATCCAGGCGAGGCTGCTCCTTGATTGATTAATTATCTCCCCTCGAATAAAGTTCAAATCCTTTTGCTTCATACTCTTGTGGAAGAGGCAACCCTTCATTTTCTCCCCACAGAGATATTTTAGACCCCTTTGGTTCACCCTCTCATGAATGAGTCCCCACTTTATTTCCACCCCTTGGTGGAAACCCACTTTCTTCTTCCCCCTCTTCAGGAGTAGGACATATAACATCCACGTTAGCACATCAAGGACATAGGTCATCGCCACATAATCCCTATTCTACCCCTTGAGGGAACAACACACAACATACGATGGCACCACCTAACACCAACCTACCTTTCATGGCCAGCTTGAACCTCCCTGATCTAGCCAAGTTGATCAATGGCCGCATAGCACATCATCCAACATGGCCATATATTCCCAACAAGATCCCCTCGGATATCCCTAAATTTGAAGGGAAACAAAGATATGATCCTGCAGACCATGTCATATCGTTCACTTATGGTGTTCCTCCAACAGCATAGTGAATGACTCAGTGAGGCTTCGCCTCTTCTAGCACACCCTTATAGGTATAACTACAAAATGGTATGTGAGTTTACAAAGGGAAACCCATGCCACCTTTGGGATGATAGCTGCTACATTTCTCACATACTTCCAATTGCCCATACGTCATGATTTAGGGCTCAAAATTCTCATAGAATTTCATCATAACACTTCTACCCACATCCTAAAGTAGCGTAGATGGCGAACATTGTGCAAAATCGACATTCAACCTTAGTTCTTGTTGGATTGGTTCATCAAATCACTCCAACCCACGATAGCAAAAGATGTGGTAAATTAGTTGCTCCAAACTAAGGAAGAGGCCATTACGAAGGCCCAAAATTTTGATCCCATTTATGTCATTGGCACGTAGAGGGAAGACACAAGTTTGGGCATTAAAATACCAACAAAACCCCTAGATAACGATCCTTACAACATCACCTGTTAAACATATGAAGTCTCACCCAACGCATCCGAGGGGGGTTGTACGAAACATGTTTCTACAAACATGAAAGGTTAAGAGGCAATTCTACCACTTACAATTCTGCGCATAAACAATAGATCTAAAATAGAACAATAATTATAACTTAAACATATTCAGATTGGTTATTCAGAAAAAACATTCATAACATCACATTCATTGTGCACAAAAGAAGAAGCATTCACCATACATAAAGAGAATATCCAAAACATCTTCATCCTATTATCCTTCACCCATAATCATACATCTCCTGCTCATTGTGCGATAAAATCCCCAAAACAAAAATTTATTGCATCATTAGCTCTTCTGACTCTCTCTATCTCTCCCTCATACTCTTCTTACACACTCTTCTCTATCGCATCCTTCTATCCCTTTATCCACTGCCTATTTATAGTTTTTTAAGTGGGGGGCCAAATCCCAAAAGTAGACCAAAAATATTCCTAGTGGACCAAAACCCTAACTAATTTCCATGGCACTCTTCCACCCATTTCTTGCATGTGTGTGGTCCACATCCTTGTGCATGCTTCCCAAAACGGGTCCTTTCTTGATCCCGCTCCAATAGGCCCCCAACACTCACCTATGGCTCGTCCTGAGCCACCTAATTTAGTCATCCAAAATTTGGGTCTCTACTCGTGTTCACAATTTTTCTTGCTTCTCTGGTTGTATTATTGTTGCCAACTTCTACAAGGTTGCCTATGTAGTCATGACCTTTTATTTTATTTTTGCTTCCTTGGTCAAAATTGCTTCTTCTATCTGCTTAATGAGAGTTAGCTTCAATGTTTCTATGCATTCTTCCATAGTTTCCTTAACCTAATCTTGTACATACGCAAATTGTTCTGCCACCTGCATGGATTGATCTTGAAATGGTTCTAACTTGTTGGCTATCCTCTGTCACTATTCACAGATCTTGCTTACTTCTATATGTTGTTTTCTATATTCTCCCATCTTGCCCATATTCTTTGTGACTGGTAGGGTAGTCAAACTATGGCGCATCTTCTGTTCTGCTTCCTACACAACTTGAAACTTTTGGTCTACTTCCTTTAGTTTTTCATCTACGACCAACTGTGCCCATGGCTAAGTGCTTTCTTCATGTAACTTTCCACACTTTAAATCCAAGGTGTTGATATTTCCTACTGCAATATGCACTCTCTCTTGTCTATGTTTGCGTTATGCTTTGACCTCCGGTGGTGTCCCTGGTTATTGCTTTGCTACAAGCTCCTCAATATTAGCACAAAAACCTTGAATAGCTTCAACTATCTTCCTCACCTTCTCCTATGGAAGGGTATCCTTTTCTATCTATACATTTGGTAGCTTGTTACATACTTCCGTAACTACCTTCTGCAATCTTGGATTCTTCTATTGCATTTTGTCACGTCACCTCCCATCCTACCAGCTAGATGGAGAGGATCGTGAGGTTAAACCGGGCATCTAGCCCCATAAATCAGTCATTAAACATTCAATTTAAGAAGAAGATGAACATATGCAATTGAATAAACCTTTGAATACACAGCGGGAGTAAATTCATTAACACATCCATCATACATTCAAGATATTCATCAATTAAACAATTGAAAGATAGCACAAGAGAATACTTATCTTAATGAAGTAGTCCCAAACAACCAGCTACGCTTCTGCAACGTTCCACCCAACCATAGGCCAGTGTGCTCTTCAATCTCTCAGCACCACTGCCACCCCCGATATGGGCATGATCTCCACAAGGAACTAGGGAACAACAAGGTCTCACATAGCCATAGATACACCAGAATCAGCCATACCAACTAGCAGTTGGGTTTCTGAGGTGGCTAGGAGATGGACGCATATAACAGCAAAAAGAGTAAGTGCTGGGCATGAGAAAAACGGTTCTATAGTGAAGTTCCCAAGAATGGGTTTCTAACGGTTCCAGAAAAACGTGGGCAACCAAAACGAAAGGAGAAAATGGGAAATCAACCCCAGGAGAGCAGATTCATTTTCAGAAGAATACTCATGGGCATTTCGTGGGCAAAAACGGCCTCCATAACCCCAAAAATCGTGGCTCTCTTCTCCCAGCCAATGAGCTAACCAAAAACGAGTTTATCGGCATGGAAAAACACAGGAAAATGGTGAAAAACGTGAAGGATAGAACCCCAACAGGCTCAGACTGCGTGAGAGGATGAATGCCATGGGTGAAGAATGGATTTTGGGCCAATTTCGTGGGGGTTTTCTTGCCCAACAAGCAAAAACATGATTTTCCAAGTTGATGGCTTGCCCATGAACGAAAATTGACAGCCATACCTCTCCCATCCCAAGGCATTTATTGTCTCAACCAATTCTTGGAAGGATTAAATGATTGGGTGGATGAGACCAAATGGGTAGTTGAGAGTTCATGGGTTTCCTCAATGAAATGGCTTAACACCATGGCTCAAGGGTTTGGCTATTTTTCCCTCCCTATTCCTTGTAAAGATCATGCCCCCGTCTCTTTGTTGCATTGCGTAGTTGATTGTGGGTCTTTCATTAAAATTGCATATTTACATGATGTCCGATTTTACATTGTGCACCCCTAGCACAAGAACTCTATGCATCTATTCTAATTGCCGATACATAGAACATTAAATCAATGGCGGGGCCTTGGCCTTGAGATCCTCACCATGACTAAATAACAATATTTACATCATTTACAATATTAATGCAATAGGGTCAAGCTGGGGACATTACATTCCCCTCCCCTTGGAATAACACCATCCTCGGTGTTCCAACACTTCGGAAAATAAATACCCACTTTACATATGTCCAAAATTCACAAAAAAAATGTGGTAGGTTTGTCCTGCAATTCACCCTTTACTTGGGTCTTTCAGGACTAAGTCCTTTGGTCTTTACAAGCTGCTCTTGCTGGCTAGGACCTTCTAGCTCTGCATGAGGACATCGTTCCACAACAATTCCTTCTTTTCCTCTTCCTTCCAACTGGTCCACGAACCTGGGGAATTTACGGTTGATACCCCCTTGATATTCTCTTGTTGGGCAGTCATGGAGGCAATGATTCCCTCCACATCCCCAACATTTCATCGGCGTCTTTACCTTTTCCCGGTCCATTTCCTTTGACTCTTCCCACCTGGGGCGTTTCTTAATCGGACGATTGGATGAATGCTTCTTCATTGACCCACTTTCCTTTCCCTTGTTGATTGCTCCCAGAATGCTTTTTACCTCTTTTTGCAGACGAATAGAGTCCTGCAAAGCTTCATGGTTTCTCTCATTCTGTTGCCTCTGTAGCTTGAGAATCTCCCCAAGATTCTCTTGGGTCCTGGCAATTGTTTGAAGAAGACTTTCAGCCAACTCTAATAGCCCTCGGTCTGCTGCCATGGTCAATGGGAACAACTGAACACACTTTGCTTACTAGCAATACTTTCTTGTGCCAGCCGCAACCAATTGTTTCACTTTCTTACCTGTGAAATTCATCATGGGAATTCTTTGTTAGGACAAGCATAACATAAACATTTAAGATTAGCCAATTATTTTCCTAATTGACATGGAATGTCCATGCTTTATTCATGGGACTTCCATACTTTTCATGCTTTCCCAACATACACATGAACTCATTCATGTTCATCTTTTCACAGGAAATTTACTACTTCAGCATTCACAATTCATCTCAAGCAATTACACACAATCTATTTTCAGCCATGATATGCACTCAACAATCTTTTGTCTTATAATTGCATCAATCAAAAGGAAAGAGAAGAGTAGGGATTTCTCCCTCTTAGTCTTGTTCTATTATGGAGCTACACCATTGCTGTGGTTTCATGCTCCTTAGTCTCTTTCACTTCAATGTGAATGCTTTGACTTTCCTTTCTTGGCTATGACACTTAGTGTCTAAGGTCTGCATATAGATTTCAACCAGGGAACCCTTCCCCATTGTCGCTTACAGAGCCTTTGGCTGCTAGGACCCACACAGTTCCCCTAGCACCATCTTTCGTTACTGCTCATACTGAGCTCTTTAGGACGGTCACATGTCCACATGCATCTTTAAGATGCCTTCATAGTCCTTGCTTCCAGCAATACCTACACTCAATCATTGAATCAAATCACATGTTTAGTTCATCTTCCTAGGGTTTTTCTCTAAACAAGAGTTTAGGAAATCATAACCAAATCATATACACACGTATATTTATAAGCAAGAAGCTGCAAGGTAACTGAATACTTATCTGTATTGGATGTCTTTACTTTCTTCCACGGGATCCTTCTTTTCTTTACGAGCCTTGGGTTTCCCGTGAACACAATAACGAATGTTGGGCCAGCACATAGGCTACTCCACAATCATTCGAATCGGCAATTCCAGTCCAGTACGCTGACTGGGTTTATCAATCACTTCCTTTAGCAATATGCTAGGCCAGTGCTCTGACTGGTTTTATCAATTGTTTAAGGGGTGTTGGGCCAGCGTACACGCTGCTTGACCATATCAAGTGGTTAATGCCCAACTAGTCACTCTCTGGACTTTTCAAGAACTTTATAGCGTTCAACCAGCTACTCCCTGGATTTCTTAATAATTTATATCGCCCACTCATCTACTCTCTGGATTTACCAGCAATTTATAGTCTTTCAAGGTCTTGCCTTCCTGCAATGACCAGGGTTTCCAACAAAGAAACAATAGTGTATCAGCTTAGCTGTTAAAATATTTATACCTGTAATCTTCATTATTCCAAACAAGACATAAACGAATACTTATCTGTATTGTGCGTTTCCCCTCTGGTCCACAGGATCCTGCTTCGCTTTGCAAGCCTTGGGATCGCCTATGGACTGGGATATAGTTAATGCTTAACCAGTACACCTCCCCATCGGCTGGATTTACCAAGCATTTGGTGGTGCCCAACCAGTCCCATACCTAGTTGGCCCTCTCCAGTGCCGAGCCAGCACATTCGTCTGGGTCATCGACCAATGGAAGGAAACTGTGCCACCGACCGTTATAGGTCAAGGCTCTACTATGGAGCCATAAGTATCTCAGGGTTTCCAGTCAGTCATCGGCGCCCGCCCTCCCACTGCTGTCCCAATAGAGATTTCAGGGTTTTCAGTCAGTCATCGGCGCCCGCCCTCCCACTGCTGACCCAATAGGCATCTCAGGGTTTTCAGTCAGTCATCGGCGCCCGCCCTCCCACTGCTGACCCAATAGAGATTTCATGCCTTTACCAATGCCACCACACCTTCTTGCACCGTAACCCTTCACACCCATCGGTTCTTCATTTATATAAGGACGCCACTCCTTCTTTTGTGCAATTCGGTGGTTCCTTTTAGGAACTTTATAGGTGACTTTCTTGACTGCAGGTTAGCATGACCCCTACTCACACAAGGATGGTACCTTCTCTTATTACACAGCTCTTCGGGCCTGTCCATCCCTTCTGGTAATATTTCACGTGAGCATAGATAGGTTGCTACTTCCCATATAGTCTCTTTACGTACCCTTCTTTACTCTGCCCGTTAATGTGCAGTATCAATCTTCATCTGTGTAGGATGACAACACAAGAAGGATAAGCAAGCTCATCAGTATTGCTGTTCAATTCTTAATCACATTCCATATCATTCACTACCAAGTATTGAAACACCAGGAATGCGTCCATTCCCTTAGGGTGTAGTCAATATTGAAAACCCTATCATGACCCAGCACTTAGAAAAGGTGTGCACCCCCTTTCTAACGTGTGCCATGTAGGCCCTAATCATACTCAAGCATTCTGCAATGATATAAATAAGATGGAGCATGCTATGGGTATTAACCCTAATAATTTAGACATGCATGTTCTTGTCTAGGGTTATAGAATACTCATTCATTTTGCAGATGTGTCTCACATGCCTTCTAAACATAGCTTTACTATCTCACTTTCATGGTTTACCGACATGCGGTTTGGCTGAGACATTATCAATGGTGTTTCACCCGAAACCCATTTCCAAAGCATGGGATCCTTCCCATCTAGTTTGGCTTCTGCAGGCCATCACACATGGTCTTCCTGCAATGTGTCATCCTGGCACTCTTCATCAAATAGCCAAACAGTCAGCAACATTTAGCAATAAGTTTCAAATATGATTGTTTCATAACCAATCAATAACATCAAAATTTAAATTCAACATGAATTTTACAATTCTGCCTCCTATAAAATTGATTTGGTTAGTAATGAGGCTATCCTCATATTGTTCGGCTCTTGTTCACGGTAGATTCCAATCTTCATCATGGACTTATCCATATTTGTCATGCCCAGAGCAATCTACCTGAAATCTGAAACTTCAATCAACCAAATGTTTTGTAAGTTTCTATGCATATAATAACGTCATTGTTGCCACAGTCACGGAAGCATTTTAATATTACCAAAACCATCTACTTCCTGTGAATTATTACCATAGTAGAGTTGCATGGTTCGATTTCATCATTTTATGCAGTTATTCTCTTGGTCCTAAGATTGATAATAGTTCACCATTCCATCTATTATCTAATTGCAATGAAACATGCATCACACTCATGCACTCTCACAATGCATCTCATCACGTGCACCTATATCCATGTATGCACATTTACATCACTCACATAATCTTTTAATGTGTATTCTCTCTATGCATAACCACCAGATTATGCATAATATCTTAATGCACATTTACTCAATGCTACCTTGCATTAAGTTATGAGTACTACGCTTCCAACATAGTTGAAGGAATCTTACCAAATCCTCTTTCCTCATTAATGCAATTTATGCACCAATAACCATTACCTGTATGGCTTTCGTTTACATCACTTGATGTTACCTGATCAGTTGGCCTCTTACCAATGCTACACATTCCTTTTTGCCAACTTTATGACCATGGATTCGTTGCACCATCCTTTCTGCATAAGGTTGTTGGCTTCATGCAACAACATCCTCAGCACATTTAGCCATGCTCTTTGTTATCTTTGGTCCTACAACCAATACCAACATCAATAGTGATTATCAACCATAATATTCTCCATTAGTAGTTCATTGCATAAGCAGACTTCATTATTCTACCAATATGCAATATCCCATTTATGCACAAGCATTTCTATATGCACTATGCAATGTTTGTTAAGATGCCCTCTAGTGCATATACATCTAGGTAGTCCCTTACATTTTTAATATTTTTATGCCATATGAAAATTTCATAATCATAAGTATGATAACAAACAGGAGTTTAAGGAATTCTTCCCTTTTCGGTCTCTCATCGTAACATGGAATTCCTCTTCCATATCATGCAATTGTAGAAATTGCCCATTTTGACAACAAAATTTGTTTGTAAAAACAGCCGCTGGCACTCTTCTGCACTAAATATCTATGATATATGTAGACCTCATTCAAACTCTGGTCATGTATCATTGTTCCCTGCTGGACAAGTTTTCCAATGCCTGTTTTCATGCTTCATTCCGACATCAGGTGCGGAAACTGCATCCCTTCAAAAATGACAACTTTCACTACAGTTCTGCACATTTTACACAGTTGCCTTTTTGGTCCAGAATGCCAAC
Organism: Larix kaempferi; assembly: GCA_027924585.1. Taxonomy (NCBI): domain Eukaryota; kingdom Viridiplantae; phylum Streptophyta; class Pinopsida; order Pinales; family Pinaceae; genus Larix; species Larix kaempferi. Next base: position 566,670 of record BSBM01000338.1, on the reverse strand, counting down.
TTTAGCCATCTGTGGAAGAAAATCTATGAGGAATCACAGAAACTTATCTACCGGGAGAAGTTAGTCCATATAACAAGGAACACTCAGCAATTCACGGATTTTAATTCCGATGCACCATTCATCTTCTGTGAATTTCTGGGTTTTACTACTTCTCACTTTTCACGTTTTCCCAAAATTCCAAAATTTGGGCCAAAAATGGCTATCTCCCAAACGGTGCATTTCTGGAAAATCTTCGTCTAACGGAAACTGTCCGTCTTGATGAGAATATGAAATGTCTAGTTCAGTAAAATTTTTGATTCCCACATCTAGGGTCACTTTTACTGTCCACCAGCTTTTCAAAATCCCGAAAAAGTGGCCCGGAACAGTGCTTTTTGGCCTTCTTGCTCATCCCGACTTCACATCCTTTGGAGTTTGGCTCCAAGATTCTGAACTTAACATTGTGCCTGCTTCATGACTGCCTCATATCACTTTCAGCTTAAACCGGCCTTCTGTCAAGCCTCGGGACTCTGTCCTTTAAAAGCCACTATTCCCCATTTTCTGTCAAATCGGAGTGTAATGGGCTAGGGGTCTTCACTGGTTCTTCCATGGCCTCCGAGCCCCACAGGAATCATCACATTCTGAGTCCGGATGCTCCTGTTATCAAAAAATCAAGTTTTGGTCACTTTTTTTTTTTTTTTTTTTTTTTTTTTATCGGGCGCGCGGGCCGGTTCTCCGAACGCTTCTGCAATGCGGAGCAGTTCGGCGAACACTTCCGCAATTGCGGAGCAGTTCGTCGAACGCTTCCGCAATTGCGGAGCAGTTCGGCGAACGCTTCCGCAATGGCGGAGCGATTCGCTGAATTCTCCCGCAACTGCGGAGCCATTCGGCGAATGCTCCCGCAACTGCGGAGCCATTTGGCGAAGGCTTCCGTTGCGGAGCCATTCGGCGAATGTTCCCGCAATTGCGGAGCCGTTCGGCGAAGGCTTCCGCCGTTTCGGAAGACTTTCCTTAATCCTCCCGCGATTTCGGAGCCCTTCGGGGAATCCTTCCGCCGTTTCGGAAGACTTTCTCGAACTCTTCCGCAGTTGCGGAACCGTTCGCGGAATCCTTCCGCAGTTTCGGAAGACTTTCCCGAACTCTTCCACAATTGCGGAACCGTTCACGGAATCCTTCCGCAGTTTCGGAAGACTTTCCCGAACTCCTTCTGAAACAACTTTAAACAAAATTTTCGAAAACACTTAGAAAAATTTTCTTCTTTTTTCGGAGCATTTCGCTGAATTTTTCTGCGTTGCGGGACAACTCGCGGAATCCTTTCGCAAATTTCAGAAGAGAATTCCTTCCGAAAATTTCGGAAGGGAATTCCTTCCGCAAATTTCGGGGCGACTTCCCGAATTCCTCCGCGTTGCGGAAAACTTCGCGGAATGCTTCCGCAGTTTCGGGGCAATTCACCGAATGCTTCCGCAGTTGCGGAAGACATTTGGGAATTCTCCCTGAAACAGTGTTAAACGAATTCTTAAACAGACTTAAACAAACAAAAAAATTTCTTCAAACAGACTTGAACAAATTGAAAAGTTTCTTTCTATCAGAGATGACTGTAATTGGATTTGGCCCGTAGAGGCCCAATGCTGCAACCAGCAGCTCTGATACCATTCTGTCACGTCCCCTCCCATTCTACCAGCTAGATGGAGAGGATCGTGAGGTTAAACCGGGCATCTAGCTCCATAAATCAGTCATTAAACATTCAATTTAAGAAGAAGATGAACATATGCAATTGAATAAACCTTTGAATACACAGCGGGAGTAAATTCATTAACACATCCATCATACATTCAAGATATTCATCAATTAAACAATTGAAAGATAGCACAAGAGAATACTTATCTTAATGAGGTAGTCCCAAACAACCAGCTACGCTTCTGCAACGTTCCACCCAACCATAGGCCAGTGTGCTCTTCAATCTCTCAGCACCACTGCCACCCCCGAGCTGGGCATGATCTCCACAAGGAACTAGGGAACAACAAGGTCTCACATAGCCATAGATACACCAGAATCAGCCATACCAACTAGCAGTTGGGTTTCTGAGGTGGCTAGGAGATGGACGCATATAACAGCAAAAAGAGTAAGTGCTGGGCATGAGAAAAACGGTTCTATAGTGAAGTTCCCAAGAATGGGTTTCTAATGGTTCCAGAAAAACGTGGGCAACCAAAACGAAAGGAGAAAATGGGAAATCAACCCCAGGAGAGCAGATTCATTTTCAGAAGAATACTCATGGGCATTTCGTGGGCAAAAACGGCCTCCATAACCCCAAAAATCGTGGCTCTCTTCTCCCAGCCAATGAGCTAACCAAAAACGAGTTTATCGGCATGGAAAAACACAGGAAAATGGTGAAAAACGTGAAGGATAGAACCCCAACAGGCTCAGACTGCATGAGAGGATGAATGCCATGGGTGAAGAATGGCTTTTGGGCCAATTTCGTGGGGGTTTTCTTGCCCAACAAGCAAAAACACGATTTTCCAAGTTGATGGCTTGCCCATGCACGAAAATTGACAGCCATACCTCTCCCATCCCAAGGCATTTATTGTCTCAACCAATTCTTGGAAGGATTAAATGATTGGGTGGATGAGACCAAATGGGTAGTTGAGAGTTCATGGGTTTCCTCAATGAAATGGCTTAACACCATGGCTCAAGGGTTTGGCTATTTTTTCCTCCCTATTCCTTGTAAAGATCATGCCCCCGTCTCTTTGTTGCATTGCGTAGTTGATTGTGGGTCTTTCATTAAAATTGCATATTTACATGATGTCCGATTTTACATTGTGCACCCCTAGCACAAGAACTCTATGCATCTATTCTAATTGCCGATACATAGAACATTAAATCAATGGCGGGGCCTTGGCCTTGAGCTCCTCACCATGACTAAATAACAATATTTACATCATTTACAATATTAATGCAATAGGGTCAAGCTGGGGACATTACACATTTCCTCTACTTCCTTCTTCAGCTTATCACTCTTTTTGACTGCCTCTTCTGCTTTCTTCTTCAGCTTATCACTCTTTTTGACTGCCTCTTCTGCTTCCTTCTATAGTTTTGTTGTCTTCTATGTAGTTTCTTCTTTCTCCACTCACATTTTATGGCATTCATCTTGCAACACTTCTTTTTCTCTTTGGATTCTATACCACTCTACTGTTACAGCCTCATGTCTCCCTCGTATCTCCTACACAATAGTTGTATGCAATGTATGCATCTCGTCCATAGGTAAGCGTGACAAAACTATCTTTACAGGACTTATTGTGAATGCTGACTCTTGCATCTCTTGTGTGGGAAATACTAGTGCTGCTACTGAAATATTCAATCCTTGTTGTGGCTCTGTTGTAACTTGCATCTGTATAGTTCAGTGTGTTCATTCACTATTCTATCCTTCTTCCTTCTTGGTCATCATCAACAACTGCTTTATTGTCGCAAAATCTTCTTTGACCTTCATGAAGATCTCCTCTTATTTGGTCACAAGTTCTTCCATTTCCTCCCTTTTGGCTACCTTCTCAATGACTTCCTTAGTAACATTCTTGACCTCCCAACCAATCCGATCCACATCATCTTCTATCAACACCCGAACAAAGCTGGGCTAGGATGTTTTCCTCTTCTTCCTTGTTGATCCTTTAGGTAGGTTTTTTTCTTTTCTTTTCTTAGTGTGCACAGTCTATTGTGTGTTATAAGGGAAAATTTATACACTCTCGATCTCCTCTTCTGTAGACTTATTGTGTGATGGAACGTCTTCTTGTTGTCTAGGCTACTGCTTTAGTGTGGCTTCTTCTTCTTCTTTCATTGGAGCTTTCCATGCCAGATCCCAGTCATTTATAATGTGACTAATGTCATCCTCTGAAGGTCTAAACATTATAGTTAACCGTTGATTCTCAGGATCTCTTTTTGCTTGTACATAGATATGATGCATCCCTGCCTTAAAGCGAGCAATCCCCTTATATGTATTAATTATCTGTGGTTGTATGCGCGAAATTTTTTGGATGATTTCTCTAATATCCTCATTATATAGAAAGAACTCTATGTTATTATCCATCTATCTGCGCTTATTATCCACAAACCATAAATTTGCATACCCTGCTGCTAAGAAGGGCTTCCTATTCCTATCAAAGAATTGACTATCCACTGGCTCCTTCCAACCCACCATCACAATGCATATTAGCAACCAAGTGTAATGAAAAGGTATACCTTTCTCATTCAATTCTTGGAATTCAATCAAAAAGTCATTCAAAAGAAGTGTCGACCAATTCATTTGTACTCCCTCCACGCACTATGATGTAGCCGCAATAATTGTTGTTGAGACTTGTTCTTTACAAATCTTATGGAATATCTTACATGTTAAGATCTGAGTGGAAAACCTTACTACTTTGTCATTGATGTGATCAACTGATAATCTCTCTGAGCTCTACATGTACCGTGTTTCTCCATCATCTTCTTCGCAAGGGGTTTCTCCTGCTTTTAATCTAGAAGGGAAGTCACATCTTCTCTCCTAGTTTGGAATCCAATGATCTGCTCTATTAGCTTGGTGTCTATAGAGATAGGTTTATCCATCCACAAGAACCCATCATGTACACATGAAAACAACATCTTTGCACACAAATTCACCTGTGGAGTTCTCCCAAAATAAGGAATGTCCAACAAATTCAGAACGCCCGAATTCTACAATCCAATCGCCATATCTGAGTTTCCAATTCAATTGGTGCCTTCGGGTCTGAACTGATCCTTATGTTCATGTAATTGTTGTCCACTAGCTCTAGAAACTTTTCTTCGTTAGTGATATCATGATCTGCAAACTGAAACTTGTGTAGACTTCCTAGTAGGTTTTCTTCGACGAGCACCCCCTTTAGAATCTCTAGCACTACTATATGTGTCGCCTCTGTGTTTATTAGGGTGATAGGATTCACAACAATCTTCCTTGGTGGAATATAGTCATGGGGGAACTTCACAAGCTACGATGTTGACATTCTCGGTGTCTCAACGATCCCTATATGCAATCCAACTGTCAGGTTCTTCATTTTGGACGTTCTCCTGGTGCCATGGTTTCTATAGGCACACATCTCAACTATCAACCTTCCTTCCGCTCTAAATCTCACTCTCTACTATGCGCTTTGTGATTGATGTCTTCCACAGTTGTTCATGGTCTCATTTATAACTTTTCCATTGCTTGCATGAGAATTTTAGCACCACTTGTTATCATAATTACGTTAGATTTTCCATTATTTCCCTCCACTTTATCCGTATTTGCCTTAGATTTTCCTTGATTCAGTCCAAATCTATCCAATTGTCATTCTACTACCGTCGATTTCCTCATTTATGCCACTGGGTCTCGGTCCTTTCACCACTTTTTCAGTCTTTAATGCTTCCCACACATCTTCCTTCAATATGTCCCGGTCTCTTTTTGCACGCAACTCTTCTACGGCATGTCTTGTTTCCTGCAACTTATACCTTCTTCTTTTTCTTTTTCCTTTATCTTACTTATTTCCTCCTTCTCTTTCTTCTCTCGGTCCTTTCTTTTTTTTCCTTTTCTTTCTTTTTTCCTTCTCTTCATTTTCCCCCTTTTTATTTATATTTTTTATCAGGTTCTTGTACTTAGTGCGTAGAAAGACGACTGTCCCTATAGAGTTTCAGTGGACTTCCATTGACAAGTCCTTTTCTAAGATTACCATCAAAATTCTCCAATTGAACATCTCAACCTTCCATGACAAAATTTATGACATAGGGTCCTAAGCAATGAATTATGAACTTACCTTGGTGTTTCTAGTACTTGATGTCATACAATAACACTAATTATCCTCTCTAGAATTGCTTCTGCTTAATGCGCCTATCATGCCATGCTTTCTTATGTGCTTTTTGCACTTGTTGATGATATCTTTTGACAAAGCGGTCTTCTTCAAACTACATTAAGTCTTCTAGTATTTTCTCTATTGTATTTCTATCCATCAACCCTATCATTGATGCAATCCACAAACTAGGTACACTGAATTCCATAGACATCACTGTTTCTTGTCCATATACTAATCTAAAAGGTGTATGCCTAGTCATCTTCTTGCTTGTAGTTCTGTAAGCCCATAATACTGCAGGAATCCTAAGATCCCAATAATCTATGTTAACATTGCAAATATTTGTCAGCGTAGACTCCAGTATTTTATTGAAAGCTTCTATTGTCCCATTTTCTTGAGGATGATACAGTGTACTCTTCTGATGGTATATCTTAAATTCCGTGACTAGTGCATCAATTGTCTTATTCAGAAAATGAGTTCCCCGGTCACTCATAAGGATTATTGGACAACCAAACCTTGTTACCACATTCTCAAATATGAATTGCGCAATGGTCTTTGCATTGCAATCCTTAACTGGTTTTGCCTCGGCCCATCTAGTCAATTAATCTGTCGCAGCAATGATGTACCTAGATCTTGATCTCTTTGCTGGGGGATTAACGGGCCCAATAAAACCTACTGCCCATTTCTTAAATGGTTGTAAAGTAATCTATGGGACTAATGGCATCTCATCTCTCCTTAATGGTTTTCCAACTCTCTAACAAACATCAGAGGCTTGACAATATTCCTTTGCATCTCTGTACACTATGAGCCACCATAGTCCTGCGTGCAATATCTTATTTGTTGTTGATTTTCCTGCATAGTGGTCTCCTGCAAATCCTCCATGAGATTTTGATAGCATCATAGGTATTTCGTGATCTAATATACATCTTCTCAAAATCTCATCTGTGCCCAACTTATACAAGTTTCCGTAATCAGTTGATAATCGACTGCTTTTACTACTAGGTGTTTCTTCCGTGCAACTGTATATTTTGATGGAGTTGTCCCAGTGCTCAAAAACTTCGCAATATTTGTGAAATACTCATCTACCATGTTTACTACAAATAGGTGTGCATCAGACATGTTGTCATATAAATTCTTGGTATCTTCTCCTGAGGTCAACCGTGACAAGTCATTTGGACCAACATTCATCTTTCTTGGCTTCACTATTATTTCAAAATCATACTCCTGTAACAATATCAACCATCTACAAATCCCCCCCCCCAACACTAGCCTATTGACTAAGTATTTCAGTGAATAATGGCCAATATACATCCTAAAGTGTGATCCCAATAGATAGTGTCTATACTTTTATAACGCATAAACCATAGCCAACCCTTCGTGCTCTATAGTAGTGTAATTATGTTCTACATTTGAAAGCTTCCTACTTGCAAATGAAATTGGATGGTCCGACTCTCCTTCACCTGGTTGAGCCAATACCGAGCCTAAAGCAATAGATGATGCATCTACATGAACATGAAATTCCTTATTCCAATCCGAGAAAACTAATATCGGTGCACTTGCTAGCTTTTGTTTTAATGTATCCAAGCTTCGTTGGAATTCTTCATTCCATCTGAACTTGAATTCTTTCTTCAACATCTTTTCCATAGGTGTAGTGATATGCACATATCCCATGATCAACTTTCTATAATATCCAGTATGTCACAATGTTGCTCTTAACTATATTACAGATGTAGGCGGTGGTAAATTCACTATTACATCCATCTTTGCAGGGTCTACCAATATCCTTTGCTTACATACCACATGTCCCAATAAGATTCCAAACGTCGCACAAAAAATACACTTTTCAAGTTTAGAGAAATATGATACTGCCTGCACTTATCCAACATCAGGTGTTTAAGTTCAATATGATCCTTCAACAAACTAAAGACTGTCCAATCATCTAGATAAACCTCTAAAAATTTATGTATAAATTCCTTGAAAGATGCGACAACAATTCTTAAAAACACAGTCGGTGCATTCTTCAATCCAAATGGCATAACCATATATTGAAAGCAACCTTATTCTATCGCAAAATTAGTCTCGTGTTTGTCTTCTTTGGCTATCTTAATCTGGTGATACCCATAGAATCCATTTGTGAATGAGTATGCTTCCCGTCCTTCTACATTTTCTAGTACATTATTTGTAAAGGGGGTCGAGAATGGGTCATGTAGACAAGCATCATTTAGTTTGGGAAGATCAACATAGATCCTTATTCCTCCAATTTTCTTATCTTGTACAACCATAGGGTTGATCCATTCATATTTTGCGATAGGTTCTATAATTCCAACTTCCAACATCCGGTCAAGCTCTACTTTTACTTTTTCCTTGTATTTTGGATTCAGTCTATAAGGTCTATGTTTAACTGGCTTTGCATCTGGTTTCAAGGGAATCTTCATTTCTTCTAAGGAAACAAATCTTGATACTCTGATAGAAGATCATTGATATTTTGGATCGTCTCTTCATCCCAATAATCTCCTATACTTGCATACTTGGGTTTCTCTTTTGTCCCAATGTTGACTTTGCATGTTCTCAATGGTTGGGCATAATTAGGGACTTCTAATGCAGGTCCTTCTACTACACGTTACCCTTATGCTTCTGGGATATGTATATTTCTTCGATCTTCATCATCCTGTCTCTTTTGCCATGTTATAACATTCTAACAATTCTGGCGCAATCGTAATTACAGTCTGCATGTTGCAGGAAAATTCTGGCTCATCTGTAGGAAAAATATTCTGCTAAATTACTTGGAAGGTTGCATGAAAATTTGCGTTGTCATATTCAAATATGAATGTGACCTCAAAGTTTTGCGACAAATCTACCCAATTTATTGTGCCTCCACGCACTTCCAATTCTATGTACCAATTCTTGGGGACAATGTCCAATGTGTGAATAAATCTATGTACCCATTCCTGCTGAGGTACAACTCTCCATTCTTCAATACAGCTGGTGATATGGTCTTTAGGATTACTCAACCCCTTATACTTCAATACAACCGAATATACCTCAAAGTCAAATCTAATATGAATTGACCTTCTACATTGTTTCCAGTCTTCAATTTTACCCTTATGCGCGCTCCACCATCTTGCAAGGGTCACCCTGAGTGCAACATCTAGTGCCAGTATTCTTTGTTTCTCTTGTATTTGTGATTCAAATTTCACTATAAAAGAATTTACCCTCGTTAATCTGGTTCACATACCTTAGTACCGATCCAGCGTAGTGAACAGGTCAGGCCAACGCATCTTCGAGTAGATACCTCACGTCTTCTTTGTTGCCAATCTTCTAAAGCTTCTTTTGAATCATATGTACAGAAAGTGATACTGTGCCAACTTAATACACCATATTCTATAGGATCCACATAATATTCCATCCATGCAGTCATGTTGTATAATTGATCAAACTCTCCAACATCAAGACTAATTGCCACCGGATCCACATAACGTCTGGATTCATTTGGATCTAATGGGGAAACTATTAAATGTACAACATTAGGAGACATTCTCCAAACCAATCTTGTGCAACCAAGATCAATCCTCCAGTATAGAGGCAGACACTTTGATTTCCTTTCGTGTAAAGGTTATTCCTCTCGTATAGAGGTAATTGATCAAAGTAATGATGTTGTAAAATTTTGTTGGACAAGGCTTCGGACTTGTGTGTCAAGTCATGATTCTCATGTGAACCTTCCATATAAAGGTTCCATGGGATGGACCTCCCGTATAGAGGTGGATTTTCCGTATAAAGGTCATGCTTTACTTGTTAAAAGAATTTAATGCTATTAAGTCTCCTTTAGAGATTGATCACCTCTAAAGTGAATTACTTTAGCATATGATCATTTGGTCTGGAATAATATACTATGATTATAGCATCCGATAATTATTCTTAGTATAATGTAATGTGATGGATAATTAAAGTTAACACATATTGACCATGTAGTAAAAGATAAAGAGATAAAGATAAATGCACAGAGAAAAAGAGAATTCGAATTGATAATGATATGACTAAGTGAACTCGAATTGATAATGATATGACTAAGTGAACTCGAATTGTCAAGCTTCAATTAAAGCCACAATGTATGCCTCAATTAACTAAAGAACTCACAGTGGTCACTACAAGTAAATCAATCAACATGATTTTAGTTAATAATAGTTAACTAAGTGTTAAATAAGAAGGACTAGTTAATTGCCCATGGGGGGAAGCTCAAGTGGTAAAGATGAGAAGTTGTAATTGGTTGTAAATGGAAGGTCACATGTTCAAATCCCCCCAATCTTGTTGTGCGCCATGGTTTGGGCCGTGTGGTGCACCTAGGGGTATAGTGGTAGCAAGATTGGATCCCTTGACCATGTGTCACGCGAGTACCATCCCAACTCCAGTTGTTGATTCCCCTAATACAAACAAAAGCATAACTAGTTAACTAAAGTGTTTGCACTTTAGTTAAACTAAAAGACGACACTTCAGTAAATCAAGGAGAAATCGAATTGATCACTACAATGATGTTATCAAGAAAGAGTTAGTTAAAGAGAGTTAACTGAGTGACAACAAAGAATATCTAGTTAACTAAGTGCTATTGCATGCCGACACTTATGTTAAACTAAAAGACGAAACTTGAGTTGTGACACTTGCATGACGAAACTTAAGTAAGCCACCTAACTAAGTGGGAAAGCTTTCAGTTAAGAGGTGAGTTCATCCTAAGAGACATATCAGTGAGATGAAGCACTGCATGAAAAGTGGGGTGCACTTATTCATGCAAGATCGATACATCCAGTCTGAGGGCGATTTCATCCCGAAGTTAGAAGAAGCCGATGCATGAGAAGAATTTATAAATATGTTATACGGGATTGATGAATTCAATGTGTAGCTAATTCTCTCCTCCATTGAAGGAAAGGCGCTTCTATTTGTGCAGGTTATTGTTCTTGCTTGTTATTGATGTGCTAGGCACATTGGAAAACACATATGATTGATCTCTCTTCTTTATTGATTATGTATATTCACCAAGAGTATTTTGGTGATCTCTTATCTTTCGAAAGCAATTTGCTATGTTGTAAAGGAAAGCATTCTCTGTTATCCATTATATTATACTAAGAAGAATTGTTGGGGTTTTTGTTCCCATAGTTTTGAGGATTTTCCCCAGGGTATATCTTGTGTTATGGATGTATGAATTTCATGTGATTGAATTGTCTCATTGTTTCAAGTTTCTACATCTAAAAGAATTGAAGATCAAATCTCAACCAAATATTAACATGGTATCAAATTTTAGGGCGTGAAGGAGCTCAGTTTTGCATGCCATCTAGAGCGCATGTAGATCCTGATAAGTTGAGCACAAGATATGAAGACTATGGCATCAATCTATGCACAACCAGAAGACTGTCTTAAGGGGACCTCAAAATTCAACACTTGGAAGGCTAGGATTCTCAACATCCTCTAGGAACATGACTTGGATAGGTACATACCCACTGTGGTGGAGGATCCTACATCTAATGCAGGGTGCATCAAATTCAAGAAGAATCAAGCTAAGGCCAAACATATCATCTATGATTTGGTAAAAGATAACTTGGTGCCCGTGATCACACCGTTGAAGATTGCAAAAGAATGTTATGATACATTGACTAATATACATGAGAAGAAGGCCCCAATTCAAAAGAGGGCATTGAAGAGCAAGTTATGAGACCTCAAGATGGAGAAGGAGGAGACAATGGCCTCCTTCTTCACTAAGATCTCTCACGTAAGATATCAGTTTGTTAACATTTGAGTTGTAGTGGATGAAGATGATCTCATCCAAACAGTCTTTGATGGTCTCTCATCTTCATGGGAGACATTCTTGGCTGCTATCAATGGCCGAGAAGTGAAACCTAGGTTCGAAATATTGTGGCATGAATGTATCCAAGAGGAAGGGAGAATCCAGAGCAAAGTTATGTGCACTAAAGAAGAAATTTTTTCCCTCACCGCAAGAATGAAGAAAGGAAAGAAACTCTTCTTCCAAAAGAAGTTCTCTCATCCAAAGAAGAAGGAGTTCAACAAAGGATTTGACAAGTCAAAATCTAGATGCTACAATTGCAACAATAAAGACCATTTCCCAAGAGAGTGCAAAGCAAAGTGGAAAGGAAAGTTTCATGCTTCTACCGCCATAGAAGATGAAACCACTCAAAAGAATGCATCCAAAGAAAAGGAGACAAGAAGGGAGTTTTACCTTGTATCATCCCTTCTGGGATCCATCATCACAAGTGAAGACACATGATTGATTGACAGTGACACATCCAAACATATGACTGGTTATGAGAGTGCCATCATTGGCCTAAAGGAGAAAAAGTTCAGATGCATGGTAGTTGGGGGACAGCTCAACATATTCGATCCAAGGAGTTGGATCCACCTCATTCCACCCGAGCACCGGTGATATTTTACATGTGGAGGAAATTGTATATGTTCCAGAATTGAAGAAGAAACTCCTGTCAGTTTCGGTTCTTGAAGACAAATGCTTCTGAGTTATCTTCATGGATAACAAAGCACTTTTATGGCCAAAGAACAAAAACCTAGAATCTACTGCTATGATTGAAGTTTGAGAGGGAGGAATTTACAAGATACTCAGGAAGTACATTCAAGCTATGATTCACCACACTATCAATCCATGCAAGCTATGGCACCAAAGTCTTGGAAACCTACACTACAAAGTGCTACCAGGACTTCAAAAGATGTATTTGATTTTGAGCATGATAGTGTATGTCGGGGTTTTTCCAACAGTACTACTAGATCTAAAGGGATTTTAGATTTAATACATTCTGATGTATGTGGTCCCATGTCATCCCCCTCCCTGAGTGGCTTCTTATATTATGTACTATTCATAGATGATTTTTCTAGGAAGTCATGTATTTATTTCATGAAGGCTAAGAGTGAAACTCAGCAGATTTAAAGAGTTTAAAGCCCTAGTTGAAAATCAGAAATAAAATCACATCCATAAATTAAGGTTTCATAATGGAGGTGAATTTGATTCACATGCATTTAATGAGCTATGTAGTGATGTAGGAATACGTAGATAGTTAACAATACCATACAACCCTCAACAAAATGGGGTTGCTGAAAGGAAGAATAGAGCCATATGTGAGGCTGCAAAATCCATGATGCATGATCAAGATATGTCTACCTCATTATGGGAAAAAGCCACCAATACAACTGTGTACATCCATAATAGAATCCCGCATGCCATTCTAGATGAGAAGAAACCAGAAGAAGTGTTTACCAGTGATAAGCCAGACATCTCACACTTGAGGATCTTCGAGAGCCTAATATACATTCATGTACCAAAAGAAAAGAGAACAAAGATGGAACCTTTTGGAAAGAAAGGCACCTTTGTGGGTTATAGGCATCATCTAAAGAATACTGAATATATGTAACTGCTGAGAGACACATTGAAGTCATCCAAGATGTTACCTTCCATGAGGAAGTTGCTTTCAAAATATCGAAAGAGATTCAATGTGATTCAGAGATGGAGGATCTCGATCGTAATTCCCCCCCTTTAGAGTTTGAGAGGGAGAAACTAGAAGATGCCTCAACTTTTCTAGCTCTCGAAGAACTAGTAGAACTGATTGAGAGGTCACATGATGAACCTCCCACCAAAAGAAGATCTTCTTGGTGCCGAGATATCTTACAAAATGCAGAGAAACATGGAGCACCAATAGGATAATCTAGAGAGCGCAAGAAACCTGACAGATATTCAGGGCATGTTGCACTGATGAGTCACATCATTGATTCAAAACCATCCTCATATGAAGAAGCTACACAACAACAAGTTTGGAAAGATGCAGTGACATAAGAGTACAACTCTATAATGAAGAATGATGTTTGGGAGATTGTTCCCAAACCTGATGGGAAGTACATTGTGAATTCCAGATGGCTTTACAAGATAAAGCATGCCGTGGATGATAGCATTGAGAAGTATAAAGCTATATTTGTTGTCATAAGTTTCTCTCAGAAAGAAGACATCGATTATAATGAGACCTTTTCCCCCGTGTCAAGGTACACCACAATCTGAGCAATGATTTCACTTGCATCAGTTCTAGGATGGAAACTTCACTAGATGGATGTGAAGACAACCTTCCTCAATGGTGAGGTTGAGGAAGAGGTTTATATCTAGCAGCCTAAAGGATTTGTGGTGCATGGGAAAGAGTCCCATGTTTGCAAGCTAAAGAAATCTCTATATGGGATTAAGCAATCCCCCATGAGATAATTCTTCTTAGTATAATGTAATGTGATGGATAATTAAAGTTAGCACATACTGGCCATGCAATAAAAGATAAAGAGATAAAGATAAATGCATAGAGAAAAAAAGAATTCGAATTGATAAGGAGATGACTAAGTGAACTCGAATTGTTAAGTTTCAGTTAAAGCCACAATGTATGCCTCAATTAACTAAAGAACTCACAGAGGTCACTACAAGTAAATCAATCAACATGATTTTAATTAATAATAGTTAACGGAGTTTTAAATAAGAAGGACTAGTTAACTAAAGTGTTTTCACTTTAGTTAAACTAAAATACTACACTTCAGTAAATCAAGGAGAACTCAAATTGATCAGTATAGTGATGTTATCAAGAAAGAATCAGTTAAAGAGAGTTAACTAAGTGACAACAAAGAAGATCTAGTTAACTAAGTGTTATTGCATGACGACACTTATGTTAAACTAAAAGATGACACTTGAGTTGTGACACTTGCATGACGACACATAAGTTAGCCACCTAACTAAGTGGGAAATCTTTCAGTTAAGAGGCGAGTTCATCCCAAGAGACATATCAGTGAGATGAAGCATTGCATGAGAAGTGGGGCACACTTCTTCATGCAATATTGATACATCCAGTCTGAGGGAGAGTTCATGTTGAAGTTAGAAGAAGCTGATGCATGAGGAGAATGTATAGATATGTTATACGAGATTGATGAATTCAATGTGAAGTGAATTCTCTTCTCCATTGAAGGCAAGGCACTTCTCTTTGTGCAGGTTATTGTTCTTGCTTGCTATTGATGTGCCGGGCACATTGGAAAACACATCTGATTGATCTCTCTTATCTATTGCTTTTGTAACTTCACCAAGAGTATTTTGGTGATCTCTTATCTTCCGAAAGCAATCTGATATGTTGTAAAAGAAAGCATTCTCTGATATCCATTATATTATACTGAGAAGAATTGTTGGGGTTTTGGATTTTCCACAGGGTATATCTTGTGTTATGGATGTATGAATTTCATGTGATTGAATTGTCTCATTGTTTCAAATTTCTACATCTAAAAGAATTGAAGATCAAACCTCAACCACATATTAACAACAACTACTCTTAATTATCCAAACTCAAATACCATTTGTCTTCTTTTCATATTGATAATTGATTGGTTATCAAAATCCCAACCCAACCCTAGTAATGCTAGGTATGGTCGGCTATTATCTTCTTTTTAATGATCTCAAAGTCTGCTATATTGTGCACACCATCGATATCAACTATTATTCCCTCATGTTTCCCAATAGGATATATTTTGATCTGATTGGCCAGGCACAACTGTACTAGAGACCAAGCCATCTTAGGTTTACCCATACCTTCCTAGGTTTGGTTTGGAAAGACATTCACATATGATCCCAAATCTAAAATATCATAATCCATATCATATTCTCCTATCTGTGCACTTAATCTAAATTCCATACTGGTCCTTCTTTTGCATCGAATATTATTTATTGATTTATACCCTTCCCTTTCCTTTACACATTGATCTATTAGATTGCGTAAAGTATTCATAGTTGATCCATCTTTAACTAGATTCAAAAAACTCTTCAAGAAAATTTCTACAGTACTTCCCTTTTTTGTTGATTCTCCTGTAGTGGTATGATCATATATAGGGGGCATATCATAAACCAAATGACCATCCTGAATCTCTGGCATAGAGGACTCACCTTGTTCCATTTTTCTCAGTTCAACTCGCACATAAACATAAGTTTCTCTTTCCATCCTAGGATCAAACTTCGGTCTAGATGATGTTGCTTTTCTAACCCAAGGTATGTTCCAATTCCTTGTATTTGTCACATCAACTCCCGTTTTGAGTCCTCTGCGCGTAATCATTGCTATATTCTTTTGCTCCTCCTCCTCGTAGTATTATGGTTCTGATTCTAATTTTTATTTTGATTTTGATTCCTCTTATCCTGCCATTTAGCTATCAACTGTGGACAATCCTCTATCACATGATCTAACACACGACAATATGAACAGGTAGAATATGGTTTAGTACATTCCCATGCATAATGAACCTCTTAGCCACAATTATAACATATTATAGGGCCCCTTCCCCGACCAAAGCCTCCAAATCCTCTTGTTCCACTACCATCCTCTTCCAACTGGTACATTATACTACGTTGTACCTTCTGTTGTTCCTGGATCCACTTGAACTCAGTACAAATATGAAGTTCGCTCCATCATCATACCCAGTACGCAACAATCCTTTTAATCATGCCCTATAGATTTACAAAAGTTACAAAACGAATTATGAGGTGTAGTATGATATGTATGCATCTTCAGACAATTATATCTTGGATGTCCCCAAACCTTATAGATATCACACTAAGGTCCTCCTTGTGGTCCTGGAACCAACGTATTCAAGTGTCCTATTGCCAAATAGTCTGCAACCATGGGGCATTCTCCTCTATGATGACCTTCTATATGAAAAGTAGTACACCATACTCCTTCTCACTTCTCTTTCCCTTTCGTAATCTCGTGTATTTGCAATGTCAACTCTTGTAATTGTGATTGAACTTGAGCCATACCTGAACTAGTGTCCATTTTAGGAGAGGCTTCCAATTTCATTGTTAGCTCTAGTGCATCCCTCTGTGTCGCTAGTGCATGTTGCTCCAATGGTTGATGAATGTGCGGTAACAATGCAAAAATAAACCATTCTTTATGTTGCTTCAAATGTACCTTAAAAGGCATCTGATCTAACGACCTCTTGAATATTTGATGAAAACTCCACACAGTTTAATTTGGCATTTGTTTAATTTCCTTCAGTTCCGTAATACACTACGACTCGGACATAGGCTTCAAGAACTCTATTTTGAAAGCATGCCATATCTGCGCGAGGGTTCTAACTTCTCCCCGTGGTATAGAATTTTGATACTTCATATACCATTGTAATTCATGTTATCGGAACGTAGTACCCAACTGCGTTATCTTTTCAGCTTCGTCTTGGGCCTGCTTCACTTCCTAGATATTCTTACAAAGGAACAAATGTTGCTATAGATCTTCCTTTCCATTTCCATAGAATACAAGCATTCTAAGTGTTGGATCCAACATCTTTCTTGATGTTGTGCTCGGATGTGTAGGATTTCTCTGACCACTTCCACTACCTTTTCCCTTTTGATTGCTACTACCACTGCTATTTAAACTAACTATCACTATTTTAGCTACTGAGCTAGGTCTTACCTCTGATGATGGAGACACACCTAGGGTCATAGGTTCAACAAAGATCCGACTCTGAATAGGGATCCATTCCTCCTTATAATTAAGCTGATAATCCCTTCCTTCCAAGTGCGACCTCCCTTTGGTCTAATATTCTGTGCAATAATCACTTTCTTTCAACTCACTATACAACTCCTCTCTCTCAATCGTAGTCCTCTTCCTATCCCTCCTAAATATTTTTCCATTGTGCATAAATCCAACTTCTATGTCTATCATACTCTCGCCTTTCGACATTCTCAGCTCATTTGTTCCACTTTCATCTTTCCTTCCATACTCTCAAACCTTTCTCTGGTCATCGCCCTGTTCCTTGGTGTGTGCAAAAAATTTATTGTCGAGATTCCATCTTCATACAACCTGTAGCTAGGTTATTCACACTAGCTAGTGCAAAATGACACTTACTAAGAGCTATGAGATTCCTAGTAACAGTTCGTGAAGGTGATGTGCATGCAAATACAAGTAAAAGTGCTAATGATTATTGCAGTAAAATAAAATGTAAACAAAAATATCAAACACCCATGAATCAAATAATGGTTTTGTATTATAGTAAACAGAGAATTACAACATGGGTTACCTCAATATGGTGAGAATATGTGGGGCCCTACAGCTGTAGAAGTGATGGTGCTCCGGGTCTCCAGTGTCTCTTGCTCTCCACTGAATGCTCACAGGTAGCCAAAAATCAACTAGAATGAGGAAACACAAGCTCAAAGGGAGGCTATGGTTTCAGTAGGAATTTCAACAAAGTGTCGGTAAGGAAGAGTGAATGTATGATGAAAATGAGGGCCTCCACCACCTTTTTATAGCAATTTTGGTTGGTGGTTTCTTGTCCCATGGTTTCAGGAAACCACTAGTATTGGCTAGTGACATTTTATATTTTCCCTTCTTTTTCTTTTATTTTGAATATTTTACCCTTTTTTATTTTTTATTATTTTCTTTTCTGGGGATTTTGACATTTTCTTGAGGATTTTAATTACTTTTTTGAGGGAAATGATAAATTTTTCCCCTTTTATTGGAAACTTAGGGATTTTGGGTTAATGGAGGCCAAATATGTGGGAAAAAGGGATAAATGGGTTATATGACTAGGGGGATGAGCTAGGTGAACAATTTTTGGGTGTTAACAGATTGCCCCATCCTATGTGAGAGCAGGAGCTCATCGTATGGACGATAGACATCATAGGTATTGAATTTTTCCAAGATGGTGAGCATTTTGATGGTGGAGAGCAGAGACTGGTTGGAGAGTGGAACCTGCGATTCATACAACTGCAAGGGCTATAACTAGAAATACAACACCTCAATAATGGATGAGGGACATATAATCTCAAAAATATGAACGAGGCGAGCATACCCATTCTCGTATCGATGTCTCAAGATATACAAATAATGGTGAGGCCCAAAGGGGACCTGAACAATACATAGATAACTGTTGTGTAAATCATAATGGTCCAGAGGGGACATAAATCTAGAAAGTACACATGGTACAAAAATGACTGATGTGAAGAATTGATACATGGAAACAATGGCATTCATCCAAATGTGGTATAACAGCAACTGATGCTCTGCTGGATCTGAAGGGGTCCAACAACTAGATGGACTCAATGACTAACAGTCGGAATCTCAATGGTACACTAGACTGCATATGAACAAGATACTCTAGGAAGAAGATAATTGAAGGGATTCCACACACTATCACCAACATAGCCCAGATATCCACGGCAATGTACAAATGGGGGGTTCCGAATAAACTCACAAATGTGCTTGAGTCAGGGGACATCTAGGTACTTCGACCGATAACTGAAGGGAAAATACCCTATACGAATCTCAATGGTGCGATGATGGAGCTGGAGTCGAGCACGTGAGAAACAACCATGTTAAGAAGCACTAAGGAATCCTCTTAGATGGTCCGTATCAAATCACCACTGATGGATATAAGGCTAAGGTACATGGACCTCTGGGTCTATCCTCTGGAATAGATGTGCTAGTGTCAATAGAGGGATACTTGTAACTACCAAGGCAATAAGTTTTCCTTGATAGGAGTGTGAGGGATACAACCAATATGTGATGGAAATGGACATGAGACTGAGACAATATGGGGGGATACGAGGGCCATAGGGTGATGGGACTCAAAATTCCTTTGTTCAGAGTATGATGAAAGTGCTGACCTAGCAGCACACGAAACTAACCTCGAGGGAAGGGGATCATAGCGTAAGGGATCAGGGACTATGACTGCAATGGGGGAGACTCAAAGGGGGTAATCGATGAGGAATATCAAGAGACTCCAGGGAGGACACATCACATAATACTATGAATAAAGGCAACCATACTAGGGGTGTTGCCATAATGGGGGACCAAATGTGATTTGAAGGGGCGCCGAAAGGCA
Organism: Larix kaempferi; assembly: GCA_027924585.1. Taxonomy (NCBI): domain Eukaryota; kingdom Viridiplantae; phylum Streptophyta; class Pinopsida; order Pinales; family Pinaceae; genus Larix; species Larix kaempferi. The sequence continues at coordinate 546,994 of BSBM01000338.1, read as the reverse complement.
CCGTTTGGGCCTTATTCATGGTTTAATGAGCTCGAAGAAGGGATATAGGTGTGCTCAAGATGATACCATCGTGTGGATTTTTACGAGCCCAAGATGGTGAATGCTTGCGGGTGCTTTCAATTTTAGAGAGTTTGAAAGAAATAAGAAGACTATGAGGGTGTTCTTTTTCGTGTGTTAGTCCCTGAAGCCCGAAAAAGCATAAAAGTATGCGATGGAGAACTCTTCTAGACGAAGGGACTAGAGTATTCATTTTTTATAATTAGTCTACCTAGTCCGAAAAAGGGTTAAAATTATACTAGTTAAACGCCCTTTCAAATACTTTAACGAGCATGAAAGGAAGCAAAATTGCCCGACGATCTTTTCATTCTTTAAGGAGTCAGAAAAGAGCTTAACAAAAACTCCCTAAGTACTTTTCTTGTTAATGATCTGCGCGACTCGAAAAGGGATAAACGTATATCACATAGATGTGAAAGTCAAGCAAGGAGGAAGTGTTCAAAGTTAGAGATATGTATAAGTGGACCAATAAAAAAGGTGAGGTGGAACACTAATGGGGCATCCTTGAGGGTAGATGAATGGTGGCAAAAAAATGCAATAACTGTCGTATGGAGAGAGCGGAGAGCTCGTGAATGGTCCACGAGAGATAAAATGATAAAAAAGTGTAGGGAACCGTCGAGGTACCTAACAGCACGTGAACTGAGGTGGGGTGGGGGTGCGTAAAGGAGAACAAAGTCAAAGTATGCGAGAGCAAGAAATTGATTGAAGCATCTTCACGGGCATGGAATTCTAAATCTGACGACAGAAACGATGCAAAAAATGGAGTTTGGATGATTCCATAAGGGTCATATGGAGAGAAGGAGGCCATAATGGGCCATAAATGAGGGGGATCCCACCTTCCACATGTCATTTTGACTGTTGCGAGTTGGAGGAGTGTGGAGGGGGCCATAAAAACAACTGTTGATTTCTCCTGATCTAACCGACGAAATCGACTTCTGCAACTTCGAATTGTATTTTTCTTGTACATTCTCAGTTTGTTCAAAAAATCTAATTTCCATTAAGTGCTTACATTCTTTCCAGGTGCGCAATTTTTCTTTATGCGCAACCCACCACCTAGCAAGTGTAGCTCACAATGTTATGCCTAGAGATAATAGCCTACGTTCCTCTGAAACTGGTGCTAGATATTCATGAAAGAATGCATGGATATAACCCAAACCATCATAAGTAGGAATTGGACTTACCTCTGTTCCAATCGAACAGAGTGACTTTGTTATCTTCGCACATCTTCTAATTGATATTTCATGCATTCTGCTCTACCAGTTTTCCATTCCCGTGTCTAACTCTGATATGCAAGAACTGTCACATCTCCAACTCAATGTTCCGTCTTCTGTAGGGTTAATGTAATCTGCTTGATTAACTGTCATCTTGTAGATGTTATCAATTTCTTGAGCTCTGCATTCTTCTCTTATTGGCTCAACATGCCTTGTTCCTTGTGAAGGACCCAGGGGTGCAATAACCCTGATATCTTGTCCTTCAAATATCATTTGTTTTTTCTTCAAGTTGATAATTACGAGGTTATCAATTTCTGAGTCAATCCCTAATAATGCAGGATAAGCATTACTGTCATCTATGATCTCAATAACCTCAAAGTATGCTTTGCTTCGCACTCCATCAATGTTAACATGAACGCTTGACAATCTCCCAAAAGGTATAACCTTCTGCTGGTTAGATAATCTCAATTGTATAGGAGACCAAGATAACTTTGGTTTCCCCATCTACTCCCATGTTTGTTTTGTTAGCATGTTCACCTCTGAGCCCAAGTCAAGAATGACCTGGTTCATTTCAAAATCTCTGATCTGCGCGCTTAATCTCATTTATATTCCTGTCCTTTTATGGTTCTTAATGTGATGGATTGCTCTATGTGCGTTGTTCATTGTACTACATTGTTCGTAATATCCCAGCACGTTCTGTAATTCTCCTAATGCATGCTCGTGCCTTAGCAGTTTTATGCATCTATGTAGAAACTGTGTTACATGAATTATCTGCTTTGGCGAATCTTGTGACCCATCATACAAGGATGGCATACCTAGTACAAGTGTCTGCTCACTTCGCAAAGGGATCCTTGTGGTTGAAGCTCCCGAGTCCTGAAATTATTTTCTTGTTTCCATGAATACTTCTTTTTCAGTTTGTTAGGGTCAAATACAGGTATCTTCCCAACTTATTTTCTCACCCAAGCCCCATCAGTAGGCTTTGATCCATTTATAAGATTATCAGAAGTCGAAGCTTCGTTTGTTCTATCGTCTCTAGTCAAAGATCCACTTCATGTCACAACATGGATGTTGCGATCTTTGTTCCTTTTCTCAGCTAGGATCATCTGAATATTCTGGTTCTATCCTTCTGGTATTTTTTCTTTCATTTTTCCTATCAAAATGGGAGATGCTTCAATGATATGGTCATAAGATTTACAATACTTACAAGTAGTGCATGGGTTCTGGCAATATCTTTCCAAATGTCCAGGTTGAGAGTAGTTATAACAAACAACCTGACCTCTTCCTCGTCCTTGGCCAGTATTACGTCCTCTTCCTCTAAATCCACCATGTCCTCTGTATGTACCTTGATCATACTGCGCATTCTCATTATTGTTCTGTGTTTCTCCTTGGACTATGTAGACATCATGTTTTCTTTCTATCATAAGGTCATATGCTCTACAGTTGGTATCATCATGTCCAATAGACTTACAAAATGTGCAGTACAGGTTCTTTGGTGTCTGTACATACTTCTGAAATAGGTAACAATCCTCTGGTCGATGTCCTATGCATCGAAAAATTTTGCACCATGGTCCTTGAGGTTGATTTAATGGATTTGGTTCCCCACTAGCGAGGTAATCTCTGAATACAGAACAATGTTCCTTGGAATTTCCCTATGCTTTAAATTTAGTGCACCAAACCTATTCTCTTACTTCTTTTCCTTTTTGTATATCCTGTAACTGTAATGTTAGGTTTTCTACCTGTGTTTGTATCTATACCATTCCTACATTGGTTTGTCCTATGGGCGAAGCTTCTAGCTTCATCGAAATTTCCAATGCTTTTGTTTATGAGGTAACCTTCTGTTGCATCAATGGTAATCTAATGCAGGGAAACACCGCAATGATAAACCATTATTGGTGATGTTACGGTGCTATATCAAAGCTAACTTGATCCAACAAGGCTTTGAATTTCTGATCAAATTCCCACACAGTCTCATTAGGTTTTTGTTTTATCTCTTTTAGCTCTGTAGTGCATTGAGATTCTCATTTAGGCTTCTTAAATTCTCTAATCAGTGCAGTTCTGATATCAACTAGTGTTCTGTTATGTCCAATAAAATATTTCATGAACCATGTTAAAGCTCTATCTCTGAATGTGGTGACTAGTTGAGCTTACTTTATAGCATCATCTTGTACTTGTTTAACATTCCAGACCACATCACAGAGAAACCAATGTTGCTATGGATCTTCCAAACCAGTTCCTTTAAAAAAATGTAGCTTTATGTCACCTGCCATTCTTCTTCTAGGAGGTGTAGGGTTCTGAAATACTATAGTACTTCCTGCAGTGTGAAATGGTGGAGGTATACCACCACTCGAATGATTCTTTGTGCTCGTTCCTGGAGTATTGCTGCTACTAGTGTTCTGTGAACTAGGACTATCTTTTTCAACAGGTATAGGTTTCTGCGGAGTGATAGGATGATAGGAAATATGTATAGGTTCTGTCTCACTATCGGACTCAGCTTGAGATGAATTTCTATCACTTCCTAACTCAGTTTCTAGGAATGTGCAAGGTTCAACTTTTCGAAACCTATTTGTGGCTAACTTTATATCTTTTTCCACTACGCAAAATGCCTATGTCTTCGTCTGCGTTACTATCTGTGTTTTTGAACATTATAAACTCAAACCCTAGGAATATGACTGCATTCTTAAGACACCTTTTTCAGCTAATAGCATTTTAATGCATAAAATTAGGTTTTTTAGGTACTTACCTCTAAATCCTTGGAAAAAATATCCTTCGGGTGCGCTGTAGGACTTCAAAGTGTCCACATCAAAATCTGTAATATAGCCTTCCAACAAGCTATCCAACCAAAATTCTACTGCTCTTGAAATATGGTTATTAATCTCTTTAAGCCTCTGAATCAACTTTGGATTCCAAACTGTTGGTTCTTCACCATGGAAGCAATTTTTTCTTTGAGCTACCCTATATATCCACTCAAATAACTCATAGCCACTGTTCTGTAGTAAGCCCAAGACGTCTGTTTTCTTTCTTCCCAAACTCACATTCTGTTTGACTCACCTAGTTCTGCATTTCATTCTTCTCTGGATTCCACATCAACATAACAAATCACTGATACGACAGTCCAAAGTCATCAACGAAACCATTTGTTGGTCTTAATTAGGATGAACTGGGTTCGATGAATCTATATTGTAGACACAACAACACCCCTTTCACCGGCCATTTCGAAATCAACCTGTAAACAGTTGGAAGTCTCACCTGAAGCGAAGTATGGGGGGTTACAAAATAAGGTTTCAGTAATCGTGGCGATGTACGGATATGGTGACTTGACCTTGCAATTTGTTCCTTGCTAACATATACTTAATGAGACAATCTAAATAAACGACTTTGCACTTCGCAGTTATCGACAACCTACAGAACTACGCTGAATCGTTGTTATCCTTACCGGTTAACTACGCATTCATCATACTTAGTGTTGCTTCACAATAGTCATACTCATGTGTTCCGTTCTCTTCCATTCCATTAAATTAACATATGATTACCATTCACATACATATGAAAGAAAATACATCAACATATAATAAACATGAAATCAAAATATGCCATAACTCATACATAACACATGATTTACGTGGTTCACCCCCAGGCGGGAGCTACGTCCACATGAACTGTTCTTATATTACTTGGAAGGGTAACAGTTCCAGTCTGTGCACTCAGCTGTAGACTCTTCTCTACAATTAGAGCTCTATGCACTCAACTGTAGAGTCTGTTCTCTCTTAGTCTAGATCTACAATCGAAAACAACAACACTTGGTTGTGGGAACAAAAGACCAATAACAACCAACCAGTAACAACCCTTCCTTATACAAAATTACCCATATATATAGATTTGCCCGAAGGTCACATATTACAATAACTATGGGCCAACCCCCTGTTAAGATTCAATATTCTAAGACATAAAATATCAGCATTACATTCCATTTCACAATAATAGCATATACAGGATCACTGAAGAAACAACACGCACAGCATAAACACAAGGAACACAGATTTATCTTGGGAAACCCTCATGGGGTAGAAAACCCAACAAATCTTCCTCAATATAGATGACTAGCAATATACAAAGATGCAAACCAAAGACATGATCTCCTCCTCCTCCATAGCAGACCTCTCTCTCACAAGTGCGCTACATTCTGAGTGAGTGAAGTGTGTGTATAATGAGGAACACACCTCCTCTATTTATACACATCTCCGACTTGTACTTTATATTAGCTAGGTTGGCCCCAACTTTACCACTGGGTTAAACACCCCACTACAACTAACTGGGCCGACCCCACTAGGGTGGTATAACAACCCTTTGACCCATATAACACATATAGGGCCGACCCCCACTAGGGAAGTCTAATAACCCAAGTTACCACATTCCGACGGAGGAATAAACATCTCCGGATGTACAATAAGATCTTCATGGAGGAATGAAACATCTCCGGAATAATAAGGTACAAATATAATATTCTTTGAAGTTACAATATTTCAACACTCCCCCTTAACGAGAAGGATATTATAATAGCATCTGCACGAGCAAGGAGTCATCAACATCATACATGATACATCTATAAATCATTGGAAGCTTTCTCAACATCATCAATAACTCAAGCAGTTACTGGAACATCTTCAATACTGGAACATCAACATCTTCAGTACTGAGTCTTTATCTTCTGCAGCACTCGAACAACTACAGCAACATCATCATCTGGATCCTCACGATCATCAGCATCGTCATCACATGATCATCGGCATCGTCATCACACGATCATCAGCATCGTCATCACACGATCATCAACATCGTTATCACACAATCATCAGCATCGTCATCACACGATCATCAGCATCGTCATCACATGATCATCAGCATCGTCATCTAGACCATCATGATTAGTATCCACACCAATACAAGTATACACATCATCAATACAAGTATCCTCATCAATACAAGTATACACATCATTAATACAAGTATCCTCATCAATACAAGTATACACATCATCAATACAAGTATCCTCATCAATACAAGTATACATATCATCAATACAAGTATCATCATCAATACAAGTATACATACAGGTATCCTCACCAATACAAGTATACACATAATCAATACAAGTATCCACACCAATACAAGTATACATATCATCAATACAAGTATCCACACCAATACAAGTATACATATCATCAATACAAGTGTACATATCATCAATACAAGTATCCTCATCAATACAAGTATACATACAGGTATCCTCACCAATACAAGTATACACATCATCAATACAAGTATCCACACCAATACAAGTATACATATCATCAATACAAGTATCCACACCAATACAAGTATCCACACCAATACAAGTATACATATCATCAATACAAGTATGCACACCAATACAAGTACACACAATAGCAGCATACTCTACAATGTACAGGATCCTATTACGGGATGATCAATCCCTCTCACTTTAGGACATAGGTCCAAGGATGATACAATCCTAATCTGCTTACGGGATGATCAGTCCCTCTCAATTTAAGACATCTCTCATGTCTATGGACGATGCAATCCAGATCAACTTACAGGATGATCAATCCTTATCCTTTTAAGATACCTCACCATGTCTAGGGATGATGCAATCTCGAATCAACTTACAGGATGATTAGTCCTTATCACTTTAAGACATCTCACCATGTCTAGGGACGATGCAATACCAATCTACTTACAGGATGATTAATCCTTATCACTTTAAGACATCTCACCATGTATAGGGACGATGCAATCCCGAATCAGCTTACAGGATGATTAGTCCTTATCACTCACCATGTCTATGGACGATGCAATCCCAATCTACTTACATGATGATTAATCCTTATCACTTTAGGACATAAGTCCAAGGACGATGCAATTCTGATCCACCTACGCGATGATCAATCCCTATCACTTTAGGAGATAAGTCCAAGGACGATGCAATCCTGTCATGTACATTTTGAACCAAACGATCAGGTACGATGCAGTCCTATCACGTCCACTAGGGACCACTTTCTCGGAGACATATGTCTACGGATCTCTTTTAGGACATGTGTCCAGGGATGATACAATCTCCTCTTCCACTAGGGACCACATTCTCGGAGACATCTATCTACGGATCTCTTTTAGGACATGTGTCCAGGGATGATACAATCCCCTCATCCACTAGGGACCAAATTCTCGAAGACATCTATCTACGGATCACTTTAGGACTGAAGTCCAAGGATGATACAATCCTCTCGTCCACTAGGGACCACATTCTCGGAGACATCTGTCTATGGATCACTTTAGGACTGAAGTCCATGGATGATACAATCCTCTTACTCTCGGAGACATCTGTCTGCAGATCACTTTAGGACTGAAGTCCACGGATGATACAATCCTCTTACTCTCGGAAACATCTGTCTGCGGATCACTCTAGGACTGAAGTCCACGGATGATACAATCCTCTTACTCTCGGAGACATCTGTCTGCGGATCACTTAGGACTGAAGTCCAAGGATGATACAATCCTCTTATCATCCATTTAGACAAAGTCTAAGGACCATTTCATAGACCTCATCGTCGGAATATGCAACCTCATCATAAACCTCATCATTGGAACAGGTAGCCTCATCATTGACCATATCACTCCCCCTTTTGAGGAGGGTCCTTCTGAACTACACCAAGCTTATCTCAGAAATACTCAAACTCTTCTCGAGACAGAGGTTTGGTCAATACATCAACAACTTGTTCGTCAGTGCTCACATAATCGAGCTTGATAGCTCCTTTCTGCACCATATCCTGTATATAGAAATATCGGATCTCTATGCGATTTGACTTATCATGGAACATTGGATTCTCTGTCATCTTGATACAACTCTAGTTGTCACACAGGATCATAGTGGAGTCCATCTCTAAGTCAAACAATCCTGATAACAACTTTCGAAGCCATACTGCTTCACAACTAGCAGAGAAAGCAACTATATATATATTCTGCTTCAGCTATGCTAAGAGCCACACTAGACTGCTTCCTGCTAGACCATGAGATCATGGAAGATCCTAGACAATAACGTCCACCTGATGTGCTCTTCCTGTCTGATACACTTCCTGCCCAATCAACATCTTGTGTAGCCATACAATCTGAAGTCATGATCTCCAAGACAACATAGACCAAAGTCTATCATACCCTTTAGGTACCTCATCACATGCTTTGCAACTATCAGGTGAACACATCTAGTTTCCACTAGATACTGACTCAAGGTGTTCACAGCAAGGCATATATCTGGCCTGGTATTCATCAGATACATCAACGACCCAATAATATGTCTGTACTGAGTCACATCAACTAACTCTGAGGAGTCATCAGCTAACGGCTTCAAGTTGGAACCCATGAGAGTGGCCATGGTTGTACATTCCAATATATCAAATCTTCTCAGGGTTTCCAGAACATACTTTCCCTTGTTGAGAAAGATTCCTTCTGAGCCTTGCCATACTTCCAGACCTAGGAAGTAATGCATCAATTTGAGATCTTTCATTTTCATTTATGCAGCCATCTATCTGTGCCATCTCTCGTCAGATGGGTCTACTGATATGAGCCTCAATATCATTCGAACTCTGTGGTGAGTTCCTTCTTGCATCTATGTCATCTGTGTATAGAAACCATATTCAACCTTGTAGCAAAGGTTGAGATCCACATCACCCATGGTGATCATTAAGCTCATTAATTGACTATCGATCCTGGGTACCCATACATAACCTGATTCACACTTCTTCTTTAATTACACCATTAAGAGAAAGGGCTTATCTAACCACTTGGAGAAAACATCTTGTCATGATTCTCTTCCTCTTTATAAGAGAATCTTCTAGCCACGAGCCTTCTATATTTTGTTTGATTTGTAAGTCTTCTTGTTGAACATCCATCACTTGTTCGGTGTTCATCATTCTTCATGATCTTTCCTACAAATCAAAATTAAGTACATGATTAGTAATACTTCATAATCATCAAATCATGTTGACATGATAACCTAATATGCATACAGATATCATTTGCATAGTTATGCAACTATCTTGACCAATATTTTCGCAGAACACTTTTCCATATCCTGTATGCATACAGTGGCTATCTAGATGCCTTCCATCTCTACCAGAACATACTATCGAGAGTGTGCACAGCTCTCAGCATGTCAGCAAAGAGGTTTCATTCTAGACAAGCAACAATGGAATGCTTGTCCAACTTACCAATCATATGCATATTAGTAGTATACTGTTCAATGCTCTATGAATGTTTACACTCAACATTATATATTCTAGGAATACAAATATGCATACAACTATTACAAGCAATATCATTTACTATTTAACATAACAACTCAAATACTTATCTTTTATGTTTGTGTGGTTGTCTCTCGCTTGATCTTCTATATGTCTTTTGAACTTCTATTCATTATATACCATTGTGCATGCTCAAGTGTGCACTAGTGTCATCCTCATGATCTCATACACAAACATACATTCATTAATATATTCTCAACATTATAATTTTAAATAATCTTGAATATGTATAGTCATGATCATAGATAATAAACATTAGTATTCAAGGTTTCAGGAAAGTCTTCTTTTACTCATGCATATTCTTGTTTGATCATAGGACTCTTCTGGTTAGTTAAATCATCAATCAAGATAAGAGACATAATATGCATAAACCCTTGATAACCAGCTTTATGAATAAGCATAACCAATCATACCAAGTATACTTATATAAGGGATCCTAACACAAGGTAAGATTCATAGGAAACATACCTGGATTAGTATATTTGTTTAACATACCTAATCAATATCTTCTTTGTTCTCTTTAATCATTTAGAGATCCTGTGCTGGAACCTACATATCTCATAGGTTAAGAATAATAGAACAAAGTCATACATACCTCGTAAGTAGAACTTCTATGCGATCAAAGATTATGGATGAGTCTTTGTCTTCATGTTGTCATGGTCATGGAACTTGATTTGTCTTTCGTGATGTACCTGTATCTTGTTAGCAGACAACATCAACCTCATACAACACCACAGTGCATTAGTACAATCATATAGCGCTAATCAATGAATGTCTTTTATCATTCACATACTTTTACTAGGGTGATAAGACAATTCTAGCATTAATCAAGATTGTACTAATAAATAATATGAAGACAAACATATTATGAACTTAATCAAGAATCAGATTTCAAGACATACCTGTATCTTCTTAAGTCATACCTGTCGAGACTTCTTGTAGTCTTCTTATGTAAGGCCTTAGCCTCATCTCCCCCTGAAACTGGATTTGGAGCTTGATTAGGGTTTGTTAGAGAAACCCTAAAAATTCAACCTTAGACTTTCACACTTTTGAATGTATGGAAGAATGTGTCCTACTGAGCTGATCAAACTGGCATACTTCAATTTTGAAATCTCCAAAATTTTATCCCTCAAAATTGGCTTCGAAACTTTTGGATCTTCTGGACAGGATCCCGAACTAGGGTTTGATGGAGCCCACCCTTATGCCTAATCAAAAGGTTCGATCCAAGGCTCTAAACTCTTATTTTTCTGAGGATCTTCCAGCCGTGGTCATAGACTTCAAAAATTCCAACTTTTGCTGAAGCCCTAATTTTCCTTCTTTCTGATCAAAATCCCGAACTGGGGTTTGATCAAGCCCGGTCTTCTACCTAACCAAAAAATTTGATCTTGGTCTCTAAATTTTGATTTTTTTGAGTATCATTTAGCCGTGGACTCCGATTCCAAAATTTTTTAACTTTCTCCGAAACCCTAAATTCCGGAAGCCATGAATGAAGGTGCTCCAAAAATAATTCTGTTTTGACAGAAATATGTACCTGATTGTTTCTACTATAAATCTGAAATTTTCGATCCACAGGGTTTGAAAACGTTTTCTGTGGTAGCCTGACCTGTCATATTTCCACCCCGACAGGTTTGACCTCAATTGGATTTTCTGAGAGAGAGTTATGCCAAGTGTCGCAACGTGACCTGTTTATCGGATAAAACCGGAGAGCTAACTTGTACGGAGTGACATGTGTCACTGGTTCAACTTCGGCCTCTGAAAATGTTTTTTGAGATAGTACAGTATTTGTACTACTTGTCATATTTTATGAAATGTCATTTGGATCTTCCTAGCCCAAGTTATGACCTTTTTTCCAAGGTCACCTGATTATGACTGAGATCTAGAAGAGGCAGAAACCCTAACTTGTACTGATCATAACTCACAAAGTACAACGAATATGAGGGTGTCCTTTGGACACAAGGTACCTGGGGATGTTATCTACGACCTGTAAAATTTTCATATCCTGAACTTTCGCAAAAATGGATTTATAACGAAAGTTCCACGATGACCGGTTTTTGCTATATAAAACCCAAACCTTCAATTTGTCGCAAGTGAAGCAAGTGTCGTAAGTGCCATACATTGCCTTCCTTTAGGTTAGCTCTGATACCATGTTAAGATTCAATATTCTAAGACATAAAATATCAGCAGTACATTCCATTTCACAATAATAGCATATACAGGATCACTGAATAAACAACAAGCACAGCATAAACACAAGAGACACAGATTTATCCTGGGAAACCCTCATGGGGTAGAAAACCCAGCAAAGCTTCCTCAATATAGATGACCAGCAATATACAAAGATGCAAACCAAAGACATGATCTCCTCCTCCTCCATAGCAGACCTCTCTCTCACAAGTGCGCTACATTCTGAGTGAGTGAAGTGTGTGTATAATGAGGAACACACCTCCTCTATTTATACACATCTCCGACTTGTACTTTATATTAGCTAGGTTGGCCCCAACTTTACCACTGGGTTAAACACCCCACTACAACTGACTGGGACGACCCCACTAGGGTGGTCTAACAACCCTTTGACCCATATAACACATATAGGACCGAGCCCCACCGGGGAAGTCTAATAACCCAAGTTACCACATTTCGACGGAGAAATAAACATCTCCGGATGTACAATAAGATCTTCACGGAGGAATGAAACATCTCTGAAATAATAAGGTACAAATATAATATTCTTTGAAGTTACAATATTTCAACACCCGCATAGTACCTAAAACCCAAAAACCTCGTGTGGTTCTCCTGTAGAGCACACTAAGATTTAACTTCATTGTCCCTTCGACGCCGCTCCTTCTGACTCTGATGCTTCTCTGACAGGTGTAGTTTCGACTTCTGCAATGGCGTGTCCTTTACACCATTCCGCTTCTTTACTTTCTACTCTTGTAGTATTCAGGTCGCCGCTTGGTCTTTAACTTCTTCAACCACCTCTGGCTATCCTTAGTACTTCGTATTTACTTAGGAACAATTCCTTTCTTTTCGACTATACTTCGCTCCATACCCTCTGCCCAGGATTTGTGGAGTCGCTTATCTCCAAAACTCGTAAATGCTAGGCCTCTCTTAACCGTACTTTCCTTCCAAAAATTTCTTTACTTGGGATGCTCCCAACAATACCCTAACACTTACTTGTGGCTCCTTCCCGAGCCACTTACACTAGGCAGAGGGAATGAGCCAACATGACCCTAACCTAAGAGTTTTTTATACAAATGGGGCGAGCATACCCATGCTCGTGAAATGTTGTTAAGGTGATTCAAATAAGAGAGGACCAAGGGGTCACTTGACTATACTGTTGGGTCATGGATGAAGGTTGATTTGATCCACGTGAGAGTAAATAACCCAGGAATTGCTGTAGAGTGTTGAAGAAGCGGTATTGTTGGTTATCATGATAATCCCACAGGGGTGGGGGACTAGTGTGAATGTGAAGCTTCCTGAGAGAGAACTTCACTATTCCACATGGATTACAACCATGGTTTGTAAATGTGAACACTACCTTCAAAAGTATGTTTTCCCCTGATGCGATAAATGTTTTTATATCGAGCATAGGGAAACCATTAAGTTAGGGAGCACTAATGACTCTCCCCACCAAGTATGAGGTGATACCTTATAGTGATTGAAAGGGATCCCAAGGTACGACTGATGTGTGATATGGTAGTGGAAATCTTTCCTAGGTGATCCAGTAACTGAGGTGTCTGTGGAGGGAGGTTAGGTGTACGCGTAAGTGTAGGTAGCCCTCTCATTGGGTCACTAGCATTTTTGAACCCACAAATACGACGACATATATGTCCAATTTTTGACATCACGTTGTCGACCATCCGACAATCTTCTCCTTTTATAAACACTGGTTTCACTTCGGCGGATATCCGACAACAAAATGGACGCGTCAGATATTCGACACACTCCTGTCGGACATCCGACCACTACTCTTTTAATATACTCGTCGGATATCCGACCACCATTAAAGTAATGGGTGTCAGATATTCGATACAGTCCTATCAGATATCTGACCACTACTCTTTTAATATACCTGTCGACTATCCGACACCCATTAATTTATAGGGGGTCGAAGATCTGACACCTATTACTTTAAGGGTGGTTGGATATCCGACAAAAGGGCCATAGGATATCCGAAACGCATGACATCAAATATTGTAGGATATTCGACGCAAATACCTAGAAAGACTGACCGTGTTTGGCGTCGGTGGTTTGGCGAGCTCGTCGGATGCTTTTGAAGGGGGCGTCGGATATCCAACCATAATTGCATTATAAGAAGTCTGATATCCGACGCCTCTTGCTATTGGTGTTCTGGCGACGTTGTCGGATTCTTTGGAAGGGAACGTCAGATATCCTACGAATATGGGGAATTTAACAAAAAAATACAGAGATATTCGATGCCCATCATCCATAGCATTGATTCATACATGTGTGTTCTTTGTAATGCTCTAAAAAGTTTCAAGTGAATAATTAGTTGCATAAAGTGCTTGAAGTAGAAGGCTATCTTAGATTAAATCCCAAACCTATAAAGACACACTTGGCATTTGATGGGTGAGTCTATACAGAAATCCTAAAGAGTGGCAATCATTTTGCTAAAAGGAGAAAGGAAGAAAAAACTTACGGGGTAGGGAATTTATATTGTGTTCTATGATATAGCGATTCACTATGAAAAGTAAGGTAATCATGTAAAAGAAATGGGATTGGTGCTTCAAATGGAAATATGTCTATGTATATGATGTTTCCCCTACCTTCAAGGAAATGTGGCTTCTGCTCCTAGTTTCCACAAGACTCGTTATGAACGAATTGGTTCAAACATAACACAGTGTTTGTGACCATTTAATACAATTGGTCCTTATGTAGATATGAAGATAGAGAGATTTTAAACCTATGTACCTGGAATCTGATTCATTTTATGAGTTACTCATTCACAGACTATAAAGCAGTTCCATTTAAATTTACAGTAACATCCCATTAAAAATAAACCCTCTCTGCCCATTCATTTCATTCCATTCAATTTTCAAATTGATTAATTAAGCAGAAAAAGTTGTATTATGATGCTATTCCAAATTCTCTTTTCTTAGAGAAAAGTAGTTACTTCTTATTAGACATAAAAAGTTAACATCTTGCAGATGCTTGATACAACATTCAAAATCTAACTGTCCAAAAGGCACACAAAGGCCATTCCTAGCTATCTTATCTTCAGTAATAAAGTCTGAGGCAAGCAAACACCCTTCAGAAATAAAAGTGCCATTTCACATATACATAGTTTTTTTTCTTAAAAAAAAGAGATTTCTAAATCATCACTAAACAAGAAAATAACATAGGATTTCATCTGAAATTTTGTAGTGTTCTAAGGCCAAATAAATTTTGTAGTATGTCATGTCATTTAGTATACATGATCCTAGACACATATTTGGTTATGATTATACTCTATTACGCGATGTAGGCTTTTGGTTAGACACCTTTCAAGAAGGATCACAGTTACTTAGGATTCAAGATGTAGGAGCCACACACTCGATATCTAAAGTGGATTTATACATTTATGTTGTAACTTGTACTAATTCCACTTGGAAAGAGAGGAAGATATTCCATTGATGAATGAAGATTGAATAGACATCCATTTCCTTTATGAATTAAGCAACAACTACAAGTAGGTGAGTCCCAATCTTATGTAGTTTTTATTTTCCCAAAAAATAGATACTTTGGTTCAAATCGAGACTCAAAAGCAAAATGCAATATTTCTTTCTTCCTTACTTCTCATCCCAATTTAGGAACTAGGGACTGGATATTTTCCCTAGTGAATGCATACAAGGATATATAGTGAATATCATCCAATCATGCATACAACACACATGAAGAAGACAAAGCACAAAACCAATCAAGAAGAAGAAGCATACAAAGCACAAAATCAATATCAGTCATTGCAAGAGTATGTGCAGCCCCATAAGCAACACAAACAAAGTGAAGTTCACACGTCCCTTTAATAATGCGAAGCTGAATAATATCAACAAACCACCAACATATTTGTGTCCTAGTTGACCAAGGTATGTTTCACCCCATGACACCAACGCTCCAACATATGAAACACCAAACTTTACTAGATCAAGCTTATGATCAAAATACAACAAAAATTGAAAGAAAGAGGTTATGGTCATCCTTTATCAACTCCTCTAAATACTACAACCAGTGATATGGAAATTCACATTAGATTTCTTAACCAGAACTTCTATATGGAACTTCACATCAAATTGCCTAATAAACCCTTCCTAGTGTAGGAAAAATCTCCAAATTCTACCACCTATAGCATGGCTTATGTTTGATTAATTTGCTATTGCTATATATTATCTACAACCTATGAAATGGGTATCCATGGGTGTTAATTTCAATTCAATATTCCACTTAAATATTTTTGTTTTTGAAAACAAGATCAACCCAAGATTCAGACCAGATATCTTTGTACATAAAAGGATACATATTTGCAATGAACACCACACTTCAAAGAAAATATAGATAATTTGTAATATATATATATAATAGATGTAGTACCCGTGACAACAATACTATGATCTTGGCCAATAAGCTACGTGTGAGATGTGATATGTGTCCAAAGTAGAAACCTAAACAAAAGATAACTGTGATGGTGAGGAAATTAGGAAAGTAAACACCAATTATCCTATGATATATCGTGATGGAAACACATTGCAGATTCCTGATAATTGAAAGGACATCAAAAGGCATGATGTTTGAAGTTTATAGGATGAAGAAATACTCTAGCAGGACTCACTTCAGAAATCAAAGTTTATATGCAGCATTGGTTTCTTGACAAGGAATATTTGTTTTCTTTAGTTGGGCAACTCCTGTTTCTAGAGGTCTGGTTGATCACTCTTCTCAAGAAAACATGGCAGAGCTCCATACTTATCCTAGAAGGCCTTGGTTGATCTTTATTTGGAGCTCTAATCAAGCTACTAGATATCCCTTGGTGTGGGGTTATTGAATTTTTTGATGTTAATGAGTGAAGCTGGCTGAATCAAGAGGTTGCTAATTTGACAATAGACAAAGCCAAAGACAAGTTTCCTCCAGTAATCAAAGATGATTGCAACAAGCTGGAGTGGATACAGCATACTCTTTTTGAATATGTAGACGTATATGTTGTTTCATAAAAGGAGATAGATCAATGTTGTAAAAGTCGAACTAGGCCAAGGGTCAACTTGGACTCAACTATGACTTAGACCAATTTGAATTTTATGACTTAGTTCACTAAAATATACCGGGAATATTAAATTGCTAATGAAAATAATATATTTGAAAGATCCAAAGCATTAGAGACAAAATATTAAAGTATTCTCATGTGTATATCATGTAAGGGTGAATATATCAAAATGTTAGAGTGAAAAACATATGTGAAACAAAATACATAATCAACAAGGCTCTAAATGGCCTCTAGAATCTAAAACATGACATGCCTACTACATACCATTGATCATAATGATCAATCATGAAAATATAACACCACTGTTGGAAATGGGATCCTCAACATGAGCTACGGGACCATCCTTTGTCATTCCTACTTTTTAGCATATCTATATTTCACAGGTGGCATGTAGTAGAAGAGTAGGGTGAAATTTGACATCTTTTGATGGTTTAGTGGAATTTTCTTCGGTTCTGTGCATTTCTGTAAATGTTGTAAGTGCAATAGATGGACTATACTAACCTTGGTTGCCACTTTGAAGAGGAGAAACCATAACATGAGACCCAATGATAAACACACTAACAAGAAAGTAAATGTGAATATATAACCCTTACTGGCAGCGTTAAGCTTAGACACCTGTCTCAGTTTTTCAAAACCATAACATGAGATCCAACAATGAATGCAGTAATAAGAAATAAAATGCAAACAAAACACCCTAGTTTGCAGTGTTAAGCTTAGACATCCATCTCGTCGACATCGTATTTTCCTCCTTCCTTTTGTTTGGGAGGAGATTTTGGATGTACTTAAGCAAGAGAACAGATTCTCATGATAAATTCATGACTCAGGACACTAGAATGAATATCTTCCACAATATCAAGTGAGCATAATATTTGGGAGAAACCTTCGTCTCTATCCGACACGCATGGCATCAAATGTTGTAGGATATCCGACGCAAATACCTAGAAATACTGACGGCGTTTGGCATCGGTGGTTTGGTGAGCTCGTTGGATGCTTTTGAAGGGGGCATCAGATATCCAACCGTAATTGCATTATAAGAAGTCTAATATCCGACGCCTCTTTCCATCGGTGGTATGGTGATGTTGTCGGATTCTTTGGAAGGGAACGTCGGATATCTGACGAATATGGGGATTTTTTTTTTTAAATACAGATATATTCGATGCCCATCATCGATAGCATTGATTCATACATGTGTGTTCTTTGTAATGCTCTAAAACGTTTTAAGTGAATACTTAGTTGCACAAAGTGCTTGAAGTAGAAGGCTATCTTAGATTAAATGCCAAACCTATAAAGGCACACCTAGCATTGGATGAGTGAGTCTATATAGAAATCCTAAGAGGCAATCATTTTGCTAAAAGGAGAAAGGAAGAAAAAATTTACGGGGTAGGGAATTTATATTGTGTTCTATGATATAGTGATTCACTATGAAAATAAGGTAATCATGTAAAAGAAATGGGATTGATGCTTCAAATGGAAATATGTCTATGTATATGATGTTTCCCCTACCTTCAAGGAAATGTGGCTTTTGCTCCTAGTTTCCACAAGATTCGTTATGAACCAATTGGTTCAAACATAACACAGTGTTTGTGACCATTTAATGCAGTGGGTCCTTGTGTAGATATGAAGATAGAGAGATTTTAAACCTATGTACTTGGAAGCTGATTCATTTTATGAGTTACTCATTCGCAGAATATAAAGCAGTGCCATTTAAATTTACAGTAACATCCCATTAAAAATAAACCCACTCTTCCCATTCATTTCATTCCATTCAATTTTCCAATTGATTAATTAAGCTGGAAAAGTTGTATTATGATGCTATTCCAAATTCTCTTTTCTTAGATAAAAGTAGTTACTTCTTATTAGATATAAAAATTTAACATCTTGCAGATGCTTGATACAACATTCAAAATCTAACTGTCCAAAAGGCACACAAAGGCCATTCCTAGCTACCTTATCTTCAGTAATAAAGTCTGAGGCAAGCAAACACCCTTCGGAAATAAAAGTGCCATTTCACATATATCATAGTTATTTTCTTAAAAAAAGAGATTTCTAAATCATCACTAAACAAGAAAATAACATAGGATTTCATATGAAAATTTGTAGTGTTCTAAGGCCAAAGAAATTTTGTAGTATGTCATGTCGTTCACTATACATGCTCCTAGACACATATTTAGTTATGATTATACTCGATTAGGAGATGTAGGCTTTTGGTTAGACACCTTTCAAGAAGGATCGTAGTTACTTAGGATTCAAGATGTAGGAGCCACACACTCGATATCTAAAGTGGATTTATACATTTATGTTGTAACTTGTACTAATTCCACTAGGAAAGAGAGGAAGATATTCCATTGATGAATGAAGATTGAAGAGACATCCATTTCCTCTATGAATTAAGCAACAACTACAAGTAGGTGAGTCCCAATCTTATGTAGTTTTTATTTTCCCAAAAAATAGATACTTTGGTTCAAATCGAGACTTAAAAGCAAAATGCAATATTTCTTTCTTCCTTACTTCTCATCCCAATTTAGGAACTAGGGATTGGATATTTTCCCTAGTGAATGCATACAAGGATATATAGTGAATATCATCCAATCATGCATACAACACACATGAAGAAGGCAAAGCACAAAACCAATCAAGCAAAAGAAGCATACAAAGCACAAAATCAATATCAGTCATTGCAAGAGTATGTGCAACCCCACAAGCAACACAAACAAAGTGAAGTTCACATGTCCCTTTAATAATGCGAGGCTGAATAATATCAACAACACCACCAACATATTTGTGTCCCAGTTGACCAAGGTCTGTTGCACCCCATGACACCAGCGCTCCAACATCTGAAACACCAAACTTTATTAGATCAAGCTTATGATCAAAATACAACAAAAATTGAAAGAAAGAGGTCATGGTAATCCTTTATCAACTCCTCCAAATACTACAACCAGTGATATGGAAATTCACATTAGATTTCTTAACCAGAACTTCTATATGGAACTTCACATCAGATTGCCTAATCAAACCTTCCTAGTGTAGGAAAAATCTCCAAATTCTACCACCTATAGCATGGCTTATGTTTGATTAATTTTCTATTTCTCAAGATTATCTACAACCTATGAAATGGGTATCCATGGGTGTTAATTTCAATTCGATATTCCACTTAAATATTTTTTTTTGAAAACAAGATCAACCCAAGATTCAGACCAGAGATCTTTGTACAAAAAATGATAAATATTTGCAATGAACACCACACTTCAAAGAAAATATCGATAATTTTTAATATATATATATATATATATATATAGAGAGAGAGAGAGAGAGAGAGAGAGAGAGAGAGAGAGAGAGAGAGAGAGAAGAGAGAGAGAGAGAGAGGAGAGAGAGAGAGAGAGAGAGAGAGAGGAGAGAGAGAGAGAGAGAGATAATAGATGTAGTACCCGTGACAACAATATTATGATCTTGGCCATAAGCTACGTGTGAGATGCGATATGTGTCCAAAGTAGAAACCTAAACAAAATATAACTGTGATGGTGAGGAAAGGAAAGTAAACACCAATTATCTTATGATATACCGTGATGGCAACACATTGCAGATTCATGATAATTGAAAGGAAATCAAAAGGCCTGATGTTTGAAGTTTATAGGATGAAGAACTACTCTAGCAAGACTCACTTCATAAATCAAAGTTTATATGCAACATTGGTTTCTTGACAAGGAAGATTTGTTTTCTTTAGTTGGGAAACTCCTGGTTTTGGAGGTCTGGTTGTTCACTCTGCTCAAGAAAACATGGCAGAGCTCCATACTTATCCTAGAAGGCCTTGGTTGATCTTTATTTGGAGCTCTAATCAAGCTATTAGATATCCCTTGGTGTGGGGTTATTGAAATTTTAGATGTTAATGAGTGAAGTTGGCTGAATCAAGAGGCTGTTAATTTGACAATAGACACAGCCAAAGACAAGTTTCCTCTATTAATCAAAGATGATTGCAACAAGCTGGAGTGGATAGAGCGTACTCCTTTTGAATATGCATACATATATGTTGTTTCATAAAAGGAGATAGATCAATGTTGTAAAACTTGGACTAGGCCAAGGGTCAACTTGGACTTAACTATGACTTAGACCAATTTGAATTTTATAACTTAGTTCACTAAAATATAACGAAAATATTAAATTTCTAATGAAAATAATATATTTTAAAGATCCAAATCATTAGAGACAAAATATTCAAAGTATTCTCATGTGTATATCATGTAAGGGTGAATATATCAAAATGTTAGAGTGAAAAATATATGTGAAACAAAATACATAATCAACAAGGCTCTAAATGGCCTCTAAAATCTAAAACATGACATGCCTACTACATATCATTGATCCTAATGATCAATCATGAAAATATAACACCACTGTTGGAAATGGGATCCTCAACATGAGCTAAAGGACCATCCTTTGTCATTCCTACTTTTTAGCATATCTATATTTCACAGGTGGCATGTAGTCGAAGAGTAGGGTGACATTTGGCATCTTTTGATGGTTTAGTGGACTTTTCTTTGGTTCTGTGTATTCTGTAAATGTTGTAAGCACAACAGATGGACTATACTAACCTTGGTTTCCATTTTGAAGAGGAGAAACCATAACATGAGACCCAATGATCAACACACTAACAAGAAAGTAAATGTGAATCTATAACCCTTACTGGCAACGTTATGCTTAGACACATGTCTCAGTTTTTCAAAACCATAGCATGACACAGAACAATGAATGCAGTAATAAGAAATAAAATGCAAACAAAACACCCTAGCTTGCAGTGTTAAGCTTAGACATCCATCTCGTCGACATTGTATTTTCCTCCTTCCTTTTGTTTGGGAGGAGATTTTGGATGTACTTAAGCAGGATAAAATCTTCTCATGATCAATTCATGACTCAGGACACCAGAATGAATATCTTCCACAATACCAAGTGAGCATAATAGTTGGGAGAAACCCTCGTCTCTATCAACCACCAATTTTTCTGTTTTAGTTCCATGAGCGACATTTAATATCCCCTTCTTCTTTAATTTAGTTTTCAACTGAAATAAAGGGCCTTGAACACCATTTAACCTTCAATTTCTAACTTGATGGGTTGTGGGAAGCATGTGGTATACTCTGTGAGAGGTAGTGAGTTCCATTGCAGGGAAGAATAAACCATTCTGAAACCAAATTTCCACTTAATAGACAATTATCTTCTCCTGAGATAGAGACAACTTCTCTCTGTTAGGGATGCCAATAGAGTCTACCAGTTGTGTGGCACCCTATAGATTATCCTTTTCAGAACCATTTGACTTGGTCAAAGGCTTATAAAATGATGTCTTTCTAGGTCCCGATACATTGAGAAATATCTCAATTATTCTTGAATGACTGAATTTTCAAATTTCAAGTCTATGTGCCACTTAGATAACACAGTTGGCCACGTTAGCACAACAAATTTCCTTACCTTGTCATAGGCTTGGAAAGTATGATTGGGGCATATCCCCAACAACTAAGGAAATTCCCACAGGGGATTAATAATGCCCACAAGGGCTAAGGAAATGAAATTGCCCTTCAAGTTGTACACAACACTTTTAAGGTTATATGATAAAGTTACTACTTTGGGAATAATGAGTGTAGGACAATAATTTGTGATAGATTCTGTTTACTGAGTATCATTGTTCTTTAAGATTGTAGAAATCTCAAATACAAGTGAAAGCCTATGAGTGTAACTGTGCTTTAGTTTAATGGGGTTAATAGTTTATAAGAAACACGATTGAGATTCCCAATTTGATGGATACATTAGGGTAGTTATGTTCTTAAGATCAAATACCGATAATATTTTCCTGTTCTTAAGATCAAATACTGATAATATTTTCCAGAAATTTAAGTTAACAAAATGAAGCCTAAGACAGAAATAATTGTTGTTTGAAACCCTTAGGCATTAAAATTTGAAATATGTTCTTATGTTCTAACAAAGTGTAGTTTCCAGATTTCAAATAAACAGAAAAGTAAAGAAAATTGTTAATTTTAAAGGTGGTTGATGAGTGAGATTAGTGCCTTGCTTATCCTTGCACATATGGGGTCATGAAATGCATAGACATGCCACAATTATTCTAGACTTCTGGAATTAGATACATAATTTTCCCATGAAAAGGTCTCTATATAGATGCTCCTTTGAACTAGCAACCTGATATAAACCTTATCAAAATGGTGAGAAGAAACATGTAATTACTCCTTAGATGCAAATTACAAGAGCTAAACCAATTACTAAAATTTATAAGAAGAAACTAAAAAAACATAAGCTATTTATCAACCTAGCATACCTTACTATTCAAATGAACCAAGTTGCTAACATTTGAATGAGAAGAGTTGAGTACCAAATCCAAGTCTTTTATTGCGAAAACATTTGCCTCACACTACAAGATAATCTCTACAAGTATCCCAAAGCCTCTTTCAAAGAAGATGGATCTCACAAATGTTAATCAATAACAATAATAGCCAAGGGGAGGGGTCTCTAATATAGAGTTTCTTGGTTAGAAAACCCTCCAATAAAATAATAATATCCTTGGCTACAACCCTAGGTGTATCCTAGGGAGCAGCAAAGATTAATATCCTCCACAAGACATGGTCAATCAACATGGCGGGTATTTCCTTAGCACTTGTGGGCATTATTAAGCCCATGCGGGCATTTTCTCAGCCCTTGTGGGAATTATTAATCCCCTCCGGACATTTCCTAAGCCCCTGCGGGCATTTCTTTAGCCCTTGTGGGCATTTCCTAAGCCCCTGTAGGCATTTCCTTAGCCTTTGTGGGCATTTCCTAAGCCCCTGCGGGCATTTCCTTAGCCCTTGTGGGCATAATATAGGCCCTTGCGGGCATTCCTAAGTCCCTTTGGGCATTTCCTTATCCCTTGTGGGCATTATTAAGCCCCTGTAGGCATTTCCTTAGCCCTTGTGGGCATTATTAAGCCCCTGCGGGCATTTCCTAAGCCCCTGTGGGAATTTCCTTATCCCTTTTGGGCATTATTAAGCCCCTGCTGGCATTTCCTTATCCTTTTTGGGCATTATTAAGCCCCTGCAAGCATTTCCTTAGCCCCTGTGGGCATTTCCTTAGCCCTTGTGGGCATTATTAAGCCCATGTGGGAATTCCTAAGCCCTGTGGGAATTTCCTTAGCCCTTGTGGGCATTATTAAACCCCCGCGGGCATTTCCTTAGCCCCTGTGGGCATTTCCTTAGCCCTTGTGGGCATTATTAAGCCCATGTGGGCATTCCTAAGCCCCTGCGGGCATTTTCTTAGGCCTTGTGGGATAAAGTGTGATCTATTTAATTTCTTTTTTGTTTTCAGGTAGGCATTACACTTCGAGTAATAAAAGTTGACTAAATAATTGATCAATGTTCACTAAGGCAACTTATGTTCTCTTGTTCAAAGACACCATTAAGTGTGGTGAATTCATAGTTGGAGTCATAATTTAATATTAGATGTAGTAGAATCATTGTGTTCATTGAATTGCTCTTATAGTCACGACTATGGTTTTTGTGGAAACAAATGAATCACATGACCCTTGTGTAAGTAGCTTTAGATGTTAACTTGAGAATTGGATTGGTGACCATTATGAAAGCACTAGGAACAAGATGTGTGCAGTTTTAGCTTTCGGTATTAGATTTAAATGTCTAAATTGTCATAAATATCATTTCAAATACTCAAAATTTTAACATAAAATAAATCATATATCATTTTGAAACATTGTGAAACCAATGACAAATCAATGGCATTCTTTTGGTCACTCGTCTCCAACACAAATCCTAGAATTCTTAATCAAATAAATATTATAAACTTACGAGACTAGTGGAGGGGCATAAGCTAATTGTTACCATAATAGAGAAGATTGGGTGGGAATTAGATATTATAGATCTAAGACCAATGGATGACCATGAGATAATTGATCTCCAAAAAATGTTGATCATAATGACTAATTACTCTACAAATGGAATAATAGTGATTATCCTTAATTCGAATGTTACATTTCTAATTAGGTTGCATTGGACCTTGGTTGGCATTGTCACTATGATGATGATGATGAATATCATGATGAATATCGAATTGTTAGTGTTAGTCATGTTTGAGTCTGGAAACCCTCTCACACCGTCAATGCATGCGTCTAGTCTAACCATGCCAAATTTCAGTCCAAGCAAGGACATATTTAAAACATTTCAACGTTGGCTCAATGTAGCACATTAATTAATCTATAGGTATGGTTTTTGATGCTCGAATTGCTAGTGTCAGTCATGTTTGAGTCTAGAAACCCTCCCACACCGTCAATGCATGCGTCTAGTATAACCATGCCAACTTTCAATCCAAGCCAACACAAATTTAAAAAATTTCAATGTTGGACCCGTGCAGTACATGATCAAGCACGCCATTTGGGTTAGCATGATAATTGTGCATTTCCTTACTGAATTTCTCTTTGTTTTGAGAATAATTTAATATTCTCTACTAAACAGGTCCAACCACGTGAAGGTGGAATCTCTTATGGCCCCTCCCCCCCTCACATCACTCTCAATTCCCCATAACTCGACAAAATCTATGTAAAAAAAAAATTAAATGTGTTTTTTGTCATACTTTATACGAAGCAATGTTTCTAATTATAACATATGCCAACATACAGTAAAATGGAAAAAACACTAAGAAACAGTTAATTTATATGTACCAATAAAATTCAATATTTCTACTGCAATATTAAATCAAAATATATAGAGTAAATATATTAAGGCATACCTCATACACAATGGACTTCATCATCCTCTTCATCCAACTCATCATCTGTATCATCCGATCCAGATTCAACATTGTAAGGATTGTCCATATCATCATCGTCATCGATGTCAGTTACGATCATCATGTCATCGTCGATATCATCTTCATTGACATTCTCTGCTACATCATATGATTCAACTAATTCTTCGATATCTTCTTTTGGAACATGATCATCTAACTCATGTTGATCATCTTCAACATCGTCTTCTTCTTCGAGACCCTCTTCATTAACTTCCTCTACATTATACTTTATCGGCCTTCCCCTTGGATCATGTCTCACAACAAATGACCAACCCCCTCTACTGGGAAAATTAGAGTAAAATACCTATTCACATTGGCTTGGAAGAACATAGGGCTCCGTTCCTGGGTCAAACAACCTTGTATTAACCATGGTAAATCCATTATCATGTTCAATAATAGTTTTATCGGGATCACGTTGATTCAATCGTAACCTGTACCATTTGACAACGAACATAACTACCTTTAAGGAGTTAAACTCACACTGAAGAATACCTTCCAAATACCCATAGTATCGATTTTTTGATAGTTCTGGATGTCTGTCACTTCTAGAAGAAACATTGGTCACCTCAAAGACTGCAGATATCCCACAATTTGATGTTTTCTTCGTTTCATCCAACTTTTTGATGCGATATCTACAGCCATTGCACCACATAGCCTTATGGTGTTTTACCTACAACCAGCCATACACGAAAATATTACATAATGATCTAATATTTATGATTAAGTGCATGTTTATGCCATACACGAAAAAAAAAATCAATGTGTACATCAATATGTTTGCAAAAAAAATAAATAGTCCGGTTGATTAATATGCTTGCCTTCTTATCTTTTAAACCATATGCTAAATCGATTTCCCTTTGTGTAAGATTGGTATCTCCATTGCGATGTGCTGCTTTAACCAATGAAGCCACACCTTCCCATGATATTCCATGACCAGATTGTTCACATCGTTCAATCCATACCTTCATCTAGTCAATATTGTTTGCAATATATAAATGAAGTGCATCCCACTCTCGACCAATTGTTTAATGACAATAAAATTAAAATTTAATACAAATGTATATTCACTTAACAAAGTATACACTTTTAATTTATGCACATTCAATATAAAAATAGAATATGTATGATATATACATAAAAATCAACAGTCAAATGTATTATATTAATTAATCTCCACTAGCTAATAATTACATTTCACCTTCCTCGATCTACCTTTCCCCTTCGGGTACTCCCTTTTGAAATTGTTATTGGATTCCAGATCACAAATGCGACGTAAATTGATCTTTGACGCTAATTTAGGAAGATATTCACTAATATACAACATGTTTTGGTATACCATACATCCCTCCATCATAGAACCCTCAGCACGTGCTCGTTGTCTAACCAAATCCTTCATAAATTTCAAGTGCCTCTCAACCATCCACATGGACCTTCAGTGCACAGGTCCACACAATTCAATCTCCTCAACTTGGTGTATGAGGTAGTGTTCCTATGCATTGAAAAATGCTGAAGGTAGATGCTTCTGCATTTCACACATGATCTGAGGAATTTCTCTCCTCCAATACTTTATATCTTCTTTATGGATTTCTTTAGATGACAACCATCCACAAGTGACGCAAACCAATCACGATATTTAACAAAAAAAACATTATATTACATAACATGAATTAGTGCACAAAAATCAAATATAAGTTCTACGATGAATTAAACAAACACTAAGGGCATGCAAAAAATCACTACTTACCTCATGTATTTCCCAAGATTATATATAGCTTGTTTGACATTGTTGTTGAAGTTGCCCGGGAAGGAGAGAGGTAGAACATACTGTAACAATATACAAATTGTTTCATTTTTTAAACAAAGAGTAGACAAACAAAATACCAACAATATGCATTGGAATAAAAAAAGCAATAATTATATGCATAACATAATAATTACATTCATGAAGACATGCAATCATGTGTTTTCACCCCCCGCAAAATCACCTTTCTTTGTTATGATATTCATGTTCGCACAAAATCCTGTGGGAAATTTATTTTTTCGCATGAATTCTTTTACAACATTACTTTGCTGCTCCGTTAACATCCATGGAAGTGATTTTATATTAATTTGGTCTCCATTTCTATGAAATTGAATGACGTCTTTCATTGCATGGTTGCCTTCTTGAATGTATTTGCAAGTTTTGACAATTTTTTCTTTCTCACTCTTTCCATCCATCATTTGCCATAATGTTTCAGTCACATTCTTTCTGATATGCATTGTATCAAACCGATGAGCAATTTTAGGTGCTCATAGTAGGGAAACCTACTGAATTGTTTAGGATAACTTTTCATTCCTCGTGGAAGGCCATTAATGCCTTCATTATCATGACGACCATCATGAATCGTAGTTTATAAAGAAATTACAGAAATCAATGTCAATTACCGTAAACAATACACAATAAAAAAATACATAAAATTTCATATACGATGATTCATACATACCTTGACAATTTCTGTTATATTGCAACTTCCATAGGTGAGGTGTCATTCTCTGCGGTTTTAATGCAGTCTCGTGCTTCCCATTGAATAAATGTTTTTTGGTAGTTCGATACTTGTGATTCTTAGAGAGGAAGTGATTATACTCATCAAATTACCTCATTTCCTAAGCTTTTTGAACAACGAGATTTGATCTTAGGACCACAAACTGAACATGCAAATTTTCCCTTTGTCTGAATACCTACATAAAGAGATGGATTATCTATGCCAATTATAATTATTTATAAAATGAATGGATTATTTAAAAAAACATGCGTGCATAGTATATTAACTAGTTCATAAAATTAAATGCAATTAAAGTGGAACTTATAATTGCAAACCGCAAAAATAGGTTAACCCTGGGGCATCATGTATTGTCCATACAAGCATTGCATGGAATTGAAATTGTCTTTGTCATATTGGTCTAGATACGTCATACATAGTGATGCCATTCCATAACTTTAATAGCTTGTCAATAAGAGGTTTGATATATACATTCATATCTTTAACTTAGTACTTACCTGATTGATTTGAACATATAAAATATATAATTATGAGTACCATTTAGATATATAAACCATGCACAAGAGAAAAATAAAAAATATATATACGACATTATGCAAAAAAATACGACAAATGAGATGCCACTACATTAAAAAAAAAACTGTAGACACAATATACCTGGAATAATCATCGACAACATTATGTGCTCCCTCTTTATTGACAACCATGGAGGAATGTTATTGTTGATAACAAAAATAGGCCACGCCAAGTAAACGGATCTCATCTCTATAAATGGATTGTCACCATCTGTTGCCAAATAAATCCTAAGATTACAAGGTTCTTCTTTAAAGTGAGGCCATTTTTCCTCCATATCTCTAAATGCAGACCCATCTACAAGCATTCAAATAAAGTCATCTTGACTTCTGTTCCATGCATGGTAATCCATAAATTGCGCTATGTTTTTGCACCCGAACAGTCGTTGCAAACATGGAATAATGGGAATATAACGAAGAACCTTGCGAGACACCTTTTTTGTTACTTGATATGTTCGATATTTACTGATATGACATTCCAAACATTTTGTTGCAAATTCATGCTGATTATAAGATATCACATGGTCATCGGGGCATGCATGAATTGCTTCATACTGCATTCCAATTTCTTTCATGATGGCGGATAAATATCGATATGTGCGAGGTAAAATATTTGACGATGGTAACAAAAATTCAACTACCAAGCTACAACAAATAAAAATAAAAATATAGTTAATATAATATATAAATAATATTAATGAAACACATTTAATCCGTATTAATTTGACTTATGAATTAACAATAAAATTATTAGATGAACAGTGATAACCTTTAGCGCGATCATATATATTATTTGATGGAATATATCACATACCTTAACATATGTGTGACTGATATGTTTGAAAGACCATTCATAACCTTCAAGTTCATTATCAACAATATAGCAGAGAGAAGATTTGTGTTGGAGCCCTCATAAAGGGGTTCGTATGCCTTCTCAAGAAGAGGTAAATCATGAATATCATCAAAATCATCATTTTCATGATCATGATCATCATCATCCATTCTAACATTAAATGAATCATGGATCAATTTATTTGTACCATCATCTTCAACTATGTTATCAGTATGATCATCTTCTTCAATATGATCATTAACTTGTTCTCCATTATTCATAGCTCCATGTTTCCTGCAGTACTTGTTCTGAAAGCACTTCCTCTGGACGATATGCCGTAGGATGTCTTTCCTTTATAATTACATGAAACCATCAATAGATATAAGTTAATATAAGAAATATTAAAATAATACATACATTTACAAAAGCAATCAATATAAAAACATATATAATGCAAAACTTACAAATGGACGATATTCATGCCCCCCCCTCAACGTGTCCATGTTTCCTACAATGTTTTCTGGCTGTTGTGATATTTATTTTTCTCCTCTTAAATCCCTTGCATTAACTACATGGACAATGACATTTCCCATCACCCTTTCTTTTCAGTCCATCCCACAATCTAGCAAGCAATTGTCGATTTTGTTCGTTTAGATTAGGAATATTGCTATTTGACATTTTCTCATAAAGAGTTTGAATGGAGATTATTGATCTTAGAAAATCAAGCTCCACGCTTCACTATTTTTAATCACGAAAACAATAGAAATAATTATGTATTCTTTTACGGAAAACAGTCCGTTGAAGAATAAAATAATTTCCGCAAACCGCCGCTTGTATAGCAAACATGTCAGATCGTTTCAAAATTTATATATTTTAAAATTTAAATGTTCGTCGGATATCTGACGACATGAGCATAGTTACCATTGTAAAATCTGTGTCAGATATCCGACGACTTGAGCATAGACACTGTTATTAATTTTGTGTCAGATATCCGACGATAGTTATCGGATATCCAACAGGTCCTTCTATCAATTAAACATTTTTTAATCAAAATTCATAATTTTGAAGGTGAAATCCGACCACACAGTCCTTTTCGTCGGATGTTCTCATCGGATTTTGGGTTCAAATTTTGTAGTGGGCTATGCCTAGCGGCGGGTCGATCATGGGAAGATCCAAGACCAATCCCCTGAAATTCACTAATGTAAAAGTAGTTGACATGTAGGCCCAACACGAACTTCGCATATGGTTTCCGAAGAAAATAAAGTGGGACCTACCTATTGTTGCAAGGAGGTAACTTTGTCAAAAGCCATAAACCATCGACTCATCCAATTTTGTCTCCATGGCTCATATGTGCACCAATCCATGCGAAGGCGCCTTTTGCATGGATCAGGGGGTAGGTTTTTCCTAGGGCAATGAAATAATTAATTAGTGTTTGTTTTGAGATGTTCAAGTCTTTGATTTGGTCTCTATTGAGACCAGTGGAATGATATGCTCTCATCCTAGCCCTATACTCGGTTATGCTCTCTAATTGACCATGAGCATTGTCAATTGAGGCAATGATGTCGTTGAGGGATGTGGCTAAGGAGAGTCGCAATGGTTCCCTAGTGGTTCTAAGCACTTGAACCAAGCTTCTTAATTGGTGTAAATTTTGGTTTATTAGGACTTCCGTGCTTGGGTTCTACTCGGGGTGAATGTTTACTTCGAGGTTTTCTGTGGATGGGTTGTTTGTTTGGGGGATTGGCTCTTGGTTTTTTTCCATTGTGATGGAGAAGAGATTAACTGCAATTAAAAAAATTGAATTTGTTACAATATTGTTTGAGTTTTTTGGATTTTTTTTAATGTAATTTTTTAAAAATCATTGAAAATACAAACAAAATTTGTAATCAAAATCTTACCTGGATGACTATTGGGGAATGTTGTTGGTGGAATTGGTGTGTGTGTGTGGTCGTGGAGCGTTTTTGGATAGTCGTGCACCGGTGGGATCAGGTAAGATGGGTAAGAAATGGGCCTCAACCCAATTTTTAATATACAGAGCAACGCACACACGCTCATAATGTGCATCCACTAAAATTGCATGCACATTAAATGAACGCACATGCTGTTACTGCGCGTGCACCATTAAGACCTATGTGGATGCCTACCTCGTAGTTCGTGACTTTACTAAACCGTGGTGTGCACACGATCTTAAAGGCGCACGCACTCCCATTGCAACGAATTCGAGGATCATCTTCGTGTGCGCTCCCACTTTCAACAATGAAATTTTGATGAGAAATTAACCCTTTTATAATAAATTTTTAATTTAAAAATGACTCAAACAACCACTTTTCAAAACATTAAAACATTGACAATCACCAATACAACTAAGTAATTTAACAAAAACTATAAATAACTTTAAAAGTTTTTCTAACTTATTTTAAAATTAAGAATAACCTTTTATCATTGTATGAACAACACCTTTTTTCAAAAAAAATTAAATTTTAATAAATAATGTAATAAAAATTATAAGCATTTCTTGGAGTTTTTTCGAATAGAATAACTTATTTTAAACTTAAGAATAACTTTTTTTACCATTTTTTTTAATTATGATATTAAAAATTTGAGTAAATTATGATAAATTTAAAAAGAGTTAAATGTTTCAATAAAGACTAGTCCCAAAAGGTTTTGTGTGGCATAAATACCTCACATTCTTTACCTATATCTCAAATGAAGATAAACTAGTATAGATTCATCTTAAACCCTTATCTTATTTTATACATTGACCTCCACTTTTTAATTACTTTTCAAAATGTTTTATTTTATGAGTCAACATAGATTTTTTTAATACTTTCCATAATTTTTTTATTTGCCTACATAAATTTTTTTAATTATTTTATTAGGAACAAACTTACAACATCTCTTCCATACTAAACTGTAAAACACCTCTCGATGTAATCACACAATTATATTCATTTTTAAAACAAATTCATTATTTTAAATTATTAAAGCAGAAACCTTACATAAACTATCCGGAAAAAGTAGAAGAAATACTTTGCAGAGAGTTAACCGCTTGTCTTTAGATAGAAAGCAGTTAGTCAAAGATTTTTAAAGGTTAATACAAACCATGCAAAATATTTTTTTAAAAGAGTGAAACTTTGAAACTGTATTTACTAATTGATAAAATTTCAGTTCAAGTTCCAGTTCCACTTTCGTTAACAGTATGGCAGCAAACCGTGGATTGAGAGTGGTGATTATTTTATGCTTTTCAAATTCCAATTTTGGTTAAGAATTTGAGGTGGATTAGTGTCTATTATTGGTAGTTATGTATGGATAACTAGTTGTTAATGCATGAATAACTTGTAGTTGATGCATGGATAACCAATAAAAAACAAATAATTTGAATAAAGAACAAGTAATTTATTCGTAACATTTAACTTGTGATCAATAATATAAATATACCAAAGAAAAGCAAGAAAAAACCTAACAAATAAGATGTTGTTAATTATACTATAAATGCAAGCAGGAGGAGCCCAAAAATACCTTTACGAAGCAAGCTTTCCGTCTCTACAGTTATTACCTTTACTGTTCTTTGCGTGGGTCTTGTCCGCAAAGAATATATCCAATTGGATTGAAGCCATTGATATTGATATTGAAATTTCAATCATTGATATTGATATTGAAAGTCCAACCATTATTTTTGCTAGATTTGGATACTCTACTCTTTTGAAAGAAGAGACGACGATAGTTCCCAGAAACAGCGCTCACTGTTAACCAGGTACAACCAGGTACAAGAAGCTTCTAAATCTTTGTTGCACTCCTTATAAAATAATATTCAAAGAAAGCTCCGGTGTAGTCAATTTAAGAGAGGCCCCTCATAGTTGTAAAGTTGGTTATGGTTTGATTTTTATATTGCATGCTATTGGAGTTCATTGTCATCCTTCACTCACTGCATTGCTTAGCTGTTCCCTTTCTCTGTCCCTGAAAGATTTGAAATAAGTAACAATATTTGAAATAACTAACAATAGTGTTTAGTTTTCTGGATTTTCACTTTGGTGAGAGTTTTAGTTTTCTGGATTTTCACTATGTTGAGAGTTTGAATTCATCTGGAATCTCAGCATATCATGATGAGTGAGCATGGGCCTCAAAACTTGTCAATCAATTAAAACTTTCAACACAGTGAAAATCCAAAAAACTAAACGCTATATTTAACCACTTTGAAACATCCAATCTCAATATCAAATAACTAACAATGATTTATTGTATTCCCCTTTACTTGGGCTATTGCTCTCAACCCGTTATGCTCTTCTACTCATAACAAACCTCATTGACAATAACTTAGTTGAGATCAAACGTTATACAATTTTCCAATATTTTGCTTTGAAATTTTATGAATAAATTCCAGGAATGCATGCTAAGAGAGGCCCCTCGTAGTTGTAAAGGTTGTTATGGTTTGATTTTTATACTGTATGCTATTGGAGTTCATTGTCATCCTTCACTCACTGCATTGCCTAGTTGTTCCTTTTCTTTGTCCCCAAAAGATTTGAAATAAGTAACAATAATGTTTAGTAATCTCAGCATATCATGATGAGTATAAAATCTCAGCATATCATTATATCATGATGAGTGGGCATTGGCCTCAAAACTTGTCGATCAGTTAAAACTTTCAACACAGTGAAAATCCAGAAACTAAACACTATAACTAACAAAGATTTATTGTATTCCCCTTTACTTGGGCTGTTGCTCTCAACCCCTTATGCTCTTCTGTTGATAACAAACCTCATTGACAATAACTTAGTTGAGATCAAACGTTGCAATTTTCCAATACTTTGCTGTGAATAAATTCCAGGAATGCATGCTAAGAGAGGCCCCTCGTAGTTGTAAAGTTTGTTATGGTTTGATTTTTATACTGCATGCTATTGGAGTTCATTGTCATCCTTCATTCACTGCATTGCCTAGTTGTTCCTTTTCTTTGTCCCCAAAAGATTTGAAATAAGTAACAATGGTGTTTAGTTTTCTGGGTTTTCACTCTGTTGAGAGTTTGAATTCATCTACACAGAATGGAATCTCAGCATATCATGATGAGTATGGAATCTCAGCATATCATTATGAATAGGCATTGGCCTCAAAACTTGTCGATCAGTTAAAACTTTCAACACAGTGAAAATCCAGAAAACTAAACACTATAACTAACAATGATTTATTGTATTCCCCTTTACTTGGGCTGTTGCTCTCAACCGGTTATTCTCTTCTGTTGATAACAAGCCTCATTGACAATAACTTAGTTGAGATCAAACGTTACAGTTTTCCAATATTTTGCTTTGAAATTTTGTGAATAAATTCCAGGAATGCATGCTTCTCCAACCAATTTCTAAATACTTACAGAAACAAAATCTGGTATAAGGTTTACCTGAGAATATCCAAGAGTTTGTATATCTAAGAATATACAAGTTTTACCTAAGAATATCCAAAAATTAACTTGTTTCTGTAATTAGAACAAAGGAATTGTAACATAGAGATTAAAGCAATGCATATTTCTGTTAAGTCAATGGAATGGTAAATTAGAGATGAAAACAATGCATTGCAGATATCTGTTTAAGTCAATTCTTCTGCCAGTTTGCAGCCATCGCCTGAATCTGGACTGGGATTTCGTGCCATGGCGCGACGACGACAACGAGACAATCAGGCCACCAAAGAAGTGACATATGATCGTGTGTGTAATCTCTTCGTTGAGTTTGCTTTCTTTCTTTGATGTAATTTAAAAGTTTATTACAAAAGGGACGACACTAAGTATGTATAGAAAAATATAAATGTGTGGAATGTGTTATACTTAGTTGTGGTTTGTGGTCTGTTTGCAGAAAATAAACAAGGAGGATCTCGATCTCCTTTTTCAGAAGAAGCTTAAAAAAAGTGACGTGGGTCCTACTAAAAGAGTGGTGATTCCCAAGGTAAGACTCATTCTTTTATTATAGAAGGTTAGCTTTTTATGATATCACAAATAATGAAGTTTCTTCTTTAAGAAGGTTAGTTGTTTTTGTATGAGATTGTAAAAAAGTATGCTAGTTTTTTTATGAGATTGTAAAGAAGCATGATAGGTTATAAAAATTTAAAAGGCTTAA
Source organism: Larix kaempferi (assembly GCA_027924585.1). Taxonomy (NCBI): domain Eukaryota; kingdom Viridiplantae; phylum Streptophyta; class Pinopsida; order Pinales; family Pinaceae; genus Larix; species Larix kaempferi. The sequence goes on along the minus strand of BSBM01000338.1, from coordinate 511,246 downwards.
CTTTTTATGAGTTTGTGAAAAAGTATGTTAGTTTATAAAAAAATGTTTTTTTAATATAATATTTAAAAATATAATTATTAGTTAATTATTTTGTTTAAGAAATCTATTCTAAATGGTGTGGGATAACTAGCATTTAACCTGTGGAATCGTACTTCCACTTCATTTACTGCTGAACTATGCCATAGAATTGTGTCTCTAGGAATTTTGACCCACTTGGCAATTTGAGTGCAAGTTATCACACGCCATGTTTTACGCTAAATAGTTATCTAATTTTCATATTTTTGACTAACTTATCAACCCTTCACTTTGTAGATTTTTTAATAGTGAAACAACCTCTACTTTTTGGAATAGGAATTAGGAGTAGTTATAGAAAATATATATAATCTCAAGTTCTAGGTGCATTTAAGCATTAAGTAAATGATATTAATTGTGCATGTATTTGCTCTATCAAGTTGTAAGTTATTCATGCTCTTTGAAGTCATGTAGAAGTATTTAATGAAACAAAATAGTTTATTATCTATTTTAATGCATTATTAATTATAAAAAGAATTGTTTTAAAATTTGTTTTGTAACATTTAGAATGGATGGAACTCCTATTGCCAAAGCAAAAACCCAACTCAACATATTATATAAATTGTTGCATGTGTTTAGTGTATTCACTCATAAATCTTTTCAACATTACATAAGTAATATTTTCACTAGATATGAATGTGTATGTTTTAGTTGATACTTTTCAAACCATGTTAGGCTTTGTGTGGCTCTACAAATGATAGAATTTTGTGTCACATTAAGGTTGATTTTCATAATTTAGTTCAAGGGTCAATCAAACAATAAAAGAAAGGATTCTATCATATACTTGAATTAACATGGGAATGAAATCCTACAATTTGTTCTTCTAAATTACTTTGTGCAGAAAGAAGCTGAATCCAAACTTCCTGCTCTTACTAATGGACCATTAAAGTTGAAAATGGTGGACATGGATACCTCACAAGAATGGACCTTCCGATATAGGTATATTTTTTTACTTTATATAGTTCAAAACGGTATTCAAAATTTCTCCAATTAAAAAATTCCCACAATATTGAAGGATGTATTCTATAAGTTGAATTAAAGCAATGTTGTTCATGATGTCATAATTTCAGGTCTTGGCCCAACAAAAGTAAAATGTATGTTTTAGAGAGAACTGGTATGTATGTTTGTGTGTGTGTGTGAGAGAGAGAGAGAGAGAGAGAGATATGGTTTAATCTATTGTGAATTTAGTTCCATGTTTTTTCATTATGAAAGGAAAGAATGAATAAATGGGTTCATATATATATACACACACACACACACACAAACATACACACTGAATTCTTAATAAATTTATAATCTATGTTTAATTTATTTATGAAGTTGCTAAATAGATTGGCATTTTTTTTACTTTCACATTACACATGAAGTGTTGAATATTTTCCCCACCTAGACCATTCATGAACTTGCTTATCTCATCTCAATATTTTTCTCAATTGTTCTATCCCCATCATGCATGATTTGATTACCTTTGCTTAATCAATTGCAGGAGAATTTGCTATACTCCACAACCTTGTACCTGGAGATTTCATCATGGTTTACAAAGAAAATTGTAGTGGAAAATATGTGAGTGGGATTCAATGAAATTAGATTGGTTTGAGAATTATATGAATTCGATGGTTATAGATATTGATTTTCATTTTTTTAAAACTAATGGGAAAAATAATCCCTTGTATCTAATACTTTTGTGGGTCCATTTTTATTTGCAATTTCAGGCGATTGAAGGGAAAAAGATTTTAGATAATGAAGATGCCTTGAAGAATTTAGGTGAGCGAAATGGGTTCAATGAAATGCAAGGTGATAGTGAGCAATCGAGACATGATATGGATCCTAGTGACGAAAGTAAGGATTCAGACTCTTCTCTCTCTATTATACCTTTTGCAAGCCAAGCATTCAATGAGAATACTGATTTTAGTATAGAAAAAATATATGAGCTATAATTTCTAATGGATTTCCCTCCGAAATCCTAATTTCTTGTAATGCCCATATTTGGACACTTAGTAATTTAAAACTCAAATGCGAATTAGCTTAGGATTTCATTTGCTTCTTATCTATTGGACTAAGTTAGATTGATTTAGACTATTGTTATGTGAACAAACTGTTAAGATTCAATATGCTAAGACAAAAAATATCAGCATTGCATTTCATTTCACAACAATAGCATATACAGGATCACTGAAGAAACAACAAGCACAGCATAAACACAAGAGACACAGATTTATCCTGGGAAACCATCATGGGGTCGAAAACCCAGCAAAGCTTCCTCAATATAGATGACCAGCAAATACAAAGATGCAAACCCTAGACATGAGCTGCTTCTCCTCCACAACAGACCTCTCTCACACAAGTGCGCCACTCACAAGTGAATGAATGAGTGAGATAAGTGAGGAACATCCTCCTCTACTTATACTTGTTTGCCGATTGACTTTTACACAAGCTAGGCCGGCCCCAACTTAATTACTAGGCTAAACACCCCATTACAACTGACTGGGCCGACCCCTCTAGGGTGGTCTAATAACCCTTTGACCCACATAACACATACAGGGCCAAACCCCACTAGGGAAGTCTAATAACCCAAGTTACCACAATCCGACGGAGGAATAAACATCTCCGGATATATAATAAGATCTTCACGGAGGAATGAAACATCTCCGGAATAATAAAGTACAAATATAATATTCTTAGAAGTTATAGTATCTCAACACTCCCCCTTAACAAGAAGGATATTATAACAGCATCTGCAGGATCAAGGAGCCATCAACATCGTACATGATACATCTATAAATCATTGGAAGCTTTCTCAACATCATCAGTAACTCAACCAATTACTAGAATATCTTCAATACTAGAACATCAACATCTTCAGTACTGAGTCTTTATCTTCTGCAGCACACGAACAACTACAACAACATCAACATCATCATCACATGATCATCAGCATCTGGATCATCTCGATCTATAGCATCTGGATCATCATCTCGATCCATAGCATCTGGATCATCATCTCGATCTACAGCATTTGGATCATCATCTCGATCTACAACATCTGGATCATCATCTCGATCTACAACATCTGGATCATCATATCGATCTACAGCATCTGGATCATCATCTCGATCTATACGATCAGTAACATTGTCATCTAGATCAACACGATCAGCAGCATCGTCATCTAGATCATTATTATTAGTATCCACACCAATACAAGTATACACATCATCAATACAAGTATCCTCATCAATACAGTATACATAATAGCAGCATACCCTGCAACACACATGATCATATTACAGGATGATCAATCCCACTCTCTTTAGGATATAGGTCCATGGATGATACAATCCAGATCAAGTTCCAAGATGATCAATCCTTATCACTTTAAGACATCTCACCATGTCTAGGGACGATGCAATCCCAATCAACTTCAAGGAGGATCATTCCTTATCACTTTAAGACAAGTCTCATGTCTAGGGACGATGCAATCCCAATTACGTACCTTTTGAATCGAGGTCCAGGGACGATGCAGTCCTATCACGTACCTTTTGAACCGAGGTCCAAGGACGATGCAGTCCTATAATTCAATTCTCAGAGATCTCTGTCTATGGATCAATTCAAGGGACCTACGTCCGGGGATGATGCAATCCCCATTCTCGAAGACATCTTGTCTATGGCTCAATTCAAGGGACCGAAGTCCGAGGATGATCCAATCCCCATTCTCGAAGACATCTTGTCTACGGATCAATTCAAGGGACCAAATTCCGGGGACGATCCAATCCCCATTCTCGAAGACATCTTGTCTACGGCTCAATTCAAGGGACCGAAGTCCAGGGACGATCCAATCCCCATTCTCGAAGACATCTTGTCTACAGCTCAATTCAAGGGACCAAAGTCCGGGGACGATCCAATCCCCATTCTCGAAGACATCTTGTCTACGGCTCAATTCAAGAGACCGAAGTCCGGGGACGATCCAATCCCCATTCTCGAAGACATCTTGTCTACGGCTCAATTCAAGGGACCAAAGTCCAGGGACGATCCAATCCCCATTCTCGAAGACATATTGTCTACGGATCAATTCAAGGGACCGAATTCCGGGGATGATCCAATCCCCATTCTCGAAGACATATTGTCTACGGCTCAATTCAAGGGACCGAAGTCCGGGGATGATCCAATCCCCACCTATCCACCAAGGAATTCATTCTCGAAGACATCTGTCTACGGATCAATTCAAGGGACCGAAGTCCGGGGACGATACAATCCCCACCTATCCACCAAGGACTTCATTCTCGGAGACATTTGTCTACGGATCAATTCAAGGGACCGAAGTCCGAGGACGATACAATCCCCACCTGTCCACCAGGGACTACATTCTCGAATACATATGTCTACGGATCAATTTAGAACATGTGTTCAAGGATGATGCAATCCCTCTTCTTTCTCGGAGACATATGTCTACGGATCCTTTTAGAACATGTGTTCGAGGATGATGCAATCCCCTCGTCAACTTAGACCTTGTCTAAGGACCATCCACCAACCTCTCTGTTGGCATCACCAATATAGATATCCACATCATCGACCTCACTGTCGATGCATGCAATCTCATTATAAGTGACCACATCACTCCCCCTTTCAAGGAGGGTCCTTCTAAACTACACCAAGCTTGTCTCGGAAGTACTCAAACTTTACTTGAGGTAGAGGTTTGGTTAGTATATCGGTAACTTGTTCTCTTGAGGTAGAGGTTTGGTTAGTACATCGATAACTTGTTCACTTGAGGTAGAGGTTTGGTTAGTACATCGGTAACTTGTTCATCAGTGCCTACAAATTCGAGCTTTATAGCTCCTTTTTGCACCATATCCCGTATATAGAAATATCGGTTCTCTATGTGCTTTGACTTATCATGGAACACTGGATTATCTGTCATCTTGATACAACTCTGGTTGTCACACAGGATCATAGTGGGTTCCATCTCAGAGTCAAACAATCCTGATAACAACTTTCGAAGCCATAGCGCTTCACAACTAGCAGAGCAGGCAGCTATATATTCCGCTTCAGCTGTGCTGAGAGCCACACTTGACTGCTTCCTACTAAACCACGAGATCATGGCAGATCCCAGACAATAACATCAACCCGATGTGCTCTTCCTGTCTAATACACTTCCTGCCCAATCAACATCTGTGTAGCCATACAATCTGAAGTCATGATCTCCACGATAACATAGACCAAAATCTATCGTACCTTTTAGGTACCTCATCACTTGCTTTGCAGCTAGCAAAGCATATATCTGGCTTGGAATTCATCAAATATATCAACGACCCAATAATATGTCTGTACAGAGTCACATCAACTAACTCCGAGGAGTTATCAGCTAACAACTTCAAGTCGGAACCCATGAGAGTGGCCATGGCTTCACATATCAAATCTTCTCAAGATTTCCACAGCATACTTTCCTTGGTTGAGAAGGATTCCTTCTGAGCCTTTTCATGCTTCCAGTCCTAGGAGGTAATGTATCAATCCGAGATCATTCATCTCGAACTCTGTAGCTAGCTTCTTCTTGCTATCCATGATCTGCTTCTCATTTCCTGTCAGAAAGAGATCTTCTACAATAATAGTATGATCCATAACCTTAAGGTAAAGGTTAGAAACAACTTTGATTTTGGTAAATACTAAGCTTGTCAAGAAACTGTCAATTATCCCTCTGTGACTGAACATCATTCACACTCTGCATTGAGTGATCTTCTGCATATCTATCCATGCCATCTCTCGTCAGATGGGTCTACTGATATGAGCCTCAATATCATTCGAACTCTGTGGTGAGTTCCTTCTTGCATCCATGTCATTTGTGTATAGAAACCATATTCAACCTTGTAGCAAAGGTTGAGATCCACATCACCCATGGTGATCATTAAACTCATCAAATGACTATCGATCCTGAGTACCCATACATAGCCTGATTCACACTTATTCTTCAATTACACCATTAAGAGAATGGTCTTATCTAGCCACTTGGAGAAAACATCTCGTCATGATCCTCTTCCTCTTTCTAAGAGAATCTTTTAGCCACGAGCCTTCTATATTATGTTTGATTTGTAAATCTTCTTGTTGAACATCCATCACTTGTTCTGTGTTCATCATTCTTCATGATCTTTCCTACAAATCAAAATTAAGTACATGATTAGTAATACTTCATAATCATCAAATCATGTTGACATGATAACCTATTATGCATACAAATATGTTTTTCATAGTTATGCAACAATCTTGACAAATACTTTGGCACAACACTTTTCCATATCCTGTATGCATCCAGTGGCTATCTAGATGCCTTCCATCTCTACCAGAACATACTATCGAGAGCATGCACAACTCTCAGCATATCATCAAAGAGGTTTCATTCTAGACAATCAACAATGGAATGTTTGTCCAACTTATCAATCATATGCATATTAGTAGTATACTTGTTCAATGCTATATGAATGTTTACACTCAGCATGATATAATCTAGAAATACAAATGTGCATACAACCATTACAAGCAGTATCATTTACTATTTCAGAGATTCAAATAACAACTCAAATACTTATCTTTTATGTTTGTGTGGTTGCCTCCCGCTTGATCTTCTATATGTCTTTTGAACTTCTATTCATTCTGTACCACTGTGCATGCTCAAGTGTGCACTAGTGTCATCCTCATGATCTCACACACAAACATACATTTATTAGTATAATCTCAATATTATCAAAACATTATAATTCTAAATAATCTTGAATATGTATGGTTATGATCATTCAATACATGGGTATACTAAGATCCTAGTACAAAGTAGGATTCTAACTTGACATAGGAAAACATACCTAGATTAGTATACCTGCTTAGTTATGTCTAACACATCTAAACAATATCTTCTTTGTTCTCTTCAATGATTTAGAGATCCTGTGCTAGAACCTGCATATCTCATAGGTTAAGCATAGTAGAACAAAGTCATACATACCTCATAAGTAGAACTTCTATGTGATCAAATATTATGGATGAGTCTTTGTATTCATGTCATCATGGTCATGGAACTTGATTTGTCTTTCGTGATGTACCTGTATCTAGTTAGCAGACATCATGAACCTCATACAACACCATAGTGCATTAGTACAATCATATAACCCTAATCAATGAATGTCTTCTATCATTCACATGTATTCATACTCTTATTAGGATGATAAGACAATTCTAACATTAATCAAGATTGTACTAACCTAAATAATATGAAGACAAACATATTATGAACTTAATCAAGAATCAAATTTCATGACATACCTGTATCTCCTTAAGTCATACCTGTCAAGATTTCTTGTAGTCTTCTTATGTAAGGCCTTAGCCTCAACTCCCCCTGAAAATGGATCTGGAGCTTGATTAGGGTTTGTCAGAGAAACCCTAAAAATTCAAACTTTGACTTTCACACTTCTGAATGTATGGAAGGATGTGTCCTGCTGAGCTGATCAAACTAGCATACTTAAATTTTGAAATCTCCAAAATTTGACCCCTCAAAATTGCCTTCGGAACTTCTGGATCTTCTCGAGAGGATCTCGAACTAGGGTTTGATGAAGCCCACCCTTATTCCCAATCAAAAGGTTCGATCCAAGGCTCTAAACTCTTATTTTTCTGAGGAGCTTCCAGCCGTGGTCATAAACTTCAAAAATTTCAACTTTTGCTAAAGCCCTAATTTTCCACCTTTCCGATCAAAATCCCGAATTGGGGTTTGATCAAGCCCGGTCTTCTACCCAACCAAAAAATTCGATATTGGTCTCTAAATTTTGATTTTCCTGAGTAGCATTCAGGCGTGGACTCCGATTCCAAAAATTCCAACTTTCTCCGAAACCCTAGATTCCGGAAGCCATGAATGAAGGTGCTAAAAAATAATTCTGTTTTGACAGAAATATGTACCTGATTGTTTCTGCTGTAACTCCAAACTTTTCAATCCACAGGGTTTGAAAACATTTTTTGTGGTAGCCTGACCTGTCATCTTTCCATCCCGATAGGTCTGACCTCAATTGGATTTTCTGAGAGAGAGTTATGCCAAGTGTTGCAACGTGACCTGTTTATGGGATAAAACAGGAGAGAGAACTTGTACAGCGTTCCACGTGTCACTGGTTCAACTTCGACCTTTGAAAATGTTTCTTGAGATAGTATAGTCTGTGTACTACCTGTCGCTTTTTACGAAATTTCATTTGGAGCTTCCTAGCCCAAGTTATGACCTTTTTTCCTAGGTCACCTGATTATGACTGAGATTTGGAAGAGGCAAAAACCCTAACTTGTATTGATCATAACTCACAAAGTACAACGAATTTGAGGGTGTCCTTTGGAAAAAAGGTACATGGGGATGTTATCTACGACCTGTAAATGTTTCAGATCCTGAACCTTCGCCAAAATGGATTTATAGAGAAAGTTCCACGATGACTGGTTTTTGCTATATAAAACCCTAACCTTCAAATTGTCACAAGTGAAGCAAGTGTCGTAAGTGCCATACATTGCCTTCCTCCAGGTTAGCTTTGATACCATGTTAAGATTCAATATGCTAAGATAGAAAATATCAGCATTGCATTTCATTTCACAACAATAGCATATACAGGATCACTGAAGAAACAACAAGCACAACATAAACACAAAAGACACAGATTTATCCTGGGAAACCCTCATGGGGTAGAAAACCCAACAAAGCTTCCTCAATATAGAAGACCAGCAAATACAAAGATGCAAACCCTAGATATGAGATCCTTCTCCTCCACAACAAACCTCTCTCACACAAGTGCGCCACTCACAAGTGAATGAATGAGTGAGATAAGTGAGGAACATCCTCCTCTACCTATACTTGTTCCCCGACTGACTTTTACACAAGCTAGGTCGGCCCCAACTTAATTACTGGGATAAACACCCCGTTACAACTGACTGGGCCGACCCCTATAGGGTGGTCTAATAACCCTTTGACCCACATAACACATATAGGGCCGACCCCCACTAGGGAAGTCTAATAACCCAAGTTACCACAATCCGACGAAGGAATAAACATCTCCGGATATACAATAAGATCTTCACGGAGGAATGAAACATCTCTGGAATAATAAAGTACAAATATAATATTCTTAGAAGTTACAATATCTCAACACAACCGTGTGGACCACTTGATGTATGGATAGTATATGGAATTTATTGTTTTATTTTATTATTGGTGGTGAATACATTATTTCATTTGAACATGCAAATCGAATGGGGAATATTAATATGTGGATGCTAATTTAGTTTGTATGGATTTAGAACAAGTACAATATATGTTGCTAAGTAACTTGCACAATTATTTAGATATCATTTGAGCAATATAGATAATCACTTGAAATAGTTAGACATGTTTACAAATGAGATTTATGTTAGTGGTGAGCTAACCCAATGTTTATTGGATATGAGATAGTTAGATTCCCAAGGTTCCAAAGGGCACAATATGTCCTAGACATCAAGAGGATAATAAAGTGTTCTTATTTTTCTTATGATATTAATTGTGAATTTCAAACACAACTATGATATGTTAGTAAGTATGGTTTTGATATGATGCATAGCTTTCCCAGAATGGTTGTTTGATGATGTGACTATAAGAACAACAATTGCAAAATATGGCTTAGTATAGGGTGTTGACCCTAGTTATATCAGGAGGGGTGGAGGTATCAATCCCACTGTGTATCCTCTAAACCTAGAGTTGTGGGAGGGGTGTGCAAAGACACACTCCCCAAATTGTGTGATGAAAAATACTGGATGACTACTAGGGAGGGTTGGTTGATATTGTCGACACTTCCACTCACGTGTTCTATCTGGGTTTATATCAACATAGTTGATGCTACATCATATTCCAATAGAGGAAATGATAAGATGTGGAATATGCAATTAGGTTAGGGAGGAAGGATGGTCGTGAGTTACTTATTTAAAAACTTGCTTACTTTTGTGTGCTAAAAGTATTTCTTTACTCATGTGTGATGATACAAGCATTGTATCGTTTGCATTGAATTATTGTAAACTAGTGTGACTGTTAGACATAGAGATTTCTATTTGTCATCTTGCATACTTGGATGAAAATGAGAACATACAGGAACTATGCATTAGAGAAATAATTGTTTATAATTAGTACATAAGCATGTATGTATACACTAGCTACATATACCTACATTGTGCATGTACAATAGTATACTTATTTGTTATATTAATTACTAAATGAATGGTTATTGATTTTATTGAATAAATATAAATGTCTAGTAGCATTAAATACTCTTATTGCTTTTCATTAATGGTTGATATGATAAATTAAATATGTATGATGGGGTGCCATATATTTTGGGGGAAAATGTCAAATTCATAAATATAAACTAGAATGAAAAGAAAGAATCTATATTTCATATTTATTGTTATTGAATTCATTATTTTACTTAGTATCTTTTTCCCTAAAATCTAGAAGGGGTGGTTGATGGCCCATAAATGAGGGTGGTTGAGGAGACTTGGAGGGATGTACATACAAATTTGATAAACATAGAGAGTGAAGAGGGGTTGAATTTTTTTTATGTTTATTTGAAGTTGTGGAGAGGTTGATCTTGTTGAGAGGTGGAATATTTCTTGAAAGAAATATTTTCATGGACTAAGTTCTTAGAAATTGTGCATTATTGTTCTTAGAGTGACAAGAATAGAGGGCCAAGAAACCAAAAATTTTCTCATAGCTAGGAAGCTGGTTGGGATCCTAGTTGGAAGTTCCATTCTGGGCATCAAAGGAGGGTGAAGGTTTGTTACTGTATAAATACTACATTTTTGGATAAATTCGATATTTAAGCAGTTACTTTTCAATAAGTAAATGCTTAAATTCATGTTATAATTCAATTATTTGTTATTATCATAGCTTTAAACATGCCTATCATATTAGTTAGTGTATTTATGCTATTTAGTTAAGGGATTGTAATGACCCTCTGGTTTAGCCCCTGGACATATTATTATTGTTGTTATGTTGGACATAGTGGCACAAGGTGCCTGGACCATGGTTTGCACATTATTATTATTTTTATTATGCTGAAGATTATTAATAAATAAAATAATCAGATCAACCGATGCCACGAAAAAGAGTATGAGGAACCATGATGCTACAAGCAAGGGGTTGTGGGAAAAGTGTTACCTTGTGTTTTGACCTATGTGGATGTGATACACCCTTCTTGTGGACTTGGTGGGCTCTCTTGATTTATGCACCCTCATGTGTTATGCTACCCCTTGGTTTTTATTTTATTCCAGGATTAATTTTATTTGGAGTTATAGTTTTTCCCTCACCTAGTGCGCCCCTTATGAAAATTTCTTATTCCCACCTTGATGAAGAGTCTTCCTATTCCCTCTAATACACCCTCTTGATAAGTGTAAATCCCATTTTTCTAAATTAGGAATGTAACTCCTCCCTTTTGTCTCCCTTCCCCCCCCCATTCAAATTGCTCTTGGGAAATGGGATTTGGGTGGATGGGAGCTAGTCTCTCTTGTTGGTTATGCATGCTCTTGGATATCTTTTGCTATGGTATGAGTGTGATTGGTTTTGGTTTCTCTTAACATGAGTTTTTTATGGTTCGTGCGCCCTTGCTAAGCCTGTGCCCAAGTTGAGTTACTCTCGAATTGGCACTATTTTGTCCTGGAATTGCCTATGGAGATCCTGGATTGGAAGTGATGGTGAATCGACTTACCATTGTATTTGAGGTTGGACTGATATATTTCTGGATATTGTGTTCCATATCCACTGGAATTTCCTTGGAGTGGAAGTTGAGGAATAATTGTCATTAGGTTGTGGTTGGACTTATTTCTCCTGAAAACTTTGTCTTGGAATTGTCACTGGAGATCCTGGATTGGAAGTGATGTGGAATACACTTGCCATTGGATTATTGTTGGACCAATGTTAGATGGGTTTTGTGGTTTAGTTCACTCTTTATTGTGGCATCATGGTTCTGGCTTGGGGGTGACCATTGTAAAGTGATTTTTGGCTTGCAGTGTGTCTATGACTTGGTGAAACATGGCACGATCGATTTTGGTTGCGTATTTTGCAAGATAAGTAATTTATTTCATGTTTATTTGAATTAATTGGCTCTGATATGATTCTTATATGGTTTCACATGAAATGTATGAGAAAATATATGAGCTAATTATGGAATAAATCTCTCATATATTTTAGTTACATTATGCTACTAGTTTTTGGGAAAAATAACTAACTAGTTTTTGGTATTTTGTGTGCAAGTGCTTGAGAAAAATGTTTATTTGGAACCTATGGTACATATATGATATTGTTCCTATTATATTTATATTATGTGTACTTTTATTGTGCAATAGAGTAGGAATGATTGGAAACACCTCTCTACAGTGTTTCTAGCCTCTGTTCGAAAACTAGTTAATTAGTTGGGTTGTTTTATGTAGTTTCGAGACTTGGCATGTGAAATGTTTGAGAAAATTCCCGAGTGAGATAAATGATATTAGATATGATAATTGCACTTTAAATTTACGAATAGATTTGTATAATAATTCCTAGATAGTTCTATATTTGTTTATCAAAATCCTAGTTTTGTTTCCATTCACTAGCTCCTTTGAAAGAATTATTTTAAATGGATTTATGAATTTGCATGAGAAGTGTTTGAAGAAATGTTTACATGAGTTATACATCTAATAATAATGATAATACATGTTATTTATATTTAGAATGGCTTCCGACAGACTCTGCAAATTGTTTATGCATTTATCTTACTTGAATCCTCAATTTCTAGCCAATTTGGAGAAGTAGATTTAGCTAGTTTGATGAATTAATAAGAGAACTGTTTATGAGCAGAAAGCTACAGACATTTGGTTGTAGTGGACCTATGATATGATTTCCATGATCTACAGTAGTCAATACTTTCTTATTTTTTTGCATTTGGAAACTAGAAACGAAAACTAACTTCAAATCGGTGGAAATTGGTAACTAGTTTGTAGATTGAATCTATGTTTTCGTAATTTTTGAAATGTACAACCATATGCTCTGTTTTTGGTACTTTAATTTTCCTGTAGAATTATATTTTCCATATATTTACCCTCACCTCTGTGAGCTCCAGAACTCAGTACAATTGATTGGTTTAAATTCGTAGCAGTGTTTATTAATTAGTTGCACTCATTTAGCTTGAAAGAATAATCGTTTATGTGAAAGGATATGACCTGCAAATGCAACTTTATTTGGTTGTATGTTGTAATATCCCAAGAACCTGAATAGTTATTGTTTAAAGACCTTATGTTATTATTATTTTTTTTATATTTTGACCAATTGAGGTCAAAATAATATGTAAAGAAATTTTTAATTAATAAATAAATTACGAACTGAGAGAATCAAACTGGAGGTAGCTATTATAGAGTGTTTGTTGACCCACAAGGAGGAATGAAAAGTGTCGAGAGAAAATCCAAGTGGCAAGACTACTTAGTAAAATATCAAATGATGCAGGAGGCATCCTCCCTAAAATCAGGTCGAGACTTAATATGGAGTATTAATAGAGCAGGTGGCTCATAAATGACCAAGTCCTATGAAAAATATTATATATATTGAACCCATCGAATGAGCAGGAGGCTTGTGATGGAGGGGAAAGTGATCTAACTTATTCAAGAGATGGAATTTTGACCAGTCTTCATCCTTGTGGTTCAACAAATAGGCTCGGTGTTACAGACAAAAACTTCCTATGGCTTGGGGTAGACCACAACAGACATATGACTTCCATAAATCAATTCATTTCCCAATGTATGCTATATAAATGTAAATTCTAAGAAATGGAATAAAAGACCAGCCTCATTTCAGAAGTTCTATGAAGATCCCCGTTGAGCTTTCGAATCACCACACTTGTACCTGCAGCTTAGTCTCAACAATAAACACAAACAAGTACATATGATATATGAAAGATGTTAGCATAAACAACAACATAATCCATGATATATAAAAGAAAATGTACCCAATGATAATAAAAAATCATTCACAATATCAATTGGATAGTAAAATGAGTATTTCTATTAATATGAACAAGAAGTACAAGATACAAGCTCCTGTTGGCAACTCATTTGAACCAAGAACTAGGTCCCTCCACTTGTGCCTCCACCACTTCAATCCCCCATGCAATGGCAAACTCACGAGTAAAGGAGCAAATACATCACCAGATATGGAAGAGTTTGGTAGGTGAACATAAGAGGTTCACAACAACAAGGATCAGTGGATGCAGACTCAAGCTATGGAAAAATTCCAATAGAGTTTCGATGCTCTTCCCTCCTTCCATGGATAATGGCTCAATATATAACCCTCCAAAGGCAAGTGAAAGGTCAGATCGAGTTGCTTCGAGATACATGGAGGGGTAAAGGTCACAATGGCCGACTTTGTAGAGTGAAAAAGGGAGAATTTACTCTCTTTTACCAATTAACTCGATGTACGCGGGCTATAATGGTGCAGCCTGTGTATGCGTGAGTTGCATTGAAGCAACTTGTGTATAGGAGTACAACTAAGGAAAAAAAGGTTTCTGGAAGACAAAAAATGGTTATGAGACCATAAATGGATAATGGAGGCCAATGAGTGCATGCTCACAAGGTGGAAAAATATGGTGTAACAGATGCCCCTAATGTGCGAGGTTAGAGAAGGTACTACGATGGAGGCACAAATGGAAGGAGTAGCCCACTTGTCATAAGACAAGGATGTCTCTATATACATATCGGTACAATACATAACAATCTGATACAATGGCCATGAATAGGTAGTGTATACTAAATACATGTCATGAATGTTCACAACCATGACCCAAATACAGTAATATATGGTCTCCTGCTGAAGAGCTAACAACTGGTGCAAACTGATGGTGCAAACTGCTGATGTATGAGAATAGTCTCCCATAGGTACAATCACAATCACAAGTAGCATACTGAATACCACTGAAGTCTGGGGTCTTCTACACAAATTGTCTATTGTGCATATCCCATCAAGCGAATAAGGGTATTGATGTAGAAACCTGTTGTGCCATCGTCTGATTACCAGTCAATGATGTATACCGTTAACAGACGCGAGATAACCCACCAATAATGAAAATGGTCATCAAGGCACTGAGTACATTCATCAAAGTGTCAATAGAGGTGTTGAGGTCGAACACTCTGACGAATCCATCGATCAGGGGACATTGATGAATTCCCAACTGTTGATGGTGAGCGGACCTACCACCAATGACTGCAAGTCTCAAGGTACTCAATAGGCTTCTAAATCTCGATTCCAGAATAAATGAGTTGGAGTTGATAGAATGAGATTTGATTGAAGGAGGGCATTGATGGATCCCCCATCAACGAGCTCGAGGTAGCAACTAGGCTAAAATATTTGGAAGACCGTGATTGAACTGGAATCATAAGGGATGGACGACATGCAATAGTCAAGAGATCTGAGGAGTGGTCGACTTTGGTTTCAAGACTTCCTTTGAACAATAGCATGAGCAGATGAAAAGACTCAGGAAACATAGACTCAAATACTATATACTGATGATACTTTGTGATGCATGAGGCATCAACAAAGGCTCCATAATGTCTGGAAGCTTAACCAGCTAGTGGAGTTCGATCTGAGAAACGAGTACAACTTCCTAAGGTCATACTAATGTCCCGACTTGTGATATATGGAGTGGAGATGGATTCTCTATTCAAAGGCGACACAACAACTGCCAATATAAGGTGGTAAAAATTTTCCCGTCAGGATTTTTAAGTTATATGATTTTTTTTGTCTTTTTCATATTATAAATCTTGAAAAAGAATAAAATTACTTATGATACAAAAAATGAGGAAACAAGTATCATGGGAAAGCAAACTAGTTCCAGGCAATGGAACATACCTATTCTCAATGCAAGGAAGCATGTGCAAGATGTGGACACTCGGGGGGATGTTCCCTAAAGGTATGGGTCATCAAGCTGCGAAGGATAAAATATGGCTCTGCTTGGATCAGAAGGAAAAGTGCTCAGGCAAGTGGCTAATAACTGAGAAAATCGGGAGCCGACACAAGGCTCAATGACAAGCAAGATAATGAAATGCATTCACAACTTGATATAAACGAGGAGTCCTTATGGGAGATGGCCATAATAAACATAAAGTAGAGTATGAGTCTTCATCGCAATGTCATGGCGTGACTACAAAAGACTCCCAATCCTAAGGAGAAACAACTACATGGGCGCCGTAAGACATAAAAGGATCTAAATAGGGCACCCATGGTTGGACAAGCCCTACCGCCAATAACGACTCTTCTAAAGCAGCATGGAGGTTCTGTGTCAGTTAAAAAGAGGGGTCGCACCTAAGGTTTATGAATGTGGTCATAAGGTTGATGCAAAAATGCAGGCGAAATGACATCCTAACCTATATGCCAGTTGAAGAACATACCTGTCGAAGGCGCGAAAGGGTTCAAAAATCCACTCTCGTTGGAAAAAACTGCTCAAAAAGGTACTTCATAACGACATATTAGTCCAGAGAGCTCAAAAATGGCAAAAACTATATAAAAGTGGGTTTGAAAACTTGATAAATAGTAAAAGGAATTGTTTTTACCACATCATTTTCACTTTTCACTCCACATAGTGCATTTGGGTTGTTTTTACCTCCGATCTTCAATCGATGATTCTGGGAGCTAGGAGCGTCGGAATCATGAGCTGTCTAGACCAGGTAAGAGCTCTCAAATTCCTCTTCAATTCTATTGCTTTTAATTTTCTTTTTAATGGTCAAATTTAATTTTTTTCCATTTGTATACACCCATTCGGCGCTGTATGCAGGCTACTATTTTGCGTGTCACATGTAGGTCTGGGTGTGCACGAGAAAACTAATAGTAGCTTGCGTGTACCCGCGACTGTCCATGAATTAGCTCGCGTACAACATCGAGGGTGGTGTTTTTTACACACATGGGCACTAAAAATGCTTTGTTTTCTTCCAGGATGGTTCTGGAATGAAGAGAAAGGGAGCATGAACTCATTGATCAGCAAGTTCACAAAGATTTGGCCTCCCAACAAGCATTGCAAGCTTGTGGTTTATACAAATTTTGGAGCATCAGGGGTTTGAGGGACCAAAACTGATTGCTCACTCAGTTGGTCAATTACTGGGATGCAAAAGCACAACACTTTGACTTGGATGGGAAACCACTTCATCTGGAAGTGGAAGACATATATTTCATCATAGGTTTGTCTCACCAAGGGGAGGTTGCAAGCCTCCGATCTTGTACCGTGGGGGGTGGAGTCACTATTAGTGACTATATAGACACGTACTGCATTGTTGGCACCCAGAAAGTGGGTAGTCAAATCCCTACCGAGGCTATTGCAAGTCTAAGCATGAAGATAATCATTCTCACACTTGGGAGAATAACAGGGTTAGCTTCTCTACATCAGGCCTCAAGGCTAGTGATATTCCATGCAGTCGAGTGCCTGAGCATGACTGTGTATGACTAGTGCGTAACGCTGCTGGGTACCATGAAGAACTAGCTGATGGAGTGCAAACTAGGGTGGACCAAAAAATTCAGTTTTGGTAGCATATTGTGCAACTTCTTCTTTGAGAGGGTGTCGGGCTTGAGTCCGAGGGTTGAAGTCCCTCTGCATAGTATTTGAGATCCTTCCTAGACCCGAGGGTGGAGATATTGATACGACAGGGGGGTGGTCGGTAGGATTCCCCATATACTGATGAGTTTTTCCACTAGTGGCGGCGACAGGTGATCGCCATCGATGACTATCCCTATGAGGGGATAGACTACAAAGGGGACTAGGACATGGTGCTCCTACCAGGGGCCTCATTTGGAGACATTAGTAAGATACTCTTTTTAAGTTTTGAATATTTAATTTTTTTTGTATTTTTGATTTAAGTGAAAGAAAAAATATTTTTGGTATGGATCATGTATTGAGTTTTGCCTGTTTGCTTGCAGACTTGGGTCCATGGAGACCACAAGGCTTCCCACAACATCGACGTAGGGCCAAGGGTGCAGAGGTAGCAGGCGTAACAACAGAGCGCACATTAGAGACTGTATGGGTCAAACTGACCCATATGACTACGAGAGTACCAGTGATTGAGGTAGAGCATCTCCTAGAGGTGATGCAGCGACACGTAGTAGGGGTACCTGACACATGGGTGCCCAACGCTGTGCATTATTACATACAGACACATCTTGCTGAGGCAATGATGCCTCCCCGTAGGGCTTAGATTCCATGGGGTCTCACTATTTTGTATCGGATTGTATATTTTAGAGCTACAAGCTCCAGTTTTGTACTATGACACCACATTTTGGACATATTATTTTGATAATGAAAACTATGACCTATTTCTGATTCTGCTGTATTATGTATGTACAATTGTGTGAATACTATTTTTGTGCTTCTTTTATTGATGTGACAAATGCCAATCTAGGACATAATTAGCATATGCATCAGTTACATGATTAAAACGTCTCGGAACATGAATGTATGTGATAAAAAAATTGATGCTCCAAGAGTCTTACCCTTAAGAACCTCCTTAGTAACGTAGGATCCCTCGCACGGTACTGGCTTTTCAACTGAGACACAACCAGTTGTGAATCCAGGAGGAATTCTAAAGACTGGATACCATATGAAATGGCATTGTGAAGTAACTCGATAACAACATTGTACTCAACCACATTGTTCGATGTAGGACCGAGACAAGCACCTCTTGAAGACACAATCTGATGGTCAGGTGAGTAAATAAGCCACACAGTAGAAGATAGTCTCTACATATGATGGCTAGCCCCATCCGCGAATCCTAAGAACACCAGATATTTCGCTGGCATTTTTCAACCAACAGGAAGCGAATCAAAAAGCTAAACTATGCACATAAACTATACAATAGTATACAAAAGTATTAGCTCGAGCTAGAAGCTCAAGCATAATACCGCTTGAGGTAGAGCCCATTTCTAGGCTCCTTCAAGGCGTTCCCCTCATAATCCTCTAACTCATAGGCTCCTTTCTCAAGGACATGCCTCAAGACGTAAGGACCATGCACATTGGGCTAAACTTGCCTTCCCCCAGGGGTTCTTTGGCTTGGTCATAAAGAAGCACCAAGTCACCTTCATCATACTGCTGGGGACGGACAGACCTATCATACTGAACCTTAACATGACATTTGTTGGCTTCTATTGCTATAGAGGCATCCTAACGCTACTCGTCAAGTTGCTCGAGTTAGAATAAGCGTTTCTCTACTTATAAAGTGTCAGGAAGGAGTTATATGGCTAGCTTCAATGAAGGGATTTCGCATTCTATTGGGCGTGACCCAAGTAGGCACAATTTTGATAAAGACACAATTTTGGGAGCTGCGCAGTTTTGGGCTACGAATCCAGAAGGTACAGTTTTGTGAAGTGTGCAGCTCAGAGTGCATATCCAGTTTTGGCGCAGCTAAGCTAGTGCACAGGGCCAATGCAACAACTATTTTTGGTAAACAAGTTTAGAGGAAGGTCGAGATGAGAAAGTGACCTATTTTGGGTAAGGAGCAGAAAGAGAAAGAGGAAAACGACTTGTAAAAGGGAGTGGTGGAAAGCAGTTAAGGAGCTGTGCCACTAACTAGATGATGAAAGGTAGGCTAAAGGGATGGAAAGTGACAGGCCACGATGCAGTGCAACTGTTTTATGATGATTGCGGACGTCAGAAGGCCGTTAGGGCTGTGAGTGGCCCAGTCAGGCAGCCAGAGCAAGTGGAATAACCCGACGACGACGACAGGTAGGGGTGGCGGGTATCCGCACTAGTTTTGGGAACCTTAGGGTTTTTTCCTATGCATTATAAATACATGACCTACGAGCATGATCTATAAATGGGCACATTTTGTAAAGGGAAAGGGTTGAATAATCTTCGTTGTTGAATCTTCTGCGTATGAATTGTAATCTTTGTTGAACATCAAACTTTGTTGAGAGAATATTGTAAAGGCTCTGCAAGCTGTGTGCGCAAAGGCCTATTGAGAGAGAGAAGAGTTTGCAGCTGAGTGCGCAGACTGAAACTGTTGTACCCTTCCTGAAATAATATAACAACAGTTCCTGTGGATGTATCTTCCATCCTGGGGGTGAACCACATTAAATCGTGTGTTGTGTGATTGTTTATATGTTTGCACTTGTTTATTTGCTTACAACGAATGCTTGAGCTCCTACTTATCAGTTTATGTGTTTACTTTTATATGTATTTGCCATAGGATGAATATGGGAATAATATGTTAAGTGTCGCATATGTGGATGAATGTAAAAGGTACAAGTATTTCTAAGTTTGTGAATGTATGAATCGGTTGGACAATCACTTAATAGAGAAGATCTACATAGTGCGCAGCACCGGAAGTGCACCGTATATTATGTTTGTCATATTGCATGAATCATAAAATAAATAATACGAGGTAAAATTGGATGCATAATATTTGTTAAGTAGAATTAATTGAAGTAGTTAAGTATCGAGAAGGAAGTGCAGCTATCAGTGGTGCTGTCCTACTATTGAATAAGACCCAAACCACGCAGTCTTTAGATGCACGAGTTGCGTAGCATCCTAACTCTTAGAAGTTTCAGTCCGCAGCGTAGGCACCACAGTGCACTACTCACTAGATTAAAGCACTCATCACCTGGTTGTGGAAACCTGATTCCACAGCCCCCCCATAAATTTGCCTCAGGTGAGACCTCAGTCTGCTCGCAGATTGGTGCCGAAAGGGCCGGTGAAAAGGGGTTTTGTTGGTTCCTCGAACTGCTAAGAACCTGGGTCTGCATTGGAAACCTATAGAATAGTTATTCAAGCCAACAAATGGTTCCGTTGCTGCGCTAAGAATTCGTGATGAGTTGCCGTGCTTGAAAGAGTGATGTGCGACGAAGACAAGATCCCGCTGATTACAGAAAATTGGCATCCAGACAAGAAAGAGATTTGGGACTGGTGTGACAAGACAGAGAGAGACTTCGTAAGGAGGAGAATAGACACCCACGACTCTCTGACATCCAGTGGTTGAACAAATACCAATGGAAAGACGTTCACAAAGTTTTCTGGGCAATTTTTGGAAATGAGTTGCACGAGTGGTTATCGAGGCTCGCAGAGCGAAAGAACTGTTTCCAGCTAGAAATACCTACCGAGTGGACTCCAGAGCTCATTCAGAGGCTTAAAGAAATAGATAGTCCAATCTCGAGAGCAGTTGACTTTTTGGTTGACAATACACTAGAGATATTCGTGACAGAGTTCACCGTGGACATGCTAAAGTCCTACAACTCAGTAGAAGCAGATTTTTTCAAGGGGTTTAGAGGTAAGTACTTGAACAATTTGATTTTATACATTAAAATGCTTTTAGCTGAGAAAGACGTTTTAAGAATTCAGTAAAAGTGTACATAAATTTTTCAATCTGTAATGGTCAATAGCATTTATAGTGATTCTGACGAAGAGACACATAGTTTGAGAAGTGGAAAAATATATAAATATACTCCTAAGAAGACTTCCAATGAACATGGACTCCGCGTAGATATTGATAGAAAAACACAAACATAAGCTTATTTAGTAAAGGGAAATTTGGATTTGGCAAAAACTCGGATGGGTAATTGGGGGTTTGACTAGGTTTTGGACACTTTGGAATGGATAGGGAAGCAAAAAATGAGGATTTCAGAAGCGGGGTGAAAGAATGAGAAAATTTGTCAGAGAGGGACAAAGAAGCAGAAAATAGGGAATGGACACGGTGGCAAAATTTGAGGGAGATTGGGTGAAAATCGAGGGAGTTATGGCAAACCCTAAAAATAGACAAATGTGAGATTTCTGGCTTTGGAAAATGGAATTTGAGATAGGGTCCTCAGGAATGAAATATGCAAAATGGGGATTGCAGGGGTGTTAGTGAAGTTTCAGGGAAAACAGAGTTAAAACAAGGGAGATATGGCAAAAAAACCATTTTGTTTGTTTGTTTGTTTTTTTTATAGAATGGATCTGAAACGAATTTCGGAATGGATCGGAAATGGTGGGATATGGAACGACTTAGAATGGATCGAAAACAACTGGATCTGAAATGAATTTTAGAATGGATCTGAAATGGCTGGATCAGAACCGACTTTCATAATGGATTTGCAACAGGACGGAAGTGATCAGCAATAGATGGATCTGGAATGGCGCGAAAGTGATCCGCAACAGTTCAGCTGAAAATGGATATGGACCCCATGTATGTTCGGCTTCTTATCCGTTCAGGGGATTCACTCGGCCACCAATGCTATCCGACGGCTTGCGTATTGGGGTAGTACCCCTCACTCCATGGCTCAGGTAAAACTGATAACCGCTTTGCCACAAATGACAACTCTTGGTTTACCTCACGAGTGGGAACTAGTCAATCAGGTAGGGGTCATTGCCCTTTTTTGTTGGTAGGTCCTTTCAATGGGCCATCTACTTCATGGTTCCTGTGGTACTCCTCACAATGATTTTTAGGTCTTATGCCCAAGTACTTCCCACAATTAAGCGGATAGGGATTATTCCTAGATTCGAAGTTGCAACATATGTGAAATTTGTTTTTGGCAGAAATTTCACCCAGCGAGCCCAAGAAAGTGCTCTGATACCAGATGTGAAGAACCTGCAACAATTAATTAATGAGAATACGCGAGATAGCAGAAATAACAGAACTCAGAATCGCTTTTATTGATCGCAGGCCACTTTGAAGGGGCAACCTCCTTTGAGAAAGCTCAATACAAATAACTTCACGGTACCTTCATTGGTCTCAACACAAACTTATATACTAAGTCTAGGTGCCAATACCATGGGTGAATACCATGTGTCAATACAAACCATGGGCCAATACAAAATAGGGATCAACAATTACTATGGGACGACTTACAAAGCATATGCATCCAACAACAATAATACAAAATATGGATCAACAAATACTACGGGACGACTTACAAAGCATATGTGTCCAACAACAATATACTAACAAAGTAAATATAAGGGTTGACATGGGTTCCTAACAGTGTCACATATTACCAATACTATTATTCATACCATGTCAGTATGTTACACAATATATTACTTTGTAGTAATATTGTCCATATTTTTACTCATTTCTAACATGACATTGTTCTGAACACGTATCTTATTCTTGTCAATAATAGGTCGCAATGTGACATACCTATGATGTCACAATGTCACTTAAGATGTACACTAGGTTTTGCGTTGCAATATGACATATTTGTCATGTAGGAAATGTTGCATACCTTTGGCATACATGTTGAGACATAGTGTGACAGAGATATCATGTACCTAAATATCCACAGTGTGACATACCTCTCGCACCACACTGTCACATATCTGTCATGTACCTATCATGCCACATTGTGACATACTTTATTAATGTCGCATAATCTATGACCACACAATGTGACATATCTATCACATTACAATGTGACATATTTATTATGACAATGTGGCATTGGCTGTCATGTCACAATGTCACATACCTTTTATTCATATTTACTATTCTAACATGAAATTGTTCTTAACGTCGCAATGTGACATAGCTATCACATAACAATGTGACATACTTGTCACGTTGCGATGTGACATCCCCGTAACGTTGCATTTTGACAAACTTCGATAATGTGGCTTTACCTGCCACGTCGCACTATGACATATGTATCACATTGGAATGTGAGATATTTATTATGACAATGTGGCATTGGTTGTCACATCGCAATATGACATACCTTTTATTTATATTTACTTATTTCTAACATGAATTTTTTCTTCACGTCGCAATGTGACATAACTATCGCATAACAATGTGACATACATGTCACGTCACACTGTGACATCCCCATAATGTCGCATTCTGACAAACTTTAATAACGTGACACTACCTGCCACGTCACAATGTGATAGTCAATCTTGTTCAACCATAGTATATCTATTCATGCAAATAAGATCCTCTAATCAATAACTAGGCCAAAGAAAACATTTAATTATTTGTGTTGTATCTACGCTAAGATGTTGCTCTCTTCCCATGAGTTGTTCGTAAACCATAGTAAACCATAGTAAACCATAGTCAAGCTTGTTCAACCATAGTAAACCATAGTCAAGCTTGTTCAACCATAGTAAACCAAAGTCAACATGGCTAAGTGATAGTCAACCATGGTCAAGCATCGTCGACCATTGTCAACCATAACCAACCGTGGCTAACCATGGTAAAAAAAATTCAACCATGGTATACCTAAGTCAACCATAGTCAACCATGGTCGACCACCATTAGCCATGGTAAACCATGTTCAACCAAAGTCGATCATGGTCAACCAAAGTCAACTATAGTCAACCATAGTCTCCCATGGTCAACAGTGTTCACCCATGTTCAACCAAATTCAACCATGGTCTACCATGTTAAACAATGGTCAACCAAAGTCAACTATGGTCAATCATTGTCAACCATCGTCAACCATGGTCAACCATAATCATCCACAGTCAACCAAAGACAACTTGGGAAAACCATGGTGAATCATAGTGAATGATGGTCAACCAAATTCAATCATGGTTAACCATTGTCAACCATGTTCAACCCAATTCAACCATGGTGAACCATAGTCAACCAAAGGCAACTAAGGTCAACCATAGTCAACCATGGTCAAGCATGGTTAACCATTGTCAACCATAGTAAACCATGGTCAACCAAAGTCAACCATGGTCATTGAGATTCAACCATGGAGAATCATGGTCATCCAAATGAAACCATAGTCAACCATGGTTAACCTATCTTAGACATGGTTTGTTATGAATATTTAATTATTTTATTTAAATAGTAAATGAGGATATTTTAATAGATGTGACCATTCGTAAATGGTCACTATGAGGCCTATAAAATCTAGGCCAAACATTCATTGTAATCAACCATTTCATATTTATCAATATTTATATTTATCAGATTGAAGATAGAACATCTTCCCCCTTAGTATCTAGATATGAATCTTCCTACAACATTGGATTCAGTGTTCCATTTGTTATTAGAGCCGAATCGACTCTTCTCTCCCCTGGGCTCACCTTTCCACGCATCACCTCTTCCACCATCTCCACAGTTCCTTCCACACCCTCCATTCCTTTCGATCAACTCTCCTTCTACTTTCCCCTCATACCTGCGCCTTCTTCCCTCCACTGCATCCTCTTACCTCCACGACTGCAAGGCCTCTCCATCCTCAGCTCAATAAGAGCTTCCCTTCATGCCTCCTCATCTCATCCAATCCCTTCTCCACTTTTCCTACGCCACAAATCCCACACTCTCCCTTCGGGTTTGTGCACTCTTCCATCCCTTGGTCGCCTTCCTCTCCAGCTCATCTCCTTCTCCACATGCCACATCATTCACCCATAATTCTCTTTGCACAATCCTCCTCACCCACTCCACCATCATCCTCACCATATGCACCTACGCATGCACACTTCCCAATCTACGCCTGAACACTTCATCCTCTTCGCCACCTCGTCCTCCTTTGCTAGTCACACTCCTGTGTGCCTAATCCCTACTGCCACACCTTCCTAACCCTTGTTTTCCCTATGTTCCACATCAACTCTCCACATACTCCACTCCATGGTCATTCGTTTGCACATCCCCGTCAGTCACCATTCCTCTACGCTCTTCTTCCCTAGATGCCTCATCTCTACATGCTCTCCCTTACTCACTCCACTATCATCCCTCTCGCTGATCACTCCCCTCTTTCCTTTGCACTACCATTCTTCTCCACGTTTCACCCATTGCCATCGGCCTTCATCTACTGCCACACCTTTTCCATCATTACACCAAAACCCCAATTTTAAAAAAAAACCATTAAAATTTTATAATAACAGTAAGCATTGCTATTATAAAATTTCATAATTTTTAATAAATATTATTAATATTACATATTATTAATAATAAACTTTATTATTAACAATAACATTAATATTATTATCTAAAATATTATTATTAAATATAATAATTATTAATTATTATATTTATACTTGTAATGTCCCTTGTTAGGAATTTTATTAAAATGACAATTTTTCACTTTTTTCCCTAGTTAGATCTTTGACTAGTTTTGAGCACTAGGTCCCCAAAATGCTCCAATTGCTCCCAAATATCCTGAGAAGGTATATGGAGGATGTTAGAACATAAATATGTGTTTCAGGGATGCTTTTGGACCTTTAAAATACTTCTGCAAATCCTCTTTCAATTCTGGCCAATGTAGGGAATTTTACTAGTAATTCCCTTTGACTAGTATTGGTCTCTAGGTCTCAAATTGACTCCAAACGCCTTTAGATATCCAAGGAAGGTGTATGAATAATATTATGACTTGAATATGATGTTCAAGGATGATATATTTCCACCAAAATACCTCTACAAACTTTCTTAATATTCTGGACCAAGTATGCAATTTTACTAGTAATTTGGGGTTCAAATCCCCTTGGGATTAGTACTAAAAATGGCTTCCCAAATGCCTCCAAACCCACTCAAATTTATGAAAAGATGTAGGGAATGTATTAAGAATGTTATTAAGGTCTCATGTGCACCATTAATTTATTATTATATCTGTTCCAACCCTCTCCCATTCAGCTGCAAAAATCACCCATTCGTCCCTTGGGGAAATGACACTATTTCTTCTCCCAATGCAATTAAATTGAGTAAAAATACTTCAAATGCTCGAGTACAGTACATGAAAATTGTAAAAGAAATCCATGGCAGTATATTAATCACAAATGTATCAGATAATCATCCATTCATTCGAAATCATCAGCAGTACATTGGTTCACAACAAGGTAGTGGGGAAATGACACTGTTCTTTCATTAAAAATGAGATCTACACATTTCTACTTGGAATTTCGACCTGAAATTTTTTGGAGATGAAGAAAAGAGTATTTAATTCATATCAAAAAATAAATGGGGCATTATAAGCTCCCCCAAAGAGTACAATATCTCACCAAAAACGCCCTCCCTCAAGGATCAAGAATATGCCATCAAAACTGGAAATGGTTGAAGGAGTGAGCTGCAATAGAAGAAACCATGAGATGCCATATAGATTACACCTACAAATAAAGAATCCATTAAAGCTACAATGAAAGGTCTGAATGGCCTTTCCAATTACCAACTTGGATGGGAATCTTTCACCCTCGAAATTGGCTAAGGCAAGAAACTAGTCATCCACTAGCTCTCCCTCTTCACAAATGCAATTGCAAATTCTACAAATGATCAAAAGCTGGTTTCATTCTATGTTATTGACATTTATAAAGTTCTAATGTCCTCCATGGGTCGAATTCCTTCCAAGAGACTCATGCCAACTCAAGTTGGGAAGAGATTCCAAAGAACGCCACTTGTACAACAATTCCTAGTCTCCCACTTCCACCAAATCACATGTGGAAGCATCTTAGCTGCCCTAACACCCTTGAGTGCCCTATTGGAGTCTATTTTTAGCCCTAACATGTCATATATGTCATATGTGTTGAAATATTGTAACTTCAAAGAATATTATAGTTGTACTTTATTATTCCGGAGATGTTTCATTCCTCTGTGAAGATCTTATTGTATATCCGGAGATGTTTATTCCTCTGTCGGATTGTGGTAACTTGGTTTATTAGACTTCCCTAGTGGGGGTCGGCCCTGTATGTATTATGTGGGTAAAAGGGATTTTAGACCACCCTAGAGGGGTCATCCCAGTCAGTTGTAATGGGGTGTTTAACCTAGTAATTAAGTTAGGGCCGACCTAGCTTGTGTAAAAGTCAGTCGGGAAACTAGTATAAGTAGAGGAGGATGTTCCTCACTTATCACACACTTCTATCACTCAAAAAGTAGCGAACTTGTGAGGGAGAGGTCTGATATGGAGGAGGAGGAGCTCATGTCTTTGGTTTATATCTTTGTATTTGTTGATCATCTATATTGAGGAAGCTTTGCTGGGTTTTCTACCCCATGAGGGTTTCCCAGGATAAATCTGTGTCTCTTGTGTTTATGCCGTGCTTGTTGTTTCTTTAGTGATCCTGTATATGCTATTATTGTGAAATGGAATGTAATGCTAATATTTTCTGTCTCAACATATTGAATCTTAACATGGTTTCAAAACTAACCTAAAGGAAGGCAATGTATGGTACTTACGACACTTGCTTCACTTATGACAATTTGAAGGTTAGGGTTTTATATAGCAAAAACCAGTCATCGTGGAACTTTCTCTATAAATCCATTTTTACGAATGTTTAGGACCAGAAAATTTTATAGGTCGTAGATAACATCCCCATGTACCTTGTGTCCAAAGGATACTCTCATATTTGTTGTACTTTGTGAGTTATGATCAGTACCAGTTAGGGTTTCTGCCTCTTCCAAATCTCAGTCATAATCAGGTGACCTAGGAAAACAGGTCATAACTTGGGCTAGGAAGCTCCAAATGAAATTTCGTAAAAAGTGATAGGTAGTACGTAGATTGTACTATCTCAAGAAACCTTTTTAGAGGCTGAAGTTGAACCAGTGACATGTGGCACTCCGTACAAGTTTGCTCTCCTGTTTTATCCCATAAACAGGTCACGTTGCGACACTTGGCATAAATCTCTCTTAGAAAATCCAATTGAGTTCAGACCTATCGACATGGAAAGATGACAGGTCAGGATACCACAAAAAACATTTTCAGACCCTGTGGATTGAAAAGTTCGGAGTTATAGTAGAAACAATCAGGTACATATTTCTGTCAAAACATAATTATTTTTGGAGCACCTTCATTCACGGCTTCCGGAATTTAGGGTTTCGGAGAAAGTTAGAATTCTTGGAATCAGAGTCCACGACTGAATGCTTCTCAGGAAAATCAAAATTTAGAAACCAAGATCGAATTTTTTGGTTGGGTAGAAGACCGGGCTTAATCAAACCCCAGTTCGAGATTTTGATCGGAAAGATGGAAAATTAGGGCTTCAGCAAAAGTTGGAATTTTTGAAATCTGTGACCACGGCTAGAAGATCCTCAGAAAAATAAGAGTTTAGAGCCTTGGATTGAACCTTTTGATTAGGCAGAAGGGTGGGCTTCATCAAACCCTAGTTCGGGATCCTGTCCAGAAGATCCAGAAGTTTCAAAGGCAATTTTTAAGGGGCCAAATTTTGGAGATTTCAAAATTGAAGTATGCAAGTTTGATCATCTCAGCAAGACACATCCTTCCATCCATTCAGATGTGTGAAAGTCAAAGATTGAATTTTTAGGGTTTCTCTGACAAACCCTAATCAAGCTCCAGATGCAGCTTCAGGGGGAGATGAGGCTAAGGCCTTACATAAGAAGAATACAAGAAGTCTCGACAGGTATGACTTAAGGAGATACAGGTATGTCTTGAAATCTGATTCTTGATTAAGTTCATAATATGTTTGTCTTCATATTATGTATTAGTACAATCTTGATTAATGTTAGAATTGTCTTATCACCCTAGTAAAAGTATGAATGCATGTGAATGATAGAAGACATTCATTGATTAGGGCTATATGATTGTACTAATGTACTGTGGTGTTGTATGAGGTTGATGTTGTCTGCTAACAAGATACAGGTACATCACGAAAGACAAATCAAGTTCCATGACCATGACATCATGAAGACAAAGACTCCTCCATAATCTTTGATCACATAGAAGTTCTACTTATGAGGTATGTATGACTTTGTTATATTATGCTTAACCTATGATATATGCAGGTTCTAGCACAGGATCTCTAAATCATTGAAGTGAACAGAGAAGATATTGTTTAGGTATGTTAGACATAACTAAGCAGGTATACTAATCCAGGTATGTTTTCCTATGTCAAGTTAGAATCCTACTTTGTGCTAGGATCTTAGTATACCCATGTATTGAATATGACCATACATATTCAAGATTATTTAGAATTATAATATTTTGATAATATTGAGATTATACTAATGAATGTATGTTTGAGTATGAGATCATGAGGATGGCACTAGTGCACACTTGAGCATGCACACTGGTACTGAATGAATAGAAGTTCAAAAGACATATAGAAGATCAAGCGGGAGGAAACGACACAAACATAAAAGATAAGTATTTGAGTTGTTATTTGAATCTCTGAAATAGTAAATGATATTGCTTGTAATGGTTGTATGCATATTTGTATTTATAGAATATATCATGCTGAGTGTAAACACTCATATAGCATTGAACAGTATACTACTAATATGCATATGACTGATAAGTTGGACAAACATTCCATTGTTGATTGTCTAGAATGAAACCTCTTTGCTAACATGCTGAGAGTTGTGCACGCTCTCGATAGTATGTTCTGGTAGAGATGGAAGGCATCTAGATAGCCATTGTATGCATACAAGATATGGAAAAGTGTTGTGCCAACGTATTGGTAAAGATTGTTGCATAACTATGAAAATCATATTGGTATGCATAATAGGTTATCATGTCAACATGATTTGATGACTATGAAGCATTACTAATCATGTACTTAATTTTGATTTGTAGGAAAGATCATGAAGAATGATGAACACCGAACAAGTGATGGATGTTCAACAAGAAGATTTACAAATCAAACATAATATAGAAGGCTCGTGGATTCTCTTAGAAAGAGGAAGAGAATCATGATGAGATGTTTGCTCCAAGTTGCTAGATAAGACAATTATCTTAATGATGCAATTGAAGAAGTGCAAATCAAGGATTCAATTGAAGAAATCTCTGTTCGGGTACCCAGGATCGATAGTCATTTGATGAGCTTAATGATCACCATGGGTAATGTGTATCTCAACCTTTGATACAAGGTTGAAGATGGTTTCTATATACAGATGATATGGATGTAAGAAGGAACTCACCACAGAGTTTGAATGATATTAAGGCTCATATCATTAGACCCATCTGACGAGAGATGGCACGGATAGATATGCAGAAGATCACTCAATGCAGAGTGTGAATGATGTTCAGTCACAGAGGGAGAATTAACAGTTTTTTGACAAGCTTGGGTTTTACTAGAAGTAAAGCTGTTCCTAACCTTTACGTTAAGGTTATGGATCATATTGTTATTGTATGTAGATGATCTCTTTCTGATAGGGAATGAGAAACAGATCATGGAAAGCAAGAAAAAGCTAGCTACAGAGTTCGAGATGAATGATCTCGGATTGATACATTACCTCCTAGGACTGGAAGCATGAAAAGGATCAGAAGGAATCTTTCTTAACCAAGGAAAGTATGCTGTGGAAATCTTGAGAATATTTGATATGTTGGAATGTACAACCATGGCCACTCTCATGGGTTCTGAATTGAAGTTGTTAGCGGATGACTCATCAAAGTTAGTGGATGTAACTCTGTACAGATAAGTTATTGGGTCATTGATGTATCTAACGAATACTAGGCCAGATATATGCTTTACTGTGAACACCTTTAGGTAGTATCTAGTGGAAACTAGATGTGTTCACCTAATAGTTGCAAATAATGTGATGAGGTACCTAAAGGGTATGATAGACTTTGGTCTATGTTATCTTGGAGATCATGAACTTAGATTGTATGGCTACACATATGCCGATTGGGAAGGAAGTGTACATCGGGCGGATGTTATTTTATGGGATCTGCCATGATCTCGTGGATTAGTAGGAAGCAGTATAGTGTGTCTCTCAGTACAACTGAAGCGGAATATATATATAGCTGCTTGCTCGGCTAGTTGTGAAGCAGTATGGCTTCGGAAACTATTATCAGGATTATTTGACTTAGAGATGGATACCACTGTGATCCTGTGTGACAAACAAAGTTGTATCAAGATGGCAGAGAATCCCGTGTTCCATGATAAGTCAAAGCACATAGAGATCTGATATTTCGATATACGAGATATGGTGCAAAAAGGAATTATAAAGATCGAATTTGTGGGCAATGATGAACAAGTTACCGATGTACTAACCAAACCTCTACCTCAAGTGAACAAGTTATCGATGTACTAACCAAACCTCTACCTCAAGTGAAAAAGTTACCGATGTACTAACCAAACCCCTACCTCGAGTAAAGTTTGAGTATTTCCAAGACAAGCTTGGTGTAGTTCAGAAGGACCCTCCTTGAAAGGGGGAGTGATGTGGTCACTTATGATGAGATTGCCTACATCGATAATGAGGTCGATGATGTGGATACCTATATTGGTGATGCCGACAGAGACGTTGGTGGATGGTCCTTAGACAGGGTCTAAGTTGACAAAGGGATTGCATCATCCTTGAACACATGTTCTAAAAGGATCCGTAGACACATGTCTCTGAGAATGAAGTCCTTCGTGGACAGGTGGAGATTGTATCATCCTCAGACTTCGGTCCCTTGAATTGATACATAGACAAATGTCTTCGAGAATGAAGTCCTTAGTGGGCAGCTGGGGATTGTATCATCCCCGGACTTCGGTCCCTTGAATTGATCCGTAGACAGATGTCTTCAAGAATGAAGTCCTTGGTGGACAGGTGGGGATTGTATCGTCCCCGGACTTCGGTCCCTTGAATTGATCCGTAGACATATGTATTCGAGAATGAAGTCCTTAGTGGACAGGTGGGGATTGTATCGTCCCCGGACTTCGGTCCCCTGAATTGATCCGTAGACCTATGTCTTCGAGAATGAAGTCCTTAGTGGACAAGTGGGGATTGTATTGTCCCTGGACTTCAGTCCGTTGAATTGATCCGTAGACGTATGTCTTCAAGAAGTGGTCCTTAGACTTTGTCTAAATTGACGAGAGGATTGCATCATCCCTAGACATGATGAGGTGTCTTAAATGATCCATAGACGTATGTCTCAGAGAAGTGGTCCGTAGACTTTGTGTAAGTTGACGAGAGGATTGCATCATCCCTAGGCATGATGAGGTGTCTTAATTGATCCGTAGACGTATATCTCCGAGAAGTGGTCCTTAGACTTTGTCTAAGTTGACGAGAGGATTGCATCATCCCTAGGCATGATGAAGTGTCTTAAATGATCCGTAGACGTATGTCTCCGAGAAGTAGTCCTTAGACT
Organism: Larix kaempferi; assembly: GCA_027924585.1. Classification (NCBI taxonomy): domain Eukaryota; kingdom Viridiplantae; phylum Streptophyta; class Pinopsida; order Pinales; family Pinaceae; genus Larix; species Larix kaempferi. Next base: position 478,227 of record BSBM01000338.1, on the reverse strand, counting down.
TTGTCTAAGTTGACAAGTGGACTGCATCGTCCCTAGACATGATGAGGTGTCTTAAATAGATCATGTGTGTTGCAGGGTATGTTGCTATTGTGTATACTTGACTGATGAGGATACTTGTATTGATGAGGATACTTGTATTGATGTATTGATACTTGTATTGATGATATGTGATGATGATGATATGTATTGATGAGGATACTTGTATGTATACTTGTATTGATGAGTATACTTGTATTGATGAGGATACTTGTATTGATGATATGTATACTTGTATTGATGATATGTATACTTGTGTTGATGAGGATACTTGTATTGATGATGTGTATACTTGTATTGGTGTGGATACTAATACTGATGATCTAGATGACGATGCTGATGATCGTGTGATGATCTAGATGCTGTAGATCGAGATGATGATATAGATGCTATAGATCAAGATGATCCAGGTGCTGTAGATCGAGATGATCCAGATGCTGTAGATCGAGATGATCCAGATGATGATGATCATGTGATGATGATGTTGATGTTACTGTAGATGTTCGAGTGCTACAAAAGATAAAGACTCAGTACTGAAGATGTTGATGCTCCAGTATTGAAGATGTTCCAGTAACTGCTTGAGTTACTGATGATGTTGAGAAAGCTTCCAATGATTTATAGATGTATCATGAATGATGTTGATGACTCCTTGCTCATGCAGATGTTGTTATAATATCCTTCTCGTTAAGGGGGAGTGTTGAAACATTGTAACTTCAAAGAATATTATATTTGTACTTTATTATTTCGGAGATGTTTCATTCCTCCGTGAAGATCTTATTGTATATCCGGAGATGTTTATTCCTCCGTCGGATTGTCGTAACTTGGGTTATTAGACTTCCCTAGTGGGGGTCGGCCCTGTATGTGTTATGTGGGTCAAATGGTTTTTAGGCCACCCTAGAGGGGTTGGCCCAGTCAGTTGTAATGGGGTGTTTAACCCAGTAATTAAGTTAGGGCCGACCTAGCTTATGTAAAAGTCAGTCGGGAAACTAGTATAAGTAGAGGAGGATGTTCCTCACTTATCACACACTTCTATCACTCAGAAAGTAGTGCACTTGTGAGGGAGAGGTATGCTATGGAGGAGGAGGAGCTCATGTCTTTGGTTTACATCTTTGTATTTGTTGATCATCTATATTGAGGAAGCTTTGCTGGGTTATCTACCCCATGAGGGTTTCCCAGGATAAATTTGTGTCTCTTGTGTTTATGCTGTGCTTGTTGTTTCTTCAGTGATCCTGTATATGCTATTATTGTGAAATAGAATGTAATGTTGATATTTTCTGTCTTAGCATATTGAGTCTTAAAAATATGTCAGCCTTCAGGTCTGATTTGTGTCATAGGTGTCATAACATCTTCATCATTGTTGTCATAGAGCTAGGGAATCTAGCCCAAGTGTCTCACTAGCTCCAAATTGCCTCTTCCTCTTCCATGGGAGTTAGTCTTCCTCTATATTTCGACCTTGGATGAGTCATGCCGTGAATAATACCTTTTGGAATCCCCCAAGTATGTTACCATTCACCTTGAATTCGAATTGGTGAGAGAATGATGCCAAGTGTAGTGGGGAAATCTAGCCATATGTGGGTCCCACTTCCTCCATGTGTCTTCATGATCAAATGCCACTTTGATTTTCACTTGTATATATTTATTTAGATCCTTTATTAAATATTTATGTCATTCTAATGTTCAAACATCATTTATTATCCCCCTTATTCCAAATCCCAAAGCTTCCACCCCAAACCTAGGAAACTAGTAATTTTCCTCCTTGGCAATTATTTGACCTTTAGCATCAATTTGACAAACTCTAATGAATATGGCCAATTTGCTTAGGCCATTGTGACCCAATGCCAAATTTGGGACATGACAATACCTTCACAATAAAAGGAAAAAAAAAATCCTTAAACAACATCCATGGCATCATTTAGTGATGAATTGATGAAACTTTTTGAGCAAATCCATCAGGACATCAACGAAATAAAAAATTCTATTGACAATTTAACATTTAAATAAAATGAATATGTATATGAAAGTCATGTAAAAGAAGTTGTCAAGGATGAGAGTAATGATATCGATCAAGATAGTAAGCAAACCAATGATACAAATTACAATAACGATGAAGAAAATAACAATAAAATATTTGATAAAGATGGAAATTATCTTGATTAAGATTGCGGCGAGAATCAAGCCAATTATGCTCTTAAGTATTTGACGGAAGCTGTATGCACACAAAGGAAGGAAGAAAAACCAAAGGAACTTATGATAGAGACTTAAGAAAAAGATAATAATGAAGATCAATGCTTCAACACGACGGCTATGAAGAACATCAATTAGAACAACTATAAGGTTAATCAGAATGACACCACAAAAATAGTTATCATGGGAAAGTCGATCGAGTTTGTTCACTTGAAGGAAAAAATAAAAAAATAAAACAACCAAGTAAGCGATAAAAGCATAAACGAAACTTCACCAAATATATATTTAATGCAGATTCCAAAACAAAAGAAACAAAATGAAGTAATGGTCATACTCAAAATTGCATGTCTCAAGTCATCAGTTCGACATAGAGCTAGAATAAAAGACAACATCATCAAACTCAACTTTGAGGACAAAGCTTTCCTTAATGGGAAGACAATGTTATGAATATTTAATTATTTTATTTAAATAGTAAATGAAGATATTTGAATAGATGTGACCATTTGTAAATAGTCACTACAAGGCCTATAAAATCTAGGCCCAACATTCATTGTAATAAACCATTTCATATTTATCAATATTTATATTTATCAGATTGAAGATGGAACATCTTCCCCATTAGTATCCGGATACAGATCTTCCTGCAACATCGGATTCGGTGTTCCATGGTTTACCATGGTCATCCAAAGTCAACCATGGTCAACAAAAGTAAACTATAGTCAACCATAGTCACCCATGGTGAACCATGTTCAACCATGTTCAACCAAAACCAACCATGGTCAACCATGTTAAACAATGGTAAACTAAAGTCAACTATGGTAAACCATGTTTGAAAATCGTCTACCATGGTAAACCAAAATCATCCAGTATCAAGCAAAGGTGACCATTGACAACCATGGTTAACCAGGGTTAATCATATTCTACCATGGTTAGTGAAAGCACCGATAACCAAAGTCAAGCACGATTAACCAGAGTCAGCCATGGTTGAGCATGGTCAACGAAAGTTGACCATTGTTTGACAATGGCTGACTTTGGTCAAGCAAAGTCAAACATGCTTAATAATGGTCAACCAACGATGGCCAACCATAGTCAACTACGCTTAACAGTTGTCAAATGTGGTAAACTAAACATGATCAACCATGGTTAATCTATACATTTAATTATTATTCTTATTATTATTATTTTCAGCAGAATTATTATTATTATTATTATTTATCATTTTATTTATTATTATTTAATAATTAAAATTAAAATTTTCTTTTTTGATATTTTCTTTTATAAATAGTAATAATTATTTTTTAGATTAACAATTATAATAAATAATAATAATTTCTTAGAATAAATATTATAATAAATAATAATTAAAACTCAACAATCCTTCCCCGCACGCTGACCGTCAACTAGCAAGCCTTATTAATATTAATAATATGACTTATATACGCTCATTGACATTATTTCCAATGGGATTAATGTAAATTTGTTGCTCAATTTTAACTTTTGTTTTATAAATTGCTTATGATGGGACATTTACAATTGGAAAAAATTCCCATGCTTCTATAATAATTGTTTGGTATAATGTTTTAACAAACCAATTGCATTGTGATTACTTATATCATCAATGTAGTGTTCAATATTTTTGAAATTGCGATGATTTTCGTAATACTTTGGGGTGGAGTAGCAAGATAAGTATGCTTCCTAGATTGATTTTATGGGCGTAGTTCCAAATTCAAAATAAACAATTATAAAAAAAAGAATATCAAAATAAATAGTACTAGTTGATGCATGGATAATGACCAATGTTAGACAACCCATTTAACTTAAAAAAGGCATGATAAGAAATAATAGATAATTTAGATAATTTAGATAAATTGTTCATGACACTTAACTTGTGAAATAATTCTTACTTGAGAATTAAAATTTTAATTATTGTGAAATAAAAGTTATTTAAGAATATTAATTCATTTGGTACTTGGCTATTCACACACTATCCTAATTGCAATAGTCATGAAAATATTCATAGCATTGCAAGATTGAAAATGAGAATGTAAATAAACTAGACTTTGAGTTAAGGTTGGTGTGGCGATTTCATAGCCAATGGTGGAAATACAATGGCCTTTAGTGATGCACATTTCTTTAAAAAAAAAAAAAAAAAAAAAGCTAGAATTTTATATGTATTGCTGATTCCCAAAGTCAAAGGTTGACTTTGCTCCATGTCCGTTAGATAGAACAAAGTTGACTCTTCTCTATGCTAGTTGAATGGAAAGGAATCAGCCATGGACCGAAATTTAAATATACAATATATTATATCTCAATTATAATCCTATTCACAATTTCACGACGCATGCATCAAAATATACTGAATTAAAATAGATGGTAAAGACCATATCGTCTGCGTACTTCTCTGGCGGTTACGATGCTGCTGTGCTGCTTCAACTGTATTAATAACTGGAATGTAATGTGGATAACTATTGTATTTAATCTTCCACAATATTCTTTTGGAAGATTACTGTGTAATGATTTACTTTACTTCTATCACTCGATCTCTCGCTTTGATCGACATCTTTGTAACTGTTACTTCTATCAGTCGATCTCTCGCTTTCAAACTGTAACGTCTTCCCATCCTGTCTATGCCTTTGTATTTAAGCCTACTCGGTCTCGATCTTAATATGGTTCATTTAGTGCCGTACAGTTTAGGACTAAGGTATCTAAATTTTCCATACAGTTTAAGACCAAAGAATCTAAAATTGACTTACAGTTTATGACCAAGGAATCTAAAATTAGTTTTCTGCGAAGAAAAACTGAACAGAGACTGTTATATCAAACTTATGTTTTATGTTTTAAAATTGAAGGTTCATCATGGATATGTGTTTATATTTTAGAATTTGAGATTGATCAATGCTTTTTGCTAGATTGTAGAAGAATGAGACAAGTGTATGATGACAATAGTTCTAAATTCAAAATCAATAATATCAAAAATAGCTAGAAGCTATGTGTGGATAACTAGTTGTTGATGCATGAATAACTACCAGCATAGATCCATCTAGATCCCCAAGTGTCGAGAGGGATCAAATTTCTCATAGATGCAAACCCCATTTTAGACTAAAAATGTTGAGGAAGTGTGTAATGCTATGTTTATGGTTTTAATTTATCTAATTTGTGTAGTTTATATATATGTCATTCTAAATATTTTAAATCTAATTAGAGCCAACATGTTATCTTTTATAATATTTTATTATTTTTAAGAAAGGACACGTGTCAACTATAGGATTAGCATGGAAGGAGTTACATATCTCCCCCAGTGCTCTGTAGAATGCGTCTCTTCTATGCAATTAGTTGATGCATGGAAAACAAATAGAAAACAAATAAATTATTTGTGGCACTTAACTTGTGACAAATTAAATAGATGTGCTACTTATACTATAAACACAGGAAAATGGAGCAAACATTTTCCAAGTTATACTATTTGATTGATTGAGAGGCATTAGATCAATTAAACCACAATTGATCCATCTTAAAGGGGATCTACCAAGTGCCGAGAGGGGTCAAATCTCTTTCAGGTGAAAATTTTTCCTCAACATTTGCAATCTAGTAATGCAATGCTTATGGTTTTAATTTATCTAATTTATGTAGTTATATATATATTTTGTCCTAAATGATTTAAATCTAATTTGAGCCGACATTTTATAATATTTTATTATTTTTTAAAAATGACACGTGTTAGTTCTAGGATGAGCATGGAAGGAGTTACGCATCCACCCCCTAATGGGCTGTAGAATGAGCCTCTTCGGTGCAATAAAGCAACGTATTTTGGCTTGATTGATTGAGAGGCATTGGAGAAATAATTAAAGCAGCGTATTTTGGTTTCATTGATTGAGAGGCATTGGGGCAATTAATTAAAGCAAGGTATTTTGGCTTTCCACGAAGGGTATAATATAAACAATGTATTTTGGCTTTCAATGTCAGATAACTAACAATGATTTATTGTATTCACCTCTTATGCTCTTATGCTCTTATGCTCTCAACCCGTTATGCTCTTTTGTTGATAACAAACCTCATAGACAATAACTTAGTTGATATCAAATGTTACAATTTTCCAATAGTTTGCTTTGAAATTTTGCGAAGAAAGTCGAGGAATGTATGTGTGATTGCAGGAGGATGAGACGAGTGTACTCTCGAGATTGATTTTATGGCCGTCATTCGAAATAATATCAAAATAATTTGTTGTATCTTATGCATGGATAATGGGTAGTGGTAGATAACCTATTTAATAACAAGTAACAAATAACTTGTTCATGGCGCTTAACATGCGACCTATTAGTGTTTCCTACCACAAGTTAAGTGGATGTGTTAGTCAATAAAAGATACTTCATGTATTATTTTTGCGCAATAGGTGTTCATATTTTACTAGTACAACAACTTAACTTGTGGCTAGTGAACATTGATAGGTCACAAGTTAAATGGAAAGTTAAATGGCATGAACACGATACTTGTTCTCCATACATAGTTCCATGAACTCTCACTTATTCATGCATAAGCTACCAATTATCCATGCATAGCTACCCGCTATTTTTTATATTATTTTCTTTATAATTATTTATTTCAAATTTGGAACTACTACTATAAAATCAATCTTGATAGTACACTTGCCTCATCTTTGTGCAATCTAGGAAAAACATAGGCTCTAGTTCACCCCAAATTCTAAAATATAAACACTTACCGACTTAATAATTTGAGGTGGAGTAGTATATATGCTTTTCTTAGATTGTAGAAGGATGAGACAAGTGTATCTATAGATTGATTTTATGGGAATCACTACAAATTCGAATTAAGTTACTATAAAAGGAAAAGAATATCAAAATAAATGGTAATAGATGATAAAGACCATATCACCTGCGTAATAGATGGTAAAAACACACAATAAAAATAGATGATAACCAAAAAAAAGATGATAAAATGATTGTGTAATGGGTTATGATTATAAAAGTATTTAAAGTGGACATTTCATTCATTTTCAAAATTATTTAGAAATAAATATGTAAAATATAATACCAATTATGATTACAAAACTTGTAAGTGTTACTTTTACCACCATATCTGTAACTTTTACCATTGGATCTCGCTCTCAATCAATGAATCTAAAATTTCATACCGTTTAGGACCAATGAATCTAAAATTAGTTAACAATTTTGTTTGATTTTTTTTCTTATAAACTTATAATGAATTTTTACAATAAAATTTTGATAAAAAAATTGATGAAAAATTAACTCTAATTCTATAATGAATTTTTAATTTAAAAATCACTCAAACAACCACTTTTCAAAATATTGACAATCACTAATACAACTAAATAACTTAACAAAAACTATTAACAAATTTTGGAGATTTTCCAATAGAATAACATTCTATCATTTTATTATGAATATTTTTTTCAAAAAGATTATAACTTTAATAAATAATGTAACAAAAACTAGAAGCATTTTTTAAAAATTTGTCAATAGAGTAACTTATTTTAAACTTAAGAGTAACCTTTTATATTTTATTACGAATAATTTTTTTCCTTTAAATTAAATTTAAAATTTTAATAAATTATGATATTGAAAGTTATAAATTATGGTAAATTTAATAAATGTTAAAGGTTTCAATGAAGACTTCTCACAAAGGGTTTTGTGTGGCATAAAGTGCTCACATTTTTTACTTATATTTGAAATGAAGATAAATCACACAATTATATTTATTGTTTCAAGAGGCGCTCTATAATTCAGTATGAGGGAGATCTTGTAATGTTTGTCGATATTATTGTCGGCCATAAATAATATTGCTGAGTCTGAGGGAGATCTTGTATTGTTTGTCGATATTATTGTCGGCCATAAATAATATTGCCAAGTATGAGGGAGATGTTGTAACATTTGTTCCTAACAAAAAGAATAATAAAAAATAATAAATATTATGTCAGCCATTAATAAAAAGACGTGTATTTTTCATTTGAATGAAATCAATGGCTATATAATACACCAAAGCTAATACATAACAACAAAAAAAATTAAAAAAAAAATAGTTTGGGTCAAGAATCTGCAGGAAAGAGAAGGTAGCCAACGAAGAGGGAATCTAAGCAAGTAAACATTTCTGCAAACATGTAATTTTAAATATAGCTCCTCTCCATTATCCATCTCTAGCTCCTTGCCATTTTCTAGCTCCAACCTAGATCCAAATCACTGTTGCGCATTCCCTCCTGCGCGACCTCCCCTCCTGCGCCTTCCCTCCACGCGACCTCCCCTCCAGCCTTCCATCCACGTGACCTCCCCTTCTGCGCCTTACCTCCATGCGACCTCCCCTCCTGCGACTTCCCTCCATGTGACCTCCCCTCATGTGCCTTCACTCCATCTCCTTCCCTCCAGTCTTCCCTCCACACGTTCTCTCCTCCTGCAACTTCCCTCCACGTCGCCTCCCTACCCTCCTCCGGCGCGATCTCTCCTCCTCCGCGACCTCCCCTCCAGCACCTTCCCTACATGCGACCTCCCCTCCATCCTTCCCTCCACGTGACTTCCCCTCCTGTTCCTTCCCTCCACGCGACCTCCCCTCCTACGCCTTCCCTCTTGTGCTTTCCCTCCAACCTTTCCTCCATGCATTCTCCCCTCCTGTGCCTTCTCTCCACATCACCTCCCTCCCCTCCTTCCCTCCCTCTGCAACCCTGCAGCTCCCCTCCTCACTTCCTCCTTCACCTGCACCATAAAATATGTTAATTTTTTTTTAATTTTAACATATAAAATTAAAATAGAATTTAAAAAGAATATTGAAAAAGAAAGTTGGACGAAATGACAACAGAAGAATGAGAAGAATGAAGAAAACGAAACGGAGATTGACAAAAATAATATCGAAAAAGAAAGTTAGACGAATTGACAGCAAAAGAACGAGAAGAAAAAAGAAAACGAAACTTTGACTGACAAAGAGCATATCGAGAGAGAAAGTTGAAGCAGTTGGAAGACCAAAGAAATCAAAATGTAGAACAACAAAGAAATCAAAAGAACAACAAAGACAATATTCGACCAATATACCCATAGAACAATTAATTCTGCACTTCATATACTGATCAAAGAAATTAATCATTTATGAGGACTGAGTTTAATTAAATTACAAGAAGATTTGAGGAATGTTAAATATATTTTGATCGATGAAATGAGTTTTATTGGAAAAAATCTATTAATCAGAATAGATTCAAGACTTCGCTAAGCCTTCCTAGAAAATGCTAATATACCTTTTGGTGAAAGATCAATTATATTGGTTGGTGATTTGGGACAATTGCCACTTGTCATGGATAAGCTTGTATATGCATAAGAAGGTATTGCAAAAGAATTGTGGAACACATTCATAACAGTTGTGACTCTCGATACTGTGTTTTGACAGAATGGACAAAACAATGAACAAATATCTTTTCGTAATTTGTTAATGAATATTAGAGATGCAATTCCAACAATAGAGGATTGGAAATTGTTGATGACTCATACAGATACTTCCTTACATGCTTCAATGAAAAAGGATAAGGCGATACATTTGTTTGCGGCAAATGATGATGTAAACTATCATAACAAGCGTTTAATAAAAAGCCTAAACTGTCCCATTGCGACCAGTATTGCTACATCTGTAAGAAGCAACTATTCTATGGAAGGAGATGAAGAAGGGTTGGAACTTGAATTACTTATAGCCATAGGAGCAAGGATAATGCTCACATCAAACCTTTGGATTGATGCATAACTCGTCAATGGTGCTCTTGGAGTTATACAACAAATTGTATATAACCTTGGAAGTTCGCCTCCAGAACCACCCATGTATGTTTTAATAAAATTTGATAATTATGTGGGGGTACCATGGGATGAATCGTTACCTCAAGTTGTTCCTATCACATCTATCGAAAGAGGTAATAAAAAAAATTCTATTGAAACTCACTTGGGGTTTAACAATCCATAAGTCATAAGGATTGACATTGGAGAAAGCTACTATTAATATTGGAAAGCAAGAGAGGCAGGGTGTGATATTTACATCAATATCTCGAGTTAAAGATTTGGAAGGTCTACGATTTCAACCTCCATTCTCATATGATCGATATGAGAAGATGTCAAAATTAGCAGGTGTGAAGATAAGAAAAGATGAAGAAGATATATTGAGTATGATCACGATGTGAACCATATTTTCATTTATTTAATCCTTACAAAATTATTGTCTCTATTTTCCAGTTTAACAATTTACTCAATCCTTAATACTTATTACTTACATTATGATAATCCTCATAATTGTATCTGTGTTTTCAACTTAACCTGTTCCTTACAATGCTGATCAAACTCCAGTTTTGTGTCACCCGCCCACAACGGGAACCAACCTAGATCCAAATCCTAGGCTCTATCAAGCGCCGAGAGGGATCAAATCTCCCGAGGTGCAAAACTCTTCTCAGGTATTGCACTCAAGGAGCTATTCGAGGAGAGGTTTGCACCTCGGGAGATTTGATCCCTCTCGATGCTAGATAGAGCCTAGGATTTGGATCTAGGCTAGTTTTTAAAACAATTTCGTTGTATATCTAAAATGAAGATAAATCACACAATTATATTTATTTTTAAAACAAATTCATTGTAGCAAATTATTAAAGCAACAACTTTACATAAACTATCCGGAAAAGGTTGAAGAAATGCTTTACAGATAGTCATTAGTCAACGATCATTTATTGGTTGATACAACCAATTGAAAATATATTTTTTAAAATAGTGAAACTTTGAAACTGTATTTACTAATTGATAAAATTTTAGTTCAAGTTCTAGTTCCACTTTCGTCATCAGTATGGCAGCAAACAGCGGACTGGGAATGGTGACTATTTATTGCCATGTTAATGTAAAATCAAACTATGACACTTTATACACATAATTTTAATGAACTGATTTTAATAAAAAATTAATGAGGGTTTATAAAATTACTAAATATGAAAAAAAATATATTTACGTAGATTGTTTGCTCTTTTTATGCTAGTTAAATTACAATTTTGGTTAAAAATTTGGGTTGGATTAGTGTCTATCACTGGTAGCTATGCATGGATAAGTGGTTATTGATGCATGAATAACTTGTAATTGATTCATGAATAACCATGATCCGGATTTATGTGGGAACGAAACAAAAGATAGCATATACAGAATCATATACAAAGATATATTGCAAATAACACAGTGATACAGTAAACACATATTCTATTAAATAGCGGAAATAGAACAGACTGTAAAATACAATAGCTAGAATCGTGGTAGCTATCTCTGAGAAGAGATGTGGCCGCTATGCTCATTCGTGCCAAGGTGAATACAAAGAGAGGCCGAAAGGGCCTATTTATCATAAGTATGAGGGAAAGAATCCCAATCATCCAAAAACCTAACCCTAGAAGATGAACCGTCATAAAGTTTGCGGCCCCAAGGTGGTATGTTGAACAGTCAACTTCCCGGGGTCATAACTTTTGCATACGATCTCCGTTTAGGGCGCTCGGTAGCCCGTTGGAAAGGTCTAACCGAGATTTACAAATTTCAGATGAGCCCAAATGCATGCTGTTGGCAACCATTTGGTCACCCAAATCGCCAAAAAATGTCGTTTAGGGCCTCAAAATGGCTCCAGAAGTTCAGGACCCGAAAAACTGCTAAAAATAGTAATTTACCAAAATTGCTAGAAGACTGTTTTGAGCCAGTTGGAAGAGGTGGGCCGCCATCGATATCCACCTGGATCAATCCTCCCCCCTTAGGAAGCAATGGTCTCCATTGCGTTAAATACCTTATCATATGTCGAGCTGTGCGTCGAATTGAGCTCTTGGTGCGACACTTGTTGAAGTGGAAAGGTTGCCTTACTTTGACATCTTCAGAGGGTTGTAATTGTTGTTGATGGATGCACTGGAGTTGTTCAACAGTTTTGGTTGTTGTGGTATCCTTGGTATGCACCGGTGTGGAAGGTTTCTTTTTGGAGGAGCACCTTGAATGCGTGGCCTTGCACTGTAGAGGTACCCGAATAGGCGATGCTGCACTAATTTTGTGTTTTTCTTGTTTCTGCTGAGTAGAAGGATAATTTGCAGAGGTTGTGGATGTCTCCGCGATCTGATGTTCACCTTTAGTGGCAATTGCAAATAGGGAAAATTTCTCAGTGTGGGAGATTATCTTCCTTCCCTGCTCGTTTGGGGTAGGTGCAACTATCTCTGGTATCCGATAGAGTTGTCCTTCCAAAGTGACAATGACACTGCGAGGTCGTGATTCGTATACAGCATGACGCTTCCACATATATTGTTGTCCTAAAAGAACATCACATACTTCAAGTGGGGCCACATCACACAATACCTCATCTCTGAAGGGCTTGATGCCATATGGTAGGCGACATTGGTGACTGACACGAATCCTTCGTCCTTGGCTTAGACATCCAATGGTGTATGGTTGTGGGTGTGGCGTTATTGGTAGCTCCAATCTCTTGATGACTTCTTCTGAGATCAGGTTCTTCTGGCTGTCGCTGTCCACAACAAAGTGTAGGGGAATTCCCTTCACCCACATTTGTGAGTGGAAAAGGCGCTCCTCTGCCTCCGATTCTTCAGGCTCCTCTAGCTGAATCTGTGTGGTGGCAACGACGGCACTGAGTTCTGCATCAATGATCTGCTTCCCTTTTTGCGTGGCTGTGAAATTAGGTTCCGAGTCAGAATCGGAACTTGGATATGATTCTGAAGCTTTGATCTCAGCCACCAATGACTGTTTTGAGCGACAATCATCAGTGTTGTGCCAGGGGCTTTTGTGGAACTCGCACCACTTCCCGGTGTCCTTCTTTGTCTTTTATTTACCCTTCTTCACCTGTGGTTGGGACTGGTTGTCCTTTTCCTGCACCGTGATCTGCGAGAAAAAGTTTCCCTTGCCCTGCTTCTGCGCAGGTCTGAAGTCACGCTTGTTCTTTTGCTGAAATTTCTGCTCAATTTTGACAGCATATCGATAGGCGGATCCGAGTGAAGAGATTTCCAGGAAATCCATCTCTGTTCGGATGTACCGGTGTAGGCCACTGCGATATTTCAGTACTAGGTGCCGCTTGGAGTCCTTGATACCTAGCTTTGTGCGCAAGGTATGAAATTTGTTGGTGTACTTCGACACCGTTTGGTCCCTCTCTTGGTGAAGAATGGTCCATTTTGTGTACTGGTCGTCATAGTTTCCAACAGGGTAATATTGTTCCTTGACGGCATCTATAAAAGAGGCCCAAGTGGGATTGGAATATTCAAACAATCGAGACTCGTTGGATGAGTTTTGCTCACAATAAGTTTCCCACCAATTTTTGACATGGGGGACGGCCTTAAGGAGCGCAAAGATGATCTTTTCCCTGTCGAAAAATTGGTGGACAGAGAAATACCCTTCTAGTAGATTCAGCCATTTATCTAGGGCATCAGCATCGATTTGGCCTTCAAATAAAGGGATATCAAAATTAACTTGTACCTTGAAGGGAGTCGTATCTCCGAAATGGCTGCTCGTTGAGGGTGCATTTGCCGCTGTTGGCATGCGTTGAAGGATCTGGGTGAAATTATCCATCATCTCGTTCCTCTGTCGCGCGAGGGCTTCCTCGAGCAACAACTTGATAGGATCTACTGCTCTGTCCTCTCTCTTTTCTTCCGCCATGGGAGGTCGTTTGGGGCGGCGAGAGTGGTCTTCCCCAAGTGAAACTAGTTCGAGACCCAACTCTCTGTATCCTGACCTCGTCGGGGACATGCACCAAGAAACAATCAAAGAGCAGACCGCTCTGATACCACTGATCCGGATTTATGTGGGAACGAAACAAAAGATAGCATATACAGAATCATATACAGAGATATATTGCAAATAACACAGTGATACAGTAAACACATATTCTATTAAATAGCGGAAATAGAACAGACTCTAAAATACAATAGCTAGAATGGTGGTAGCTATCTCTGAGAAGAGATGTGGCCGCTATTCTCATTCGTGCCAAGGTGAATACAAAGAGAGGCCAAAAGAGCCTATTTATTATAAGTATGAGGGAAAGAATCCCAATCATCCAAAAACCTAACCCTAGAAGATTAACCGTCATAAAGTTTGCGGCCCCAAGGTGGTTAGTTGAACAGTCAACTTTCCCGGGTCATAACTTTTGCATACGATCTCCGTTTAGGGCGCTCGGTAGCCCATTGGAAAGGTCTAAACGAGATTTACAACTTTCGGATGGTCCCAAATGCATGCCGTTGGCAACAATTTGGTCACCCAAATCGCCAAAAAATGTCGTTTAGGGCCTCAAAATGGCTCCGGAAGTTCAGGACCCAAAAAACTGCTAAAAATAGTAATTTACCAAAATTGCTAGAAGACTGTTTTGAGCCAGTTGGAAGAGGTGGGACGCCACCGATATACACCTGGATCAATCCTCCCCCCTTAGGAAGCAATGGTCTCCATTGCGTTAAATCCCTTATCATATGTCGAGCTGTGCGTCGAATTGAGCTCTTGGTGCGACACTTGCTGAAGTGGAAAGGTTGCCTTACTTTGACATCTTCAGAGGGTTGTAATTGTTGTTGATGGATGCACTGGAGTTGTTCAACAGTTTTGGTTGTTGTGGTATCCTTGGTATGCACCGGTGTGGATGGTTTCTTTTTGGAGGAGCACCTTGAATGCGTGGCCTTGCACTGTAGAGGTACCCGAATAGGCGATGCTGCACTAACTTTGTGTTTTTCTTGTTTCTGCTAAATAGAAGGATAATCTGCAGAGGTTGTGGATGTCTCCGCGATCTGATGTTCACCTTTAGTGGCAATTGCGAATAGGGAAAATTTCCCAGTGTGGGAGATTATCTTCCTTCCTTGCTCGTTTGGGGTAGGTGCAACTATCTCTGGTATCCGATAGAGTTGTCCTCCCAAAGTGACAATGACACTGCGAGGTCGTGATTCATATACAGCATGACGCTTCCACATATATGGTTGTCCTAAAAGAACATCACATACTTCAAGTGGGGCCACATCACACAATACCTCATCTCTGAAGGGCTTGATGCCATATGGCAGGCGACATTGGTGGCTGACACGAATCCTTCGTCCTTGGCTTAGCCATCCAATGGTGTATGGTTGTGGGTGTGGCATTATTGGTAGCTCCAATCTCTTGATGACTTCTTCTGAGATCAGGTTCTTCTGGCTGCCGCTGTCCACAACAAAGTGTAGGGGAATTCCCTTCACCCACGTCTGTGAGTGGAAAAGGCGCTCCTCTGCCTCCGATTCTTCAGGCTCCTCTGGCTGAATCTGTGTGGTGGCAACGACGGCACTGGGTTCTGCATCAATGATCTGCTTCCCTTTTTGCGTGGCTGTGAAATTAGGTTCCGAGTCAGAATCGGAACTGGGATCTGATTCTGAAGCTTTGATCTCAACCACCAATCACTGTTTTGAGCGACAATCATCAGTGTTGTGACAGGGGATTTTGTGGAACTCGCACCACTTCCCGGTGTCCTTCTTTGTCTTTTCTTTACCCTTCTTCGCCTGTGGTTAGGACTGGTTGTCCTTTTCCTGCCCCGTGCTCTGCGAGCCAGAGTTTCCCTTGCCCTGCTTCTGCGCAGGTCCGAAGTCACGCTTGTTCTTTTGCTGAAATTTCTGCTCAATTTTGACAGCATATCGATAGGCGGATCCGAGTGAAGAGATTTTCAGGAAATCCATCTTTGTTCTGATGTACCGGTGTAGGCCAGTGCGATATTTCAGTACTAGGTGCCGCTCGGAGTCCTTGATACCTAGCTTTGTGCGCAAGGTATGAAATTTGTTGGTGTACTCCGACACCGTTTGGTCCCTCTCTTGGTGAAGAATGGTCCATTCTGTGTACTGGTCGTCATAGTTTCCAACAGGGTAATATTGTTCCTTGACGGCATCTATAAAAGAGGCCCAAGTGGGATTGGAATATTCAAACAGTCCAGACTCGTCGGATGATTTTTGCTCACAATAAGTTTCCCACCAATGTTTGACATGGGGGACGGCCTTAAGGAGCGCAAAGATGATCTTTTCCCTGTCGGAAAATTGGTGGACAAAGAAATACCCTTCTAGTAGATTCAGCCATTTATCTAGGGCATCAGCATCGATTTGGCCTTCAAGGAAAGGGATATCAAAATTAACTTGTACCTTGAAGGGAGTCGTATCTCCGAAATGGCTGCTCGTTGAGGGTGCATTTGCCTCTGTTGGCATGCATTGAAGGATCTGGGCGAAATTATCCATCATCTTGTTCCTCTGTCGCGCGAGGGCTTCCTCGAGCAACAACTTGATAGGATCTACTGCTCTGTCGTCTCTCTTTTCTTCCGCCATGGGAGGTCGTTTGAGGCGGCGAGAGTGGTCTTCCCCAAGTGAAACTAGTTCGAGACCCAACTCTCTGTATCCTGACCTCGTCGGGGACATGCACCAAGAAACAATCAAAGAGCAGACCGCTCTGATACCACTGATCCGGATTTATGTGTGAACGAAACAAAAGATAGCATATACAGAATCATATACAGAGATATATTGCAAATAACACAGTGATACAGTAAACACATATTCTATTAAATAGCGGAAATAGAATAGACTGTAAAATACAATAGCTAGAATGGTGGTAGCTATCTCTGAGAAGAGATGTGGCCGCTATGCTCATTCGTGCCAAGGTGAATACAAAGAGAGGCCGAAAGGGCCTATTTATCATAAGTATGAGGGAAAGAATCCCAATCATCCAAAAACCTAACCCTAGAAGATGAACCGTCATAAAGTTTGCGGCCCCAAGGTGGTTAGTTGA
The DNA here is from genome assembly GCA_027924585.1 of Larix kaempferi. Lineage (NCBI taxonomy): Eukaryota > Viridiplantae > Streptophyta > Pinopsida > Pinales > Pinaceae > Larix > Larix kaempferi. The sequence continues at coordinate 461,245 of BSBM01000338.1, read as the reverse complement.
ACAGTCAACTTCCCGGGGTCATAACTTTTGCATACGATCTCCGTTTAGGGCGCTCGGTAGCCCGTTGGAAAGGTCTAACCGAGATTTACAACTTTCGGATGGGCCCAAATGCATGCCGTTGGAAACCTTTTGGTCGCCCAAATCACCAAAAAATGTCGTTTAGGGCCTCAAAATGGCTCCGGAAGTTCAGGACCCGAAAAAATGCTAAAAATAGTAATTTACCAAAATTGCTAGAAGACTGTTTTGAGCCAGTTGGAAGAGGTGGGCCGCCTTATCATATGTCGAGCTGTGCGTCGAATTGAGCTCTTGGTGCGACACTTGCTGAAGTGAAAAGGTTGCCTTACTTTGACATCTTCAGAGGGTTGTAACTGTTGTTGATGGATGCACTGGGGCTGTTCAACAGTTTTGGTTGTTGTGGTATCCTTGGTATGCACCGGTGTGGATGGTTTCATTTTGGAGGAGCACCTTGAATGCGTGGCCTTGCATTGTAGAGGTACCCGAATAGGCGATGCTGCACTAACTTTGTGTTTTTCTTGTTTCTGCTGAGTAGAAGGATAATGTTTAGAGGTTGTGGATGTCTCCGCGATCTGATGTTCACCTTTAGCGGCAATTGCGAATAGGGAAAATTTCCCAGTGTGGGAGATTATCTTCCTTCCCTCCTCGTTTGGGGTAAGTGCAACTATCTCTGGTATCCGATAGAGTTGTCCTCCCAAAGTGACAATGACACTACAAGGTCGTGATTCGTATACAGCATGACGCTTCCACATATATGGTTGTCCTAAAAGAACATCACATACTTCAAGTGGGGCCACATCACACAATACCTCATCTCTTAAGGGCTTGATGCCATATGGCAGGCGACATTGGTGACTGACACGGATCCTTCGTCCTTGGCTTAGCCATCCAATGGTGTATGGTTGTGGGTGTGGCGTTATTGGTAGCTCCAATCTTTTGATGACTTCTTCTGATATCAGGTTCTTTTAGCTGCCGCTGTCCACAACAAAGTGTAGGGGAATTCCCTACACCCACATCTGTGAGTGGAAAAGGCGCTCCTCTGCCTCCAATTCTTCAGGCTCCTCTGGCTGAATCTGTGTGGTGGCAACGACGGCACTGGGTTCTGCATCAATGATCTGCTTCCCTTTTTGCGCGGCTGTGAAATTAGGTTCCGAGTCAGAATCGGAACTGGGATCTGATTCTGAAGCTTTGATCTCAGCCACCAATGACTGTTTTGAGCGACAATCATCAGTGTTGTGCCAGGGGCTTTTGTGGAACTCGCACCACTTCCCGGTGTCCTTCTTTGTCTTTTCTTTACCCTTCTTCGCCTGTGGTTGGGACTGGTTGTCCTTTTCCTGCACCGTGCTCTGCGAGCCAGAGTTTCCCTTGCCCTGCTTCTGCGCAGGTCCGAAGTCATGCTTGTTCTTTTGCTGAAATTTCTGCTCAATTTTGACAGCATATCGATAGGCGGATCCGAGTGAAGAGATTTCCAGGAAATCCATCTCTGTTCGGATGTACTGGTGTAGGCCACTGCGATATTTCAGTACTAGGTGCCGCTCGGAGTCCTTGATACCTAGCTTTGTGAGCAAGGTATGAAATTTGTTGGTGTACTCCGACACCGTTTGGTCCCTCTCTTGGTGAAGAATGGTCCATTTTGTGTACTGGTCGTCATAGTTTCCAACAGGGTAATATTGTTCCTTGACGACATCTATAAAAGAGGCCCAAGTGGGATTGGAATATTCAAACAATCCAGACTCGTCGGATGAGTTTTGCTCACAATAAGTTTCCCACCAATTTTTGACATGGGGGACGGCCTTAAGGAGTGCAAAGATGATCTTTTCCCTGTTGAAAAATTGGTGGACAGAGAAATACCCTTCTAGTAGATTCAGCCATTTATCTAGGGCATCAACATCGATTTGGCCTTCAAATAAAGGGATATCAAAATTAACTTGTACCTTGAAGGGAGTCGTATCTCCGAAATGGCTGCTCGTTGAGGGTGCATTTGCCGCTGTTGGCATGCGTTGAAGGATCTGGGCGAAATGATCCATCATCTCGTTCCTCTGTCGCGCGAGGGCTTCCTCGAGCAACAACTTGATAGGATCTACTGCTCTGTCGTCTCTCTTTTCTTCCGCCATGGGAGGTCGTTTGGGGCGGCGAGAGTGGTCTTCCCCAAGTGAAACTAGTTCGAGACCCAACTCTCTGTATCCTGACCTCGTCGGGGACATGCACCAAGAAACAATCAAAGAGCAGACCACTCTGATACCACTGATCCGGATTTATGTGGGAACGAAACAAAAGATAGCATATAGAGAATCATATACAAAGATATATTGCAAATAACACAGTGATACAGTAAACACATATTCTATTAAATAGCGGAAATAGAACAGACTGTAACATACAATAGCTAGAATGGTGGTAGTTATCTCTGAGAAGAGATGTGGCCGCTATGCTCATTCGTGCCAAGGTGAATACAAAGAGAGGCCGAAAGGGCCTATTTATCATAAGTATGAGGGAAAGAATCCCAATCATCCAAAAACCTAACCCTAGAAGATGAACCGTCATAAAGTTTGCGGCCCCAAGGTGGTTAGTTGAACAGTCAACTTCCCGTGGTCATAACTTTTGCATACGATCTCCGATTAGGGCGCTCGGTAGCCCATTGGAAAGGTCTAACCGAGATTTACAACTTTCGGATGAGCCCAAATGTATGTCGTTGGCAACCATTTGGTCCCCCAAATCGCCAAAAAATGTCGTTTAGGGCCTCAAAATGGCTCCGGAAGTTTAGGACCCGAAAAACTGCTAAAAATAGTAATTTACCAAAATTGCTAGAAGACTGTTTTGAGACAGTTGGAAGAGGTGGGCCGCCACCGATATCCACCTGGATCAATCCTCCCCCCATAGGAAGCAATGGTCCCCATTGCGTTAAATCCCTTATCATATGTCGAGTTGTGCGTCGAATTGAGCTCTTGGTGCGACACTTGCTGAAGTGGAAAGGTTGCCTTACTTTGACATCTTCAAAGGGTTGTAATTGTTGTTGATGGATGCACTGGAGCTGTTCAACAGTTTTGGTTGTTGTGGTATCCTTGGTATGCACCGGTGTGGATGGTTTCTTTTTGGAGGAGCACCTTGAATGCGTGGCCTTGCACTGTAGAGGTACCCGAATAGGCGATGCTGCACTAACTTTGTGTTTTTCTTGTTTCTACTGAGTAGAAGGATAATCTGCAGAGGTTGTGGATGTCTCCGCGATCTGATGTTCACCTTTAGTGGCAATTGTAAATAGGGAAAATTTCCCAGTGTGGGAGATTATCTTCCTTCCCTGCTCGTTTGTGGTAGGTGCAACTATCTTTGGTATCCGATAGAGTTGTCCTCCCAAAGTGACAATGACACTGCGAGGTCGTGATTCGTATACAGCATGACGCTTCCATATATATGGTTGTCATAAAAGAACATCACATACTTCAAGTGGGGCCACATCACACAATACCTCATCTCTGAAGGGCTTGATGCCATATGGCAGGCGACATTGGTGGCTGACACGAATCCTTCGTCCTTGGCTTAGCCATCCAATGGTGTATGGTTGTGGGTGTGGCGTTATTGGTAGCTCCAATCTCTTGATGACTTCTTCTGAGATCAGGTTCTTCTGGCTGCCGCTGTCCACAACAAAGTGTAGGGGAATTCCCTTCACCCACATCTGTGAGTGGAAAAGGCGCTCCTTTGCCTCCGATTCTTCAGGCACCTCTGGCTGAATCTGTGTGGTGGAAACGACGGCACTGGGTTCTGCATCAATGATCTGCTTCCCTTTTTGCGCGGCTGTGAAATTAGGTTCCGAGTCAGAATCGGAATTGGGATCTGATTCTGAAGCTTTGATCTCAGCCACCAATCACTGTTTTGAGCGACAATCATCAGTGTTGTGCCAGGGGCTTTTGTGGAACTCGCACCACTTCCTGGTGTCCTTCTTTGTCTTTTCTTTACCCTTCTTCGCCTGTGGTTGGGACTGGTTGTCCTTTTCCTGCCTCGTGCTCTGCGAGCCAGAGTTTCCCTTGCCCTGCTTCTGCGCAGGTCCGAAGTCACGCTTGTTCTTTTGCTGAAATTTCTGCTCAATTTTGACAGCATATCGATAGGCGGATCCGAGTGAAGAGATTTCCAGGAAATCCATCTCTGTTCGGATGTACCGGTGTAGGCCACTGCGATATTTCAGTACTAGGTGCCGCTCGGAGTCCTTGATACCTAGCTTTGTACGCAAGGTATGAAATTTGTTGGTGTACTCCGACACCGTTTGGTCCCTCTCTTGGTGAAGAATGGTCCATTTTGTGTACTGGTCGTCATAGTTTCCAACAGGGTAATATTGTTCCTTGACGGCATCTATAAAAGAGGCCCCAGTGGGATTGGAATATTCAAACAATCCAGACTCGTCGGATGAGTTTTGCTCACAATAAGTTTCCCACCAATTTTTGACATGGGGGACGGCCTTCAGGAGCGCAAAGATGATCTTTTCCCTGTCGGAAAATTGGTGGACAGAGAAATATCCTTCTAGTAGATTCAACCATTTATCTAGGGCATCAGCGTCGATTTGGCCTTCAAATAAAGGGATATCAAAATTAACTTGTACCTTGAAGGGAGTTGTATCTCCGAAATGGCTGCTCGTTGAGGGTGCATTTGCCGCTGTTGGCATGCGTTGAAGGATCTGGGTGAAATTATCCATCATCTCGTTCCTCTGTCGCGCGAGGGCTTCCTCGAGCAACAACTTGATAGGATCTACTGCTCTGTCGTCTCTCTTTTCTTCCACCATGGGAGGTCGTTTGGGGCGGCGAGAGTGGTCTTCCCCAAGTGAAACTAGTTCGAGACCCAACTCTCTGTATCCTGACCTCGTCGGGGACATGCACCAAGAAACAATCAAAGAGCAGACCGCTTTGATACCACTGATCCGGATTTATGTGGGAACGAAACAAAAGATAGCATATACAGAATCATATACAGAGATATATTGCAAATAACACAGTGATACATTAAACACATATTCTATTAAATAGCGGAAATAGAACAGACTGTAAAATACAATAGCTAGAATGGTGGTAGCTATCTCTGAGAAGAGATTTGGTTGCTATGCTCATTCGTGCCAAGGTGAATACAAAGAGAGGCCGAAAGGGCCTATTTATCATAAGTATGAGGGAAAGAATACCAATCATCCAAAAACCTAACCCTAGAAGATGAACCGTCATAAAGTTTGCGGCCCCAAGGTGGTTAGTTGAACAGTCAACTTCCCGGGGTCATAACTTTTGCATACGATCTCCGTTTAGGGCGCTCGGTAGCCCATTGGAAAGGTCTCACCGAGATTTACAAATTTAGAATGGGCCCAAATGCATGCCGATGGCAACCATTTGGTCCCCCAAATCGCCAAAAAATGTCGTTTAGGGCCTCAAAATGGCTCCGAAAGTTCAGGACCCGAAAAACTGCTAAAAATAGTAATTTACCAAAATTGCTAGAAGACTGTTTTGAGCCAGTTGGAAGAGGTGGGCCACCACCGATATCCACCTGGATCAATCCTCCCCCCTTAGGAAGCAATGGTCTCCATTGCGTTAAATCCCTTATCATATGTCGAGCTGTGCGTCGAATTGAGCTCTTGGTGCGACACTTGCTGAAGTGGAAAGGTTGCCTTACTTTGACATCTTCAGAGGGTTGTAATTGTTGTTGATGGATGCATTGGAGCTGTTCAACAGTTTTGTTTGTTGTGGTATCCTTGGAATGCACCGGTGTGGATGGTTTCTTTTTGGAGGAGCACCTTGAATGCGTGGCCTTGCACTGTAGAGGTACTCGAATAGTCGATGCTGCACTAACTTTGTGTTTTTCTTGTTTCTGCTGAGTAGAAGGATAATCTGCAGAGGTTGTGGATGTCTCCGCTATCTGATGTTCACCTTTAGTGGCAATTGCGAATAGGGAAAATTTCCCAGTGTGGGAGATTATCTTCCTTCCCTGCTCGTTCGGGGTAGGTGCAACTATCTCTGGTATCCGATAGAGTTGTCCTCCCAAAGTGACAATGACACTGTGAGGTCGTGATTCGTATACAGCATGACGCTTCCACGTATATGGTTGTTCTAAAAGAACATCACATACTTCAAGTGGGGCCACATCACACAATACCTCATCTATGAAGGGCTTGATGCCATATGGTAGGCGACATTGGTGACTGACACGGATCCTTCGTCCTTGGCTTAGCCATCCAATGGTGTATGGTTGTGGGTGTGGCGTTATTGGTAGATCCAATCTCTTGATGACTTCTTCTGAGATCAGGTTCTTCTGGCTGCCGCTGTCCACAACAAAGTGTAGGGGAATTCCCTTCACCCACATTTGTGAGTGGAAAAGGTGCTCCTCTGCCTCCGATTCTTCAGGCTCCTCTGGCTGAATCTGTGTGGTGGCAACGACGGCACTGGGTTCTGCATCAATGATCTGCTTCCCTTTTTGCGCGGCTGTGAAATTAGGTTCCGAGTCAGAATCGGAACTGGCTTCTGATTCTGAAGCTTTGATCTCAGCCACCAATGACTGTTTTGAGCGACAATCATCAGTGTTGTGCCAGGGGCTTTTGTGGAACTCGCACCACTTCCCGGTGTCCTTCTTTGTCTTTTATTTACCCTTCTTCGCCTGTGGTTGGGACTGGTTGTCCTTTTCCTGCCCCGTGCTCTGCGAGCCAGAGTTTCCCTTGCCCTGCTTCTGCGCAGGTCCGAAGTCACGCTTGTTCTTTTGCTGAAATTTCTGCTCAATTTTGACAGCATATCGATAGGCGGATCTGAGTGAAGAGATTTCCAGGAAATCCATCTCTGTTCGGATGTACTGGTGTAGGCCACTGCGATATTTCAGTACTAGGTGCCGCTCGGAGTCCTTGATACCTAGCTTTGTGCGCAAGGTATGAAATTTGTTGGTGTACTCCGACACCGTTTGGTCCCTCTCTTGGTGAAGAATGGTCCATTTTGTGTACTGGTCGTCATAGTTTCCAACAGGGTAATATTGTTCCTTGACGGCATCTATAAAAGAGGCCCAAGTGGGATTGGAATATTCAAACAATCCAGACTCGTCGGATGAGTTTTGCTCACAATAAGTTTCCCACCAATTTTTGACATGGGGGACGGCCTTAAGGAGCGCAAAGATGATCTTTTCCCTGTCGGAAAATTGGTGGACAGAGAAATACCCTTCTAGTAGATTCAACCATTTATCTAGGGCATCAACATCGATTTGGCCTTCAAATAAAGGGATATCAAAATTAACTTGTACCTTGAAGGGAGTCGTATCTCCGAAATGGTTGCTCGTTGAGGGTGCATTTGCCGCTGTTGGCATGCGTTGAAGGATCTGGGCAAAATTATCCATCATCTCGTTCCTCTGTCACGCGAGGGCTTCCTCGAGCAACAACTTGATAGGATCTACTGCTCTGTCGTCTCTCTTTTCTTCCGCCATGGGAGGTCGTTTGGGGCGGCGAGAGTGGTCTTCCCCAAGTGAAACTAGTTCGAGACCCAACTCTCTGTATCTTGACCTCGTCGGGGACATGCACCAAGAAACAATCAAAGAGCAGACCGCTCTGATACCACTGATCCGGATTTATGTGGGAACGAAACAAAAGATAGCATATACAGAATCATATACAGAGATATATTGCAAATAACACAGTGATACAGAAAACACATATTCTATTAAATAGCGGAAATAGAACAGACTGTAAAATACAATAGCTAGAATGGTGGTAGCTATCTCTGAGAAGAGATGTGGCCGCTATGCTCATTCGTGCCAAGTGAATACAAAGAGAGGCCGAAAGGGCCTATTTATCATAAGTATGAGGGAAAGAATCCCAATCATCCAAAAACCTAACCCTAGAAGATGAACCGTCATAAAGTTTGCGGCCCCAAGGTGGTTAGTTGAACAGTCAACTTTCGGGGGTCATAACTTTTGCATACGATCTCCGTTTAGGGCGCTCGGTAGCCCGTTGGAAAGGTCTAACCGAGATTTACAACTTTTGAATGGGCCCAAATGCATGCCGTTGGCAACCATTTGGTCCCCCAAATCACCAAAAAATGTCGTTTAGGGCCTCAAAATGGCTCCGGAAGTTCAGGAACCGAAAAACTGCTAAAAATAGTAATTTACCAAAATTGCTAGAAGACTGTTTTGAGCCAGTTGGAAGAGGTGGGCCGCCACCGATATCCACCTGGATCAAACCAATTAAGAACAAGTAATTTGAATGGAAGAACAAGTAATTTGTTCCTAACACTTAACTTATAACCTATATTATAAATACACCCAGGAGGAGCCAGAAAATACCTTCACAAATAAGGTGTTGCTCGTTATACTATAAATGCACAGGAGGAGCCATAAAATACCTTTATGATTTGTACTATTTGATTGATCGAGAGGCATTGGGGAAATTAATTAAAGCAAGCTTTCCGTCTCTACAGTTATTGCAATTATTGTTCGTTGCATGGCTCTTGTCCGCAAAGGGCATATCCAATTGGGTTGAAACCATTGATATTGATATTGAAATTCCAGTAATTACAAGCTCTCTTTTTTGTGATATCTAGATACTCTGCTCTTTGAAAGAACCAACGTGGGATGACAGTTCCCGGGAATAGCGCTCATTGTTAACCAGGTATGAGAAGCTTCTAAATATATGTTGCACACCTTATAAAATAATATTCAAAGAAAGCTCTGGTGTCGTCGAGAGGCCCCTCGTAGTTGTAAAGTTTTTTATGGTTTGATTTTTATACTTCATGCTATTGGAGTTCATTGTCATCCTTCACTCACTGCATTGCTTAGTTGTTGATCCCTTTCTTTGCCCCAAAATATTTGAAATAAGTAACAATAGTGTTTAGTTTTCTGGATTTTCACTTTGTTGAGAGTTTGAATTAATCGACACCGAATGGAATCTCAACATATCATGATGAGTGGGGTTCGCCTCAAAACGTATCAATCAGTTAAAACTTTCAACATAGTGAAAATATAGAAAACTAAACACTATGTTTAACCACTTGGAAACATCCAATATCAATATCAGATAACTAACAATGATTTATTGTATTCCCCTTTTCTTGGGCTATTTCTCTTATGTTGATAACAAACCTCATTGACAATAACTTAGTTGAGATCAAACGTTACCATTTTCCAATATTTCATTTTGAAATTTTGTTAAGAAATTCCAGGACTGCATGCTTCTCCAACCAATTTCTAAATACTTACAGAAACAAAATCTTGTATAAGTTTTACTTAAGAATATCCAAATGCATCATATTATTAAAATATTTTTTAAATTAACTAATTTAAATACAATTAAGATATTGTTTTGTAAGCTAGTACCTACAGAGTTTCAAACTCGTGACCTATTCCAAGGAGTTCTTTAACAATACACCCATTCACCGTCTATTCCATGCCCCGTGGAAAATATAATTAAGATATTAAATGTCAAATCTTTCGCCAATGTTAGGAACACGTTGTCAATGATATTTTTTAATAAACACCTCTCATAAATTTTCAAAATAAATATGCATGAGTTTTTTCACTCTTTAATATGCATGTTGTTAATACACAAAACAAAATTTGAAGAATTTGTTTTATACACATCTAACAATCGTATCTAACATACGCATCTAGAAAACATGAACATTCATATCTAATATCACCTAACATAATATAAGATAATCATATAATAATTACATGGAAAATCACTTAACATTATCTAGCCTACCATCATCATCATCACCACCACCATCACCACCACCTAACAAACATAAACATCACACACATCTAACAAACATTAGCTAACAAACACATCTATCATTACCTATCAATGATAAGCACCATTTTACATAAACATAAAACATTAGCTAACATAATCTAACATAGATATCAAACATCACCTAACATAGATATCAAACATCACCTAACATATACATTTAACATATTTAAATATCATTCACTGTGTTAATAAATCCGTCCTACGGGTAGTTAGATTTATCCAGAGATTAAACTAAGATTAACTAAGTCTAATCTAAGACAGTAAACAAACAAATGCTACCTTAAATTCCTAGATCTAACTATGCATACAAGCTCTTAATGTATTCGAAAAAGGGAAGTAGCGTGACTTACTCCAAATCGGATCTTTGCCTTAACTCCATCTCTAGCCTTGAATTCCACAAGTAGAACTTGTCCAAGTCAAACAAACAACACAATATACAAATACTATGTATAATAGTTAGGATCTAAATCAAAATAGAAATATATTATGCTACTCATTGAAACAAGAAGCACAAGATGGGAAAATAAGACAAGTTATTTTGATGAAAGCTAGAAGAATCTCACAAAGCCACTCTTGATGTCCAAGCAACAACTTTAGCTCCAAAGCCTCCCTCCTTGCGACCTCTACAAAACTCTCAAGACCATAGGTTTGATACCTATAGTGTTCTCCCTTAGCTTATGGATGGATTCCTTCTTATAGGGTTTGGGAGGCCAACCACTAGGAGATAATAATGGATCTCAAGAATTAGAAGGTGGATCAAGGACATGACTCACAACAAGGAAGAAGGAGGAGATGGGATTCGAGAGGAATCATCATCCCTAAAGTTTCTCCATCGAATCCAAGATCCCATCTTCAAGGAGTAAGGTGTTTGAGGGGATTTTCGTGCCCCCAACACTGAGAAAAATGCAATGAAGTTTAAATTTTCATGCCCTTGTAGGTATGCAGAACGCAAAAAAGGGGAATTTTCACGTCTTGCACTAATAGCAGGGTGCAAAAATTCTAGTAAAGTGGGCCAAATAAAGTGGCATCTCGACTTGATGATGTGGTACTTGGCTCACACAAGTTGTATTTGGCTCTAGGGATTCCAAGGAAGGCCAAAGAGGGGACCAACTAGGTAGGAGTAAGTTCTGATGTTCATTGTGAGGAAGCGTCGTTAAGTTTCACCTAGGGATGTGAAACGGGACTCAAAGTGGGACTTCGAGGTATAACATACACAAATCTAATAATGACATCTAACAAAACAAAACTTGCATTATATAGAACATAACCATCACACACATATAGCAAACATCATCTAACATACAAATCTATCAAGCACACCTAGCAAACATATATAACCTAACCTAACATACACATCACCCTCAACATATAAATAAACATCAATGTCAACGTGAAATACACACACACACACACACACACATGGACAATAATATCAAACTCATGATACATGAAAATATACAACTCAAGTCCAATAATTTCTATGAGATAGTTGGTCCACCTCTAGAACCAGAGGTATCGTCACATCCACTAGCAAAGCCAGAGGAATCAATACCTATCCTAGGAAAAAACGTAGACTAGAGAGAATCATAGATATGTCCTTGAAGATGTATCTCACATGCTGCGACCATTCTATATAGAAATGAGGCACGTCGAGTAGGATATTGTGGATGGTTAGCTCTATGAGGAGGAGAGGGTGTTCGATTATCCTATGGATGAGTCAGATATGGTGGTGGGACAACTTTGGTTTGATGAGGAAATAGTGGTTGGTCTTCATGGTGAGGAGGAGGATCGCCACTCTCATTAGATGTAGATTTCCATCCATACTAGCAACTACAAGGTTGGAAGCACTAATTAAATGGAGTATCAAACCCATCATATGTCAAGGAACAATCCTCCATAGATTTGCAATGTTGAGGGCTTGCATGATATCTGGAACCCATGCAGGAAAGATTCCCTGTCAAGCCAACAATGTCAATAACCTGTTTGCATAAATCTTGCACACATGTAGCATTTTTTCAATTCAAACAGTAAGGAATCATCAACATATAACATGCAACCCACTGAATACATCCTCATCAGATCCAAGAAGCAATATGAGTCCATAAATTTTAAAGAATAGTAAAAATACAGGACCACATGGCCTAACTTATTTTTAGGTGTGCAACTACGCATATTACCTATTATTTGCCTGTACGACCCCTTCATGGATTTCCCTTCGATATCCACACAACTGTCAAAATGACGAGATCTCAACCACCAGTATATTAAAGGTGCATAAAATAGCATCACCAACACAAATTCAAAATTGTCTTCTCAACATGATGGATTGGCATTCAATAGTCGCAATTGTGTACTTTGAAGCTAGTTCATGAGGTGATAGGGTTCAGACTTGGATCTAGTTGTTTCTTGACCGCCTCTTGGCCTATAAAAGGAATCCATGGGTATGTATCTTAGAAGAGAAACTAAGAGCAAGGTTATTCTATAGAAATTGTATTGGAGATTCCTCATAGCCCATCTCTTTCATATTTGTTGGCATTCTCCAAGCTCCTTTTCCTCCTTGCTTCAAGAGCAAGTGCTTCTTCCATTGGTTTTTTGTGCTATCTAGAATTTAGTGCTGACAAAATAGGCCTCTTTAAGGGATATTGTTGGATTCCCTTTGAATCATTCACCTCCTAGGTGACACTACATGTATTTGCTTGACCATTGGACAATCTAAAGTGGTTCATGCATTGGTTCATTGTTGTGGTTTGCACCCTCTTGTTCCCTTTTATCATTTCAAGTTAATTTTTTTTTCTTTTGTTTGATTGCACTAACAAAGCCTTGTAGGATCTACTTTGGGGTTATCAAATTTACTTTTTGTTTTTAAATAATGGGCCTAGTCAACAACCTCAAGGGATTCCCTCCAAAGTGGGAGAGGCTATTGTTGTGGAAAAAATTGCACAAGTGTGGACTCATTCACATGGTAAGGGGATAGGCCTTGTAGGATGCAACAAGGCCTCAGTCCTTGGATCCCCTGTGTGGTGTGGTTGGTTGTTCTCCCAGTGATCCTACAAAAGATTGTTAGTGGAATTCACATAAAATAAAGAAAATTGAACAAAATGTAAAATAAAAAGGAATTGGGGGGAGAATGCAAAATCCAACAACAATCAAAGGTATGCAAAACCACTTGGTATTTCCCAATGGTAAATCTATACAACACCTAGGAGGTGTGGGATTCAAGGGAAGTCAACAATCTCCTTTAGGGAGGCCTTCTTTGTCCAAACTATATGCTAAGTGAGTGGTATAACAATGGAGAGAAGCTCTTGCCCCTTGAAGGAAGGTGGCAAGGGAGCTTAGGAGTGCTTACAAAGGTAGGAAGAGGTGGGATATGAGGAAGATCCAACAAAAATCCAATAGCATAACCTCTCTCTTATTTCTCTCTATCAAATGCATTCGAATAGCTTCCTTTTATAGGCCAAGAGGTGGCCCAGAAACAAATAAATACAAATGTGAACTCATACACTCAGTGAGATAGTTCCAAGGAACACCAAGGGGGATATTTAATGCCACCAAGTGTGTGAGGAGATGAATTCGAATCCTTGGAGGTGATACAGCCTTCTATGTGCCGCAAGAAGTAAGTGGTCCCGTCATTTTAACAATAGCGTGGCTATCAAAGGAATAGCTGTGTGAGTATAGCTTGGGAATTGAACTGGTAACATGCACTATAGTGTGGGTTAACAATGGTTCAACTACGTGACCTCTTCTTTTGAATGGCCTTGGGCATTTTTGGACCCATGTTGTCTTTTGGATTTGTTGAGGATTCCTTTGGTGAACTGCATTCTTTATGTTGATGATTCCTTACTGCAATAATTGCTGAAATGTCGCATGTGTGCAAAATTTAGGCATTAACAGATGCCTCTTGATGTATGAGGTTCAAAGGGTATTGTAGAGCCGATAATGCATCATGTTTTCTTGTGTTTCTCTCTTATTTTGTAGGTAAAATCATATGTGGACAATAGGGGCCTCCCATGGGGGAAGATTATTGGTGGCCACTGTTGGAGTTGTAGTAAAGAACAATTCTTTATACAAATGAGGCGAGCATACTCATGCTCGTGAAATGATGTCAAGGTGATCACAATAAGAGAGGACCAAGGGGTCACTCAAATATACTTTTGGGTCATGGATGAAGGCATCTTCGATCCATGTGGGAGTAAATAACCCAGGAACTGTTGCGGAGTGCTCTAGAAGCAAAATTATTGGCGATCATGATAAGCCCACGGGGGTGGGGGACCAATGTGAATGTGAAGCTGCCTGAGAGAGAAAATCACTGTTCCACATGGATTGCAACCATGGTTTGTAAATGTGAACACTGCTACCTTCAAAAAGTATGTTTTCCCCTGATGCAATAAATGTTTTGATGTCGAGCATAGGGTAAACCATTAGGTTAGGGAGCACTAATGAATCTCCCTACCAAGTACAAGGTGATCCCTTATAGTGATTGAAAGGGATCCAAAGGTACAACTGAGGTGTAACATGGCAGTGGCAGTCTCGGCTAGGCGATCTAGTAACTCAGGTGTATGTGGAGGGGGGTTAGGAATACGCATAGGTGCAGGTGGCCCTCTCATTGGGTTATGCTAGCGGTGGTTCGATCCTGGGAAGATCCAAGACCAACCACCTGAAACTCACTAATGTCAAAGTAGTTAACATGTAGGCCCAACACGAACTCTCAGACTCTGCATATAGTTTTCGAAGAAAATAAAGTGGGCCCTACCTATTGTTGCAAGAAGGTTTGTCAAAAACCATAAACCATCGACTCATCCAGTTTTGTCTCCATGGCTCATATATGCACCAATCCATGCAAAGGTGCCTTTTGCATAGATTAGGGGGTAGGTTGGTCCTATGGTCAATGAAAAAACTAACTAGATTTTTTTTGAGATGTTCAAGTCTTTGATTTGGTCTCTACCGATACCAATGGAATAATATGCTCTCATCCTAGCCCTATACTCGGTTATGCTCGCAAATTGACCATGAGCATTGTCAACTGAGGCAATGATGTCATCGAGGGATGTGGCTAAGGAGACTCTTGATGGTTCCCTAGTGTTTCTAAGCTCTTGAACCAAGCTTTTTAATTGGTGTAAATTTTGGTTTATTTGGGCTTTTGTGCTTGGGTTATGCTCGGGGTGAATGTTTACTTCGAGGTTTTATGTAGATAGGTTGTTTGTTTGGGGGTTTGGCTCTTGGTTTTTTGCCATTGTGATGGAGAAGAGATTAACTACAATTAAAAAAATTGAATTTGTTACAATATTGTTTGAGTTTTTTGGATTTTTTATTATGTAAATTTTTAAAATCATTGAAAATACAAACAA
This sequence comes from Larix kaempferi, assembly GCA_027924585.1. Taxonomy (NCBI): domain Eukaryota; kingdom Viridiplantae; phylum Streptophyta; class Pinopsida; order Pinales; family Pinaceae; genus Larix; species Larix kaempferi. The sequence goes on along the minus strand of BSBM01000338.1, from coordinate 446,140 downwards.
AAATTGTAAATAGGGATCAAAATTTTACTTAAATGACTATTAGGGAATGTTGGTGGCGGACTTGGTGCGCGCGCGTGGTCGTGGATCGTTTTTGGATAGTCGTGCACCAATGGAATTGGGTAAGATGGGTAAGGAATGGGCCTCGGCCCAATTTTGAATATATAGAGCAGCACGCGCCCTCTTAACATGCATGCACATTAAATGCACGCACGCGCTATTACTGCGCGTGCAATCTTAAGACCTACGTGAATGCCTACCTTATAGTTTGAGGCTTTACCAAACTATGGCGCACATGCGGTCTTAAGGGTATGCATGCCCTCCTGTTGCAACGAATTTGGGAATCATCTTCGTATGCACTCCCACTTTCAACAATAAAATTTTGATGAGAATTTAACCCTTTTATAATAAATTTTAATTTAAAAATTACTTAAACAACCACTTTTCAAAATATTGACAATCACCAATACAACTAAGTAAAGTAACAAAAACTATAAACAACTTTTAAAGTTTTTATAACTTATTTTAAACTTAAGAATAACGTTTTATCATTTTATTAAGAAAAAATTTAAAATTTTAATAAATATTGTAATAAAAATTATAAGCATTTATTGGAGTTTTCTCAATAGAATAACTTATTTTAAACTTAAGAATAACATTTTATTACCAATAATTTTTTAATTATGATATTAAAAATTTGAATAAATTATGATAAATTTAAAAAGGTTAAACGACTTTTTGTGTTGCATAAATAACTGTATTTTTTACCTATATCTCAAATGAAGATAAACTAGCATAGATCCATCTTAAACCCGTATCTATCAAGCACTCAGAGGGATCCAATTTATTGAGGTGTATTTTTTTTTTTAAATTTAAACTCAAGAAATTCGATCTCTCTTGATTGATAGATCCGCTTATAAGTTTTAATTTTTTATTTTATAAACAAACTTTTTTAATTACTTTTCATAATATTTTATTATCTGAGCCAACATGGATTTTTTTTAAATACCTTGCAATCACACAATTATATTCATTTAAAAATAAATTTGTTGTTTTAAATTATTAAAGCAACAATCTTACTGAAAAAGTAGAAGAAATGCTTTAGTGAGAGTTAACTGCTTGTATTTAGATAGAAAGTAGTTAACCAAAGTTTTCTTAAAATTACTTGTGTTTATTCTAGTAATTATGAATGAATAACTGATTATTGATACATGAATAACGTGTAGTTAATGCATGAAAAACAAATAATTTGTTCTATATAATCTATACAATAAAAACACCCAAGATACTCGTGAAAATCCTTATTGCTAGTTATGAGGAGGCAGAAAAAGCAGAAAAGACCTTTACGACTTGTACTATTCGATCGAGTGAGAGGAGTTAGGGCAATCCATCAAAGCTACGTATTTCGGCTTTCCGTTTGTACAGTTATTAGAGTTACGGTTCGTTGCGTGGCTCTTGTCCATTTGAATTGAAGCCATTGATATTGATATTGAAAGTCCAGTAATTACAAGCATGTGCTACGACAGTGAGGAACAGTGCTCACTGTTAACCAGGTACCAGAAGCTTCTAAGAGAGGTCCCTCGTAGTTGTAAAGGTTGTTATGGTTTGATTTTTATACTGCATGCTATTGGAGTTCATTGTCATCCTTCACTCACTGCATTGCTTAGCTGTTCCCTTTCTCTGTCTCCAGAAGATTTGAAATAAGTAACCATAGTGTTTAGTTTTCTGGATTTTCACTTTGTTGAGAGTTTGAGTTAATAGACAGCTAGTGGAATCTCAGCATATCATGATGAACGGAGGTTGGTTCATGTCAATCAGCTGAAACTCTCAACACAACACAGTGAGTTGTTGTTCTCAATCTGTTATGCTCTTTTTTCTTTCTTATAGACAATAATTTAGTGTTGGCATTTGCCTCCAGCGCTTTGGTGAGTTTCATGACAGCAGAGATTAACATCTGCAAGTTTTGGTCTAAAGACAATCGTGCTCCAAGAAATGGTATCAGAGCCGCTCCCCTGAGTTTCGTGACATAGGTTAACCCTATTTCACTTTAAAATTTTGTGAAAAGAGTCCAGAAATGCATGCTTTTCCAACCAATTTCTAAATACTTTCTAAATACTTACTGAAACAAAATCTTGTATAAGTGTTACCTAAGAATATCCAAGAGTTTAGATCCCACTATGGCCAAAAATTAACTTGTTTCTGTAATTAGAACAATGGAATTGTAACATAGAGATTAAAGCACTGCATATTTCTGTCTAAGTCAATGGAATGGTAAATTAGAGATGAAAACAATGCATTGCAGATATCTGATTAAGTCAATTCTTCTGCCAGTTTGGAGCTATCGCCTGAATCTGGACAACGAGACAATCAGGGCATCATAGAAGCGGAGTATGATTTTGTGTGTAATCTCTTCGTTGAGTTTGCTTTCTTTCTTTGATGTAATTTAAACGTTTATTACAAAAGGGACGACAATAAGTATGTATAGAAAATACAAAATAAAACATGACAATTGAATTTTAGGTTATACTTATTTGTGTTCTATTTGCAGACTATAAACAAAGAGGATCTTGATTTTCTTTTTCAGAAGAAGCTTAAAAAAAGTGACGTGGGTCTTGCTGAAAGAGTGGTGATTCCCAGGGTAAGGCTCATTCTTTTATTATATCCTGAATAGTGAAGAAGTTAGCATTTTATGATATCATAAATAGTCAAGTTTGTTCTGAAGAAGGTTAGGTTTTTTAAGAGATTGTAAAAAAAGCATGCTAGTTTATAAGAATTTAGAAAGGTTAACTTTTTATGAATTTGTGAAAAGGTATGCTTGTTTATAAGAAAAAGTTTATTTAGTTTTTTTAATATAATATTTAAAAATAAAATTATTAGTTAGTTATTTAGTTTATAAAATCTATCTCAAACTATGAAATAACACAAGTTAGAAATACGAAACACTGACTGCTAAAGGTTTAAGTCTACCATATTCTGACGAAAGATCATGTTACTAACTTGTCTTCAATTGTGTTATTTTATTATTTTAAAGAATTTTTTTCACTAAATAGTTACGTAATTTTTATATTTTTTGTTAACTTACCCACCATTCACTTTCTAGATTTTTTTATAGTCAAACAACTTCCACTTTTTGCAATAGGAACTAAGCATCATAAATTACAAACAAGTTATAAATGTATTCATGGATCACTAAAGCGATTTAGGGTGAAAAAATATATATATTCTTAAGTTTTAAATGTATTTAAGCATTAAGTAAATGATATTAATTGTGCATGTATTTGCTTTATCCAGTTGTAAGTGTATTGATGCTTATTGAAGTAATGTAAGAGTATTTAGCCAAACAAAATAGTATATTATCCATTTTAATGCATTATTAATTATAAAAAAAAGCGGATTGGTTTAAAATTTGTTTTATAAACGTTAGAATGGATGGAACTTCTATTATGAAAGGAAAGGAAAAGCCTAGCTCAACACATTATATAAATTGTTGAATGTTTTAAGTGTATTAACTCTTAAAGCATTACATGTAGATATGAATGTGTATGTCTTAGTTCATACCTTTCAAATCACGTTAGGCTTTGTATGGCTCTACAAATGATAGAATTTTGTGTCACATTAAGGGTGATTTTCATAGTTTAGTGCAAGAGTTAATCAAATAATAGAATAAAGATTTCTATCATATACTTGAATTAACATGGGAATGAAATCCTACAATTTGTTCTTGTATTAAATTACTTTGTGCAGAAAGAGGCTGAATCCCATCTTCCTGCCCTTACTTACGAAACATCAACTTTGAGAATGGTGGACATGGATACCTCAAGAATATGGAGCTTTGGATATAGGTATAGTTTTTTACTTTATATATTTCAAAAGGGTATTCAAAATTTCTCCAATTAAAAAATTCCCACAATATTGAAGGATGTATTCTATAAGTTGAACTAAAGCAATGTTGTTCATGATGGCATAATTTCAGGTCTTGGCTCAACACAAGTAAAATGTATATTTTAGAGAGAATTGGTAGGTATGTATGCATGTGTGTGTGTGTGTGTGTGTGTGAGAGAGAGAGAGAGAGAGAGAGAGAGAGAGATGGTTTAATCTATTATGAATTTAGTTCCATGTTTTTTCATTATCAAATGAGAGAATGAATAAATGGGTTCAGTTTTTTAAATTTATAAATTTATCATCTATGTTAAATTTATTTATGAAGTTGCTAAATAGATTGACATTTTTTTACTTTCACATTACACATGAAGTGTTGAAGATTTTCCCCACCTAGACCATACATGAACTTGCTTCTCTCATCGCAATAAATTTTCTCAATTGTTTTATCCCCATCATGCATGATTTAATTACCTTGGCTTAATAAATTGCAGGAGAATTTGTTAGATTCCACGCCCTTGTACCTGGAGATTTCATCATGATATACAAAGAAAATTGTGGTGGAAAATATGTGAGTGGGATTCAATGAAATAAGATTGGTTTGAGAATTGTATGAATTTGATGGTTATAGATATTGATTTTTATTTTTTGAAAACTAATGGGAAAAATAATTCCTTGTTTCTAATCATTTTGTGGGTCCATTTTATTTGCAATTTTAGGTGATTAAAGGGAGAAAGTTCTTAGATAATGAAGATTCCTTGGGGAACTTAGGCGAGAGAAATGGGTTCAATGCAATGCAGGGTGGCAATGAACAATCGAGACATGATACAGATCCTAATGATGAAAGTAGGGAGCCAAAGTCTTTGATCTTTAAAGTATGTTTTGTAGTTGTGCATAATAAGGTTCCAATATAAAAAAAATATATGAGCCATAATTTCTTATGGATTTCCAACCGAAATCCTAAATTCTTGTAGTGCCCATAATTGGACACTCTGTAATTTAAAAACTCGAATGTAAATTAGCTTAGCATTTCATTTGCTTCTTATCTATTGGATTGAGCTAGATTGATTTAGACTATTGTTATGTGAACAAGTGGAACCCCTCGATGTATGGATAGTATAAAAATTTTATTGTTTTATTTTATTAATGGTGGTGAATGTGTTATTTCATTTGAACATGCAAATAAAATGGGGAATATCAATATGTGGATGCTAATTTAGTTTGTACTTTGGATTTAGAACAAGTACAATATATATTGCTAAGGAACTTGCACGATTATTTAGATATAATTTGAGCAATATAGATTATCACTTGAAATAGTTAGACATGTTTACAAATGAGATTTATGTTAGTGGTGAGCTAATCCAATGTTTATTGGCTATGAGATAGTTAGATTCCCAAGGTTCATGTAATGTCCCTTTTTAAATTTTTTATAAAAATGCCCAATTTTTCACTTTTCCCTAATTTCGACCTTTGACTAGTTTTGATGCCTAGGTCCCAAATTTGCCCAAAATGATCCCAAATATTCTAAGAAGGTATGTGACTGATATTAGGACATGAATATGATGTTCAGGGATGATATATGGCCACCAAAAGACTTCTGAAAATTCTCTTAAGATTCTGGACCAAGTATGGAATTTTACTAGCAATTTCGGGTTCAAATCCCCCTGGGGTAAGTACTGAAAACGACTTCCCAAATGCCTCCAAACCCACTCAAATTTCTGAACATAGGTAGGGGATGTATCAAGGATTTTATTAAGGTCCAAAATTCACCATTAATTAGTTATTAAGTCTGTTCCAACCCTCTCCCAAAAAACAACAAAAACCACTAATTCAACCCTTGGGGAAATGGCACCAAATCTTCTCCAAATGAAAATAAACTGAGTATAATGACTTCAAATGCTCAAGTGTTGAATATCAAAGTTGTAATACACATCAATGGCAGTCCATTCATCACAAATATATCAGAGAAACATTCTTTTATTCAAAATATTCAGCATTATAATGGCATACATCAATGTAGTGGGGAAATGGTCATTGTTTGCTCACCAATCATAATTTTTACATACAACCACTTGGTATTTCGACCTAATACTTTCTAAAGATGAAGAAAAGAGTATATAAAGCTTATTACAATCAGAAATACATCATGAGAATCTCTCCCAAGAAGTACAAGAACTCACCCAAAGCGCAATCCCTCAAGGAACATGAATATGCCTTCAAAACTGGAAATGGTTGAGAGATGGTGCTGCAGTAAACAAAACCACAAGATTCCTTGTAGCTGATACCTGCAAATACAAAATCCATTAAATCTCCAAGAAAGACCTGAGTGGACTCTCCAAACACCAACTTGGATGGGAATCTTTCACCCTTGAAATTGGCTAAGGAAAGAAACTAGTCATCCACTAGCTCTCTCTTCACAAATGCAATTTTTCTCAAATGATCAAAAGCTCCTCTCTTGGTTTATCCCTGTATTTTATAAACATCCTTAACCTTCTAAGGTTCCCAAACCATCCATAGACTCAATCCAATTCGAATTAGGCTAAGGGCTTAATATTTTCCATGTGTCTCACCTTTCCTAGTCTTCCACCTTCCACCAATTCGAGTGGGGGTCTCTTTGGATTCTCCAACTCCCATGAGCACCCTCTTGGAGCCTATTTTTGGGGATTCCATGTCATAAAGGTCAGATTTCAGAGGTTGGATCTGCAATTTTTCATAGATGTCATAGATGCTCCATCATTATTGTCATAGGGGCTAGGGAATCTAGCTGAAGTGTCCACAAGCTTCCAATTTGACTCTTCCTCTTCCATGGAGGTTACCAATCCATCCCAATTCGACCTAAGATGCTCAATGCCATGTGTATGACTTACCAAATCACCAAAGAATGTTCACCTTCTTATGAATTCGAATTGGAAAGAGAGAGATGCCATGTGTCCTTGAAAAATCAAGCTAGTGTGGGTTCCACATCCTCCATATGTCTTCAAAACCACTTGCCACCTAGAATTTATTTATTCAAACTATTTATTAAATAATTTAACCCTTCTAATGTCTAAACATAATTTTTTAGCTTCCTTATTGCAATTCCAAATGTTCCCATCCAACCTAGGAAACTAGTAGGATTGATGGGATTGTCTTACTATGCAATTATTTGAATGGGGACATTACAGTCCTCCCCACCCAAGATTGCTTTCTCTCAAGAAATATCAATTTACCATGCTTCAAACTTGTTCCTCCTCTATCAGGTGGACTTCCATGAGGAATGTCTCCCAAAACCTTTCTATTCCGGTGCTTCATGCTTTGGGAAGAAACTACCTGATTCGGATAGGTGTGTTGCCCTCTCACAACCCTTAGTACTCCTTTTGAATCTTGGAATTTCATTTAAGGAATTTGATAATTTACTGTATGCTCTCCTATTGAATACAACCATTGCACTCCCAAAACCACATTAGTATTAGAAACATCAACCACATAAAAACTATCAACAAAAGTATAGTTACCTATGGTGACTTGCAGCTGTGGAATCCATGTTTTGCATTCCATTGTGTTGTGACTGGGAATGAAAAATGTGAATCCATCCAATGGTTTAATAGGTATCTTCCTCCTCTCCACCATGTATGCATCAATGAAGTTATGTGTGGATCCTCCATCTACCAAAACTGAAGTTCTTTGTCCTAGTACCACACCCTTGCATCAAATAGTGTGATATCAAGGTACTGCTGAAAGTACTGCCAGTCTTACTTTGGTGGGTGAGGGATGCTTCACCTCTTGTTTCCATTATTCTATTGTAGTATATTCCTCTTCTTAGGATGAAGTATGTACTCCTTCCTCCATGCCCCCTTCATACCCATCATCACAAAATACTTCAATGAATTGGGCCTTTCCCTTAGCACATTTATGTCCTGGTGCCCACGATTGGAAGCATGAGTAACACAATTTCTTCCTTCTGAGCTATTCCCTGCTTAGTTCCTCTTTCTTATCCTTTCCATATTCATCTTCTTGCCATGGCTTCTTATCAAATGCATCTCTTTTCCAAGGTTTCTTTTCAATTCTGAAGTCAGGGTTGGGAGAAAATCTCATTCTATGAAGCACATTTTGGAGATCCCTAGTCAAGCTCATTGCATCTTTTAATGTAGTTGGATTGTGGGATTTGACCAAACCTTTTAAGGGTTCATCCAAAACTTAAATGAACAACAATACCAACCTTCCCATGGATACATCAACCACCTTGAATAATAATTTTTGAAATTCCAACATATACTCAGTAGGGGTCCCAGTTTGCTTTAATTGAGCTAGTTCCTTGAAAGGCAATTCTGGATCTTTGTGTTCAAATATCTCTAGTACCCTGTCAACAAATTCTCCATGTGTTAACTTGATAATGACCCAAATTTTTCAGGCCATGAAACCACCATTCATTGGCATCTCCTTCCAAGTGAAAAATGGCCATTTTTAGTGCATCTACTTCCACCATAGGATTCAACTGAAAATACACATCTAGTTTTTGCACCCAAGTGTTAGCAAAATTTTGAGAGGAACCATCAAAAGTAGGAAGTGACATTTTAGAAAGAGCATAATTTAATTCTTTGTTTTGGAATAGAGCCCTATTGTCATCCTTCTTTTTTAGCTTTTGTGCAGCATCAAGCTATGTACTAAATGGTAGACTTCTCTTACACTCTTCACTCTAATCATTCCATTCATTTGCTATTGTCCTAAGATCCACTTGAATGTTAGGATTTTCTTTGGGTATAGGAAATTTAGGTGTAGTAGGCCTTGGTATGCTTTGAAAATCATTTGGTCTATTGTGGGGTCCTGTGCTTGAGAAAATGTGCTCACCCATTATCCTCTTTTCTTTTCAGTGTGAACTACTGTTGTTCCCTATTACCACTTTGCTTCCAAATTGGCTAGCCACTAATTCAACTCCTTTCATAATTTGATGGGACATGTTCTTGGTTATGTCATCAAAGATATGTTTCATGAGCTTAATATATTCTTCCCCATCAGTATAGGGTCCCCTCCCTTCGTTAGTCATAGTTTCAGCAAGATCCTCTTCTTCTTCTACTACCTTTTCTTTAACAAACACCTCTTCAACTACTGGTTCAAAGGGTGGTGGTATATTATTTTGAATTCTGGTTAAGACCATCAGGTTCCAAGACCATGCTCTAATACCACTTGTAATGTCCCTTTTTAAAATATTTATAAAAATGCCCAATTTTTCACTTTTTCCCCAATTTCGACCTTTGACTAGTTTTGATGCCTAAGTCCCAAATTTGCCCCAAATGATCCCAAATATTCTGAGAAGGAATGTGACTGATATTAGGACTTGAATATGACGTTAAGGGATGATATATGGCCACCAAAATACTTCTGCAAACTCTCTTAAGGTTTTGGACCAAGTATGAAATTTTACTCGCAATTTGGGGTTCAAATCCCCCTGGGGTAAGTACTGAAAATGGCTTCCCAAATGCCTCCAAACCCAATCAAATTTATGAAAATAGGTAGGGGATGTATCAAGGATTTTATTAAGGTCCCAAATGCACCATTAATTATTTATTAAGTCTGTTCCAACCCTCTCCCAAACAACAACAAAAATCACTAATTCGATCCTTGGGGAAATGGCACCAAATCTTCTCCAAATGCAAATAAACTGAGTATAATGACTTCAAATGCTCAAGTGATGAATATTAAAGTTGTAATACACATCAATGGAAGTACATTCATCAAAAATATATCATATAAACATTCTTTTATTTGAAATCATCAGGATTATAATGTCATACATCAATGTAGTGGGGAAATGGTCATTGTTTGCTCATTAATCATCATTTTTACATACAACCAATTGGTATTTAGACCTGATAATTTATGAAGATGAATAAAATAGTATATAAATCTTATTACAATCAGAAATACATCATGAGAAGATCTCCCAAGAAGTACAAGAGCTCACCCAAAGCGCAATCCCTCAAGGAGCATGAATATGCCTTCAAAATTGGAAATGGTTGAGAGATGGTGATGCACTAAAAAAAAACAAGAACTGCCCTGTAGATGATACCTAAAAATAAAAAATCCATTAAAGCGGCCTCTCCAAACACCAACTTGGATGGGAATCTTTCACCCTCGAAACTGACTAAGGCAAGAAACTAGTCATCCACTAGCTCTCTCTTCACAAATGCAATTTTTCTCAAATGATAAAAAGCTCCACTCTTGGTTTATCCCTGTATTTTATAAACATCCTTAGCCTTCTAAAGTTAAAAAACCATCCATATACTCAATCCAATTCAAATTAGGGTAAGGGCTCAAGAGTTTCCATGTGTCTCACCTTTCCTAGCCTTCCACCTTCCACCAATTCAAGTGGGGGTATCTTTGGCTTCTCCAACTCCCATGAGAACCTTATTGGAGCCAATTTTTGGGGATGACATGTCATAATGGTCAGATGTCATAGGTCAGATCTTCAATTTTTCATAGATGTCATAGATGCTCCATCATTGTTGTCATAGGGGCTAGGGAATCTAGCCCAAGTGTCCACAAGATTGCAATTTGACTCTTCCTCTTCCATGGAGGTTACCAATCCATACCAATTCCACCTAAGATGCTCAATTCCATGTGTATGTCTTACCAACTCACCCAAGAATGTTCACCTTCTCATGAATTCGAATTGGCAAGAGAGAGATGCCATGTGTCCTTGAAAAATCAAGCTAGTGTGGGTCCCACATCCTCCATATGTCTTCAAAACCACTTGCCACCTAGAATTTATCTTGAATTTCTTTATTCAACCTATTTATTAAATAATTGAACCCTTCTAATGTCTAAACATCATTTGTTAGCTTCCTTATTGCAATTCCAAATGTGCCCATCCAACCTAGGAAACTAGTAGGATTGATGGGATTGTCTTACTATGCAATTATTTGAATGGGAACATTACAGTTCCAGAGGGCACAAGATGTCATAGAAATCAAGAGGATAATAAAGTGATGTTGACAAAAATATGTCGACAGGGATTCACTTCATGCAGTGTCAACAAAGATCGACACAAACACCCATAGATACTGGGCCAAAAAGGGTTTAGCCTTTCCAGCAACACTCTCAAAGCGAGTGAGGTCTCACCCGAGGCACCTAAGGGGGATGCAAGAACCAAGCTTCTGCAAGTATAAGAGGACATGCATCATTCGCAGTTAATCACAGCATAACTCAGAAATCAACATAGTTAACATTTGCATCATAACACCATCATCGCATATAGAGACATATTAATGAAATCTAAGTAGTAACGTATCATAGAAACATATTTAATAGATCTGTGATATATATCATAACTGTGACATATATCATAACTGTGACATAACCGAAGTAATCAAATTGTGACACAAGAGACAAATTCATGTTCAAAACATTCCTTCACATTAAAAGTAGACTTCATACATCAAATCCATCTTACAAGTTGCAGAAATACAGATTCACAGAACCAGTTCTCAATAACTCAAATCATAGTCGTTACCCAGACAGATCAAACTCCAATAGATCATAATGCGAAGATAATATATAGATATATTCCCAAAGTATTACAATGTGACTCATATTTATAGGATCAACGGTCATTACAAAATTGGTCCACTTCGTAAAGTGGACATATCTTAACCACTAAGTATAACTAACTCCTACTCCGCTTTGCTCTACTTTAACCGCTTTTCTCTGCTTCGCGATCACTCTTTTCCTTTGTCACTGTCCACTTTGTCGTTGTTTGTAGCAAAACTTATATGGAATAGCTTTGTGCCAATAGGCCACCAACACAAACTTGTGGCTCTCCCTCGAGCCACTTCATCTGGATGTTGCTGGTGTGCTAACTTGTGCCCTAACTGCTTCTTTGAGCTCTGTGCATTCATCGACCTCTTACTCCATCGAATGCTCCCTTTATTTTTGTTGCACTTTCTCTAAATTCTCCTTGATTTGTGTCAATACTGGCATTGCTTCGATTGCTAGTTGTGCCTCCTTACATTGCAACCCATCCAACTGTGATGTCCTTCTATGTTGTCTTTGCCACACCTTGTTGACCTATTGTTGTAATTCCTTCACCTCTATCGCTTTAGTTATTTTCAAAAGTAGGGGCATTGTATTTAGCGATCCCCTCAGTGTTTCCAACTGTGCTTCTGCTTCCCCAAGTTGCACATTCAACTGGTGCAATGCTCATCTTGTATTAGGATTCCCCAAAATTGTGGTACATCCTCTGCTATGTGTTGTGCTGCTTGATAGCTCAGTCATTGATTGTGTCTATCAAGTAGCCGTGGGTGTTTTTGATTACCTCGTATTTAGCTTTCATATTCAAAGCCAACTTCTTATCGTTGTCTTTACCTTGAAAATACTGCGACGGGTCTACCCCCATCTTGGGTAACCCGATAATCCTTGCAATAATATCCACATTGATTGGGATCTTTCTGTTGAGCCACAAGTAGCCACCGTGAAGAAAGATGAGCAATTGTTTGATGCATGCATTACCTCCGTTGAGCGCCCAAAATGCGGCATGTGAATGATCGAAAACAATCCTGATCGTTGTAGACCCAATACCCATGGCATTGGTTCCCTTGTGATTGGGCCTCCTTCCTCCTGAAATTTCTCCATGAATGTCTACTGGGTGTACTAGAGATATGCTAGAACATCATGGTCTCTATATTTCATCTTGTGCAACCACTGCAACACTCCGCCGGTAATGTGGACACCTTCCAATGTCGCTGGTTCCATTATGGTGTACTTGGCATTCTTTCCAAGACTTATTGATGGATCCCCTTTCCTTCTTGACGACACATATCCTGGAATGTCCGCAATGGTTGGACCTTGCTGCTGCTTGGCCCTTCCTCTAACCATTGTCACTTATTCTTCTGTGGTGCATGAAGTGCTCGCTTCTCTTGCTGTAGATGAAACCCGCGTCGTGATGCGCATGGTTTTGATTCTTCTCTCCATGTCCACCGACCGGTTGGCGCTTCTCTTCTTTCAAAATACTCGGGCCAGTGTAGATGCAATCTCTGCTTTCTCTTCGACAATGTGTGCCTTCGCAGTGGGTGGTTCCTACGTACTGGAGTTGGATATCACATGAGCCATCACAACTCTCTGAATTCAATTCACTTAGCTTTGCTCTCTGGTTTCTTCAATTTTCTCACCTTCAACACTCTCACAATGCGCAATGGGTCAAAATGTTTCCCTGCTCATCCATTCATAGCTTTGGCTTCCCGCTCTTCACCCATCGAATCGATTTGGGCAATGATTACCCAAATCCATTGTCGATTTACCCAATCTGCCACAATGATGCGACATTAAATTCATTTTCGTCCACTTGCGACGTCGTCTGCCGTGTCTCAATTACTTCATTTATTTCCTGATATGACCAGTTCGCACTTCGCCGGTGTTGACAGGGCCTACTCCTCATCGTCATTCCATCACCATGTATATGAACTCAAGCCTTGATGCGGTTCCATCGACATATGTATGAACTCAAACCTCATCGTTGTTTCATTGACGTACTCTCAAACTGTGCGTTGTACCTATTTCATTCATTTTTTTTTCAACCTCCTATCTTCTTCAGTGGAGGTGCACCATGCTATCCTGATAGGGATTTAGTTGGCTCCCATTCACTAAGCTTGTCAAAAGTGTTCCATCCAACTTTTGAAATTGAACTGTGCCCCCATCTGTAATGCAATTTATGATGTATGGACCAAGCCAATGCATTTGGAGCTTACCTGGGTGTTTTGTGAACCTGCTGTCGTATAGGAGTTCCATGTCTCCACACAGAAAATGCTTCTTTTTTACATGGCGATCATGCCATGCCTTCTGTCGATTTTTTTCCACTTGTTGATGAAACCCCACAATGAAGCGATCTTCATCTAGCTGCAATAACTACGCCAATATTTCTTTAATAGCCCCGTCTTCGTTGATGCCTGTCGCTGCTGCTATGTGCAGACTGGGGACAATGTACTCCATAGGAATTACTGCTTCTTGTCCATATACTAGCTTGAAGGGGGTCTGACCTGTCAATATTTTTCATGTGGTTCTATAGGCCCATAATACTGCAGGAATATTCAAGTCCTAGTCGTCGCGGTTTGTATTGCACACTTTAGTGAACGCGTTCTCCAAAATTTTGTTCAGTGCTTCGAATGCTCCATTCGCCTGTGGGTGGTATGGAGTACTTCTTCTATGATCAATATGAAACTCCTCTATCATCACTTTGATGATTTGATTTACAAAATGCATACCTTGGTTGCTCATCAAGATCTTTGGACACCCAAAAATGGTGACCACATTGTCAAAAAGAAATCGTGTTGCTGTCGCAGCTGTGTAATATTTCACTCGTGTTGCTTCCACCCATATTGTTAGGTAGTTTGTCGCAGTAATGATGTACATCGCACCCGTCCTTTTTCCTGGTGGGTTAATCGATCCGACAAAGTCTACTTCCCATTTGTCAAAAGGTTGTAATGTCAATTGGGGCACCAATGGCATCTCATCCTGTCGTGATGGTTTCCAATTGCAACTCTTGGAGTAATCTGTTGCGTCACTATGCAATGTTGGCAACAATAAGCCATCTATAAGTATCTTTATGGCGGTTGCACGCCCTCCATAATGTTCTCCTGTGATCCCACTATGAGCCTCATACAACACTCTTTCTTAGTCATGTTGAATGACATATCGGCGCAGAATTTCATCTGGCCCCATCTTGTATAACTGTCCCGCGATCAATTGGAAATGAACAACTTTGATGACTAAATGCTTCTTCTGATTAGTGGTGAACCCTTCGGGTGCTCTTCCCATCGCCAGAAATTGAACAATCTGTTCATAATGGTTATCAACCATTTCAATGCGAAATAACTGCGCGACAGGAAGACCTTCATCGATGCTACTTGGTTCCTCGCCTGATTCGATCCTCGACAGATGGTCAGGTCCTGTATTCAATCGTCCAGGATTCACGATTATTTCAATGTCAAATTCTTGAAACAATAGCAACCACTGATAGATATTACCCCCCGATACAGGATTCTTAACCAAGTACTTCAGTGCTGAGTGGTCAATAAACATCTTGAAGTGTCCTCCTAGCATATAGTGTTGAAATGTTTGTAATGCATATACCATCATGATGCCTTCTCTTTTTGTCATTGCATAATTTTTCTCTGCGGTCGATAACTTCCGGCTAGCAAACGCAATAGGATGGTCAATCGACCCTTCTCCAGGATGAGCTAATATCACCCCCAATACGACCGACGAAGCATATACATGGACATGGAATTATTTATTCCATTTGGGGAAGGATAATATTGGTGCTGCAACTATCGTCTCCTTCAATATGCCGAGGCTCTTCTGACACTCATTGTTCCATTCAAACTTCACATCTTTCTTCAATAGCTTCTCTATGGGCGTAGTAATCACTGCATATCCTTTTATGAACTTTCTATATTATCCTATATGGCCCAACGTGGCCCTTAGCTGCTTTACTGTCGTAGGTGCTAGTAAGTCGATAATGATCACAATCTTGGCTGGGTCGACCAACATACCTTCTTTGTAGACAATATGTCCGAAGAAGATGCCAAATGGTGCACAAAAGATAAACTTCTTTAAATTCAAAGAGATTTGATGTTGTTGACATATTTCAAGCATCATCATGAGGCTCTCAACATGGTATTTAACCAATCCATACACAGTCCAATCATCCATATACATCGCTAAGAAATTGTGAATAAAATCTTTGAAAGAAGCAACAACTAACCTTGAGAAAATTGTAGGGGCATTCTTGAGACCAAATGGCATTACTGTGTATTGATAGCAGACCCACTCTGTTACAAAGGTGGTTTTGTGTCGATCTTCTTTTGTAATTTTGATCTGATGATATCCCGAGAACCCGTCTGTGAATGAATATAGTTCCTGTCCTTTGACACCTTCAAGTACTTCATCAGTAAAGGGTGTGGGGAAAGGATCAAGAAGGCATGCATCATTTATATTCCTTAAATCGACGCAAATACGGACTTCGCCAGTCTTCTTGTTTTGGACAACCATCGGGTTGATCCATTATGATTCTTCGACATGCTCAATGATCACTTCCTCCAACATACTCTCTATCTCATCCTTCACTCGCTCTTTGTATCTAGGATTCAATCTATATGGTTGTTGCTTCATTGGATTAGCATCGGGTTTAAGGGGGATCTTCATCTCTCCCAAGTCCCTAGAAATTCCCTTCATCTCAAAAAACTTCATCGGGAACAGGTCTTGAAATTCATGCAAGAATTCGGTGACCTTCTTGATCATTGTGTCATCCCAATAGTCTCCAATACTGGAAAAATTTGGATTCTCCAGTGAACCAATATTTACCTTCATAATTTTAAATGGTTGCTTGAATCTGTCTAATGGAATACTTGGTGCTTCAACGTCGTGGCTTCCTTCTAACTTTGGGACATAGAGAGCTCTAGGATATTCATCGTCATTGGGTCCTCCCGAAACATTGTAACACTGCATCATCATATTTGGTGTCGTAGTCCATTGTGGTCCCACTGGTCTTTTAGTCAGAACTGTCTCAAATATCTTTTCACGGATTACCTACAGCACAATGTCAATTGGAGGATTCTCATTGAAAAAACTGAATGTGCAACTGGAATGAGTGGTTAGATATTCCCATGTGGTTGTTCCTCGTCTCAGCTCTACTGAGACGTACCAGCTCCGCGACACTTCGTCTAACATGTGGATGAATGCACGAGTCCATTCTTTCTTTTCAATCACCCCTCATATGGCTTGACATTTTCCCATATGGTCCCTTGGATCGATCCTTCCATCATACTTGTTTCCTGGGTAGCACTCATTTTCCCCAAACCTTACTTCCATTAATCGTTGACATTGTTGCCAGTTTGTTATTAACGACTTGTGCGCACCCCACCACCTCACCGGAGTGGCCTTCAATGCTTCATCTAATACTAGCAGGTGCTGTGGTTCTGCTACTTTGCCTTCAAATTCATTTATGAAAATTTCCAGGTTGGGTAATCATTCGTATATCGGTATATCACATACTTCCATCACGACCCATCGTAGTGATTGAGTGATCCATGCGCACTTCCTGACCAATACCTCATGCAACCGATTCTACCAATTATGTAGAGCCTCATAGGAGTCCAATGATGCCGAAATGATACTTCACCACCCCAATTCTCCATCAGATGTGGGATTGATGTAATCTTCTAAGATATTATAGATGTTGTCCCATTCTCCGGTGAGCTTGTCTCTCATTGGTTCAACATGTCTTTGTCTTTCAAGTGGATCAAGTGGAGCAATGAATTTCATGTCGCAGTTCTCAAAATAACTCATTCTTTTCTTGAAATTGATAACTTCTTTATTTTCCATTGCCCAATCTATCCCCAATAGCGTGGGATATGGACTAGTGTTATCAATTATCTCTATGATGTCAAAATTTCCATATGTCTTCAATCCTTCTACCTCGACTGGTAGATGAGGCAACCAACTAATTAGTGTAACCTTGATCTAGTTTTCTAAATGGAACTGCATAGGGGACCATACCAGTTGTGGCTTCCCCATCGCTTCCCATGTTTTTTTGGTTAGGATATTCACATTGGATCCTAGATCTAGAATGATGGAATCCATATCCTATGCACCAATCTGGTATTCATCCTCATCTCCCTTCCCGTTTTCTTCTTGTGCAGAGGGTTTACTTCACGATCCTGTCACCCCTCTTTCTGTCGATGCAAGAAGCGAGCTATCCCTACTAATGCTCTCGGGTGATTTTATAATGTTAAACAAATTTCTAGAAAACTTTTCAAAGTGATGAAATTCCCTGGCGACTTCTGTGATGTTGTCGGGTCAAAAATTGGTGACATCCTATAGACAGGTTCTTTCTAGACTATAAATGGTGATTGAGCATTATTCTTTATTAGTGCATCTCATGCTTCCCAAAAATTTGTATTTTATGCTTCAACATCAAATCGCACATGTTTCTATATTGCGGGATAGAGATTTTGTTGTAGCCTATCTTCTCCTGTCGTAGCTCCTCCTCTAGTTACTACTGCGACGTTTACTAGTTGAATTCTTACCTCAGTTGATATCTTCTGCATGTTCGGATTGGGATTTTGTTTTTGGTTCAGGTTCAGGTTTGGTTGTAGTTGTGCTGCATTCTTATCTTGCCACTTTGTGATTAGCTGGTCACACTCTTCGACGATATAACCAACTGTGCTGCAATAGGTACATTGAGGGGTCGAATTCGGGAAATCCCTCTGATAGTGTCCGAGCTGTCAAAAATTATAGCATGCGATTGGTCCTCGAACTCGACCAAAGGTTCCTCCTCGACCAAAATCTCCTCCATGACCACCGCGATAACCTCCTTTCAATCCTCCTCATTGTGGGTTGAACTGCTACTGATTGTACTACGGATGGTTATACTACGACTGACTATACTGCAGATGACTATACTGCGACTTATTATCTTGTGGCTGCACTGGATGTCTGTCTTCCTGCTGTTTCTCATCTCCCTTCATGAAGTAAGTATCAATAGTCCTTTCTTGAAGCAAGTCATATGCTCGACAATATTTCTCATCATGGCCGACAAATCGACAGAAGTTACAATACAAATTATCCGGCTTCAAAACAACTTTCTGTAAATACACTCATTCCTCTGAGCGATGTCCTCTTGTCTAGAAAAGTCGACACCAGGGCATCCCTCCTTGATTGAGCGGATTGGCCGCACTAGACTGTAGATACTCGCGGAATTCAGAACACTGATCTATATGATGCCCTTCGGACTTGCATCGACTACACCATACCTCTTCAAGAACTTCCTTCCCTTTTTTAATCTCCTACAGCTGAATAGTCAAGTTTTCTAGCTGCGACTGGATCTGGCTCATGCCAATCCTTGTTTCTCCAACCGGCGAAGCTTTGAGCTTCATTGCGAGTTCCAAAGTCTCCGCTTGAGATACGATGTGTGGTATCAATGCTGCATCAACGACATCCATATGTGCGATATCAATGCTGCAATAAGCCATTCCTTGTGCTGCACATCGCTCATCCCAAAAATAACTTTATCCATCAGAGATTTGAACCTTTGATCAAACTCCCATACCGAATAATTAGGGAATTGCTTTATTTCCTTCAATTCCATGATGTACTGTGATTCTGATCTAGGTTTCTTAAATTTTTCGATCATCCCAGCTCTGATTTCTACTAGAGTCTTCTGCGGAAGCCTTGTAGGGGCTTGTATAAATATCATGTACCAGTTCAACGCATGACCTCTAAGGGTCGTGGCTGTTGGAATGGGATTAGGCCGCATAAAGTGTGGAAGCCGACAGTGCGAAGAAGGACCATCTGCGGAAGAAAGGTACATTCGTAGAGAACAAGGAGCCGACGAAAGTGCGAAAGTGGTTTATTTAGTTAGAATAGGTCATGTGGACCGTTTTGTAACCATTTAGTTTCATATGAATAGGATTATGATTGTAATCCTAAGGGCATCGTAGTTGAGTTGGAGAATGAGCTGTTTTGAACTGTGTTGTATCCGCGACAAGATGTTTTGACTGTTTTTGCGAAGGTTATACCACAGGTTTTGATGAATGCACGAAGATGTTCAATTATGGTCATATCTTTTGTCTCCGTTTCTATTAAATGATGAATGCAAGTGTTTGAGAAATGTTTAAAACACTTTGGTTTGGTAATTGCTGTTGATGCGCATGATCAATTTAACTATGTTGATGCAAATGTCCATTATGTATTATTCCTGCGAATGATGAATATGCGAATAATGAATGTATGTGAATCTAAATCTCTGGTTTCCATTGCGATAGAGTTGAAGTGCTTGCATGTCCTTTCCCCACTTCAAAAACTTGGTTCCTGTAGCCCCCTTAATCATCTTGGGTGAGACTTGACTTGCTTAGCGGGTGTTGCTGGAAAGGGTAAAACTTTTCTAGGTTGGTGCTTAAGGGTGCTTGGTTGGGTTTGTTGATGACAGTGCGAAGTGAACCCCTGTCGATAGCCCCAGTGTCAACAAATGGTTCCATTGCCGGGACCCTGAAGAAGGAAGATAAGGACATGCTGTGGCACCCGACGAAACCAGAGATCCAGGAATGGTTTGACAAGAGAGCAGAAGAATTCGTGGAAGGAGAAAAGAAAAAACCTGGACAAATAGTAAGCAATTAGTTGCAAAAGAACATTTATTCGTATATCCACGAGATATTCTTCTGCGAATTTCTGGTATTACTACATGAGTGGTTAGCAAAACTAACGTTTCAGAAGAACCATTTCCAAAAGACTGAGCTGGACCATTGGACTCCAGAATTGATTCGACCGCTGAAACAGGTCGACAACAAGGTACCATGGGATGTTGACTTCTGGGTAGACAATATCTTAGAAGGATACATCATTGAGTTTGCTGTGGACATGATCAAATCATACAGCGACACAGAAAGGAAATTTTTCAAAGGACCCAGGGGGAGATTCCTACTGTCATTAAAACTGTGGATTAAGATGCTCGTTTGCAAAAAGGGCATACTAAGGATGAAGTCCGACGAGTGGAATATCAGTGTGCGGAAGTTGTGGGTACCGTGTGGATGTGGGTAGGGTAGAAAGATGCGGGGTAGATGGACATGAGAGACGATGGATTTTTAAGGGAAGCTGACGAAGAGTGTGGTACCTTGAGGAGTGGGGTGATATTCCGACATCCTGAGAAGAAGAGGAGGACTGAGAGGGAGTCTCCTAAGAGGACCAGAATGGAAGACTGCAAAATAGGACCACAAGGGAGGAAGCGGCCTTATTGCGACAAAGAAATTGAACAAGCTACCCCAAAAGACGAAGAAGGATGGACCCTAAGATACAACATACCTTCAACTTCGTGCACTACTCAAAATTTGATAAAAGGAAATACAAGTTATTCACAGAGTTGTCCTACATTCTAGAACAATAGTTAGAGTAGCGCATTAGTAAATAATAATAGTAGAAGTACAAGAATGGCGGGTGACGAAGCAAAGATGCCAACCTTCCAAGGTAACGGGACTGAGGATCCCGAACAATACTAGTTTCTGTGTGAAGCAGTATGGACTGTGAAGCAGGTCCAGGATGAAGATATAAAAAGGGACAAATAATGACGACCCTTAGGGGCCGTGCGCTAGACTGGTATATGAATTTTACTAAAGTACCGATGGGAACTCCAGGTAAAATATTGCTAGAGATCAAAGCAGGGATGATCGATGAATTCAAAAAACCAAAATATGAGTCGCTGTACATTACTGAGCTCAAAGAAATCAAACAGTTTCCCAACGAGTCAGTATGGGACTTCAACCATCGATACAAAACACTAATGGCGAAAGTGATTTTTGGGATGAACTATATGCGACACAAAGAATGGTTTATCGCTGGGTTGGTGCCGCACATTCATGGGCCACTGCTGCAACAAAAGGTAGCAACTCAGGAAAAGCACTGGAGATTGCAATGAAGCTGGAGGCTTCACCAATGGGAGAAACGAGTTTGGGCATGGATCGAATACAAGCACATTTGGAAAACTTGAATATCCAGCTACAAGACATGAAGAAAGGAAAAGAGACCCGCGAAGATGTATGGTGCACTAGGTGTAGGATGGAAGGACACCACAAGGATCAGTTCCTAGAGTTCCAGGAATACTTGCAATCGGGTGCACCGAATCCCCTCAGTTAGGGATGGATGCCTTGGTGTCGTGTCTTTCAGTCACGAGGACACCGACCGGAAGAATGTGTATACATGCAAAAGATGGTGTCGAAACCAACGAACTTGTATTGCAAGTTCTGTCGATTGGTTGGTCATGATGAGAAAGACTGCAGAGCTTACGACCTACTCCAGGAGAGGACTGCGAATACATACTTCATGAAGGGAGAAGAGAAGCCACTGGTACAACAGAAACAACAGTATAGTCAACCACAACCTCAATATATTCCACAACCGAAGTATGAGAAATCGCATTATGACAAACCAACATATCCTCAACCACAATTTCAACAACCGCAATACGGTCAACTGCAATATCTGCAGCCGCAGTATGCTTAACTGTAGTACCCACCATACGAGCCACTGCGAAGAGGATTCATAGGGGGGTTCCGAGGTACTGGTGCCAGCCGAGGAGGAGCTGTTGGATGAGGTTGGGGACCCATCATATGTTACAATTATGGGAAACAGGGCATTATCAAAGGGATTGGACAAATCCAACACCATAGTGCACTTATTGCAGCGCTGTGGACCATGGGGTCAAAGATTGTCCTCAGCTCATCGCAAAGTGGCAAACTAAGAACCTGCCCCCACCTTCGTAAAATCAAAATCAGAACCAGAATCCACCAGTGGTATAGAAGATCTCAGCAGAAGTTAGAAGTCAAAGTGCGACTGTTGGAATAGTGACTTGAGGAGGAGTTGTGATAAGGGCTGATAGGTCACAAGTTAGTGTCCAACCGACAATAAGGAAACAAGTCACATTTGATGCGAAAGCATAAAGGGACATTTTTCAGAAAGCATAGGAAGCAATAAGGTAGTTGAGGAAGCCACCTCTTCAATAGGAAGAAGTTACCTATGACATGCCACCGATATTCGACCCAATGAATTCGCAAAGGAAGGAGAACACCTTAAGAGCCTCTTTAGAGAGTTTCCTAGAGCTGGAAAAATATTAAGATGTATTGGCGGAGATATCCAACCTCTTGCATCGACAGGAGGGTCCACGACTGCAGCAGACGGTTAATTGCATACATAAGCAAAAAACAGGAAGAGAGATGCGGATGTCTGCGCAAATCAGAGCATTCGATGTTGAATCCATTACATTGGACATGGGGTCGGACGTGAAAATCCTAACTAAACAGATGTGGGAAACGATGGGGAAAATGTAGTTAGCCTAGTCCCCAGTGAAACTGCTCCTAGCTAACCAAAGTAAGGTCACCCCGATCAGTTGG
Source organism: Larix kaempferi (assembly GCA_027924585.1). Taxonomy (NCBI): domain Eukaryota; kingdom Viridiplantae; phylum Streptophyta; class Pinopsida; order Pinales; family Pinaceae; genus Larix; species Larix kaempferi. The sequence continues at coordinate 423,353 of BSBM01000338.1, read as the reverse complement.
ATATGACAGGTCCCTGTCGAGATTGAGGGCCTCAAGACTTACACAGATTTCAATGTGATCGAAATTATGAACAATACAAGCCCCTACCCAGTGCTTCTAGGGATAGAATGGGTGATGGATAATCAATCTATTATCAACTTCAAGAAAATAATTATGTCATTCGAGAACCAGGAGATAAGGGTCGTCGTACCTCTTGATCTCGTGGAAGGAAAAAGGTATGCATATCCATCGAGGGATGGGATAATATCTACAACATTTACGAAGATTGCATCAAACCTACTATCGATGGAGAATTAGGGTGGCGTAGTAGCAGTTCAGCATCGTCAGATTCAGATGAAGCACTTGAAAATTGGCAGAACCGACCGCATGAGGTGTCATTTAGGAGGTGTGCAAGGATCACTCAGTCACTGAGAAGGGTAGCCACAGAAGAGTGTGAGCTACCAACATACGAGGGATTGCCCAATTTGAATACATTTCTCACAGAATTTGAAGAAAAAGTGGTAGAACCACAACGGCTCTTGGCCTTGGAAGAATCCCTTAAGGCTACACCAGCGCGATGGTGGGCAGCGCACAAGTCCACCATGACTACTTGGCCACTATGTCGACACCTAATGACAGTTAGGTTCGGCGATGCAAAAGGATATGGCGGAAGGAAGTTCGTTGGTAAAGGTGATCCGAAGGTGCATTTGGCTGAATGTGAAAGCAAATGGGGATCACAAGCGAAACAGGAATGGGTCCATGTGTTTATTCACACAATGGATGAAGTACCGTGGATTGGTATATTGCAGCAGAACTGTGACGTGGAACAATCTCTTGGGAAAAGCTAACAGTTGGCTTTATCCAAACATTCAGTTTCTCTGACAAAAACCCCTTCATCCATAGTGCACTATAGGCGATTCAGGAGAAGGTATTTGAAGTAGTTCCGACAGAGCAACCACTGGGGCTTCAGTGGAATGCGACACCAGAAATGTTAATGGAATGCTACAATATCATAGGGGAGCCAGATGATGAGGATGATCCGAGGGCTACATATGTACCAGATTTAGAAGGAAATCATAGTGTCGAGGCACCAAAAATACCTTCCAACAAGTTTCAACAACCGTTGAAAATCAAGAAAGTGAACATTGGGTCAGAGGAGAATCTGAAATTCACAAGCATTGGATATTATTGGGATGATTCAACTATTGTGAAGATGACTGATTTGTTGCATGAGTTTCAGGATTTGTTCCCAATGAAATTCTCGGAGATGAAAGGAATTTTCGGGGACTTAGGAGAAATGAAAATCCCCTTGAAACCTGATGCAAAGCCAGTCAAGCAACGGCCCCACCAGTTGAATCCAAGGTACAAGGAGCGGGTGAAGGCTGAGATTGAGAGAATGCTGGAAGTAGGCATCATAGAACCAGTTGAGGAATCAGAGTGGATCATCCCGATGGTGGTCTAGGATAAGAAAATCGACAAAGTCAGGATCTGTTTCGATTTGAGAAAGTTGAACAACGCATACTTACACGATCCATTCCCTACTCCATTTATGGACGACGTATTAGAAGGAGTGGGCGGTCAAGAAATATACTCCTTCATAGATGGATTCTCCAACTACCACTAGATAAAGATTGCAAAGGAAGATCGACCCAAGACAACTTTCGTCACTGAATGGGGATGTTTTCAATACACAGTGATGCCATTTGGTTTGAAAAATGCCCCTGCAATTTTTTCAAGATTGGTAGTTGCGGCGTTTAAGGATTACATCCATAAATTTCTGGAAGTATATATGGATGACTGGAAATTATACGGGTTGGTCAAATATCACGTCGCAAATACGCGCTTGATGCTCAAGAGATGTCGACAACATTAGATTTCATTTAACCTAAAAAAGTGCATTTTCTGCACCCCGTTTGGGATTTTACTAGGGCACATAGTTTGCAGGGAAGGAATGTTGGTCGATCCTGCAAAGATCACAATTATTGTCAACCTACCACTGCCGACAATAGTCAAGCGATTGAGAGCGACATTGGGACACACAGGGTACTACATGAAGTTTATCAGAGGGTATGCAACAATCACACACCGATGGAGAATTTGTTGAAGAAAGATGCCAAATTCGAATGGAATGCAGAGTGCTAGAAGAGTCTGGATATATTGAAAGCGAAGATGGTTGCAGCACCCATACTTGCATTTCCATATTGGACAAAGGAGTTCCATGTTCATGTTGATGCATCATCGGTCGCATAAGTTGTCATCTTGGCCCAACCAGGGGAAGGCGCAATAGACCACCCGATAGCATTCGCAAGTAGAAAGATGTCTACTGCAGAGAAGAATCACACGACCAAAAAAAGGGAAGGGTTGGCGATGGTCTACACCTTACAGAAGTTTCAACGCTATCTGTTAGGGGGCCATTTTAAAATGTTCACAGATCATTCAACACTAAAATACCTGGTGAACAAGCCTGTGTTGGGGGGGGAGATCTGTCGATGGCTATTACTCTTCCAGGAATTTGAATTTGAGATAATCATAGAGCCAGGACGACTGAATGCCGGACTAGACCACTTGTCACGGATAGAATCCGGGGAAGAGCAAAGGAACATTGATGAAGGATTGTCTATGAAGAACCTGCAACAATTAATTAATGAGAATATGCGAAATAGAAGGAATAACAGAACTCAGAATCACTTTTATTGATTGCAGGACACTTCGAGGGGGAAACCTCCTTTGATCAAGCTCAATACAAATAAATTCACGGTACCTTCATAGGCCTCAACACACACTTATATACTAAGTCTAGGCGCCAATACTATGGTTCAAAACCATGGGCCACTGCAAACTATGGATCAACAATACTACGGGCAATTTACAAAGCATATGCACCAACAACAATAACAAAAACTATGGATCAACAAATACTACAGGACGAATTACAAAGCATATGCATCCAACAACAATATACTCACAAAGTAAAGACATGGGTTCCTAACATCCCCTCCCCCTTAAAAAAAATCTTTGTCCTCAAAGCTTTAGAAGTGGAAATTGTTGTTGAATCTGAATGAGTGGTTCCCATGTAGCATCCTCTAGTTGCATGCTGTGCCACTGAATTAAGACCTCTGTGATAGAGTGAGAGTGAAGCTGACGAGTGCGCCGATTGAGGATGGCCTCCAGCTCCAAAATGATGGATCCTTTATTATCCAGTTCGGGTAAAATAATTTGTCCACTGATGTTGGTGCCAAGAAATTTCTTTAGACAAGAGACATGAAATACTGGATGAATGCGGGAAGAAGGAGGAAGTTCAAATTTATAAGCAAGAGACCCAACCTTCTGAAGAATCTGATATGGCCCATAGAACTTTGGAGCGAGCTTATGACGCCCTTTGAGTTTCAGGGAGGATTGCTTGTATGGCTAGAGACAAAGAAAAACCATATCGCCTACTTGAAAAGTGCGCTCAGAATGGTGCTGATCATCTTGTTGCTTCATGCGATTTCTTGCCATGTGAAGATTGTTCCGCAAAATGTGAAGAATCTGATCGCGGTTTCAAAGGATCGTGTCAACTTCCTGAACTGGTGAACTGTTGGGGGTGTATGGAAGAAGAATTGGAGGTGCCTGACCATAAACTACTTCATATGGGGTCATTTTAGAGGCAGTGTGGTAAGAGGTATTGTACCACCATTCAGCGAGAGGGAGCCATTTTTCCCACTGATGTTGTTGTTCAGAGGTGAAGCAACGAAGATAAGTTTCCAAGAATTTATTGATAATTTTAGTCTGACCATCTGTTTGTGGGTGATACCCTGAACTCATCTTTAGTTTGGTGCCAGTGTGGCGAAATAGTTTTGTCCAAAAATGACTAGTGAAAGTCACATCACGATCTGAGAAAATGGAGTAAGGGATGCCATGAAGATGAAATATCTGGTCAAGGAAAATTTGAGTGACTGAGGAGGCTGTATAGGGATGGCTGACCGCAAAAAATGACTATATTTGGAGAGGTGATCAACCACAACGAGAATCACTGTCTTCCCACCAGATTTAGGGAGCCCTTCAATGAAATCCATAGAAATATCTGTCCAAATCTGTGTAGGTATGGGCAAGGGTTCGAGCAATCCTGGAAGGAGTGTTGTTTCACCCTTATTGCACTGGCAGGTATCACTTTCAACCACCATCTGTTGAATTGTCCTTTTCATGCCCTGCCAAAAGAAGTTACACCATGCTCGTTCATACGTTTTGAGGAACCCATAGTTCCCTGCCAATGGAGAAGCATGGAGTTCATAGAAGACAACCTGTTGAAGATATGTGCTTTGGGGAAGCACCAGATGACCCTTGTATCTCATGGAAGCACCATCCCAAGAGTAATGTGGTACAACAGAAGGGTTATTGGTCAAGCGTTGGATGATTTGATATAAGGAAGAGTCATTGACATAACCTTGTTGAACAGACTGCAAGCAATTTGGAACATGCATAGAAATAGCTGAAAGAGAACCTTGGGCATCAAATGTGCGAGAAAGAGCATCTGCCACAATATTGTCCTTACCCTTCTTGTAAGTGATGTCATAGTCATAACCCATGAGTTTGCTAACCCATTTCTGTTGTGCTGGGGAGGAGACATGCTGTTCCAAGAAATATTTCAGACTTTGGTGATCAGTCTTGATGCAGAAATGATTCCCTAATAGGTATGGTTGCCACTTCTGTACTGCATGCAAAATAGCCATCATTTCCTTCTCATATGTAGATGCAGCTAAATTCGTACCTGAAAGGGCTTTTCTGGTGAACGCAATGGGGTGTTCATCTTGAAGGAGAACAACACCAATTCCATTGCCGCAAGAAGCACTCTCAATAGTGAAGGGCTTGGAAAAATCGGTCATAGCTAGAACAGGTGTAGTACACATAGATTGTTTCAGTTTTTCAAATGCACACTGAGTAGCATGTGTCCATGTAAAGGCATCCTTTTTCAACAGAGTAGTTAATGGAGCTGCAATCTTCCCATAATCCTTGACAAACTTGCGGTAGTATCCAGTCAACCCCAAAAAACCACGAAGGATCTTGAGTGTCTGAGGATGCGGCCAATTGTTCATGGCATCGATTTTGGTAGGATCCATGCGAACCCCTTATGCTGAGATAATGTGCCCGAGATAATCAACTTCCTTCTGTCCAAAAACATATTTAGACTGTTTGGCGTGGAGATGATGGTCAGAGAAAAGTTGCATGACAAGATCCAGATGCTGGAGATGTTCAGCCCATGTTTTACTATAGATGAGGATATCATCAAAGAATACCAGAATGAATTTCCGTAAGTAGGGCCGAAATATTTTATTCATTAAGGCCTGGAATGTGGAAGGAGCATTAGTGAGGCCAAAGGGCATGACCAAAAACTCATAATGGCCATCATGTGTGCGGGAAGCTGTTTTAGGGATATCATCCTCATGAACTGGAATTTGATGATACCCAGAACGAAGATCCAACTTGGAGAAAAATTGAGCCCCATGAAGCTCATAAAGAAGCTCATCAACAATAGGAATTGGAAACTTATCCTTGATGGTGAGGTGATTAAGTGAATGAAATTCAATGCAGAGGCGCCATGACCCATCTTTTTTGTGGACAAGAAGAACTGGAGAAGAAAAGGAACTACTGCTTGGGAGACTAATACCTTGCTTCAATAAGTCCCGAATGAGCATTTCAATCTCCGTTTTTTGGTGAAATGGGTAGCAATAGGGCCTGATGTTGGGAGGAACGCTGCCAGGAAGGAGCTGAATACGATGGTCTTCTGGCCTTGAAGGTGGCAATCCCATTGATTCAACAAAGACACCTGTATATCGATCTAGAATTTGTTGTAGATCCAAAGGAGTAGTGGAGACCGCTGATGGTTGCATCTGAATGGAATGGATCTAAGTGATGACACCATGTGAATTCTTCTTGAGGAGTTTTTCCATGCGATGTGAACTAATGATGTTGAGAGACCCTGGTTGTAATCCTGTCAATGTGTGTTTTTGTCCATTAAGGGAAAACTGCATCCAAAGTTCAGCAAAATCCCATAATATAGGGCCAAGTGTGCGTAACCATTGAGCGCCCAAAACCACATCACATCTGCCTAAGGTCAAGGCAAACATGTCAGAGCACAAGGTATAATCTCCCATAGAGATACGCACATTTTGACACTTCCCTTTGCAAGGTAAGGTGCCCCCATTGGCAACCATGACTTCAAAGTTGGAGCAAGGATGGATAAAACAATCATCTTGTTTGACGATTCGAGGGTCAATGAAATTATGAGTGATACCATAATAAATGAGTATTGTAAGAGGAAGCTTATTGAAGTAACCCCTGAGCTGCATTATTTGGGGGGTGGTGATTCCAGCTAAAGCATGGAGAGATATCTCTGGCTGGTCATCCTGAGACGGAGGGTCAATAGGTGGTTCCTGAATGTCGACCTGAGCATCCATTGTATCTGGATCTTCGTCACCAATTTCATAGGTAGGCGGAGAATACACATCCAAGAGATAGATCTTTTGCTGAACAAATCTATGTCCCCGAGTGAATTTCTCATCACAATTATAGCAAAGCCCCTTTTCTCTGTGTGCTTGCATCTCTGTTTCAAACAAATGCTTGATAGGAGTTGGTCGAGGAGCCTGCGGTATGGGTGGTCATTGAGAACCCATATTTCGGAAGGGAACAAAAGTGGGCTTGGAGCGCTGTTGGGATGCAATCTTGTCTTCTGCCAACTTAGCCAACCCCAGGGCTTCCATCATTGTGTTGGGACAAAACATTTTGTCCTCAGAGCAGATGGCATCCTTTAGACCACTGATAAAACAACTTCGGTAAAAGTCATCAGACAATCCTTCAGTGTGGTTGTCTAGTTTCTCAAATTCGGTTTGATACTCTCTCACAGTGCCAATTTGGCGAAGTTTAGTGATGGCTCCTATGAAGTCATCAAAAGCACTAGGACCAAATCGTTGCAAAAGGAGCTGGCAAAAGTCTGGCCATTTTGGCTCTTCATGAACCTTGATGTACCAACGATACCATTGAAGAGCTTCCTGTTCCAAATGAAAGGATGCAAGTGTAACTTTGTTGACATCAAAAGTATTATGCAGACTGAAATACTGTTCTGCACGATAGATCCATCCAGTTGGATCAGTATCATTGAAGCGAGGAAAATCAAGCTTCGGACCACGAAAATTGCTGGAAGAAGAGAACCCATTGTCTGATGAAGACTTGGACTGCCGTTTGTTGTTCATGGTTGAAAGTTCAAGATGGAGGCCGAGAAATTTTTCATCCAGATCCTGGAGTTTTGCTTGGATGGCTGCAAGTGCTTCTTCTATGGTTTTTGCTCTTGCGCAGGTGACAACCATAACCAGGAGTTTTTTTTTTTTTGTTGACTGGGTAGAAAAACAAAAACAGAAACTGCTTCAGTAAAGGAAAATCTGTATTTGGGAATGAAGGGTAATTGGGGTTTAACTAGGTTTTGGACACTGTCGAATGGACAAGGAAGCAAAAAAAGAGGATTTCAGAAGCGGGGTGAAAGAATGGAAAAATTTGGCAGAGAGGGACGAAGAAGCAAAATTAGGAAATGAACTCTGTTGTAAAATTTGAAGGTGATTGGGTGAAATCCGAGAAAGTTATGGCAAACACTAAAATAGACAAATGTGGGATTTCAGGCTTTGGGAAGTGGAATTGGGGATAGGGTTCTCAGGAATGAAATGTGTAGAATGGGATTACAGGGGTTCCCAGGAAGTTTCAAGGGAAACGGAGTAAAAACAAGAGAGATATGGAGAAAAAACTTTTTTTTTTGTTTTTTTGTTTTCTTCATAATGGAGTGGTTACGGCTCGGAAGGGATCTAACATGGCCCGGAAGTGAGCAGAAATAGAGGGATCTGAAATGGCACTGAATGGATTGAAAACGGCTAGATTTGAAATGGATGGATCTGGAACGAATTTCAGAATGGATCTGAACAGCTGGATCTGAAATGGCACAGCAGTGATCGACAATAGTTCAGTTGAAAATAGATATGGACCCCAAGTATGTGTGGCTTCCTAACAGTTCAGGGGTTTCACTCGACCCCCAATGCTGTCTGACGGCTTGCGTATTGGGGCAGTACCCCTCACTCCATGGCTCAGGTAAAACTAATAACCGCTTTGCCACAAACGACATCTCTTGGTTTACCTCACAGGTGGGAACTAGTCAATCAGGTAGGGGTCGTTTCCCTTTTCGTTGGTAGGTCCTCTCAATGGGCCAGCTACTTCGGGGTTCCTATGGTACTCCTCACAATGAGTTTTAGGGATTATGCCCAAGTACTTCCCATAGTTAAGCGGATCGGGATTATTCCCAAATCCGAACCTGCAACAGATGTGAAAATTTTTTTGGCAGAAATTTCACCCAGCGAGCCCAAGAAAGTGCTCTGATACCAGATGTGAAGAACCTGCAACAATTAATTAATGAGAATATGTGAAATAGCAAGAATAACAAAACTCAGAATCACTTTTATTGATCGCAGGATACTTCGAGGGGGCAACCTCCTTTGAGCAAGCTCAATACAAATAACTTCACAGTACCTTCATAGGCCTCAACACACACTTATATACTAAGTATAGGCGCGAATACTATGGGTCAAAACCATGGGCCATTGCAAACTATGGATCAACAATACTACGGGTGACTTACAAAGCATATGCGCCAACAACAATAACACAAACTATGGATCAACAAATACTACGAGACGACTTACAAAGCATATGCATCCAACAACAATATGCTAACAAACTAAAGACATGGGTTCCTAACATTGTCAGATGCTCAATGTTTAGGGTCGGAATGGTCGATGACCATTACAAACAAATCATCCAATTCTTAGCAACAGGGGAGGCGCTAGAAGGATTCACTACCAACCAAAAGAAGAAGCCAGTCGTCAGAGCTACAGATTTTCAATTGATTGCAGGGAAATTGTATAAGATGGGACCAGATGAGATACTTCGATGATACGCCCTTTCGCATGAGTAGGAAAGGATTTTTGTGGAAGCACATGATGGGGTCGCTGGAGGACACTACTGAAGACGTGCCACTTCTATAAAGATCCTTTGAGTAGAGATATGGTGGCAGACGATGCGTGGAGATGCTGCGAACTATGCCAAAAGTTGCGATGTATGTCAACGAACAGGGAAGCCATCACGAAGGGATGAAATGCCACTAGTACCTCAATTGACACTACAGGATTTCGACAAATGGGCAGTTGACTTTGTGGAAACCATTAAACCACTAGGAAAAAGAACAGGTTCGTGTTACATAATCACTGCGACACACTATTTGATGCAATGGGCGGAAGCTTCACTGGTAAAGGATTGCTCAGCTACGACTGCAACAAGATTCCTCTTCGACAGTGTGGTCACCAGGTTCGGATTCCTAAAGATACTCATGAGTGATCAAGGGACTCATTTTTTCAATCAGACAATTGTAACGATGACAGAGGAGTTCCAAATCCAACACAGGAAGATTACTCCATATCATTCGTAAGCTAACGGGATAGTTGAGGCATTCAACAAAATATTGGAGCATGCACTCACAAAAGTATGCAACATGAATCAGGATGATTGGGATTTGAATATCCCTGCAATACTGTGGGTGTATCGCACAACTTGGAAACGTTGGACCGGCCAGACCCCATTCAAGCTGGTTTACGAGAAAGAAGCTGTAATTCCAATGGAGTACATTTTCCCTAGTCTCCGCATTGCAGTAGCTACAGGAATGAGCGACGGCGGAGCACTAGAAGAATGATTGGCACAATTGGTACATCTCGATGAGGATCTGTTCATCACAAGATTTCATCAGAAGGTAGAAAAGGATCAGCATAAGGTGTGGCACGATCGACATGTTAAACCAAAGCACTTTCAGTGTGGAGATATGGTTCTTCTATATGACAGTGAGTTTTCCAAGTACCCAAGGAAGTTACAAATGCATTGGTTAGGTCCCTACATAATATATTTTTTACTGACAGAGGTGTAGTGCAGTTGAAAAGTTTAGACGGCATGTTGCTGCCAAGGATAGTAAATGGAAATCAGTTGAAGCCCTACCGCCATGACTAGGCACATAGTAGATGAGAAACACAGTGGTTAAAAAAAAGAAGAAGCAATTATGACAAAAACATGGAAAGCATGGCCAGACGGATCGCTCATCGATGCTTCGCATGTTTGGCACACGGGAGTCAAATCCGATGCTTCACATGTTTGGAATGTGGGAGTCAAATCTGAACATGATTACTGTGGATCAACATCACCAGAAGACGACGGAGAAGTATGATGACAGAATCGGCTGGCTACGGGCAAGATTTTGCGGATGATGATTAGGTGTCAAGGAGAAAGCATAAATACTGGTGTGGGTATTGAAGAACACAAGTCGAAGTAAAGAGAGTCCGAAGAGGAGAAACCATAAGTGTATGACGCAAGATCCCTTCAATAACATATGATTCAGTTTTATAGGCTCAAAACCGCCCTATATCCACTCCTACACTCTCAAAAACCTCAAAGATGAAGCTAGATATTGCCCTCCTTTGCTAGAGATTGCGTTGAAGGTTTTTCTTGAGATTTGTGCCTAATTCTTCCCTCTTTCCTCTTTTTTGTTGATATTTTATTCTTGTATGGGCTTGGGAATCCTTGATATCAGAGTGCAAACCTCATTTTGATCCTCATCCAAATATTTGGGATATTTTCAAACTTTTGTAAGCTTCAAAGCCTCATTGTTTCAGATTTGCATGAATTATGAACTAGTTTTGAGATCTCTTGTTTTTGGGGCTATTGTGAAATCTAAGCACAACAGATCTATTGAACAACTAAATCAATTACAACAGATGCATAAAGATTAATGTGTAAAAATTGTGCAAGATAATTGCAGCAGTGCTCTATTGAATTCAGAAGTAGAATACAATACAAGATGCAGTCACAATGACTAAAGAACTTGAATTAACCAAGGAGGTCATTCAAAATAGTTGCATGGAATAGCTTGGATCCACTAGGAGTCCTCATCATCAGATCAGTGGAGTCATCAATGCACTAGTAACGTTCAACCAGTTGTCAAACTGAGTCTAATTGAGTGTGGTAGGTGTAACTGGCACATGGAGGCACTAACTGAATGAAGGAGGCTCAATGGAGGGTGCATGGGAAGCTGACTGAAGTCAAAATAGGAAATATAGTTTCACTGGGGGTCTAACGGAATGATACAGTCAGTTGAGGAGTCAATCTAGCCTTAAATCAATGAAAGATACTCAACTAACTGAAGTGAACTGAGTGGTAGGTGAAGAAATGCGCCTTTCTTAGGTGGTAGGCGAGAAGTGGGCGCCTTACTGACTAGGAGGGCTAAAAATGCAAGGAAAGATGCTCCCGGGGCTAGCAAAGTGAGGACTAGGTGCCGGGTGACACAAAACTGATGACAGTGATGCATGCAGAAATGCATGTTGCATGCAAAAATGCATGCAAACATAAACTGAATGATGAATATATCTTAACACCCCCCCTCAAGCTATACTATGAAGTGTAAAATAAAATATAGGGCCCTAGTTACTGAGACCAAAGGTCACCCCAATACAATAATCCAAAAATGCTAGAAATAAATCTAAGTGAGGAAAGAGGAAAAACCCAATGGGAAGAAATCCCCCCCTCAAGATGAACATAGAAGGATCTAATTTGTCTCCACCATGATGGAACTCACCCCCAACAGTGAACGGAGGTAAGAGAACTTCTTCTTAGTGAATCTCTTGGTGAAGATGTCTACAATTTGCTCATCGGTAGGGCAATATTGCAAAACAATGGTTCGGTCATGCACAAGCTCTCAGATGTAGTGCATGTGGATCTTGATGTGCTTGGTCCTCTGTCTTTGAACTGGATCTGTCGAGATCTTGATAGCACTTTGATTGTCACAAAAGATGACATTCGAAGTAGTACTACCAATATCAAACTATGCCAAAATACCCTACAACCAAACTGCCTGAATGCAAGCATTGACTGCTCCCTGATATTCTGCCTTTGCTGAAGATAAGGAAATGACTGCCTTCCTTTTGCTTGACTAGAAAATAGGCCTAGTTCCAATCGTGAAAAAATAACCGGAAGTGGACTTCCAATCAGTACTATCACTCGCCCAATCTGAATTAGTGTACCGAACCAAATCTAGCTCAGAATCTGCAGCATAGTGTATGCCAAAATGTCTAGTACCCTGCACATAGTGCAAGATCCTTTTGGATTCCCTCCAATGGAGATCATGGGGATGATGCATATAAATTGATACATCACTCATGGCATAATATATATTAGGCCTTGAGTGTCTCAAATATAGAAGAGAACCGATCAACTGTCGATACAATGTAGAATATGCAAGCGGTGTAGAATCTCCCTCCTCAAGACTGATTCCTGAGAGGAATGGGAATGGGAATGGGGATGCCTTACAATCTGACATATTGAATTTGTTTAATAGGTATGAAACATATTTTTTCTGAGATATGGTGATCCCATCAAAATTTTGATCAATTTCAAGCCCCATAAATTGCTTTAGCAAGCCTAAATCGCTCATGTTAAAGGTTAGATTTAAAGCAGTTTTTAACTTGTCAATTGAACTGAGAGTGCTACCAGTTATCAAAATAAATAACTATAATTAGAAAATTACCTTTAGTTTGTTTTAGGTACACATTTGGATCTGATTTTCACCTTCCGAAGTTTTGTGAGAGAAGGAAGGAGTCCATCTTAGCATACCAAGCTCTTGGGGCTTGTTTTAAGCCATACAATGAATTCTTCAATCTGCATACTAACTTTGGATTTGATATATATCCTTTTGTATGCTTCATATATATTTCTTCTTTCAGATATCCATGGATAAATGCACTCTTCACATCCATATGGTGCACTTCGCAGTGCTTGGATGCAACAATGGCCAAAAGTAGATGGATAGAATCCATCTTTGCAACTGGTGTAAAGGTCCTAGTGTAGTCCACTCCTTGGACTTGGGAGAAACCTTTGGAAACCAATCGAGATTTTTATTTTTAGGTTGATCCATCAACAACAACCTTTGTATGGTAAACCCATTTATATTGGACTAATTTCCTCCTAGGTGGAAGAGAAACTAGCTCCCATGTAGCATTCTTTTGAAGAGAACTGTACTCTTCATCCATGGCGGTTTGCCATCTCAGATATCGGTGGGAATTATAATATGATTTAGGATCTAAACCTATCATCAAAAAAAATTTCTATGAAAGTAAAGGATAAAAATGTGAAAGATCCATACCCACTCTTTGAAAATCTGCTCGAGTTCTCCTTGGATCAACGAGATTTCCAATGTTTGAACCAACAGAATTGAGTGTATTTTGGGCCCACTTTGACAAGTGTTGGGGAACATCTGGATCAGGTTCTGAACCTAATATTTCATGTTCATAAAATTCTGATAAAATATCATAAATATCAGAACCATAACTTTCATCATCTTCTCCGAAATCTTCATCTTGTAGAGGTGGTAAATCAACAGTTTCTTCCTCGACTAGTTCTAGATTTTGAAGCGGTTCTTCAAACCTGACACTTTTTTCAATGAATATCTTTTTGTATCTGATATCCATGAGTTTGTAGGCCTTTTATTCTTCAAATTATCCCAATAGGATGCATTCAACACTTCGTGGATCCAAATATTTTCTCTTTTCAGTCGGAATTCTAGCCCAAGCGCTTGAGCCAAAAACTCTGAGATTGGACACATTAGGTTTGTGACCATTGTAGGCTTCGAAAGGAGTAGTATTTGTCAAAGATGAATGTGGAACTCTGTTTTGAAAATGTATGCAGCAAAATTCATGGCCTCATCCAAATATTTGCATTCAAACCTTTTGATTCAATCATATAGGTTGCCATCTCTTTCAGTGATCGGTTCTTCCTTTTCGCTACACCGTTCTGCTGAGGTGTGTACGGAACTGTGTGCTGGATTTGAATGCCACTTTCAGCACAAATTTGTAGTGGATATGATTTGATATATTTACCTCCATTATCAGATCTAAGAGCTTTGATGTTGCTCTAAGTAGCAGTTTCAACAGAAGCTTGAAAAATCTTGAATTTTTCTAGTACTTCTAACTTGTTTTTGAGAAAGAAAACCCATCTAAATCTAGAGAAGTTGTCGATGAATGTAAAAACATACCTTGAGACATTCATGGAGGTATGTGGTAGAGGAACGTTGATATCAGAATGTATCAAACCCAAAATGCAAGAAGCTCTACTAGCTTTTCCTCGGTCAAACTTGTGCTCGGGGTGCTCCCCAATGATGCAACCTTTGCATATTCCCTTCGAGGATTTGATCGTCGGAAGGCCATCAACCATGGAATTTTTCTGTAGCATCTGCAAATATTTACAATTTAGGTGTCCAAACCTCTCATTCTATAGCCTACTAACCTCATTTCCATGAGTTAGAAGAGTTTTGGGCTTGTCATGTGGCAGAAAGTGTGAAAATTCATATGATTTTGAAGCATGATTGGCTTTTCCTATCGCAATAATTTTTCCACTTTTGTAATACCTCAATTTTGACCCTTATGAAATATTGGCTTTTAATGTAGATATTGTATACATGCATTGTATGTTTCCCTAGCGTGGAGCTCAAGGCCAAGGCCCCGCTATTGTATGTTTGGATTTTATTTAAAACAAGCAAGTATTTGATATTTTGAAACCCATGTGCTATTAAGCCATGGAATATTGTAAATTGATGTAAATGTTAATATTTCAATAAAATACCAAAAATGGCTATGGAAGCAACCAATGAGAAGGGGCCATGTGTATCCACTAGGGAGTGGTGAGGGGGTTGTGGGGATGAACCATACGCTGCCAAATGTCATTGTGAGAATCCATTTGACTTTTCTTGATGACATTTATTTATGTTGTAAGGAAGTTGTTGGAGATTTTAGTCCATGGCTTCAATGGAGCATGGGCAGCCCAAAAATTCGTATGGTAGAGTATGGGCTTTGTTTTCTTATACCACAAGTCACTCTACCTCATGAGGGTTGCTTCTTCCTCATCCCCATTGCATTGTGGAAGTTACTAGCATCAGTTTTCATCAAAAAACGAATTGCCAGCAGTGAGAAAAACCAGAAATCGCAACTTTGAAAGAACCCACGTTTTGAAGAGCTAAAAACGCCCAGATTTGGTATTTAACAGTAAAATCCAATGGGGGATCCATAGATATGAACCTTGGGGTGAATTTGAGAGGATTAGATACCCTGAAATCCATTGGAAAACCCAGTTTTTATAGCCCAAAAAACCAATGCCGGGATTGAGTTATTTGATGAACAAAATTGTAAGAAATCCAATTGTGAAAGACTGAGCAGAGGTTGGGTTTGCTTGATAAACCCAGTGAAGGCTAGAATCTTAAGGATTAGAAGCTGGACCTTTCTATGCCCACCCTGAAGAGCACTGGAGGGGAGGGACGCCTGAGGGACTGTGCAGCAGAGAAGGGGACCTTCCTTGTGTTGGGTGTGGTAGGTAATGTGGGTGCCTTGACTGTTGAATTCATTTGAGATGCCTGTAGCTCTGTGGTTGAGCTCACTGGCTTAGCATTTCCCTCCTTTGTCTTTCATATGCTTGACAAACCCAACTATGTGTTGGCTTAGCATAGTTGTTGAGTGAAACCCTGGCTGCGAG
Source organism: Larix kaempferi (assembly GCA_027924585.1). Lineage (NCBI taxonomy): Eukaryota > Viridiplantae > Streptophyta > Pinopsida > Pinales > Pinaceae > Larix > Larix kaempferi. The sequence goes on along the minus strand of BSBM01000338.1, from coordinate 407,750 downwards.
TGAACCCAGCTAGTTCCTCCTTAGTGGATACACAACCCAGCTCGGGGGTGATCTCTCAGCTGAAAGAATACAAGCTGGACAGAGATCTATGGTTGGGTGGAACGTTTCTCTCACATAGCTAGTTGTTTGGATAGCTTCATCTTCAAGATAAGTGTTATCTGTGTTATAAATTATATGCATTATGTGTTCTGCATTGTGCTAATTCAGAATGATATTTATTCATGATTAATGGAATTGGTATGAAGTCTGTGCATAGCATGAGAATGGGATGGATTCTTTGCCTGTTGATGCATCATTTGCTTGAGATAAATATGCTGATGTATGTCTGTTGTGTGTGTGCAATTATGTATTTTAATTCCGGTGTGTAATTTAATTGTGCATTTTATTTAAATGGAAAATTTCTGATGGAATATCAGAAATTTCAACTTTGTTAGGGAAGAATAAAAATTTCTTTGTTGAACCAGTGTGTGTCATCTGATAAACGGAAAGAAGATTCGAATCTAAGGTGCATAGAGAACATTGTGAAAACTGCCATGCTCTAAATGAATGGTTCCTTTTCCCTTTGAAGAGATATGAGAGTCATCTCCCATGTGGATGGAGATGGTGCTGTTGGGATCAAATGATGATAGAGAATATTTATTTGCAGCGATGTGGTTCGAAACTCCAGAATCTATGAGTAGATTTGTGGAAGTCGAAACAGTTGCCATGAGTGCATGACCTCTTTCGGGGTGATCATTCTTCTCCTTCTTCCTTGCACCGTTAGGAAGGGTTATGTTGTTTTTCTCTAAGAGAAGGGCCATCTGATCTATGGTATTCTTCATGCATGAGCTTTCAGGACGATATCCCTTGCTGCAATAAGAACATTTAGATTTCTCTTTGCCCTCTTTCCCTTTTTGCTTGTTTCTTGAATCGGATGGCTCATCCAATTGTTTTGTCTTCTCTCTTTACTTGGATGGATCAAACTTTGGCTTCTCTTTCTTTTGCTTCCATTTTCCATTTGTAGATTTGGATCCACCAGCAAATAAATCTTGGTCTTTGGATCATATGGTCCCCATTTGAATGAGTTTATTATGCTCCTTCGTCACGGATTCAATGAAGGCACTTGAGGTAGGCATTTTCCAATTCGGAATTGTGAGCTTTCCCATATTGAAATTTGAAACAAAAACTGAATAATCTTTCCCAAGTTTCGAAAGAATCCATAGGATCAATTTTTTATCATATTTTTCCACTCCACATTGCTTCAATAGCATAACCAAGATTTTAAACTTAGTGAAGAAGTCATTGATGGTCTCGAAATTTTCAGGATTGAGGGCAATCAACTCATTCTCTAGTTGATAAGATCTCATATCATCCTTCTTTCCAAAGAGTGTGGCAAGTTTCTCCCATACCTATTTTGGAGTAGTCAATCCATTGAGATGGAAAAGAAAATCTTTAGAGATGCCGAGACAAAGGAAACCATAAGTTTCATCAAGCTTATTGAAATATTTTGCCTTCTCTACTACTGAAGTAGCTTCGACTTCTAGGCCCATGGCAACTCTGTGGAAACCTTTAGAATGTAACAATATCTCCATATCATCCTTCCACTGAAAATAGTTGAAGGGAGTGAGGAGATTTGATGAAGAAGTCTCCATCTTTCAAGAGGAGCGAATGCAATGGAAGGAGTGAATAACCTGTAAATCACAAGAAAACAAGAACAATAAGGTCGAACAATCCACACTTTTCAAGTTACTTCACACCCAGCATAAGACAATCAAGCAAGCTTGAAGATACAATGATTCAAATCCAGGAATTATGTGGAAGTCTCTTGGCTTTTGGTGTGGATTGGAAGAGAATTTTTGTAATTGCATGACCAAGAGAGAATGCACATGAGATTTTGCATGCCACTGCTGCAATATTTTTGTGAGCAAATTCACTCAATATTCATGAATAATCCTTGCAGAAAAGAATTCTTGTCCCTGCCATGGCTCTGATACCATGTGAAATCTAAGCACAACAGATCTATTGAACAAGTAAATCAATTACAACATATGCATAAAGAATAATGTGTAAAAATTGTGCAAGAGAATTGCAACAGTGCTCTATTGAACTCAGAAGTAGAATACAATACAAGATGCAGTCACAATGACTAAATAACTCGAATTAACCAAGGAGGTCATTCGAAATAGCTGCATGGAATAGCTTGGCTCCACTAGGAGTCCTCATCATCAGATCAGTGGAGTCATCAATGCACTAGTAATGGTCAACCAGGTGTCAAACTGAGTCTAACTGAGTGTGGTAGGTGTAACTGGCACATGGAGGCACTAATTGAATGAAGGAGGCTTAGTGGAGGGTGCATGGGAAGCTGAATGGAGTCAAAATAGGAAATATAGTCTCACTAGGGGTTCAACGGAGTGATACAGTTAGTTGAGGAGTCAATCTAGCCTGAAATCAAGGAAAGATACTCAACTAACTGAAGTGAACTGAGTGGTAGGTGAAGAAGTGCACCTTTCTCAGGTGGTAGGTGAGAAGTGGGCGCCTTATTGACTAGGAGGGATACAAATACAAGGAAAGAAGCTCCTGGGGCTAGCAAAGTGAGGACTAGGTGCTGGGTGACACCAAAATGATGACTAGAATGCATGCAATTGCATGACATGCATGCAGACATAAAACTGAATGATGAATATATCCTAACAGCTGTTTGGTGCCTATATTTTTTCATTTGCAGACCTTATTAAGGAATATAAATATTTTAATATCAGTTTATCACTAACTTTGAAAACTTTTGAAAATTTTGGAAGAGTTTGAATTAATATCTTTAGATTGGCAATTTCCCTTCGAAAACCACTAAAAATAGCCCAAATTGCCATTTCTTTCCAAATTTTCTTTAAATTGATGTTAGATCCACTTGCTTAAAGCCACATTTTGATGTTAGGTCCCTGATTGGATAGGATTAGGACTTATATTTGAAATAATTTTGACTCCTTTCATAGTTTGCAAATAACAAAAATTAAAAAAAAAAAAAACATGAAGAAGAACCTTGAAAAGACACCTAGTTTTGAATTTTCACTGTTATAGGGCAGCTTTGAGGATTTCTTTTTGTACTTGTAGGAATTCAAAAAGATTTTAAAAATTCTTAGGATCCATTTACCACTAGTTAAAGAAAAATTGGGAGGGATTGAGCTCCGTAGATTTGGAATTTCTTACCAAAAACCTCCAAAAATGGCCCAAATTGACATTTATTTCAAATTTTTCTAAACTTTGTGGTAGAATCATTTGCTTCAAGTTATATTTTGATCTTGGATCCCTTATTGAATAGGATTAGGACTGATATATAAAGAATTTTCATTCATTTAAGAGTTTGCAAATCATAAAAATTGAGAAAACACAAAGATTTGTTCAAAGAACCTTAAGACCTTTTAACTGTTGAATCTCATGTACTTGCTTATTTGAAAAATCACAACAAATCTCAGTCATAAAATTTGAAAATCTCATTTAAACACATTTCCCAAATATATTTCCATTTAAAAACAAAGAATTCAACATTACACTTTGATACATTTTGAAAACAATTTCCTTCCAAAACCGAATACAAACTTTAATTAGTTCAATTTTGTTTTGGATCTACAGTATGTTCATTATGTTTATGTACAATTAGAGAAGATTGTAGTGTCATATCTCAATTTTTTTGTGATAAGTTGTGTCTGATCCACCGTATCCTCTTTGCTTGCACTTTCGGGTGGCCCTACAAATGAGAAAGTGGATCTCAAGTGTAATAGTATACACTTTGTTTTTTCATGCATTGTTCTTTCGAGCCACCGTATCCTCTTCACTTGGGCCTTCAGGTGATCTTATGAATGATAAAGTGGATCTCAAGTGTAATATAGTAGATTTCAATTTTCGCATGTAGTTCTTGAGCTACCATATTCTCTTTTCTATTCCCAGTTCTAGAGCTACTAAATTTTCATCTTTAGCTATGGTATTTCTGACACATTTTCAATTACCTATCTACTATGAGACAAGAATAGAACTTTTAAATTCACTTAGGAATTCCACTGCTACTCACATATCAGATCATATCCATGAGTGGAGGAGGCATCTAAGTCTTATAAAAGCCGAAATCCATGATCAATTATTAGTATATTGGTTCATAAAATCACTATTACCTACTCTTTCCAAATATGTAGCCATGCCAGGAGCCATGACTGAAGAACAACTCATTCAGAGTGCTCAACAGATGGATTTGATATATTCCCAATCGAGCACACTTTATGATTTAATAACTCATGATGTAAGACCTACGTTTGATCCAATGAGGCCACCAAAAGGACCTCATATTGATGGTGTGATTGGATCTGTCAACCAACTTGAACAGATTACCCAACAATTGGGACAAATGTCGGTTCAGAATTCACAACCCACAGCTAGCCAGGAAACACACTAATCCGCAAATCCCACCCAAACTTCTGAAGTACTTACGGTTCAAATTGTGGACCCAAAAGGAAAAAGGAAGAAACAAAAGAAGAAGAAGAAGAATCCCAATGCCAATTATGGGATAGGAGATACACCTAAGGTGAATAATCCCATTGGACGCAATCATGAGAACCGGAAAAACAAATACTCTTGCAAAATTTTCCAAGGGGATCATCCTACTCACCTTTGTCCTCATATGGATGATATTCATCGAATGTTGGCAAAATGAGGAGGGAAAAAAACACCTTCCGTCCTAACTCAACCTTTCCCCCAGCAACAACAGATGGTTTCTGTGGCGCCAGTACCTCCACTGGGAGCAAACTAGGAAAAACCCCCACAAGGGGGCAATCCACCCAATGCTAATATCTTCACAATTAGTGAACATGAAATAAACATTCAAACAAGGGATAATTCTTATGACATACCTTTGAAAGATGCATAAACAATTGTATCTCAACCTAGTGGTTCTCTAACCATTGAGAAACTAACCATAGACATAATACCTTGACCTCCAAAAGGGGTTTTCCGTAGAGAAACACACAATCCTAATGCACCAGCTACTCAAAACTACAATGTGGTTGAAGACCTAGCTCAAGCTCCTTGTACAATGTACGCCTTAGAAGTATTGCAAAGTTGTCCTGCTCAACAAAAGGAACTATTGCATGCCATTGGTGCTATTGATCCATCTGACAACAATTTGATAAATTTAGACTTAGAACAGTCCACATGTAGGATTCCATCACAAATCGCATTTCAAATCAAAGTGACTTCACATGGTAAGAACATTTTTGAACCATTGTGGATGAAAAAGCCTCAACTTATGTCATGTCACTAGGATGTTGTAAAGCTTTGGGATCATCGACCCTAGTACCATCCCATACAATATTCAAATCATTTGATGGTCATTCCTTCCCACCTCATGGACTTATCATGGCTTTCCCAGTTGAATTGGGAGGTAAAATAGTTCAAGTAGATGTTGAGGTAGTGGATGCACCCATAGATTACAATTATTGGGTTTCCCCACCAAGGGAATATTATCATGATTGATCAACTAGATTACTGCACATTGAAATTGGTCTCCACTCAAATGTTCCTTTTGTAGGGGATTCAAAAATGGTGATTCAAGATATTGGGGTAGGAATTTTCAAAGATTCATCCCTCATAGGAACTTTCTCAATTCCACCACCAGTATTGACCCCTAGAATTGGTCCCATTTTCACTATTACATCAGAAGTATACTTTCCATTAAAAAAAATTTCTAAGTTCATACCAGAATTTGGCTCCACCTCATTGGAGGGAGCCTTACAAGAGGAAATCTTAGTTTAAAAGAGGGATGGAAATATACCAACTTCTATGCAACATAATGAAATCGAGAGTAGTGTTCCCCTATATTCCATAGAACTTTCTTATCAAGCTATTAAAATGGCTTCGGAAGACTCAGATCAAAATACTTCCAAGATAGAGGAATATGATCCTTATACTTCACCTATATGGACCATGAACTCTCATAGTACTCATGACATCTGGATCAAAACTTTTCTTCAGATGAAGACATCCTTGAATTCATGAATATCTCTGAACAACCTTGGGAGGATATGCATCAAAGATCCTCATTATTTCCAAAGATCGATTCATTAGAAGTCAAACCCGAAATTTTTTACTTCGATGATGACATAGAAAAATACCAATGCCCCGACCAAACAAATAATATGAATTTGGAAGGAAATTTGGAAAACATCTTGAAAACCATCCCAATTGATATATCCATTAAGCCTGGCATCGTCGAAAGCATTAATATAGGTGCAGATTGCTCTCCAGAAGAAATCGCACATTATACTTCTCTATTCAAGGAGTTTTGCGATGTGTTCGCATGGTCTTGCGAATAAATGTTGGGCATTGATCCCAACATTGTAGAACATGAGATAAAAACCTATAACAATGTCAAACTAGTGCGAAAGAAGCTACGCCCGGTTAACCCTAAGAAATCAACTGCCATCAAAGTAGAGGTCGAAAAACTATTGAAAGATGGATTCATCTATCATGTTCCTTTAACTGAATGGGTATCCAACCCCGTTCCATTTAAAAAAAAAGGAAATCTCCGAGTCTGTACTGAATTTAGGGATCTAAATTTGTCTTGTCCCAAAGACAACTATCCCACACCTTTCATTGATCAGATTATAGACAAATGTGTTAGGAACAAAATATTTTCATTAATGGACGGATTCTCCGGTTACAACCAAATCCAAATAAAATAGGAGGAGCAATATAAAATAGCTTTCATATTCCCTTGGGGACTTTTTCATATCGGAAAATGCTAATCAGACTTAAAAACGTTGGGGCTACTTTTCAAAGAGCCATGTCATATGCACTTGATGACATTAAGAAAATCATTGACGTTTCTTTCAATGACTTGGTATCCAAATCTAAAAGGAGAGATGCACATTGCACATTTACGAGCCGTCTTTGATCGATGTCGCAAATACAACATTAGGTTGAACCCACACAAATGCATGTTTTCTGTGGACTCTGGGAGATTACTTGGGTTCATAGTTTCAAAAAAAGGGATTATGGTGGATCCCATCAAGGTTGAGGTAATACTTCAGTTTCCTTCCTGGAAAACAATAACACAACTTCAAATCCTTCAAGGGAAAGCTAATTAATTGAGAAGATTTGTTGAGGATTTTGCTGAACGAGCAAAAGGTTTCATGCGTCTCCTAAAAAAAAATGCACTATTCATATGGGATGACCAAGCTCAATGCTCATTTGATGCAGTAAAGAAAGCTTTGGTCTGTTCCTCGGTACTTAGTCCACCGAACTATAATAGAGACTTTTTTCTATATTTGGCAGCATCTAGTTCCACCATAAGAATGGTATTGGCACAAGAAGATGAGTAATCACAAGAGCACATTATTTACTATCTTAGTAAGAGCCTTGCATGTCCTGAATTGAGATATTCCCAGGTTGAGAAGTTGGCCTTGGTAGCAGTTCATGTTGTCCAAAGACTTAGACATTATATACTTCCAAGAAAATCAACCATAGTGGTTAAAATGAACCCCATGAAATAAATTCTGAATCAACATATCATTAGTGGAAAATATTCAAATTGGATAGTAATTTTGCAAGAATTCGATCTCAAGTTCAAAAATGCTAAGCCAAAAAATCATTAGCGTTTGTTGAACTAATGTCTGAGTTACCCTATGAGAAAGAGGATATTGTATTTGTTGAATATTGGGCAGATGAACATGTATTCCTCATTGCAACATCACATCCTTGGTATGGAACATTTATCACATATCTCCAAACCCAAAGTATTGATCCTCAATTTTCTAGAATTGAACGACGTCGCATTTGACGCCAAGCACGAAGATACCACATCATAGAGGATACTTTGTACCGTCGAGGAGTAGACATTGTCTTAAGACGTTGTTTAGTACACGAGTAAGATGAACAAGTTCTAAATGATTTCCATGTTGGGGCATGTGGTGGTCATCTTTCTGGGTTGGAAATTTCCCAGAAAATCTTGCATGCATGATACTTTTGGCCTACAATATTCAAAGATTGCATCAATGTGGTTAAAAAGTGTCACCCTTTCTAAATCTACACAAAACAATGTGCGCACATCCTGCTCCATTACACCCTTTACTAACCATGGGTCCATTTTTGTAAGGGTCCAATGATTTTATGACAATAAACCCGCCTTGAGTTGATGGCGACCACTGCATCATCGTAGAAGTGGACTACTTCACCAAGTGCGTTGAGACGATGCCTACATTAAATTGCACGGGTAAAACTCCAACATATTTCCTATTCAATCACGTGATATAAAGGTTTGGCATACCCAAAGAGATCACTATTGATAACATAAGTCATTTTGGGAATTCCTTTATGGATGGACTTACCAACAGGTTAGGGTTGAGACAAGACTTTTCCTCGCCATATTACCCTCAAGCTAACGAAAAATTTGAATCCATCAACAAGGTTTTGAAAACTATGTTGCAGAGGACGATTGATAAGAACAAAAATAACTGGAACTTAATGTTGTTTACCACTCTTTGGGATTATCGTACCACTGCTATAATTGCAACCGGATTCACTCCTTTCCAATTGGTTTATGGAGAGGAAGTTGTGTTGCCGATTGAAAGTGAAATCCCATCATTAAAAATAGCAGTCGAACTCCTACCTAACACTTATGCAAAAGAAGAAAGGATTCTCCATCTTATTTCTCTTGATGAAAGTCGAAGGTAAGCTTCTCTAAATGTGGAAGCACACAAGAAAAGGGTTAAAACGCAATATGACAAGTCTACCCATCCCCGAGTCTTTTCTGAAGGTGGTCTAGTTTTAGTTTATGACCAAAACCAAGAAAAAATAGGAGAAGGGAAATTTTTACCAAAATGGTTTGTCCCACTTGTTGTGAAAACTGTGTTAAAGAGAGGAGCTTATGAATTGATCAATTATGATGGGGAACCTATGTCGGAGATCAGAAATGGTCTTTATCTAAATAAATACTTCATGTAGGTTATGATGCCTCGCAAAACTTGTTGTATTATGTTATATTCTTTGTATAAAATTTTGTACATTAGTTATTTCGAGCACACACTTATCTTGCTTGGCATTGTCAATTTGGAAGGTGGCACAATAAACCTTCACATATTTGGGATATGCAGATGTCGCTAGCCGTAGTTCTTGGAACATTGCTTCCGCTGCATGGGTAATTTTTAGACCTAATGACGAAGTTTTTAGTTTAGGAGGCATTTTTATTAGATCTTTAACCAACAATGTTGCAGAATATAGCGCAATCATTGAGCTTCTTGTCGACACTATCACCCTTGGCATCAGACGGATAATAGTCAAATTGCACTCGGAATTAGTTGTATCTCAGTTAAATGGTCAGTATCAAGTTCGAAATCCTACATTGTTTAGAAATTTTCTATGAGTACGTCTTTTATAGCGTCAATTGGAGTTCATTGAATATATTCACGTTCCTAGAAGTCTAAATAGTTTGGTTGATTCCTTAGCCAACTACCTACTTGAATGGAATCTAGGTCATTAACATCATACCGAATAAAAGCAAGCATGTACATGATTAATGGCAATTTAATTGGACATATCATTTAAGGACATAAGTAAAAACTGAAATAAACTAGCATACATCACAAACCAAAAAGTGTGTAACTTCGCACGCACCAAAAAGAATAGTGTAAATAATTTTCTGCTTTTGTTTCTTTTTCTTCAAGATAAAACCCAAAAATTTCATAAAAACAATGAAAATATTTGGAAACTCCAAAAACATGTGAAACTATTTAAAAATTTCCTAATCTGGCATGAAAAATACCCACAACTGACAGATCATTGAAAAAAGGTTCACAACTTCTAGAAATGCATGATGAAAGGAGATGCTTCCTCTCATCCATCGGCTACACGTACAAGTAATATGGTAAAAAACAAGTATTTTACTTATCTTTTATTCATACATGTATAACCGTATCCTTTTCAATGATAGGATGATGTCTAATTCTTCAAATTTTGGCTATCTTTTTATTAAATGCATATTTGAACCAGTTTCTGACTAAACAGTTGGGTAGTGAAATGGTTTTGATTACAGGACTTGGAGACTCTGACAGTTCGAACTATTTGATTAAGGTAGTTGGAGATAGACCATGATTCATGATGATTTATGACTTTGGCATTTTTCATAAGACTCAACATGAAGTAAACCTCATTGACCCATTCCTACTTGTCCATCATACCGAGTTGGATAAGATAAGTCACCTGGTATTATTTCACCGTCTGTCGACACATAATCCTGCTTCAGATAGCCTACCCATGGAGGGAACATATGTAAGAGTGTGCACAACTATCTCATCCCTTGTTTTGAATATGGATCTTTGCCTTGTCCTGACCTGTTCCGTTGAGAAATAGGTGTATTCCCATGCAACACTTGTTCCCTCCCATGTACTATAGCATTCTTTATTCTTTTTCAAGCTGATAAAATGAAAAAGGAATAAAAATTAAAAAAACACAAAAATCCAAAAAAGGGAGAGAATTGAATCATTTCATATTATATTATTGAAGAAAATGGAAACAGTCATTCCTTGTCGCCCTTGAACACAACACATAATTTCTTATCTGCTGTCAGTACACCATCTACATTTTACTGAAGAAACTGTACCAATATTTTGAACATATCTCCACCGATGGGTTATCCTTCCCGTAAACTATGGAGCTTTCGTTAATGTATCTAGTATTGGAGGATTCATTAATGTCGGTTCCTCAAAGTCCTATGTTTCTGAGTGTCCATTTCACGTCGTGTTATATGTTCAAGGGAATTTCAAACAGAGTCAGCCATTCCTCAAATATTCCTGACCCATCATGTCGGCCTTCCTTGTGTCAGTATACAGTGTTGGATCTCGCAGTTCTACCAAATTTTATCAGACTATTGATCTTTGTTTTGTATCAGTTGAGGTGGGATGCATTAATTCCCTCCTTCCAATGGATTTATTCCTATCAACACCAAATCATCATCTAGGAAATGGATCTAGAAGCCCAGGAGTACTTTGGATCTTGTAGTCATTAGTGGTAGGTTTCCTCACAAATGACTGTTGGTATACATCAATGACCCCTGATTATTTGATTCTACAAGCGTTCCACTTCAGAACATCTATTCAAACTTGCTAGTTTGTACTCAGTACCTTAGATTCCATCATCATTATCGGTGGATCTCTTTGCATCTATTAACAGTATACATGAATGACCGGTAATCAGATGGTGTTTTATTATGCTCGACATCAGTTCATTTATTCACATGATTATAACTCATACTATTATCGGTTTGTATTGAAGACCTTGGGAAAACCAGTTGTATCACTCATCGATGCACTTCCCGAGTTGCGCAAGATTAGACTACCATGTCAGAAGTTCAATGAAGACCATGTTATCGCACTCATCAAAGTGCATGTTTACACTTCTGAGAAATTTACTTTTGACATGGATCCACTGTGTATTTTTCGTGGCCACACTTGTTTACTGCTAAGCATGGGTATGCCCACCTCAGGAAAATATTATATATTTGAGAAATTGCTACGTTTGACTTGCATATGTTATCCTAGATCCTGCGCCCGTGAGATTATCGTTTCCTCATCCTTGCTTTGATCAATAAAAAGAATCAGTATGAAGAGTATCAATGTTCCCCTATATTCCATAGAACTTTCTTATCAAGCTATTCAAATGGATTCAACAGACTCAGATCAAAATACTTCCAAGATAGAGGAATATGATCCTTATACTTCACCTATATGGACCATGTACTCTCATAGTAGTCATGACATTTGGATCAAAACTTTTCTTCAGATGATGACATCCTTGAATTCATGAATATCTTTGAACGACCTTGGGAGGATATGCATCAAAGATCCTCATTATTTCCAAAGATCGATTCATTAGAAGTCAAACCCGAATTTTTTTACTTCAATGATGACATGGAAAAATACCAATTCCCCGTCCAAACACATAATGTGACTTTGGAAGGAAATTTGGAAAGCATCTTGAAAACCATCCCAATCGATATATCCATTAAGCCTGGCATCGTCGAAAGCATTAATATAGGTGCAGATTGCTCTCCAGAAGAAATCACACATTATACTTCTCTATCCAAGGAGTTTTGCGATGTGTTCGCATGGTCTTACGAAGAAATGTTGGGCATTGATCCCAACATTGTCGAACATGAGATAAAAAACTATAACAATGTCAAACCAGTGTGGAAGAAGCTATGTTCGGTTAACCCTAATAAATCGGCTTCCATCAAAGTAGAGGTCGAAAAACTATTGAAAGATGGATTCATCTATCATGTTCCTTTAACTGAATGGGTATCCAACCCTGTTCCGGTTAAAAAAAAAAAGAAATCTCCGGGTCTGTACTGACTTTAGGGACGTAAATTTGTCTTGTCCCAAAGAACCCTATCCCACACCCTTCATCGATCAGATTATAGATAAACGTGTCAGGACAAAAATATTTTCATTTATGGATGGATTCTCCGGTTACAACCAAATCCAAATAAAATAGGAGGACCAGCATAAAATAGCTTTCATATGCCCTTGGGGACTTTTTTATATCGAAAAATGCCAATCGGCCTTAAAAACGACGAGGCTACTTTTCAAAGAGCCATGTCATATGCATTTCATGACATTAAGAAAATCGTTGAGGTTTATCTCGATGACTTGGCAACGAAATCTAAAAGGAGAGATGAACATAGTGCACATTTACGAGCTGTCTTTGACCGATGTCGCAAATACAACAATAGGTTGAACCCACACAAATGCATGTTTTGTGTGGACTCTGGGAGATTACTTAGGTTCATAGTTTCAAAAAAAGGGATTATGGTGGATCCCATCAAGGTTGAGGTAATACTTTAGTTTCCTTCCCCGAAAATAATAACACAATTTCAAAGCCTTCAAGGGAAAGCTAATTACTTGAGAAGATTTGTCGAGGATTTTGTTGAACGAGCAAAAGGTTTCAAGCGTCTCCTAAAAAAAGATGCACTATTCATATGGGATGACCAAGCTCAATGCTCATTTGATGCAGTAAAGAAAGCTTTGGTCTCTGCCCCGGTACTTAGTCCACCGAACTATAATAGAGACTTTTTTCTATATTTGGCAGCAGCTAGTTCCACCATAGGAATGGTATTGGCACAAGAAGATGAGTCGTCACAAGAGAACATTATTTACTATCTTAGTAAGGGCCTTGCAAGTCCCGAATTGAGATATTCCCAGGTTGAGAAGCTTACCTTGGCAGCAGTTCATGATGTCCAAAGACTTAGACATTATATACTTCCAAGAAAATCGACCATAGTGGCTAAAATGAACCCCATGAAATAAATTTTGTATCGACATATCATCGGGGGCAAATAGTCAAAATGGACAGTAATTTTGCAAGAATTCAACCTTAAGTTAAAAAATGCTAAGCCAAAAAATCATTGGTGTTTGTTGAACTAATGTTTGAGTTACCCTATTAGAAAGAGGATATTGTATCTATTGAATATTAGGCAGATGAACATGTATTCCTCATCGCAACATCACATCCTTGGTATGGAACATTTATCACATATCTCAAAACCCAAAGGATTGATCCTCAATTTTCTAGAATTGAACGATGTCGCATTCGACACCAAGCACGAAGATACCACGTCATAGAGGATACTTTGTACTGTCGAGAAGTAGACATTATCTTAAGACGTTGTTTAGTACACGAGTAATATTAACAAGTTATAAATGATTTCCATGTTGGGGCATGTGGTGGTCATCTTTTTGGGTTGGAAACTGCCTAGAAAATCTTGTGTGTAGGATACTTTTGGCCCACAATATTCAAAGATTACATCAATGTGGTTAAAAAGTGTCACCCTTGCTAAATCTACACAAGAAAAATGTGCACACATCCTACTCCATTACACCCTGTAATAACCATGGGTCCATTTATTTTATGACAATCAACCCGCCTTCAGCTGATGGCCACCACTACATCATTGTAGAAGTGGACTACTTCACCAAGTGCACTGAGGCGATGCCTACATTCCACTGCACGGGTAAAACTACAACATATTTCCCATTAAATCACGTGATAGAAAGGTTTGGTGTACCCAAAGAGATCACTATTGATAATGGAAGTCATTTTGGGAATTCCTTTATGGATGAACTTACCAACATGTTAGGGTTGCGAAAAGACTTTTCCTTGCCATATTACCCTCAAACTAACGGAAAATTTGAATCCATCAACAAGGTTTTGAAAACTATGTTGCAGACGACGATTGATAAGAACAAAAAATAAATGGAACTTAATGTTGTTCACCGCTCTTTGGGATTATCGTACCACTGCTATAACCGCAACCGGATTCACTCCTTTCCAATTGGTTTATGGAGAGGAAGTTGTGTTTCCTATTGAATGTGAAATCCCATCATTAAAAATAGCAGTCAAACTCCTACCTAACACTTATGCAGAAGAAGAAAGGATTCTCCATCTTCATTCTCTTGATGAAAGTCGAAGGTAAGCTTCTCTAAATGTGGAAGCACACAATAAAAGGGTTAAAATGCAATATGACAAGTCTACCCATCCCCGAGTCTTTTCTGAAGGCGATCTAGTTTTAATTTATGCCCAAAACCAAGAAAAAATAGGAGAAGGGAAACTTTTACCAAAATGGTTTGGCCCACTTGTTTTCAAAACTGTGTTAAAGAGAGGAGCTTATGAATTGATCAATTATGATGGGGAACCTATGTCGGAGATCATAAATGGTCTTTATTTGAATAAATACTTTACGCAGGTTTTGATGCCTCGCAAAACTTGTTGTACTATGTTATATTCTTTGTATAAACTTTTGTACATTAGTTATTTCGAGCACACACTTATCTTGCTTGGCATTGTCAATTTGGCAGGTGGCACGAGAAACCTTCACATATTTGGGATATGCAGATGGCGCTAGATGTAGTTCTCGGAACATTGCTTCCACTGCATGGGTAATTTTGACACATAATGACGAAGTTTTTAGTTTAGGAGGCATTTTTATTAGATCTTTAACCAACAATGTTGCAGAATATAGCGTAATCATTGAGCTTCTTGTCGAGGCTATCACCCTTGGCATCCGACGGATAATAGTCAAACTGCACTCAGAATTAGTTGTATCTCAGTTAAATGGTCAGTATCAAGTTCGAAATCCTACATTGTTTAGAAAGTTTCTATGAGTACGTCTTTTATATCGTCAATTGGATTTCATTGAATATATTCACGTTCCTAGAATTCTAAATAGTTTGGTTGATTCCTTAGCCAACTACGTACTTGAATGGAATCTAAGTCATTAACATCATACCGAATAAAATCAAGCATGTACATTATTCATGGAAATTTAATTGGACATATCATTTAAGGACATAAGTAAAAACTGAAATAAACTAGCTTACATCATAAACCAAAAAGTGTGTAACTTCGCACGCACCAAAAAGAATAGTGTAAATAATTTTCTCTTTTTGTTTCTTTTTCTTCAAGATAAAACCCAAAAATTTCATAAAAACAATGAAAATATTTGGAAACTCCAAAAACATGTGAAACTATTTAAAAATTTCCTTGGCATGAAAAATACCCACAACTAGCAGATCATTGAAAAAAGGTTCACAACTTCTAGAAATGCATGATGAAAGGAGATGCTTCCTCTCATCCATCGGCTACACCTACAAGTAATATGGTAAAAAACGATTATTTTACTTATCTTTTATTCATACATGTATAACCGTATCCTTTTCAATGATAGGATGATGTCTAATTCTTCAAATTTTGGCTATCTTTTTATTAAATGCATATTTGAACCTGTTTTTGACTAAACAGTTGGGTAGTGAAATGGTTTTGATTACAGGACTTGGAGACTCTGACAGTTTGAACTATTTGATTAAGGTAGTTGGAGATAGACCATGATTCATGATGATTTATGACTTTGGCATTTTTCATAAGACTCAACATGAAGTAAACCTCATTGACCCATTCCTACTTGTCCATCATACCGAGTTGGATAAGATAAGTTACCTGGTATTATTTCACTATTTGTCAACAAATAATCCTGCTTCAGATAGCCTACCCATGGAAGGAACATCTATAAGAGTGTGCACAACTATCTCATCCCTTGTTTTCAATATGGATCTTTGCCTTGTCCTGACCCGTTCCCTTGAAAAATAGGCATATTCCCATGCAACACTTGTTCCCTCACATGTACTATAGCATTCTTTATTCTTTTTCAAGCTGATAAAATGAGAAGGAATAAAAATTAAAAAAACAAAAAAATCCAAAAAAGGGAGAGAATTGAATCATTTCATATTATATTATTGAAGAAAATGGAAACAGTCATTCCTTGTCGCCCTTGAACACAACACATAATTTATTAACTGCTGTCAATACACCATCTACATTTTTCTGAAGAAACTGTACCAGTATTTTGAACATATCTCCATCAATGGGTTATCCTTCCTGTAAACTATGGAGCTTTCGTTAATGTATCTAGTATTGGAGGATTCATTAATGTTGGTTCCTCAAAGTCCTATGTTTCCAAGTGTCCATTTCATGTCGTGTTATGTGTTCAAGGGAATTTCAAACAGAGTCGGCCATTCCTAAAATATTCCTGACCAATCATGTCGGCCTTCCTTGTGTCAGTATACAGTGTTGGATCTCGCATTTCTACCAAATTATATCAGACTATTGATCTTTGTTTCGTATCAGTTGAGGTGGGATGCATTAATTCCCTCCTTCCGATGGATCTATTCCTATCAACACCAAATCATCATCTAGGAAATGGATCTAGAAGCCCAGGAGTACCTTGGATCTTGCAGTCATTAGTGGTAGGTTTCCTCACAAATGACTGTTGGTATACATCAATGACCCCTGATTATTTGATTCTACAAGTGTTCCACTTCAGAACATCTATTCAAACTTGCTAGTTTGTAGTCAGTACCTTAGAGTCCATCATCATTATCGATGGGTCTCTTTGCATCTATTAACAGTATACATGAATAATCGAAAATCAGATGGTGTTTTATTATGCTCGACATCAGTTCATTTATTCACATGATATAAACTCATACTATTGTCGGTTTGTATTGAAGACCCTGGGAAAACCAGTTGTATCACTCATCAATGCACTTCCCCAGTTGCGTAGGATTAGACTACCATGTCAGAAGTTCAATGAAGACCTTGTTATCACACTCATCAAAGTGCATGTTTACACTTCTGAGAAATTTACTTTTGACACGGATCCACTGTGTATTTTTCGTGGCCATGCTTGTTTACTGCTGAGCATGGGTATGCCCGCCTCAGGAAGATATTATATATTTGAGAAATTGATATGTTTGACTTGCATATGTTATCCTAAATCCTGCGCCCGTGAGATTATCCTTTGCTCATCCTTGCTTTGATCAATAAAAAGAATCAGTATGAAGAGTATCAGTGTTCCCCTATATTCTGTAGAACTTTCTTATAAAGCTATTCAAATGGCTTCAACAGACTTAGATCAAAATACTTCCAAGATAGAGGAATATGATCCTTATACTTCACCTATATGGACCATGAACTCTCATAGTAGTCATGACATCTGGATCAAAACTTTTCTTCAGATGACGACATCCTTGATTTCATGAATATCTTTGAATGTCCTTGGGAGGATATGCATCAAAGATCCTCATTATTTCCAAAGATCGATTCATTAGAAGTCAAACCCGAAATTTTTTACTTCAATGATGACATGGAAAAATACCAATTCCCCGTCCAAACACATAATGTGACTTTGGAAGGAAATTTGGAAATCATCTTGAAAACCATCCCAATCGATATATCCATTAAGCCTGGCATCGTCGAAAGCATTAATATAGGTGCAGATTGCTCTCCAGAAGAAATCACACATTATACTGCTCTATTCAAGGAGTTTTGTGATGTGTTCGCATGGTCTTACGAAGAAATGTCGGGCATTGATCCCAACATTGTCGAACATGAGATAAAAAACTATAACAATGTCAGACACGTGTGGAAGAAGCTACGTCCAGTTAACCCTAATAAATCGACTGCCATCAAAGTAGAGGTCGAAAAACTATTGAAAGATGGATTCATCTATCATGTTCCTTTAACTGAATGGGTATCCAACCCCGTTCCGGTTAAAAAAAAAGGAAATCTCCGTGTCTGTATTGACTTTAGGTATCTAAATTTGTCTTGTCCCAAATAGCCCTATCCCACACCCTTCATTGATCAGATTATAGACGAATGTGTCAGCAAGAAAATATTTTAATTTATGGACAGATTCTCCGGTTACAACCAAATCCATATAAAATAGGAGGACCAGAATAAAATTGCTTTCATATGCCCTTGGGGACTTTTTCATATCGAAAAATGCCAATCAGCCTTAAAAACGCCCGGGCTCCTTTTCAAAGAGCCATGTCATATGCATTTCATGACATTAAGAAAATCATTGAGGTTTATCTCGATGACTTGGCAATGAAATCTAAAAGGAGAGATGAACATAGTGCACATTTACGAGTTGTCTTTGACCGATGTCGCCAATACAACAATAGGTTGAACCCACACAAATGCATGTTTTGTGTGGACTCTGGGAGATTACTTGGGTTCATAGTTTCAAAAAAAGGGATTATGGTGGATCCCATCAAGGTTGAGGTAATACTTCAGTTTCCTTCCCCGAAAACAATAACACAACTTCAAAGCCTTCAAGGGAAAGCTAATTACTTGAGAATATTTGTCGAGGATTTTGCTGAACGAGAAAAAGGTTTCATGCGTCTCCTAAAAAAAGATGCACTATTCATATGGGATGACCAAGCTCAATGCTCATTTGATGCAGTAAAGAAAGATTTGGTCTCTGCCTCGGTACTTAGTCCACCGAACTATAATAGAGACTTTTTTCTATATTTGGCAGCAGCTAGTTCCACCATAGTAATGGTATTGGCACAAGAAGATGAGTCGTCACAAGAACACATTATTTACTATCTTAGTAAGGGCCTTGCAAGTCCCAAATTGAGATATTTCCAGGTTGAGAAGTTGGCCTTGGAAGTAGTTCATGTTGTCCAAAGACTTAGACATTATATACTTCCAAGAAAATCGACCATAGTGGCTAAAATGAACCCGATGAAATAAATTCTTTATTGACATATCATCGGGGGAAAATATTCAAAATGGATAGTAATTTTGCAAGAATTTGATCTCAAGTTCAAAAATGCTAAGCTAAAAAATCATTGGCGTTTGTTGAACTAATGTCTGAGTTACCCTATGAGAAAGAAGATATTGTATCTGTTGAATATTGGGCAGATGAACATGTATTCCTCATCGCAACATCACATCCTTGGTATGGAACATTTATCACATATCTCCAAACCCAAAGGATTGATCCTCAGTTTTCTAGAATTTAATGGCATCACATCTGACACCAAGCACGAAGATACCACATCATAGAGGATACTTTGTACCGTCGAGCAGTAGACATTATCTTAAGGCGTTGTTTAGTACACGAGTAAGATTAACAAGTTATAAATGATTTCCATGTTGGGGCATGTGGTGGTCATCTTTCTGGGTTGGAAACTTCCCATAAAATCTTGCGTGCAGGATACTTTTGGCCTACAATATTCAAAGAGTGTATCAATGCGGTTAAAAAGTGTCACCCTTTCTAAATCTACACAAGAAAAATGTGCGCACATCCTGCTGCATTACACCCTGTAATAACCATGGGTCCATTTTTAAAGGGTCCACTGATTTTATGAAAATCAACCCGCCTTTAGCTGATGGCCACCACTACATCATCGTAGAAGTGGACTACTTCACCAAGTGCGCTGAGGCGATGCCTACATTCAACTGCACGGGTAAAACTACAACATATTTCCTATTCAATCATGTGATAGAAAGGTTTGGTGTACCCAAAGAGATCACTATTGATAATGGAAGTCATTTTGGGAATTCCTTTATGTATGAACTTACCTAGATGTTAGGGTTGCGACAAGACTTTTCCTCACCATATTACCCTCAAGCTAACGGAAAATTTGAATCCATCAACAAGGTTTTGAAAACTATGTTGCAGAGGACGATTGATAAGAACAAAAATAACCGGAACTTAATGTTGTTTATCGCTCTTTGGGATTATCGTACCACTGCTATAAACGCAATCGGATTCACTCCTTTCCAATTGGTTTATGGAGAGGAAGTTGTGTTTCCTATTGAATGTGAAATCCCATCATTAAAATTAGCAGTCGAACTCCTACCTAACACTTATGCAGAAGAAGAAAGGCTTCTCCATCTTCATTCTCTTGATGAAAGTTGAAGGTAAGCTTCTCTAAATGTGGAAGCACACAAGAAAAGGGTTAAAACGCAATATGACATGTCTACCCATCTCGGAGTCTTTTCTGAAGGTGATCTAGTTTTAATTTATGCCCAAAACCAAGAAAAAATAGGAGAAGAGAAATTTTTACCAAAATGATTTGGCCCACTTGTTGTGAAAACTGTGTTAAAGAGAGGAGCTTATGAATTGATCAATTATGATGGGGAACCTATGTCGGAGATCAAAAATGGTCTTTATCTGAATAAATACTTCACGTAGGTTTTGATTCCTTGCAGAACTTGTTGTATTATGTTATATTCTTTGTATAAACTTTTGTACATTAGTTATTTCGAGCATACACTTATCTTTCTTGGCATTGTCAATTTGGCAGGTGGCACAAAAAACCTTCACATATTTGGGATATGCGGATGGCGCCATTCGTAGTTCTTGAAACATTGCTTTTGCTGCATGTGTAATTTTCACACCTAATGACAAAGTTTTTAGTTTAGGAGGCATTTTTCTTAGATCTTTAACTAACAATGTTGCAGAATATAGCACAGTCATTGAGCTTCTTGTCGAGGCTATCACCCTTGGCATCCGACGAATAATAGTCAAACTGGACTCAGAATTAGTTGTATCTCAGTTAAATGGTTAGTATCAAGTTTGAAATCCTACATTGTTTAGAAAGTTTCTATGAGTATGTCTTTTAGAACGTCAATTGGAGTTCATTGAATATATTAATGTTCCTAGAAGTCTAAATAGTTTGGTTGATTCCTTACCGAACTACGTACTTGATTGGAATCTAATTCATTAACATCATACCAAAAAAATCAAGCATATACATTATTCATGGCAATTTAATTGGACATATCATTTAAGGACATAAGTAAAAACCGAAATAAACTAGATTACATCATAAACCAAAAAGTGTGTAACTTCGCACACACCAAAAAGAATAGTGTAAATAATTTTCTCTTTTTGTTTCTTTTTCTTCAAGATAAAACCCAGAAATTTCATAAAAACAATGAAAATATTTGGAAACTCCAAAAACATGTGAAATTATTTCAAAATTTCCTAATATGGCATGAAAAATACCCACAACTAGTAGATAACTGAAAAAAGGTTCACAACTTCTAGAAATGCATGATGAAAGGAGATGCTTCCTCTCATCCATCAGCTACAACTACAAGTAATATGGTAAAAAATGAGTATTTTACTTAGCTTTTATTTATACATGTATAATAATATCCTTTTGAATGATAGGATGATGTCTAATTCTTCAAATTTTGGCTATCTTTTTATTAAATGCACATTTGAACCGATTTCTGACTAAACAGTTGGGTAGTGAAATGGTTTTGATTACAGGACTTGGAGACTCTGACAGTTCGAACTATTTGATTAAGGTAGTTTGAGATAGACGATGATTCATGATGATTTATGATTTTGGCATTTTTCGTAAGACTCAACATGAAGTAAACCTCATTGACCCATTCCTACTTGTCCATCATACCAAATTGGATAAGATCAGTTACTTGGTATTATTTCACTATCTGTCGACACATAATCCTGCTTCAGATAGCCTACCCATCGAGGGAACATCTGTAAGAGTGTGCACAACTATCTCATCCCTTGTTTTCAATATGGATCTTTGCCTTGTCCTGACCCCTTCCCTTGAAAAATAGGCATATGCCCATGCAACACTCATTCCCTCCCATGTAATATAGCATTCTTTATTCTTTTCCAAGCTGATAAAATGAAAAAGGCATAAAAGTTAAAAAAACACAAAAATCCAAAAAAGGGTGAGAATTGAATCATTTCATATTACATTATTGAAGAAAATGGAAACAGACATTCCTTGTCGCCCTTGAACACACCACAATTTCTTATCCACTGTCAGTACACCATCTACATTTTCCTTAAGAAACTTTACCAGTATTTTGAACATATCTCCACCGATGGGTTATCCTTCCCGTAAACTATGGATCTTTCGTTAATGCATCTAGTATTGGAGGATTCATTAATGTCAGTTCCTCAAAGTCCTATGTTTCTAAGTGTCCATTTTGCGTCAATTTATGTGTTCAATTGAACTTCAAACAAAGTCGGCCATTCCTCAAATATTCCTGACCAATCATGTCGGCCTTCCTTGTGTTAGTATACAATGTTGGATCTCGCAGTTCTACCAAATTATATCAGAATATTGATCTTTGTTTCGTATCGGTTGAGGTTGGATGCATTAATTCCCTCCTTCCGATGGATCTATTCCTATCAACACCAAATCATCATCTAGGAAATGGATCTAGAACCCCAAGTCTACCTTGGATCTTGCAGTCATTAGTGGTAGGTTTCCTCACAAATGACTGTGGGTATACATCAATGACCCCTGATTATTTGATTCTACAAGCGTTCGACTTCAAAATATCTATTCAAACTTGCTTGTTTGTACTCAGTACCTTAGAGTCCATCATCATTATCGGTGGGTCTCTTCGCATCTATTAACAGTATACATCAATGAGCGGTAATCAGATGGCATTTTATTATGCTCGACATCAGTTCATTTATTCACATGATATAAACTCGTACTATTGTTGGTTTGTATTGAAGACCTTGGGAAAACCAGTTGTATCACTCATCGATGCACTTCCCGAGTTGCTCAAGATTAGGCTACCATGTCAGAAGTTCAATGAAGACCTTGTTATCGCACTCATGAAAGTGCATGTTTACACTTATGAGAAATTTACTTTTGACATGGATCCACTGTGTATTTTTCGTGGCCATGATTGTTTATTGCTGAGCATGGGTATGCCCGCCTTAGGAATATATTATATATTTGAGAAATTGCTATGTTTGACTTGCAGATGTTATCCTAAATCTTGCGCCCGTGAGATTATCCTTTCCTCATCCTTGCTTTGATCAATAAAAAGTATCAGTATGAAGAGTATCAATATAAAAATAATATATGTCAGCCCTTAGCTCTACTTCGGACCTCACACATTAGGGGGAATTTGTTAAAAATCAAATTAACACCCTTAACAAAGAGAGGGGAAGAAGCATATTCTACAATGCACCCGCAACATGAAGACATAATACAAATACACAAGATAACAAGTCCTCTCTTATCTAATCACTACATCCACAATCAGAAAGATTGAGTGAAGAAAGAGGTAGCTTAAGGAGACAAAGTTCAGTGATTGAACTGCTCATTAAAGGCTCAAATCTAAGCTCCACTAGTCAAATAGTGAGAAGAAATGCACAAAAGTGCATTAATTATACTTAAATATGCTAAAGTTGTGACAAAATCCTAAAAGACTATGGAAAGTGGGTTTTTGAGCAAAACTAATCAATAAACAAGAGAAGGAATAATCCCACATTGAAAAGATAAACTTGAGAGCCCATTTATCAATGCTATAAAACAAAGGCATTTGGGGCATGGTAAGAGGAGGGAAAAGGAAGAGCAAAGGCATGTTGGAGAGATTTGGAGAATTGGAAAGCTTGACATCTTCATCAAAGGCAAGGGTGGAGAAAGTTTATCTCATGGCAAAGGAGAAAGGATGCACATCAAGCTATATTGCAAGTATGTATCTTCTTCTTTAGCATAATATGAAACAATTCAATTCTCTTCTAATTCATGATTTTAAATATGTTAGGGGCTAATAAATTATTGTGGATTTCTGACATTGAAGATTCACCTACTTCATAGTAATATAGATGTTTTAAAGTAGATCTAACACTACCTTAAAAGCTATTATCGGGATAAGTATGCACACGAGCGGATTAGAGAATAATGGTTTACTAAGTGATGACTTTCAAAGGAAGGAAAGGTAAAGCAGTCAAAGCAAGTAAGGTAGGAAAAAGAGAAGAAAAGCTGGCACAAGGCAGGAAAGCATAAAAGCTAAGGAAAATCAGAATAAAGAAGAAAAGCAGGACAAAGTGGGACAAAGGAAGAAAAGCAAGAAAAAGAAAGACAAAGAAGAAAAGTAGGATAAGACATAAAAGAAGGAAAAAGCAGAACAAAGCAGGACAAAGTAGAAAAGTAGGATAAGGTATAAAATCAGGATAAAGAAAAATCAAAAGAAAAAGCAAAAAAGAAAAAGAAAAAGTAGAAGCAAAGCAAAGCAAAAATCAAGGAAAAAGCTAAAGAAGAAAGCAAAGAAACCTTTTCCAATCCATGGGGGTGCCTTAGCCTATATTTCTTTATCAACAAGTCACCTCAATATATAAAAGAAGGATTACAACTCCATTTCACATCTTTTGATCATTTGTGATTTGAATTGAGTGTAATTTTGTCTCTTTGACATGAGAGATGTGCCCCTAGTCCTAGCTGGGAGATGTGCCCCATGCTTCTTTTGAGAGGATGATTACATCTAGTCTTCATCATTTATTTTATTGCAGGTCCTGAAGTCTGATCCAGTGGTTGGTGTTTTCATTGTGCAGTTCAACTCCTTCATTCAGTAGGAACAATGTTGGAGGGCCCAAATGGAGGTTCTTGCTTTGAATTTTATGATAATTAATGTACTTTTAGACCTATTCCATTGTTTCTGTAGCATCATTTCCATTAGGAAACACTTTCTTTTTCATCAAAAAATGTGTTCGGATGAGCAAGTTATGGCCATTTTGCTAGATCGACGGTTCCAGCTGTGAAGAATGCACCCTTGATTTTCTGTATGGTTTGGTGAATGCGCCCATGAGAATATCCCAAGTCTTGGTGCACCTCCCATGAGAAAAAATCATCCCATGTTCATCCTACATATCATATCCATTGGTTATACCTCCCCTTCTCATTCTTCTCTGAAGCATTCTCCTCCAATTATTGTAAAAATCCAAGTTTAATATCTCTCTATATTGTCTGAGCTATGAGACTCTTATTCAATGCTTAATGGGATATGTTAATACTTGATTATGTGTATTATTTAATTTATGATTTTTAATTATACATCGTAGAATGAATTTGATATCCTTAGAGGCTGATTGTGTTCACCTCTCTCAAGACTAGTTCACTATACATATTATTTGACTAGTTTCCAGAAAATTGCCACATACGAAGCTCTACGAATCTATTTTATTTTATGAAAGTTTATGTATATATTAGTTCACCTTTTTAATAATTACCAACTCAGAAATAATATATTGATGACCCTTTATTACTATTGGTATACATATTTCTGAAGACTAGCTCATTGAGCATTTTTAATTGACTAGTTTTGCAGTAGTTTTAATTAAGAGTTCTATGAATGTTAAATTTCAGTTTTATCATTCATATGAGATTCTTGAGACATTTCTTAATACCCTCCAATCCTATCCTTGATAATTTGTATCCCTCTCAGCCTGTTTGGGAGAGGATGGAAACAATCTAGTTGAGCAGTCCATCCTAACTCTTTTTCTCCCTTTTCCTCCAAACACTGCCAAAACCTCTCAAAACCTCTGTAAAAATTTTCCAGCAGTATATTAGGGGGTTATTACCTGTTATACAACTCATTTTTATGTAAATTTTAAGTGAAAGAGTTTAGTATGCATATGCTGGTGTGCCCAGGTAGCCTTGGAGTAGATTTCAGCCTGGCTGATGTTCGAAACATAAATAGCCCTAGTAAATTGTGTTTAGAACTCAGAAGATGGAGTTGATGCTGATTTACTTGCTGATTCACAACCCCCAATACATTTTTCATATTCAAAAGTTTCCATCATTCAAGGTTTGGGTGGGTTAATTACTCACCAAGACTATTTTCATCTTAACTAGTTTTTGTTATGCAATTTTCTAATTTCGATGTTTGAGATTGAGATAATATCATCTGATATCATGTCAAGGATACTACGGTGGTATAATAAATATTTCCTCTACTCCCCTGTAAATAAGAATCTCAATTCGATGAATTTGTATCCATGTCCATGCTCCGTGAAGAAGATTCTTACTCTGATGATGATTTTTATGAGCAATATGATGATTACTATGATGAAGAACATGAAGAGTACTGCAGACGGTATGAGGAAGAAAATGTCCAAGAGGTACCTTCTACAAGTATCTCCCATTATATCATATTTTGAAGGATAAATTATGGTTATTCTCATAACCATATGTATGGAAAAGTTGCATGTTACATAATCAAAGATTAGCCTACTTGTGAAAAGAGAAGAAAAATATCTGAAGCTTCATTGGATGCATGTGATTCATACTTAGTGATAATTTTTGTATCTACTTCAAAAATATTCTGCAAAGATATTGATCCTAAGGAAACTAAAGGGAAAGATAAATCAAATTGCTTGAAGGATCAAAAGCACAAAGACAATCAGCAATCTGAAGAAGATGAAGGTACAATCCTTACTGAGGAGGGTTGTAAGCATGAAGAAGCCACCACTAATTCTACTAAGGATCATCTAATTATTGATTAGAAAATCACTGTTGAATGGTGCCAAGAAGAGGCATCTAATTTTGGTTTTTCAGGTTCTAAAGAAGCATCTACTGATGGATGCTATGAATATGCACCTACTGATGGGTGCCTAAGTTTTGAGGAGACATCTACTGATGGATGTCCATTCCTCTGTTAAGTTTAAACCAAATAACCAAGCAAGATCACTGAAAGAAACACAATCACAAGATAAACACACAATATACCCTGGGAAACCCTCATGGGGTAGAAAACCCAGCAAAGCTTTCCTCAATAAGATGATCAACCAAAATACAAGATGTGCTCCTCCTTCCTTTGTCTCCTTAGCTGATCTCCCATACAAGTGCGCACTCTTCCACAAGTGAGTGAATGATCTAATGAGGAGTTCACCTCCTCTATTTATACTTGAATCTCAACTGACTAAAAGACCTTATGGGGCCGACCTCACCTGGAGAAGTCTAATAACCCCAAAAATATAACTACAGGGCCGACCCACACATGGTGGGTCTAATAACCCTAGTTAATACCAACCTCTGGAGGAATAAACATCTCCAGATACATAATAGGGTTACCTCGGAGGAATGAAACATCTCCGGAATAAATAATGTACAAATATAATATTCTTAGAAGTTACAATATTCAACACTCCCCCTTAACGAGAAGGATATTATAACAACATCTGCAGGAGCAAGGAGTCATTTACTACATCATCTATATATCATCGGAAGCTTTCTTCAATTCATCATCATTAGTAACTTGACTAGTTACTGGAACATCAACATCGTCATCGACATCGTCATCACATGATCAATCATCACATGAGCATCAGTATCGTCATACGATCATCAGCATCGTCATCACACGATCATCATCATCATCATCACCCGATCATCAGCATCGTCATCACACGATCATCAGCATCGTCATCATACGATCATCAACATCGTCATCACACGATCATCAGCATCGTCATCACACGATCATCAGCATCATCATCACACGATCATCAGCATCGTCATCACACGATCATCAGCATCGTCATCACACAATCATCAGCATCGTCATCACACGATCTCAGCATCGTCATCACACGATCATCAGCATCGTCATCACACAATCATCAGCATCGTCATCACATAATCATCAGCATCGTCATCACACTATCATCAGCATCAAAGAATGATGTAAACCAGTCATGTACCTTTTGAACCGAAGTCCAGGGACGATCCAGTCCTATCATGTTCTCGGAGACCTCACGTCTACGGCTCATTTTACAGGACCAAAGTCCAAGGATGATCCAATCCTTACCGTACATTTAGGACAGCGTCCAAGGATGACTTAATCCTCCACCGTACATTTAGGACCACGTCCAAGGATGACTTAATCCTCCACCATACATTTAGGACCACATCCAAGGATGACTTAATCCTCCACCGTACATTTAGGACCATGTCCAAGGATGACTTAATCCTCCACCGTACATTTAGGACTACATCCAAGGATGACTTAATCCTCCACCGTACATTTAGGACCACGTCCAAGGATGACTTAATCCTCCACCGTACATTTAGGACCACGTCCAAGGATGACTTAATCCTCCACCGTACATTTAGGACCACGTCCAAGGATGACTTAATCCTCCACCGTACATTTAGGACTACATCCAAGGATGACTTAGTCCTCCACCGTCCATTTAGGACCTACGTCCAAGGATGACTTAATCCTCAACCGTCCATTTAGGACCTACGTCCAAGGATGACTTAATCCTCCACCGTACATTTAGGACCTACGTCCAAGGATGACTTAATCCTCCACCGTACATTTAGGACCTACGTCCAAGGATGACTTAATCCTCAACCGTCCATTTAGGACCTACGTCCAAGGATGACTTAATCCTCAACCGTACATTTAGGAACTACGTCCAAGGATGACTTAATCCTCAACCGTCCACCAAGGACTTCATTCTCGAAGACATACGTCTACGGCTCTTCTTTAGGACTGAAGTCCAGGAATGATCCAATCCCTTCACATGTTCATCAAGAACTTCATTATCGAAGACATACGTCTACGACTCTTCTTTAGGACTGAAGTCCAGGAATGATCCAATCCCTTCACATGTTCATTAAGACAGAACATGTATCCTCATCATCATAACATGTATCACCACAACATGTACCATCATCATCAAAACATGTATAACCACAACATGTATCATCATCATCAAAGCATGTATAACCACAACATGTATCATCATCATCAAAGCATGTATAACCACAACATGTATCATCATCATCAAAGCATGTATAACCACAACATGTATCATCATCATCAAAGCATGTATAACCACAACATGTATCATCATCATCAAAGCATGTATAACCACAACATGTATCATCATCATCAAAACATGTATAACCACAACATGTATCATCATCATCATCAAAACATGTATACATCTAACCATCAAAAGCATGTATACATCTATCATCAAAAGCATGTATACATCTATTTTCAAAAGCATGTATACATCTATCATCAAAAGCATGTATACATCTATCATCAAAAACATGTATACATCTATCATCAAAAGCATGTATACATCTAACCATCAAAAGCATCTATCATCAAAAGTGTCTAGCATGTATACATCTATCATCAAAAGCATGTATACATCTAACCATCAAAAGCATCTATCATCAAAAGTGTCTAGCATGTATACATCTATCATCAAAAGCATGTATACATCTAACCATCAAAATAAAGAATATAAGAGTCCTAAATCTAAATAATTTTAGGTGAGTAACTGCAAAAAATAGGTAACCTCATCATTGATGAGATAGGCTTGTTTGTCTCATACTGTGCTACTCCCCCTTTCGAGGAGGGTTCTTCTGAACTACACCAAGCTTGTCTCGGAAGTGTTCAAACTTTACTCGAGACAAAGGCTTGGTCAGGATATCAGCAATTTGATCCTCAGTGCTTATATACTCCAGCTTGATAGCTCCTCTCTACACCATGTTTCGTATATAAAAGTATCGGATCTCTATGTGTTTTGACTTATCATGCAATACAGGATT
Organism: Larix kaempferi; assembly: GCA_027924585.1. Classification (NCBI taxonomy): domain Eukaryota; kingdom Viridiplantae; phylum Streptophyta; class Pinopsida; order Pinales; family Pinaceae; genus Larix; species Larix kaempferi. Next base: position 378,024 of record BSBM01000338.1, on the reverse strand, counting down.
TTCAGTCATCTTGATGCAGCTTTGATTATCACACATAATCACAGTGGGGTCCATTTCTAAGTCAAACACTCCAGATAAAAGTTTCCAAAGCCATACTGCTTCACAGCTAGCAGAGCAGGCAGCTATATATTCTGCTTCAGCAGTACTGAGAGCCACACTAGTTTGTTTCTTGCTGAACCAGGAAATCATGGCAGATCCAAGACCATAACATCCACCAGAGGTACTTTTTCTATCTGAGACACTTCCTGCCCAATCAGAATCTGAGTAACCATGTAACCTGAGTTCATGATTTCCAACATAAAATAGGCCAAAATCTAATGTACCTTTTAGGTACCTCATTACATGCTTTGCAGCTATTAAGTGAACCTTTCTAGGTTCTGCTAGATACTGACTTAGGGTATTTACAGCAAAGCATATATCAGGCCTAGTATTAGTTAAGTACATCAATGATCCAATGATTTGTCTATATAGAGTTATGTCCACTAATTCTGATGAATCATTAACTAATAACTTTAAGTTGGAGTCCATGGGAGTGGCCATGGCTTTGCACTCCAACATATCAAATCTTTTGAGAATCTCCACAGTATACTTACCTTGATTTAGAAAGATTCCTTTTGGTTCTTGCCATACTTCTAAGCCTAAGAAGTAGTGCATTAATCCGAGATCTTTCATCTCGAATTCTGAAGAAAGCTTCTTCTTGCTTTCAATAATCTGTTTCTCATCTCCAGTTAAGAAAAGATCATCTACATATAACAGCAATATAACTGGTTCATCATCCATTACCTTGAGATAAAGATTTGGGTCAGCTTTACTTTTGGTAAAGCCCATGCTAGTTAAGAAATTATCAATCCTTCCGTACCAAGCCCTTGGAGCTTGTTTCAACCCATATAATGCCTTCTTCAATTTGCATACATGAGTTCTTCCATCATTAACCTCAAACCCTTGAGGTTGCTCTATGTAAACTTCTTCTTCAATTACACCATTCAGAAAAGCTGTCTTAACATCCATTTGGTGTAATTTCCACTTCATCATGGATGCAAGTGCCATGATAGTTCTAATTGAAGTATACCTGGCAACCGGTGCAAATGTTTCTTCATAATCAATTCCCTCCTTCTGAGAGAATCCTCTGGCTACAAATCTTGCTTTGTACTTTTCAATACTTCCATCCGCGGCATGTTTTATTTTGAAAATCCATTTGGAAGAAACCACACTTTTATCTTTCGGTTTGGGAACTATATCCCAAACATCATTTTTCATTATTGACTGGTATTCTTCAGTCATTGCTTCTACCCATTCTTTCTTTTGAGCTGCTTCTTCATAGCTAGTAGGTAGTTGATCCACAAGGTCACACATTAAGGCCATGTAGTTGGACACCAATTTTGGCTTCTTCCTTTCTCTAGTGGAGCCTTCAGGAGCACCATATCTTTCAACTCCTTGAATAATATCTCTAGCCCATGCCGGTCTTCTCTTCCTGGATAATTCTGCAACAGGGGGTTCTTGTGGTTCCAGCATGTCATGATCCTCTGGTGTAACTTCTTCAGGGATGTGAACAGTCTCTGAGATCCTGGGTGATGAATCTTCTTCATAAACTTCTTCAAGTTGACACTTTCTGGATTTCTTGAGAGCTGCTTCCTCATCAAAGGTTACATCTCTACTTATTTCTATATGATGGAAACCTGGTATGTAGATTCTGAAGGCTTTGGAAGTTTCACAATAACCAACAAACATTCCCTTCTTACCTGAGGGATCCAACTTGGTTCTCTTTTCTTTTGGAATGTGGATGTACACAGGACACCCAAATATTTTAAGATGACTTACCTCAGGCTTCTTACCTGTAAACACTTCTTCTGGAGTTTTGAATTCAAGAGCACTGTGAGATAATCTATTTTGCACATAAACTGCTGTCTTGGCTGCTTCAGCCCATAAGTACATGGGAAGATCTTGGTCATGTATCATGGTCTTCACAGCTTCCATGATTGTTCTATTTTTCCTTTCAGCCACCCCATTTTGTTGGGGATTGTATGGAGTAGTTAGTTCCCTTTTAATTCCAGCTTCTTTGCAAAAGTCCTCAAATTCCTTCGAGGTGAATTCTCCGCCATTATCTGTTCTGAGAATTTTGATTTTCTTGTCTGATAGATTTTCTATTAGAGCCTTGAACTCTTTGAATTTTCCAAAGACTTCATTCTTACCTTTTAGGAAGTATATCCAAGTTTTCCTTGAATAGTCATCAATGAATGAAAGATAGTATTCAAACCCACTTAAGGAAGTGGTGGGCATTGGTCCACATACATCTGAGTGTATAAGCTCTAAAATGTTCTTAGTCTTTGTTTCACTCTTTGGAAAGGGGTTCTTGATATTTTTCCCTTTCTTACATCCTTTGCATGAGCCATCATGATCAACTTTCAATTCTGGTAATCCTATGACTACCTTGCTTACATAGGGTAAGGCTTTATAATTGATGTGAGCTAATCTTCTATGCCATAGCTCACTAGGGCTAGAGATCTCATGTGCAAGGGCAGCTTCTGGATGTCCCTTGAGCTTATAGAGACCTCCTTCTTCTTCACCAATAACAACTGCATCTTTAATTGTCTTCCCTTTTGACCACATGAGTACTTGTCCATCTATGAAGGCTACTCTGAAGCCTTTCTTATCTAGTGCTGAAATAGAGAGAAGGTTCTTCTTTAAACCTGGTACATATAAGATGTCTTTCATCTTCAAGGGTGTTCCAGAATCTAGCTTATAGCTAGCTTCACCAATTCCTTTGATGGGATATTGGTAGTCATCTCCTAGAGACACTTTCTGTGAAGAAGACTTTTCTTCAAGATTTGAGAAGGTCTTCCTTTGACCTGTGATGTGCTTGGAAGCACCACTATCAATGAGCCATGTATCTTCTCCAGGAGATACAGATCCAGAGAGTGCAGAGAATAGAACATATTATTCTGGATCTTCTTTCTTCACCTTACATCTTTTCCTTTTGGGTTTTACCTCTACCTCTTCTTCTTCTTCATCTTCTTCCTCTTCTTCTTCTTCACTATCATTTTCTGCCATATGTGCATGATGTCTTTTGTGGAAGACTTTCTTCTTTTGAGAAGGACAAAATCTGGAGATGTGTCCCAATTTATGACAATTGTAGCATTCTACCGTGGAAAGATCTCTTGCTGAATTGGGTCCTCTTCTCTTGTTAAATCTAGAGAAGTGTTGAGATCCTTTGTGGTCAACTCTCTTGAGGTGACTCATTCTTCTTCTTTTGGTATGAGTGGCTAAGGCTTGGTCATCCTCTTTGAGAAGGGCTTCTCTATTTGCAACCCTAGCTTCTTCTTGAACACAATCCTCCCATACTATATCAAACTTCATGCTCTCTTTCCTGGCACATATGGTTTGTATAAATGACTCCCAAGATCTAGTGAGACCATTGAGGGCAGTCATCACAAGTTCATCCTCATCAAGGGTATCACCAATTGCATCTAGTTGTTCCTTGATTTGTGAAACCCTTGAGAAGTAGTCTTGAATGGATTCTCCTTTGTGCATCTTGGTACTCTTCAATTTAGTCCTCAGGTTCATCTTCCTATTGATGTTCTTCCCTTCATACATTCTTCCTAGGGCATCATACATTTCCTTTGGAGTCTTCTTGGAGGCCACTTGGGGAATCAAGTGGTCTTTAATGGAATCAGATATGATTCTCTTTTCCCTAATCAAATCTTTCCTATGATTCTCTTTGGCTTCATCTCCTTCTGGTTCTGCAATTTCTTCCTTGATAAACTGAGCAAGATCATTCTCTTCAAGAATGAGACCAATTCTGTATTTCCATGCCCGGAAATTCTCTATGCCTTCTAGCTTGTCTTCAAGCTTAGTATTTGGAGCCATCTTCTCTTGGGGGAGTCCAAGAGACAGAGTAGACTTACTTGGAAAGTTACTTTTCACTTTTCCGGAATCTGAAACAGAATTTTATTGCACTTTTGGTAGAATTAGGGTTTGACTTTCCCGGAGTTCTACTTAATCAAAAAGTTCGATCTATAGCTTAAAAGAATGCTCTTGAGAAGGGCTATCCAACCATGTAATCAGAAATCAAAAATTCCAACTTTTTTCTGAAACCAAAATCTGACGTATCGCACTTTTGGTAGAATTAGGGTTTGGAATTCCCGGAGTTCTACCCAACCAAAAAGTTCGATCTAGGGCTTAAAAGAAAGGTATTGAAAAGGGCTATCCAGCCATGCAACCAAAAATCAATAATACCAACTTTGGGATGAAACCCTAACTTCACCAAAGAGAGAGAGAGAGGTATTCTTACCTTGTGAAAGATGTCCTATTCAGTCTAGCTCTGATCCCATGTTAAGTTTAAACCAAATAACCAAGCAAGATCACTGAAAGAAACACAATCACAAGATAAACACACAATATACCCTGGGAAACCCTCATGGGGTAGAAAACCCAGCAAAGCTTTCCTCAATAAGATGATCAACCAAAATACAAGATGTGCTCCTCCTTCCTTTGTCTCCTTAGCTGATCTCCCAGACAAGTGCGCACTCTTCCACAAGTGAGTGAATGATCTAAGGAGGAGTTCACCTCCTCTATTTATACTTGACTCTCAACTGACTAAAAGACCTTATGGGGTCGACCTCACCTGGAGAAGTCTAATAACCCCAAAAATATAACTACAGGGCCGACCCACACATGGTGGGTCTAATAACCCTAGTTAATACCAACCTCTGGAGGAATAAACATCTCCAGATACATAATAGGGTTACCTCGGAGGAATGAAACATCTCCGGAATAAATAATGTACAAATATAATATTCTTAGAAGTTACAATATTCAACATCCTCTAAGTTGGTGACATAGAGATACCTCTTGAGAAGGATATTTCAAGTACAAAACCCACTGAAGTTGAATAAGATGAAATCCTTGCAGTAAAGGAAGAAATGCTAGAATCAATCTCACTTTAAGGACAAGAGCTTCATGAGGTTGATCCACCAATTTATGATGAGGAGGTTCTCTCTCAACCTTCTCCATTTGAAAGGCCACTCAAGATGAGCGAAAGGAAGATCAGGGAGTCCTTACACATTCTCCATGACACACATGTTTCAGTGTCATAGTATTGTTGGAGAGCTACTTCATTGGAAGATTCATATTTCCTTGAAGCCATGGAGAATATCCATAAAGAAATGACTACTATCCAAGGTAATTTTTCACATATGATTTCTAACATATCTTATTTGTATGAGCTTGTTCACATCTTGTAGGGAGTATCCTTGAAGGATGATGAGAAGATTTGCAAGCTCAATGATGATTTAATGGACGCCCAAGATTCTTTGAGAAGCACTCAAAGTTCCCTCCAAGAATCCAAGATAAAGATAGAGCAACTTCACCACAAGTTGCAAACATCACTTGTTCCAGCCAGCCAATCTCTTATGGTTGGTTGTACTCAAAATTTCATGGAGGAACCTCATGAGATGGTATTACATGAGGTGAAGGATGACATGCATGTGCTTGAGAAGTTTTGGGATGAATATGGTGAGTTACAAGCACATAATCTCTACCCGAGCGAAATTGAGCTTCTTCATGGAGCAAATTATTCCTCCATTAAGGATTCATAAGAGCTCATGTGTGATGGACCGACCTTTGATGGAGTTGATGCATCCATTAGCTTGATGGATGAGGGTTGTAGTAAGGATATTTTGGTGCATGATCCTATATTTATGGATCCTTCACATTATGAATCTTTCATACTTTCCGATCATTTGGTTGAGTGGGTTGATGTTCCTTCATCCTACCATTCCCTATCTTGCAGCATACATCCAAAAAAAATTTGGGTGAAGGGTTTCATTTTATTGGTGCCATATGAGGAGTATGAGACCCCTACCCTACATGATGATTCTATGATGAGTAAACCACATTCTCTTTTGCAGCATAATCATCCATTTCTCTCATTTTATGAATCTTACATACATGGATGCACCTATGATGTTCACTTGAGTCACTTGAATACTCATGATTTTCCTTGCTCCTTGCTTAGTTCATTTGATGTTGGAGGAACTTCATCTAATACTTGGGTGAAGAGATATATGGTTGGAGCACATGATTATTGGAAAAAACATCCTTTGTTATTTCTTGATGATATACATGTTCATGGGTGCATATATGATACTCAGTCTTCTTCTTGCTCACTATGTAATTCACTTGATGGGAGAGTTTCTTCATCCAACATTTGGGTGAAAGAACACATGGAAACACTCTATGACACCTCCCACAATTTCTTGGGGAAACATTCTTGGACATAGGAACCTCTACTATGTCATTGGAGCATATTTGATTGGAAATTGGATGCTTGTGTGCACTTGGCCAATGATGGTCTACTTGCTTGGATGGACAAGCACTTTCATGATCCTTTGGTGAGGCACCTCCTTGATGTACATTTTTATGATGTTGATATGTACTTTGATGATATATCTTTTGTACTTATGATGTTTGGGGGGATTCTCATTAGAGATTGGGATCTTGGAATCCCCCACCTTGATGTAAAATTTTGTGTTACTTTGCTCACTAATGGAATGCGCTAGTTATGGGATCCCAGAATTACACACTTGGTTGAAATAATTTGGAGGATATTGTACACCTCCTACTTTGAGGTATTGTTTTGGGAGAACTTGTGCATGATAGAAATGCACAAGCATTGGGACATGGGCATCCCACATTCTAATTTATATGTCATTATGTATTGATGGGGTGTGCAAGCATTGTGAGCCTGGCATCCCATACTTTCTAGATTGGTTCTTGATGACATTGTGCACTAGGAGAGTGTGCAAGCAGTGAGGTCCATGCATTGTTGATCATTGGCATGCGCTAGTACATTTGGACCAAATCCTGACGATAGGTTTCCGATGAATGTCAGAAAATTAAAGAGAAAACATAATTTTTTTTTTTGAACTCCTCTATATCGTCGTTATTGCGACGTATTATCTTGCCTTCGTTGAGATTGTGACGTTTAATTTCCTCATTTCGCAAGGCCGACGACAAGAACACGAAAGTAGTCGTTCAATTTCCAAACAGTTTGCCACAGTTTAAGGAAGTCAACATTGACTTGGTTAACATTTGTCGGAATACCGACAGTTCAAAATCTATAAATACGTTTCCAGTTATAGTGGTTGCGACAATTTTGTTATGTGAACGATGGTTCGGAAAAGATATAATCTCTTATTGTCAATAAAAAGAGTTTTTTTTTATAATCATCACTATACATTTTGTGGGAAGAATGTCAGAAAATATTAGAGGCAGGGAAAGAGATGAAGAGGGTGAAAAGGGTGATGTTATATGTTTTTTCCCCTTGCAATATTTGTTTTATGAGACGTCCCGTGAGAATTTTATTAACAACAACTAGAAAGAATTGTAGGAAATATGGTCACATGGATGGGGGATTGAAGGAATATCGTCCCATGGTAAAAAATCTATATACATATTAATTATATTTCTTAATATTGATTGTATTTGTAAACATTTATATTGTTTTAGTATCTGTTATACATGCACTAATTTTGCATGATTGGTTGTCATTATAAATTTAGAGTTTCCCTATAACATTTTGCAGAATGCCCCAAGTAGTAGTAGAAATGATGTTGTACAAGATGAGGAACATGAAGCGAATAATGAAGATCAAGTTAATCATCCCATCAAAGTAGATGACGATCATAACATAGTTGAAGATGATGGGACCAATCAAATGATCCAATACTTGTTCGTTCATCTATATGAGGATGGAGACAGTGATGGTATTTATGATTAACCTTTGATGGAAAATGCAAATAAACAGATTTATAAAGGGTCAAGATAAAATCTTCTCTCCTCTACATTGCTTCTTATGAACTTAAAGGTTATGAATAATTTGTCACACACTTGTATGAAATAGATCCTAAGGTATGTATAATGTTTCATCAGATATACATAAAGGTTGACCTTTTCACCTTTTTTTAATGTTAATCAATGTGTTAAATAATAATGTAAGATTTACGATTAATATTCTTTTCATTAACTAGTTAATTTTCATGATGTAGATTGTTAGGTGAATTTTTGTTACCATCATCAAATATTTTACCTCGCACATATCAAGATTTACTTGTCGTTATTAAAGACATTGGAATGGAGTATCAGAGTATAGATGCATGTCCTAATGACCATAATATATATTATCGAAAACATGCATTGAAAACTGAATTCCCATAATTTCATATTAGTAGATATTGAACCGATCAAGTAACAAAAATGGTTCCTTGAAAGGTTCTTGTTCATATTCCCATAATTCCAAGTTTGCAGCGATTGTTCAGGTGCAAAAGCATAGCACAATTTATGGATTACCATGCACGAAATAGAAGTGGAGATGGTGTTCTTCGAATGCCTATAGATGGATATGCATTTAGGGAAATTGAGAAAAAATGATCACTTTTTAAAGATGAACCTCACAATATTAGGCTTTCATTGGTAGCCAACGGTGTTAATCCATTCGGAGAGCTTAGATCTATTTACTCGGTGTGGCCTATTTTTCTATTAACGATAACATTCCTCCTTGGATGTCAATAAAGAGGGAGCACATAATGTTGACAATGATTGTTCCAGGTATTTGTCTATATTAATTTTTCAAATGTGCCATTTTCATTTGTTTTATTTTTTGCATACTATAGTTTATTTATTTATTTACTTATATATACATATAATGGTAGTAATTATGTGTAATTTCAAACAATTAGGAAAGTACCAAGTTAAAGATATGAATGTATATATCGAGCCTCTTATTGATGAAATAATACAGTTATGGAATGATATAACTATGTATGACATCTGTAACCAATTGGGAAAAAGAGATTTCAATTCCGTGGAATGCTTGTATGGACAATTCATGATGCCCTTGGACTAACACATATTTGTGATATGTATTAACATTTCCTTGCACTTTATTACTTATTAATTATTTTGAAGATGTCATGCATATTTTTTTAATAATCCATCGTATAATTGACATTAATCCATATGTTGAAAGTCTTCAAACAAAGGGTAAATTTGCATGTCCAATTTGTGGTCATAAGATGAAGTATCATTATTCAAAATATTTAGGAAAGATGGTGTTTCATGAGTATAGGAACTTCCTATTGAAGTACCATAGGTTTCGTACTACTGAAAAACATATTTTCAATGGGAAAGAAGAGACTTGATTAAAACCACAAAGAATGAAACCTCGCATATAGAGGTTGAAGTATAATAGAAATCGTCAAGGTACGCAATTTCTTTATGTATTGTATATGTAATATTGTTTTGATTTTGAAATTATATTTTAAGTATTAAATTTATTTATTTTGTTTAATAACTATTGTTGTCATTTTTTTTATGCTTCATCAATGTCGTCGTCGTGAAGGTATAAATAATGGGCTTCCACGAGGAATGCAATGTTATCCCACTCAATTCACATGGTTTCCCTACTATGAGAAGCTAAAAATTGCTCATTTGTTTGATACGATGCATATTGGGAAGAATGTGCTAGAAACATTATGGAGAATCATAGATGGCAGGAGGGATAAAGAAAAAAATGTCAAAATTTGTACTGACAGAGAGGAATCCAATCATGCAATGCAAAGTGTGATTCGATCAAATAGTGATGGAGACCGAAATAACCTTCCATGGTTATTAACAGAGCAACAAAGCAATGATGTAAAAGAGGTCATTCAAAGTATTAAATTTCCTACATGTTTTTCTTCAAACATAAATAATATCTTAACCAAGAAAGGTGAATTTGGTGGGGTTAAAACCCATGGCTGGCATACATTTATTAAGGTAATAATTTTTTTATTCATATTTATATATTTGGTGTATTTACATCATCATCCAGAGAAGGATGATTTGTCGACAGACGAAGAATATGGAGAATATGAACTAGGCGTAGGAGACGATGTAGTACCAGATCTTGATAATGATATCGATGAAGATATGCTTGAAAATGACATTGATGTAGATCATGATGATATCGACAATCCTTTGAACATTGTTTCTGAATCAGATGCTGTAGATATAGATGTTGAGTTGGATGAAGAAGAATGATACATATATTGAGTTGGAAGAGGTACATATCAATATATATTGTTAATTTTTATGAATTATTCTCTTTAAATAATTTATATATGTGGTTTTATTCAATTTTAATAAGGTTTATGCAATTTTTTATATCTTATGTCATATGTTATTTTTTTTTTGTAGTTTCTATGCTTGAATGTAACTAGTATGTTGATTTTGATTATTTTATATTTTGTAGATATAGTATTGGGGAATTGAGAGAGATGTGAGGGGGATGGTAGAGGCCATATGATCTTCCACCTTCACGTGGTTGGCATGGTTTAGTAAAGAATAAATTATTCTTGAAACCAAGAGAAGCTCATTCATCTTTATACCATTGAACCTTGGTTGTAGATGACATTTCATTTTGAAATAGCTGATGAAGCTTGCACAATTTATCATAAAGTACATGTTTATCGACATTATTTCCCTTGCACTAGATGTAGGAATGTGCTTCTCAACAAACTTTAAAAGGAACATCTAAAAGACATTGTACTGTCAGTAGATGCGGCCAACGTCAATGACCTCTAAACAGGGCCAACATTGAAATTTCCACAAATTGTTTCAGTATGCACTGAAATTTGACCTGGGAAGACTGTTCGCATTCATTCACGATATTGGAGGATTTCCGGACTCAAATATGACTCACCCAACCAATAGTACTATATATCACTGATGACATGTGAATGTGGCCAATGTTGATATTTTTCAATTTGTGATTGTATCGACTAAAATTTGACATGGTTAGAGTAGACACATGTGTTGATGGTATGGGTTGGGTTCGAGATTCAAACATGATTCACACAAACAAATATTCGACAATTAAGTGACAAAATTATATAATAAATGCGTGAAAGTGATGAAAGTGTACCTTTCCATCTTGTTTTGACCCACCAATGCTTTGTATTCCCTATTTAGACATATTCTCAAGTGGAAACATTGATAATATTTAAGAGAAATCCCTCACTAGAATTGCATGAAGGAACAAATCTACACTCCCATTTATAGAGGTTGCGACAATTTCATTTTGAAATAACCGATGAACCTTGGTTGTAGATGACATTTCATTTTGAGGGGACCTATAATTTGAGGCCTATATTTGATGAGATTAAAATGGATTTTTTTTAAAATATACCATGTTTTCATAGAAATAAACGAGGATAAGATGCCCTCTCAAAGGTTTGATTGTTATTGGATGTAGGAGTATGGCACATTCAAGGGTCCATGACCGAGCGCCATAAATCTGAATATTTTCATATTCCCTTTTATTATACTTTTTGTTGGAAAACAATCCCTACATGTCATTTAGGGAAACTCTTTGTAGCTTTATGGTTTTTATTTTATGGGATATCCAATGGGTGTATTGGATAGTGAAGTTTTATTTTTTCTGCACTAGTTTGAAGGATATGTTGGAGAAGGATTTTGTATAAACATTTTTATGGTATTCCCATTGGGGAACTATTTTTGGAATGTGATCATGCATCTACCAAATGTAATTTTGTTATATATAACAAAATTATATGTTTAAGAAAATTAATGTAATTATAAATAACAATAATTACTTTTTAATATTAATAAAGCCTAATGAAAAATTTGGAATTGCAAAGCAACACGAAATTAATTTTGTATTGCAATGCGACACAAAATTAATTTTTCATCAAAATGCAACATAGTGAAAATTTTGATACTAATACAATGCCCAAGTGTCATTTTAATGTGCAAAACCAACACAAGATGTCATTTTGATGCACAACTATGAAGCAACATTAATAGAATGTTCACCACCGAATGCTTCAAAGTATGTTTCAAGCCTTTAAAAAAAAGAGAGGAAGTGACAAATTTTTTTATACCAGGGCCCTGGGGCCTTATATCCATTTGTCCTACTAGATGGTGAATCTACAACAAATATTGTATGTTTTTCAACTAACATATTGTTCAAGAAATGCATCCATTTTCATGCGATCTCTAGGACTATTTCTATTAACATAGATATAGGGTTGATCACCACTATTTCAAGCATTCTAATTGAAATTTGGGAAATGTTTAGGTTCCTTCGACACTTTTTCTACAACATATTTAAGTAATGTTTTTTGGAATTTATTATGTGAATTTCTTGATTTTGAGAAGCATACTAAAGGTTTTGGCCCCAAATTATTTCATTATATGGGTTATGATTGTGGGGCTCATGGTAAGTGTGGGAAAGGGATCACCAATTTGTTTGACCTGGAGATAAGAATAATGATAGAAGGCCTTGTATGTTTTGAGATTTCATAACTAATTTAATGTAATCTTGATCCTTCACTATTATTTTGTAAATTTTACACCATATATTTCATAATAGGATGATTTTCGTATGTTAAGCATGAATATTATTTTGACTCATATGAATCACATCCTACACCTTATGTTCAATGAATACCAAATTATTCACCTTACATATATCAACTATATCACTCCCGAGTAGGGCAGCCAGCCTTCTGCAAGATCCTACGTGCGCTCAATCTACTCCAATGGAAGATTATGAATGTGAAGGTACGTCGGTGTTCAAGTTTACAGTTTAAAATGGGGACAATCAACACAACAAGAAATGCCATAAGAGCTCATATGCTTGGATCTAGGAAGAAGCCCGGCTCTCTGCCCTGAACATCCCGATTTGTGGAAGTAGTTCTACTCATAATTGGTCTGTTGGTTCTTTGTTAGCTATTATAGCAATGTTTCCTACAAAATGGGATTACACTCGGCGTAATGAAAAACCAAACGCCACCGCCCCCCCCGCGTGGGCCCGTCGGTTAGGTTTATGAGAGGAGTCATTGGGAAGCCTATTGCTACAGAGATGAAATCTCGGCGAAACTTCAAGTGGACATCAAGGAGGCTAAGGATGATGTGGAAGTTTTGCGTGGTTTCCTTCCTGACAGTGAAATTAGAGAGGAATTTGAATCCCTAATTCCAGATCCTGGGAATACAAGGGGTCGAACCACCCTTTACCAATGCACCTTAGAGTATCACTGGATGTAGAAGTCGGTGCTTGGGAAGACGTTGGCTGACAGAGGAGAAGCTCAAGGGGAGATTCTATTGCAACAAGACGATATGGTCCTAATGCTCAAACAAATTCTTCAATATCAAAAGCTGATTGCTCTCTAGCTTATAATCGATCTCACTGAGGAAACCGGTCTCCCTGCTGAACCGACGGGTTTGGACTAAGTAGACTAGTTTTAGTTCTATTATGTTACTCTTAGTGATATTTAGTTTTTGTTTATGTTTATATTCTGGTTCTTCAATTACTGATGGAAACTCTGATAATTTTGATGATGGGTCTATTTTCTCAACTCTAAGAGGGCCCTTAAAACTCCTGAAACCTTGGTTTGGGTCTATTTTCTCTACCTTGAGAGGACCCTGTTTTGTGTACATGTGGAAAATAGCAATATAAGGATTCATCTAACTTACAAAAAAAAATATATCAACTATATCAAAACCCTAATAAATGTGATAAAAGGATACTAACACACTAGAGAACATAAGAGTGTGTAAGCTATCGGGCTTACATGATTATCTTAATATATATATATATATATATATATATATATTTATAATTGAATGATGATTTTACAATAGGAATGGCCGATATTAAATATGGCCTAACGAGAATAGACATGTCTATTGATAAATAGACATGTCATTTAATAATTAATAATTAATTATCCTATTCTAATAATAATACATTTGTAATAACTAATTAGGTTTATTACAAGTCATCCCACTCTGAAAAAGATTCAACCGCGAATCTTCTATGAGTGTGCTGCAGCTGGAATTCTTTCCATGAATAACTGTGCCATGGTTTAGCAGTTCTTGGAATAATTGGTCGCATTTCCATTCAAATCTTATCATGCTTATGATTCTGTAGATGAACGCATAACAACTAATCGACGTATATTTAGGATTTGCTAATCTGACGGTGTTCGTTTGCTCTTCTAATTTTATGTGGATCTTTGATAATTATACATGTTTTGATATGGTTTTCTTATATGTAGAGGCAACTATTAGTAATGTACTTACTTCCTTGTCTGACAAATTTGTCATTAGTTGTTCCCTGGGATCCTTTCCATCTTGACATTCTTGAATATCTTGACTTGCGACAATTTGTAGAATTTTTTCCTTTTCAAGTGTCGCCTTATCTTCAAAGTTTCATTCTTTATTAGGATCTTTTTTAGTTTTTATATTTTCATCATTGTATCATTCTACAACTTCAATTCTCTCATAATAATTGTTAACTTTGACTTTATTGAATTCATTAACTTCTACGACATCATCATTTTCTTTACAATTGATATTGACATTGTGATTGTCAATATCATCTTGATCTTCCATCTCCTTGTCTTGTAACTCTTTTGTTTCAGTGTCCTTGTTATCGTCATCTTTAACAAGTCCTTGTCCTAGAGTTTCACTAGACAAGTTTATAGACTTTTCAGCTGGTGTATTAATGTGCCTTTCTTCCCTACCTTGTAAGAAACCGCAACAAATTTCCGGATGACGTGCATATTTTTTACTGAGTATCATATTTTGAGGTTTGTAGTTGGGATGTCTTTTGTTATCCTTCCTAGTGACTGGTGGTTTGGATCTTTTGTGAGGAGGGATATAAGGAAGCGGTCGACTTGTCTTCCCTTCTTTCCTGGGGGTAGTAGCGACCTTGAATTCCTCCTTAATAGAGTACTTAGCTTCTTCTTTGGTAGTCCTTTCTTCTGTTATGTGTGCAGAGGCAATTCCTCACCCTACTTGCCTTGAGAACTCGGGAGTTGTGATAGCTTTTTCCTTAACAGTCCTAATCGCAATAGCTTTCATAATCTCTTCTTCTAACGTGAGTGTTGATGCAGACCTGACGACAACTTCTTCCTTAATGGTTGTAGTCGTAATAGCTTTCATAGTCTCTTCTTTGCTTGGGAACCTAGGAGACACAGTTGCTCCTTCCATTGTGATTTCAGTCACTTCCTCCATTGTGGGTGCATATACAGTTTCTAGCTCTTCTTGACCTGGTAATTCAGGAGTCACTATAGCTTCTTCTTGACATTGTGTTATTGTCAACTTCAATTCCTTAACTAATTTGATAATGTATTCATATCCGCTTTTTATTTCTTCATGTTGGTTTCTTTTTATTTCTTTAGCGTGGATCCTTTTTATATTTTCCACTTCAATTCTTTCATCTCTTTTAGGTTTGTGGAATGGGCCAACGATGATCTTGTTGAATGAAGAGAACATCGTGATTCCAACTTGTGAAACTCTTCAAGAAATTTGATTTTTTTTTTTTTTAATTTTTATATATTATTATAATAATAATTTTTTATTAAAATAATAATACAATCGTATAAAAACTATATATAGATTTTTATATAGTTTTTGAGCAAATTTATATATTGTGTTAATAATATTATTATCATTATTTTTGAAAGTGGATAGAGTGAATAAATTAGGGTTGTAAAATGGTAAGAAATGGATGTGGGCATGGCCAATGAGATAATGTGCGGGGTGAGCATGAGAGGAAGGCGAGAGTGGCAGCAAGTGATGGGGAGATGGATCACATGTTGGAGGATAGAGGTATGTGCGTAGGGCGCAAAAGTGTGGAGTAGTGCTACGCAGGGAGTTTTTTGTAGGAGTATGGAGCAGTACAGAGTGCAGCTGGACGCAAGCAGTGTGTGCAAGCGGGTGGCAACCTGTGGAACGATCGGTGGGAACGGGGAGCTGGACGTGGAGGTGGAATAGGAGACTGGGGCATGAGAAAATGCGTAGAGGGGAGAGGGAAGCGTTTGAAGGGAATGGAGTGGATGTGGAGAGGAGAGTGTGAGTGAGGGTGACGATCTGGCCCAGCAGGGAGGGACGAGATGTGGAACGCGAGAGGATAGGGGAGTGAGGGAGGGGTAGAGGGTGTCGAAGATGGTGAGGTGCGGTGAAGTGGCTAACACAAGGTGTAGGTTGATGGATCGGTGTGGTAGGAGGGAAGTGTGGGAGTAGTGGTGAAGGATAGCATGGGGTTGATGGAAGAGAAATGTGGTGGGCTGGCGTGGGCAACGAGTGAAGGATGGAGAGTGGGGGGAGAATAATGGTAGACGGGAGGTTGAACGAAAATAGACGGGAGGTGAGGTGGGTGTGTAGTGATTATTCATGATGGGGGAGGAGGCAACAGAGGTGGAACGAGACGATGGCAGTAATGTGCAGAAGCGATGGCGCACAAAGTGGGTGATGTGGGATGTGGGATGGAGAGTGAAAGGAATGAAGATGCCCTAGATGAATGCTGAGAGCGAGCAAGAGCCTAAAGATCTGATACCACTTGTAAGCTATCGGGCTTACATGATTATCTTAATAGATAATATATATATATATATATATTTTTTATAATTGAATGATGATTTTACAATAGGAATGGCCGATATTAAATATGGCCTAACAGGAATAGACATGTCTATTGATAAATAGACATGTCATTTAATAATTAATAATTAATTATCCTATTCTAATAATAATACATTTGTAATAACTAATTAGGTTTATTACAGAGTGCAACTATGCAAGTGATAGAGACGATACTGTTAAAGTTGTACATGCTAAAGCATATGTGAAATACATAAAACTATATAATAAAATACAATAATTATTTTAATAACATGGAATAAGTTCCATCAATCCTCCCTTTAGCATGTGAAAATTATTTCTCGAATGATGTCTAGGACATCCACTTAGCTTGAGTTGGAAACGCAATTTTCCCCCAAGTCTATAAGTGGTAGTGGTTTTATGCCTAGTTGTGTATGTGTAGACATCAAGAAGTCTATATTTATCCAAGGAGGTTGAAAAGGTGGAAAAATGTCCTAAGGATTATAGATATAGTATTAACCCTTATAATATGGCCAACGTTAATGACCCTTGAACAGGGCTAACGTTGAAATTTACACAAATTGTTTCAGTATGCACTGAAATTTGACCTGGGAAGACTGTTCGCATGCCTTCACGATATGGGAGGCTTTCCATACTCAAATATGAATCACCCATCCAATAGTACTATATATCATTGATGACATGCGAATGGGGCCAATGTTGAGATTTTTTCAATTTGTGCTTGTATGGACTGTAATTTGACATGGTTAGAGTAGACACATGTGTTGATGGTATGGGAGGGGTTTGAGACTCAAACATGACTAACACATTCGACAATCAAATGACAAAATTATAGAATAATTTCATGAAAGTGATGAAATTGTACCTTTCCATCTTGTTTTGACCCACCAATGCTTTGTATTCCCTATTTAGACATATTCTCAGGTGGAAACATTGATCATCTTTGAGAGCAATCCCTCACTAGAGTTGCATGAAGGAACAAATCTACACTCCCATTTATAGAGGTTGCGACAATGTCATTTTGAAATAACTGACGAACCTTGGTTGTAGATGCCATTTCATTTTGAGGGGACCTATAATTTGAGGCCTATATTTGATGAGATTAAAATGGATTTTCTTAACAATATCCCATGTTTTCATAGAAAGAAACAAGGATGTAGATGTCGTCTCAATTTTTTGATTGTTATTGGATGTAGGAGTATGCCATATTTAAGGGTGCACGACCGAGCGCCATAATTTTGAATATTTTCATATTCCCTTTTATTATATGTTTCTAGGGCTAGGTTAGGTTTCTAGGGCTAGATTAGGTTTAAAGGGTTTCTAGGGATAGGTTAGGTTTCTAGGGTTGTAATAGTGTTTCTAGGGATAAACTAAGTTTCTAGGGCTATATTAGGTTTCTAAATATGGTTTCAAGGGATAGATTAAGTTGTAAAGGTATGGTATCTAGGGATAAATATTCCTATGAGTGAAATATAGACTTTGATTTCCCCTCTCTCCCATGTGGACATGTTATCTATGTAAAAATACTAGACATGGCCATGTTATCTATGTAAATTTTCCTTTTCTTTCAACATGAACTCAAAAGTCCAAATAGGATCACCATGTATGGCCACCAACCCATTATTTATGATTGGGTTCGGGTTTGGTGAATCCCGTGGCCAAGAATTCAAGATTTATGTTAAGAACACCTACCATCTGAAGTGTTCATCCTATATATAATCTATCGAGATTAATTCAATCACATATGTTTTTAGTAATATCCACTTGCTCTACTGGATGGTGAATCAATGAAAAATATTGTATGTTTGTCAACTAACATATTGTTCAAGAAATGCATCCATTTTCATGGGATCTTTAGGACTATTGCCATTAACATAGAGATAGGGTTGATCCCCACTATATCAACCATTTTAATTGAAATTTGGGAAATATTTAGGTTTCTTTGACACCTTTTCTACAACATACTTAAGTAATGTTTTTTGGCATTTCTTATGTGAATTTCTTGATTTTGAGAAGCATACTAAAGGGTTTGGCCCCAAATTATTTCATTATATGGGTTATGATGGTAGGGGTCATGGTCAGTGTGTAAAAGGGATCACCAATTTGTTTGAGCTGGAGATAAGAATAGTGATAAAAGGCCTTGTATGTTTTGATATTTCATTACTAATTTAAAATAACCTTGATCCTTCACTACTATTTTGTAAATTTTACACCATATATTTCATAATAGGATGATTTGTCTATGTTAGAACTTGAATATGATTTTGACTCATATGAATCACATGCTACACCTTATGTTTAATGAATACCAAATTAGTCACCTTACATATCTCATTTATATCAAAACCCTAATAAATGTTATCAAAGGATATTGACAAACTAGAGAACATAAGAGTGCAATTATGCAAGTGATAGAGACGATATTGCTAAAGTTGTACATGCTAAAGGATATGTGAAATACATAAAACTATATAATAAAATGAAACAATTATTTTAATCACATGGAATAAGTCCCATCAATCCTCCCCGCTTAGAGGAAACTGTCCCTAATTATATTATATATGTGAAAATTATTTCTCAAATGATGTCTAGGACATCCACTTAGCTTGAGCTCGAAACACAATTTTCTCCCAAGTCTATAAGTGGTAGTGGATTTATGCCTAGTTGTGTATGTGTAGACATCAAGAAGACTATATTCATCCAAGGAGGTTGAAAAGGTGGAAGAGTGTCCTAAGGATTATAGATAGAATATTCACCCTTATAATATGGTGGTTCATGATGCTTAATTTGGCTCACATTCACAACAAATATACCAAGATCAAAAGTCTACGATCCAATAGAATAAATTATTCTTGAAACCAAGAGAAGCTCATTCATCTTTATACCATTGAACCTTGGTTGTAGATGCCATTTCATTTTGAAATAGTTGATGAATCTTTCACAATTTATCATGAAGTACCTGTTTATTGACATCATTTCCCTTACACTAGATCCAAGAATGTGCATCTCAAACCAACTTTAAAAGGAATAGCTAAAATACATTCTACTCTCAGTAGACGTGGCCAATGTCAATGACCTTTAACAGGGACAACGTTGAAATTTCCACAAATTCTTTCAATATGCACTGAAAGTTGACTTGGGAAGATTGTTCGCATGCTTTCATGATATGGGAGGATTTCTGAACTCAAAGATAACCCACCCAACCAATAGTACTATATATCATTGATGACATGCGAATGGGGCCAACATTGAGATTTTTTCAATGTGTGCTTGTATCGACTGAAATTTGATATGGTTAGAGTAGACACATGTGTTGACTTCCCCTCTCTCCCACATGGACATGTTATATATGCAAAAATACTGGACATGGCCACGTTATCTATGTAAATTTTCCTTCTCTTTCAACATGAGCTCAAAAGTCCGAATGGGATCACCATGTATGGACACCAACCCATTATTAGGGGTGAATAATATTAGGGGCCCCAAATCTCTCTTTTCTATTTTGTTTGACATGGTATTGCCTCCATTCATTCAATATGACTTTGTTTGCACAAAGAATGACCCAATGGACCAAAATCCACTGCTCAATTCATTGTTATTTTTCCATTTGTTTTGTTTTTGAATATCTAAGGGCTTGATATTATTTTGGATAACTATTGTTTCTCATGGGCATATATTATTTAAAGGCCACTACTCATTTAAATTTGGACCCATTTATAGGAATTACACCTCTGTCATGTTTTGTGATTGTTGTGTTATACAATACTTAGTTAGAATATGTCCTATATATGAATCCTTGTCCTTTCATGTATTATAATAATATAGTTATCATGCATACAATTGGCATCCTTGGATTACAATGCAAATGGCTTGAGCTTCATAACTAATTCCACTTGCTTACTGTTCACTATTTACACACACAGTTGATTCCCTTTCCTACTTTATTGCATACATGACTGATATCCTTACTTTCCATCATGTATCCCCTCACTCATGAACTATTTATTCAAATTTAATTCATTTAATATATGATTGCTTGAATATGTTGGAGTAAAAGGCTAACTGTAAATTGCATCTACGTTTGTATTTGAATTATTAGATGATCTTCTGGAGAAATGGATCATATGACCCCAGAAGAGGATAGGCTAATAAGGATAGATATGTATGGAGTGAAAGCATGAGAATAATAATAATATTTTCTATACATTTTGATGCAAATTTAGATGAATTTTCTCAATTATCCAAAAAGTGGCATTTGTACATAGGTAATCCAAATTCCCAACCACTAAAGCTCCCTTTTCCACCTAGTTATTAGATTCACCCAAATATATATGAAATTAACCCATATATATCACTTGCTAATGATGGATGTTGTAATCTAGATCTCACTCCACCTTTCATTGGTAATAGTAGATGGGGTAACCCAAACTTAGGTTTTGTCACTCCTAATGCCTTTGAATTTGCATTCCTCGAGTCTATTTCTAATTTATTCACCTAATATTTCCAAGGATGTAGAAGCCCCGACTCTTGAACCAAATATTGTAGACAAAGGAAAAAATCTTGTGGTTGTCTAAGTTACATCTATACATCATCTAGGTTCTTCATAGGATCATATTGTATCTCCTATTGTTATGAAATGTTTGGTTATTCCTCCCATTATTGATCAAATTTCTAGTTCACTCCACCACAACCATGTTTCCTTTGCAACTCCATAATTTCGATCAAGAATGAGTATGGTGATTTTATTTGAGGATATGCACCCAAAATCATATGGCCCTATACAATATGCTTTCGGTACTCAACATCCATCCTCCTCATATTCATATCACCTCAAGTCTCCATTGCATAGCTTTAATTATCTTATTCTATCGATAATCCCCATGTGTTGGAGGAGAGTTGGCCTAAAGTGAGAGAGGGAATTGTTGTGGTGAAAATGGACAACCCCTCTTAGTTCCCCTAAGGTTGCACTGTGGTTTAAGGATTTGTTACTTAACGTGTGGATTTGGGTGGTAATATTTTGGAAATGTTGTTGGAGACAATGTCCAGTTCCTATTATTCATTCTATATGCTACATTTACTGATGAGGGTTTGTACTTGAACATCATATATTTATCTAGAAAATCCATTATGAAGATCATATTTTTTTGTTAGATGTGAGAACACATAGCACAATTGAATACATGTTAGAAAGATTCACCTTGGAAACTCCACAAGTTTGAAATGAAGTATGAGGGTTATGTGTTTTTGAAATTCCATATTAATTTCTCTTTTAAAATATTGAATTCAATAAATATGGCATAATCCCTAGATAAATCTTCATATCCTCCATTGGATTTTTTTTGGTTTCCTGGGATATCCAATGAGATCACTTATGTAAATTTGGATGAGCTTGGCATAATTTTTCATTGACACACTGATTCAACCACACAACATGCCATGTGATTCATAGAACTTACATTGGATATTGATGCTTTCCATTAGGATAACATGATGGCAATTTTTGTGGATACCTTTAATGATGAATAAATGAATTGGTTTGAAAACCTTGGTAGAAAATATATATAATTTTTTCTAGGTTTGTTTCAAGAATTTCAAAAACAATGTGACCCTATCTATGAGGAAGAAGAATGGGTTGAGGATCTAGTGAAATATTGTGAAGATAAATAAAGACAAATTTTCAAGATTATGAAAGAAAGCTTTCTGGTGCTCTCTTCATTGAGTTCAAAGACAAAAGTGAAGAGTTTAGGTCCTTGGTCAAGTAAATCAAGGATGCGAGGAGTAGACACAAGCAGTAGACGCAAGCAGTTGATGTGAGAAGTAAATGCGAGGAGTAGACGCACGGTGCCACGAGGAGTAGAGTGGTCACTGTTGGGCCCTGGAATTGCCCCTTTTTTACCACACTTATTACATCATTTTTCCTTGTTACACCCTATCTCCATGAACCATATATATGCCTTTCTTACAAATCAATCAAGAATCTTGACAATGTATAATTCATTATTTCTTCATTTATTTAATGCATAAGATTGTTATGGTTATGAATTCTAGCCTTTGATTTATGATAACTTGTGTTGATTTCATTAAGCCAAGATCAAAGCACAGGTGTATCAGTCGCAATGCCTTGGGAAAGAATCACACGTGGTGCCAGTTGTTACTCTTCAGATTTAGTTCCTCATATTAATAGGGACAGCGCACCTTTCCACGTGAAGCTGTAATAGGACTTCACTGAAACAGAGCATTGCTGCAACAGATAGGATGCCTCCCAATTGGTTAATTCGTTGATCCATTGACTGCCAAAGTAACAACGTCCTTCATGTCCAACCACCTCATTTAATATGGTTGTAATAGTTTAGTTGTAACTCCGCAGCATGAAGATCAGAGATCTTCATTGCTGTGCGAAATTAGTGGATCACGAATTGTATTTTGCATGTATAAATATGGGAAGGCTTTCAGAGTCTGGGGGTTGGTGAATTATCATTTTGTACTGGCTGTAATAGAGAGATGAGATTATGGATTACCATCTTTAATACAAAGAGCAGAGTTCTTCATATTTCCGTGTCTTAATTTGTGGTAGTTCACGGTGTCTCTGTTAGAAGGCCAGTGCCCATCTTCTCATAGAGATTGCCGAATTAAGTAGGTAGTTTAATTTCCTTTATGTTGTGTGGCGTGGAATTGCATTAGATGCGTTACTCCAAGCTGCAACAGTAGATTAACAATTGCATTCTTTTTTGGTAGTTTATGATTGCATCCTGAATAGCTACAACTGTGTGGTGTGACAGTCAACTGTGTAGTTTAGTTTATTTGATGCATGGTGTGTTAGAATTAGCTATTACAACCAAGCTCAGCTTTAATTCCTTTTCAGTCATTTATGCTTTATAGGATTTCCAATATTAATCAAATCAGATTTCAAGCTTATTTCTAGTTCTGGTTGCTGTTGTATCTTTCCCGAATTCATTAGATTAGACAGATTGTGATTGAGTTACAGTAGCTTCTAGATGAATCAGTTTGGTAGAGATTGAATACTGTAGTTTGATAATTATAGGATTTAACTTCTTGCAAAAGTAATCTAGTTCATCTTTATTCTTATATCAGTAACTGCCGAGTTGATATCTGTAGGAAGGTAATTGTACTTTGAATTCCTAGATAGATAAGTTAGATTAGCTTTAGTTATGAGGTGAGTTTGGCTGAGTAGATAGGTAGGATTATTTATCTCCATTTAGTTAATCAACTACTTGAAATGTTTATGCATATATTGTGCTTATTTCGATTGGAATAAAAGACTTCCCTGGGTTGACAATTTATATTGAGCATCCTGCGTGTTAGTTGTAATTAATTAGCATATAGGGTGACCAAAATTTTTGCGCCGTTGCCGGGGATGGTAATTGATAGACATAGTTAGTAGTTGGTTTATTGATTTCATTTTGGTTTGATTATTTACAGCATGCATGAATACAAGAAGAACAAATCAAGAACCCCCTTTGAATACTAACATTGTAGGTGGAAGAGGTTGTGGTCATAATACAGGTCTGGGAAGACAAACATTTATCAACGAAATAATTGCTAGAGATGATTCTTATACCAGACCACCACGAACGTCTACAGGAAGAGGAAATTTTGTTCCTCCCAATCTTGAGAATTCAACGTCAACTGTGGAGAACACAACGGGACCATATACTCCCATTCCAGACAAGAAAATTCCTAAAGACAAGGGAAGCGTTGTGGGTGCACCGGATTGAGAGGAGATTTATCATATTAACGGGACCAGAGTTACTAAATAAGTGTGGTTGGAGACTCGTCGAGAAGCAGAGGAAGAGAGAAGGAGAGAAGAAGAAAGGATGGAAGCAGAAGAAGCAAAAGCAGAGGAAGAACGAATAAAGAAATCCATTGAATTTTAGAACAACATGGCTAATCGAGAACATGAAGGAGAGAATGAACACCAGGAGAACTATGAAGAGGAAGTGGAAGATAATCATCCTGGTGACACTGTGGTTACACTTGAATTCCCTATCCTCCAGACACCTGGGGCAGCTCCTATGAAAAATATCTCACCATCAGTTCTCCCGAATTTCCATGGTAAGTCTTCTGAAGATCCTGATGAATTTCTTTTTGAGTTTGACATCCTCTGTCGCAGTTATGACTATACCTCCAGTGCTCTAAAGCTGAAACTATTCCCAACCACCTTGAAAGGAAATGCTTTGCGCTGGTTCATGAGTCTAGGTCGTGAGACCATTATTACTTGGGATAAAATGAAACAAACCTTTATTTCTAAATATCAAGACTATTGTAGAACTAGAGATAGAAAGGAATAGTTGTTTAAAATGGTTCAGAAGGAAGAGGAGAGCTTGGAAGATTTTGAGGAAAGATTGTTGTATAATTTACAAAGGTATGGCCACATTGCGATTGGAAAAGATGTACTCAAGATTATCTTGCTACGAGGGATTAGAGAAC
This sequence comes from Larix kaempferi, assembly GCA_027924585.1. Classification (NCBI taxonomy): domain Eukaryota; kingdom Viridiplantae; phylum Streptophyta; class Pinopsida; order Pinales; family Pinaceae; genus Larix; species Larix kaempferi. The sequence continues at coordinate 353,109 of BSBM01000338.1, read as the reverse complement.
ATTGCCTTGATATGTTGAATTTTTTGGGGAAAGGGGATATCTCAAAGGAACCCTTTGAGAAGATCATTGAATTATGTCAACTGTATTCAAGGGGATCCTCTAGAACTAAAAAATGGGACAAGGATCGAGATCAGGATTTCTTCACTAGGAAACAAAATTCAATTAGTGGAGGATCCACTCGAGTAGAAATAGGCAACTTACTATAGAATTTTAAAACCGATATGATGAGATCCATTTTCTCAGAGTTAGATGTTTTGAGAGCAAAACAGAGGAAAGCAGTAGAAGATCTTACACTTGGTGTATTCTGTCCTAAATGTAGAAAAAAGCACCCACTGAAAGAATGTCCATTGTACAAGGCAGAGATATGTAGGATATGTGAATTGGAGCATGATACCAAGGAATGTATTTCATTGCCCAAATTCAAAGAATTCCTGCAGGCATCCACTTCAGATGTGGAACAAGCTTACTTTATTGCACAGAAGAAACCTTGGCAGCCTCGCAATCAATGTATGAATCTAGATCCATCAATTTTTTTTTGAATGATATGAATAATATGAATACACAATTCCCTTCACATTATTCTAATAACTAGTGGCATCCATCTCAGAACCCAATGCAAAATCCTAACTCTTGGACACCATGGTCACAACAATCGAACCATCAATCTCCCTGGAATCCCAACTGGAGAAATTCTTACAAAGGAAATAAATTTCCTCACCACCAGACTCAATATCAACAGTGCCCTCCTCAACAGTATCCTCACCAACCGTATCAGCAACCAAAACTCCAATTCTAGAACAACGTTGCACTTATGAATGCACCACTTCGACCACAACTACCTGCACAACCTAACCCAAACCTGAATAATAAAGCAGTTCATCAATTTGAGACTGCCAACATGCCTTCTTATTCCATCTCCCAAATTCCCTGCAATGACATACAATTACGATCAGGGAGGGTAGTGGAACCCATCATCATTGAGGATGTTCCACCCCCAGCGACTGAAACTGGAGTGAATCAGCACTTTGAGAATATGGTTAACTCAGCAATCCCCATCATTGAGGATGCTGACATTCCTACCGAAATAGTAGCTGAAACTCAGGAAGTAACACACAAGGAAGCACAATCTACACAATCGATAAGAGAACCACCATACCCTGAACGATTGGCCCTACAGAAAAAAGTGGAAAAACCTTGATTCAATCTCTTAGGAGAATTGAAGAATTTGTATGTCAAAATCCCACTATTACAAGCCCTTTATGACATGCCCATTTATGCCAAGACTGTTAGGGATCTATGTGTCAAGAAACCAGGAAGGAAGCCTAGGGATCCTCCCACTATCCATGTATTGGGAAAGCTTTCCGAATTAATAATGGGGAAGACTCCTATGGATAAATATGATGACCCTAGAAATCCTACTGTTACAATTCACATAGGGAACAAACAGATCCCCAACATATTGGTAGACTTAGGCATGGCTATCAATGTCATGACCATAGAAACTGTGAAGAAAATTGGACTCACTAATCTTCGGCCAACCACTACCATTTTAGAACTTGCTGACAGATCAACAATCAAGCCCGAGGGAATCTTGGACGACCTAGTAATCTCTGTTGACTCGTGGGAATACCTGTTGGACTTCTTGGTGTTACAACCGAATTCTTAGTTGGGGGGACACTCGCTGATCCTGGGAAGACCTTGATTAGCCACAACAAATGCTTGTATCAGCTGTCGGTAAGGATCCATGACCAACTCAGATGGGACTGAAATCAAAAGCCTGACTTTATACCCTCCAGCTCGACCAAGCACCGAAGATGAAACTCCACTTTGGGTGGATTTGGAGGAGGAGGAAGGCGTTCAACCATTATTAACGATAGGGATATCCTTAACTTTTAAGGATGAAACAGAGGACGATACCATTAACAGTTTCATCAGTGAGCCCATGTCTGTCAATAAACATGTTTAACAGATTCTGGACAATATATTAGATGAGAAAGAACAAGAAAATATTACGTAAGAAACTCTAGTCAGTGATGCAAATATAATTCCAGTACTTAAAAATTCGAAAAGTGTCCCATTAGAAATTGAGCCAGGAAAAACATTGAACATCAATCTGAACCTTGAGCCCAATGAGCTGAAACAGTTGATCACTCTATTTAAAAAAAAAAAGGAGCTTTCGCTTGGGAGTACACAGATATGAAGGGTATTCCTTCTAATCTGTGTCCCCATCACATTTATATTAAGAGTGACTCCAGGCCAATGTGCCAACCACAACAAAGGATGAACCCAAACCTAAGGGATGTAGTTAAACAGAAAATCCAAAAAATTATGGAAGCATGGTTTATATACCCAATTTCAGACAATGAGTGGGTTTCTCCATTCATGATTGTGCCAAAAAAGAATGGGAAATAGAGAGTCTGAGTGGACTACAGAGAATTGAACAAAGCAACATAGAAAGACCACTTTCCCCTACCTTTTATCGATCAGGTCCTTGATACCTTATCTGGGAAAAAATATATTTCCTTTCTGGAGGGCTTTAGCAGCTTTAAGCAAATCCAGATTTCTCCAAAAGACCAAGACAAAACCACTTTCACCTGTCCCTGGGGCACTTTTGCATACAAGGTACTTCCTTTTGGGTTGTGCAATGCACCAACCACATTTCAAAGAGTAGTGATTGGAATCTTTTAGGAGATGGTAAATGTCTGCATGGAAATTTTTATGGATGACTTCACCTCATATGGTAGTAGTTATGAAGAAGCATTGAAAAATTTAGAAAAAGGTCTTGAAACGCTGTGAACAAAGCCAACTATCTTTAAGCACTGAAAAGTGCCATATGACGATGAGTGAGGGCATAGTTCTGGGGCACTTCATCTCTTCTGATGGTATCCAGGTAGACCCATCCAAAATCAAGGTAATTGAAAATATACCAACTCATGGAACACAAAAAGATGTTTGTAGCTTCTTAGGGCATGCTGGCTATTACAGAAGTTTCATAGAAATTTTTTCCAAACTAGCTTCTCCTCTGTTCACCTTGTTGGTGAAGGATGCACACTTTGTTTGGAATGATAGATGCCAAACAACATTTATTGAACTTAAGAAAAGTCTGTCTACAACACCCATCTTACGAGGGCCCAAATGGGCTCTGCCTTTTCATATCCCTTCAGATGCTTCAGACACTGCGATTGGAGCATTTTTAGGGCAGTAGGAAGGTCATGTCCCATATGCAATTTATTATGTTAGTAAGAACCTATCCCCTGCTGAACTAAACTATACTATCACAGAGAAATAATTCCTTGCCATAGTTTATGCCATCAACAAATTTAGACACTACATTACTGGATATTCCACTTTTGTGCACACTGATCATTTAGCCATAAAGTATTTAATGAATAAACCAATCACGAATGCTAGAGTAACTAGATGGCTGCTATTGTTACAAGAATTTGACATTACAATAATTGATAGACCAAGGAAGGAAAACATTGTCGCATAATTTTTATCTTGACTTACTAACAATGATGACAACTTACCAGTCGAAGATTCCTTCCATGATGAACATTTGTTTGCAGTATCAGTTCATTCCCCATGGTATGCAGATATTGCTAACTTTTTGGCTGCAGGTAAGTTTCCAGCACATCTTTTGAAGAGAGAAAAAAGAAAGATCATACAACAGAGTGCTAGGTATTTTTGGACCGATGGCCATCTTTTCTACACAGGGCTTGACTTAGAAATCATAAGATGTGTAAGAGAAGATGAAATCTTCAGTATCCTGAAAGCTTGCCATGATGAGCCCTATGGGGGGCACTTTGCTGACAAAAGGACAGGTCATAAGGTTTTAAGGATGGGATATTTCTAGCCTACATTGTTCAGGGATGCGAAGAAGTCTGCGCAGGCGTGTGATAGCTGCAAAAGGATGGGCCAACCCAACAGACTAGATGAAATTCCTCTTCAACCACAAATTGTGGTTGAACCTTTTAACAAATGGGCTCTGGATTTCGTAGGGCCTATCAACCCTCCCTCAAAATAGAAAGTTCACATCTTGTTTTGCAAAGATTACATTTCCAAATGGGTGGAAGTTGTAGCCTTGGTCAAAGCAAATGATCAGGTTGTAATTGATTTCCTGTATGAAGAGATTTTTACTCAGTTTGGAGTACCCAAGGAAATTGTTACAGATGGTGGACCACAGTTCGTGTCTCATAAATTGGATCCCTGTTACAGAAGTTTCACATTTAGCACAAAATAACCTCGCCATATCATCCACAGGCCAATGGCCAAGTGGAAAGTACAAATAAGGTCATTGAGGCTATTTTAACAAAAACAGTGAAAAGTCATCGTAAAGATTGGGCTGAGAGACTTCAAGAGGCACTATGGGCCTATCGCACTACATGGAGTAACACCACTGGTTTTTCCCCATATGAATTGGTATATGGAAAAAATGTTGTTTTCCCATTTGAATTGGAAATCAGAACTTTGAAGATAGTTGTAGAAGCAAACCTTGATTTATCAGAAGCTCACAGGAACCGACTGAATCAGCTTAATGAATTGGTTGAGAAGCGCACAACCGTAGTGCATCATACAACTTTAATCCAACAACAGTGCTCTAAATGGCATGATAGATTTATAAAGAAGAAAGTCTTCTGAGAAGGAGATTGGGCTCTGTTATATGATTCACGGTTTAAGAGGGATTTCAAAGGCAAATTGCATGCCCATTGGTTGGGACCTTATCAGATAGATCAAGTATTTGATAATGGAACAGTTCAGTTGATCACCATTGATGAAAACAAGACACCATTATTTTCCAATGGTCATCAGCTGCAACCGTATCATAAGCCGATCTCAAAGAATGCCTTCATTTCACATGTTGCAGCTGATCCAAATTATTAGTTAATGCCAGGGCAGGGATTTTTCTCAACCCCTTTAAAACTACAATTTCCACACATAAGTTGTATATAAATAAATTGTTTTCTTTATTTTCTTTTATTTATTTTTCTTTTACGCTTGATCGGGTTTGTTTTGAAGAACTGTGTACAGGAATTGACTTGAGGAGCAACGGTCGTGACTAGGCCAGACAATTGCAGACACTTTATCTTGTTTTCCTGATCTAATAAGCTCTTTGAAGAAGATGGATGATTCATCAGCTTTCAGCAGCTAGTTGAGAATTTTCTTGTTATTCCTTTTTCACGCAGCTATGACTCCGCTATTTTCATCCATTTCGCTTTTTTTCCAGCAGCTGTGACTCCACTACTTTTGCCCATTCTACCAACTTTCGTAGCTGTGACTCCGCTATTTTCATCCATTTCGCCTTTTTCCAGCAGCTGCGACTCCACTACTTTTTCCCATTCTACCAATTTTCGCAGCTGTGACTCCGCTATTTCCATTCATTTCGCCTTTTTCCAGTAGCTGTGACTCTGCTATATTTTTCCCATTCTCCCAATTTTCGCAGCTGTGACTCCACCATATTTTGCCGAACTCTGCTAAAATTGTCATAATTTTGCAACTGTGAATCCACCATTTTTCGTTGAACTCTGCTAAAGTCTTCATAAGTCTGCAGCTGCAACTTCATTGTATTTGGCTTATTTCCAGTTTCCTAGTCACAATTTCATCAGATTCCTCCTACTCTTTGGTTGCAACTCCGCTAGATTTTCTGTCTCTTTAGAACAATATCGCCATTAATGATTTGACCAAGCTCTAATTTAAATGATGACTCCACAGTTCTAATCGCAGTCTGCCAAAAATGAAGAAAACTATTGGGCCATCTTGCGTATTTGTTAGCATGGATGTACTTATCAGCCTGGTTGGAGGTGGCCAACTCATATTAGTACATGGGCATTTATGTTCTTTTAATGGAAGTGATGACGAAGTCAGGTTATGGTAGCAATTTAAGTCTGAACTCATAACACAAAGGTACGAATTCTAACCTTTTACATGATTAAGCATAAAATTGAATGTGGCAATGATGAGTACGCTTTGTTTTTAGTCCTCGCCAAAAAGTTGTACCCACTTAACCACCAAAGAATGTGTCGGAATTAACAACCATATCTATTGCATGACCGTCACCTTACCCAATTCGTACCAAAATGCCCCAATTATGCCATTTTTCATAAACTATATCATCTTACCGCGGGTTGAAAACTGTGTCGTCTTTCCTAAAATACCTAATTTCAAATTCCGGCTATTCCATGAATGTTCGTATGCTATAACTCCCATGTCTGAACTAATAATTGATGTATTCATTGTCTGAATTACGAATGGAGGTTGAGATGGGTAACCTAGTTAGGCATGAACCTGAAAATATGGAAGCTCTGCATGCCAACGCAGAAGTTTTCGCCATTTTTGCAGCGGCTGGGTGGACTGAGTATTTTCAGCATTTGAGCGGTTTTCACACCGAAATAGCCTTGTAGTTTGTTCTTAACTTGACTGGATTGTGCATAGAAGTTACAGAGGAAATCATATCAGAGGTTACTGGCTTACCCCAGGTTGGGAAGAAATTGTTTGGACGAAAAGCACCGAATGTGACTGCAATAAGGGAATTTCTTGCAGTGGGGGAGAATGTTTGTCCAAAAGGCCACGGGATAGCACTGAAATCATTATCTCAGCCCTGGGATCAAGTGGAAATTTCCCTGAAGAAGTATATCTCCTGTGACGGTAGGTACTAGATTGTCTATTTCTCTGAATTTCCCCTATTATCTCATCTACGCCATGGTAGCCTAGTGAATATGTCGTTTTATCTTTTTAAGACCCTACAAAACATAATTGGGTATGCAAGAACAGCCCGACACCCAGTTTCCTCCCTTACCAATCATGGCCTAATTAAATTACTAATCTTAAGGGCCCTTCACATCAGAATTTGACTTGGGCTCAATTTCTTGTTGGGCCGGGGTAATTAGAGAACCTGCATTAGAATTGGGGGGTATTGAAGAAGGAGAAGAGGGCTGGAGCCCCTCAAATTCAGTTGGGGGGAGGATGGAAACCTAAATGAGGGGGAAGAAGAGATAGACATGGGGGAATCTATGACAAAAGAGAACCTTGCTACAGAGGGAGTATCAGGAAATCCAAATGAGGAGGAAGAAGAGATATATATGGGGGAAGCTGCGACAGCAGCAAACCCTATTACAGAGGAAGTGGTGATGGAAGTTGTGATAGATGAGGCAGTAGTATTAGAGGATACAAAAAGAACAAATATTATAGTGGAAGAAGCATACCCAATTAAAATCATAGTTAGGGTGGTGGCTGAAGTAATAGAAATGGCATCATTATCATATGCAACAGAAGAAGCTAAAACTGGAGCAGTTGTTGAAGTTGCGATAGTGGAAGCTGCAGCTTCAAAAGTGGCGATGCAAGATGAAGAATATCAAGCAGAAGCAGTGGAAGGGGGAAATAGAGAGGTATTGGATGTCGAATTCTCCCCTGAAATAAGGGGAACCATTATTGAAGAAGAGATCGCTGTGTCACAGAAACAAAGAAAAAGGTTAGGGATTAAAAGTCAGACATCTACCTCAGCAAAGAATAAGAGAACCAAAGATGCTATAGCAACATCAGTATGTAGTGAAGACCAGCCATTTGGAGTTGTGAAGAGAAGAAGGACTCGATCTATTGCAACATCAGAGACATCACGGGAAAATAGGGCAAATATCGAATTACCCATAGCAGAAGCAACATGTATAACCAGGGTAGGCATAGAAATTCCTATTTTAAACCCCAAGACACCTACTGTCACACAAGAACCTGCTGTGAAGGAGCCCCAAATTGAAAATATCCTTTTTGAAAACGAGCTGCTAAAGGAGGAAGTACAAATGCTTCGAAATGAATTGGAGACATGGAAGGCAATGACTAAGAAACAGGAAAAAAGAATTTGGATATGTTGGTAGAGGCTGCAAATTTGTTAGAAAATTCATCTCCTGTTTTGAGAAATGAGGAACAAGGAGAAATGGTGTGCCCAGAATGTGGAGACATATTCTTTTCGGTAGGGCACATATTTATAGTGTTGGGAAGGGTAGCACAAAGTCCTGCACAGACAGAGAAAAAAGGAGAAAAAGCACAGGAAATGGGGCTGATGGAGGGGATTGAGCCAGAATTTGATATAATCCCTGATGAAGATTTAGGAGAAGATGAAGCAATGAAATCCCAACCATCATGAAATACTAAATTATTCCAGGACCAGTCTCATCAGTCAGAAGAACTTGAGGTAACTCAGGAACAACCTTAGCAACCTGAAGAAATCAAGAAGCAGGATGTTGTTACACAAGAACCAACATCCTTGAAGATGTTTTGTGAAGTTTCAACCCATACAACAATTGTTGACATCGAGGTACAAGGGAAAGATGATGTTACACAAGAACCAGTGTCTTCAAAAATGTTTGTTGAGATTGCAACTCAGACTGAGGTGGCTGAGGTTGAAGTTGAGAGAAAGGATGCTGCCACACAAGAACCAACATTCCAAAAATCAACTACTGAGACTGCAACATAAGCATAGGTCATTGTAACACCGATGGAAGATGAAGCTGGTATAGCTGGTGACGAGGTAGGAATGCAATTTTCTCAGGAAATTATTGATTTAGAATTTGATGATGAGAAAGATGTGGAGGATAGGAGGATTCAACGGTTGGAGAAAAAGCTTTTCTTCTTAAACCTTGAGCTAGATAAATGGAAGAAATATATTGCTTAGTACAGGGAAGGAATGGTCCCTCTCCATGAACATAGAAATACTATCAAGGAATTGAGAGAGAAATGGGCAAAGGAATTGTTCTTCTAGAAAATCCAATGGGAAAACTTTCAAAAAGAGTTGGGAGAGTTGAAGAAATTCAAGTCCATGCAACAAGAAAAAGACCAAATGTATATTCTTTCTCAGGATTTGCTTAGTTGCAGGGATCCATCCCCTTCTTACCTTGTCTTTCTTTATGAATAGATAAATTTATTCAAGTTGAAGGAATTGAAAAAAGGGAGATCATTTAAGTTAGCAACAGTCTCCCAGTTTTTAGAAACTTTCAAAGAAAGTGATTTTGAGGAGCAAAATTTGTTGTGTGAATTATATTTACATGATAAATCCTGTTACACTGACTCCCATTCTAATCATGTGCCCCATTTGGGGGATGTTCAACTGAGAGCATTTGCTTCTTTTGTCATCAACCATGTAAAATGGCGAGATTCTTTCCAAACTATCACAAAGAATGAGGAGAATGCCACTCTTTGGATTAGAAATGAACCTCGGCTTCCAATGGGACTCAGAGCAAGGCATGCAAAGTCTCTCGAGTTTCCTGAGATTTCTTAGCACTTGGAAAATTTGCAAGGTAAATTCATCACTATCTGTGTCCAGATAATTTCTAATAATCAACAGTATGTCCTGGAGGGTAGTGAGTATAGATGGTTATATTCTTCCCCATCTCTGAAGGAAGGAGATCCATTTTGTTTTGAGAATTTCAATCAAGATTTAACAAGGGTGCCTGGGTATGTGCAGTGCATGAAAACGTGTGGACCCTGGTGGCTTGGGCTAAGATTCAAGTTTCCCCTCATATGGATGCATGTGAGTCCTTACAGAAACAACTACGTTTTGACTAAAGAGGAGGAGAAGCAGTGCTGGGAGAAGTGGATTTCTTGTCATGGATTTGTGCATCATGGGGAACCACTGGAACATGCCTACAATATTACCACTCTTCATAGGTATAGTTTGGATTCAAATTCAGAATAGTGGAAGTTGTTGCATGAGGACATGCAATTGGATAGTTGAGGGGAGATGTTGGGCCTTGGAATTGCCCCTTTTTGACCACACTTATTACATCATTTTTCCTTGTTACACCCTATCTCCATGAACCATATATATGCCTTTTTTCCAAATCAATCAAGAATCCTGACAAGGTATAATTCATTATTGCTTCATTTATTTAATTCCTAAGATTGTTATGGTTATGAATTCTAGCCTTCGATTTATGCTAACTTGTGTTGATTTCATTAAGTCAAGATCAAAGCACAGGTGTATTAGCCGCAATGCCTTGGGAAAGAATCACACGTGGTGCCAGTTGTTACTCTCCAGATTTAGTTCCTCATATTAATAGGGACAACACGCCTTTCCATGTGAAGCTGTAATAGGACTTCGCTGAAACAGATCATTGCTGCAACAGACAAGACGCCTCCCAATTGGTTAATCTGTTGATCCATTGACTTCTAGAGTAACAACATCCTTCATGTCCAACGGCCTCATTCAATATGGGTGTAATAGTTTAGTTGTAACTCCGCAGCATGAAGATCAGAGATCTTCATTGCTGCGCGAAATTAGTGGATCACGAATTGTATTTTGCATGTATAAATATGGGAAGGCTTTCAGAGTCTGGGGGTTGGTGAATTATCATTTTGTATGGGCTATAACAAAGAGCTGAGACTGTGGATTACCATATTTCATACAAAGAGTAGATTTCTTCATATTTTTGTGTCTTAATTTGAGGTAGTTCACGGTGTCTTTGTTAGAAGGCCAGGGCCTGCCTTCTCACAGATATTGCCAAATTAAGTACGTGGTTTGATTTCCTTTATGTTTTGTGGTGTGGAATTGCATTAGATGCGTTATTGCAAGATGCAACAGTAGATTAACAATTCACATTCTTTTGTGGTAGTTTATGACTGCATCTTGAATAGCTTCAACTGTGTGGTGTGACAGTCGACTGTGTAGGTTAGTTTATTTGATGCATGGTGTGTTAGAATTAGCTGTTACAACCAAGATCAGCTTTAATTCCTTTTCAGTCATTTATGCTTTCTAGGATTTCCAATATTAATCAAATCAGAGTTCAAGCTTATTTCTAGTTCTGATTGTTGTTGTATCTTTCCTGAATTCATTAGATTAGACAGATTGTGATTGAATTATAGTAGCTGCTAGATGAATCAGTTTGGTAGAGATTGAATACTATAGTTTGATAATTATAGGATTTAACTTCTTGCAAAAGTAATCTAGTTCATCTCTATTCTTAGATCAATAACTGTTGGTTTGATATCTGTAGGAAGGTAATTGTACTTTGAATTCCTAGATAGATAAGTTAGATTAGTTTTAGTTATGAGGTGATTTTGGCTGAGCAAATAGGTAGGATTATTTATCTCCATTTAGTTAATCAACTACTTGGAATGTTTATGCATAGATTGTGCTTATTTCCATTGAAATAAACGACTTCCCTGGGTTGACAATTTATATTGAGCATCATGTGTGTTAGTTGTAATTAATTAGCATATAGGGTGACCAATAGTCACATAGAGCACAGTGTGAGGATCAAAGACCCTGAAGTAGATGCAAGGAGTAGACACATGGTTCCACGAAGAGTAGAGTGGTCGAGGAGAGCACATTGCGATGAGTAAAGTCCCTAATGGATTTCGAGAGAATATTGCGAGTAACAAAGGATATTGACAAGGGAAAAAAAGGGGAAAAATGTCTTCGATAAGTCTCAATGGTAACATTTTTTCCCAAAAACTCCATTTTTTCATTTAGGGTTTGGAATAAGCAAAGCACTCTCTATACATGGAATAAATAATTCTACTAGTTCCCTACCATGTCCCCATCATTGATCCATCTAGCACTTTTATTGTTGTTCCTTATTAATTCTTCCGGGTACCACATCTCATATTATGGGTACCACATATCTATCACCTATTTGTCTGGTTGAGCCAATACAATTATACTATGAATCAATTACAAGAACCTATTTCAATGAATATACTTTCCTTATACCTAGACCCAGCGCATTCATCTTAGTAGGACACTTCAACGCAGACTCGAGTCATTCACATGTCATACCCACCAAACATGGGAAGAAGGTACGAAGGGACTGAGTGGGTGAGGAAAAAACCCCATTTTTTCATTTAGGTTTTGGAATAAGCAAAGCACTCTCTATACATGGAATAAATACTTATGCTAGTTCCCTTCCATGTCCCCATCACTGATCCATCTAGCACAAAATTTAGGTAAAATGAAATCTTTGACATTACCCTAGACATGGGTAACCATAAAACTAGTCAACATGCAATAAATCCACTGCATATGGACTTCAGATTAACAGATCATCTACTGCAACCCCTTTCCCTACCCCTAGTTTGTGTTGCATGCACTAATTGATTTTGTAATATCGTTACTTCGAAATGTTCAAAGATTTCAAAATTTCAATACTCATAAATGGAGCTTTGATGACCATCTAATTTGGGACTCCCAAATTGCTCCATTCATGCCCCGTATTTCAATGATGTAATGGCATGCCACTTCATTAATATTGGTAATTTTGAGTGAGTGGGGAATTTTGAATGAATTAGAGAAGGCTACCACCTATCTTTGACATTATACATCTTGGCCATTGAATCCCTTAGTGTTTTTTTGTACTTTAAAGTCAACTTGGGCCTAATATAAATTATTCCTCTCCTTAAACTTGAAGACCATTAGTTAATTGGAACTTAGTTGATGATTCCTTTATATCAATTTTTCAGGACCAAAGCTTGTAGGTTCACACAATGGAGTGTCTGGACACCTTTTGTGTGGTCTCATGGTTGAAACATTCAATGGGAAAAACTACAATTCTACAAAGAAAACCCACGATTTATGAATGACTAGGTATTGTTGCAAAATAGGTCTTGGATCCAACTGAGCTAAATATTTAATTTTCCTTCTAGGGTTCATCATGATAATTGTGGGAGGTTGTAGAGTAAGGGTGGAAAAATGATATGTAGAATGACGAGCGTTTAGCCTTGGCATTGAAATTTTATATTTGTAGTAAAGTTATCACTATGATTCACATTTACTGTTATCTTTGTTGGTTCCCTCTGAAGTGGTTTATTCTATGTTGGAGAAGGATCTCCAAAAAATTTAACGTGGAAAAACTTCCAGGAAAAGATGGTTTCACAAAAATAATTGGGAGCTATGTTACACCCCATTACAATTTGGAGGATTTGGTGTCATTAAAAACCACATGCAATATCAAGACTTATGTGTCAAATATTTGATTTGGGTTATTGGTGGTAAAGAGCCCGTTAAATGTATTTCTTAAACATAAGATCACACAAGGTCTTTCACTAGGGAAACAATCTTCACAAGGAGTCTCATTTCAAGGCCTTTTTCTCATACCATCTCATGTTAAAGTTGTTGGCACATTTTTTTACAAATTAAATGGAATCCCCTTGATACTTTTAATCCTTTCCTATCTCCGAAGTATATTTCTCTATGTACTTCAATAACCATTGCATTTGATAATTTTCATTGAATTTAAAGACAAGCTTCCGGCCAAAACCTTGTGGTTCTCAAAATTGGATGCCATTAACAACATTTGGCTAATATATCTTTCAAACTTAAAGGAAGAATTAGCATTTTCCAATGAAAACAAATTTATTGTGGAATGTATTCAAGGTTACATATGATAAGAGCTCATTCTTAAGCTTGTCCTCCCTATGCTTCGATCATGGTGTGATACTATTAGTGGGAAAATGACACAAACTTTTCACGCTACATAGTGACTATGGGTGATAAATGGATTTGTTAATGTAAGTCATTACTTGAACATTAACTGAACAAATTGTGGTGCTTGATCTCTCAACAAAATACTTGTTATTCTATCTTCAAATTATCTAGAATCCAATGTTAGAACCAAAGAAAACAATATTTTTATGGTGTTTAGTCATGGGAGGTATCCTAGTGGATAAGAGATACTCATCGTTAAGTGTGTAGAATCTATGTTACCCATAGTGTGTGTGAGTTGAAATCTTTAAGAATATGTTTTTTTTCCCTTTTTCCAAGTCTCACTGAGCCGAGTCGTTATTTCAATGATATATCCTTTCCTCCCTCACCTAGAAGCTCACCTTGTTACACAACCAATGCTCCTAAGTCATCGATTCCACTCTACTTAAATGCTTGTTAGAGTTGATTTTTTTGTCTTTGGAGATACACATTGATGTTCCTTTTAACTCAATTTTATCAACGCTCAAATGGGTTCCATCATGTTATTGTGGATCAAGTTGTAGGAAAGGAAGCTTCAAGTAGAGATGGAACACCTCCAACAACTTCTATAACTCTATGGTGGGGTATCTTCCATTATGCATATATATCCACATGGCACTTCTAGCCCTACTTTTGTAGGGTCACATGATCAAGACTATATGTCCCACTAGTAAGTTGACATATTTGTACCCAAGAAGGAAAGAAGTTGGGCACTGACCCTACCACATAATGACAAACATCAATTGTGTTTTCCAAGTAGCAATATTGGAATTAAAAAACAAAGTAAGTATTTGGGTTTGTCATTGGCTACACAAGATAATAGCTTATACAACATTATTTTCTATGTTGTGGGGTGCATATTGATAGCACTAGAATAATTGCAAGGATAATTGAGACATTAAGACATTAATCATGGTTGAATAATTGTAGGAATAATTGAGAAATTAACCATCATTGGAATAATATCAATTTACGTCTTGCCCAAAACTACAAGTAGACAAAAAATGGTGTCATGTGAAGACATGGTTTGAAGGTGACCACCCAAGAAGTTTTTGGAATACATAAAGATGAAGATATTGAGGTTAACCCTTATTCCTTCTCAGGACACTAAATGTTACACCCCCATATTCCTCAACAATATTCCTTGATAGGGCATGGATCCAATTATTCATAAATTTCAAAGACTAATTAAATCACTAGTACATATGGGCAGATTTTTCCATGAAATATTTCCACATTTTGAACATTCGTGGAAAAATACAATGAAATTTAAGATGTCTTTTCATTTTTTTTTATCATGGCGGTAAAACCATGGCAATATCGACGTTTTTTAATTTTCGATGAAATTTCATCTCTATATCGATGAACTATGGCTATCTTTGCACACCCACCAAATCAATGCCAGTTTCCAAGTACGGCTCTTGGATTTTTACGTGCATGTCAACTCATGCATTTGCATCGATAGATTGATGATCGTCGATCTGTAAATACATACTTTAAGACAATTTTTGACACATTTGCTATAGTTGCGACAAGGTTCCTGGTGATTGATTGAGCCTAGATTTTGAACTTGCGACAAATTTCGTGGTGATTGTTTGAGCTTGGATATTCTACATAGCTCGGATTTTGAACTTGCAAGGTTAGTATTTTTATATTTGTTTGTCTATATGTTAAGAAAAACAATTCTAAGATTTTTTTTAACATGCATGTTTGAACGAAATTTAATTTTTTTGTTTTTTTTTTAAAATTTAGCATTGATACATATATTTCGTGTCATTAATTAGTTATACTTACATGTTTTTATAGGATTTGCATATGATGATTATATATTAATTACTAATTAAACCTCTTCTTTTTTCTATAGTTCTATTAAACCCAAAATCAGAATTGAAAACCACCTTAGTAGTATCCCAGAACTTCCAATTATGCTTGTGATTGCCTTGGATTATTCAACACTTGAACTGTGAGCTTCAACTGTGTCACATGGTTCTGCCTCCCTTGTTCTTTTTTTTCTATTGTATGTTTGTCCAATAATATAAGCCATACAATCAGATACCAACAACAAGTGTTTCCTAAATACATTCTTTATCAACCATATCCAAAACTAGAGAGTCATACTCAACAATCATTTGGTAAATTCATAAAAGGTAAGCATGCATCAAGGACAACTTTCATTTGGACCACCTAGTGTTCCAATGCCCAAAATATCAAGGTCTCCTTGTGAATAAATCAAAGGCCATTGCACAACACTTGTTGACATCAATGAAAACTTTAGTATTCATGTTTTTCTTTATAAAAATTGGTATATAATATATTATATTTAGAAATATACTTATATCTAATGTGTTTGACAGGTTACTATTTGGTATGGTGTAGTTAAGACAATTACTTGTCACTACAAGGATTTTTCACTATGAATGAAAATGCAAGGAAGCTTGCTCAGCTTCAAACGACATTAGAGGCGAGGGGAGATGGAAAATGTTATTTCCCTTGCTCTGATTGTAGGGGCTTGCAAAGAAGAAGACTTTTAATAACAACAACTGAAAGAAATTGTAGTGAGAAGGGGCATGCAGAAGGGGGTTATGAATATCGTCCCTTGGTAAGAGGTTATTCAATTTTTAATGTATTCTCTGTAATAGTCATCATGTCATGAATTTCAGTAAAATCTCTTATCGTTTTATTATATGTTCTAAACAAACTAATTTTACTACGTTGTTTGTAAATATATAGACAATGCCCCCAAAGTGTCACCCTCCAGAGAGTTATTTTCCAAGTACTAGCATAAATACTCATTTACAGGGTGACAAACATCTAGATCAGAATATTGAAGCTGATCAAGTTCTTAATGATGATATGGATGGAGATAACATTAGTGATACAAATCAGGAAGATGAGATACATAGATTGATCCAAGACGCATTTGCTCCAATGGATGAGGACAACCAGGATGATAGTCATGATGTTGATCCTCTACTCGAGAAGTCACATAAACCTCTTTATGAAGTCTCAAAACAAATCTTCTATATGCTATATTGTTGTTAGTGAACTTGAAGGTTTTGAATGGTTTATCAAACACCTGTCTCACGTAGATACTAAGGTATGTAATTTGTTAATTATTTATGTCTGCATGTTCACATGTACATAAAGGGTTGAATTTTTTCCTATATTGATATTGTTATTTAATTTGTAAAGTATGGATGTGATATTGATGATTAACATTGTTTACATTGACTTATTCTTTTGAAATTTGTAGATTGTTAGGAGAATTTCTATTACCAACGTCAAATATTTTACCACTCACATATCGAGATATATATGTGATTATGAAAGAATTTGGAATGGAGTATCAAGATATTGATGCATGTCCTAATGAACATATCATATATTATGGACAATATGCATTAGAAAATGAATTCCCACAATATCAAACAAGTAGGTATCGAACTGATAAAGTGACAAAAAAGGTGCCTCACAAAGTTCTTCGTTATATTCCGATAGTTCCACGTTTACAATGGTTGTTCAAGTGTCAAAGTATAGCACGGTTTATGGATTTCCATGCAAAGAAAAAAAGTCAAGACGATGTTCTTCGAATGCCTACAGATGGTTCTGCATTGAGGTACATCGAAGAAAAGTGGCCAATTTTCAAAGAAGAACATCGTAATGTTAAACTTTCGTTGGCAGCTGATGGTGTCAATCCATTTGGAGAGCTTCATTCTACCTAATTAGTGTGGCCTTTTTTTGTTATAAACAATAACCTTCCTCCTTGGATGTCAATCAAGAGAGAGCACACAATGTTGGCAATGATTGTTCCAGGTATTTAATTAATTTGTATTTTTTACTTGAAAGTCTGATCGCTAAATATTTCATTTCTTTGTTTCATGCATGATAATTATGTCTTTTATATATACTGACATATAGCTAAATATAATTAATCATGTATGTTGGACCAATTAAGTAAGTACCAGGTTGAAGATATGAACGTATATATTGAGCCTCTTATAGATGAGTTGCTAAAGTTATGGGCTGGCGTCACTATGTATGACATATCTAGACCAATAGGGCAAAAACTATTTAAATTCCATGGAATACTTGCATGGACAATTCATGATGCTCTCGTGTTAACACATTTTTGTGGTATATTGTTACTTTCTTTTGTTCTTTAATATTATATATATATATATATCTATTGAAAATATCATGCATTATTTCAAATGGTAATTCTAATTTGCTACACTAATTCATATATCTTGTAGGTCTTCAAACAAAAGGTAAATTTTCATGTCCATTTTGCAGTCCCAAGATAAAATATCGTCGTTCCAGGAGTTTAGTAAAGGAAGTGTTTGATGAGTATAGGCACTTTCTGCCTAAGAAACATAGTTATCGAACTATAGACAAAGCAAAATTCAATGGTAAAGAAGAGAATGGAAAAAAACCACGAAGAATGACACCTCACCTATGGAAGTTGGAATATAATAGAAATCATCAAGGTATGCCAAATTATTTATGTATTGTTGGAATATTGGTCAATACTTAGGGAAATTTTTGAATATGCAAAGGAATATTTTTCCTACTTTGGCAGATTGATTTATTGCACATGTGACCATCATAAGGAAAACTGAAAGCATGGGTGGATAACCACTTCAACAAGGAACAAATCTATGTCACCATATGAATTTTATTAGCACAAGGACACCTCCTTGCGGTCATTTCCAAATGGCCTTTTAATATTGCTAATTCAACACTTAGATGAAAATTGTCAAACTCTAGGGTAACATGAGATTTTTATTTTCACCTATTTTGAAGTGTAAGACACCCAATGGATAGAGGCCAAAAAGGTGACTTCATCTAAACCAATTTCACCTCTTGAAGCATCTTTCTCTCTCCTCGACGAGCATTTTACTGGAGTAGTTCAAATCAAGCTTAGAGGAACTTTTGGAAGATTGATATCGATGACCATAGTTGTCATTGATGACAACACATTAATGGCAAAGACATGGAAGTGTTGAAGAAGAATATGACAAGGCTAATGCATGGCAAGTGGGACAAGATGATGTGGCAAGTATTGGTAAGATGGAGGACAAGCAATGGACAACACATTAATGACAAAGTGTTGATGACTCGACAAAGGAGCATGCCAAGGAAAGCATGATTGATAGGATGACAAAGGAGTATGACAAGGACAACAATATGATGGTACAAAGATCAAGCAATCATGCGATCATGTCAAGCAAGCATAACAGATGTTGTTGACATGCATGATGAGGATGACTTGTTGACATGGAGGAAGCAAGACAAATGTTGTTGACTAAGCAAGCAAGCAAGACAAAGATGATGACATACATGATGATAAGCAAGACAAAGATGATGACATACATTTTGACAAGCAAGCATGGATTGATGATGAGGTGGAAAAAGCTGATGGAAAGCAAGACAAGGGTGACTGTAGGCAATTTGTTTTTAGTGTTGCGGGTATTTCCTTAAGGGAGCTTCGGGCATTTCCTTAAGGGAGCTGCGGGAATCTTCAAGGCCCTTGTGGGCATAAGGTTGAGGCTTCCTGCGGGATTTTAAATGACCCTATTGCGGGAATTTTATATGTCCTTGTGGGAATTTTAATAAGGCATTGCAGGCATATGATGTAGGACATTGTAGCCATATCTTAAGGCCCATGTGGGCATATGTTGAAGAGCCATGCGGGCATGAAGAAGAAGGCCCTTGAGGGCATATTGGAAGACCTTATGCGGGAATTTTTATGGAGGCATGCGGGCATTTACATGAAGCCAATAAAGGCATAAATAAAATTCCCTTGCGGGCATAAACAAAGAACCCTTGCGGGCATTCTGGATGTAGGTTAAAGGACATAACATAAAAAATGAAAAAGTCAGTTGTCTCCTTAATTAGAGGATGGCCCCTCCCCAAAAATAAATCTTATTTGGTGTATTTTATTAATTAATTGAAAAATACCAAATGATGTGGCATGAAAATCAAATGTTTGAAGGATGGCCACCACAAGTATTTTTTATTGGATGTTAAAAATGAAAATGACATGGCATGGTTGGTTAATTCCTTGATTAAAGGATGGCCATATTAAATAAATCATATTTGATTTATTTAATCATTTTAATGATAAAATAAAAATAAAAAGGGATGTCGGCCTCCAATTTTTATGGAAAGAAAAAGGTATAAATAGAAGACAAGATATTTATTTTTAAAAGAATCAAGAGGTGTAGATTTTGGAGGTGTGCAGCAGCTTTGAGTTTGGTGGTCTGAGTTTTCTGGGTATTGGGGTAGCAACATCAACAAGAAAATCAATGAAGTAATCTTCATTCTTTCATATTTTGTTGGGGTTAAACTGAGGCAACACTTTGTGATGAACATGCTTATTTGATGAAATGTTGATGATATTCTGGGGCTACTGAATGAAGTGATCATGGACAAGATACTCCTGGACAGAATACTGATGACATGTTAGCAAATGATGAAAACATAAAGGATGTGTTGAATGATGTGCTGAAGGACAGAATGAAGATGAGCTCAGGATAGAATGTTGAAGTACTCATGAACAGAACGTTAAAGTGCTCATGATGAAGCCAACAATAAATTGATATGAGATGATGACATGATTGTATTTTTGTTGACATCTTGACAGAGATAAGATGACTGGAGATCTATTTATTTCTGGGCATGATAAATTCAGATCTGTGTGATCCTAGACAACAACAGATTAAGAAGGCATGGACAACATGATGAGATGACAGTTACAGTGATTAATGTGGACAGTTCTAGTCAAGGCAGTGACAAGTTGATGATGAGATTGGTTGAGATAGATTGGTTGTTGATGATGTGATATGACAATGGCTGAAGATATGTGTCTGTGATGATATGAGTATGTATACTGTATAGTAAATGCAAGCTAGTATTTCATCTCGGGTTTGGAAACCTCAACTCTTCTTAGGTGGGTCTAAGACAACTAGGCTGGGTCCTAGATGAGAAGTTGGTGCTCTTTCTATCAGTTTCCTTAATGGTTGTAGCTGGTCCCACAAAATACAAAAGGGATATAATATTAGATTGCGTTGTGTTCTCTTGTTCTATGGTTCTTGTTATGACTCCATGATTTAGATGCTTATGATTCATCAATGATTAAGTGATGGATTTTTTTGAAACGATCATGTAAATGGTAGAATAATACATTGATGAATTGTTAGTTGATTGGTAGAAGTTGAAAAGGATTGAAAATTGGCCTCAATTTGATTCACCCCCCCTCTCAATGTGAACGTTGTGTCCAACATATATATTCCTCCTCAAAGACTCTTTGGACAATCTAAGACCATGATTCGATGCACCAAACAACATTCTAAAGATCTATACTCTCAAAATGATTTAAGACATCACACTCAAGACATGGCAGGCATTTTACTGAGGTCACTTGGGCAATTTTATTGATTTTACACTTAGACAATTTTGCACTTTCCTAGACTTGGCCTTATCTGCCTGAAACCTATTTTGGCAGATCCATAACTTCTTCCTCAGACACTTTTAAGTCAATATGAGAACATGGTTAGGTAGAAAAAAAAACAACCTACAAGTTGACCATATCGTGCGGGCATTTTATTCAACCCACAAACTATGGCGGGCATTTCCCTGAGGCCACTTAGACAATTTTGCTACTTTGGTGTAAAAGCAACTTGAAACCTTGTTTTGGCAGGTTGTTATCTTTTTCATCAAACACCTTCTGTGAAAACTAAGTCCATGGTTGGATAGCCTCTTTGACAAGCTAGAGCATGATAGTTCCAGATAATTTTTATCATTCTCCCATGAGGTATGGTGGGCATTTTCCCAAGGCCACCTGGACCAGTTTTCCAACACTTAGCCATTTCCAAGAATTTCTCCAAGGTTTATCCTGAAACCCTATTTTGGAAGACTTATAACTTTCTCCTCATAAATTATTAAGACAAAACGAGTCATGGCTAGATAGCCACTTCAACAAGCTATAGCCTTATATGCTGGTGCGGGTATTTTATTCAAACCATGAATTATGGAAGGCATTCTTTTAGAGTAGTTTTGACTACTTTTTCGTACTTGGTCAATTTCCAAAGTTTCACAAACTTCCCATATTTTCCCATAACGATGTCAGATTACAACATTGAATTCCCGATAGCACCAAAACACCATCATGTGTCTTTCCATCCTCATCATACATGCCACATCATCATACTTGCCATGAAATTACTTCCTTTGCCATTCCTTTGTCTTTCACTGAGTTTAACCTGCCATCATGTCTTTGGTTATCCTTTTGTCATTCAATGAACTCCTTTGACATCAATGACAATCACATTCAACATGTATCATATATTATATAAATCTTTGTTTTTATTTTAGTGAATTATATTCAGCACAGTATGTACCTATATTGATTAATTAGTGTTAATTTGATTTTGTTGATGTTTCATCAATGTCGTTAAGGCACGAATGGGATTTCACGAGGAATGAAAATTTACCCGATGCAATTCAGTAGGTTTCCATACTACGAGCACCTACAAATAGTTCATTTGTTTGATACAATGCATATCGGGAAGAACATAACATAAATGTTATGGCGAATATTAGATGGAAGGACTGACAAAGAAAGAATTGTAAAGATTTGTAGTGACATCCAAGAAGCTAATCACGTATTTCAAAGTGTGATCATTAATTCTAATGGTGATGGTCGTCAATGGAATATTAGTCTTCCTTGGTGCTTGACGGAGCAACAAAGAAATATTGTAAAAGAGGTCATCAGAAAAATCAGGTTTTCGACGGGGTTTTCATCTAACATAAAGAATATCTTAACGAAAAAAGGTGATTTTGCTAGGGTTAAAACACATTACTGGCATACATTCATTAAGGTAATTATGAATTTATAATTGTTACAGCGTATTTTTCCACCTTGTGAGCATCAACATTGATTGGCCTTCAGTATCCATTGTATTGAATCAGATCCATTATTTTACCTTCAGGAACCAAGTTTCCCTATTTTTTTTCCTGTATGCTTGCTATTCCATTATAGCTAGCGTACATGCAGGATGCACCTAATTAGCCCGCGTACATCGAGTTATATAGTAAAAAACAGTAAAAACTCTATTTTCGCTCCCAAAAAGCGGTCTTAGGGTGACCTTTGGCTCTTTATATACACCATAAGAGCTCAATATATAGCCTTCGAAAGGTAAGTGAAAGGTCAAATCGAGTCATTTTGGGGTATATGGAGGGCCAAAGGTCACCTTAAGACCGCTTTTTGGGAGTGAAAATAGTTTTTTTACTGTTTTTTACCATGTAACTCGATGTACGCGGGCTAATTAGGTGTAGCCTGCGTGTACGCTGGCTATAATGGAACAACAAGCATACAAGAACAAAAATAGGGAAACTTGGTTCTTGAAGGGAAAATAATGGATTTGAGTCAATACGATGGATACTAAAGGCCAATCAATGCTGATGCTCACAAGGTGGAAAAATACCTTGTTACAATAATATATTTCCTTATTGGTATGCACTATTTTATTAATTTTATTCTCTTGTTTGGAAATAAATAATAATAATTTGTTTTTTGATATAGTATGTTCTACCTTTGTCTCTCCCAGACGACTTTGACAACAACATAAAAAAGTTATTTATGTTCTTGGAAAATACATGAGGTAAGTAATGTTTTATATGGAAAATGTACTTGGTCTGTGATTTGTAGTAGAACTTATTGACATATTATGTTTTGCTCGGAAATTTTATATATGGATTGATATTATTTTATTGCATCATTTGTAGGTGGATTTCATCAAAAGAAATCCATAAAGAAGATATAAGGTATTGGAAGAGAGAAATTCCCCGACTAATGTGTGAAATGCAACAACCTCTACCTCCAACATTTTTCAATGCACAAGAACACTACCTCATACACCAAGTTGAGGAGATTGAATTATGTGAACCAATACACACAAGGTCGATGTGGATGGTGGAGAGCCAGTTGAAAACATTGAAGGATTTTGTTAGACAAAGAGCATGTCCTGAGGGTTCTATGGTTGAGGGATACGTGGTATATCAATGCATGGTGTACATTAGTGAATATCTACCTAAATTAGCAGAAAATATGAATATGCCTCGCATTTGGCATCTCAACTCCATCAAAAAATTTGTAGGGTAGGTTCTATTGGGGAAAGGTACAATGATGACCGTGAAAGGCAATTATTAGATTTTGTGGAATTAATATATTACACATGTATTTTTCCAATTTTATTTTATCATACTGATTTTTTATTTTTTATTAATCTTGCATATTCAACTATATTAAACTATGCCTTTAATGATATCTAATTAATGATATTGAATTGTTATTTTTTCATATGGTTGCTCGAGTGTGGGATTCTTTACATTTATACATTGCAAACAACCTTGATTAGATGGAGCATTGGATAGAATATTGTGAAGAACACTTCGGTAGGTTATCATGGGAAGGGGTCAGTAAGATGATTAAAACAACTCATCGTCATCGAAATCAATTTCTTGATCTTACGTCACAAAGGGAAGTTGATTTAGCCTATGGTTTAAAAGATTAAAAGGAAAATAAATTGTTTACCCACAATTTTCTAGTTACTTCCCATTTTTTTAATGTATTTGGTTGGTTTAAGTTTTCAAATATATTTTCTAAGTCCTATATGACGTTTATTAATTCAGAATGTATTTTTTACTTGTTTTCAATGTTGCAGTTGAAACATCACAAGGCTATGTGGTGTAATGGTCATAAATTTCGTATCAAAATGTTGGATGATAAGATGAAAACCTTGGATTGTGGGATAACTGCAGTGTTTAAGGTCACCAATGTTTCCTCTGGAAGTGACAGACATCCAAAAGAAACTAAGAATAGGTACTATGGGAATTTGGAGGACATAATTGAGTGTGATTTTAATTCCTTTAAAATAGTTTTGTTTGAGGTGAAGTAGTACAGTCTACGGATGCATGAACGTGATCCTGAATATTTTTTTATTGAGCATGCTAATGGATTAAACATGGTTAATACAAGAGCATTTGAACCGAGTACAAAGCCTTATGTTCTTCCAAGTCAATGCGAGCAAGTCTTTTACTTAGAGGTACCAGGTAAAGCAGGTTGGTCATACGTTGTTAGATACGATCCAAGAGGAAGACCGATAAAGTATAATCATGTAGATGATGAAGATAATCACGAAGAAGAAGATGATGATGATGATTCAGATCAGGAGAAGGTGGTTGCATTCGATGTGTTAGATGAAGAAGTTTAAGAGTTTGATCATCCAAATGCAGCAGACAATGATCTCATTGACGATGTCGATGACTATATTAGTGAAGACCACATTGATGATGATGTTGATGTGAATGAGCCTTTCATCAATATCTATTATGAACCAAAACCTGGTACAGATGTTGACTTGGATGAAGAAGAAGATGAATGATATTTAATTGTTGAAAAGTAGAGGCACATGTTTATATATTTTATATAATGATGATCTTTATATGTTTTTATTTTGTATAATAGAGTATGTTGCATGTTCTTTAATATTTCAAATTGGGTATGGGGAAATTGAGAGTGATGTGAAGGGGGGGCGCATAATTAGAGCTTCCACCTTCAAGTGGTTGCCCCTGTTTAGTAGATAATGAACTATTCTTGAAACCAAGAGAAGCTCAAAATTGGGGTGTATATCGTATATAGCTGAAATTTGACATGGTTTCGAATGACATGTTGGAATATTGGTCAATACTGAGAGGGGGGGGGGGGGTGAATCAGTATTGTTATCTTTTTAACAATGTAAACCATTGTTTCATATTAATTAAAACATGGAATCAACAAGATAAATTCGATCTCATCAAGCTCATATAAGTCCTGCGGGCATGTGAGTCTATAGGCATGGCCTACGGGCATTTTCAAGTGCCTATGGGAATATATTTAAGCCCCGCGAGCATAAGCCATTTTGGTCATAATCCCTTCCTTTGCGGGCATACACCTCTTCCTATGGGCATAGGTATTCAAGCCCTTCCTTGTGGGAATATAAGCCCTCCATTGCTTCCTTGCGGGCATAAGTGTTCAAGACATTCCTTGCGGGCACGAGATTTAGCCCTTGCGAGAATATGCTTCTTCCTGCGTACATTCCTAAGCACCTGCGGGAATTTATAAGCCCACGTGGGCTTTAATCTTAACCCCTACAAGAATCCTTAAGCCTTTACGGTCATTTCTTTATCCCTTGTGGGAATACTTAATCCCCTGTGGGCATAATAAATATCTTGGGAGATTTTTATTCCTTAACCCCTTTGTGGGCATTCCATATGCCCTTGCGGGCATATCATAAGGTGTTATTAAACAATATTTTTCACCTATTTTGGCAGGCCAAAATATCGCACGTGAGAGCACCAAATATGAATTTGACTCCATGGATGGATAGCCAATTCATCAAGGAATAAGACCATGCTAACTGATGAATTTTATCAGCAAAAAGAAACCTCCTTGCGGGCATTTCCAAATTCCTTACCAACCTACATTTGAACAAGAAAACAACCTTTTTCTCATTTGGCAGGCTTCTATTCGCATGTGAACTCTAGAGGAGAATTTGAACCCATGACTATATGACCAGTTCATCAAAGGAAAAGACCATGCCAAATGATGATTTTTCTCAGCACAACAACACTTCCTTGCCGGCATTTCCAAATGGCCCCTTAGCCTTGTGAATTCAACACTTAATTAGCCAAATTTTTGAATATGCAAAACAATATTTTTCCTACTTTGGCAGATTGATTTATTGCACATGTGACCATCATAAGGAAAGATGAAAGCATGGGTGGATAACCACTTCAACAAGTAACAAATCTATGTCACCCTATGAATTTTATTAGCAAAATGACACCTCCTTGCGGGCATTTCCAAATGGCCTTTTAAATTGTTAATTCAACACTTAGACAAAAATTGTCAAACCCTAGGGTAACATGAGATTTTTATTTTCACCAATTTTGAAGTGTGAGACACCTAATGGATAGAGGCCAACAAGCTGAATTCATCTAAACCAATTTCACCTCTTGAAGCCCATTTCTCTCTCCTCGGCGGGCATGTTATTGGAGTAGTGCAAATCAAGTTGGGAGGGACTTTTGGCATATTGATATCTTCCTCCTCAAATACTCTTTGGACAATTTGAGACCATGGTTGGATGCACCAAACAACATTCTAGAGATCCATACTCTCAAAATATTTTAATACATCAACCACAATACATGGCGGGCATTTTACGAGGTCACTTAGGCAGTTTTAGTGATTTTGCACTTAGACAATATTTGCACTTTCCTAGACTTGGTCCAATCTTCCTGAGTGCCTATTTCGGAAGATCCATAACTTCTTCTTCAGACACTTCCAATTCAATATGAGAACATGGTTAGGTAGAAAAAAAAACAACCTACAAGATGACCATATGGTGCGGGCATTTTCTTCAACCCACAAACTATGGCAGGCATTTCCCTGAGGCCACTTATGCAGTTTTGCTACTTTGGTGTAAACGCAACCTGAAACCCTGTTTTGGCAGGCTGTTATCTTTGCCATCAAACACCTTCTGTGAAAACTACGTCCATGGTTGGATATCCTCTTTGACAAGTTAGAGCATGATAGTTCCAAATAATTTTTATCATTCTCCCATGAGGTACGGTGGGCATTTTCCCAAGGCCACTTCGACCAGTTTTCCAACACTAAGCCATTTCCAAGAATTTATCCAAGGTTTATCCTAAAACCCTATTTTGGCAGACATAACTTTATCCTCATAAATGATTAAGGAAAACTGAGACCATGGATATATAGCCACTTCAACAAGCTATAGCATGGTATGCTGGTGTGGGCATTTTTCTCAAACAATGAATAATGGCGGGCATTCTCTTCGAGCAGTTTTGACTACTTTTTCGATACTTAGTCAATTTCCAAAGTTTCACAAACTTGTCATACTTTTCCAGAATGATGTCAGATTGTAACAATGACTTCATGATAGCACTAGGACACCATCATGTGTATTTCTAGCTTCATCATACATGCCATGTTATCACTTCCTTCAACGCCTCTCTTTGTTGACAACGATTTTGCAATTCAATTGGCCAAGATCCCAAATTCCATGATCGAACCAAACACATAAACACTAAATATCACTTGATTCGACATCATGTTGAGGCCAACAACATTCATTTGACACATTGCTCTACTTCAGATCAAATTGTAGATATATTTACTAAAGCACTAGGTCATGAAAATTTTGAAAAATTCAAAATGTAGCTTGGCATGTCAAACGTCCCTTTAGTTTAAGGGGGTAATGTTGACTAATATTTCAGGGTTAGTTATATCATTTATAGTTAGTTAACAATTTTATTTCGTTAATAAGTTACATAGACATAACTATCTCTTCTTGGTTCTATATGTATATAAATACTTCTGATGTTTATCAATAAAATGTATTACATTGTAGAGTTTTATTTCTCACAACGTGTTTCAGTTGAACACCTCTGAGCGAAATAAAAAGATGGAAAAGATTTCAATGAAAGTTGTACTGGAATGGAAAAAAAGAAAAGAAAAGATGTCAATGAAATTTGTACTGGACTAGAAAAATGAAAGAAGAAAAAAAGAACTGTTCATTAGAGTGAGACTCCACTCAATCATTGTACTTTCACTTTACATTTCTTCATTTCAAAAAATATTTCTGATTTAAAATGTTTTGAAAAACAAAATGTTTTAGGCTTTCAAATACTAAAATCATATGCTAAATTTTGAATTTAAAATATTGTAAAAAAAAATTAGGAAAATAATGGAACGGATACCATTGAAAGTAAACCCTCACAAAAACATAGATTCCAATGCAACGATTGGAAAAATAAATATAAGCTACTCCTAAAGAAAAAATAATGAGCCAAAGAAAAAAGATGAAATGTATTGGAGCTGAAAATTGTACCTCAATTCTAATTTCTCTTCCTTGTTTTTCTTTTTTATGTTTCATTTTTGATGTTATTTACTTTGTTATATCATTCAAACATTAGCTTAATGTTATATACTTTAGTTTTATTATTTACTCAGTTTTATTATTTACTTTTATTTGTGATTTAAACATTGGCTTATAAGTAATTTATCTTCCTTTTGGTCTTCAAAACATAAGTTAATATTTTCCTAACCTTTGTGTTGAGATTGTGTAAACATTTCAACTATAAAAAGTAACTTAGTACATTCCGATAGCGCAATCGTTCAGCTTCATGCATATGGGCGCTGCCGGAATCCTGAAATAATTAAAGAGGATGATCAATACCTATCTAAGTTTATGCACTAGCTGTTATGAGAGATTGCCCCGAGGTTTTGTCAGGAAGGATGTAACATCTGTCAGGTGTGATCATTCCTTCACGAATGTTTTGATAATAGAGGAGGCCACGTGTTAAACCTAGCTCTATTCCACCTTCATGCCATTTTTTCACCAGTGAAGGAGCTCGTGTCAAGCATAAAAAGCATGAAGAAGAGTGACAAGCTGTGTAGATTGGAACCAGTGAACACCGAATGGGCGAATGATTTCCTTGATTGCGCAGAACTATTCAGGAGGGATGGCTGGTTCAGATTTTTTGAGAAGGTTATAGGTTACAATTTGGAGGTCACTTGTTCTTTCACTCAGAACTGTTCGAACTTCTGTGTTAGTTTCCAGACCCTAAAGTTTGAATTGATAGAAGAATTGATAGTCGAGGAAACTGGTATAGCCATTGAGGGGGAGCGTTGGTTTAAGAAAATTCCATTCCAATTTGATTGAGGCTCAATTTTGTTACCCGGCTTCGAATCTCTTGATTGGAAGAAAGGAATTCATCTCAGTACTATGAAACCTGAATGGCGGGAGGTCATTGGAACTGTGCAATGCTACATCACATGTGAGGGAAGGTTTGCCACAGTTTACAAGTACCACTTCAGGTTCCTATTGCATTTGAATGGTCATTTAAAAATAAATTTACCCTTATACCTTTTAAAAAGCCTCATAAAAATGTCTAATAGGGTAAAGGGCCATTTGGATCATACGAACCAATCTTTCTTCCATCATAGCTTGGTTAAGTTAATAGTGTTAACAAAGATGGAAAAGATAAATCGTGATTGGACACATTTCTTATTTTGGTTAGGGTTTGAACCAGAGAAAAACGCAAACTTGGAAGAAGCTGAAAGATTAGTTAGTATCCAGAAGAAAAAACCTAGAATAAATCCTTTGCCAAGAAGACAACCCAGCGTCATAAACAGGTTTAAAAGGAACATGGTCGAATAAGTACATCAAGTTGAAGAGTGTGGTTTGCAGGAAAAGTTTGTAAAGGTAAATGATGAAGAACATAAACATATATCATAGGAAGAACCCTTGGCCTCACATGATAAAGAGATTTCTCATACCCCCAATACTCCTTCTGTTACCAAAGGGAGACTTATAGAGGAATGAATGTTTCCTTCTCCCAAAACCGATGCTTATATCCAAACTATAGTTGAGCCGTAAGTGCCCAAATGGAGACCTAAGACCAGGGCATCCAACAAGTTTAGATTGAATGTGAAAAGAACTCTAAACCGTAAGCTGGAAAAGGAAAAAGTTACTGCAATTCAGGATTCCTCAAGTGATGAAGAATCAAAGGATAAAATGGTAGAGTTAAATTCACATGAATTCTTTGGATTACTAGGGTTTGATAGAGCCATTGAAAAAGTGTTGTGAAGTTTTTGAGGAAGAAGCAATTCAAAGCTTTGAACTTGGATTGAGCTCAAAAAATTTCCATTTGGAGGTTTCAACAGAAGAAATAAATGGAAAAGAGTCAGATAAGGGCTATGAAGCATGAGAAGAACTTATTATTAAAATGCTAGAAACTCCATCAAGCTCATTTAAAGATCTAGTACATCAAGAAACAATTCAGATAGATTCTGAGATTGAAATTCTCAAAAAATCATTGCAATAGTATAAAGCACAAAATGAATACTTCAATGATGTGAATGATAAGCTTATGCAAGATAATAGAAGGTTAAGGGAGGACATGGGAGAGGTGAATGACCATTAACAAGAGCTCATTTTAGCAACTAAAGAGGTCTTAAAAAGGAAAAGGAATGCACAGGGACAAATTGAAGAACTAACCAAACAAATTGGAGACCTAACCAAGCAAAATGAAGAGTTGTCAAACAAGGTTCAGGTCATGGAAGCAGATAAAGATCATCTCCTCAAGAGGTCACAACCACTGGATGGATTGACCATTTTGGCAGAGGAAGCTAGACAAATCTAAGATCCAGATGATCCATCTTACAACTGTCTAACAAAATCCAAATGACACAGCTTTGGAGATAGATACGAATGCCTACTTTTGAGAATTAGTTATACTATTTTTGGAGATTCCTTTTTGTATATAAATTCTAGAATGGATTTTTTCACGTCCCCTCCCATCATTCCAAACCATAGAGGGAACATGACCAACATACTGGGCTTATTTGATAATATTGTCCCCATAGATTACTAACAAATTCATAATAAATAAAAACTTCTGTGTGCAAGTTCATACTCAATATAAACACAGCGGAATTAATCATATTCGCACACACACAATTATAATGCATCAACATATCTATCACAAGTGGATAATGATTCAATATGCATAGAATCAATTCCCTTGTCAAGCTATGCGTAGACTTCATATCAATTCCATTAACATGAATAATTATCATTCAAAATTAACACATTGCAAAACACAGAATGCATATAATTTAAACACAGAGAACATTTATCTTTGAGATGAAGTTGTCCAAACAAATATCTATGTGAGAGCAACGTTCCACCCAACCATAGATCTCTGTCCAGCCTATATTCTTTCAGCTGAGAGATTGCCCTCGAGTTGGGTTGTGTATCCACTAAGGAGGAACTAAACAGGCTCACTCACAGCCATGGTTTTGCACAAACAGTCATGCTAAACCAACACACAGTTGGGTTTATCGAGCATACAAAAGATAAAGGAGGGAATTGCTAAGCTAGTGAGCTCAACCACAGAGCTACAAGCATCTCAAACGAACTCAACAGTCATGGAATCCACAATACCTACCTCACCCAACACAAGGAAGGACCCCTTCTTTGCTGCACAGTCCCTCAGGAGTCCCTTCCCTCCAGTACTATTCAGGGTGGAAATAGAAATATCCAGCTGCTAATTCCTTGAGATTCCAGCCTTCACTGGATTTATCAAGCAAACCCAACCTCTGTTCAATCATTCACAGTTGGATTTCTCACAATTCTGTCATCAAATAACTCAATCCCGTCACTGGACTTCTGGGCTATAGAAACTGGGTTTTTCTATGGATTTCAAGGTATCTAATGCTCTCAAATTCACCCCAAGGTTCATACCTATGGATCCCCCCTTGGATTTTACTGTCAATACCAAATTATGGGACTTTATGGTTATTTCAAAACGTGGTTTCTTGCAAAGTTGCGATTTCTGAATTTTCTCACTGCTGAGAATTCGTAATGGATGAAAATTGATGCTGGGATGTTCAACAATGGAATGAGAATGAGGAAGGACCCATTCCCATGAGTTAGAGTGACTTGTGGTAAAAAAAAATAGAGCCCATACTCTTCCATACGAATTTCTGGGCTACCCATGCTCGATTGAAGCCATGGACTGAATTCTTCAACAACTTCCTTAAAACAGAATTAAATGTCAGCAAGGAAAGTCAAATGGGTTCTCACAATGACATTTGGCAGCATATGGTTCATCCCCACAACCCCGTCACCACTCCCTAGTGGAATACACATGGCCCCTTCTCATTCATTGCTCCCATAACCAGTTTTGGTATTTTATTGCAATATCAAATATTTACATCAATTTACAATATTCCATGGCTTAATAGCACATGGGTAATAAAATATCAAATACTTGTCCATTTTAAATAAAATCTGAACATACACTAGTGGGGCCTTGGCCTTGAGCTCCACGCTAGGAAAACATACATCGCATTTATACAATATTTACATTAAAAGCCAATATTTCATAAGGGTCAAAATTGGGGTATTACAAATTCGAATCCTCAAAAGATGGATCTTAAACTTCCTTCATGTAATTATAAAAATAACAGTGATAGGAGGGATCAGGGTTGGTTTTTTGTTCTGGAAAAGGGTTAGAAGTGTTGAAGCTATTGTACTGAAACACATATGATACACTCTCATGTAAGTTTTGAAGACTGAATGTTTGGATTGAAATATACCATATAAGCCATATGTTGATCTTATTTTCTGGTTGATGTTTATGATCAGTTTGATCACCTCTCTTACTATTTCATTTCTTGATAAAAGTTTTTATCCTGAAAATGATTTTAAGTTTATGGACATAACTGGATTCTTTATATTTATATTTATGGTTTACATCTATGTTTCATATTCCTTCATTTCAGATCTTTGTAATATCTTTCTGATTTAGTGGTTATATGTGATTTATATTTCCTTACCTTTTCCATGAATGATACCTTCAAAATTTATAAAAATTAAACCATTCTCCTTCAGTTTTTCTTTGGATGTTCTAGCTTGCACCTCTCCGTAGTCTAGGTACAATTTCTAGTGCAAGCAAAATGGATGTCAATGATATGAACTAAAGAAAGAAAGAAGAAACCAAAAGAACTATTCAATGGAGTGAGATACCACTCAATCATTGTACCTCCACTTTTATGTTCTTCATTTAAAAATAATAATATTTCTCATTAAAGTGTTTTGGACTTTCAAATATTACAATCACATGTTATGTTTGAAGTATTAAATTTTGAGTTTAAAATATTGTAAACAAACAAAAATGCAAAATAAAGATTTGAATGTATACCTTTTTTTCATAACTAAAAAACATCATTTTATTAAATAAAAAAGATGTGTCAACAAAAAATTACATCATTAGAGAAGCGAGAATACTTCTCATTACCCTTCGACCTTTCATAGATACAAAATTACATCCACTTTAGAGCTATACTCATCAAGGTATTATAACTACTAACATATGTATTGTCATATACTTTTATTCTCTTAGCCAAAGATAAAAGGAAAAAAAAACTAAAAGGAAAGTTGTATTGCATTAGAAAAAAAAGAAAAACAAAAAAGAAAACAAAAAAAAACAAAAATATTGTTTAAAAACATTAAGAAAATAATGGAATCAGACAATATTGATTTCTTGCACATGATTTCCTACTTTGGCAGATTGATTTCTTGTACATGTGACCATCATAACGAAAATTGAAAGCATGGGTGGATAACCAATTCATTTAACAAATCTATGTCACCCTATGAATTTTATTACACAAGGACACCTCCTTGTGGACATTTCCAAATGGCCTTTTAAACTGCTAATTCAACACTTAGGCAAAAATTGTCAAACCCTAGGGTAACATGAGATTTTTATTTTCACCAATTTTGAAGTGTGAGACACCCAATGGATAGAGGCCAACAAGGTGACTTCATCTAAACCAATTTCACCTCTTGAAGCCTCTTTCTCTCTCCTTAGCGGTCATGTTACTGGAGTAGTGCAAATCAAGCTGGGAGCCACTTTTGGACCCTATGGGATTAATTAAGTCCCTGCAGGCATCTAGGAATCCCATAAGCCCTTGCAGGATTAACCTCAACTCCTTGATCTTTTAACCCCTTTTGCGGGCATTTCATAAGCCTTCTACGGGCATAAATGAGCCCCTTGCGGGCATCTTTAGCTCCCTTATGTGGGCATGTTTATAAGCCTCTTGCGGGCATATTGGAGGCCCCTTGAGGGCATCCTAGAGGTTCCTTGCAGGCATAAATTAGCCCCCGCGGGCATCTTTCTAAGCCTTTGCGGGCATAATATAAAGTGTCTTTCAACCTTATTTTTCACTAATTTTGGCAGGCCAAAAGCTCGTATGTGAGAGCACAAAATAGAAATCTGACTCCATGGATGGATATCCAGTTCATCAAAGAATAGGACTATGCCATCTGAATAGTTTTATCATCTCATGCAAACATCCTTGCGGGCATTTCCAAATGGCCTTCGAGCCATGTGAGTTTGACACTTAGACAAATCTTTGTCTTTAATATGCAAATCACTTTTTCTTTCACTTTGGCAGATTGATTTCTTCCTCATGTGATCACCATAGAGAAAAATACAAGCATGACTTGATAGCTACTTCAATGATGAACAAGACCATGTCAAAATTTGAACTAAGTAACACATACCCATCATCTGGGGGGCATTTGAAAGTGGCCTTCCAAACTGCTGATTTGCCACTTAGGAAAAATTATCAAACTATTTTGAAGTGTGAGAAATCCACTAGATAGGGGCCAACTAGGGGATTCGATCCTAATCAATTTCACCCCTTGAAACCTCTTTCTCTCTCCTCGGCGGGCATTTTACTGAAGTAGTGCAAATCAAGATGGGAGGCACTTTTGGCAGGTCAATATCTTCTTCCTCAAAGACTCTTTGGTCAATCCAATGATATGGTTGGATGCCACATACAACATTCTAGAGATACATGCTCTCAAAATATTTTAATACATCAACAACAGGAGATGGCGGGCATTTTACTGAGGTTACTTAGGCAGTTCTAGTGATTTTACACCTAGACAATTTTTTCACTTTCCTAGATTTGGTCCAATCTGCCCGAAACCTTGTTTTGGCAGATCCATAACTTCTTCCTCAGGCCCTTTCAAGTCAATGTGAAAGAATATTCAGGTAGAAAAAACAACAACCTACAAGAAGACCATATGGTGTGGGCATTTTCTTCAACTCACAAACTATGGCGGGCATTTCTCTGAGGCCACTTGGGAAGTTTTGTTCTTTGGTGTAAAAGTAACCTAAGACCCTGTTTTGGCAGAAGGTTATATTTGTCATCAAACATCTTCTGTGAAAACTAAGACCATGGAGAGATAGCCTCTATGACAATATAGAGAATTATAGTTCCATATCATTTTTATCATTCTCCCATGAGGTACGGAGGCCATTTTCCCAAGGCCACCTGAATCAATTTTCCAACACTTAGTCATTTTCAGGAATTCCTCCAGAGTATATCCTAAAACCCTATTTTGGTAGAATTATAACTTTATCCTCGGACATACTTAAGAAAAACTGAGACCATGGTCAGGTTGAAAAATCAACAAGCTACAGCCTAACCATGTGATGTGGACATTTACTCTAACCTATGATTTATGGCGGGAAGTTTCTTGCGGCTACTTAGTGAAAAGAGAAATCTCTTCATACTATAAACCTAGGGTTTGATAATTTTTCCAAGTGTCAAATCAGTAGTTTGGAAGGATAAGAGGCCAATTGGAAATGCTCACAAGGAGGTGTCCTTGTGCTGATAAAATTAATCAGGTGGCATAGGCTTGTTCCCTGATGAACTGGCTATCTATCCATAGGATCAGACTTGCCTCTGGATTTCACACATGTGATAGACAAGACTAACAAAATGAGAAGAATTTTTTTTTGATGTCCAAATAAGGTTTGAAGAGGAATTTGGAAATGCCCGCCAAAGAGTTCCCTTGTGCTAATAAATTATCCAAACGACATAGACATGTTCCCTGCTGATCTGGCCATCTAGCTGTGGTGTCAGTTCTCTCGTTGAGGCTCACATGTGTGAGATTTTGGATTGCCAAAATTATGAAAAATAAGGTTAAATGACACCTTATGATATGACTGCAAAGGCTTGTATAAATGATTGCAAGAATAAAAATCTTAATGGTCTCTCTTGCCTTTTGTAGAAGACTGTAATTGTTCTATAGTTGGACAAGAGACTTTTTGCAATTTCTTTTCAAGCTCTTTAACACTCTGTGAAACTTTTTTTAAATTTCCAAGCAAAACATTTTTTTATTCCATCAGTTTGTTCAACATTTCACATTTTTCTTATACTTTGTTGATTCATGTTTTTCCTTGACCTCCAATTGCTGTCTGGTATGTTTCAACTGATCTTTAACTTCAGTCAATTCACATTTCAGATTCTGTATTTCTTTCTTGTGCTCTTTTGCCCTCGACTCTGTCTCGTTGGGAAGGATAGGAATTGGAGTCATCGCAGCAACTGGCCCTTTTAATTCCTTCTCCAAATCAGCAATTGTGGATTTAGGTTTTTGAATTTCCATATCACATCCCAAATGCTGAACTTTTCTACCATCTAAGAGTTTTGATTGCAACTCCCTTATTTTTTCATCTTTCATAGCCATCTTCTCTTTCATTTATTTATGTAATGGTGATGAGCCAAACAAATCACCTAGTGCAATGATCATTGAGAAGAATTCTTGTAGCATCTTCTCTCGATTTGCTAAGGACTTCTCTCTCTCTTCTAAGGACATTGTACCTGTAGGTGTTTTTTTCCTTCTACCCTTACCCTCGTCTCCTTTGGTACCCTTACCTTCACCTTCACCACCTTCTTGATTGTAATTTTTTTTTCCTCTACTTTGGTTTTTAAGTTTTAAATATTTAGAGATCCTTGCTAACCTTGATCCTTTCAGCTTATCAGCTTTCTTAGAAATGGTTTTTCTCAAATCGAAAATTATTGATTCTAATTCTCCAACTTTTTTTCCATGGCTTCCCTCCCACTCTTTCAACTTCAACTGATATTCTTGTACTTCATGTTCATATTCTTTAATTTTATTCTCCATTACCCCTAAAGGACCCATTTCTGTCCTCACTGGTGGTACATTGAGAATAGATGGTCTTTTTTCAACTCTTCTTTGAGTTCACTCGCTTCAGCATTAGCTTTTTCCAAAGCCTCTTTATACACAACCCTCACTGATTCAATTTCATTTTCAATATCATTAGTGATTTTTTTTTTCTTCTTTGGATAATAATTTAACCATTTCTTCTTTCACTTTTATAATTCGGTCTGCTTTGAATTGATTATCCACAATTGTCTTCTGCAACACTACTATCTGTTTGAGGCATTCTAAAATATTATCATCTTTTCTCAAGCACTCTTCCTCCCAATTGCATATATAGGAAGCGTGTTCCTTGAAATGCTCCATTTTATCATATAGGATGAACACGTACCTACATTCAAAATTATATCATGCAATGTCTAAATGCATAGTGGAAGTCCTTGATTCTGATTTGGAAGAAAAATCATACTCAATTGCCAACTATTTAGTAGGAATTCTATCAAGAAAATCTTGAGGAATGGAAAAGTGAGCATTAGTTTGTTCCATTTCGTTTCCTGTCACCTCCTCCCAGTGATCTCTATCTTCGTGTCCCTGTAACTCTTTCAAATTTGTAGCAGCACAAACTACATCATTTGTGAGAAAATCGCGATATTGTACTCATAATTAACCATGGTGCTCAGGACTTTGTACTAGCGATTCCTCATTCTATTTAGGAGGATGTAATGGTAATTCCCCATGGTGCTCAGGATATTGTGCTAATTCCTCGTTCTGCTCAGGAGACTGTACTGGAAATTCCTCATTATGTTCCCTGCTATTATGTTTCCTAATGTATGTTTTATGAATAGGTGGTTTTGGAAAAGATATATTTTCATGCTGGTTGATATCACCAATCTCTGTTTCAGTAGCATGGGGATGACATAAATCAATAATTTTTTGAAGTGTGTCTGGGAAACTAAATTTAACCTTCCTTAATTGGCTCTCTTGCGGGGCAGAGTGGAATTTCTTAGCCAATAGATGAGGAATATCTACAGGTATATCTTCCACCCAATGTGTCACTACCCACATACATTCACCCTAAATGTCATGCCTGTGATGATTCAGAATTGTCCTAAGGAGAATCTGAAGCAATGTTTTGTATATTCCGAGAGAGACATCTTGCATTTTTTAACCATTCCTTGGAACATTTACTTCTCGCCCACAAATTTTACTGGCCATCTGGTTCTTCTCCTGTTTGGGGGTTTTCCTTGAGCTTAAAATCGCCCCCCCTCTGCGTGGAATATTTGTACTTTGGGAAACCAAATCAGGGTCAAGGTATACCCGCTTCCCAAAAATTATGAGTTCCATATTCCCAACATCATATTTCGAAATTGCCTCATCTATCTCCTCATCAACATAACTGAACATTCCAAAAAAAAAGTTGAAAAATTATGCTTTCCTCAGGATAGTTTCCATACCTGCTGGCCAAATCTTTGCATCTCTCCATGCATCAGAATACTCCTGGAATTTTTTTACTATTATCCTATCATCTGTTGACGACTGTGTTTCAACTAGGGTTGTAGAGGAGGATTCCCGCATTTCAACTGCGCTCGTGGTAGAAGGATCCCCTATTTGAAGTTCAGCCATGGTTATCTAGGTTTGAAGCAGAGGTGAGGTGATGCATGTAGACTATATTTCAAGCTCACAAATTATGTCCACGGACTGAATTTCAGGCTCACAAATTATTCCTGCAAAGAGTATTTCAGCAACAAATTAACGCTTATTGATCGGGGATTATGTATTCACTACCTAGATTATAGACTTGTACTCCTTTTTGTTAACATGGATATTCGATTGCAATAATGTTATATGAGATGCATCTTTAAAAAAATTGAGTTCATTAGAACAATCAATATTCAATATGAGCCATTTGTTAGAATCTCCATGTAGAGAAGACACATTGAAAGGGCATAGCTCCAAGGAAGAAGATAAATTTTATATAGATTGAGGTAAGTTGCTTAGTAAAAAAATGTGGAGATCATGTTTCTCTAGGTTAAGATGATTTTTGATAAACACATGTTGAGGAGGAAGACTAAACATCAAAGAGGGAATGATTTGAAAGTAGTGAGCATGGAATTTTCAAAATGAAAAAGTTGGCCACATGCAAAACTTTGGAGTATGAAAGTTTGACAAATATTACGATGATTTAGAGAAGTTATTTGTAAATTTATTGTTGAGATAAAGCTTTTGCAACTCACTCGATGCAATGAGTGCTAAGTGTACTACTCAATATCATAATAAATTTGTCATCCTGAATAATACTGATGGGATATTGGTCATGCCTTAATGACATACTCTATGAAAATAATTCAAAAAAGGTTATCTCAACTTTATAAGGTTCAAATTCTTAAAGAGAGATACTCACATGGTTTTGCGGTAATACCTTGATTATAATTTATATGTAATTGTAGTAGACACTTGGAAACCTATTGGAAGTAGTGCACATTCAAGACTAGACTAGGAAAATGGCGGGCATTTTACAAAGGTCACTTAGGTAGTTTTAACAGTAATTTTATACTTAGACTATTTGTGCAATTTCTAAGGTGGATTTTTTATTTCACCAAAATCCTGAACCAATGCCACTAGATGATGTAGTACACCTCACTCAGCACACCTAAGCTGATTTCACTCTCAGACTCATCTTCATTTTCCCTAGGTGGGCATTTTACTGAACTTGGTGCAAAACTTCCTAAAACCCTATTTTGGAAAACCTATAACTTCCTCCTCAGACACTCTCAAGACAAAATGAGACCATGGTCAGGTAGACAAATAAATAAGCTACAACCTGACCATATGGGGTGGGAATTTTCCTTAAACCATGAATTATGGTGGGCATTTTACTGAGGCCACTTAGGAAGTTTTACTCCCTCTAGTGCAAAATAGACTGAAACCTTGTTTTGGCAGACTTAAAAATTCCTCCTCAGACACTCAAGACATACTGAGACCATGTTCAGGTAGACAGATCAACAAGCTTCAGCCTGGTGCTTCCAGATATTTTTTATCATTCTTCTATGATGTACGGCGGGCATTTCCCCAAGGAAACTTGGACCAATTTTCCAACACAACCATTTTTCAGAATTTCTCGAAAGTTTATTCTGAACCCCTGTTTTGGCAGACCTATAAAATTGTCATAAAGCACTATTTTGAAGAAATGAGACCATGGTTAGATATCCTATTCAACAAGCTACAACCTGACATGAAGGTGTGGGAATTTTCCTTAACCCATGAATTATGGAGGGAATTTTACTGAGGCCACTTAGGCAGTTTTACTCCATCTGGTGCAAAACAACTTGAAACCCTATTTTGGAAGACTTATAACTTCCTCCACGGACACTCTCAAGACAAACTGAGACCATGTTCATGTAGATAGATCAAAAAGCTTCAGCCTGGTTCTTACTGATATTTTTTAGCATTCTCCTATGATGTATGACGGGCATTTCCCCAAGGCAACTTGGACCAATTTTCCAACACATCCATTTTTCAGAATTTCTCCAAAGTTTATTCTGAACCCTTGTTTTGGAAGACCTATAACTTTGTCATAAAGCCACTCTTTTGAAGAAATGAGACCATGGTTAGATATCATATTCAACAAGCTACAACCTGAAAGGAAGGGGCGGGCATTTTCCTTAACCCATGAGTTATGGTGGGTATTTTACTGAGGCCACTTAGGCAGTTTTACTCCCTCTTGTGCAAAACAACCTGCAACCCTATTTTGGCAGACTTATAACTTCCTCCTCAGACACTCTCAAGACAAACTGAGACCATTTTCAGGTAGAAAAATCAACAAGCTTCAGCCTGGTGCTTCCAGATATTTTTTATCATTCTCCTATGATGTACGATGGGAATTTCCCCAAGGAAACTTGGACCAATTTTCCAATACTTAGCCATTTTTCAGAATTTCTCCAAAGTTTATTCCGAACCCCTGTTTTGGCAGACCTATAACTTTGTCATAAAGCACTCTTTTGAAGAAATGAGACCATGGTTAGATATCCTATTCAACAAGCTACAACCTAATAGGAAGGGGCGGGCATTTTCCTTAACCCATGAATTATGGTGAGTATTTTACTGAGGCCACTTAGGCAGTCTTACTCCCTCTGGTGCGAAAAATTCTGAAACCTTGTTTTGGCAGACTTATAACTTCCTCCTCATACATGCTTATGGGAAAATGAGACCATGGTTAGATAGCCACTTCAACAAGCTATATCTTGATATGATGGTGCGTGCATTTTTCTCAAACCATGAATTATGGAGGGAATTTTCCCAAGCCCACTTGGACTAGTTTTCCAACATAGCCATTTTCAAGAACTTCTCCGAAGTTTATCCTGAAACCCTAATTTGGTAGACTAATAACTTTCTCCTCATACATGCTTATGGAGAACTGAGACCATGAATAGATAGACACTTCAACAAGTATCCTGATATGATGGTGCATGCATTTTTCTCAAACCATGAATTATGGTGGGCTTTCTCTTAGAGTAGTTTTGACTACTTTTTCCATACTTAGTCAATTTCCAAAGTTTCACAAACTTGCCAAACTTTTCAAGAATGATGTCAGATTCCAACACTGACTTAATGAACCCACTAGAACACCATCATGTGTCTTTCTAGCTTCATCACACATGCCACATCATCATACATGCCACGTCATCAATTGTAGGTCCATTTTCGAAACTAGGGTTTTACTCAGTAAGGGAGTGTGCAATTTTTTCACATGGGGGTCAAATTTGCAAAATCATCGACCAGGGACTTATGTCCAGCGTTCCCAGCTAGAACCTTCCTAGACAGACTTGCAGGAATTCCCAGAGCCCGGTTTTGCTGCACGGTTGAAATTCTATGGCCTCGGTAGGTATCCAACTGGTGTCCTTGAAGGCCTTTGGGGTGTGAGTTGGAATGAGCCATAGAATGACGACCGTGGATTAGATCAAAAAACCGTCGACTCCATTGGATTCAGGACATTGGGATATTACTAGGGGTGCCCCTCTCCTCTGGTCCCATGGACCAGGTTTCATCTTTTAGGTCCATTTTGGAAACTAGGGTTTTGCTCAGTAAGGGAGTGTGCAATTTCTGCACATGGGGGTCAAATTTAAAAAATATTCGACCGGGGACTTATGGATAGCATTCCCAACTATAACCTTCCTAGACACACTTGTAGGAATTCCCAGAACCCAATTTTGTTGCACGATTGGAATTCTATGCCCCCGATATGTATCCAATAGGTGTCCTTGAAGTTCTTTAGGATGCGAGATGGAACAAGCCAGAGAATGACGATGATGAAGATGATGATGATGACGATGATGATGGGGGTGGTGGTGATGACGAAGACAATAATGATGACGATGATGATGAGGATTAGGATGAGGATGAGGATGAGGATGAGGATGATGATGATGACTAGGATGATGATGGAAAAAATTACGATGATGATGAAGATGATGAGGATGAGGATGATGAGGATGATGAGGATGAGGATGAGGATGAGGATGATGGTGAGGATGATGAGGATGATGATTATGATCATCATCATCATCATGAAGATGTTGATGATGATGAGGATGACGATGATGATGATGATGAAGATGATGATGATGATGGTGGTGGTGATGAAGATGATGATCATGATGAATATGATGATGATGGCGATGATGGCGATGATGATGACGATGATGAAGATGTTGATTAGGAAGAGGG
Organism: Larix kaempferi; assembly: GCA_027924585.1. Lineage (NCBI taxonomy): Eukaryota > Viridiplantae > Streptophyta > Pinopsida > Pinales > Pinaceae > Larix > Larix kaempferi. The sequence goes on along the minus strand of BSBM01000338.1, from coordinate 310,320 downwards.
AGATGACGACGACGACGACGACGACGACGACGACGATGACGACGACGACGACGACGATGACGACGACGATGATGATGATGACAAAGATGAAGATGATGAAGATGATGATGATGAAGATGATGATGGTGGTGGTGGTGTTGGTGATGACAACGACAACGATGATGATGAGGATGAGGACAATGATTATGAGGATGATGATGATGATGACAAAAAATGAAGATGATGATGAAGATGATGATGATGATGATGATGAGGATGATGATGATGATGATGCTGATGATGATGAGGATGAGGATGAGGATGATGAGGATGAGGATGATGAGGATGATGATCATGATGATGAAGATGTTGATGATGACAATGATGATGATGATGATGATGATGATGATGATGATGATGATGATTATGAAGATGATGAAGATGGTGGTGGTGGTGATGAAGATGATGATCATGATGAAGATGATGATGATTATTAAGATGATCAAGATGGTGGTGGTGGTGATGAAGATGATGATCATGATGAAGATGATGATGATGGCGATGATGAAGATGATGATGATGACGATGATGAAGATGTTGATTAGGAAGAGGGAGATGAAAAAATGAAAAATCACCCAACAAGGGAAATCTATTAGATACCTAAGTATCCTTGTGGGTGTCATTGTCTCATTAGTTCAACAAAGATTATTAAGTAAGATTGAAAGTAAATGACAAAAGAATCTTCTGGAGATATATCTGTATAAAGTAAACTTAGCATCTTGGATAGGACCTATCAACTAACCATTTTTTACTTTTACCTTTATCATCATAATTAAAAAATGGAAATGGCTTTAAGAAGGTTCTTATGGAGATGAAAATGAGGAAAAAATATCTATGTTCGATTGTTTGGAAAATTCATGCTTCCTTAGAGACAACGTTGCTTGGCAAATATGTACTCTTTATGAAGACAAAGGAGATCTATGTTTCATTGATAAAGGGCTGATACGATGATTTCTTTTTCTGGATGTGCCATGAACGGGGTAGCTTAGTTTCCATTCTCCCAGGGCTCTTTTACCCGGGATCCCTCTTGGTAGAGGGATATCCCCCACCTACTTGGTTCTCCATTTCATATCGTCTTACTGCGGATTTCATTACCTTGCAAAGGATATGATTTGCATGAGATTCCAGATCTTCTAGTTAGGAATTTGCATGCTCCTATACCACCATTGGATTAGTGAGTATACCCTTGTTCTTTTTTAGGAACCTTTCTTGTTAGTATTCTGACCACTTTTTCTTTCCACTTTGCTTATTGTAGCACAGTTGTTAGAGCAAGTGTTTTGAGCTTGTTGTTGGTCTGAGTGCCATATTTTTTGCGTTGCGCTCTCCTTATGCACACACAACTGCATTAGGAATTTTGAGATTTTCACTTGCCACAACCCATCTATTTTATTCCTGTTGTCACCTTTGATTCACCGAGAAACTCTCGGCTCCTACTGGGCCAACCCCCATAGTTCGGTTCACTTGACACCACACGTCACAGAAGAACAACTTCATCACCTGACACATACCCCAACAAACCTTATTTTACCTCTTATTTTGAGTCATATTTCCCCACTTACATAGCTCTGTCTATCCCCATGGATGGAATGACTTCCACCCCCTTTCTTGGTAGGATTGTTGGTGGCGGACCCACCACCAGCCCAGCTACCACTTCAGTATCCATCCCCTCCATACCATATATAGGACCTACACCTAGTATTCTCGTCACTACATAAATCCCCATGGGTAGTGGATTGGTTATCACTACAGTCCCATTGGTGACTAGTAGTACACTCAGGGGCACAGGCCTTTCCTACACGATTCCCCCACCTTTGACTGGAGGTCCCACGATCCCCATCGTGGGTCATACCATTTCTCCACACATTGGGGGTAGTGGCCCCACCATTGCTACTACGACTAACACATATGCCCCCACACCCATGCCACATCCTTCTTCCAATTTTCCATTCATGGATAGCCTCAACCTCCCTGATATGGCTAGATTGACCAACGACCTGATTCGACATGACCCCACTTGGCCACACATGCATACCAAACTCTCTTCAGACATCCCTAAGTTCGAAGGGAAGGCAGGTGAGGACCCCCAAAACCACATCATGTCCTTCCATTTATGGTGCTCCTCCAAATCCATATTGGATGACTCTATCCATCCTCTCCTTCTACAATGGACCTTCACTGGCGTTGCAGCTAAGTCGTACATCGAACAACCTCATGGACACATTCCACCTTTACATCCCTTTCTTTGAATTTCTTGTATTTCTTCCAGTTACCAATCCGTCACAACACTAGTGTAGAGATCCTATTGTCTTGTAGACGGAACACGGTCACCCACATCACTGACCACATTCATGAGTTCTGTAAACGTCGAATTTTATGCAATATTAAGTTAGACAACCGCATCTTCCTAGATTGGTTTTTGAAATCTCTTATACTAGTTATTTCCAAGGATGTGGCATCTGAATGGCCCCAATCCAAGGAAGAAGCCATTATGAAATCCCTTGACCTCATCTATGCTCAGTTTGGCTACTTATATTCCATCCTACCTAATGCTACCAGCAACGACTCCTCCTGGAATGACGCACTAGGGGAATCCCATGCTGCCAACGAAATTAGTGGACACGTTGCATCACATAGTCAAACTTATAATGCTATGCCCCCTACTAGAGGCCCCGACCTTTCACGTGCCACAACCCATTCTGGAGCAACAACCTTGTATGCTCCCATGAATCAAACCCCTCACTTCCATGGACCCTTATGTCCACCGCAGTGTTACGGTCATGCACGACCAGCTTACACCCCTCCAGCTACACCTAATTCCTATTACCATCAACAGGCTCCACCGCAAGAAGCACATGCACAACCTCAAGCCCCCTCGGCTTACTATCCATCGCAGGAAGCACCTACACAACCCCATCCCCCTTCGGCTTACTATCCACCGCAGGCAGCACCTGCACAACCCCAACCCCCTCTCGCTTGCTATCCACCACAAGCATCACCAACGCCTATGCAACCACAAAATCCTCCCAACCCACAAGGAAAATTTTACGCCCAACAAAACCAACCATCCCAATGTAATCAACAAGGTCAACAAAATCGGGGAAGAGGACATAACCGAAGGAACAACCAACCCCAAGATCAAGGCGTCCAACCCCCCAATCCCCCAAACAATAATAACGACGCCCCAACCAATCAAAACCCTCATAGACCACCTCGTCAAGGGAAGAATCCTAATTTACGATCGAACCACCTATGTTCTATATGCAGGGTATACGACCATTACACACACACTTGTCACCATTTGGAGCGAGCTCGCCAACTTTGGATATATGACGCCCAACGCCAAGGACATGTTGCACTTCCAGCACCACCTAACCCCCCGCCACCTCATACACAACCCATGGTATTGCAAAACCCCTTACCCACACAAGGAGTAGTGAACACCCAACCATTGGCTCCCCCTCAAGGGGTTGAGCCACCACAACAGCAAATCACTTATGTTGCACCTACTAATCAACCCATGGACTCGTGTACTCATCACCTTCTCATGATGTCATCGACTAACATCAACCTTCAAACACGTCGAAATCAATATGGTTCCACCACTGAAACCATCCCCTCTGACAAGGATACTAATGCTCTTCCCACTGATCAGTTGTTGCGTATACCTGCAGCACTGTGCAATGGGGCCCCTAAATATCCCCTCTTCCCATTACGTCGCATTAATAAGAACCCCAATGCGTGCGTTGCTCCCAATTATAATATCATGGATGACTTAGCCCAGTCCCCTGCTGCTATGTCAACCCTCAAGGTTCTAAAAAATTGTCCTGCGCAGCACAAGACATTGTTATTCGCCATTGGTGCAATAGACAGTTCCGACTCATGGATGATAGCATTCAATTTGGACCAGTCTGAACCACGCATGCCTTCCACACTAGCATTCCAAGTTTTGGTGTCCATCTGAAATCTTGTTATCCATCGATGCATCATCGATGAGGGTGCCTCCACATGCGTTATGTATACATTCATGTGGCAGAAGCTCGAATACCCTACACTACATCCATCCATGAGTGCCTTACGAGCTTACAACGGTCGCTCAGTTCAACCCCAAGGCTTCTTGGCCAATGTTCTAGTCCAACTAGCTGGTAAAATGATCCTTATCGACATTGAGGTCATCAACGCACAACTTGATTACAACCTCCTCCTGCTCAGACGCAGTTACATGTATGCCATGAAGGTTGTTTCATCATCATTATTCTGCATTATGATGTTCCCCCATGAGGGATGGGTTGTGAATATCGATCAACTTATGTATTACGACCTGAATTCCCTCGTTGCACCAGAAAAAGTTCTCCCTATGTTTGAACAACCTGTCCTTGGTGCACCTACCTCTTTGGTTTATACCGTTGGACTTGGAATTTACTCGGAGACTCCCATGACCTCTACTTTTCGGTCCATTCCACCCCCTCCGTTGATAGTGGAGATATCTTATCTATGTACCATTTCATCCAAACAAACGGTGCCTAACCCACAACCACCTTTGCTGCTGTAGCCACCATCAGTACCTAGTCATGTTGGAGCAACACCTATCCAGACTATCTCGTTCCTATTCCCACCTTCAGGATTAGTAAGTGCCCCAGTCATGGATACGTTGAATCTCTCGGGGTTAACACTAGGACTACCCATGTGGTACTTACCCACTTCTACCCCTCTTTCGACACCACACGTCATTCTCCAACTAGTCCAACTGATTAACACCACCAACCGCCCACCTCCTGGTGTGGCGAACATGTCTACATCCCACCCTTCCCCTCCACCACCCAAAACCACTAGGGGCATAGGCCCGCAAACATATAATGCCCCACAGGAAACGAAACCAGTAAAAAATCCCCCTCCATTCCGCACACCTCCTAAGTGCTCTTTATGTGATGACTTGGGCCACGCTACCCATAATTGTCCACAATTGCTAAATATTCAAGAGCACATGCAAATGTTGGAGGATGATCCCAATATTCCAGTCGTGGAACTGGATACCACCCCTAAACCCCGCAACAAATCGCTGTGCATCAACCACTCTTGCACCATATGCGGAGTCTATGGTTATTACTCACATCACTTCCCAGATATTCCCGAGTACTAATTGGTTCTACAAGAGTTGAATCAATCTTATTTATATTCGTCCATCACCACCATTGAGGAGATCCACCCCCGCGAATCCTCCCCCTCGGGAGAGATCAACACGATTTACATGATTTCCACACACAGTGAACCCCTTCCGCCCCCATCATCTTGCCTCCCTTGGAATTAATTTGAAAACACCGTTATTCTATAGCGATGAGGAGATCCTTGAGGAACTCACTGCAACTGACTACCCTTAGGATGACATGCACCATCGGTCCTAATTCATCCCTGAAGAGTCCATCACTACCACGGCCAACCAACTTTCAGTCGAGTCAAAAGAATTCCTCCCAGATAAGGTGGACTAGTTTAAAAAACCAATCCTAGCCCCCAATGCCTTCGAGGAAGGTAACATGGCCAACATTTCACCTACCATACAAGTTGACATTTCTACCACACCTGGTACACCTGTACTCATTACATTGGGTGCTTCTTGTACTGAAGATGAAATCCATGCCTATAAGAAGCTCTTCCAATATTTTTGCGATGTCTTTGCTTGGTCCTATACCGAGATGCCTGGTCTTGACCCCGCCATCATTGAGCACCATATTGATACTTGGTCGGATGTTCCCCTTGTTTTCCAGAAGCAATGACCCATCCACCCATCCAACCTCCCCGCAGTCAAAGTTGAGATCGATAAACTAGGTAAATTTGGGTTCATTTATCCCATCACTTACACCACCAGAGTTTCCAATCCAGTGCCAGTTAACAAAAAACAAGTCACCATTCGCATCTGTACTAATTTTCATGATTTAAACCGAGCTTGTCCCAAAGACAACTTCCCCATGCCTTTCATTGACCAACTTATCAATGCATGTGCGGGACATCAGATACTATCCTTCATGGATGGTTTCTCTGGGTATAATCAAATCAAAATTTGAAAGGAAGATCAATATAAGACTGCCTTCACCACCCCATGGGGCACCTTTTCCTATCGCGCCATGCCTTTCAGTCTTGAAAAGATGTGGCCACATTCTAGCGGGCCATGAAATATTGCTTTCATGATTTGGCTCAAATCCTTTTGGTCTACCTAGATGACCTCATGGCTAGATCCAAGAAATGGTCCAACCATCTAGACGACCTCTGGCAAGTCTTTTTGTGGTGTCGCAAGTATAGAATTCATTTGAACCCCCTCAAATGTGTCTTTTGCGTTCCTACGGGCCATTTGTTAGGTTTTATCATTTCCCAAAAAGGAATCACCATCGACCCATTGAAGGTTCAAGCCATCCTGGATGTCCCATCCCCACGTACATTACGCCAATTGTAGAGCCTTCAAGGGAAAGCCAAATTTCTTTGTTGCTTCATTTTGGACTATGCTACAAAAATTCATGGTTCCTTTTGCTTGATTCGCACTCACATTGCTTTCGTGCGGGACCACCAAGCACAAGTGGCTTTTGAAGTTCTCAAACAATCCTTGACTTCTGCCTTGTTGATTTCACCTCCTCATTTCTCAAAGTATTTTATCCTTTACATTTCGGCATCTGACTATGTTGTTTTGGGGGTGCTCATTCAAGAAGATAATGCACGACAAGAACATGTCATCTATTATGTGAGCCAAACCTTATCCGTCCCACAACTACGTTACCCCCACGAGGAGAAGTTGGCCCTTTTCGTCGTCTTCTCATTCTTCGTCACTATATCTTATTAAGATGAACTACAGTGGTGGCAGACTCCAACCCCATGGTATATCTCCTCATCCGCCATATTCTTCAAGGTCACGTGGCTAAATGGGTCATCATACTTCAATAATACGACCTCATGCTCACTACCCCCAAGAGTACCAAATCCCTCGCATTGGAACAATTCATGACGGATTTACCATCCTCATCTACGTCACCACAAATCAATACCATCCTACCTGATGACCACTTGTTTATCATTTCGTCGGATGACCCCTGGTATGACAACATCCTAGTGTACCTATGCACACAAAAGTATAGATCTAATATCGACAGCGATGATTGTCGTCGCATATGCCACATGCCTCACATTATCTTCTCCTTGGTGATGTCATGTACCGACACGGTGTCGACACTATCTTACATCGATGCCTCACTCGAGACGAGGCTGAACAAGTTCTCAATGAATGCCATAGTGGAGCCTGTGGCGGTCATTTCTATGGGATGGCCACTGCTTAAAAGGTTATCCATGCTAGATATTTTTGGCCCTCCCTATTTACTAATTGCATCACAACAGTCAAACATTACCGAAATTTCCAGCTCTTTTCCCCCAAGGAGAGGACCCCTCCCGCCCCCATCCATCTAGTTATCACCATTGGTCCTTTCTGCAAATGGGCCATTGATTTTATGGTGTACAAACCCCCCTCGGCAAATGGCCATACGTACATTGTTGTGGTTGTTGACTATTTCACTAAATGGGACAAGGCCATTCCTACGTTTAAGTGCAAAGATGAAATGACATCCCGTTTCTTTTTTAGCCACGTCATCACTCAGTTCAGGGTCCCAAAGCAACTCATCTCTGACCATGGAAAACATTTTGAGGACTCCGTCTGGAAGGAATTGTCGACTTTTCTCAAATTTGAACACTAGTATGCCTCCGCCTATTACCCTCAAGGGAACGGCCAAGTGTAGGCTATTAATAAAATTCTGAAAACCATCCTTCAATGCACTCTGGACCACCACAAGTCCAACTGGAACCACATGTTCTTTCCTGCACTTTGGGATTACCGAAGATCCACTAAGACCGCCACCAGTTTTACCCCTTTTCATTTAGTCCATGGTGTCAATTTTGTGCTTCCCATCGAATGCCAGATCCCCGCATTACATATTGTTGTTGAACTCCTCTCAGACACCTCACTGCTTGAGCAATGATTAATCCTTTTGTAAAAAGCCAACGAATATCACCGAACATCCTTACAAACCATTGAGGTTGCAAAAACCCATTCCAAATCCGGTTATGATAAGCACGTCCACCCATGTACTTTCTGAGAAGAATATCTCATACTTGTTTATGACCAAGCACATGACAAGACTGGTAAAGGAAAGTTTGAATCTATGTGGCAAGGCCCATACATCATCCACACCTGCCTAGGACATGGGGCATACATCCTCACCGATTCTGAGGGAAACCCCTTACTTAACCCTCGTAATGGGTTGTATCTTCAACGCTTTTACCCTTAGCACTTTTTGGACTCACGAGTCCATGATTGTATAGTTTTATTCCTTTTTGTTTTTTGAATTTTTGCATCTAAAATCTTACACTTTTCTTCCCTGCGTGACCACAGATGGATCCTGTTCCACCACACTATGTCAGTTTCACCAACGGTGCAAGCCACTGGTATCCAAACCTCTCCTTCATAGCTTGGGTATTATATTCCCCCTCACATGAGTTGATCCATTTTGACAGAGTGTGCATAGGTGCTGTTGCCAATAATCGAGTACGATGTTGTGATTGGTCTTTTGACTATTGCCCTCCAGATGGGTATAAGTCACCTTCGTGTGTTCCTTGACTCCCAGCTTCTTATCGCCCAACTCAACAATTTTACTAGGTACAGGATCCTTGTTTTCTTAGAAAATTCATGCGCACTAAACAAATGATCAGACAGTTTAATTCCATTTCATTCACTCATGTCCCAAGAAGTCAAAATAGTGTAGTAGACCAAATGGCCAACAATATTCTAGATTGGCATATCAATCACAACATGTGGGAAGTAAACCATACACATGCATCATCATATCATCCACATGCTTATCAGCATTATATAGGCATATAACATCATAAAAAATAAAAAGAAGCCATCATCATAATTTGCATCCACGTGCATGTATATATATATATATATCATCATAAGAAATTCCATCATTCCCATAGCACCTCCATACACATACATACATAAGAGGAGACCCAAGAACATCCTTGTCATATAATACAAGCCGAGTATACAAAATCCCCATGCTCATTGCATGGGGGCAGTCCCATCAACTTCCTAGTCATTCAGAGCCATCTCTGTCCTCATCATCGTTGTCCTCCTCATCCTCCTCTTCCTCCTCCTCCTCATCTTCCTCATCCTCCTCCTCGTTTGACTTATCCGAATTTGTCTTGACATCCTCATCTACATAATAAGGGGAATCCCCTTGTGCCATAGCTCTCACCACCTCATCCTCCATCGTGATCTGCCTCATAATAGGCCTCCACTCCCTTGGAGAACCATAGCAAATGTTGATCAAATCCTAGTCCAAGTGCTACCAACCAGTCTCAATCACCCCATCGAGGAGGCAGTTAATACCAACCCACAAATTCTCCATTGCCACCGAGGAACCTCACCGTCAACCCTTCCCATGTCCAGGAGAGTATACACCCTCTACACGACCCCTCCGTGCACGGTATCCTCTCGGAAGCTGCGGTCCAATATCTGCACACGAAACAAATCTCATAAGTCTCAGCGTCGTACAAATCATCTAGCTACCATCTACACTATGAAATCCATAAAATATGATGCTGAAACATAAATACCAACGTACCATCTGGTCCCCATGCCTGACCAGGAGGCCACAGTAGCTCTGGATCCCCTCTATAATCCATCCTGTAGTACGGGTAGTCCTTAATAACCACCGAAAGCTGCATCCACTGAGTGAACAAATCCTCAGTGAAGAACCGTCCCACCATCCCTCCACCCCCATGAGTCATCATATCGACCCACCGCCGCATCCATAGCTCCATCGGCTCCTCATCACACATTTCTAAGTGTGGTCGTAGTGTCAGGACTCACTCAAAGAAAAATGAGCAGAGAAACGAGGGAAAACAGAACCCCCCTCCTCCATGCCTCACCTTGTTCAGCTCCTGTTGAACCACTGTCAGGTACATCTAGTCTCAACCATCTGTCCCTTCCAAGACCCGCTCCACAAGCACCATTTGTCCCTAGAGACACGGTGGGTGGCATGTGACCCCAGCACGCGCACCACCGTCACTGCAATTGCTCGAGTCTCTAGACTCTTAGTATCACAGATCAGGAGTGCATTATCATGCACATCTACGGTATCATAACAATGCCGCTCCAATAGGTCCTCTATAGAAATATCACTTGGCCTCCTCGGTTGGGTATCTGCAATCACACCCAACCGTTGAAGCCCTATCAAGAAATACACATTGGTGAGTGTGATCTCCAACCGCTCACCCTGTATCATGAATGCCTCTGCATCGGCATCCCAAAACCCGACTAACTTGTTCAATAACAAGCTAGCCGAGCGCATCAGAGGCACCTGTGCAAACTTTGATAGTCCACAATAAGCTAAGTTATCATGCACATCCTCATCCTCTTGGATCGCCTCTATTAGAGGACCCCCCAACTCGTGCTCTCTCCATGCTACCTTCAACATCCTGCCAACCAAAAAACCAAAACCCATAAGTTCAATATATGCCAAAAAAAAACCCAACAAGGGATGAAATGTGCGCTCCAAAGCATGCATTTCTGCCTCAAATCCGTGTCGTAAAGGCGCAACTGTGGGGCCCAAAACCGTGCTTTGAAGCGTTCATTTCTCCTAAAATGTCGTGCTTCAAAGCGCGACTATCTAGCCCATAGTCGCGCTTCAAAGTGCGACTGTCTGGCTCACAGTTGTGCTTCAAAAGCACGGCCATCGAGCCCAGAGACACACTCTGAAGCGCGAGATTTCTCTCGAAAACCGTGCTTCGGCGCAGTGGTGCCCAAGCTTTGCTTGGCATGCCTCCTAGGGCACCAAATCCCCCCAAAAATGCATCAAAAACATCACAAAACATTGCAAGACTTACCTGGAAGTCGCAGAACTCGATTCCATCGATCGAATTGCAAGAAATCTAAATTTTCTCTTCTGGGTCCCTCCACACTCTTCCCAAGTTGAACAGTTACAATGACACATGTCATGAGGGTCCCTTTGCTATTTATAGCCATTTTGCCCCAAATTTTGTTTTGACCATTCCGGAGCCATATGGCCTCCATTTTTCACACCGTTTGTACTGCTAGATTCATATTTCCATGCTCATGATGATGCTTGAGATAATTTATCTCTCTCACCGAAACCCTTTTTGTGCATTTTTCCATGCCCCTCGCATCTTGATTTGCGTTCCACACTGACCGTCGTCATTTTCTGACATTTTGTACACCACCGGATTCAGATTTGTGTGCTTGTGATGATGCTTGAGATCATTTCTTGCTCTCACTGAAAACAAATTTAGGCATTTTTTCCATGCCCCTCGTCGCCTTGATTTACGTGCCACAATGGTCACCGTCATTGTTTTCCATTTTTTACATCACGACCCATCTATGAACCCTCTGCTCCGTCCATACTGTAGTCACTGCGTTATTTTTACACCATTCATCAACCCACAAGGAGGCCCCATCAGTGTTCCCCCCCTAGCCTTCATTCTTGGTTCTCATAATTGTCCCTCGAATTGAACACTTCCTCCTTGCTTGGCAATTTCCTTTGTTCAGTATAATTTTATCCCTTTTTCAGGTCGAGCAATTCCTTTACGAAAATGGCACTTAGGGAGTTTCTATTAAGCTCTTTTTTGACTCCTAAAACAATGAAAACATCATCGAGCAATCTTGTTTCCTTTCATGCTCGTTAAAGTACGTGAAAGGGTGCCTATCTAGTATAAGTTTAACCCTTTTCCGGACCTGGTACACTAATTACGAAAAAGGAATACTCTAGTCACACCGAATAGAAGAGTTCTTCATTGCATCCTTTTATGTTTTTCCGGGCCTTGAAGACTAACACATGAAAAAGAACCCCCTTAGAGTCTTCTTATTTTCTTTCCAACTCTCTAAAATTGAAAGCAACCACAAGCACTCATCATCCTAGGCTCGAATAAATCCACATGACGGTACCTTTCCACCATTTCAGAGTCTTCTTATCGCTTTTAGACTCCTTAAAATTGAAATCACTCACGAGCATGAACTGTCTTGGGCTCGTACAAATCCACACGAAAGTACCAGTTTGAGCACACTTCTATCCCTTCTTTGAGCTCCTTAAACAATGAACAAAGCCCGAATGGTGCCTCTCGGCACCATGATAGATCATATCTATTCCCACCATTATGGAAGCTCCCCAGTATGGTCTCCTTTGTTCAGAGTATTCTACAATGTGTCACCCTTTGAGTCTCCTTATATCATTCACCAGTTCCCCCGCCCTGAGTCTCCACCATTGCAGTCACAGTCCCTGGTCCATTACGCTATGATCCCCTTCTTCGAATCCAGTTTCATATGCTGCCAGGTCAGCCTTGTCGTCATGCTATGAAAAAAGGAATTTTGAGTCCCACCACTCTGGTATCCATGTCCCCCCCCCCCACAATATGTCAGTCCAACATTCAGTACTACCACCTTTTGCTTGTACACCTCGCACTCCTATCAATGAAACATCATTTCCTTGGTATTTGCAGGTCTCCCTCGGTCGACGCCAACCCATCTATTCTAGAGGACAAACTGTAATGTCCTCTTCTGCATATGCATTGAGGACCATCCCGCTAACCTATATGATTCCCATAGGTTCGAGCGGGCACTAACAGTCAGGGAATCAACTAAGGATTGATGCCATATAAGAACATCTAGGGCATTGATTTTATATCATCAGTAGGTAGACAGGGGCCACCAGAGCCAAAGGCGACCTGCATGCATGACATCTGAGCATTATTTCATGATGCATGCACCTGATTGAATCTCCAGGCACCTACATGCAAGTCAACTACGAATTAGAAGGTAAAGTGACCTAATTAGGTCAAAAGTTAGGTTATTTGCAGTTGAAAGTTATAAAATAGAGGTAAAGAAAATGGAGAAGCATGCTTATATGATTATTGATTTGAGTATTCGAATTGGAGAGCTCAACGAGCTAAGTTGGGGTTGAGTGCATGCTCAGCTAACTGTTTATTTCGGCAACTAAATCTATCTACCCTAGTTCATCATTAGGTTGGATCATCCAAATTCGGCATTGCTTCATCATCAGGTTCTATCCATCAATTGTTTCAAGAGATTGAGTTATTTACTGGATTGGGGGATTCACTCTCCTTGCTTGGGTGCATTTCTCAAAGACACACTCATTTGTATTCCAATATGTAGGGAGCAGAACTTCTGCATGCTGCTCCCATCCTTCTCAAAGCACCCCTATTACCCTTCCTCTAGAAGAAGGACTTCTCAGTTGGACCTTTGAGAGAGTTATCAGCACTTATCATTATTGGAGGACGTTTGCATGCTTGGGGGCGAATCTCTTTGGAAGGATATTCATGTTTTGGGTTGTTGAGACATCACTTCTTCTGCATGCAGCTTCTATCTTCACCAGAGGGTCACTATAACCCTATTGCATATTATCTGGAGCTTCATCAGTGATCTATTATTTATTGAGGATCATTCTAAGCTTGAAGGAGGGTGCATTCCTCATTTGGAGGATGACTTTCCTTAGCATACTATTTATCTAGCATAATTCCTGCATGCGGGGATCATCCTCATCGACATTAGCAAATCTACATACTGGTATGTACATGCATTAATTCCTCCTACTTTCTATCATTTCAGTATTATCTAGGTTACATATCTACATGCAAATGCATGCATGCAGAGATCAGGGTTTACTTTCATATTCTATTGAGACACAAGCCTACTAGTCATCCATAGTACAACAAAAAAGGAAAAATATCAGTTTGGGATATTACAGTGGTATGAGATCTATTTCCTTGCCAGCTGTGGGAGCATACAATTGTAAATGAATTCAGAAGATCCATACAACATCACTTACTGGAGACAGAGGTTTAGAAAAACTGATAGAGGAGAAGAAGAATTAGAGGATATAGAATTGGGGGATAGAGAGTATCAGTTTGGAAAGGGAAAAGAAACAATGGTTGAGGATGATAAAACAACTTTCAATATCCTCATTGCAGCTATAAAATATCTTACTACTGGACAAAAATAAATGATGAGTACCTTCAGACAAATGACAGAGAAAAATGGGACCACCCCACACAGCCCTTTATTTCCCAATAGTGATAGGGTATCCACCAGTAGTAGTGGGGAATAATTACAGACCAACATGTAGAGCCATCATCACCTTTACAAAAATCCATCCTGACCTACCATGCCTCACTTCTTAGAGAGCCCAGCTGCAGTACCTCCATCCCAGGTAGAACCAAAAGAATCCATGAGTGCCTATTTGAGAGAGTACAGAGCTTTAGGAGATGACTTCCATTCAGCCATGGCCTTCACTGACTTCTGCCACTTTAAAATTAATAATAGACCTAGAGCTTACAATAGGCCATTCACCTAGAACTATGAGTTACAATGCATCGTAGGGAAACTAACTATTCCTACCTTTGAGGGTACCCGGGGTGGACCAACCCAGAATTGGGTACATAAGTTGGATACATACTTCCAGCTCAACCCTGTGATTGAGACAGATACCATTAAATTGGCTACCTTGCATTTGGATGGAGAGGCTCATGAGTGGTGGTACCATGGGTTGGTGACATTGGGTCACAACACCATCACTTCAAAGTCTGAATTTACACAGAGGCTCATTGAGCGATTTGACTGGAAGGACCCTGAGGTGCATTTTAGAGAGCTGGCATAGCTCAAGCAGACAGGTAGTGCAGATGCATTCATTTCAGAGTTTCAGAGGGTGGCAGTCATGGTGACAGATATTTCATAGATCATATTGATTATGTTGTTTATAGAGGCCCTCACTGAACCCTTATGGGGATGGGTAAAGTCCTATAGACCCACCACCTTATCTGATGCCATCAGTCGTACTAGAGATTTGCAAGATACAGTACCCAAAAATAGATTTCCTTGCAGAACTAATTTCCATATTAAAGAAAAAGAGACGAAACCCTTCCAGTAAGAGTGGCCCAAGAAAGAATGGATGGATAAAGATACTCTCTAGGACCTTAGAAGAAAAAAGTTATGTTTCACTTGTCATGACCCATGGGAACTAGGTCACAGATGTTCAGGGAAGGGAAAGGCCTACTACATAGAGGCCTATTCCGACAGTGGGGAGGATGAGGATTATCAGGATCAAGAGCAGGGAGAGACACTAGAGACAACCGAGGAGCGACAACCTTCAAGAGGTACCATTCCTACCATGACAGCGGTCCCTAGATTCCACACTCTCCAGATTAGGGGTACCGTACAGGGCCATAGAGTGGGAGTGCTAATAGATGGTGGGGCATCCCACAACTTTATTGATGCTGCAGGGGTTAAAAGGAAATTCATTCAGACTGAGAGTTTTGATTGATTTTCAGTAGCTGCAGCATGTCACACGATGTAGTGTAGTCAGAGGATTCCAAAATTAAAGGTAACACGTGGAAATTATGCAGTGATATATGCATTCGATGTGGTAGATGTACCTGACATGAATGTGATATTAGGAGTTCAGTGGTTGTATTCCATAGGGAATTATTCCACAAACTACCATACCATGGAGATGGATTTCACAAGGGCAGAGGGACATAAGGTAGTATTGAGAGGGATGAATACCTACCCTCCCACAGCAGTGACATCACACAGGATGGAGGCAGTACTCCAACAGGGAGATATTGAGTGGGATGCAGAGTGCATGGTTACCTTCAGGAAACCACTAGATAAAGCCAGACAACATCCAACAGATATAGAGGCTTTACTACAGAAGCACAAAGCAGTATTTAGAGACCTTCCAGCGGGTCAACCTCTAGATAAGGAATTTGAGCACATTATTGAGTTAGAGGAAGGGACTCAAGTAGTTATAACCACTCCTTACAGACATCCCAAGAGGTACAAAGATTATCACCATGCCTTGGGTTGGTAAAGGGTTCTATAACACCAAGGGTTGAGTCTGAGGTGGTGGGGGGTTGGGTGGTGCCTGAGAAGCCGCGTGCCCTTGGCGGTGGGCATCATCGGTCCAGAGTTGTCGAGCCCATTGCAAATGTGGGAAAGCGTGTGTGTAATGGCCATAGACCCTGCAAATAGAACAAGGATGGTTCGTTCGCAGATTAGGGTTTTTAGCTTGTTTGGGCGGCCTGTCGGGGTTTTGGTTGGCAGGTGCCACATTATTATTGTTTGGAGGATTAGGTGGCTGGCCACCTTAGTCTAGAGGGGGGTTGTTCCCGCGGTTATGTCCTTTGCCGCGGTTTTGCTGGCCTTGTTGGCATTGGTTATTTTGGTTGGGCTGCGGATTTTGTTGCGCATACACTTGCCCTTGGGTGGCAGGTGGGTTTTGGAGTTATGCAGGTGCAGGAGTAGGCTACGGTGGATAATAAGTGGGTGGAGGTGGTGTAGGTTTTGAACCTTGTGGGGGTTGCTGATACGTCTATGTGACAGGTTGTGGCTTTTCCGCAGGTGTTTCCTATGGCGGATAATAAGCGGGGGGGCTTGAGAGGACATAGGGGCGTGCGCAACCTGCGGGTGGTAATATGGCTGAGGTGCGACTGGTGGGATGTAAGCGGGGGATGTATGGCTGAAGCACTGAGGTGGACATGATGGTCCGTGGGAATGGTGTTTATGGGCTATGGGAGCATATGAATTGGTTGCTTCGGAATGGGATGTAGCCTGCAAAAGGTCGGGGCCAGCATTAGTACATGCTATGGAAAAGGGTTGGTTATGCGAGGCAATACGGCCAATGATGCCATCTGTGGCATGGGATGCCCCCGATGCATCGTTTAGGGAGGAATCACCGCAGGGGGCGTCAGGTATGATGGTATAGAGGTAACCAGACTGGCGTAAATAAGGTCAAATTGTTGGGCTTTTAGGATGGCCTCTTCCTCGGACTGGGGTCGTTTGGATGCCACATCCTTGGCAATGACAGGAAGGAGAGATTTTAGAAACCAATCTAAGAAGATACAGTCATCTAACTTGATTTTGCACAGGCTTCGGCGTCGCCACCACTCATGAATGTGGTCAGTGATGTGGGTGGTCGTATTCTTTCTGCAAGATAGTAGGATCTCAACTCCTGCGTCATAGCGGACAGGTAACTTAAAGAACTGTAGGAAGGTCGAGGTGAGAGAGTAAAGGTGGCATGGGTCCCATGGGGCTGCTCGATGTACCACTGGCTGTAGAGCCAGTGAGGGTGCGTTGTAACAGACGGAGTCGAACAAAGTCGTCCACTATGGAGTTGGAGGAACACCATAGATGGAAGGACATAATGTGGTTCTGGGGGTCTTCACCTGCCTTTCCCTCAAACTTAGGGATGTCTGATGGGAGCTTGGTGGGCATGTGAGGCCATGCAGGTCGTGTCTGATGGGATCATTGGTTAGTCTGGCCAGATCAGGAAGGTTGTGACTAGCCATGAATGGAAAACTAGTAGAAGGATGTGACATACTGGTGGTCGTGACCACATTGGGGCCAATGCCCCCAAGTGTAGGGGTTGGGTTCAGGTTGTGGATGTTGCCCCTAGGTGGAGGACCAAAGGTAGTATGGGATGGTCCTGCGCCGCTAAGGGTAGTGTGAGTCACTAGTGGGGTTGGGTTGGGTATGCTAGCCACTAGAATGGGCACAGTGATCGGAATGGTGGGTGTGGGCCCCATTGAGGGCATACCCAATGCAGGTGTGGTAGCTGGGGTGGTGGTGGATGCTCCACCAATGGTCCCTACAAATAAAGGGTTGGATGTCGTGCCATCCATGGGGTTGGTTGGTGCAGTGTAAGTGGGGTTTTTGGACTCTGCCTCAGAATCAGATGTGAAATAAGGGGCGTCCGGGTCGGGTGACGAAGCTCTATGTCATCAACGAGTAGAGTCAAGTGACGAAGCTCGAGGTCTGTGACAAGTGGTATCACGTGATGAAGCTCTATGTCTATGACTGGTGATGTCAAGTGAACCGTGTTGCAAGGGCTCGCCCTGGAGGTGCCGAGAATGTCTCGGGGACTCAATGGTGATAGATGGTGTCAAGTATCTGGGGGTTGTGTTGAGTGAAAAAACAGCTCAAAAACCCTAATGCAACTGAGTGTGCAAAAAGAGAGCACAAAAAATATGGCACTCAGGCCAACAACTGGATCAAAACACCTATTGTAATAGATGTGCTACAATATGCAGAGCGTCAACAACAATGGTCAGAATACCAACAAGCAGCGGGTTTCCTAAGAAATAAAAATAATGGACTCGCTAGACCAAAGGGATGTAAGGGAGCATGTAAACACCTAGCTAAATAGTATTCTGACTCAACCGGACATATCCTCTACAAGGTGATGAAATCCAAGTCAGAAAATATGGATAGTAGAGCCAAGTGGCTAAAGATATGCCCCTACCGGGAGGGACACCGAGTAAGACAATCCTAGAAGAAAGGAAACTAAGATACCCCGTTCATGACACGCCTAGAAAAGGTGAATCTACAACTCCGATCCTATCACCATGTGGGCCTAAAAGGAATCACCACATGCAGACCAACGAGTAGGTAGCCTTCGATTACTGAATGGATTGCAGTATTCCACTTAGGCCTCCAAAACCAGTCTGGCTACTTCAACCCTCCTAAGAGAGAGGCCCTATGATAAACTGGCTGTGACCGTGCCAAAAAATACTAGGGGATTTTGGTTCCCTAATGGACAACAACTATGTCTCAAGTGTAAGTGACCAAGGGGTGTTATTTGGATGCCTATCCCCCCTATCCTACCTAACTACAATATTCTTATGTGTTCCCCAAGTGGGGTTAGAATGTTGGTTGTGTTAAGTAGTGTTTTAAGGCTCACTTGAATTAGGTGACAGAGTGTGTGAGTGTGAGAGAATGAACCCAATTAAAAGTGCCACGGGCTGGGCAACTTTCTAACTAATAATAATAATGCAGAAATTAAACTTGTAATGCAAAATTTTCTTTTTTCAATTGAAATGCTTAAACTTAAAAAACTCTGTAAATGGAACAGAAAGAAAACTGCAGAAAAATGTTGTAGGTGAGTATGGCTGTAGATAGAATAGGTGGCTGTGCAGGTGCAGAAAATATTGCAACAAAGTTTTGGGTTCAAACAGGGTAAAAAAAGTGCAGAAAATAGATCGCGGGTCTGTGGCGAAATTGCGCAACCGGATCGCGGGAAACAGGCTGAAAGCCGCGGGGAGATCGCAGAAAACAAGCTGAAATCCATGGGGAGATCATAGGGAATGGGTTGAAATCTGCAGGGAGATCGCAGGAAACAGGTTGAAAGTGGTGGGGAGATCGTAGGAAACAGGTTGAAAGCGGCAGGGAGATCATAGGAAACAGGCTAAAAGCCGCGGGGAGATCGCAGGAAACAGGCTGAAAGCCATGGGGAGATCGCAGGAAATAGGCTGAAAGCCGTGGGGAGATCGCAAGAAACAGGATGAAAGCCGCGATCGGATCGTAGCTGTGAGGAAAAAATACGTGATTTCTGGCAGCAAACCCAACTATCAAAAAGGACAGCCGAAAGGGGAGAACAGAAAAATACTTGCAGAAAATAAAACTTTTAAAATTTTTTAACCAAAAATTCAAAAATAGCAGAGTCGCCAAAACTGTAGCTAGGGTTTTCACCCTAGCTTGTGCAAATGAGCACCTACTAAGGAGAAGGGCCTCCTTAGTAGCAGTTCAATAAACAATAAATTAAAGCAATAAAACAATATGAAATTTAACCTAGCATGAGCATTGACAGAAATAAAAAGACATGACAATATGATAAAGATTTTCCTTTTGTATTAAATTTACCTCAAGTGTTGAGGTTGGTGGAGCTCTTACAGTAGTCCAGGAGGGATGCTTCCGTGCTCCAATGGGTTCCTTCTCCTTCTCCAAAGTGTTTGGATGATGGGCCAAAAGGGGCACTCAAAATGTGAAATTAGCTCAAAATGGTGAGCTAGGGTTTCAGGAGTGATTTTGGTAGCATGGGGATAGGAGAGATTGTGGATATGAAATGGGGAGCCTCCATCACCTATATATAGGTTTTTAGTGGTGGAGTGTTGACCCATGGTTTTTGGCACCATATGATTTAGGTCAATTGTATAGGGTTTTTGCTTCTTTTTTCCCTCTTTTTCCTCTTTTTCCTCTTTTTTATATTTTTTATTCCCTTTTTAGAGGGTTTTTGCTATTTTTGGTGGAAATTTAAATTATTTTGGGGAAAAAAGGGGGTTTTGGGCCTTTTGGAGGCTTTTTAATGGTTTTTTAAGGTTTTGGAGGCAAATATGGTAGGAAATATAAACAGATGAGTCATGTATTGAGGGAGATGAGATGGTGAGCACTTTTTGGGTGTTAACAGAGAATACAATCGAGGAACTACTCAAACTAGGGTACATTAAACCTAGCTCTAGTCCATTTCCATCATCATTGTTTCTAGTGAAGAAAAAGGATGGAACCTTATGCATGTGCATCGATTACAGGGCTCTCAACAAGAAGACTATAAAAAATAGGTATCCAATCCCCAAGATTGATGAGTTGATGGATGAACTATAGGGGGCAAAGTACTTTTCCAAGATTGACCTCCACTCAGGCTACCATTATATTCGGGTTAGGGAACATGATGTTTCAAAGACCACCTTCTGTTGCCACTGCATACAATATGAGTTTCTAGTGATGCCATTTGGGATCACTAATTTCCAGTCATGCATGAACAACATCTTCAAGAATTATTTACGTAAGCATATTCTGGTATTCTTCGATGACAGATTGATATACAATAGAACTTGGGAAGAACATTTGAGACATCTAGACGAAGTACTTGGCATTTTACACGAGCAATCACTATATGCCAAAATGTCCAAGTCTGAGTACAGTATGCAGGAGATGTTATATTTAGGGCATGTGATAGGGTCCAACGGGGTCCAGGTGCACCTAGAGAAGATTCGAGCCATATTGGATTGGCCTACTCCTAAGAACATGACAGAACTGAAGGGATTTTTGGGCCTTTGCACCTACTACAGGAGGTATGTTAGTGAATTCTCACAGATGACCGCAGCCCTCACTGATCTTACTAAGAAAGGGGCATTCAGTTGGTCGAAAACAACACGGCAGGCATTCAAGAAAATGAAAAAGGTAATGAGTTCATGCTCAGTATTAGCTCTACCATACTTTTCTCAACCCTTCGTGTTAGAATGTGATGCTTCAGGAGAGGGAATTAGGGTAATATTGATGCAGAACAATCACCCCATTGCATTTGAGAGCAGGAAGCTCAAAGATTATGAGCGCCACTATTCAATATATGACAAAGAGATGTTAGCCATTCTCCATGGGCTAACCAGGTTCAGGAAATACTTAGTGGGCAGAAGATTCAAGGTTAAGACAAATCACAATAGCTTGAGATACTTCTTAGAGAAGAAAGAACTAAACGAGAGGCAACATAAATGGGTGAGCAAAATTCAAGCCTGTGACTTCGAGATTGAATACATAAAGGGAAAGAACAATGTAGTGGCCGATGCACTTTCTAGACGACCAACTACTTTGTCCCTTGTGAGCATCTCATTAGATTCAAGATCTCATATTTTGGTTGAGTACTCCAAAGATAAGTTTGCTTGTGAGATATTGGATGGACAGATTCAGGATGACAGGTACCAGATTATTGATGACATCATATACTACAAGAACAAAATCTTCTTAGTCCCAGAGTCTTCCCTCAAGTAGAAGATTTTACAAGCATCGCATGATTCACCATTAGCATGGAATCAGGAATTTCTCAATACCTACAGACATATTAGATAGAGGTTCTCATGGAAGGGCCTGAAGAATGATGTGATACAACATGTGAGAGAGTGCAACTTGTGCCAATAGAATAAAATAGAGCACACCCACCCGGCTATTTTATTACAACCCTTGCCTATTCCCGAGCAGAAGTGGGAGAGCATCTCCATGGACTTCATTACAATACTACCCAAGGTTCAGGGTAGAGATTGCTTGTACGTAGTGGTGGAAAGATTGACCAAGTTTGCTCACTTCTTTTCCATTCCTTCATATTATTCAGCAGCACAGGTAGCAGAACTATTCTTCAGAGAGGTATTCAGACTCCACGGGTTACCCAAGACCATTGTCAGTGATAGAGATAGAAAATTCACTGGAGCCTTTTGTCAAGAGCTCTTCAGGTTGGTGGGAACCGAGTTATCTATGAGCATGAGTTATCATCCACAGAGCAATGGACAAACCGAGATAGTTAACAAGTGGATTGAGGGGTATTTGAGGAATTACGTAGCAGGATAGCAAAGGACATGGATCAGGTGGCTACACTTAGGTGAGCATTGGTACAATACCACCCACCATATGACCATTGGGATGACTCCCTTCCGAGATCTATATGGATACAATGCCCTAACTTTTGCAGATTTGGTATTTGGTGATAGCATGCCCCCCAAGGCCAAAGAGTGGATTCAAGAGAGTCAAGACATCATTAGCATACTAAAAAAGAACACACAGTCTACTCAGAATCAATAGAAGATATATGTAGACAAGCATAGGATTGAGCGTAGTTTTGAGGTAGGAGACTTCGTTTATTTACACCTCTAACCTTACCGACAGTCATCTCTAAAAAATAAAGGAGCGGAAAAACTCGAACCTCGCTTCTATGGTCCATACAAGATAATCTGGAAGGTCGGAGAGGTGGCATATGAGCTAGAACTACCCCCAAAGAGCAAGATTCACAACATATTTCATGTCTCCAACCTCAAGAAGGAAGTCGGTCAGCATATTGTTACATATTACAAGCTCCCCCCCTTGATGATGAGGGGCAATTGATTTTGATTCTCGAGTGCATCCTATAGGTGCGAGAGCGGAAAATGAGGAACAAAGTCATCCAAGACTACTTGGTTTAGTGGAGAGATCTGCCTATAGAGGATTCCACTTGGGAGGGATAACAGGTATTATAGGACCCAGCTTTACAATTGCTTGAGGACAGGAAAATTTGAGCGAGGGGGACTATAATGTCCTCTTCTGCTTAAGCATTGAGGACCATCCCTCTAACCTATAAGATTCCCATAGGTTTGAGCGGGCACTGACAGTCAAGGAATCAGCTAAGGATTGATGCCATATAAGAAGATCTAGGGCATTGATATTATATCATCAATAGGTAGACAGGGGCCACTAGAGCCAAAGGCCACTTGCATGCATGACATCTGAGCATTATTTCATGATGCATGCACCTGATTGAGTCTCCAGGCACTTGGATGCAAGTCAACTGTGAATTAGAACATAAAGTCACCTAATTAGGTCAAAAGTTAGGCTATTTGTAGTTGATAGTTATAAAAGAGAGGTAAAGTGAATGGACAAGCATGCTTATATGATTATTGATTTGAGGATTCAAATTGGAGAGCTTAGCGAGCTAAGTTGGGGTTGAGTGCATGCTCAGCTAACTGGTGTATTTCGGCAGTGAAATCTATCTGCCCTAGTTCATCATCAGGTTGGATCATCCAGATTCAGCATTGCTTCATCATCAGGTTCTATCCATCAGTTGCTTCAGGAGACTGATTAATTTACTAGATTGGGGGGATTCTCTCTCCTTGCTTGGGCGCATTGCTCAAAGACATACTCATTCGTATTCTAGTCTATAGGGAGAAGAACTTCTGCATGCTGCTCCCATCCTTCTCAAAGCACTTCTATTACCCTACCCCTGGAAGAAGGGCTTCTTAGTTGGACCTTTGAGAGAGTTATCAGCACTTATCATTATTGGAGGACGTTTGCATGCCTAGGGGTGAATCTCTTTGGAAGGATATTCATGTTTTGGGCTGTTGAGCCATCACTTCTTTTGCATGCAACTTCTATCTTCACCAGAGGGGCACTATAACCCTATTGCACATTATATAGAGCTTCATTAGTGATCTATTATTTATTGAGGAGCATTCTAAGCTTGAAGGAGGGCGCATTCCTCATCTGGAGGACGACTTGCCTTAGCATACTGTTTATCTAGCGTAATTCTCACATGCAGGGATCATCCTCATCGACATCAACAGATCTACATACTAGTATGTACATGCATTAATTCCTCCTACTTTCTAGCATTTCAGTATTATCTAGGTTACAGATCTGCATGCATGCAGAGATCGGGGTTTACTTTCATATTCTATTGAGACACAAGCCTACTAGCTATCCATAGTACAACAAAAAAAGAAAAAATATTAGTTTGGGATATTACACAGACCCGGAGGTCCCTGTGCCTTTGACTCATCACCAATAGTGGTGAGTTCCTACGGACCATTTCGGGTGGAGTCCTTAGTGCCTCTCTGAATGGTTGTTTCTCACGTGCTTGACTTCAACACCGTGATTGCATCGTTGAGATTCATGCAGGGTATTGGTCCCTTCAGTTCTTGGTCAAAGACCCCGGATGTCGTTTGACTCTAGAACATTGGTGAGTCTCTTTGGAACCCCCCAGTTGTATGTTCTCGAGGATATCTGAGCTGCGCTTGGTGATAGTATTCAAAAGCACTCTATTTATATGCTTCCTTGAGTACCCAGGTTAGATGCAGTTCAACACACTTTTGAGATTCTGACTCTCAGTCATTGATTCCATCCAGTTGTTGGACACCTTCAGATCCAGTAGAGAATCAGTTGTTCTGGTACCATTTTCAGTATGGATTCCATTGTTTCCATGTATTATCTCTTCATATGAGTCATGGTCAGACCATGAGTATGTCCCAAATTTCTCTCCTCTCTGAACCATTATGATGTACACAATAGTTCTCTATGTATTGTTCAGGTCCCCTTTTCAGCCTCATTATTATTTTTTTATCTTGATATGAGCATCGGTATTCCTGCCTCGTCCACATATCTGATATTATTCCTCATCCATTATTGAGGCCATGTATTTTGATCTTTTGCAGTTTGTATGGAGCTCGTGTTCCGATCTCCAACTAGTTTATTCTCTCCTTTGTCACAATTCTCATACCTCTGGAAAATGAAAAAACCTATGATATCTATCGGCCATATGATGAGCTCCTGCCCTCACACATCAGGGGGCAATCTGTTAACACCCAAAAATTGTTCACTAGATCATCTCCGTACTCACATAACCCATTTGTCCACTTTTCCTACCATTTTGGCCTCCAAAACCTTAAAAAACCCTCAAGTGGTTACTAAAAGGCACAAAATCAATATTTCCCTAGTCAAATAAAGAAAAATCCTTCAAAATGTCAAAAAAACTCAAAAGGGGTCCAAAATTCCCCAAAATAAAATAAAAAGGGAAAAAAGGTCAAAATAATTTCAAAAAAGGAAAAAAGAGGGAAAAAACCCTAAAACCACTTACCTAAACCATTTGGTGCCTAAAACCATGGGTCAATACTCCACCACCCGAAATTCTATAAAAAGGTGATGGAGGCCCCCCATTTGATATTCATCCTCCACTCTAACCTTATGCTGCTGAAATTCCTATTGAGCCCTAGACATTCACTTTGAGCTTGAGCCCACCATTTTAATGGAGTTTTAGCCACCATTGATGCATTTTGGAGAAGAGAAGGGAACATTGGAGCACTGGAGCACAACTCCCATACTGCTACAAAGGCTCCACCAACCTCACCACTTGAGGTAAAATTTATGCAAACCCTAGTTTTCCCATTAATGAAAAATTGTAAATCTTATTTACTGTGTTCTCATGGTTATTTAGTTTTTACTGCTACAGTTTAAATTTGTTTTCATGCACATGTTATATTTGAATGCTTAGTTTTTACTTGATTTAGATATTGTTTTTTACCCATTTACTGAACTGCTACTAAGGATTCCTTAATCCTTAGTAGGTGATCTTTAGCACAAGTTAGGGTGAAAACCCTAGCTACAATAATGAATAGTGGTATTTGGTGACCGCCATGTGTGACAGCCATTAAAAGATAAAATTAGTGCAGTGGTTTTAAATACATTGTACACCATTAATGGATGCATCTCATTATCAATGCATACGAGTCCATAACCAACATGTTTGATACCATGTCTACTGAATTTCACGGTATACTTCTGTTTTACGCTTGCATTTATTAAACATGACGTATTTCAAAATTATAATTTAAAAAAAAGATCGAATTTTAAATTTTTATGATTTGGTCCAAAGTTATAAAATCATTTTGTTTTCATTCAGAGCAATAAAAGAGTTTTTATTACAACCATGGATGAAATCTTTTCTGTTATGAAATGTTTTTCTTTATTATTATAATGAAATATAATAATAAATTATTTAATAATAATAATAAAATTAACTAAATGAACAATTGTCCACACAACAGATTCCATTCACTTGTAAAAACGACACCAATAAACTACAACCCTTAGACGAACTAAAACCCTTGGCATTAATGAAACAATGGTTGGTTTCCAGTAATATGTAACGCATCCACATGCATAATCATTTTATTAATAACTGATCCTGAAATAGTTAATGCACATCGAAGAAGGGGAGTATTTCAATGGTTATTGTGCAGGGACATAGGAGGGACATATCTTAACATAGATAATTGATAAAAAACATTGCAGTTAATGAAAAGATAATTGATAACGCCCGTTCCAAGCCTTCTTCCAAGTGGGCCTTCCTAT
This sequence comes from Larix kaempferi, assembly GCA_027924585.1. Classification (NCBI taxonomy): domain Eukaryota; kingdom Viridiplantae; phylum Streptophyta; class Pinopsida; order Pinales; family Pinaceae; genus Larix; species Larix kaempferi. The sequence goes on along the minus strand of BSBM01000338.1, from coordinate 283,745 downwards.
ACATTCGGAAAAGGAATTCTATTTCAGGTTTGGTCGTTTTAGGTCATCAACTAGGCTTACCTATCAAATGATTGATGGGATTATGCCAAGTAATAGATCTGCAAATGAAGACTATGTTTGGACATATGTATCACTTGAGTTCATGATGCGATAGGAGGATAGATTGCAAACACTCAAACTTCCAAGGCCAGTTTTGTGCATTGGGGGAATATTGCAGATTGAACTGATGGGTAGAGTTCAGAAGCAAGAAATGGATGGGTTATATTATATATGTTTGTGCCATGTTCAAGTTGTTGTAATACCTCTCTCCTATGCGTTTGATTTTGACACACTGGATCCATTTGATTTTGAGACACAACAAACACAAGAACATTATATTCTAAGAGACTCAGGTAATCTTGAGAATCATGATTCATTTTCAGAAGATTCTTCTAGAGGATCTTCTGAAGATGAAGTTGGTGGTCCATCTGGTTGGGATTCTATTGCAAAGTGGATAAGACAGATATGAGCTAGAAGGATTCTTTTGTGGAATCGTTCAATTCTTAATGCATTGCTAGGTAATGCAACTATGGAAATTTTTATGCTTCTAGACAATTAGGATTCATATGAAGATGATAAAGATGACTATGTGTTATATGTCTAAGAATTCCATGCTTGAATTCAATTTAACCCTTTACCATTTGGTATTCCTTCCAAGTTTAATATGGGCATTTGCATGTGTTTTATGGCCTAGGAAAATAATTTGGTTTGGTTATGTACAACATATTTGTTGTTTTTTTTTCATTTTGGATTCAAGCTCTTAAATATGCTAATTTCCAGGTGATATGTTGATAGGAAAAAATACTTGTAGTCTCATATAGATACTTAGGATATCTTTGTGGTCTGTGCAAACTTATCAGGAGAATCCTATGAACTGGCTGCAGAATTAACATTATATGTGTGTGACCTTGTTGATGCTTGGAAAATCCTAGCATCGAAAGTAGGGATTCTCCCTAATGAATGATCCCAATCAGATCACTCACTGTTTGGTATGGGGAATCTGACCGATTAACGGTCCGACTACTGTAGTTGTGTTTGTTTGGTTTCTTTACCGATTGCGTCCTGCCCCACAGTTTATGTAATTTTAAGTTTTAAAGTATGAATATGCAATTTATTTTAATCTAACTAATGCATTTAACCTAGAACTGACAAGTAGACGCCTCACAAGTGATGCGTAAATTCTTACCTCTTGTCTTACCACTTCTAACTTATCAATTCACTAATTCTATTATACGTTAACTAACCTATCCTTGCAAGGAGAGAGTTTAATTGAGAGTAATAATCTGAAAATGCTCATACAAATCCAATAGATAGCTATTCAAACAAAGTGTTCACATTTACAGCATAAAAGATACCAAAGATAGCTCTGATTTAATTTTAACAATTTATTACTCTGTTAACATATAAACATTTGCATAGATAAAGAAATCACTCATCACCATTTGAAATAATTCAATAAATTTAGAACGATCTCACAGTATGAGTTACGAATGAAAGAGGAAATAGTTCCAAATTTGGCATTCCACACATTCCACGCAAAACATTTATGTGCCAGCAAATAAGTCCTTCTCATTAGTAGAAAAATAGTTCTCTTACAAAATGTGTCCAGCCTCTATTATGCTAGCAAAATTCCTTCTACTAGTATCCCTCCCATCTATTTATATTATAATAGGTTTTGTCTCTACATGACTATTCACTTCAATTACCATTAAAGGAAATTTGGGTAGAAAATGGGCCTCCTAAGGAAAATAATAAAATAATAGTAGTGAGAGAGTAAAAAACTACTTTTTTGGATCGTATTTTTAACTTATCTCCTTGTAGGTTTACTCAAATTTGACGCGAGAGGACTCGTTGCATGCATAATTAAATTATGCATCCAACGAGTACCCATGTTGCATACTTTTAACAACATCCACACTGTGAAAAATTGAAAATACATTAAAAAACGTGTTTTCTCGCACTAGAAACACGTTTTTTAATGTATTTTAATTTTTTCATGGTGTGGATGTTGTTAAAAGTATGCAACATGGGCACTCGTTGGATGCATAATTTAATTATTCATCCAATGAGTCCTCTCGCGTCAAATTTGAGTAAACCTACAAGGAGATAAGTTGAAAATATGATCCAAAAAAGTAGTTTTTATTTTTTCCCTCCAATTTTTTTAGGTGCTCCCTTTTTAAATTTTAAAGCATTTTGATTGGCTAATACATGATGACATGGAATTTGTATTATTTTTTGAAGGCCCATTTTAAATTGAAATTTCCTCTAATGCCCCAACCTTTGGACTACGCAAAATTCATCCTTTTGTGCTTGCACAAAAATACAATTAATTACAATTTAAAATTAATTTTTTGGTGGGACCTCCAAACTGGAAATGTAATTATCCCATAAGAATGTCTCTTCAAAGATAATATTACATTTGAGAGGTTCTAGTAATTTTAAATACACCTCATGAACGGATAATTCTTTTTCTACATTGATCACTCCTTCTGTAGTAGCTTTGTAGCTTTCTTCTAAGAAATAAGCATTGATGGATTCCTGCCCAATGTAGTGATGGAGGTCCTCTGCATTCAACACATCTAATTTTCTGATATACTCTAGATCTTCCTTCATCCCATTCTTCAACTCCATTAAGCGTTGATCCTTGGTGGGAAGCTCGTATATGTCTAGAGTCATGTCAAGATGGCATTTCTCATGAATCTGATAAATTTTCTTGTAGAATTCTTCACACTTTTAAATGGACTTAGGTACTTCTACACATATACTCCTAGAATATTTCCTGCAAAATTCAAGGAGCGGTATATCCAATTTAAGTTCCACAGTCATCTTGTTTGGCAAGTGATCATGGAAGTTTGAATTTTCTTCCTTCCAGGCCATCTGCTTTTTTATCTTTTTAAAAAACTTAACCAACTTCTTCCTTATCGACAGAGAATCTATGGAAATATCTTTCATCCTATCTATCATCTGCTTCATCTTGTAAATTTATCCAGTTAATAATTCCCGTGAGCGGCACATATGTTCCTGTATCTTACATGTCTGCTCATGAAAATGAGTCATGTCTTGCTTTTTGTTAGGCGGAAATATTGTCGTTTAATTCCATTGTGGTACTTTCCCAACTATTTAATATGTCAATCCGAGGTTCATAGTCTTACGAAGCACATGCAAAATATATGCAGAATTGAAGTTGAAGTAATCTAGTCTAACCCCCCTTGCTAATTGCTAATTGTTAATCTAATCCCCCCTTAAGCTGAAACACACAACTGTTGATCTAATGCTGGAAGATGAAACACACGGCTGGAAGTAAATTGCATAAAAGAAAGACAACATATGAAGAGAAACAAGACAACACATGTGAGCTCACATTAACAATAAAGAAATATTAATTTACATCACAAGAATCAATGGCAAATCATGAAAGCATCAAGACTAAGATTATGAACAAAAGCTAAGAATCCCCCTTCTCCATATTACAAAGTCAAAACTAACTTCTACAATCTGAGACTAATCTCCTCCTAATCTACTTTCCAAATGAAGAGAGAGCACTCTCTTTTATACATGGATTTCTTTGAGAAGAAGATAACCATCTCATAAAGACAGATCCACTATTCTCTCAACCACTCTCAACTACTTTCCTATTATTACAAAATATTTTCCCTTCAAATCCTCCACATGTCTCTCACAAATTCTCCACATGTCTCTCATACATCCTAGATAAGATATGCCAACCAAATCTCCATGATCTTCTCCTTGGAATATTCTTTGAATAACTATCTCCTTGAAATGGTGGAGGAGATATTCGAGGAGTCTTTCTTTGAATTGATCCTTCCATATTCCTACACATTACAAAGCTCATCCATACTTGAGATATTAGTGAAAAACATGTCAATTTCCAATATTTAATCATGAATTCACTTATAATACTAAAATGAATAAAGTGGAAAATAATGAGATGAAACTCAAATATATGTATGGAAATGGTATGATGAAAGGTTAATGGGATGATGAAATGTGAGGAATAATAGAAGGTAAAGTGGATGAAAATATGACATTTTTGAGTCCCAACACTTTTGATTCTATGCCAACTTGACTTGTACCACTAGAGATTCATTCTCCCTAACCAGCTCATCCATTTGGGATTTCAAGATCTCCACTTGCTAATTTGTTGTTATTTCCTTGCCCTCCAATTCATTAATACAGATGTAGAAATCACTTATCTCTCCCTCCATGATTACAATCTGTACATTCAAGGAATATTTCTCATTTTCAAGCCCCTGATAGTCAGTCAGTAATCTGTCATTTTCAGTTATTATAGAATCATTCTTTCTTTTCAACTCTATTCCTTCACCTATGGCTTTTACCAAGTTATGTTTTAGCTTGAGCATCTTCTCCTTGTTGCACTCCAAGTCGTTCATTAGCTTATCAACATTGTTTGCACTTGCTTGAGCGGCTAATACATTTACTGATGTTGTGAACTTGGTGTCTTTATGGGTTCCTTCCATGATTGTGCTTTCTTGAATGGTCACCCATCGGGTTGCACTCCCATATTCAATATTTTTTCTGACCTCATGTTTATGGTCTTTCTTTTTGAGTCGAAGATTATAGTATCTAGATTCGCCACTGAATGTTGTTTTGATGGAGTGAAAGGAGCGAGTCCAAGCTCTGCAAATGGGAGGTGGCATCCTATCAGTGTAATTCCAAAGAAACCAGGTGGATCTATGTCCATATCTTGGACAATTTGGCCTCCTTCTTGGGCTTCTTCTACTTCCACAACTTCCTTGAACATGTCCTCTTCTTTAGTTTTCTTTTCCAATTCAACTTCCTTTTCTATTGCTTCCTTTTCTTCCACTGCTTTTCTTGCTTCTTCGGTTCTTCTTCTATATTCCTCTTCCCTTATTTTTTTTTCTTCTTCTACCAGTAACCTTTCTGATTCCTCTCTTTGTTTCCTTTCTACCTCTTCATTTTGTTGTCTTTATGCCTCTTCCTTTTGTAGTTTTTCAGCTTCTTATTTTTCCATCTATGTTTATGCTTCTTTGATGGCATCCACAACATGAGTACATCCCACGCCACTCTTCTGACTAAACCGTTGGTTAAATTCTATCATATGATTGTCTCTTTGGTATACTTCCTCATCCTTAAGGAAGTGGACGGTTAACTCAAAGTGAATTTTACATGAAGCACAATGTTGGGTGGCCTTCTGTAGTTTATCATTCCTCACAAAGACCTTTTCCCCAAAATGAAAATCCTCTAAGTCTTTCAAAAAAGCTTCGGCTCCTTTTACCTTGGGGAATTTATATTCCCTAATGACAAAGGGCAAGGGCGGATAGGAGGCTTTCTTATGCTCATTCAAAAAATTGCTTACCCCGTTGATGAAGATTTGTCTGACTGCCTCTTTGTGCACCACATAATCAGTTGCGTACCTTGGCATCAGAGATGGGGATTTGGTGCCCCCATACATCCTGATAGAAGTGCGCTCTGAAGAAAAATCGTAGTCTCCATATTCCCTAATAACCGCCATAGCGTTATCTGACAAGCAATTTGGTTCTTCGTTAAAAATTAACCAATGCAACGGGATGATTAGCTCTTCACAGATGAGATTGTAGTAGCTTGCATACTTGTGGTCCCATGTGATCTGATAAGCCACATAAAGGGGGGACTCATTTTGGTTCCATAAACACCCTAAATTAGGGAATGGATGTCTGAACATGATGCAATCAATAAGATATGAGGACATGAAAAATTCTTCTTTTTTTCAGGTCATTCCTCCTTGGGATGCAGCTATTGTTGACGCGATGCTTTCTCATATAATATCTTCCCAATTGAAAATGGTGCCATGGGAGGCTATGTGATACATAAGTGGTACCCAACTGAGCTTGTATATATTTCCATTTTCCATACTGAAGTTTCTTCTCAACATCAAGGCTATGATTTTGAATGGTGTCTTCATATTCTGACTATCATATTCTCCACTTGCTCTCTGCCTCAGTTGCTTCCCTGGGATCAACATCTTCTTGGCATATTAAAAGTGATCTATATTTACTCCCTTGATCCAGTCATCTGTCATCATGAATTTGGGAGATGGTAACTTATATGCCGCATCGATGTGACCAGGTTGGAAAGAAGAAAATCCTTCACTTGCCCCGACTATGATCCTTGTGCCGACATCTATATGAGGTAGAATCCAACCGATGACTTCGGAGCATGGGAAAATCTATGGTCGGGTAGCAACTTTATGGATACCGGATCTCTTGATGTTCTGGTACACCATCATCTCCTCAATGGACTCATTTGGTACATTATGATCTCTGACGAGATGATATAGTTCACCCCACTTGTCTTCAAGTATGATTCCTGTCACTTCTTTGGTGTCTTCGGATATTGTCTCCATTGGAGTTTCTGCAACAAATTCAACATCAAAGCTGATTCAGCTGTCCCGATCTTTCACTTGGAAGCCCTCTTTTGCATTTCTGAGTCCTAAAGTAATATCAAGTTAATGTGTAAGCAAATTTTAATGTTAAAGCAATGGGATTAAGCAACATGTAGAGACGTAGTTTATAAGATTCATTACTTCCATGGTGTCAGGTTTGTTTGATGTTGGCTATGTTTTATCACAACATTATCGCTTGGTAAAGGAAGATATACACTTGTGTGCAAGAACCAATGTATAACTGGATTGTTTATGTGGAAGTATCTAGATCTTCTAATGCACCATCAGAAAAAGTCACCAAAATGTCTTCAAAAACTTTAAAAAACATACATAGTCTCATCATTCTAATCATATTTCTGCTCAAGAAAAGTTCAACCAAGGTTTTATTGTAGACCCATTGTTTTAGAGAAAGCAAATAATAATCAAACAAGCATAGAATCCGGATTTTCTCTTTAAAAGAATTGGATGTTTCACTCGTTGAAATGACTTGGAAATCTCAAAGTGATCCAATAGCTTGAGGAACTAACCTATATTCAACTGAACCCAGGCTTCTGGATAAATGCAAGTCAATACACAAAAAATCTCATTCAATCCCCCTTAGGCTTTCCCAAACAAAATAGAGCAATGTGATTTCACGTGCTTCTTGAAAGTTCTATTTTTGGGTGCTAAGTTTGAATTAAAATTGCTCTTGATACACTTCTTATTTCTCTACGCCTCATGAAGCCATAAAATTGCGGGTTAAATATAGCCTTAATACTCAGATGGTAATGGCTTGAACACTTAGCCATTATTAATATTACTTTTGTAAGCATATGAATTACTGTCGTCCATCATTCCTATTGTAGATCATGAAAGGGAAAAGTATCCACAAAAATTATGAATAGTCAATTTTGGTTTAGATGCAGTGAAAGGTCAATCTAATTATTGAGACCGACTGATCTCATGGTGTATATATACCTATGTAATTTTGATTAAGAAGCATGGTGAGTAATACAAATTATGAGTTGAATATGAAACAGATTTTTAGCTCTGTAATCTTGTTTTTATGTTCCTCTCTGCCTTTATGAGTTTGTAAACTCATGGTTGAATGTGTAAGAGATGATTTTTCTATATCATGATAATTTTCTGAGTGTGTATGATTGACAGTAGAAGTGATTAATTAACTTAACTGTTGAAACAAAGTTTTTACTCTGTATTTTTATGATGCTCTATTTTATGAGTTGTAAACTCACTGTGGAATATTTAGTTTTGTTGTAGCAAGTCAGATTTCTGAGTTTTCTAAAACAAAGTGTGCTGAAACAGTCTAATTTTTATGAATGAAGGGGATTTATAAATTTGAGTTAAAGTCATTGCCGAGACTCATTTCCTCTAGAATACAGTTTGCTGAAACTCCATGACTGTAGCTTGTTGTTTGCTGAAACAATTGCATAATTGTTATTTTCTTGTTGAAACTCCTCCTGTAGGTGTCAATGTGGTTTTACAGTGATGCATAAGTGTTGTTGTTACTGTGTTAAGCACTCCACTATATTCCCACAAAAGTATTAGATCAAGGGAGAGGCGTGATAGAGTTGTAGGTCTTTCCGTGAGTGTTTGTATGAGCTGAAGCTCACTTCCACTATGCCTAAATCTCCTTCAGAGAAGACCTTCCAATTGAACAATCAACAACACACCTCACCACCTTGAAGAATTATAGAACAACTGACATCCGTGGGTGATGGGCATAAAAAGACTCGTTGACTGGCGATGCATGTTCTAGCACTTGGTCGTTAGTTGGTTTTCTGGACAATTCTAACATGCGAAGTAGAGGCTGGTTAGACATTCAAAAAACTTTCAAATAGTCAATACCCACGTAAATGATAAGAGAGCGCATACATTTATACTTTATGCTAAGACACCCTAGGTTTTCCAAACTTTTCTTGTGGGGACTTGCATGGTTTTAAATTAAATGCCAGAGAAAGAAACTTTGTTTTAGAGTAAATGTTGAATTTCTCACTGTAATAAGAAGGAGGGGATAGGAGTAAGAAGCCCATGAGAAGCATGTCGAACCACATAGAAATAATCCCTCATGAGAAAAGTATCCAAGGCATAGCTTCCATATTTTCTACACAGTCCGTTGTTTTATATAACATTAGAAATCCTAATTTTACCATATTTGCCAATTTTCATAAAAAAAAAACGACAAAGAAAAACATAAAATCAACTAGACACAAGGAATCATGGGTGACACCCTACATGCCAATTGTTTGAACCTAGGGTTCTGATACCAAATGTAATGGCCTCAAACTCATAACAACCAATAAAAAACAAAGAAACAACATGCAAAGGATATCTGAATACAAACAGTGGATCCATCAATAGTTAAAAAATATTCTATGAAAATTTAAAGAGCCTTACCTGATTAGATGACCTGGTAGTTTCCTTGAAAGCTCAAATGCCTGCAAATGAAGGTGGGGGGGCGAATCTCCACCCAAACAACCCCCATCCAATGGCTGAGGCCCCCGATCCCCCAATAATTAACCCTATTCCAGAGCTTGCTTGCTTGCTTTCCTCTTTATGTCAGCCTCTTTCTTCTTCCTTGGCTCCTCCAAAGATCTTCTTCCAAAAAATCCAAAAAGACCCAAAAATATCCCCCTCTCTTCTCCTCCTCCTCCTTTTATCTCCCCTTTCTCCCCTTTTTCTCAATTTCTTTTAATGCAATTTCTTTTCCTTCATTTTTATTTCATATTCCTTTTTATTATTTACCCCTTTTTTATTATTTTACATTCCATTATAAACATTCCACAAATATGCATACATGAGGGTTGTTGTTGATGTATATGTAACTTTGGGATGTATTTCACATATATGTATATCGTATTCCTATAGAGATGTTATTATTCCTCTATACAGAAGTGTTTGTATTCCTATAGAGATGTTATTGTTCCTCTATAAGGAAGTGTCGTCATTTATATTGTAAGTGTCGTAACTTATACTTGATGGGTTATTAGACCACCTTGTTGGGGTCGGCCCTGTATAAGTCATGTGGGTCAAAGGGTTATTAGACCACCCTATTGGGGTTCAGCCCAGTCAGCATTATGTTATGTGGTTAAGTTAAGGCCGACCTAGTAAAGGTTATTAGGCAAGTCAAGTCAAGTATAAATAGAGTGCGGGAGGCACTCTCTTTGATCATTCTATTCTCTCACACACTCTTTGGAGAGTGGCGCACTTGTGGAGGAGGAGAAGCTGCTGCTAGGAGATGTCTATCTCTTATGCTTGGGTTGTATCATTTCTCTATATATCTATGAGGAAGTTATTGGGGTTTTTCACCTTTATGGTTTTCCCCAAGTAAACTCTGTGTCTCTTGTGTACTTGCATTATTGTGTCCATGATTGAGATGCTGTAGATATGCTGTACATGTTGTTCTCTCAGTTAAGATCCCAGATTAGAATGAAGTAAATTCTGAAAAACTAACATGGTATTAGACCTAGCCTGAAAGAAGGCATGGTATGGCATGTATGACACTTGTTTCACTTGCGATGCTAGGGCTTGATATAGAAAAAAACCAGTCATCGTAGCACTTTCGCTATAAATACATTTTGGAAAAAATTTCGGATTTGAAACTTTTATAGGTCGAATATCAGATCCCCATATACCTTGTGTCGAAAGGACAACTTCTAATTCACTGTACTTTGTGTTTTATGATCTATACAATCTACGGTTTCTGCCTCTTCCAGATTTGAGTCATAAATAGGTGACCTAGGAAAAAGGTCATAACTTGGGCTAGGAAGCTCCAAATGAAATTTCGTAAAAAGAGACAGGTAGTGCACGGACTTTACTTTCTCAGGTAACATTTTCAGAGGCCTAAACTGAACCAGTGACATGTGGAATGCCATACAAGTTAGCTCTCATGTTTTATCCCATAAACAGGCCATGTTCCGACATTTGGCAGAACTCTTTCTCAGAGAATCCATTTGAGGTCATACCTATGGGGTTGGAAATATGAAAGGTCAGGCTACCACAAGAAAACTTTTTAGACCCTATGGATCGGAAAGTTCGGAGTTACACTAGAAACAATCAGGTGCATATTTCTGTCAAAACATAATTATTTTTTGAGCACCTTCATTCATGGCTCCGGGAATTAGGGTTTCGGAGAAAGTTGGTATTTTTGCAATCAGAGACCACGACTGAATGCTACTCATCAAAATCGAAATTTAGAGACCAAGATAAAATTTTTTGGTTGGGTAGAAGGTCGGGCTTGATCAAACCCTAGTTTGAGACTTTGATCGGAAAAATGGAAAATTAGGGCTTCTACAAAAGTTGGAATTTTTTAAGTTTGTGACCAGGGCTGGAAGCTCCTCAGAAAAATCAAAGTTTAGAGCTTTGGATCGAATCTTTTGGTTGGGAAGAAGGGTGGGCTTTATCAAACCCTAGTTCGGGATCTTGTCTAGAAGATCCGGAAGTTTCAAAGGCAATTTTGAGGGGTGAAACTTTGCAGTTTTCAAATTCTGAGTATACCGGCTTGATCAGCTCATCAAGGCACATCTTTCTATCCTTTCAGAAGTTTGAAATTCAAAGTTCAATTTTTTAGGGTTTCTCTAACAAACCCTAATCCAACTCCAGATCCAGTTCCTACAAATCAAATGGATTCAGTTAATCCTAGAAGAAAATGGATTTGTCACCTGCAAAAGTGAAGAAGTTCCTATTTCAGAGGGAGATGAGGCTAAGGCCTTACATAAGAAGATTACAAGCAATCTTGATAGGTATGACTTATCCAGGTATGTTTTGAGATTTGTTCATGATTAAGTTTATGGTATGTTTGTTTTCATATTATTGCGGTTAGTACAATCTTGATTAAATTTAGACATGTCGTATCACCTTAATAAAATTATGAATGCATGATAGAAGATATTCATTGATTAGGGTGTTGACACTTATGATTGTACTAACGCATTATGGTGTTGTATGAGGTTTATGTTGTCCGCTAACATGAAAAGTACATCAAAGAAAGACAAATCATGTTCTAGTTCAAGAACATATGACCATGGAGACATGCAGACAAAGATTCATTCATTATCATGAATCACATAGAAGATCTACTTACGAGGTATGTATAACTTGGTTCTATAATGGTTAACTTATGAGATATGTAGGTTACTAGCACAAGTCATTGAAGAACAAGAAGACATCATGTGGGTATGTTAGACATAGCTAGCTAACATGCTAATCCTGGTATGTTTTTCCTATATCAAGTTAAAATCCTACCTTGTGTTAGGATATCTTATATAAGTATACTTGGCATGATTGATTATGATTATTCATGAAGTTATAGGTTTGAGTAATCATGGGTTTAGGCATATTATGTTTATTACCTTAATTGATGATATGACTAACTAGAAGAGTAATGAAAGTATAGGTTTGAGTAATCATGGGTTTATGCATATTATGTTTCTTACCTTAATTGATGATATGACTAACCAGAAGAGTAATGAAAGTATAGGTTTGAGTAATCACAGGTTTAGGCATATTATGTTTCTTACTTTAATTTATGATATGACTAACCATAAGTGTCCTTGAATACTAATGCTTATTATTTTTGTTTCAAATGATCATGACTATACATGCTTAAGATTATTGTGTTTTGATAGTATTGAGAATATACTAATAAATGTATGATTATGTATGAGATCTCAGGGATATCACAATAATGATATATGTAAGCATGCATAGTGATCGAGGATGGATATAAGTTCAAGGATAGGTACTCCAGGAAGCAAAGACCAAGAGGGAGCACACTCCAGTAGTTTCTGCAAGGATGTAGATATTCAGAGGGAGTCGACCACTTCTCACAATCCACATCAGAATGGAGTTGAATAAAGGAATCAAAGACTGAGAGGGAGTCAACCCAACAAACAAACAAAGATAAGTATTTGAATTATCATTTCTTGCATATTTAATTGTTTAAATAATATTGTTCAATGATGTATATACTAATGTTCCTAGAATTAGGTTGTGTATTATGCATATTAGAATAATTGCATTAATGAACAATATATTACTAATATGCATGTGATAGGTAAGTGGCCTATGGCACTGTACAAAATTCCATTGATACTTATTTAGAATGAAACCTCTTTGTTGACATGTTGGGAGTAGTGCAAACTCTTAACAATGTTCTGGTAGAGATTGGAAGGCATCTAGAAAGTTATAGGATATGGATGAATGTTGTATTGAAGCATTGGCTAAAATAATTGCATGACTATATGACATATTTCTTTATGTGTAAGAATTTGTTCTGAAAACTATGAGAAGTTTCTAATCATGCAATTTAACTTGTTTTGTAGGAAAGATCGTATACGAGCACCTACAAAAGAAGGACTACAACATATGTTTCAGCAATAACAAAGTTATCTATTGAATATATTGAAGATATTGAAGTTCCCAGGATTTGGGAAGAATGACATGATCGAGGGGTACCAGTCGATCATGAAGAATGATGTTTGGGATGCAGTCTCAAGACCTGAAGGGAAGTCTATTGTGATTTCCAAATGGATCTATAAGATCAAGCATGCTGCATATGGTAGCATGGAGAAATACAAAGAGAGGTTTGTAGCTCGTGGCTTCTCCCAGAAAGAGGGATTGAGTATGAAGAGACTTCTACACCTATAGCCAGATACACTTCCATTAGATCAGTACTTTCTCTAGCTACAGTGATGAAATGGAAGATACACCAAATGGATGTCAAGACAACTTTCTTGAATGGTGTAGTCGAGGAGGAAGTGTATGTGGAGCAGCCACTTGGTTTTGAGACACATGACAGGGAGTCATATGTGTGCAAACTGAAGACAGCCCTGTATGGTTTGAAACAGGAAGTCGGGACCTGGTATGGCAGGATAGTTGGATTTCTATCCAGTTTGGGCTTTACCAAGAGTAAAGCGAATTCCAACCTTTACTACAAGGTTGAGGAAGGCAATCCAGTGATACTACTTTTGTATGTGGATGACCTATTTGTTACAGGTGAGGATGGATTGATTGCCGATACCAAGAGGAAGCTTGCTGCCGAGTTCGAGATGAAGGACTTGGGTATGATGCACTACTTTCTAGGCATGGAGGTGTGGCAGAGTGCATATGGAATCTTCCTTGGACAAGGGAAGTATGCAGTAGATATCCTGAAGAGGTTCGGGATGATGGACTGCAAGGCCATGGCGACACCTATGGCATCGAACCTAAAGCTTCTGTTTGATGCTTCATTTGATCCAGTTGATGTCACTCTGTATCATCAGATGATTGGGTCCTTGATGTACCTAACGAACACTAGACCAGATATTTGCTTTGCGGTGAACACATTGAGCTAGTTCCTAACGGATCCCAGAGGTGTTCACCTGGTTGCTGTAAGGCATATTCCGAGGTACCTGAAGGGTACAATTGATTATGGGCTCAAGTATGATGCGAATCAAAAGTTTAACCTATAGGGTTATGTTGATTTGGACTGGGCAGGTAGTGCTGTAGATAGGAAGAGCACATCTGGGTGTTGCTTTAGTATGGGATCAGGTGTGATCTCTTGGTTTAGCAGGAAGCAGTACTGCGTAGCACTGAGTACAGCCGAAGCAGGTATGTTACAGTTTGTTCGACTAGCTGCGAGGCAGTATGGCTCCGGAAGCTACTGTCTGAGTTATTTGATCTCCCGTTGGATGCTACTGGTATCTTTTGTGATAACCAGAGTTGTGTGAAGCTATCTGAGAACCCAGTGTTCCACGACAGGTCGAAACACATTGAGATCAAATATCACTATATCATGGATATGGTGCAAAGAGGAGCAGTGAAGCTCCTATATATTGAAGATGTGCTGACGAAACCACTAGACAAAGTGAAGTTTGAGTACTTCAGAGGGAGGCTTGGTGTTCTTTAGATTGATGACACTTCAAGGAAGAAGTGATGGACACATTTGCAGAAGCCATTCCAAGCATGGTGGTAGGAGGATCCTCCCATGGCTATGGATGTAAGCGTTGTGTGATGAGCATCAGGACAATGCTCCAGTTACTGCTTTGGATATGATCAGTTGGATCATGTATATGATATGCATCAGGTAGATGCATGATATGTATCAAGTGGATACATTGTATGATCAGGTGGATCATGTATGTGATATGCATCAGGTGGATCATGTATTTGTATATGTATAAGGTGGATACATTGTATGATCAGGTAGATCATGTATGATGATATGTATCAGGAAGATACTGTGTATGCATCAGGTGGATGCATTGTATGATCCTGATGATCATGGATGACAAGCTTCAAGATGTTTCTCCAGATGATGTGCAGCAGGATGATGCAGTGTTGATGATCAGGATGATCATGTGTACATCAAGATGATGTATGGTGAGTATCAGGTTGATACTCTATGGCCATGGACAGGTTGTGCAGATGAGCATGTAAGTAGACCTAGGAGATCTGGATAGGATGAAAAAGGCCTTAGATGCTCTTTTGAGGCATTGTCCTATGGCATGTAAGTAGACCTGGGAGATCTGCACAGGATGAAAAAGGCCTCAAATGCTCTTTCGAGGCATTGCCATGACCATATGTAATCATACCTGGAGATCTGGACAGGATGAAAAAGGCCTCAAATGCTCTTTAGGGTTCTTTCTTGGCAAGACACCCTTTTAAGGTTTTGTGGTAGGAGTCACATGTAATCAGACCTAGACATCTGGATAGGATGAAAAAGGCCTCAGATGCTCTTTAGGGTTCTTGCTTGGCAAGACACCCTTTTAAGGTTTTGTGACTGTCACATGTAAAAGATCCTGGGAGATCCTATAGGTCGGAGTTGTATACCCGTAACAGCCTAGGATGCTCTTTCAAGGTTTTGTAATGCACATAATAAGTCCTGAGGATTCCACAGTATGGCCAGTGATGATGAAGACCTATAGGTGGTGGGCCTACATCCAATATGAAAAAAGACTGGCTCTGTAGAACTTCCTATGACGAGTAGATTTAGAGATTGATTGAGATAGCAACAGCAGTGATGACGACAATGATTCGCTAATGATGATCCAGAGAAGAAGACTTGTGCGAGCAGATCTGTGTCGAGAAATGACTTCCTAGTTAAGAGGGAGTGTTGATGTATATGTAACTTTGTAATGTATTTCACATATATGTATATTGTATTCCTATAGAGATGTTATTATTCCTCTATACGGAAGTGTTTGTATTCCTATAGAGATGTTATTATTCGTCTATACGGAAGTGTCGTCATTTATATTGTAGGTGTCGTAACTTATACTTGATGGGTTATTAGACCACCTTGTTGGGGTTGGCCCTATATAAGTCATGTGGGTCAAAGGGTTAGTAGACCACCCTATTGGGGGTCGGCCCAGTCAGCATTATGTTATGTGGTTAAGTTAAGGCCGACCTAGTAAAGGTTATTAGGCAAGTCAAATCAAGTATAAATAGAGTGCGGGAGGCACTCTATTTGATCATTATATTCTCTCACACACTCTTTGGAGAGTGGCGCACTTGTGGAGGAGGAGAAGTTGCTGCTAGGAGATGTCTATCTCTTATGCTTGGGTTGTATCATTGCTCTATCTATCTCCGAGGAAGTTATTGGGGTTTTTCACCTTTATGGTTTTCCCCAAGTAAACTCCGTGTCTCTTGTGTGCTTGCATTATTGTTTCCATGATTGATATGATGTACATGTTGTTCTCTCAGTTAATATCCCAGATTAGATTGAAGTAAATTCTTAAAAACTAATTGTTGTTACATTGCATCACTAGCACACACTAATGGAGCTAAAAACTATTTCATTCCAAGAATTCTGTTCACCTTCTTATGAGCTTGGTGAATAAAAAAGGAAGGGAAGTGTGAAATACCTCCCGTACACTCATTAAGTGAATCTAGACCCTTAAAACCAACATTGTAAAATTCCAACCAAATAAAATCCTTCGCAAGAGGTCACCAAACAGCATTTCACTTAGGTAGGATTGATTGGGCTAGGAATCCATTAATTCCCACTAATCTAGTTTCATTAGGTGTTTGAAACATAGCATTGTTGACTTATAGGGTACTATCAAAATCCTACTATCCGTAAGTGTTAAAAGAAAACTTGGATAAGAAGTGTGCCACACTTAAGGAGGTCAAGTTTACATACCCTCTCTAAAGAGCCACTCAAATTTTTTTGGAGGCGACACTCTATCGCCCAGGAAAAACCATTTATCCACACTTGACGCAAGGTATCTTAGTGGCCCAAATTAGGACATCACCAAGGAGAAATTATGCGTGCAATTGACTCTTAAAGTCAAATATTTCCATTAAGAAGTGTTTCCATCCCTTTCAGAACATAGCCCCTAAGTATGACTAACTATTTGTTACCTTCACTAGTCAATTGGTGTGTGGACCCTATTATCACCATCAATTATGCTTTTGGAAGGCCCAGTTACATTTGACATTAAGGACATTATATATTTTAGGGAATTTAAACTTATTTTTCTTTTTCAATACAAGTTCACTAACTCAGAAATAAAAGAAACCTACATGTGGGGACTCTTGCACTAAACCGGCATAGCACATATCACTCACTTTTGCACCATATTGCATCTATTTTGGTTGGAATATTTTTTCATTTGTTTAATTTTTTTTATTTCCACCATCACTCTCACTTGACACTAAGCTTTCACAATTGAAGAACAAAACAAGCATCTAAGGTAGTTCCAAAGACTACAAGGATTTTCCCCTCTCTCGAGGGATGTCTACCCACTTTATCCCCATGGTTCACAAGGGAGATACTCTAGATGGGGCCAATCCTAGGCCACATTGATAGGATCATCTGATCAAGTTTGATCCTTTTTCTGCTCATTTTATCCCCTAAGAGAGAATTTAGATCCCTTTTCCTCCTCTCCTCTCATAATATTTTCTCCTTTGTCTTCTCCCCTCAGAGATCCTTTGGACCATTTCAATCCCTCCTCTCTTGTAGGAGGTCACTCTTTATTTTCAATACCACATAGGTCTCCACCTCACGGAAACTCCATACACCATACAATGGCAGAACCTACTCCTAACCTACCTTTCATGACTAGCCTAAGTCTCCCATATTTGGCCAAACGAATCAACTATTCCAAACAAACTTCCCTCTCATATCCCTAAGTTTGAAGGGAAGAAAGGAGATGACCCCACCAACCATGTCATGTCGTTCCACTTATGGTGTTCCTCTAACAGCATAATGGAAGACTCATTGAGACTTTTCCTCTTTCAACGCACCCTCATTGGGATGATAGCCAAATGGTATGTGAACTTACCAATATCGACCCATGCCACCTTTGCAACATTGGACACCACGTTTCTCAAGTACTTCCATATTCCTATTCACCATGACCTTGGCCTCGAAATTCTCATAGATTTTCAACAAAGTACATCTACACACATTGCAGACAATATCCATGAGAGGTGTAGATGTTGGAAATTGTATAAAATTGGAATACGACCTCCATTCTTGTTGGATTGGTTCATTAAATCACTCCAACTGGCCATTGTGAAAGATGTAGCCACATCCATGCCTTAAAATGAGGAAGAAACCATCCTGAAGGCCCAACATTTTGATCTTATCTATGCACAATAAAGATACTTATACACCATCCTTCTTGATGCCTCTTGGAATTGATCATTAGATCCTAGACCCACAGGTTCATCACATTCAACGGATGGGATTATTGGGTCCATTTCCCACCAAGGAAAGGTTACTCCTCCTACTTCTACACCATTTAATATGGCACCGCAGTACCCATCTATGCCTCCCGTGTCAGCATCCCCTACTCCTGTACCAACTCTTATACTTGGTTAGTTTTACTATGGACCCTATGGTCCTACTTATCCCAATGTTATCCAACCAGCAATGATACCTCCACTGCAAATGGAATAAGCCACTCCCACATCAACATCCTATGGAGAGAAAATCGCATTGATCCCACCACCGGGGTCCAACCCTTACTACTCATTTCCATTTCCTAATGGTCTGTCCCCCACACCTCATATGGGGGAAAATCTATTTCAACCTTATTTTACACAACAATCTCAACAATTCAAGTAATTGAATGCAGCAAATCCCTAGAATCCCTAAAATCAGGGAAAATAAGGGAAAGAACAAATAGAACAAGCAACAAGGGAAAGGGGGAAATATCCCTCCCCAACAGAACCGAAACTTGGGTAACCAGAATGTGGGGACAAGTAATCCCCCCAAACCAGCGAAGAATGATAACTGAAGAACCAATTACTCCTGCTCGATCTGCGAAAAATATGGTCACTACACTCACCATTTCCCTCTTCTACCCGATTTCCAACAGTTGGTAGAAGAAAAGAAGAATACAATGGTAAATACCCATCAGGTCCCTAATGCTACACAACCCCAAACTACTATATTACAATAGAATTTTCCAATAAAAGGATCATTACTCAGTAATAGGAACCCCACCCCTTCGATGATGGTTCCTTCCAGAACATCTACACACTGGATGTTAACCTCTAGATTAGAGCCATAGGTTATGATAGGCATGAATCCCCACAAGTGGAAGATGTACCTATACCCTCGGGGATCCCTTTGTAAATACCACTCCCAAGTGGTGAAAAAATTCCATGGATCCTCAAGGTACGACTTAGGTGCACCCCCAATTACTCCCATATGAAAGATGCCCACAATTACAGTATTGTGGACGACTTGGCCCAATCCTACACGACAATTTCCATGTTAGAAGTGAAACAATATTTTTAAACTCAAAGAAAGGCCTTACTTAATGCACTTGGTTTCAATGATCCTTCTAAGTCATGCCTCATGACCTTTGACCTTAACAAAGGTGAACCATGAATACCATTATCAGTCACATTTCAAGTCCTTGTCATAGTAAAAAACATTATGATTCATCCATGGATCATTGATGAAGGTGCATCCACATGTATCATTTCCTATAATGTTTGGAAACAATTATGATCACCTGAGTTATTCCCCTCCTCTATCACCCTTTGCGAATATTATGGGATGCCATCCCAACCAAGAGGATTGTACCAAAATGTCCCTATCGAGCTAGGGTGAAAAATGGACACAATAGATATTGAGGTAGTTAATGCACAACTGAACTACAATATCCTCTTGGGTAATAGTTACATATACACCATGAATGCATTCAAATATTTAGTCTTCCACGTCATGATGTTTCCCTTTAATGGGAAGAGAGTCACCCTCGACCAAATCAACTACTATGACCCTAATACCAACACCATCTAACAATGTCCTACCCACCATCATCGAGTCTAGTAAATCCCCTTAAGTTGACACCATCCCAGGAGTATACAAGGAATCTAACTTGTTAGGGGCGTACTATGGTCTTCCATCTAATATCCCTACATCAATCGATGGCACCAACTGATGTCCTTATGTGCAAAATTTTCACTAATGAAAATGTGCCCACCTCCCCCTTGGCATCATCATCAACCCCTCTATGAAATTGAACAAATGTTGAGTACATCAATGCATCCCATATTGCAAATATAGTTCTTGTACCCTCCCACGGGAGTGCAACGGATGCTAGTTATGGCTCGGTTGACTCTACTGGAGCTCACTTTGGAGGTTCTTGTGTGGTACCTTACACCACCCTACCCGGAGATGGATTCAAAACTTGTATCCCACTATGATTTTTTCCATGTCTAGACTATTGCGCCTTCTAAGATGGTCACACCATCTATGTCACTAGTTGAAACTATGAAATCTGTAACTAAACCAACATCATCCATCACTGAACCCACCAATGGGGGCATGAGACAATCTAAGTTGAAATCCCCTCTCTTACACAACCTTTCTCTTGAATCATCGGGGGTATCTAAGCTTAAAGTAGGGGGCATAAACTAGAAATGATTAAAATCCCTAGTAATTACCAATAATCCCACATAGAGATTCAATGCACCATTTTCTCTCTGCGGGAAACAAGGCCATGTGACCAACTGATACCCCACCTTTCAAGAGTTCAAGAATATTCTCAGCACCCTTGTTAGTGTGACACACCCTCCACTTATAGTAGTAGGGGGCACCTCTTTTTCACCCAACTCAACACCTAAGTCCAAATCCCCGCGTAACAATCATGAATGTTCTATTTGTCCCAATTTGGGAATTACACACATAATTGTCTCGACCTCCCTCATTTCGGGATGCTTTGGAAATGATACTCCTCACTCAACCATTGAAAGAGAATATGTCCCCTCAACCTCAGGAAACAACTTCCATCAATGTGGTCACTACCTCGGCGACAACACTTGTTGCGCCTGTCTTAGAATTAGTTGTAACGGTAGTTCCCGCTATTGAGCCTATGATTCTATAAGACCTACCTATGGATCTTAAGACAACGACACCACATGATGGATTCTCATCTTGTGGGAATCATGCATGCATGATCCCCTCTAATTCCATCATAACCATTCTTTATCATGCCAAATCACCTTTGGCACAAACACCTCTCTATGCCCAAGTACCACGCCCATGCTGATCATGTGGCAATACTTCTCAATTTCATTCCAATGTTCCATTTTACATGCCAAACAAGAAGCTTGCCTCGAACTGATGCGCATCCAATATTAACTCACTCACGTCATCATAGACCCTCAAGGCTTATCCATTGAGGAATTTTTTCCCCCTCTACTAGATACCATTGATATTGTATCGTCCTTGGTCGGTTTACTTACTAGTGATGATTCCTCGTGTTCTAACGAAGGCTTGGATCCTCCGCAACCATTTCTAGGTGTCTAGATAACAATCACGGATGCCCTTTCAAATGTTAGATACTCACCAATTCCTTATGAGTATGATACCATCTCGGTTCCACCCTAATGAGTATGATACCATCTTGGTTCCACCCTAAGTTCCAACATTTAAAGATCCTCACCACCAAAAGGACGAAAACATATTTTTCCCTTGTCTTGTTTATGCAATGTAGCACTTTATATTTGGTATTTCTCATCCCATTTATTTAGAATAATACCATATTTTGTTTACACAAACGTCCTCAGGAGCTCATAAATCCAACATTCCAAATGATTTTGAAAAGTGGGCCCCAATCCTATTTATATAATTGGGCCCAACTTTAAAAATGTCACCATAGCCAAACCATGGCTCCATTTGACGGTCCATTCACACCACCTTGATAAACACTATGAGATTTACAAAGTGACATTTCTTTTCTCTTGGAACCAAAAAGTTCCATCTAGCACTTATTTTTCTCATACACACTCCACAGGTGTGCTATATTTTGATTGTCAATTATGCATTGTCAATACCTTTGTCATATGCTTTATTACACTTGGGTATTTGCACCATATGTGTAGGACACTGACCAAGAATTGAGAAATTTGGTCACCACAACTTTTTCAAGGGATAAATGACCAAAATTGAGAAATTTTAAGTGAACCGACTAAAAATGACCAAGATAAATGACCAACTTGGTCACAGAATAAGAACTAAACTAAAAATGACCAAGATAAATGACCAATTTGGTCACGAGATAAGAACTAAACTAAAAATGACCACATAACAATTGGTCATTTATGTGGTAATTTTTAGTTGTGTCATTCCGGCAATGGAAAATTATATTTTTGATAATGAATTTGTACAATTTACTAAATTTTAACATTGCAGATGGATTCGGAGATCCCTTTCTGCAGTGTTAAAATTTAGTAAATTGTAACATTAATGATAGTACAAAACTTGGATTATTTTTCAATACATGTCTTCTAAGGGATCATTTACTTGAGGCCATCCCGATACCTATTGTGTTAGATGATAGGAGAATCATTGAGATGCTCATTTCGGGGTTTCTATACTAATTAGTGCCTTGGGTGTGGTGAGTTGATATCTAGATAATACATCATGTCTTGCATATAGTTTATCAAGTGATAGATGAGTTATTCTACATGCGGTTGAGTCAAGTCTTAGATATTTGTCGTCTTTCCCTTTTGGAATTGTCATGTCCTGAAGTTAGTGTCACTCCGTTCAGCTTATTGTACTGGTTGTGTTCATATTTTGTTTGAACAAAACCATCACCATTTGACCATCTCAACAGTCTGTTAAATTTTCGACAAGTTCATGTATTTTGTGTCATGTTAGCTAAAAATTGTCAATTTTACAACCTCCATTAATTCTCCATATGCATTCATTCACCATGGTTCTCTTTGCACCTGAGCTCGAAAATATTTAAAGCCCCCTTAGGTCACTCCCTTACAAGAAATAACGAATATCCTCCATTTTGAAGAAAAAATAATTCCTCCCTTTTTGTAAAAATCTCTTTGTTCCCATCTCCTTGAATAATAATAATAATAATAATACCCCCATAATCCCAGCTAACCTCTTCTCCTTTCGCATATAAAATAAATAAATGATCAAAACCCTTTTCTCCCTATATCTTTTCACCCATATATAATATTAATATATTGTATAGTTATTATATATACTTATATACTTAATATATGTAACTAGTATTAACAAATTAAGAAAAAGAAGAATATAAAGAAAATAGATGTAATAGATAGAGGGAAACTCAAAAAATGTGAAAAGTGAATGAGCGGTAAATTAGAAAATAGATTGAGAGGGAAAATAAAAGA
The DNA here is from genome assembly GCA_027924585.1 of Larix kaempferi. Taxonomy (NCBI): domain Eukaryota; kingdom Viridiplantae; phylum Streptophyta; class Pinopsida; order Pinales; family Pinaceae; genus Larix; species Larix kaempferi. The sequence goes on along the minus strand of BSBM01000338.1, from coordinate 260,683 downwards.
AAATAGGGCCTCCAATAGATATGATCTCCACGAATTGCTTAGAGAAAGAAAAGTTCTCCATATGGTTGCAAGGATCTCCATGTGATCTCCATGAATTGTGCAACGGAAGCAAAGTTCTTCGTATGGTTGCAAGGATCTCTATGTGATAGGCTTCTTGATTTTGCTTTAGATGATCTATTAGCCATCAATTTTTTCAACAATATTTGGGGTGGGTTCAAAACCCTGGCTCAACTACTGCAACACAATCATGCTTCAGGTAACAATTCCTACCCTTATAACTTCGGTTCCATTGTATTTATGGGATTTCTTTAATCTGTGAATTCATGGTTGAATGGTCTCAGTACGCAGATATAGCAGCTCATTCTTCAACATTGCTATTTTATCCTTGGATCATTCTTTTATGTTCGTTTGGTGGTTTATTTCGTAAATCCTTGGGTTCTCCCATCCTTGGTAGAAGTCGTTCACTGCATGTGGTTACGGGGTAGGGGGTAACCCTCACTATCTCGGCCAGTGGGTGATGTGTTCCTTCTCTCTCGTCCGGTTAACACATTATGTAATCATACTCCCTCTCACATATGTTTTTACCCATCCCGGAAGGCAGATGAATTAATAATAATGGTTGCACAATCACCAATTCGTGATAGGACCTATCACCCACTAATCCACATCTTCCAAGAGAGGAAACTGTGATTTACTCATTCGATGGCACACCATACTATATAGTGTTGTTCTACATAGTAAAAAAATTAACACTTCTTAAAAATGCATCACACCATGAAATAGAAAACAATAAAGGACAAATGAAAGAAGAGATCTCTAACAAATAAATAATAACAGAAATATTATGAATGGGAGAGGTGAACCACTTCTCACAGTTTTTTCACAGTAGGTAAAAAGGGTGAGGGCATATTATTCTTTTACAACATTTCTAATGTGATCCTGGTAATTTCTTCAACAATTTGCATGAAAACTTATATGTGGCTTATCTTTTTGGAGGAATTACCATGATCACAGTCATCTAATATCATTTGTTTCATCTGCAATTACTATGAATTTAGTGTTTCTAGAAATTATATTGATACATACATGAGCATGGATTTCCTTCCATTATGTTGATAGATGTTAAACCATATGCAGTAAAATAGGGTACTATGAATATTTTACATGCATCAATGAAATTTTCTATTTTGTGTCAAGTTTATGTTGAAAAGAGTGGGGATATGGATACTTGTTTCCACTAATCAAATCATGTATATTGCATATGGTATATGTGAGGTCATCTTCCTTGTTATGTCTATCAGTTGGATCATTTTATTCCTCCAAGGTTTGGATTTAACAGAGAAGCTTGGTTCAATAAATAAACATATTGGTTTTCCTATATAGATTTTGGATTGATTACGTAGAAGTGCTTATTTACCAATGCAGATATGATAAATATACTGTTATTAAAAGCTTGATAATTCCATGGAACTCTATCTTTTCTTAATTCAGTTATTTTTATATGCAGGCAAGTGTAGTGTAAGAGCCCACTGTTTTTAATGAATTCAACAAAATGAAATTATAACTGGATTATTTTATTTGGTAACATGAAAAGTATAGTTTCATTCAATGGCAACTTGTTCTTGTTGATAAAACATGATATCCATTTCCCTTGGTGATCCCTATTGGTATGCATCTCTTATAGCTTGTAATGTTGAGGCTTCTTAGATTACTTTGGTGCATTGTTATTACTCAATTAAAAATGTGAAGAATTTGGTTTGGCATGTTCGCATGTGCATAGGTCAAGGGCTGGGGATACATTTACATTATTTTTCTTCCTTTTAAACTTTATTATATTCTATATTTGTTTGTCATAAATGGACTGGCAAAAACTGATCATAGAGATCCTTCATGCATGCAATTATACAATCATAGAAAGGTGGGGAAATTTGTCAGTTGCATGATTCTAGACTCTTCGAGGTATTGATTACACACACGCGTGATATGCTCAATCTGAGGTGGAAAGAAATAGGTATCCATTTCAACATTTCTCTAGTCTATAGATTCTTAAAAACGTTCAATGTATTTTAGTGAAACTAATCTTTGAGTTGAAGACTAATGTTTTCTATTACATGAAATCGAAGGTATTTTTCAATATTTTGTTCCCACCATTCTATTCCAGAAAGCTCTTTGTTGTACAAAACATTGAACCTATCATCACTTAAGATGTCCTCTTCTAGTAGAATAATAGATTTGTTATTTGGTACACGACTTTGAGTGTAGGAACGTGGTGTACAACATTGATGTCCCTTCATCTATTTTCAATTCTTGTTCTGAGGAGTTTTGTGTGAGAGACAATCTCATATATAAATCTTCAATTGAAGACTGCATTGGAGTTGAGTTGTATCAAGGCAGGAGCAGCAGCATCAGAAGACGGAGTTCTAGGAAGTTACATAATGTCCAAATGGTGACAAAAGTTGGATTTAAACCTAGAACGTGAACATTAATAAGTCGAAGAAAAAAAACTAACACTTAAAAATGCATCACACCTTGAAATAGAAAACAAGAAAGGACAAATGGAAGAAGAGATCTTTGACAAATAAATAATAACGGAAATATTATGAACGAGAGAGGTGAACGACTTCATAAAGGTTTTTTACATTAGGTAAAAAGGGTGACATATTATTCTTTTACAACATTTTATTTTTGCCACAAACAATGAGAATATGACCAGACTTCATTTGTAGGCAGTAATGTAACCCATAGTGGCTCTGATAGAGGTGTGTTCAGAAGTTCTATAACACTGGATTTATAGACTGGCATATAGATTTTGGGAGTAGTTAAAATATGATGCAAATGGTTATTACTGATGCCAAATGGTTATGCAAGTGCTTTGAATGTTAGGATTCTATGGAGGTGTCGATTTCCCTTTTAAAATCATTCAATCATTCGATTCTTCTACCATTATCTTCTAATGTGATCCTAGTAATTTCTTCAACAATTTTCATGAAAACTTATATGTGGCTTATCTTTTTGGAGGCATTACCATGATTACAGTCATCTATCATTTGTTTCATATGTAATTACTGTGAATTTAGTGTTTCTAGAAATTATATCAATCCATACATGAGCATGGATTTCCTATCAGTATGTTGATAGTTGTTAAACCATATGCAGTGAAATAGGGTACTATGAATATTTTACATGCATCAATGGAATTTTCCATTTTGTGTTAAGTTTATGTTGAAAAGAGTGGGGATATGGATACTTGTTTCCACTAATCAAATCCTGTAGATTGCATACAGTATATGTGAGGTCATCTTCCGTGTTATGTCTGTTAGCGGGATCATTTTATTCCTCCAAGGTTTAGATTTAACAGAGAAGCTTGGTTCAATAAATAAACATATTGGTTTTCCTATATAGATTTTGGATTGATTACGTAGAAGTGATTATTTACCAATGCAGATATGATAAATATGCTTCTATTAAAAGCTTAATAATTCCATGGAAATCTATATTTTCTTAATTCAGTTGTTTTTATATGCAGGCAAGTGCAGTGTAAGAGCTTGGCGTTTTTAATGAATTCAACAAAATGAAATTATAATTGGATTATTGTATTTGGTAAGCTGAAAAGTATAGTTTCATTCAATGGCAGCTTGTTCTTATTGATAAAACATGATATCCATTGCCCTTGGTCCCTATTGGTATGCATCTCTTATAGCTTGTAATGTTGAAGCTTCTTAGATTGCTTTGGTGCATTGTTATTACTTGATTAAAAATGTGAAGAATTTGGTTTGGCATGTTGGCATGTGCATAGGTCGAGGGATGGGGATACATTTACATTAGTTTTGTTCCTTTTAAACTTTATTATATTATATATTTGTCTATGGTAAATGGACTGGCACAAACTGATCATAGAGATCCTTCATGCATGCAATTATACAATCATAGAAAGGTGGGGATATTTGTTAGTTGCAAGATTCTAGACTCTTCGAGGTATTGATTACACACACACGATATGCTCAATATGAGGTTGAAAGGCATAAGTATCCATTTCAACATTTCTCCAGTCTATAGATTCTTAAAAAAATTCAATGTATTTTAGGGAAACTAATCTTTGAGTTGAAGACTAATGTTTTCTATTACATGACATCGGAGGTAGTTTTCAACATTCTATTCCCACCATTCTATTCCAGAAATCCCTTTGTTGTGCAAAACATTGAACCTATCATGACTTAACTTGTCCTCTTCTGGTAGAAGAATAGTTTTTTTATTTGGTACACAGTGCCGAGTGCAGGAAAGTGGTGTACAACATTGATTTCCCTTCATCTATTTTCAATTCTTGTTATGACGAATTTTGTGTGAGAGACAATCGCAAATATAAATATTCAACTAAAGACTGCATTGGAGTTGAGTTGTATTGAGGCAGGAGCAGCAGCATCAGAAGACGGAGTTAGACTAAGCTGAGGTCAACTGCAAATAAAGTTCTACAAATCCTAACTACTTCTGCAACAAAAAAATTATATCTGACACAATTGGGTTTGATATTCTAGGTTGTATTTGAAGGCATCCTGAAGCACTTTTTGAAGTGATTATCTCAGTTTCCTGTCGAGGTCTCTCAGGGTTCTTTTATTTCTATTTACAGAGGGTAAGTTATGGTAGGAGAATTTTTGTTGAATTCTGTGGTTGAAGCCAGAGGAAACTAAAGGCAAGAAATGTAGTGGTGGAAAATGGAAGGAATGGTCCTAATTGTAGATAGTTTGGAAAAGTATTTATGAGCTCTTTCTGAAAGTATGGTTTTGTGGCAATGATACATGAATATAGGTAAGCGTAAGGATGAGTTGGAGTTTTAACCATCAAATTTGGTCCAGAACTCAGCAAAGTGAGTTTTATGCTAGTGTTCATCACTTTTTAAGGCTGCAATATGCCCAGAATTATATTTCAAACCTCAAATTTAGCCCAGATTTAAAGATTAAGCCTGTTACTACTAATTTATGGTCAGAAATATACCCAAATTAAAGGACCAATTTGGGTTGTTTGATGGTTGAGAACTGCATAGGGGTCCCCAGCACGCTGAATTAGGTCTGTTTCTCCCCCTTTTTGACTGTCAAATAGGATTTTTTGTGCTCATATTAAGAAAACTACCTCATAGCTCCATCCTTGGAGGATGTCAAAATATACCATAATTTTATGGTATGGACTTAACTATTACTCTTGGTAATTTAATTTTTTAATAACTTTAACCAAATCAATGTGCAAATCAACCACCTCCCAAAACTCCTTATTAAATTCGTTCATGTCTTTATGTGTCCATACAAAAATCAAGAGATTTTAAATTACTAAGAATATGGAACATATAATTATTTTCCAAATTAGTTGTTATGAGGCTAAGAACGCATTGGGACTCAAGTTGTATTATCAATCCGAGATATTTTCCCGTTCATAAAATCGAGTTTGGTATCCTTTTTCTATGAACAATATTAACCATAAACTTACCTATCCAATGGCATTCAGTGACATTAATATATAAATCAAATCAAATTCCATTAGGCAATTGTAAAGAAAAAGCTGGCAGAGGAGAGGAAATTCTAACAGAGAGTGAGGATTCTAAAATTTAGAGTTGATATATTCATTAAAGAAACACAGGCACATTCGCTCATGACAACTCCGATTATTATTTTTATTCCTCATACTTTTCATTAACCAACCACTCACAGATAACGACTCTACAGCCGATGCATACTTATTTTTTACCATATTGTTCATAGATTTGTTTTCATATAAGCACCTCATTACTTCCCAAATCCAATTATTATTCTCCATGAAGCTTAGTGTTTTGAGCGTTTTCATCTATTAATTTTATTCAAAGAAATCATGGTACTGCAGTGTCAAACTAAAATCATGGTACTGCGGTGTCAAACTATCAGAACCTTTCAACTTCCTTTCAACTAGCCTGATTCAATCAATCGATGGGATTGATTGTTTTTCCATATTAATTAAGAAATGAAAGTCTGTTTTTATAGTATGATGAAGACCCAACTGTCCAATGAGCTTCAATTTGTCTTCTCTCATTTCTATGGTTGATCAGTTTTTTTCTATACACAGTGCCCTGATTTTTTCTGTTGTTGAATTGCACATGACCACAATCGACCTAAAATGGACACATCATGTTTGTCTCGTGCTCATGCATGATTCCTTTTGCAATAACAGTTGTATCTACATGAGTGACTTATGGGTCACCGAATGGAACATTTGTGATGTTTTTCTACATTCCCTTTCTTCTTCATTGGACTAAGTTGTTATCAGTCACATGATGCCCTAACTAATTTGGGCATTGAATGCTACTACCTACTCTTTCACATTTGAAGGTGACAAATCTTTATATTTAGGGTTTTCAGGTTTTCAATAATTTCACATTAAGCATTTTTCATATTCAAATTTTGTAAATTAATATTAGTACTAAAAATGATATTATCATTTAAATAATATATATATGTAGCATCATTGTTATGGAAATGTTAAATAATTTGGATTTTTTCATTATCCTCAAATCATATTACTTTTTGGTTAAGTTGCAATTTTTAATTGTTAAAAATTAAATTAACAAGAATAATAGTTAAGTCCATGCCATAAAATTATGTGTGGAAGGTCCCATATATAGCTCCATCCTTGGAGGATGTCAAGCAATACATGTTTGACTCGGTCATTAGACAGCTTACTAAACCTAATGATCATGAGTATATTTTTGACAATAGCTTAGATATCAGATCGGCATTTGCACTCACACTTTGTACTAACAGATTGTACTTTATTTTCATGAGTATATTCATGTGAAAACATATAATATATATTGACATGGTGTGTGGTAGGTACCATATATAGCTTCATCCTTGGAGGATGTCAAGATTGGCATAGATGGTCATAAAGACTTGTTTGACTAGGTCACAAGACAACTTATAAAACTTAATGATCAACTCGATGTTGTACAAATTTTGAAACTGACATCCCTTACTCTACAGGTATGACATGTTGTACTTGTCCATATTTTTGTGTATTCATTGTCTTTGAAAAATTTCATTGAAAATGCTATGGACATTAAGTCAATTCATACTAGTGATGGTATTATCTGTAATTGTTAAATTAGAACACATACTCTTTTTCTTTTTTGGACTAGTTTCCTAGTTGTTATAGTTTTTATGGTTTGATTCTTAGATATTAGATCTTTCCTTTTTGATAATAGCTTAGATATCAAATCAGCATTTGCACCCATGCTTTGTAATAGCAGATTGTACGTTATTTTAGTCCCATGGAATTACTTATGTGGTCATTTATTGGACATTAATAAATTAATTAGCTTATCTTAAGAATATTTCTACCAAAAGGACTGTTTTTAAAGTTTGTTTCCTTAACATAATTGTATATGATTTTTCTATTGTAAGAAGATTAAAACAAAATCAAACAAATTGGGTCCTTGGGTTGTCTAGTTTTAAACAAACTTTAGTATTTGATATCAAACATAGTTAAAGACTTCTACATTGGAAGAGTTGTCGAAAAGATGCAAATGAGGCAAAGTTGCTACTTTTTAGTACTTTTTAAGATGCTTCTATCTTGTTTCATAGTGTTTTCTTGTATTGTCTCAAATAACAAAATAAAGTCAATGAAGTTAATCCATTTGAGTAGCTGAACTTAGAACCTAATTTTGAAAGATACCATGCGTGTGTCTTATATCATTGATGTAAAATTATATAATATATTCTATTTAAGGGTGCTAGCTCAATGGAAGAGCACCTGCCTTATAGGCAGGAGGTTGGTGGTTCGATTCCTCCGTGCCCTAGATATATTCTGAGACCACTAAAAAGAGATAAATGACCACTACAAAAATAGAGGTAAATGATTAAAAAAATGACCAAAATTCACATATAAATGACCACCGGTACAAAATGAGAGATACACAAAAAAATGACCAAATATGCATATAAATGACCACTTTTGAGTTGGTGGCAACTGATAGAAAATTAGCGGTCATTTATCACGTAACAAAAAATGTGGTCATTAATTGTGACAATTAATGACCAAATATATGACCAAATTAATGACCAAATATATGACCCCAAGATAAGCTATAAATGACCAAGCTAAATATGACCACTTTTTTGGTCACGTGATAAATGACCGCTAATTTGCTACCAGTGGTCACCAACTCAAAAGTGGTCATTTATATGTAGATTTTGGTCCTTTTTTGGTCATTTATCTTTCATTTTGTACTAGTGGATGGGGATGTGGTTCTTCTCAAGGAGAAGTGCCATTTGATCTATGGTCTTTCTCATGCATAATATTTTAGGATGAAAGCCCCTTTGACAATAAGAGCACTTGGTTTGATCCTTCTTCTGATGATGATTTTGCTTTGAGTTGGAGGGATCCTCTTGTGGCTTAGGATTCTATTTCTTCTGCTCATAATACTTTTTGGGATATGTCTTCTTCTTACCCTTTGAATTCCTTGAATCACCAACAGCCAAAACTTGATCCTTTGAGGGTTTTATGGCACCCATCAACATAAGCTTGTTCTTCTCTTGAGTCAATGATTGCATGAATTCTGATAAACTGAGAATCTCCCAATTATTCACTGTGAGTTTTGTGACATGGAAGGTTGAGAAAAATACTGAATAGTCTTGCCTCAGTTTCAAAAGGATTGCCAATATCAGTTTCTCATCCTTTTTGTCTATCCTGCACTATTTCAGCTACAAAACCAGTGACTTGAATTTGGAGAAATAATATTGAATATTTTCGAAACTTCTTGGACTTATAGAAATGAGCTCATTCTCTAATTGGTGTCCTCTCAACTCATCTATTTTATGAAACAATGTTTGAAGCTTCACCCAAACTTCATTTTGTGTTGTCATACCATCCAAGTGAAATAGAATTTGATGCTCTAAGGAAGAGGATACCATTTTGATAATTGTATAGGTTTAATACAATGAACTAATTCTAATATCCAAGAATATTTAAGCAAAGAAGTCCTCACAATAATTATTCAAAGATATGCAAGAATAAGAAGAAGAAATATTGAGACAGAAACATAAGGGAAGGAACTCAATTGATGGAAATATTATCTCATGTGTTATTCCTCAGTATGAATAGAATATATAATACATCTCAATATATACAATAGAATTCCTTAAAGGAAAGTTGAAAAGATCACAAAAGTAAGGCTTACTAAAAGCTAGAAAAACCCCTTAGGTGGCAAAGGCACTTTCCAAAATAGCCTAAAGGCTCACGAATTGGATGAATATGGTATGGAAAATCATGAGTAATGTAAATTGAATGTAATGAAATTTTTTTGAGAGAATAAATAGTTGGAGGTCAAATTGGCGAAGTGGAGAGAGTTTCCAAGTCAACTAGCTTTACCTTATCCACTAGAAAATAGAAAAAACAGGATAAAGCTGTCTAAATCAGGAAAGTGTCTTTATAATTCAGGAATGGAATAAAATCAGACAGAATCCAAGGAAATATTATCTAGAATCTATCCAAATTCATTTTAGTGATTTAGGATAGCAAGTGGTACACTAAAAAAGAAAACTAGGCCAATTTACCTAGTTTACACCTGGGAAAATTAATCTAGATGATTAATAAATTATATCCTAAGTATGGAATGTTTTTTTTTAAATGTTCCAACACCCCCCCTTAATCCTAAATTAGAGTGACTAAATTATGTGTAGGTACCAAGCAACAAGGCTTATGGTCACCCCAATACAAAAATTATTATGCCCAGGTAAACTGAGGAAACAAGTGGATCATGCCACAAAAACATGTTCTTGAATTATCCTTCAGTGGATGCAAGAAAATATGGAAGCTCTTTGAACTTTCTCTTGAACAGAACAAATCCATGAATATGCAGACCATTCTGGAACTTGAAATTCCAACCAAATAAGGTAGGATTAGCTCCAATCAGATCTGATTTCTCTTGAAACTTGAATTTCAAATCAGAGGAAGTTAAATCAGCTCCATGAAAATATGCCAATGTGATGGCAATGTCTCCATCTTCAATGAAACTTTGAAGACAAGTGCTAGTCATCATGTAGGAATAGGTAGAAAGAATGATATCAAAATAAGTGAGTGCAAATAGAGCACTCTTGAAATCTAAACCAACCTTCAAATCATCTAATATATCAGCATATTGCACACCATCAGCTTGTGAAGTATGCACAAAATCATCACAAACTAGCTTTTCATCCTCAAGATCAAAATATGAAGAATGATATGAGAAATGGGAATGGATGAAATCCTCTTCAACAATGGTAGCTCCATTATTTGAACCTTACTCATTATCAACAGCCACATATGAAGGAGAGAGATATTATTTCTCAACTTCTAGAACCAAAAAATAGGTCTCTTCAATTAATGCATCATGAAAAGAAGCATTCAAATCAAGGAGATCATCGTCAACAAGAACTAACTGTGAAGAAATTTTTGTAATTTTTTTTTCTTCAAAGACAACTTCTTCAGAGATGGTTGAGGCCAAGGCTTCAGGAGGAAGAACACATGAGAAGGTTTCAAATTTACTCTCCATATTGTTGGTATGAACCTCATTGTGCTTTCCAAATAATCTATCCAAATTGGTCCAGAGATCCTTTGGGTATTCAATAGAATCAATAAGGTAGTGCATGCATGGAGAAAAAGATAAACACATGGCTCCAAGCGCTCTATCACAATCATTCGTCCAACCATATTTCTCTTTTGAGGATTCAAGATTTGCAACAGCTCCAACAGACACATCAAAGATATCATGTCTCTTCAGATATGCACTCATATTTGGCTTCCACTCATCATAGTTGAATGGTGTAAGAAGAGGAACTGAATTCGAAATGAAGTTGTACCTGCAAAACAAAATTTGAAACTTATATTGGAAGACTCATATTAATTTAAGACATGAGATCCCTGAGATATGATACCATGTAAGAATTCTATATAGTTTGAATACCATGAAATAATTCTAATAGCCAAGAATCTTGAAGCAAATAATTCCTCACAAGAATTATTCAAAGATATACAAGAATAAGAAGAAGACATATTGAGACAGAAACATAAGAGAAGGAAATCAATTGATGGAAATATCATCTCATGTATTATTCCTCAATATGAATAGAATATATAATACATCTCAAGAGAGAAAATAGAATGTCATAAAGACAAGTTGAAAAGCTCACAAAAGTAAGGCTTACTAAAATCTAGAAAGACCCCTTAGGTGTCAAAAGCACTTTCCAAAACAGTCTAAAGGCTCACGAATTGGATGGATATTATATGGAATCTCATGAGTGATGTAAATGGAATGTAATGACAAGTTTTTGAGAGAATAAATAGGTGGAGGTCGAATTGGCCAAGTGGAGAGAGTTTCCAAGTCAACTAGCTTTACCTTATCCACTAGAAAGTATAAAAAACAGGATAAAGCTGTCTAAATCAGGAAAGTGTTTTTCTAAGTCAGGAATGGAATAAAATAAGATAGAATCAAAGGAAATATTATCCATAATCTATCCAAATTCGTGTTAATGATTTAGGATATCAAGTGGTCCACTAAAAGAGAAAACTAGGCCAATTTACCTAGTTTACACCTAGGAAAATTAATCTAGATGATTAATAAATTATATCCCAACTATGGAATGAGTTTTTTTAAATGTTCGAACAACCATAGGACTCATCAATCTGATTATGCCACTTATATTTTTCCATAGCAGTAGTAGGCTCATTATTAGTGTCCATTGTAACTCTGTAGAGACCTTTCATCCTCAACAATATTTCCATCTGCGCCTTCCATTCAAAATAATTAAATGGAGTTAATAACACAATTTCAGATGGATCCATGGAAAACTAAGGTGCGCACTTCTAAAGATAGACATGAAATTGCAAAAAAATAACCAAACAACTCTCTGGATAATAATTCAAACTATAGAACTCTGCAATATGATAGTAGGCACGTTTAGGAGTTTGTCATGCCTGCGTAGAACTCTTGAGCTAAACCCAACGGTACAAGGAAATGGTCCACGAGACTTCTGTGGAAATTCCTTACTTCTAGTGTGCTACTGGATTCATCTGTTCTCTCCTAAATTCTTTGATACCATGTGAAATCAAATCGCATGCTTATCATTAAGGTTGAATTACACTCACACTCAAATTGCTAGTCTAGAATTGCATTGAACACTAAAAATCAGACACTGAAATTATGCGCAGTAAAAAAATGTATTGTATAATTTGTACGTCATCCAACCCTATACCATAAAGTGGCTTCAAATATATATATCTATATATATATTTAAATCATAAATTCGAATAGCTTTGGAGGCATTCGAATTAGTTGAAAAAAGAAGGCTTACTAAACTAGCTAAAACCCCCAAGGTAGAAACATATCTCTCCAACTTAGCCAAGATGCTCACGAATTGAACAAAAATATTTTGGAATGTGAAGTGGGATGAATTTAGAAAAATATGATATATTTTGGAGTGAAAAAGAGGCAAGGTGTGTTGGCCACAAAATCTAGCAACTGCCAAAAGCACTAGAGCACCTAGCTTTTACCTTATCTACTAAAAACTAAAAAAAAAAACAAAAAAGAAGGAAAGGATCCTTTGACACTTAGGATAGCTAGAAGAACATCCAGGATGCTCATGAATGTGCCCATGTGGATAAGGATGGAAATTGGTGGACCTAGGAAGGGAAATGGTGGCCAATAACATAGTAAAACCACCTAGGAAAGTAATAAAAATGCATAAAAATATATCCCAAGTATGACTATGGGATTTAATGCTCTAACAAATTCATGTTCCCAAATTATAGGACCATTTTCATGTTCTACAGGATATTTTGCATATGTGGAGGAAAATATATGTTTATATATCTTCTGAGATAGCAACCCGCTAGAAAGTCCATTTTGATTTAGCTAAGAGACTAAAATTAATAGTTCTAGTGTTAATGCAATTCTTCCCCGTAGTAAATCAAGATGCATGGAACTCAATAAATAGGAAGGCTTAATTTCAAAGGAATTAGTAACACTACATGAGGGCCTTTTGATTTCTCAGAAATTCAGATGAGAGATTACTTTACCGACAGTGTCAGTTTCAATAAACTAAAAATTTCCTTTTTTGACTGTAAGAATTTTCTGCTTTGAGCACAATAGATGTTTCCTTTTATGAAAGTTTATGTTATTTACAAAAGTTGAGAATGTAGTAAAAATGAGAGAATAAATGTTTTTTTGTTTTTCTGCTCAAAGAACTTGTTAAGGGTTCTGAAATTTGACGTCAATCCGAGGGCTTTCTCATGTATATTTAGATTTCATCTATGTATATTTAGATTTCGCATGTTAATTCAAACGTATGTGAAGGGTTTTTCACTTTTTTCTAGTTTTAGCACGACCTATATAAACCACATTCAAAATCTAGTTTCAAGTCAACAATAATTGATTCCACGAAAATATGGAAAAATAAATGATGAGAAACATACTTACCTTTCCACCTGTAGCATTGATAATGGCTGAAAGATCCTCCACTTTTGTATGAACATATGTTGTGAGATACACATGAAAACCATTGATTCATTTCCATAACCACTTAAGGATGGTGTAGAAATGGGACCACATAGATCTGAATGGATCAAGTCCAGGATCCCTTTACATCTTTTAGTACTATTTCAAAAAAAAATCTTGATGTTCTTACCAAGAGAACAACCCTTAGAAATAACATCATGCTCAAATTGAAATATAGGCATACCTTTTACCATCTTCTATAAGCCTGGTAGTGCTTTTAAATGGAGATGACCAAGCCTCTTATGCCATAGTTGACAAGGACTAATGGTGTCATGGATTATGGATTTAATGAAATTTCCAAGAACTTTGTAGAGACCTCCCTCTCTAACTCCAATCACAACTGCAGAATTCAAATCTAAATTCTTAGGCCAGAAGAGCAATTTGTTGTCCATAAATATTACACTAAACCTTTATATTATAGAATTGAAATAGACAGGAAATTTTTCTTTAGATCGAGAAAATACAGAATATCATCAACATGGAGTACATCACCTGGATTCAACTGATAGGAATTGGATCCGACTCCTTGAATCGAATAGGTGTTATTATCTCCAAGCTCCACCTAATAGGAGAAATTATTTTCCTTCATATATGAGATAACACTCCTAAATCTAGTCATGTGCTTGGATGGACCACTATCCACCAGTTGTGTCTCAACACTAGTGGTAATGGATTCAGATAGGGTTGAGGTAAGATAGTACTCCTTCCTTGTCTTCTAATCATTGGAAGAACTATTTCTTGTAGTTTCATCTTCTATAGCAGTAGAATCATGAAACCTGCCCTTGTAATTTCCTCTTTTATTTGTATAGCATTATCTTGCAAAGTGACCCTTCTTATTGCAATGGCAACATTTAACTTTAGACTTATAAAATTTCTTGTTGTAATCATTTTCCTTTTGATGAGAAAAAGTCTTGTGAGAAAGGATTTCTTTCTTCTCTTAATCTGTGTTGTAAGAGAAAGGTTCTCTTCTTTGGAGGAAGTATATTTGCTCTCGATTCTCCCTTCTTCTTGTAGGAAATCATGCCACAATCTTTCAAATTTTGGTTGCACTTCTCGACCATTTACTCTAGCCAAGAATGCCTTCCATGAATATGGGATTCCATCGACAACAGTCTATATGCGATCATCATCATCGACCGTCACACCAATTCTCATGATTGGATCTCCTATTTGAGAGATCTTTGTGAAGAAGGAAGCAATAGATTCATGCTTCTCCATCTTCATATTATGAATCTTATTCTTCAATGATCACTTATGACTGGGAGCCTTCTTCTCATAAATATTGGTCAATGTTGAAGCATTCCTTTACGGTCTTCAATGGATCAATCACTAGCATCAAATTGTCTTTCACGGAATCATAAATGATTTTCTTTTCTTTGGCTTGATTCTTCTTGAAATTAGTGCTCCATGCATTAGTATTAGGCTCTTCAACAACACTGGATATGTAGCTATCTAGATCATGCTCTTCTAGGATATTTAGAATCCTAGCCTTGCAAGTATTGAAGTTCAAAGTTCCTTCAAGTCAGTCTCTCGGTCTTACTAAGATTGAATTCATAATTCTTTAAGTAATATGCTCACACAAGATCTATGTAGGCTCAAGCTTTCCCGCTGAACTTAGCTCTTTCACACCTTCAGCTTTGATACCATGTTAATTTTTTATCTTAATGCGGAATTATAGTAGTACTTGAAATCAAATGAATAATCAACAAGCATAATCATTCACATGAGACACAGTATTTGTTGGAATATTATCACCATCATTATTGTATTTGCATGCATGCATGCATCTAGTCATCAGTATGATAGTATCCCAACCCCTAGTCCCTAGTTTTGGGCCCCCTGGAGCCTGTTTTTGCTCAGTATTAGCCCTCCTAGCCATTGATGCCCCCTTGTTTCCATAATTGGAGTAAAACTATGCCCTCTTACACTAATTTAGGAGATCTATCAGTCAGTTCCATGATTTGGGGATTAGTTCCTTGTTTTGATGATTGATTTCTCAGTTAACTGACTATAGCTCTTATATTGACTACTACATAGACTAGATTTGATCTACTTGACCAGTGATAGCTAGACTGCGCCCTCCTTGGATTCTCCTTGCCTAGATTAGTGCTCACATGCATCAGTTAGACTCAGGTTGACTGATATTCAACTATCGGTGGACGCTACAACTGATTGGGTGATGGTTCCAATACAGTCCAAGCCATGCCTTGAGTAGAATTCGAATCACCTTTGGGGTAATATAATTCATTCTATTGTACTCTCATATTTTTCCAGCTTACAGCTGATGAATGTAATTACAACAGTTTTCCACATTCTTTGAGTTTCATGTGTGAATTTTGATCATATTCTATCTCTTCTTCTCTGCAATTCTTGAGTGAAATTGTGAGGTTTGTTCAAGCTAAAGTGATATCCTCCTATGGAATTTCATAGTATTTACTCTAGGGAAACCCTCTATTACTTTAGGGAGAAAACCCTAGAAAATTATTCCTTAGAATATTGATAGATAGCAAAGAATGTCTTTACAATGCGTAGATTACATCAAGCACCCCTGGTGCATTATCAGAGAGAAATACCAAGCACCCCTAGTGCAATTCATAGCAAGAGAGAAGATGGTAGAATATAACTAAGAATAATATCCTACACAAATAAAAGTGCATTTCCTTCATGAAAGAAGAGAATTTGCTTCACATTGAATTCATCAATCCTGTATAATATATATATATATATATATATTTCTCATGCTTTGGCTTCTATTTTTATCTTCTGACTTCAGGATGAACTCACCCTCCATCTGAATGCTAGGTCACTTAGTTAGGAGGCTAACTCAAGTTTCATTATGCAAGTGTCATAACTGAAGAGTCACAACTCAAGTGTTGTCTTTTAGTTCAATTTAAGTGTAGTCTTTTAGTTTAACTCAAGTGTTGACATGCAAAACACTTTAGTTAACTAGATCTTATTCATTAACACTTAGTTAACTCTTTTAGTTGGATTCCTTCTTGATAACATCATTGAAATGAACAATTCGAATTCCCCTTTAATTAAGTAAAGTCTTTCTTGTTAACATCACTGAAGTGAACAATTCGAATTCTCCTTTAATTAACTAAAGTATTTCTTGTTAACATCACTAAATTTTAGCAATTCGAGTTCTCTCTTATCTTATCACATATTATCTTTATCTCTTGTCTTATCCGCATGGTCCACATGTGCCAAATTTAATTTATCTCATATCAAATATACTAAGGATATTTTTCCAATGTTGTGATCATCTTGTTCTACTCTCATTCCAAGTGGTCATATGCTAAAGTAATTCACTCTAGAGGTGGACAATCTCTAGAGGAGACTTAATAGATCAACCATGTTAGTAGTACATCACACACCATTCATGCTTCAACATGCAAAGAATTACCAAAACACATGAGGCACCACCTCAATACATGGGGATCTATCTTGACATATAAGACCTTATCCTTGAAAAGCAATATTGTACAACATCATCACTTTGACATACAAAGAACTTACCTCAACACATGAGACTTAACCATTATACATAAGGCTTAGTCATTCTTTAGTCCAACTCAAGAATCTACTCCGAGTTTCCTATGTCAAACTCAAACTCCCTAAGGCACTACCTCGACACACGAGGTTCAATCCCGGTGCACAAGATTGACTTGGGGAATGATTCATGATGATGTAATTTTAACATGGGTGACCGTGGTATTGTATCAATGGTTTCCTTGGATAATGATAATCCTATATGTATGTGGGGTTGGACGGTTAGTACGATAACTGTTGGAATCGATTTAATACAAAGAGGGGGGGTGAATCAGTATTAGTGCAATTCTCAATATTTTTTACCTTCTTTAACAGATTATCCATTTACTTAATATTTATGTTTATTTATGAATTGGAAAATAATCATCCACATATATGTATCAAATAAACAACACATAACACACATGATTTTTACGTGGAAACCCAAATGGGAGAAAACCACATAATGATTCTTTATAATCGACCTAAAGGAAGATACAACTCCCTATGTTTTCTCCACTACCAACTCGAAGGAGGCACCGACCCCCATTCTTCTTTGTTTTACAGGAACAAATCTGAAGGAAGCTCCAAATCCCTGTCTCCTTACTCTGTATGATCGCCCTGATGCCCAATATGTGTTGTTGTCTTACTGAACTTCAAATTCGCACACTATTCTGATCTTCTGCTGATGATTCTGTTGTGTTCTATCTTTGTATGCAGTCTATACTCTGTTACTGTGCTGCATGCATCACTTGACTCCTTGTAATACCCCAATTTTTACTTTTGTGAAATATTGTCTTTTAATGTAAATATTGTATACATGCGATGTATGTTTCCCTAGCGTGGAGCTCAATCCCAAGACCCCGCTAGTGTATGTTCGGATTTTATTTAGAATGGACAAGCATTTGATATTTTGTTATCCATGTGCTATCAAGCCATGGAATATTGTAAATGATGTAACTATTTGATATTGCAATAAAATACCAAAACTGGCTATGGGAGCAACGAATGAGAAGGGGCCATGTGTATCCACTAGGGAGAGGTGAAGGGGTTGTGGGGGTGAACCATATGCTGCCAAATGTCAATGTGAGAACCGATTTGACTTTCCTTGCTGACATTTATTTATGTTGTAAGGAAGTTGTTGAAGAATTCAGTCCATGGCTTCAATGGAGAATGGGCAGCCCAGAAATTTGTATGGCAGAGTATGGGCTCTGTTTTATTGTACCACAACTCACTCTACCTCATGGGAATTGGTTCTTCCTCATTCCCATTCCATTTTGGAAGAACCTAGCATCAATTTTCACCCATTACGAATTGCCAGCAGTGAGAAAAAACAGAAATCGCAACTTTGCAAGAATCCACGTTTTAAAGAGCCATAAATGCCCATATTTGGTATTTGACAGTGAAAACCAATGGGGGATCCATAGATATGAACCTTGGGGCGAAATTGAGAGTATTAGATACCCTGAAATCCATTGAAAAACCTAGTTTTTACAACCCAGAAATGAAGTGACGGAATTGAGTTATTGGATAATAGAATTGTGAGAAATCCAAGTGTGAATGACTGAGCAGAAGTTGGGTTTGCTTGATAAACCCAGTGAAGGCTAGAATCTCAAGGAATTAGCAGTTGGACCTTTCTATGGCCACCCTGAAGAGCACCAGAGGGAAGGAACACCTGAGGGGCTATGCAACAGAGAAGGGGACCTTCCTTGTGTTGGGTGTGGTAGGTATTGTGGGTGCCATAACTGTTGAGTTTAATTGAGATGCCTGTAGCTCTGTGGATGAGCTCACTAGCTTAGCATTGCCCTCCTTTGTATCTTGTATGCTTGATAAACCCAACTATGCGTTGTC
Organism: Larix kaempferi; assembly: GCA_027924585.1. Classification (NCBI taxonomy): domain Eukaryota; kingdom Viridiplantae; phylum Streptophyta; class Pinopsida; order Pinales; family Pinaceae; genus Larix; species Larix kaempferi. The sequence goes on along the minus strand of BSBM01000338.1, from coordinate 241,755 downwards.
TTAGCATAGTTGTTGAGTGAAACCATGGCTGTGAGTGAGCTTGTTTAGTTCCTCCTTAGTGGATACACAACCCAGCTTGGGGATGATCTCTCAGCTGAAAGAATATAGGTTGGACAGAAATCTATGGTTGGGTGGAATGTTGCTCTCTCATAGCCAGTTGTTTGGACAGCTTCATCTCAAAGATAAGTATTCTCTGTGGTTAAATTTATATGCATTATGTGTTCTATGTGTGTTAATTCTGAATGTTAATTATTCATGTTAACGGAATTGCTATGAAGTCTGTGCATAGCATAAGAATGGGATTGATTCTTTGTTTGTTAGTTCATCATCTGCATGGGATAGACATGCTGATGCATTCCAGTCTGTGTGTGTATTATTATGTTTTAATTCCGCTATATAATTCAAGTATGCATTTTATTTAAATGGCAAAAATTTAGTCATATGGCTTTGGGGAAGAATCAAACACCCCCGTGTTACAGTCATGTTCCCTCAGTGGTTTGGAATGATGGGAGGGGAAGTTACAGAGTGGTATCAGAGCCTATGTTGCAGCACTGGGGCTGCTTGGGCCAAACTGTGAGTTACAGGCATATAACAGAAGGTTTTAACACAGTGTTGATGAAGTTTGGGCGACATTTTTGATCGGAAAAATTTCATGATCAGATTTACTAGGTGTGGAAGAGGATCACACAGGTGCATAGAGGTCTACAAGAGATTTCCAATGGTACCAGACTCGTCTCATTTGGCTAAGGGATGAAGGAGATATGAACCCCGGAAGTTGCAGGGCTGGAGGTGTTCCAGGGTTGCGGATTTCGGGTTTCGGGAACGCAATTTTCCAAATATTGCATGTTGGATTTCTGAAATCCCGCACCCACAGTTTCAGGTTTCAGGTTGTGGTTACGGGATGGTTACATTCCCGTGACCGCGACTTGACCTTCCGAACTCGCAGTTTTGGGTTTCGGGTTTCGGGTTGTGGGTTGTGGGATGGTTACATTCCCGTGACCGCAACTTGACCTTCCGAACCCGCAATTTCGGGTTTTGGTTTGTGGGTTGCGGGATGGCTACATTCCCGTGACCGCGACTTGACCTTCCAAACCCGCAGTTTCAGGTTTTAGGTTGTGGGTTACAGGATGGTTACATTCCCGTGACCACGACTTGACTTTCCGCACCCGCAATTTCGGGTTGCGAGATGCGGGTTGCGGGGTGGCAAAAAAAAAAGTATAGAGCCCAAAAATTGATTTTTGGATAACAGGAGCTTGCATAATCGAAATTGGATGAGTTCAGTGGTGTTCTGAGGCCATTAACGAAGTCCATGGAAGGTCCGGTGAGGATCCCGAGCTCATTATGCTCCAATTTGGCATAAATTTGGGATTAATAGCTTCTACAAATCGGTGTCCCAATGCTTGATAGAAGGTTGGATTGAACTGAAACTGATATGGGGTGGTCATGGAGTAGGAACAGTGTTAAGTTTGGAATCTTGGATCCAAAATCCAAAGGATGTGGAGTCTAGTTGTGCACGAAGGCCACAACGCACTATTCCGGGCCACTTTTTGGGGATTTTGAAAAGCTTGCAGTGGATGAAAGTGACCCTGTAATTAGGATTCAAGATATTTACTGAACTCAACATTTCATATTCCCATTAGAACAGACATTTTTCGTTAGACAAAGATTTCCCAAAAATGCACCGTTTAGGAAATAACCATTTTTGGCCCAAAATTGAAATTTTGGAAAAATGTGAAAAGTGGAAAGTAGTCAAACAAAAATTTTATATAAGATGAATGGTGCATTGGAACAGAGATCCGCGAGTTGCTAAGTGTTCCTTTTTATATGTAATAACTTCGCCTAGTAGAAACGTTTTTTCTGAATCTTTATAGATTTGCTTCCATAGGTGGCTGAAGTTGGCAGTGCATGATATTTTACAACTGTGTAAAAATGTGCAGAATTGTGGTGAAGGTTGTCACTTTTTAAGTAACGTAGTTTTCAGACCCGAAGTCGGAATGGAGCACGAGGATAGACATTGGAAAGATTTTCTAGCAGGGAATAAAGTTGTATGATCATAATTTGAATGGGGTTATCATACACCATAGATAATTAGAGCAGAAAAGTGTCAGTGACTGTTTTGTCAAATTGTGGACACTATAGGCAATTTCCAGAATTGTATGAATGGGCAAAAGAAATGAATGCATAATAGCTATGTGAATTATTCCATGAGTTGATTGTGTTAAATGTTTATTGTTGTATATTTCTATATGCATTCTTATGATGTCTAACAAATATTTTCATAATGCACAGTGCTTGCAGCTCATAAGATTTAATAAGTGTAGTAGAAGTAACGTATAAGGAAGAGAGTCTCCAAATAAAATGGTGACCATAAATGATGCTCAGGACCCTTACGAGCATGAAGAAGATGTTCTACGAGATAATGTATAAGAAGGGAATGTTGAGACTGAATCCAATGGGAGAAGGGAGCAAGTAACTCCTCAGAATTTGGTTGAGACCATGGTGAGCTTCAATGAAAGGTTGATGAAGGCTCAAGAAGAACAAAACCAACTCAATGCTGCTATTTTGCAAAACCTCACTGATATGCAGCATAGGATAAACCTTGGTTCCAACCCAAGCAATGTAGGTGAAGAAGGAAGAGATGCAGAGAGTCGTTTTAGAGGTCGTTCAAGAAGAGGACTCCAAGCCCAAGGAAGAGTTCGGTGAGCAGAAAGCATAGAACACCTTCCACTAGACCTTCTTCTAGCAAATCGTGTGACTCCAGAGGTTCTCAAAGAAGTCCAAGGCATGTGCTTAGGATATTTGATGGAAGAAAGAAGTTCAAGGGAATCCCACATGGAGAATTCAGGAAGGCAAGGCCTCCCACATTTGATGGAGAAGACAAGACTGGCCAAGAGGCTGAGGCATAGCTTCTTGGATTGAAGAAATATTTCAAAATTCAAAACTACTCAAGAAATGAAAAAGCTAGAATTGCCATTTATGATATAAATGGTAGAGCTTCAATTTGGTGGGACAACCTTTGTTAAGTAAAAGGGGCCAGTGAAAAGAAGATCAGCTGGGAGAGATTTAAGAAGTACTTCAAGGAAAAATACATTTCTGCTAGGTATTATGAGAGTAAGAGAAAAGAGTTCAATGAACTCAAGTTGGGACAAAAATCTATGGAAGAACATGTCCATAAATTTTTGGAATTATTGAGGTATGTGGATTACATTAAAGATGAGAGAGTAAAAATCCAATGCTTCCTTGGGAGTCTACCTCAAAGTTTTAGAGATAGGATTGAATTTGTTAATCCACCAAGTCTTGATGAAAACATTAGAATGGCAATGCATTGCTATGAGCAGAATAAAGGAAGATCAGATGTTAACCCAACATGGAAAGGAAATCCAAGATGGAGGTTTGATCAAAAGAAAAGTGGCTTCAAACCACCATTCAAAAGTCAGCCTAGAACCTTTCCACAGGGGCAGCAAGTAAGGAGTGGATTCAAGCCAGTAGTAGTAGCAGAAAAGACATCAAAAGGTCCACTTCAGTGTTGGGTATGTGGAGAAAACCACATGATTAAGGATTGTCCACATCGGAAGGAGAATCCCCGAAGGTTGCACAACTTAAAGGGAGCAGCTAAATTTATGCAGCGTTGGATAATCATCAGGCAGACCATCAATCATCAGTGGTGGAAGTTGAAAGTAAGATTGTTAAGCAATCTATTTCTATTTTGATTGATCCAGGATCTACTCATAGTTATGTTTCTCCAAAAGTTGTAGAAGGTTGTTCTCTTAGAAAATTGAAGCATAATAAATCTTGGCTAGTTCAATTAGCCACAGGTGCCAAAAGAAAAGTTAGTGAAGTAGTGGTGGAGTGCCCCATAAAATTGAATGGAGTCCACACACATGCAGATTTAAATGTACTACCATTGGGATCATATGATGCCTTAATTGGCATGGATTGGTTGGAAAAGCATATAGCCAAGTTGGACTGTTATGAGAAAGCACTTGAATGTATTGATGAAGAAGGAAGACCAAGATTGGTAAGAGGAATTCCCAAGCAAGTTTCAGTAAGACAAATTTCATCGTTACAGTTGAAAAAGTTTTATAAAAAAGGTTGTCAATTATATGCACTCCATATATTAGATTCGTCAAAGGACAAAGGACCAATGATATAAGACTTCCCATTGTTGCAAGAATTCCAATATGTATTTTCGGATGAAGTGTCGGGACTACCACCAAAGAGATATATTGATTTTACCATCGATCTTGTCCCAGGGGCAGCACCAAATTCCAAAGATCCTTATAGAATGAGTATGCCGAAATTGGTAGAGTTGAAGATGCAGCTACAAGAGTTAATGGACAAGAAGTATATCAGGCCTAGTGTGTCTCCTTGGGGAGCACCGGTGTTATTTGTTAAGAAGAAGGATGGGACGTTAAAGCTGTGTATTGATTACAGGAAGCTAAATAAAGTGACAGTCAAGAACAAGTATCCATTGCCAAGAATTGATGACTTGTTCGATCAAATGAAGGAAGCTAAAGTGTTTTCTAAGATTTACTTGAGGTCTGGGTACCATCAAGTGAGGATTAAGGAAGAAGGCGTTCATAAGACAGCTTTCAGAACTAGATATGGTCATTATTAGTTCACTGTGGTGCCATTTGGTCTTACCAATGCACCTGCTACATTCATGTGTCTCATGAATAGTGTCTTCAGCAAATATTTGGATAAGTTTGTGATTGTGTTCTTGGATGACATTCTTTTTTATTCAAGGAATGAAGAAGAACATGAGGAACATCTAAGGATGGTGTTACAAGTCCTTAGAGAACATCTGTTGTATGCCAAATTAAGCAAGTGCGAATTTTACCAAAAGAAGGTGCAATATTTGGGTCATATCATTTTTGAAGAAGGTATTGCAGTGGATCTAGAAAAGATTAATGCCATCGTGGATTGGTCTACTCCAAAGAATGTTTGAGATGTTATATCTTTTATGGGTCTTGCTGGTTGCGACATAAGGCTTATTGAAGGCTTATCCAAGATAGTTCATCCAATCACTTCATTGCAAAGGAAGAATATCAAGTTTGTATGGAGGCAAAAGTGTGAGAAAAGCTTTCAATGGTTAAAGGAGTTACTTACCAGCGCTCTTGTTTTGAAGATAGTAGATCCAAAGAAGGAATTTGTAGTGTACACAGATGCTTGCATTGAAGGGCTAGGTGGTGTGCTCATGCAAGAAGGATTTGTGATTTGCTATGAGTCAAGAAAATTAAAATAACATTAAAAAAATTATGCCACACATGATTTAGAATTAGCAGTCATAGTACATGCTCTCAAGATGTGGAGACATTATTTGATGGGAAGGAGATTCGAGCTCAGAACAGACCACATGAGCTTGAAGTACTTGTTTGACCAACCAAACTTGAATGCTAGGCAAGCTAGATGGATGGAGTTTCTTTGTGAATTTGATTTTGAAATTAAGCATGTAAAAGGGAAAGAGAATAAGGTTGCAGATGCTCTTAGCAGAAAATTTTATGTTGCAGCATTAAGTATGTGCAAATCAGATTTGAAGACAAGAGTTCTTGAAGCCCAAAATGATGATGAAACTTGCATTCAAATTAAAGAGAAGTTGCAGCAGGGTAATGTGGATGAAAAGTGTGTGGGATATCAGCTTGGTGAAGACAATATCCTCATCTACAAAGGTAGGCTATACATTCCAAATAATGTAGATTTAAAGAAGTTAGTGATAGATGAAATACATCAAATTCCATGTTCTAAACACCCAGGATATCAGAAAACTATAACAGCAGCAAGAAAAAAATACTTTTGGCATGGTATAAAGAAGGACATAGCTGAGTACATTGCTAGGTGTCAAAAGTGCCAACAATTCAAGGCAGAGCACCAACATCTAGCAGGATTGTTGCATCCCTTACCCATTCCGGAATGGAAGTGGGAAGTGATCTCTATGGATTTTATAACAGGTCTTCCCATGACAATGAAGAAGCATGATTCAATCATGGTTGTAGTGGACAAGCTATCAAAGGTAGCTCATTTTATTCCAGTCAAGTCCACTCACAAGGCTAATGACATTGCAAATATTTTCATGAGAGAAATATTCAAGTTGCATGGATTTCCTAAGGCAATAATTTATGATCGTGATACAAAGTTCACTTCCAATTTCTGGAAATTATTATTTCAGGAATTGGGAATAAATTGAATTACAGTATAGCATATCATCCTCAAACAGATGGCCAAAATGAGAGGGTGAATCAGGTTCTTGAAGACATGTTGAGAATGTATGTGATGGATAAACCATCAAAGTGGGAAGATTACCTACACTTGGTAGAATTTGCATACAATAATGGACATCATGCATCATTGGGAATGAGTCCATTTGAAGCATTGTATGGCAAGGGATGCAGGACGCGAGTGAATTGGGACAGCCCGGTGAATAGGGTAGTACTTGGACCAGATATGATCAAGTAAATGGAACAGGAAGTTGCTACGATCAGACAGAATTTAAAGGCAGCTCAGGACAGGAAAAAGAATTATGCAGATTTGAAAAGAGTGCATAAGGAATTTTAGATTGGGGATCATGTTTATTTGAGAGTGAAACCAAGGAAAAGTTCTCTCAAGTTGGGGATTTGTGCCAAGTTGTCACCCAGATATTGTGGTCCATTTGAAGTCCTTGATAGGATAGGGCCAGTTGCATATAGAATTGCATTTCCTGCTAACATAAGAGCTCATAATGTTTTCCATTTATCTTTGTTTAAGAAGTATGTACATGATCCTAATCATATGATTGATTGGAATGTGATACAAGTGGAACCCGAGGGAGAGTTCCAAGTAGAGCCTATGCGCATCCTCGACAAGAAAGTCACTTTGCTCCGGAATAGGGCCATCGGGCAGGTAAAGGTCCAATGGGAGAACCTTAGTCCCGATAAGACTACATGGGAGTTGGAGGATGCCATGAGAGAGGCATTCCCATTTTTGTTCAGTTTTGAGAACACCGAGGATGGTTTTTTTCTAAGGGGGAGGGGAATGTAATACCCCAATTTTTACTCTTGTGAAATATTGGCTTTTAATGTAAATATTGTATACATGCGATATATGTTTCCCTAGGGTGGAGCTCAAGGCCAAGGCCCCGCTAGTGTATGTTTGGATTTTATTTAGAATGGACAAGCATTTGATATTTTGTTACCCATGTGCTATCAAGCCATGGAATATTGTAAATGATATAAATATTTGATATTGCAATAAAATACCAAAACTGGCTATGGGAGCAACGAATGAGAAGGGGCCATGTGTATCCACTAGGGAGAGGTGAGGGGGTTGTGGGGGTGAACGATATGTTGTCAAATGTCATTGTGATAACCCATTTGACTTTCCTTGCTGACATTTATTTATGTTGTAAGGAAGTTGTTGAAGAATTCATTCCATGGCTTCAATGGAGCATAGGCAACCCAGAAATTCGTATGGAAGAGTATGGGCTCTATTTTCTTGTACCACAAGTCACTCTACCTCATGGTAATTGGTTCTTCCTCATTCCCATTCCATTGTGGAAGAACCCAGCATCAATTTTCATCCATTACAAATTGCCAACAGTGAGAAAAACCAGAAATCGCAACTTTGCAAGAACCCACGTTTTGAAGAGCCATAAACACCCAAATTTGGCATTTGAAAGTGAAAACCAATGGGGGATCCATAGATATGAACCTTGGGGTGAAATTGAGAGTATTAGATACCCTGAAATCCATTGGAAAACCCATTTTTTACAGTCCAAAAATAAAGTGTGAATGACTGAGCAGAAGTTGGGTTTGCTTGATAAACCTAGTGAAGGCTAGAATCTCAAGGAATTAGCAACTGGACCTTTCTACGCCCACCCTGAAGAGCACTGGAGGGAAGGGACGCCTGAGGGGTTTTGCAATAGATAAGGGGACCTTCCTTGTGTTGGGTGTGATAGGTATTGTGGGTGCCATAACTGTTGAGTTTAATTGAGATTCTTGTAGCTCTGTGTGAGCTCACTGGTTTAGCATTTCCCTCCTTTGTCTCTTGTATGCTTGAGAAACCCAACTGTGTGTTGGCTTAGCATAGATGTTGAGTGAAACCATGGTTGTGAGTGAGCCTGTTTAGTTCCTCCTTAGTGGATACACAACCCATCTCGGGGGTGATCTCTCAGCTGAAAGAATATAGGTTGGACAGAGATCTATGGTTGGGTGGAACGTTGCTCTCTCATAGCCAGTTGTTTGGATAGCTTCATCTCAAAGATAAGTATTCTCTATGGTTAAATTTATATGCATTATGTGTTCTATGTGTGTTAATTATGAATGTTAATGGAATTGATATAAAGTTTGTGCATAGCATAAGAATGTGATTGATTCTTTGTTTGGTAGTTCATCATCCGCTTGGGAAAGACATGCTGATGCATTCCAGACCGTGTGTGTATTATTATGTTTTAATTCCGTTGTATAATTCAAGTATGCATTTTATTTAAATGGCAAAAATTTAGTCATATGGCTTTGGGGAAGAATCAGACACCCCTGTGTTACAGTCATGTTCCCTCCGTGGTTTGGAATGATGGGAGGGGACGTTACACTCCTTGAACTTCTCAAATTATACCTCTGCTGATGAATTACTTCATATACTGTGTGCTTGACTGATACTGTAGTCTACATCACTGGTTATCTCAATATTCTACTCTGCATGACTGCAATAACCAACTTATATTTTGCTTTCAATTACTAGTTTGTTGTTCTGGAATAAAGCAGTAGTAATAGATGGAACTACGCACTTATTGATGTGTCCAGTCTAATTAAGTGTTGTAGTCTTTCAGACAATATGCGGCGTCCTATGCATCAAATGATTCGTGCATTCGGTTTAACGCACTTGCCTCAGATCATCTGCATCATGATGCGCTTATCATATTTACGTGTTATTCTATCATTGTGTATCAAATAGAGTTCTCAACTTCGCACACTTTCAATTTTTCTCATATGCATTAGCTAGACATCCACGCATTGTCTGGTAAACTTCGGTTCTGTCTCTCATCTTTATAATTTCTGTGACTATCGACATGCTGACTGTAATACTATCCTTCAAAACATCAAGCACTTGTGCATACTTCAGTATTTCTTCCTTTCAGTACTCGTGCATCTGTCTCGAATCTACAACATCATTCTGCGCACCATACAAAATCCATTCTATTGCATGTGCACATTTGACTCCTCGCTAGATCATTCGTTTATTACTGTGAGCCCCTTGATGCCCCAAAAGTCAAACTGAAACTTACATTCAAATCTATTATACTCTCACCATCAAGCTTACTTCAAATCTCCAACTTGCATCTCTATTTATATAGGTCCTGCACGAATTGTATGTCCACAAGTTGGTCATGGAATCCCTTCTTCCATATTTCGCGAATTATGCATATTCCATGTGTCATCTTATGTGCTATTGAGGTGTAATCCTTGATATATCAAGTGCCCTCATGGTCCACAACTTAGTGGCACTTTACACCTTAGTGGTGTACATTTGCACTCTTGATGTACCATTTCCTTAAGGTATGTGCACAATCTTGCGCTTCATCTTGATGTTTCTATGACTTGTTTTGTACCATCCCTTGTGGGTAATGCGCCCTTAAGATATTGAATATTTGCAGATTCCGCGCATACACCAACTTATACTTCATGGAATTATGACCTTTTTCGCTTCATCACTTGTGGGTAATGCGTATTTGGTGTATTGATACTTTGAGGATTCTTTGCATACGCCAACTTATACTTGGTGGGGCTTTGACTTCTTCCTTGTCATCAATTATGGGACTTGTGCACCTATTGTACCATCGGCTATGGAATTTTCTCATAGATAGTCTTCAACCATTGTACCCTTCTAGGAACTTGTGCACGTTCCACTTACTGAAAGCATCTTCTGACTAGATAAGTTTGCACGCTTTCAGGATTGTTCAACCATTAATTATTTGTGCACTTCCAACCATTAACCAAGCAACACTCAGGCTTGCTTGTGCATTACAGATACTCCCTTCAGCAAATTTGTGCATGTGTACCATTTGCTCAACCAATCTCCTTGGATACTTGAACACATGTACCATTGTCCAACCAACTCTTTTGATTGTTACCATGAAAGAGTATGACTTGGTGGACTTGATGTCTTTGCAATGACCACATGGTGTAGGATAGATTACTTTTGTTCTTTCTTTAACTGGATCTGCATGATGTATCTTCATTATGTACTTCTTCAAACTTATCATGCATGATGTATCCTTGGAGTCACATCTTTAGACTAAATGCACTTATGGATATATTTCAAAGTTGCATTCATATCTATCACCTTCACTATTTGCGCATATACTATTATTTTATTCATGTTCTTCTTCATCTTGCGCATATACTACTTCAAAGTGGATTCCATTACTTCTTCACACTTCTGCACGAGTATAATTGTATCCACTTTGAATTTAGTTGATATCAATGAATCAGTCTGAATCAATTGACATCCTCTTTGACATTGATTGACATCAATGACAACCAAAGTTCAAAAATCTCCCCCTTTGGCATTAATGCCAACACCTTATGAAGTTGTACTTGATCTTCTTTGAATTGTATACTTCATTTGTACCTAGTCGCAGTACTCCCCCTTTGTATATGCTCCCCCTGAGTTCGTTGGGATTTTGGATACTACACTCTTTGCTTTTAGTACTTCTTCCACCTATGCGCAAATTATCCTGCCTAATAAAAATGCAACACCACTAGTACTTCTCCTATCATCAATACTTCCATCCCAGTCTACATCATTGTACGCAACTAAGTCAAGATTTTTTCTTTATGGGTACCATAGGCCAAGATACATAGTCCCTTTCAAATACCTGAAAATTCTTTTGACTGCTTGAACATGTGTTTCCTTGGGTGCTACCTGAAATCTTGTGACAATTCCAATAGCCTGCATGATTTCTGGTCTAGAAGTAGTTACATACAATAGAGTTCCAAACATCGATATTTAAAGCTTCTGATCAACTTCCTTAACCTCATCTTGTTTACTCAATTTGCATCATGTAACCATGGGTGTAAATATTGGCTTGCAATATTCCATGTTGAATCTTTTTAGCATTTCCTTTACATAATTATATTGAGAGATGAAGATGCCATCATTTAATTGTGAAATTTGCAACCTAAGGAAAAATGATATTTCTCCTAGCACGGACATTTCAAACTCCTTTTGCATATATTTCAAAAATTGTTGACTCATTCTATCATAATTTCTTCCAAAAATGATATCATCAACATATACTTCCACGACTATGATTTTTTCAATTTCAATTTTGATGTAGATATTACTGTCTACGCTCCCCCTTTTGAAACCTTGGTTTTGTAGATATTTATCCAGCCTTGAATACCAGGCTCCAGGAGATTGTTTGATTCCATGCAAAGATTTCTTTATCTTGCATGCATAGTCCTTGTTTCCTGAGAGTGAAAAACCATCTGGTTGTTCAATGTACACCTCTTGTTTAAGATCTCCATTTAGAAAATTTGATTTTACATCCATTTGATATAAATTGAGATCTTGTGCACAGGAATATGTCATGAAAAATATGATAGCTTCTATTCGCACCACAGGGGAAAAAGCTTCCTCGAAATCTATTCCCTCAATTTGCACATATCCTTTGCACACCAATATTGCCTTGTTTAATATAACTTGTCCATCTTCATTTAGTTTGTTTATGAATACCCACTGTTTCCTATAACATTCTTTTTTTGGGGTCTTGGAACAAGTTCCCAAGTCTCATTCTTTTTTATTTGGTCTAATTCTTCATTCATATCCTTCATCCATCCTTCATCTGATTTGTCTTCCTCAACCCCTTTTGGTTCTATTTGTGATAGTAATGAGAAATGCACTTCCTTATTTGGATTGTTCTAACCCCTTCTAGTTTTTACACTGGCATATTTGTCTCCGATAATCAAATTCTATGAATGATTTTCTAAACAAATATGGAGGGGGCCTTTGTGCATGGTCTTCCTTCTTCTAGTTTGCATTGATATACTTCATCCTGTGGTACTTATATTTCTTGATATTCTTCATACGGTTGCTCTAGCATTGGTAAGTCATCATCTTCTTGAACTCTTATATGAGTCAATACTTCATCAACTTTTACTTTGGTACTTTCCACTATTTTCCCGAGTCGCAAATTATAGCACTTGTAAGATTTTATTTTGAAGGAATAACCAAGAAATATCCCTTCATCTGATCTGGAATCAAATTTTCCTAATGTATCATCATTTATTTTTACGTAACATTTGCTTCCAAATCTTTTAAAATGCTTAACTGTAGATGGTGATCCTTTCCAAAGTTCATATGGTGTTGAGAAACTATTCTTCCTAATAAAAATTTGTTGAGGATGTGGATAGTTGTATGAATGGCATGTGTCCAAAACATGTCTAACAACTTTGATTCATTTAACATTGTCCTGGCCATCTCTTGAACTTCCGTTTGAGCACATTTATATCCTAGATGTTAGACCTTGCAACAAGCATGTCATCCACATACAATAACAAGATAATATATCTTTCATTGTCTAGCTTCTTGAAATAAACACAGTGGTCCGAATGACATCTAGTATAACCTTGTTCTGTCATAAACCTGTCAAATTTTAAATACCACTGCCTTGGAGCTTGCTTCAAGCCATACAAGCTCTTCTTCAACCTGCATACCAAGTTCTCCTTACCTTTGACCTCATACCCTTGTGGCTGCTACATATATATCTCTTCCTCCAAATCCCCATGGAGAAAGGTTGTTTTTACATCCAACTGTTCAAGATGCAAATATTCTACCGCCACTAGACTTAAGATAGTCCTAATTGAAGTCATCTTAACAACAGGAGAAAATATTTCATCAAAATCTATACATTTCTTTTGTGCAAACCCCTTTACAACAAGTCTCGCCTTGTACCTTTTCTTACCTCCTTCTTCTTCCTTCAACCTGTAAATCCATTTGTTCTGCAATGCTCTTTTACCAGCAGGCAACTAAACCAAATCCCAAGTCTGATTTCCTACCAATGAGTCCATCTCCTCATTCATGCCTTGCTCCCACTTCTTTCTAGTTTCCACCTACATTGCTTCTTCATAACAGTCTAGTTCACCAGCATCAGTCATCAATAAATAATACATTGAAGGAGAGTATCGTTCAGGGAGTCTACTTAACCTGGTAGATCTTCTTGCAGTTGCAGGAGTTTCAGGCATTTGCTGTTGTTCTTGATTTTTTGGCACCTTTGGAACTTCATTTTCTTTAATTTCATCAAGTCTTGTGTACTCTGTGTTTTTTTTTCCTATTTCTTTCCCTGCAACTGATCTTTATACATGAACTTTTCATTGAATATCACATCTCTACTCCTAATGATTTTGTTTTTTCATAATCCCATAAGCGATAACCAAAATCATCAACCCCATATCCAATAAAGGTACATTTCTTGGATTTAGCTTCAAGCTTTGTTCTATTATCTTTATCAATATGGACAAATGCTTCACAACCAAACGTTCTAAAAAATGAGTAGTTTACCATTTTACCTGTCTATGCCTCCTCTGGAATACCACCATCCAAAGAACTTGAAGGTCCTCTATTTATTAAATAAACAACCGTATTTACAGCATCCGCCCAAAACTGTAAGGGCAACCATGCATGCAATCTCATACACCTTGCACGCTCCATGATCGTTCTGTTCATCCTTTCAGACACACCATTTTCTTGTGGTGTTCCTGGGACTTTATTCTCTCTACAAATCCCATGGTATGAATAGTAACTATCAAACTCCTTGCCGCAATACTCACCTCCATTATCAGATCTGAGACACTTCAACCTTTTTCCTGTCTCATTCTCAACCAAAGCTTTCCACTTCTTAAAAGTAGCAAACACATCAGATTTCTGTCTAATGCAATAAACCCAAGTTTTCCTAGTTGCATCATCAATAAATGTAACATAATAATAAGAGCCACCAAGAGATTGTACTTGAGCCGGTCCCCATACATCAGTATGCACAAGCTCTAACTTCTCATTCTTCTTCTATTTCCCAACCCTGAGAAATCTGACTCTCTTCTGTTTTCCATAAACACAGTTTTTCACAGAATTCCAAACTTACCTGCTTCAAATCTGGAAACAAATTCCTTGAGTGGAGAATCTGCCAAATAGACCTTTGGCTTTGATACCAATTGTTAGAAAAATAGGATCGCAAAGAAATCACAATAAATAGAAATGCAAATATAATCACACAAACACATTACAAGAGAGACACATATATATCATGGTTCACCCCAAGATGGGCTACGTCCACACTGAAATTGCCATTCCTTATTATTATACCATTCAACAAAGTGAAGGGGTACAACTTGCAGCACAGCCGTTGCACTTCCTCTTCACTGCCTCACAGTCTCTCTTTCGATCTCAGAGATCTTTACAATGCATAATACCTAATACATCAACCCTAGCCATGTTACAATGTCATTCTTTTATAAAGGAAATACAATGGGAAAATACCACGGGTTACCCAAAACTATGGGCCCAAAAACTATTGGCGAAAACAGCCCCAAATTTTTTTCTCAAGGGCGCTTCCCTCGAACCCTGAGGTGGGGGAATGAGTGTACAGTCCTCTGGGTGCACAGCTAAAACAATATCATCTATGAGACCGGAAGACATGGCTCCACAACCAACAACTCTATGAATCAAATCTCAGAAACTAAAAATATCACCATTGCATCCTTAAATATGTCAACATCTGTACACTGCTGGTGGGAGAACCTATCAACAACGATGGAGAAAAGCGGAGACCCCATAAAGACATGGGAGAAACTTGTCGAATATATCCGAAAGGATTTCTACCCACCCAAGTAAATTGAAAAATAGTATAAGAAGTGGCAGGAGCTAAGGAAATGGAAAGACCACTCCATACAGAGTTACACCAATGCATTCTACTGACTAATGACTAGAATTGGCATTCAAGAAGAAGAGAAATTGCTTGTTTTGAAGTACGTCAATGGATTGTCCCCATACATTCAGTAGGAGATGGAGTTTCTGACTACCAATATGCTTACGGATGCATTCCACTATGCCAGTAAGCTTAAATCCAAACAGAAAGGAAAATCATGCTTCGTGACTAAGCCAACAGGATGACCACCCGAAAAAAAGGCACCAGCCGACTTCGACAAGTCAAGATCTTCTCATCCAACTCCGCCAAAGCAAGATCATGGAAAAAATCATTATTAGAAATACTGAAGGGAACGTAGAAAAAAAAATCCTACCGGGAAATGGTGTGATTACCACAATTCATCATGGCCTGATACATCTGAATGAAAAGCTCGGAAGGCATTTTTGGAAAAAGTGTCGACATCCAACTTGTTCGACAAAACTCTGGTAGAATATGACCCAGAAGCAACAACCCTTTTGACATCGACATCGACCACTCTAGAAGCCTCGACTATCATCAACGAGGAGGAATGAGAGCGCCTATTCCATACACAAATATGGGTTCAAAACAATCCATTGCATCTGATTGTGGATAATGGTAGCTAGAAAAACTTTGTTTCTGAATATCTCGTGAAGAAACTAGGTCTTGTTACCACTCCACATCCTCAGCCTTATAGCATCGGTTGGATGAAGGGTGGACAAGAACTAAGGATCACCCGAAAATGCAAACTCACCTACTTCATTAAGCCTTTTGAAAATTAAGTACTCTGCAATGTGGCACCGCTCTCTGTAGCCGACGTATTGTTTGGGAAACCTTACTTATGGGATCGACATGGAAGTTACCAGTCACAACCTTAGAAGGTGATTGTAAGAATTCAAAACCAATGGTATGACATACTAGAGTGATGACCTACACCAACGGTTGCAATGATATCTGCTAAACAGATGAAGAAGCTCTTCAACCATGCTCAGAAGTTTGCATTGATCATGATTAAGCCACAACATTCCAGGAAGATTGCTGCAACCAGTTGACTCATTGACTAGTTCAACTCCCAACAGAAGTAGCATATTAACAAAATTATTGATGAGTACCGGAACCTATTCCAAGAGCCAGACAGAGTACCTCTACATTGTCAGGTAAAATACTCTATTGAACTTGTTCCTGGTTCTTCATTACCTAATGCATCTGTTTACAAAAGATCCATTATCGAAAATGAATAGATTCACAGAAAAATTAGAGATTTAATCAACAAAGGTTATATTCGACCCAACTCCTCTCCTTATGGAAGTCCAGTTGTCCTTGTTCCAAAGAAATATGGGACTTGGCACATGTGCATCGACTACTGGGCCCTCAACAAAATTTCGGTAAAAAATAGATACCCTGTGTTGCGGATAGACGATCTAATCAACTATATGAAAGGTGCTAAATTCTTTAATAAGATCGACCTCAAGTCAGGATATCATCAGATTCCAATCGAGCCCGCAGAGGTATGGAAAACTGCTTTCAAGACCAAGGAAGGATTGTTTGAATAGTTAGTCATGCCTTTCGGCTTAACCAATGCACCTAGGACCTTCATGCGGTA
Source organism: Larix kaempferi (assembly GCA_027924585.1). Lineage (NCBI taxonomy): Eukaryota > Viridiplantae > Streptophyta > Pinopsida > Pinales > Pinaceae > Larix > Larix kaempferi. Next base: position 225,241 of record BSBM01000338.1, on the reverse strand, counting down.
TATGGATAACATTCTTCAACCTTTCATCAACAAATGTGTCATTGTCTACCTCTCAATGATATATTTATTTTCAGCCGATCATGGGAAGAACATGTCGGACAAGTTCGACAAGTCCTCTACATTCTCCAACAACATTGAATCTACTTGAACATGGAAAAAATTTCCTTTGCGATGAACATCATCAAATATTTGGGGTATGTAATTGACTCTGCAGGAATTCACGTTGATTCAGACAAAGTGCAAATATTTAAGGAGTGGCCCATTCCTAAAAGCATTCATGAACTAAGAATTTTTCTTGGTTTGGCGAATTTTTATCGACAATTCATACTCATCTTCAGTCACATAGCCTGGTCTTTGAATCAGTTGACCAAGGGAAATGGGAAAATTGTCTTCAAATGGACATCAACACAACAAGAAGCTTTCGAGAAGCTCAAACAAAATATTTGTACTGCACCAGTACTTGTGTTACCTGATTTGCATAAGCCCTTTGAGATTGAGATGGATGCATCGGACTATTCCTTGGGCGCAGTGATCAGTCTGGTGACCCAGTCACTTTTCATTCCAAAACTTTTAATGACACTATTATAAGATATTCGACGTATGAAAAGGAACTGTACACCATTTTTCAAGCTCTTAATAAATGGAGACATTATATTCTTGGAAAGGAGACGGTCATTCTCACTGACCACAAGCCTTTACAGTTTGCCTCGTCCCAATCGAAGTTACAAACAACTCGGCAACTCAATTGGATTAATTAACTGCAACAATTTTAGTTGGTAATTAAGTATCAGAAAGGCAAATCAATTGTCGTCACTGATTATTTGATTCGACCACCCATTACTCTCCATCTTATAGTGATGAGTATGCAGGGTTATGACACCACCACTTGGCCTCAATTGTATCAAGAAGACAACGAATTTTCATCAGTCTATCGGCAACTTCAGACGGACAAGTCGTCGACCTCCAACTATTTCTTGAAAGACACCTTGCTATACAACCTTGGATAGCTTTGTGTACCAACAGGTGATCATTGACAACAACCCATTTGGGACGTGCACTATAGAAAGACTACAGGACACTTTGGAGTAGCAAAGACCCTTTCCATTCTCCAAAAGTATTTATTTTGGCCTTCACTTAAAACTGACATCAATAAGTACATTCAATCATGCGTGGTTTGTGCCATTGCTAAACCGCTGATACGAACTGTTACACCAAAACCCTGAGGTGTTAGTGAAGGCCACCCACTAGGATCTTAACATCCCACCATGCTCCTCAGTCCAGACTCTGGGCTGGATGTGCGCCCATACAGTGGTGTCCCCTTTGAGTAGTACGAGCCTTGGACGAACATTGCAATGATGACGTTTCAACCTGCTCTATGACTCGAACCTGGGTGGAGGCTCTGATACCAGATGTGAAGAACCTGCAACAATTAATTAATGAAAATACACGAGATAACAATAATAACAGAACTCAGAATCACTTTTATTGATCACAGGCCACTTCGAGGGGGCAACCTCCTTTGAGCAAGCTCAATACAAATAACTTCACAATACCTTCATTGGTCACAACACAAACTTATATACTAAGTCTAGGAGCCAATACCATGTGTCAATACAAACCATGGGCCAATACAAACTATGGATCAACAATTACTACAGGACGACTTACAAAGCATATGCGTCCAACAACAATAAGACAAACTATGGATCAACAAATACTATAGGACGACTTACAAATCATATGCATCCAACAACAATATACTTAAAAAAATAGATAGAAGGGTTGACATGGGTTCCTAACATACCCTCTCCCTTAGAAAAAGCTTTTTCCTCAAAGCTTTAGATGTGGAAATTGATGCAGAATCTGAAGGAGTGGGTCCCCTGTAGCATCCTCAGGTTGCATTCCGGGCCACTGACGCCTTTTGAGTTTCAGGGAGGGTTTCTTGGAACGTTGTAGACGAAGAAGAACCATATCAGCTGCATGAAAAGTGCGCTCAGAATGGTGTTGATCGGCTTGTTGTTTCAGTCGAATTCTGTCCATGTGAAGATTGTCCTACAGAATGAGAAGAATCTAATCACGGTTTCGAAGAACCAAGTCAATTGCCTGAACTAGGGAGTTGCTGAGGGTGTATGGAAGAAGAATTGGTGGTGCCTGTCCATCAGGGTATTTTTTAAGGATTCTAATATTATACTTAAGTATAGTATTCTAGGCGATTATTTTGGATTGAAAAAAACATATATATAGATAGGTAGGCAAATATTAAATATGAAACATAAAATTTACTACTGGAATTTGTTTATTTTGGTGAATATTATGATAAAAAAAACATACTTTATGTAAATATAGGCGATATTAGAGCCTAAAAATGACCAAAAAGTGAATTTATTTTTTGAAAAAAAGCCCCCAAAATAGCCAGTTGGCGAAATTTTGCCCCTAAAAATTTCCCTGCTGTCCATAGACTGCTTCATACAGTGTCCTTTTAGATGTGGTATTGTACCACTGGAGCGCTTCTAGGAAATCCATAGAAATAGTTGTCCAAATCTGTGTAGGGATGGGCAAGGGTTCGAGCAGTCCCGAAAGGAGTTTCGTTTCACCCTTGTTCACCTGGCAAGTATCATAGTCAGCCACCATCTGTTCAATTGTCATTTTCAGCCCCTGCCAAAAGAAGCTACATTGTTCCCGGTCATACATTTTGAGGAACCTAGAGTGGCCTACTAATGAAGAAGCATGGAGTTCATAGAAGAGATAGCCATGTTGAACAAATTGCAACCAATTTGGAACAAGTAGAGAAATAGCTGTAAGAGAAACTGGGTCATCAAATGTGCGAGAAGGAGCATCTACCACCATATTGTCTTTACCCTTCTTGTAAGTGATCGCATAGGCATAACTCATGAGTTGGATAACCCATTTCAAGTGTGCTGGGGAGGAGACCCATTGTTCCAAGAAATTTTCCAGACTCTGGAGATCAGTCTTGATGCAGAAATAATTTCCTAATAGGTATGGCTGCCACTTCTGTACTGCATGCAAAATAGCCATCATTTCCTGCTGAGATGTAAATGCGGCTAAATTATTACCGGAAAGGTCTCTTGAAGGTGACAAGCCCACTGGTTCAGCAAGGACAACTGCATATCTATCCAAGGAAGTAGGGGAGACCATTGATGGGTGCATCTGAATGGAATGGAGTTGAGCAATAACACCATGTGAATTCTTCTTAAGGATCTTTTCCAGGCGATATGAACTGACGATGCGGAGAGACCCTTGCCGTAAGCCCTTAAATTTTTATTGTTTCCCATTGACTGAAAACTGCATCCAAAGTTCAGCAAAATCCCGTAAGATGGGGCCAAGTGTGCATAACCATTGAATGCCCAAAACCACATCACATCTTCCTAGGGACAAGGCAAACATGTCAAAGCGCAGTTTATAATCTTCCAGAGAGATACGCATTGTGACACTTCCCCTTGCAAGGTAAGGTGCCCCCATTGGCAACCATGACTTCAAAGTTGGAGCAAGGATGGACAAAACAATCAGCATGTTTGGCGATTCGAGGGTCAATGAAGTTATGAGTGCTACCAAAATCAATGAGTACTGTAAGAGGAAGCTTCTTGAGGTAACCCCTGACCCACATTGTTTGGGGGGTGGTGATGCCAGATAAAGCATGGAGAGATATCTCTGGTTGTTCATCCTAAGATGGGGGGTCAATACATGGGTCCTGAATGTCGACCTAATCATCCATTGTATTTGGAGCTTCGTCACCAATTTTAGAGGCAGGCGGAGAATCCATATCCAAGAGATAGAGATTTTGTCCTCGATTGAATTTCTCATCACAATTATAACAAAGCCCTTTTTCTCTGCGTGTCTGCATCTCTGTTTCAGACAAATGCTTGATAGGAGTTGGCCGAGGAGCTCGCAGGATGGGAGGTCGTTGAGAACCCATATTTCAGAAGGAAACAAAAGTGGGTTTGGAGCGCTGTTGAGCTGCAATCTTGTCTTCTACCAACTTAGCCAACCCTAGGACTTCCATCATTGTGTTGGGATAGAACATTTTAACCTCTGACCGGATTTCATCCTTAAGACCATTGATAAAAGAACTCCTATAGAATTCATCAGACAATCCTTCTATGTGATTGGCTAGTTTCTCAAATTCTTTCTGATACTCTCTCACAGTGCCACTTTGATGAAGTTTAGTGAGTGCTCCGGTTAAGTCATCAAAAGCACTAAGACCAAATCGTTGCAAAAGGAGTTGGAAAAAATCTGTCCATTTTGGCTCGTTATGAGCCTTGATGTACCAATGGTACCATTGAAGGGCTTCATGTTCCAAATGAAAGGATGCAAGTGGAACTTTTGGGACATCAAAAGTATTATGCAGACTGAAATACTGTTCTGCACAATAGATCCATCCAATCAGATCAGTACCATTGAAGCGAGGAAATTCAAGTTTCGGACCACGGAAATAGCTAGAAGAAGAGAACCCATTGGCTGCAGAAGATTCTTGATGTCGATTATTGTTCATGGCTGAATACTGAACATGGAGGCTGAGAAATGTTTCATCCAGATCTTGGAGTTCGGTTTGGATGCCTGCAAGTGCTTCCTCCATGGCTGTTGCTCATGCACGGGTGACAACCATAACCAAGAGTTTTTTTTTTTTGGGGGGGGGAATGGATAGAAAAACACAAACAAAAGGTTATTTAGTAAAGAGAAATTTAGATTTGGGAAAAAATCGAATGGGTAATTGGGGTTTTGACTAGGTTTTGGACACTTTCTGATGGACATGGAAGCAAAAAATTGGGATTTCAGAAGTGGGGTGAAAGAATGAGAAAATTTGTCAAAGAGGGACAAAGAAGCAGAAATAGGGAATGAACACGGTGGCAAAATTTGGAGGTGAGTGGGTGAAAATTGAAGAAGTTATGGCAAACCTTAAAAATAGACAAATGTGAGATTTCTGGCTTTAGGAAGTAAAATTTGGGATAGGGTCCTCAGGAATAAAATATGCGGAATGGGATTGCAAGGGTGTCTAGGACGTTTCAAGGGAAACAGAGTTAAAACAAGGGAGATATGGCGAAAAAATGAAAAAAGTTTTTTTTTTTTTAAGAAATGGATCTGCAATGGGGCGGAAGGGATCAGAACAATTGGATCTGAAATGGCATGGAAGGGATTGGCAACAGATGGATCTGAAATGGCATCGAATGGATTGAAAACAATTGGATCTGGAATGGCTTGGAATGGATCTGAAACGATGCGAAAGTGATCGGCAACGGTCCAGCTGAAAATAGATATGGGCCCCAGGTATGTTCGGCCTCCTATGAGTTCAAGGGTTTCACTCGGCCACCAATGTTATCTAACGGCTTGCATATTGGGGCAGTACCCCTCACTCCATGACTCAGGTAAAACTGATAACCGCTTTCCCACAAATGACATCTCTTGGTTTACCTCACGGGTGGGAACTAATCAATCAGGTAGGTGTCATTTCCCTTTTCGCCCTCAAGTCCTCTCAATGGGCCAGCTACTTTGGGGTTCTTGTGATACTCCTCACAATGAGTTTTAGGGCTTATTCCCAAGTACTTCCCACAGTTAAGCGGATAGGCATTATTCCCATATCCGAACTTGCAACAAATACGAAAAAAAAATTTGGCAGAAGTTCCACCTAACAAGCCCAAGAAAGTGCTCTGATACCAAATGATACAAACCGTTACACAAAAACCTCAAGGTGTTAGTGAAGGCCACCCACTAGGCTTAACAACCACCTAATCGACGACAAGGAGCGGTGTCCTTGCATTCGTTCTATGTCCTTGTGTTGTGTGTGAGAGGTGTCCTTGGTGTTTGGTCTGTGTGGATATACATGTTATTCAAACATGGTATTAGAGCGTTGTTGAGGGTCATGTGGATATACACTCGATCATGCGTGGTTTGTGCCATTTCCAAACCGCATTCCTTTGGTTCTCATTGGATCGCAAAGATATGAATGCACTAATTCCAACGATATTGAGGTAGTATTTTTTTTGTTGGGTATTTGATTCTAGTTTTTTTCCCATGTAGACAATGTTTGCAGAAGGAATTCGACAGCTTAGTAATCCTTGGCATGTCCCCCACTGCTTGTTTCCTATTGATCCTGACCAAATTATCAAAATTGATGTGTCCTAATCTTCTATGCCAGAGCCAAATTTCATCAGTTTGTCCCATGCATCATTTTTCATCTCTCTCTTCATCTTGAGTGTAAACATTGTTAAGAGTTATGGAGGATGTAGCTACAATTCTACCTGCATCCCTGTTTTTTATTTTGCATTTTTTTGAGACAAAGGTAAGAGTGTGTCCCTGGTTGGACATCTGGATAGCACTTAAAAGATTTTGTTTCATGTTCTCAACTAATAGAAAATTATCTTCCATCGTTCTTTTATTTCCTAGGTTTTCTAGGCCTTTACCCAAAAAATTTGTTAGGATATTTTTGACACTTAGGATTTAGTTAAGTTTATCTTGGTCTAATATATCCATTAGGTATGAATTTGTATATGTGTAATCCAACGATCACGATATAAATTGATTCGACGGTTCAACTTCTCTCGATCTTAACGACACTTGATCTGTGGCTTAACACCCGATTGGTCCATGATCTCTATTTAAAGAGCATGGAGGGTCACTTTCCATATGATCCATTATTAAGAGAAGCTCATGAAATATTTTTCTTCTACATAATAAATTGCTCCATGGAAGTTATTTGACCAGGGTCGTGGACTGTTTCCCTCAAGGGGTTTTTAACCACGTTAAAACATTGGTGTACCAATCTATGATATTTGTGTGTGAGCGATGTCTTTGGTGTTTGGTGTGTGTGGATATACATGTTATTCAAACATGGTATCAGAGCGTCGTTGAGGGCCGTCTCCATTTTCTTGTGATCAAGATCTGAAGCCGGTGCGACTGCACGTGGGATATACTACCAAGATATGTTATTTTTGGTCATTTTTGGAGTGCCTTAAGCGCTCCATTGTGTTCAGAGCGTTGATTCCATTAAGGATCACCCTTCGTTTTGTATGAAAAGGATTTTGTTTTCCCTATTTGCGGTGATATTACAGATCCGAGGTATATTGTTTTGTTTTCCGCAGTTGTATTTCTCTATCTCTGTTTCATTTCAATTTTATTTATTTTTCCTGGAAATGATAGCCTCACAATGGGAAAGGCAGGCCGTTTACTAGGAGGAACTAATGGAAAACTAACAAAGAGCGGGAAACCCTTGAGTTTTTTGTCTTGTTTGTTTTTATGTTTTCAGTGTGTAAAGTTGTTTTGTAGGCTAAAACAGGGGTTTGTGGGGTAAGCACGCACTACGAGGAAAAAAGAGTAAAAAACAAAACCCTCCACAACATTTTCTATATTTTTTTAATAGTTCACTTGGTTAAAAGTTACTTATTAAGAGGTCTTAAGTTAAATTCTTGTTATTATTTGTTGCATTATTGTAAAAGTGATCTTTTTTTTTTTAACTCACTTAAATGCACAAAAGTTACTTTCTTTCTTTTTAAGTTGTTTTTTCATTTTCTTCTTTTTCTAAAGCAACTTTATAAAAAAAGAAAAGTTTCATTTTATTTTTAAGTTGTTTTCTCTTCATTTTTTAAGCAACTTTATGTAAAAGTGACCTTCACTTATTTATAAAAGTAAGGCACATACATGATTTTTTTTGTAAAAAGTGAGCTTAGGAGTTAATTTAGGACTAAAGGGGATTCTTTTATAGTTGTGCACTTACCTCCACTTACCGCGTGGTTCCTTGGCTGCTCTTTAAATTTGTTTTTAAAAGGGCATAACGTTTTCATCCGGAAGCTGATTGCGGTGCCGGTTTTTTTTAAACCGCTTATTTTTTCGAGCTCTATTCTTTTTTTTCCAGCTATTTTTCAGCCTTGAATTCATATTTATTTCATAATGGAAATTTTGAATGATATGCTTCTTACCAGTACTAATTATTTTGTATGGAATTCTCGTATGGAAGATATTATTAGAAGAAAACGGTTATATAGACTTACCCTTGGCATGGAAAATCCTCCCTCTAATCCTGATAAACTAGCAAAATGGGAAAATAGAAATGATCCAGCTCGTGGTTTGATTGATTTTTTAGTTTCTCTTGATCTGCAGTTTCATCTTCAAGGAATTCATGCACCGAATGATGCTTGGAAAAAGCTAAATACTGTTTTTGGTATTAAAAATGAGATTAGAGCTCATCAGCTTGAGAATGAGTTGCTTACATTAGATCCTAATAATTGTTCTTGCATGGAATATTTTATAACAAAGTTTAACACTCTTAGAGTCTTGTTGGATGCATGTAAATTCATAAAGGCAGATGATGACCTTATTTACGCCATTATTTCCAAGTTGGGGCCTTCATATTTTTTGTTTGTCTCAACCTTTCATTCCAGTAGAGCAACTCTTCTTTCTTCAGGAGCTCAATACAAAGCTCACTCTTTTGATGATTTTTGAGATTCTTTAATAAGAGAACAATAAAAAATCTTACATCTTGGACTAATTAATACTACCAGTACCTCTCAAAAATCTTTAGTAGCTCAGCAATAGCATGGTCCGAAGAATTCCAAGAATCCAAAGAATCCAAAGAAGCAATATCCAAAGAAGCACAATCAAAATAACAAGGGTCCTAAATATTCTCAGCCTCAAAATTCTCCTCAACAAGATAAACCCACCAAATTTAAGGGAAAGAAGACACAAAGACATTGCAACTTTTGTAATCGTGATGGGCATGAAGAGTCAAGGTGTTTTAAGAGGATGGAATCTCTGGAAGAAGCAATGAAGAAGCATCACATTTATCTTGATTCTTATTCAAATTCATCTTCAGGACAAGGACTTTCATCCTCTGGTTTTGCACTTACAGCATATTCTTGTTCTTCTTCAAATGAATGGCTTATAGATTTTGGAGCATCTTATCATATGGTTAAGGATAAAACCATATTTTCTGATTTAACTAATTCTAACACCAAGCAAATATTTGTTAGTGATGCTAGATCACTTAGTGTTGAAGGGTCTCGTACTGTCCATCTAGACAATGGACAGTTTAATGATGTATTATGTGTTCCTACTCCTTCATGTAATATTTTATCAATATACTAGATCACTCATTCCGGTGAAGGTAAAACCATAGAGTTTTCACCTCACCAAGTTGTAATTAGAAATTTAAAGGATCCATGACATGTATTAGCTACTGGAAAACTTGATGATATTACCAAGTTGTACAAGTTTGACAACTTTGGGTCATCTTTGTTAATGCTATTGTAACTGCGGAAGATATTCACTTGTATTTTATATTGTAATTATTATTGTATTTTATTTGTACCTCCGACGGAGATGTTATTCCTCTGATTGGGGATGTAATTGTGAAAATCCTCATAGGAGATCTAAGAGCTGATGTATACCTCACAAAAAAGATTATGATTAAGCAGGAAGATAGAAGAAGAGTGGTCAATGCAATTTAAATGAGCAATAGAATAATAATATAGTAGAACTCGGATATAAGCAATAACTTCACACACACTAATTCATTAATCACAAATATGAACAACAAATAGTACAATGGTGGAGAGGATTTGAATGCCAAGGTGGCAATTCGAATTAGCCTCTCATAGAGTGTCATCAGAGCACAACTAGGAGTCCTCATCATCATCAGTGGAGTCATCAATGCACAAGTAACTGTCAACCAGATGTCAAACTAAGTCTAACTGAGTGTGGTAGGTATAACTGGCACATGGAGGCACTAACTGAATGAAGGAGGCTCAATAGAGGGCATATGAGTAGATAATTGGAGTCAGAATGGGCAGTCTAGTCTCACTGGAGGTCCATCGGAGTGATACAGCCAGTTCAGAGTCAGTATATCCTTATATCAAGGAAAGAACTAAAGTGCAACTAAGTGGTAGGTGAGAGAGGGCACATGAGATGCATGCAACTACATGCAGGGTGCACTAAGCACTAGGAGGGCTAAAACTGATCAGTGAGAAGCTCTCGGGGCTAGCTAACTGAGGGCTAGGTGTTGGGACTAATGACTGGCATGCAGAATGCATGTTGCATACAGAAATGCATGCAAGACTGAAAATGCAAATAATGAAAATGCTGGTAGGACTAGGATGGAGTATAGGAATATCCTAACAGTAATTAATACATTTGGTCATGTAACGTCATTGAGTTAAATCCTCCCTTGTAATTCGGGGCAATAGTTCCCCCTAGAGTCAAATGTAAAGGGGTTTTTAAGTCCCCTAGAGGATTCGGCCCAGTTAGGTTTAACTAGGGGTCGACATTTCAAGTAAAATAATTGAAGTGGAAGTGAGTGTATAAATAGAGAGCTAGGCTCTCTCATTCACTCACTCTCAAGTTTGCATTAGAGAGAAAGAGGACAAGTTTGCACAATTGGAGAAGAGAGAAGTTGTTGAAGACCATCTCTATTTTTGGGTTTTACTTTGTGACATTGTATTGGGTGATCATTTTATCTTTGAGGAAGTTGTGGGGTTTTCTCCTTTATGGTTTCCCTGATGAAAAATTTTGTGTCTCTTGTGTTTATGTTGTGTTTTTTATTCTCTCAGTAAGATCCTAGATTAGTATCGATTAAAAGTTAAAAATCTAACATGGTATCAAAGCTAACCTGAGAAGAAGACACTGTGCAGCTGCGGAAACTATGGATTCTTAATTTTTGTACTTCTCTCCACATATCATCAACAAAAATGGGCTAGGATAACTCGCCTAAGAAGGGCACATCTTTCTATCGAAGCAGAAATTGATTCTGAGCATTTTCACTTTTTGGTCTGTCAATGTTGCAGGAAATTAGGGCTTTTCACAGAAGTGGAATTTTGGAGAGCAATCAGCATAAGGAAGTGCACCTCCTCAAAATAAAAATTTAGAGACCAAGATTGAAGTTTTTGAATGGGTGAAACTCCCGAAAAGTCAAACCCTAGTTTGACTCTAGACCAGAAAAACCAGAAAACTAGAAAAGACCAGAAACTGCAGATCAAAATTTCACAAGTCAATTTTCAGGGGTGAATTTTTGGAATCTTCAAAAACCAAGTTTACTAGCCTAATCTCCTCAGTCAAGCGCATCTTTTTGTCCAAACATAAATTTCAAATTCCAACTTTGAAATTTTAGGATTTCTCTGACAAACCCTAGCCAACTCCAAAACTAGTTTCAACAAATCAAGTGGTAAGACCTAAAATATTTTCTATTTCCATTTGAAGTACTCATTAAAATATGTCTCACCACACCAAGCTTGAGGACAAGATTGAAGGGGCTGATAAATTCCGAGCATGGAAGTATAGGATTACACTTGTCCTTGAAGAGAATGAATTGGACACATATGTAAATGAAGAAGTTCCAGTTCTAGAGGGAGATGAGGCTAAAGCCTCACACAAGAAGAACTTGGTTAAGGCAAATAGGATCATTGTTAATTCTGTTAAGGATCACCTCATCCCACATGTGTCATCCTTGAAGACACCTAAAGAGATGTTTGATTCCTTGACCAAGCTATTTGAAGGAAAGGATATAAATCGGAAGATGACCTTGCAGAACTAGTTGAAGAATGTGAAGATACAAAATGCAGAGACCATGCAATCCTACTTTACTAGGGTCTCTCAAATCAAGGAGCAAATTGAAGCTGTGGGAGAAAATATAGAAAATGGAGAAATTGTGATGACCACCTTGAATGGTCTCCTTAGGTCATGGGATTCCTTCATTCAATGGATTTGTGCTAGAAAGAATTTAATAACATTCACTAGGCCGTGGGAGGAATAATCACAAGAAGAAGCTCGACTTGTAGCTCGAGAAGAGAAAATGGGAGAAAATGACGATCAAGCTCTCACAACACACTCTAGAAGGAATAACAAGAAGAAGGAGCACCACCACAGCGAGAGGGAGAGCCACCACCATAATCAAAGGAACCACCCTAGAAAGTTCAAGAAATATATATCCAACATTAGATGCTATACATGTGATGAGAAGGGACACTATTCCATAGATTTTCCTAGAAACAGAAGTGGATACAACAAGAAAATGAACCATGCACACACTGCAGAATATGATGGACCTCCAAGGAAGAGATTGTCAACACCCGAAATTTTCCGAAAAATTTAATTTTTTTTTTTTAAATAGCATGTAATATTATTAAATGCAGTCATTTAACTGTTTGTTTAGCTTAAGTGATCATAACTGTGTCTGAATGATCTTTTATTACACTTAAATTTTAATATGAGTTTCTTTACAGTTACTGATTTTTTTTTTCTGTTTTGCAATCACAAGGGGGAATGCCATAACAGACTGGGCTTACTTAGCTTCTGAGCTAATGCAACAGGTTTTCTTTCTCTTACAGATATACAGGTAATGTTCGGGTCGCTGCAAATAAATCTTTAAAGTATTATAACACAAAATGCTATTCCAAATCATTCAGTAGAAGTATAAGCATGCTAGCCAGGTTATCCAGTGTTTAAAGGTAGCATTCTTCCTATGACCTCCTCAAGATCTTACTGATAGATAGTTAAAAATTACTAGAGAATATGATGGCTATTTTTCTTGATAAAAAAATGAATTAAATAACTCTAGGGAGTATTTGTCCTTTGATGATATTACTGTAATGCAAATATACTTCATAACTAGCACTGTTGAATACAATCAGGGTGGCCATTCTCAGACCAATTTTCTACTCATCCATTGTTATTGTACCAAGCCAAGTCTTAAGTTAGAAGATATCTTTGATTTGCAATTTCATTTATAAAGGATCTGGAATTATCAATATATACTTAGCTTGTTTCTAGCATTTACAAGGTATTATGTCAGTTACATGTTTCTTCTTAACATTTTCAGGGTTTGTATTGATTGAACAGCTACTCCTATTTCTATGAATGACAATGGATAAAAGAACAAAACTAAAATCTATCTTGATTAAACTCATTGAGTCTTAAGGATAACAAGAGTCTACGTGTTATCACAAGAAATTTGAAACAATTAAGTGATTGTTATCATATTGTATCAATAGGTGAAATGGGCTAGAGTAACCCTAATCCAAAATTGCGAGTTAGGTAACTTGAACCCTACAAGTTGAAGTCACCTAAAGAAGGAATGGCAAGTCCTATACCAGCTGTGCAAGCTATCGCAAATGGTATTATTGTAGTAGAATTGTAAACCACCCTACCTGACTTCATTCCATTATCTTGTAGACTTAAAGAAATGATGCATCTCTTATATTTTCACATGAGACTAGGGTTAAGGCAATAATAGTGTTAGGTTTTACAATCAACAAATAACTCACTTGAAAACTACCTCCTTATAATTTTTATAATAATTATCAAGTTCTCTATGTCTAAATAGACTTCAAGACTCAATCTTGAACACTATTGATAAATGCATGGTTTTATTGATTGTAGGGCAAAGTGTTAATGTTCACTATGCAAAGTTCGAAAGCATTGTTTTGAACATGGAATATATATGGCAGGTTTTAAACTATGGTGTCACGACCATAATAGAATATCCATGTTATCATTTTGGTTTACCCACGCTATAATTTTGTTTATCCCTTCTATGATTTTATTTGAAAAACAAATCATTGGGAATCTTGTTGTAAGACTTTAGAACCTCGACCCACTTGCATGAAATTATTTGGATGCTAGGTGGTTGTTTCAGAACCAAGTGTTGATGATATAAAACGTTGACTTAACCCTAACTTGGCATTTCTCCCTCGCCTTCAGGCTCGGTCGCTCTGTGAACCCTCCTGTCCAAGTTTCGCTGAGGCACTGGTGGTAGCAGCTTCCATGCTGCTACAGTTCTTTGTGTTTGTCCATTGTATCGTTTGGGAGCCTTTATACCTTGCTGTTGTCAACTATAAGTTTTTTAAGCACCTAGGATTTACCTTTGCTACCATTACCGACTCTGTCATGGTGTGAGTGCATCTTTTGACATGGTGTTTGTCAAGGCTTCCATCGTGAAAGACACTCTTTTGCTTCTGCCAGCTCGTTCTTTGGTGACAAGGGTGGGGTTTACACTTCTTCGGCTCGTGGCTATCAGACTATCTACTGTGTTTGAACTTCATTCGAATCACCGCTAAGCTACAGGATTTCTTCTTCGTTTTCTAATTACAAGAATTTGTTTAAGTTCAAACAACAAAATTTTAAGTGTTAACTAATAATACTCTTTCATTGCAGGCCCTGGCTCCACTTGCAGCATGGATGGCACAAGCTTCGGCCGTTGGTTGTTTAACCTGGTAAGCTTGGTTTTCACCATGGTGTTTCCTCCTTGCTGGTTGTTAGGATAGTTAGGGTTTGGACTTTGAAAGAACAACTCTGTGACTATCTCCGTTCTGTTTGGTCTTGTAACCGCTTGTTACCACAAGTTCCTTGATAGGTTTAATCCTGTGATGTGAATTGGGATATTATGGCTTCGGTCAATTGTAATTAATAGTCTTACTTTCGTATTGATGGATTTCTGTAGATGAAATACTGTGTATATATCTAGATAGATGGTAAGAAATGTGAGCCTTCCTGTAGATGAGGTTATGGCCTCGTTATTTTGTTTTATTACTGTTCTCTTAAAATGTAAAGGGTTTTCACCCAGGGTTTGGTAATAAGTTTTGTTATAAGTTTTCCTGTGTAATTGAGCTTTGATAATATGACTTAGTAACAGTCCTCCTGTATATTTGAGCTGGTGTGTGGCGTGTATTTTAAATTCCAAGTTTTTAAAATCGCCTATATTGTGAACTTGTGCTGCGGCCGTAGGTGAAATCGTTGTTTTAGATCTTAGTATTTAATTTACTTGAAAAACTGGAATGATAGGGTTCAAATCAAATTCTACAGTTGTGATTTGTTTAAATGCTTATTCTGTCACTATAAATATGACTCTGTCGGTAACTGAGAGTCAAGTGAAAGATATAACTATAAAGTTTAAGCTCGATATTGAGCTAATACTGTTTTGTTGTTTCTTTGTTTTTAAAATAGTGACTAGGTTATCTAACCATGATTGATTCTTTGTGATAATATTCTGCTATAGTTTTGCACATTGATTTAATTGTTATGTAAAGACTTGTTAAAATTTAATTAGGGTTTGTACCCTTATATAGATATCCTAACTGCGACTACAAAACTCATGCAAGGACTGTCAACCATGATATAAATATTGTAATGTTTATGGTTATATTTACTATTGTCTCCTATGACTGTTTATTTAATTTTGTATACACAGAGCATAAATATTTTATACGTAACCCTTACTTATCTATTCAACCATTATAATTAAACTAGGTTTATAATTGCAATAATAAACTATTGCTTAAAGTATTACTATTGTATGGAATGCATTAAAGATACCTTATCAGTAATGTAATAATGATATTAAGGAATGCTGAAAACACAATAACTCTACCAAATCTATCTACTGCTATTCTGAGATACTACTTTACTAACTAGTTACTCTTCAGACATATAGAAATAAACTCATCATACATTCATTCATACTTAACAAACATAAGAAAATAAATGGTAGAACCTGTTTAAGCTGTGGACAACAACAGAGCAATGGGAGGCAGTTCCTCCCTACCAACTCCCGAAGAGTGCTCAGACAACAACTTCTCAGGACCCCCGAGCTTGCTCTGGTCTCCCTGGCTGGAACTAGGTGCAGCAAAGTAAATTCTCTCAGCCCAAACAGCTATAATGGAACCAAGTTACTGCAGCGTTCCTCTCAAACAACTTCCTTACTGTATTTCCCTCTTCCTCAATGGATTTCCTGAATAACATTCACCTGAATGTATTCTCTCTGGAAAATTCGAGCCCCCGGCTCTGTTCATTGAGTTCTTTTTAAAAGATTGCCTAGGTCTTTGTTGGGTTAACTGTCATTAATGAGCCACCTGCTCTGATTCCACTTTCTTGGAGAATCATGACCCCAAATATAGGTAAGTTGCCACCTGCAACTTAGGAAGTGTTTGAGGATGCTGCCACTTGTCTTTTGCCTTTCCACCTAGTTCCATCCACCAGTTTGACCAGTAACCTCTTTTTAACAGCTCTCCCATGCTGTTGTCTCCACAATTTATTTATTAATAATAAAATATTCTGAATTACACTCCATTTCTATTGACTATGCTGAGTCATCAATCCCTACTTAGCATTAAATTTAACATAATGTCTCAGGAATATAATAAAAATTTACATAATTTTTACAAAACTGGGGTATGTGACAGAGATCCATAGAAGAAAGTGATGAATCTTCAAGTGACGAAGAATATGTCCTGATATCAGCACTCACAGGAACTGTCACACATGGAAGTAATGATTGGCTTGTAGATAGTTGAGCTTCCAAGCATATGAAAGGATATAAAGAATCCTTCATGAACCTGTTTGAACATGAGTCACCTCACAAGGTAAAACTTGGGGATGACTACCAATATCCCATAAAAGGAAGTGGAGAAGCTTCTTACAAGCTAGACTCTGGAAAGCCTTTGAATATGAAGGATGTCCTATATGTTCCGGGACTCAAGAAGAACCTTCTCCCCATATCGGCATTGGATGCAAAAGGTATGAGGGTTGCATTTGTTAATGGCCAAGTACTAACATGGCCAAAGGGAAAGAATATAGATGATATAGTTGTGATTGGAGAGCAAGAGGAAGGTTTGTACAAATTGAAGGGCCAACCTGAACAAGCCTTGGTCCATGACTCTATGGAGCCAAGTGAACTTTAGCATAGAAGACTTGCACATGTGCACTATAGGGCACTACCCATTGCAAGCAAAGCGGTTGAAGGACTTCCAGAAATACAGTCAAAGCATGAAGGCGTCTGCAAAGGATGTGCAAAGGAAAAGAACCAGAGAAGAAGAAAGAGATGATTCTTCAAGTGATGAAGAATATGTATTATGATGAACAAAGATCAAGAGGGAACACACTGTTAGATACTCCAGTAGTTACCGCAAGGAAGCAAAGATCAAGAGGGAGTCCACCCAACAACCAAACAAAGATAAGTATTTGAATTGTCATTTCTTGTATATCTAATTATTTAAATGATATTGTTTAGTCGTGTACATTCTTATGTTCCTAGAGTTAGGATGTGTATTATGCATGTTAGAAAAGTTGCATTAATGAACATAATACTACTAATATGCAAGTAATGGGTAAGTGGCCTATGGTACTATACAACATTCCATTGCTACTTATCTAGAATGAAACCTTTTTGCTGTCATGTTGGGATTAGTGCACACTCTTAACAATGTTCTAGTAGAGATGGAAGGCATCTAGAAAGTTATGGGATATGGATGAATGTTGTGTTGAAGCATTGGCTAAAATAATTGCATGACTGTATGACATATGTCTTTATGCGTATGAATTTGTTTTGAAAACTATGAGATGTTTCTAATCATGCAATTGAACTTGTCTTGTAGGAAATATCGTGTACCATCACCTACAAGAGAGATTTATTTCGAAGATCAAGCGATGAAGATCATGAAAACTACCTATTGAAGATATTGAAGAACCTGAAGTTCCCAGGATTCGAGATTCAATGATGAAAGAAGAAGTTCCATAAGATCATGAAGATTGTGAAATTGAAGAACCAAAAGAACCTATAGATCCACCTCATGAAAAGAACCTTCCAACTATGAGGAAGATACCGAGAAGAAAGAATGGAAGGATGCCATGATCGAGGAGCACCAGTTGATCATGAAGAATGATGTCTGGGAGGTAGTTCTGAGACCAGAAGGGAAGTATGTTGTGACTTCCAAGTGGATCTACAAGATCAAGCATGCTCCAAATGGAAGCATAGAGAAACACAAGGCAAGATTTGTGGCACGTGGCTTCTCCCGAAAGGAAGGGATAAATTATGAGGAGACATTTGCACCTGTATCCAGATACACTTCCATCAAAATAGTACTTGCATTGGTTGCAGTGATGAAGTGGAAGGTACTCCAGATGGATGTCAAGACAATGTTATTGAATGGTGTAGTTGAGGAGGAAGTGTATGTGGAGCAGCCACTCGAATTTGAGACACATGACAGGAAGACTCATGTGTTCAAATTAAAGAAGGCCTTGTACGAATTAAGATAGGAACCTAGGACGTGCTACGGCGGGATGGATAGTTTCCTGATGAGCTTGGGATTTACCAAAACTAAAGCAGATTCCAACCTTTACTACAAGGTTGAATTGGGAAATCTAGTGATACTTCTACTCTATGTAGATGACTTGTTTGTAACAGGAGAGGATGGGCTCATTGCAAATATGAGGAGGATACTTTCCATAGAGTTTGAGATGAAGGACCTGGGTATGATGCATTATTTCCTAGGAATGAAGGTGTGGCAGAGTACAGATGGGATCTTCCTTGGACAAGGGAAGTATGCAATGGAGATTCTGAAGAGATTCAGAATGATGGACTGCAAGTATATGGACACACCCATGGCATCAAAATTGAAGTTAATTTGTGATGCTTCATCAGAGCCAGTTGATGCCACGATGCATCGTCAGATGATTGAGTCATTGATGTACCTGATGAAAATGAGACCATACATATGCTTTGTTGTGAACACATTGTGCCAGTTCCCAATGGATCCAGGACAAGTTCACCTAGTTGTTGAAAAGCATATATTGAGGTACCTGAAGGGTACAATGGATTATGGGCTCAGATATGACGTGAATCAAAAGGTTAACCTACAGGGTTATGTTGATTCGTATTGAGCAGGCAGTACCGCAGATAGGAAGAGCACTTCAGGGTGCTGCTTCAATATGGAATCAGGTGTGATCTCTTGGTTTAGCAGGAATTAGTGCTACATGGCACTGAGTACAACCGAAGCAAAGTATGTCCCAGTTTGTTCGGCTAGTTGTGAGGCAGTATGGCTTAAAAATATATTGTTTGATTTGTTTGATCTCTAGTTAGAGGTGACTTGTATCTTCTGTGACAACCAGAGTTGTGTGAAGTTGTCCGAAAACCCAGTGTTCCATGAAAATTCGAAGCATATTGAGATCAAGTATCACTATATCAAGGATATGCAGTGAAGCTCCAGTATGTTGCGACAGACGATCAAATAGACGATGTGTTGACCAAGCCGCTAGCAAGAGTGAAGTTTGAGGACTTCAGAGAGAATCTTGGTTTTCTTCAAATTGAGGTTCCTTCCAAGGGGAAGTGATGAGTCTGGAAGACGCAGATGCACATGGGATAGTCCGGCATGGTGGTAGGTCGGTCCTCCCATGGATGTTGACATAAGTGTCGAGCCTTTCCAACATGGTGGTAGGTTGGTCCTCCCATGTTCTTTGATGTAAGTGTTTTTCCTTTCCGACATGGTGGTAGGTTGGTCCTCCCATGTTCTTTGATGTAAGTGTTGTTCCTTTCTGACATGGTGGTAGGTTGGTCCTCCCATGGTTGTTGATGTAATTGTAGTTCCTTTCCGACATGGTTGTAGGTTGGTCCTCCCATGGTCGTTGATGTAAGTGCGGAGCCTTTCCGACATGGTGGTACGTTGGTCCTCCCATGTTCGTTGATGTAAGTGTTGAGCCTTTCCTGAATGGTGGTAGATCGGTCCTCCCATGTTGGTTGATGTAAGTGTTGTGTAATGTGCATATGGGTTGTGCTCTGTGTGACGATGAGATGATCTGAAGACGATGAGGTGATAGTAGGAGACGCAGGTATTTGCAAAGGCAATGTAATGATTGGTCATGGTTTGTACCTACTTGATGACTTGTTCGTAGAGATGATGAATACCTACATGAGGGATAGGCCTACATCCAGCATGAAAAAGGGTTGGCTCTGTAGAACTTCCTATGACGAGTAGAATTGAGAGATATCACCAATTGATGGTCGAGATATCACCAATTGATGGTCGACATGACGAGGATTGCAGCAGCAGTGATGACGATGATCCAGTGTTGATGATGATGTTCCAACATTTTTGATCTAGTGATGAAGACTTGTTTCCAGATGTGTTGATGACTGTGTCAAGAGAATACCTTCCTAGTTAAGAGGGAGTTTTAATGTTATTGTAACCGCGGAAGATATTCACTTGTATTTTATATTGTAATTATTATTGTATTTTATTTGTACCTCCAATGAAGATGTTTATTCCTTCGGTCAGGGATGTAATTATTATATTTGGTCATGTAAATTCATTGAGGTAAATCCTCCCTTGTAATTCAGGGCAATAGTTCCCCCTAGAGTCAAATGTAAAGGGGTTTTTGAGTCCCCTAGAGGAGTCGGCCTAGTTAGGTTTAGTTAGGGGTCAACTTGTCAAGTAAAAGAATTAAAGTGGAAGTGGGTGTATAAATAGAGAGCTAGGATCTCTCATTCTCTCACTCGTTCACTCACTCTCAAGTTCGCATTAGAGAGAAAGAGGACAAGTTCGCACAAGTGGAGAAGAGAGAAATTGTTGAAGACCATCTCTATTTTTGGGGTTTTACTTTGTGACATTGTATTGGGTGATCATTCTATCTCTGAGGAAGTTGTGGGGTTTTCTCCTTTATGGTTTCCCTGAGGAAAAAATTTGTGTCTCTTGTGTTTATGTTGTGCTTTTTATTCTCTCCATAAGATCCTAGATTAGTATTGATTAAACGTTAAAAATATAACAATCTTCACTTCCATCAATTTTTGTTGCTCATAGTGATGAACTGAGCAAGCTTTGGCATGAGCAATTTGGTCACTTAAATTATCACTCATTGCAACAAATATGTAAAGAAAACATCATCGAAACAGTTTTGACAAACGTGCCTCTTGGCACACCTCGGCTCCTTTGCAACTTGTGCACAATGACTTGTGTGGTCCTCTACCTTTTGCTTCCTTCTCTAGTTTCAAATACTTCTTGAATTTCATTGATGATTACTCCATACGCATGTGGGTTTATTTCTTAAAACTCAAGAGCAAATTTTTTGGCATGTTCTTGGCCTACAAGGCCCTTGTTGAGAAACAATCTGGTCATCAAATTCTTAAGTTAAGATATGATAATGAGGGATAATTTGTTAACAACAAGTTCACTACTTTTTGCACTAAACAAGGAATCCAACAACAACATACTGTTCAATATACACCACAGCAAAATGGTGTAGCTGAAAGGAAAAACCGCACTCTAAAAGAAATGGTTAATTGTATGCTCCAAGCTAAAGGACTAAGTCTTCCATATTGGGTTGAAGCTATAAATTGTGCAAATTACATAAATAATTGCACCCCCACTAAATCTTTACAAGGAATTACACTAAAAGAAGCATGGAGTAAAATTAAACCATATGTCAGTCATTTCCATGTGTTTGGTAGTGAAGCATGGGATCATATTTCAGATGAAAAAATGAAAGCATTGCAGCCTAAAAGTCAAAGTGCATATTTGTTGGTTATTCTGAAGATGTCAAAGGCTATAGGATTCTTATGCCACATTCTCATGATATAATTATAAGAAGAGACATCAAATTTGATGAATATATATTGGCCTGCGAGCCTAATTCGGTGCTTGTGCCATCTTCTTCTTCTTCTTCTTCTTCACCTCTTGATATTTCTCCTACTCTGGTTACTTCTTCGGTGCTCTAATATATCCATTAGGTATGCATTTGTATATATTTAATCCAACGGTCATGATATAAAGTGATCCAACGGTTCAACTTCTCTTGATCTTAACGACACTTGATTTGTGGCTTAACACCACATTGGTCCATGATCTCTATTTAAAGAGCATGGAGGGTCACTTGCTGTATGATCCATTATTGAGAGAAGCTCATGTAATATTTTTATTCTGCATAATAAATTGCTCCATAGAAGCTATTTGGTCAGGGTCGTGGATTGTTTCCCTCAAGGGGGTTTTAACCACGTCAAAACATTGGTGTATCGATCTAGAATATTTGTGTGTGAGCGGTGTCCTTGGTGTTCAGTATGTGTGGATATAAATGTTATTCAAACAAATTTAGCTGAGCCATTGTCCGCAAAATAGACATTGCCTCCCTTGTCTTCTCTGAACTTTAGAAAGGTGTCTTTATCTTCGTTCATGTGCTTGGAACATCCACTGTCTATATATTATTTCCCTCTTCTACTTTGTGCATGTAAGGCTAAGTTGCATGCTTCTTGATGATCTTGATATTCTTGATCTTCAACTATCTAAGTGAATTGCACAGGTTGATTTTATATGTCACAGTCATGAATATCATGTTCTGACGTTTCACAACATTCGTCTTCTGAAATTAAAATGTTGAAAGGATTGGAATATTCAAACATGACTAAGGGGCGGTTTTCTGAGAATATTTTGTTTAGGATTTGTCTGATTGCACAACCCTTTCTTTCTGGCATATGATAATGCACGAGCTCTACAATTTATTGCTTTGTGACCAAAACTATGACAGTAAAAGCAATTTCTAAAGAAAATATTTTGGTACCTGATAGGATAGAAATTTTGAGGTTGCCCAGACTTATTTTCCAAAATATTCACCCTTCGATGTTCTCTTTCAAATCTCTGATTTGTTCTTAATTGTGGTGTCTTGAAATCATCTGCATAACTTTTAGCGAAATAAGTGTCTTCATCAATGTTGTTTTTGCCTCTTTGTTCTAACTGAAGGCTTAATTTTTTGAGTTCACTTCTTCGAGAGACAACTTTAACTTCCAGAATTTCACACTTGTCATCTTTTAATTTCAATTTCCTAGTGGTGTCTGCTTCTAATCTTAGAAAAGCTTCCTGCAGGAGCTTGATTTTCTTCCTTGACTTCTTCAGTTCATCTAGTGCACTGACTAGTTATCCTTCAAAGTCTACTTCATCCATATGTTCATATTTTGATTCCATGTATGTTGGATTCTGCACTGAAATATGTTTTCTACATGTTAATCTCTTACAGAAGACACCATCTCTAATACCAATTATAAGTTGGAATCGATTTAATACTAGGAGGGAGGGTGAATCAATATTAGCGGAGTTATCAACAGTTTTTACCTTCTTTAACAAATTAGAATTTTACTTAATCTTTATCTTCAGTTAAATAAACACATGATTTTTACATGGAAACCCAAACGGAAGAAAACCATGGAATGCTTCTTTATAATGAGAAATAATAAATTCAAGGAAGCACCAACTTCATGTGTTTACCAGCACCAACCCCTTGGTTTTACAGGCATCGACCTGAAGGAAGCTGCAACTCCCTATGTTTTCTCTAGCACCAACTGGAAGGAGGAACCAACCCCCTATCTTCTTTGTTTTATAGGAACCAACTTGAAGGAATCTCCAACTCCCTGTCTCATTGCCTTGTCCGACCACCCTGATGTCCAATATTTGTTGTTGTCTTAATGAACTTCAACTTCATGCCCTTTTCTAGCCTTCTGTTGATGATTCTGCTGTGTGTTGTCTTCGTATGCAGTCTATACTCTATCATTGTACTGCATACATCACTTGACTTCTCTAACTTCTCAAATTATAATTATGTTGATGACTTACTTCATATATTGTGTGCTTGACTAATAATGTAGTCTGCATCACTAGTTATCTCAACGTTCTACTCTGCGTGATTGCAATAACCAATTCATATTGTGCTTTCAATTGATAGTTTGTTGTTCTGGAATAAAGCACTAGTAACATATGGAACTACACACTTATTGATGTGTCCATTCTGATTAAGTGATGCAGTCTCTCAGACAATCTATGACATCATGTGCATCAAATGATTCTCCCGTTCTATTTAATGCACTTATCTCAGATCATCTACATCATGGTGTTCTGTCATTGTGTATCAGATGGAGTTCTCAACTTTGCACACTTTCACTTTTTCTCATATGCATTAGCTATATATCTGTGCATCATCTAATAAACTTAGGTTATGTCTCTATGCTTCTATATTTACAACGTTTGTGACTATCGATGTGCTGACTATAATATTGTCCTTCGAAAGATCAAGCACTTGCGCATACTTCAATATTTATTCCTTTCAGTACTCGTGCATCTGTCACAAATCTGCAACATCATTATGTGCACAATCAAAACTCCATTATGTTGCATGTATTCATTCGGCTCCTCTCTAGATCATTATTTTATGTCCACGAGCCCCTTGATGCCCCAAAAATAAAACTAAAACTTACACTCGAAGCTCTTATACCATCTCCATCAAGCTTACTTCAAATATCCAACTTGCGTATCTATTTATACAAGTCCTGCATAGATTGTATGTCCACAAGTTGGTCATGGCATCCCTTCTTCCATACTTCATGATTATGCATATGCCATGTGTCATCTTCTATGCTATTGATGTGTCATACTTGGTGTATCAAGCACCCTCATGGTCCATAACTTAGTGGTACTTTACACCTTGGTGGTGTACCTTTGCGCTCTTGATGTACCATTTCCTTAAGGTATGTTTGCAATCTTACACTTCATCTTGATGTGTCTATGACCTGTGTTATACCATCCCTTGTGGGTAATGCACCTTGATATTGAAGCTTTACGGATTCCACGCATACACCAACTTCTACTTGGTGGAATTATGACCCTTGTTGCTTCATCACTTGTGGGTAATGCGCATTTGGTGTATTGATACTTTGCGGATTCTGTGCATACACCAACTTCTACTTGGTGGGACTTTGACTTCTTATTTTTCATCACTTGTGGGACTT
Source organism: Larix kaempferi (assembly GCA_027924585.1). Lineage (NCBI taxonomy): Eukaryota > Viridiplantae > Streptophyta > Pinopsida > Pinales > Pinaceae > Larix > Larix kaempferi. The sequence continues at coordinate 200,712 of BSBM01000338.1, read as the reverse complement.
GCGCACATGTTGTACCATCGGCTGTGGAATTTGCTCATAGATGATCTTCAACCACTATACCCTTCTAGGAACTTGTGTGCGTTCCACTTACTGAAGAATCTTCTAATCGGCTAAGTTTGCGCGCTTTCATGATTGTTCAACCATTAGCTACTTGCACACTTCCAACCATTAACCAAGCAACGCTCAGGATTGCTTGTGCATTCCAAAGACTTCCTTAAAGAAAATTACGCACTTGCACCATTTGCTCAACCAATATCATTGGTTGACTGAACACATATACCATTGTTCGACCAACTATTTTGACTGCTACCATGAAAGAGTATGACTTGGTGGACTTGATGTCTATGCAATGACCACATGTTGTAGGATAGATTACTTTTTTCCTTTCTTTAACTAGATCTGCATGATGTATCTTCCTTATGTACTTCTTCAAACTTATCATTCCTGATGTATCCATGGAGTCACATCTCCAGACTGAATGCACTGCTGGATATACTTCAAAGTTGCATTCATATCTGTCACTTTCATCCTTTGCACATAAACTTCTGGTATTCATGCTCTTCATCTTGCGCATATAATATTTCAAAGTGGATTCCATTACTTCTTCACACTTCTGCAAAAACATTGTATCCACTTTGAATTTAGTTGATATCAATGGCTCAGATTGAATCAATTGACATCCTCTTTGATATTGGTTGACATTAATGACAACCAAAGTTCAACAATAACCCCTTAAGTATACCTTTGGGTAACGATAATTCTAACCTAATGTATGGTTGGACGATGGATAATAACAATCTTATGTAATGAATGGTTAGACAATCTTATATAATGAATGAAGTATGGATATGCATATCCATGTGCATGCTAATAGGAATAACCATATGGGTGTATAGCTAGTACAAATAATAAAAAAGTATAGCTAAGTGTTCCATGGGAATGAATAATCATATATAACACTAAATGTACATGGACGATTGGAAGCTTTCTTTATGGAATAGTGTGAATAAAGGTATGGAAACCTGCTTAATGGTTATAAGACAAGAAGGATATGTTGTACATAATTAATGGTATAGGGAAAATGATCCTCTACAAGTAAGAAATTGAGTACAAGGTTAGTACTAGATATATGCATGGATTACGTCTCTGAACTAACTAATTAACAATAAGCTAATTGTAGAAGTAACCATCAACTCGATGACCTGATAATCTTCTAAGTATAGTTGCAACAAGGTAAGTAGCCCAATTTGTAGCGAGAACTCGTTTAAGGACCAGACATCCAAGATGATGTTCTCATGTGTTTAATTGTATAATCCATGACTAATAATCCCTGCTACAACTAATATTGTGGAATTTGTTTAACCGGTCGCAACTAAGTAAATGTAACACTAAGTGAAAGTAAGTGCTCGTTAACTTACTTATTTACTAGCTATCATATGTTATGACTTAGCATATTAAAAAAAAAAATCGTTGAGTATAAGGGGTACATGACACATTCGTGCAATACACTTTGTGAAAAATTATACGAGAAATTATCGTTGTCAAATTATATGAATAACAAAACCACTAACTACTCATTTCCCAAATGAAAAAATCACCCATAGTACATATAACTTCAGACTAAGCTAGCCATTATTAAAATCTATACAAAAGTGAACATGATTTGTCCTCCTAAACTGCTCAGAGACTATATATCCAATTGTATTGTTACAACAACGTATGTACATTATTGCAGTGCATTTATTAAGTGGATTAGGAACTTCACAAAAAAATGATCAAACCTACTCTCACACGAAATCGGTACAAGTCTACGAAATTGGAAATTTAACTATTTGGTACAAGTTTTCTTGGTTGCAAATTTAACTATTGAAAATGCACATCATATAAATTGGAAGCACACAACAGACATTAAAACAAGTTTCAGTAATGTACTAAATTTTGTTGGAGATATTACAAATAGGACACAATAATATACACCCTTCTCAATAAATTAGAATTACTTGCAAGCCTAAGTTTTCATTGGGTTTTAAAAAAATATGTCCCAAAATCCTCTTGTGAGACTTCACCTTTTAATTGTTCATGAGCACTTGGATCTCCATCTCTTCTATCATCCTTTTCTTCCTTTGTCAGTAGCATTGTACCTCCTACACTCCTATATAAATGAAAACCATATTGCAAAATGAGAAAAAGGACCTACACCAACCACGAACAGACACAAAGAACATGTACAAAGAGAATACACATAGAAATGAAATGGAAACGAGACCTAAAAGCATGACAAAAACAGTTTTCTTTGAGTGTGCTCTCCTGTAGACTCAATTTCTTCACTGCACTCCTACACTATGCTCTTGGTTTCTTGCATCTGAAAGTCCTATTTTTAGATGGATTCAAAAAATAACTATTATCTGTGCTCCACTCATAGTATAATCCTCCAAGCATGGTATAATCCAACTGGTGGAGTGTAGCATGGAAGCAAGTAGCTTCCACGATGTAGGTTAGGTAGCTTCCAATGAATGAAGAACCACCTAGTAGGTTAACTACAAGTAGCCCGAACAGATGAAGCAACTACAAGTTAAAATTATTAATATTAATCGGGACTCATTAATTAGATGATTTATTAATCTTAACTAGAAACAACGCCCACTAAATAAATCGTGAGTGTAGACTTGGCTCACATTTCATGTAATATACCAAGATGATTCTTCCTCATCCACCCTAAATTGTCATTATAAAATCCGTATGCTGGGTCACCACCTATCATTGTTATTCTCTCCACTTTTGATCCAGATGGAGGTCGATCTCCAAAAATCCTATATTCTTGGAGATTCTTGATCACCATTTTTCCAAAAAAAATTATAGTGGATTCGAGTTTTTACACTAACTCAAAGGCAATAGAAGCACAAAAGATTGTTTCTTAGCAATCCCTTGTCCATCTAATTCAACATGAATTGAGTGAGAGTCAAAGGTAGTATAAGTGTAGAAGACTTTTGAGGCAATCGAAATACTGGTACTTCCGAAGAGAGCATTAACAGTAACAAAATATTGTGAGAGGGTTTCCTTAGCGAATCTTCCAAAGTGAGGCTTGATGGGGATCCCCATGTTGGTGGTTTCTAAGTAGAAAAATGGAATACAAGATTGAGAGTGCATAAACGATACGCAGATGTACTCGTAGGGAAGGAAGAAGTGCATAAATTTATATTTTGTAATTATATATTTACTTCATTTTGTAATTTATTAAAATAATAATTAAGCATATGTATTCGTAGGGAAGGAAGAAGTAGATAAATTTATATTTTGTAATTTTATATTTACTTCATTTCGTAATTTATTAAAATAATAATTAATGCTTATTTTCAGTTTATGAAGTTTGTAATTTATTAAAATAATAATTAATGCTCATTATTTAGTTTATGGAGTCCAAATGTGTTAAGCTACACACCTTGTAATGTGAAGTGTCATTAACACAAAATATTAATATTAATATTAATATTTTTTTATTTTTAGTAAAATGATTACCATTTACTTTTTATACTTTTTATTTATGTTTATATTAGAAAAAAAATATTTATAATTTTATTAATATGAAATTATTAAATATTTATTTTATTAATATTTTTATAAAAAACTTAATGTTTTTTATTAAAATTAAAAATATGAAAATAATCACACAAAACAAATATTTATAATTTTATTAATGTAAATTATTAAATATTTATTTTATTAATATTTTTATAAAAAAGATTTCATATGTTTTTTAATTAAGATCAAGAATATAAAAATAACAAAATACAATTATAATTACTCCATGCCATTATTAAATAATAGAATTTTTGACATTGCTTATCATAAGATTAAGAATATAAAAATAACAAAACATAATTATAATTACTCCATACCATTATTAAATAATATAATTTTTGACATTGCTTATTATCGTAGGGATAGAGAGTTTTAGTGGATTTCATTTCATCCATCCGGCTTCAATTTGGTTGAGACATTTTGTGACTTGGATTGAGATTTCTCATATTTATTAGCTTTCCTTGATTCCTTCTAAATAGCAAGAAAGCAAGAAAGTGATTTTTCTACTGAAAAAAAACCGAAAGCATTAACTTGAAAGTACTCCACCATACTACTCACACTTTTAATCATTGTGAAATAATCCTCACTTAACAATATAATTCGTTTGGTACTTCTCTTGCGGTCCTTGAGAAGTCTAACGAGTCACGTACGATTTCGCCAAAGAGAAACTGAAGAGAACTGGCCGAACTAATAGGTCACAAATAGTGAATATTAATTAGGCCACAAGATATACGGGTTGGGTTCAGCTAAATCCGACTGACGATAAGATTCTATTATAACTGGCCAAAACTTAGGGTTTATCACCCGGTCGACTGACCGTTTAGTTAAATTATAAATGCACTCCGGGAGGAGCGAGAAAAGACCTAATCGACTTGTACTATTTGATTGATTGAGAGGCGTTGGGGCAATTAATTAAAGCAACGTATTTGGGCTTTCCAGTAGTTACCTTCTCCCTTCTTTTGCGAGATCTAGATACTTTGCACTTTGAAAGACCAGGACAGTTACCAGGAACAGCGCTCACTGTTAACCAGGTACGAGAAGGTTCTAAACCCTTGTTGCACACCTTATAAAATAAGATTCGAAGAAAGCACCGGTGATATCAATTTAAGAGAGGCCTTGGTAGTTGTAAAGGTTGTTATGGTTTGATTTTTATACTGTATGCCGTATGCTATTGGAGTTCATTGTCATCCTTCACCCACTGCATTGCTTAGCTGTTCCCTTCCTCTGCCCCAAAAAGATTTGAAATAAGTAACTAGTGTTTAGTTTTCTGGATTCTCACTCTTGTGAGAGTTTGAGTTGATAGACACCCTGTGGAACCTCGGCATATCATGAGGATCTTCAGGATCTTGATGATGGTTTTGCTCAAAAAGCTTGGATCTTGGATGGGTTAAAGCTTGGATCTTGGATCTTGGATCTTGAAATAAGTAACAATAGTGTTTAGTTTTCTGGATTCTCACTCTTGTGAGAGTTTGAGTTGATCAACAGCCAGTGGAACTTCGGCATATCATCAGGATCTTGATGATGAGTGGAGGTCGCTTGGATCTCCAAAAACTCTTAGCATAATGGAAATCCAAAAAACTAAACACTATACATAACCACTGAGAAAACATCCAATTTCAGATAAATAACAATGATGAGCTATATTCACATTTTCCTGGGCTGTTGTTCTCAACCCGTTATGCTCTTCTGTTGAAAACAAACCAGATCAAACCCTACATATATTAAATCAGTATTTTCCAATATTTTGTTTTGAAATTTTGCTCTTCTGTTGAGAACAAACCAGTTCAAACCCTACATATATTAACTCAGTATTTTCCAATATTTTGTTTTGAAATTTTGTGAATAAAGTCCAGGAATGCATGCTTCTCCAACCAATTTTTAATTACTTACATAAACAAAATCTTAGATAAGTTTTAGCTGAGAACATCCAAGACTTTCTGTAAATGATGTAAGCCATTAGAACAACGGAATGGTAACAGAGAGATGAAAACATGGAATTTGATGAATACAAAGGGCGAATCGCTATGGCCAAAATTTAACTTGTTTCTGTAAATGATGTAAGCCATTAGAACAATGGAATGGTATCAGAGAGATGAAAACGTGGAATTTGATGAATACAAAGGGCGAATCGCTATGGCCAAAATTTAACTTGTTTCTGTAAATGATGTAAGCCATTAGAACAATGGAATGGTAACAGAGAGATGAAAACATGGAATTTGATGAATACAAAGGGCGAATTGGTGGCTTGCTGAATGGTAATTTGTTTTTGCTAAGCAGTTGAAGATCCATCTCACTCAGCTCTAGGGGACTCGTTGATTACCATCAACTGGGTAAATTTCAAGAATGAGATTCATGCTATTGCTCTTTCCTCTTGGATTTCTTAGCTTAGTAAGCTCCTCTAAGAAGAAATGCAGGGGATCCGTTTTCTTCATATTTTCTGTGAAGATAACACAGAGGAAGACTTGTTATCTAGGCGGGGTCATAACCCGGGAGGATTGTATTCACTTTGAACTTTGGGAAGATCTACTGCTGAGGGAGTCCGGTTCTCTTCCACTCTTCTGGTTTGATAGCTTTCAGTCTTGCCAGTTTGATGGCTTTCATTCTTGTTCCAGTTTGATGGCTTTCAGTCTTGCTCCACCTTTGTGGTTCATTTTTATAATACCTAGGTTCATTTTTATAATACCTTTTTAATAGGGGAGGTATGTGGCTTTAGTATTTTCTATATCTTTTTCTTTTATTGTCTCTCCATTTCTGGTTATCAATTATGTGTGATTGTATGCGATCTCCAGGTTTATGTGATTTTTGTGGACTGTGGGTAGGGATGGACTCTTCTCCTTTGCTGGATCTTGGATTTGCTGCCCAGCATATGGACTATTTATGTTTTATCTGTGAATGATGTAATCATTTTTCTTGTTAATCATATATACTGTCTAGAGTTTTAGAGTTTTTTTCTCAAAGTGAAAAAAAAGAGATGAAAACATTGCAAATATATCTATGTTAATGGAATAGTGACTTAGAGATGAAAACAATGCAATGCTGAAATCTGTCTAAGTCAATTCTTCTGCCAGTTTGCAGCCATCGCTTGAATCTTGACTGGGACAAGATAATCACGGTCATCATGGTGTGTAATCTCTTCGTTGACTTTGTTTTTTCAAAAGTTTATTACAAAAGGGACAACAATAAGTAGGTATCCAAAATAAAGAATAAAACATGAGAAGTGAATTTTAGGGATAAAGATATCAGAGAAAATAGAAATGTGTGGAATTTGTTATACTTAATTGTTATATGTTTGCAGAATTCAAAGACAGAGGGTCTCAAGTTTCTTTTTCAAAAGGAGCTTAAAGAAAGTGATATGGGTAATATTGATAGAATTGTGATTCCTGAGGTAAGATTCATCTTTTTATGATATTGTATTGAATATTCTTTAATGATATTATGAACATTGTGGGTGTCGGTGGTATTGAAAAATTATGATTTTCAAGGTCAGAATTTTTTTTATTTTTTATGATATGGTGAATATCAAAATTGTTAGGAAAGTTAATTTTTTTAATGAGATTATGAAAAAAAAATTAGTTTATATGAATTATTTAGCAAAACTATGAGAAAATTATTTAACTCTTTCAATTTCATATATTTATTATTTAAAAACATAAAAATTAGTTAAATATTTAGTCTAAAAAATTTAGTTAAAACTATGAAATAACACAAGTTGGAAACATGAAAGGGCACAAATTACTAACTTGTCTTTACTTGTGTCATTGTGTCATTTCATTGTTTCAAACAAATTTCTTTACCTAATTTTTCATATTTTTTGTAACTTACCAACCCTTCACTCATAAATCTTTTATAGTCAAACAATCTTGAAACTTTTTGCAATAGAAACTAAACATAACAAATTATAAACAAGTTGTAAATGTATTCATGCATCACTAAAGCAATTTAGGAGTAGTTAGTAGAAAAAATAATGTATTTTCAAGTTGTAAGTGCATTAAGCATTAAGCAAATTTAGGAGTAGTTAATAAAAAAAAATGTATTTTCAAGTTGTAAGTGCATAAGCATTAAGCAAATGATATTAATTATGCATGTATTTGATTTTTCAAGCTGTATTCATGTTGTAGGAGTATTTAATTAGACAAAAGAGTATATCATCCATTTTAATGCATTATTCATTATAAAAAATTAAAAACAAATAGGTTTAAATTTTTTTTTGTAATAGTTCATGGATGGAACTCCTACTATGAAAGGAAAAACTCAACTCAACTCATTATATAATTTGTCTAATGTTTTAGTGTATTCACTTGTAAATCTTTGCAGCATTACATAAATCATTTTTTCACTAGATATGAATGTGTATGTTTAAGTTGATACCTTTCAAACCATGTTAGGCTTTATGTAGCTCTACAAATGATAGCATTTTAAGTCACATAAACGCTGGTTTTCATTCATAGTTTAGTGCAAGAGTCAATCAAACAATACAAGGAGGCTTTCGTCATATACTTGAATTAACATCTGAATGAAATCCTACAATTTGTTCTTGTAAATTTCTTTGTGCAGAAAGAAGCCGAATCCAATCTGCCAACCCTTACTAACCCAAAAGCAATGTTGAGAATGGTGGACATGGATACCTTAGAAACATGGACCTTCATATATAGGTATAGTTTTTTACTTTATACGTTTCAAAAAGGCATTCAAAATTTCTCCAATTAAAAAATTCCCACAATGTTGAATAATGTATTCTATACGTTGAATTAAAGCAATTTTGTTCATGATGGCATAATTTCAGGTGTAGGGTGAACAACAAAAGTAAAATGTACATTTTAGAGAATACTGGTATGTATGTGTGTGTGTGTTAGAGAAAGAGAGACAAATGATTTAATCTATTATTCTTAGCATTTAGAGTCAACCATATTTGAGGTGCCACAAAGGAGATGATGAATAAATAGGATTAGGTTTGTCAATTATGAATTTAGTTCCTTGTTTGCTCATTATGAAAGAAGAGATTGAATAAATGGGTTAATTGTTTATAGAAATTTTGATATATATATATATATATATATATTGAATTCTCAACAAATTTATAATCTTTATTTAATTTATTTATGAAGTTGCTAAATAAATTGACATTTTTTTTTACTTTCACATTACACATGAAGTGTTGAAGATTTGGCCGACCTAAACCTTACATGAACTAGCTTCTCTCATCACAATAAATTTCATCAATTGTTCTATCCCCAGTATGCATGATTTTATTACTGTGGTTTAATGAATTGCAGGAGAGTTTCTTAAATCACATTACCTTGTATTGGGAGATTTCATCAAGGTCTACAAAGATAATATCAATGGAAAATATGTGAGTGGGATTCAATAAAATAAGATTGGTTTGAGAATTGCATGAATTTGATGGTTATAAATATTGGCTTTGTTTTTTTGAAAACTCATGGGAGAAATAATCACTTGTATCTAATCATTTTGTGGTTCCATTTTTATTTGTAATTTTAGGTGATTAAGGGAAAGAAGCTCTTAGATAATGAAGGTGGTTTCGGGAATTTAATTGAGATAAATCCACGTATGGTGGCTGTGAACAATGTATAGACGATGCAAATCATGATAACGGAAGTAGGGAGTCACACTCTCCGCTCCCTATAGCAGCTCATGCATTCAATGAGAATAATGATTTTACTTTATCTAGCATATTATAGAAATAATTTCGAATGGACTTCTCACTAAAATCTTAAATTCTTGTAATGCCCATATTTGGACACTTCGTAATTTAAAACTATAATGTGATATAGCTTAGCATTTTCATTTGCTTATTATCTATTGGACTCACTTATATTTATTAATATTGTTTTTATTTGAACAAGTGGACTCCATGATGCATGGATAGTAAATGGAATTTATGGTTTTATTTTATTAATGTTGATAAATATGTTGTTTCATTTAAACATGCAAATTGAATGGGGAATCTCAATATGTGGATGTTAATTTAGTTTGTACTTTGGATTTAGAACAAGAACAATATATATTGCTAGGGAACTTACATGATTATTTAGATATCATTTGAGCAATATATGTTATCACCTAAGATACTTAAACATACATGAGACTTATGTTAGTGGTGAGCTAACCCGCATGTCTATGGCTATGAGATAGTTAGTTTCATAAGGTGCTAAGGGGCACAATATGTCCTAGACATCAAAAGGATGATAAAGTCATCATTTTTCTTATGATATTAATTGTGACTTTCAAACACTAATATGATATGTGGGTAAGTATAGTTTTTGCATGATGCATAACTTTCCTAGAATGGTTCTTTGATGATGTCACTATAAGAACAATAATTGCACAATATGGATCAGTATAAGGTATTGAACCTTGTTAAATAGAGGGGTGTCCAAGGTATTTCCCACCGTGTATCCTCTAAAATGTGGAGTTGTGGGAGGCTTATGCATAGACACGCTCCCCAAGTTGTATGATGCTTACTACTAATTGGCACTTCCACTTATGGGTTCTATCTGGGGTTGGGTCAATATAGTTGAGGACAACATATTCCAATACAGGAAAGGATAAGATGTGGAAAATGGAAGTATGTTAGGGAGGAAGGATGGTTTGAAGTAGTATAGAAGGATGTTGTGAGCTAGTTATTTAACAAGTTGTCTACTTATGTGCACTAAAAACACTTCTTTACTGTGTGTATGATACAAGTACATTGTGTCATTTCTATTGAATTATTGTAAACTAGTGTGATTGTTAGACATTGAGATTTCTATTTTCTATCTTACATACTTGGATGACAATGAGAACATACAGGATCTATGCATTAGAGGAATGCTTGTTTATAATTAGTACACAAGAATGTATGTATACACCAGCTACATATACTTACATTGTACATGTATAGTAGTATAATTAATTGTTTTATTAATTACTAAATGAATGGTTAATGATTTTAGGGAGTGTAGTGAATAAATATAAATATATAGTAGCATTAAATACTCTTCTGGACTTTCATTAATTGTTGGTATGAAGAATTAATTGTTTATATGGTGAGTTGAATAGGTATGGAGGGGTGCCATAAATTTTGGGGGGAAATATCAAATTCATTTATACACTAGCATGAATTTTTTTTAAATTCAATTCATCATTTTATTTTAGATGTATTCCTTTCCCTAAAATCTAGAAGGGGTGGTTGATGGCCCATAAATGAGGGTAGTTGAGGGACGAGAAACCAAAAAGTTTCTTGGAAGCCCACTAGGATCCTAGTTGGCAGGGATTTATAATTCCATTTTGGGCATCAAAGGAGGGTGAAGGCTTATTGTTGTAGAAATACTACTACATTTTTGGACAAATTTAACATTTAAACAATTACTTTTATGCGTAAATTCATGTTATACTTGAATTATTTGTTGTTTTCATAATTATAAACATGTTTATCATATTAGTTAGTGTATTTATGCTATTTAATTAAGGAAGTAAAGTGGAGAAGAGTTATAATTCTCCACGGTTGGAATCCATTCTCTGCTTCAACTTTACTATGATCGCATGTTCCTTTGTAGTGACTATACACCACCAAGTCCACTTCGTGTTAAAATGGACATATTGAAGCACACTATTTATTTCATTTAAATCTCCATCCATGTAATTCAAATCCCATTCTAGAATGTAATTCAAATCCCAACCATTTTTGTCATTTACTTTAGATGTGATGTTAATTGAATCTGAAAGTTTTCATATCCTAAAATGTTTTCATTTATTTATATGTGTTCATGGGAATTTATTCAACTAACACAAGTCCCTTTTACAAAAAATGTGAAAGGGTGTGTGCAAGAAGATGAGGGACCTTTTAGATGCAATCCTAGTTTTTGAAAACACGTTCCTGATACATAAAAATATAACGTGTTTTTGATACCTAGCACTTGGTAAGGTAAAACCCGAGCCTGACATGTCACTAGACATGTAGGATAGATAAACATAACGCGTACGCGTTATATAACTACAAAAAAAATATGCGTTATGTAGTTACAAAATGCATACGCGTTATATAGTTACAAAACGTGTACGCGTTATGTAGTTACAAAACGCGTACGCATTTTGTAAAGCTAAAATCAATTTAAATACACAGTCCCGACCACCCGCGGCGCATTTCACGCATCAGAAACGCGAATTCGAGCTTGGCAACGTGCTCTAGAGTGTTGGAGGAGTTGGATTTTGTTGGAGGGGAGGAAAATTCACCGGTGGATTGTCAACTAATCAGGTAATTCATTCACCCATACCATTTATTTGTCAATTCTAAACCTAAATTACCGTTTTTTTTATTGTTGAAAACAACCTAATTTTGTAATATTTATCAAATTGGAAATAACCCAATCTCCAATTAAATTCACATCTCCCTCAACCAAGATGAGTGAATAATTACAATGAATCCCTTTTCAAGAACTCAAAAATTCCTAATTCAACCAAAAATTGAAAAAAATAGAACTCTTTCCTTTCTACAATGTATCCATCCACATGAAACCCAAATTTCCAACCCTCAAAGGCCATTTCCCCATGATACTAATTGAATAAATTTCATCGGAAATGGCCATAACAAGATGAAATGCATGCACAAGCATGAATAGAAAAAATGCATAAAAAATTATTAACTTGGTTTCTCAAAATTTCATCACAATCATTTGTCCATGAACATAATCAAAATTTCATCACAAGTGTATGTAGTTATACATTGCCTCTTATTTAAGCACCCTTAACTAAATGCCAAAACACATTAACAAAGTGCCTCTCGGGTCTGCCCTATCCACACCCTCAACCAATCTACTCAACGTCGATTCAACTCAAAGACATGTCGAGTCTCTAAGCTCATCTACAACCAATTGTATTCCAGTCTACAATTTCCCCATTTTCCCATGTCACTTTTGGTTGGTTTCCATGTTTATAGAACAATGGAAATGGTGAACACCCATGAACTACCTAAAGTGTGTCGTGAGAGTGTTCCCAACCATGATCAAGTCAATGATATTTAGAGGATTGGTGGCAGCCCTGTATCACCCCTTTTCTTGCCTCACATATCCTAATAGTCCCTCTACCTTGTCGTTTACATATCCAACAATCCTAATCTACACTCAGAAAGACCTGCGGCCTTGACCTAGTAACTACTCCTAGTGTTAAATTTTCAGAATTTACTTCAATTTGATCTAGGATCTTAACTGAGAAAACAACATGTACAGCATATCTACAGCATATCAATCATGGAGACAATAATGAAAGCACACAAGAGACACAAAGATTTACTTGGGGAAAACCATAAAGGTGAAAAACCCCAATAACTTCCTCAGAGATAGATAGAGCAAAGATACAACCAACCAAGAGAGATAGCCATAACCTAGTAGCAGATCCTCCTCCTCCATAAGTGCGCCACTCCTCCTTGAGTGCATGTATGAGAAGTGAGTGAGTAAATAGAGTGCCTCCCGCACTCTATTTATACTTGACTTGACTTGCCTTTTTACCTAACTCATGTAGGCTCGAACTTAACCACATAATATAATGTTGACTGGGCCGACCCCCAATAGGGTGGTCTAATAACCCTTTGACCCACATGGCCGACCTCCAATAGGGTGGTCTAATAACCCTTCGACCCACATGACTTATACAGGGCCGACCCCAACAAGGTGGTCCAATAACCCATCAAGTATAAGTTACGACACTTACAATATAAATGACGACACTTCCGTATAGAGGAATAATACCATCTCTATAGGAATACAATATACATATATGTGAAATACATTCCGAAGTTACATATACATCAACACTCCCTCTTAACTAGGAAGGTATTTCTCAGCACAGTTCTTCTAGCACAAGTCATCTTCGCTGGATCATCGTCACTGGATAATCGTCATCGAGTCATCATCATCGTCACTGCTGCTGCTATCTCAATCAATCTCTGAATCTACTCGTCATAGGAAGTTCTACAGAGCCAGTCCCTTTTCATACTGGATGTAGGCCCACCACCTGCAGGTCTTCATCATCACTAGCCATACTATGGAATCCTTTGGACATATTACGTGTGTCACAAAACCTGGCTGCAGCATCCCAGGCTATTACGAGCACACAGCTCTACCTGTAGGATCTCCCAGGAGCACATTACATGTGACCCATCACAAAACCTGGCTGAAGCATCCCAGGTTGTTACGAGCACTCAGCTCTACCTGTCGGATCTCCCAGGAGCACATTACATGTGATCTCACCATAAAACCTGGCTGAAGCATCTGAGGCCTTTTTCATCCTGTCCAGATCTCCCAGGAGCAAATTACATGTGGTCATGGCAAAACCTGGCTGAAGCATCTGAGGCCTTTTTCATCCTGTCCAGATCTCCCAGGAGCAAATTACATGCCATAGGACAAAACCTCGCAAGAGCATCTCAGGATGTTACGGGTACACAACTCCGACCTGAAATCTCCCAGGGCACAAATTACATGTCCTCCCAAGAAAAACCTCGCAAGAGCATTTGCCAGATGTCCCAGGGCACCGAATTACATGCCATAGGCAAAACCTCGAAAGACCATCTGCAAATCTCCCAGGGCACAAATTACATGCTTTCCTACACAACCTGATCCACGGCCACAAAGTATTATCTGATACTCATCAAACATCATCCTGATGTACACATGATCATCCTGATCATCATCACTGCAACATCCTGCTGCATGTCATCTGGAGAAGCTCGTCATCCACGATCATCCAAGTATCCACCTGATACATACATAGATACATGATCCACACAATGTATCCATCAACATACATGATCCACCTGATCATACAAAGATACATGATCCACACAATGTATCCATCAGCATACATGATCTACCTGATCATACAAAGATGCATGATCCACACAATGTATCCATCAGCATACATGATCTGCCTGATCATACAAAGATACATGATCCACACAATGTATCCATCAGCATCCAACATGATGCGTTCATACAAATTACATACACATGATCCATTCGATCATATCCAGCGTCCAACATGATGCATATACAAAATACATACACATGATCCAACCGATCATATCCAGCATCCAACATGATGCATATACAAAATACATACACATGATCCAACCGATCATATCCAGCATCCAACATGATGCATTCATACATACATATAATGATCCAACTGATCATATCAAAGTAGAAACCATAACATCCTCCTGATGTTCATCATTCAGCGCTTACATCCACAGCCATGTGAAGGATCCCCCTTCCAACATGCTTGGAATGGCTTCAGCAAATGTGTTCATCACTTCTTCCTCGAAGTGTCCTCGATCTGAAGAACGCCAAGCCTCTCTCTGAAGTACTCGAACTTCACTCTAGCTAGCGGCTTCGTCAACACATCTGTAATCTGCTCGTCTGTCGCAACATATAGGAGCTTCACAGCTCTTCTCTGCACCATATCCCTGATATAGTGATATTTGATCTCTATGTGTTTCGACCTGTCATGAAACACTGGGTTCTCGGACAGCTTCACACAACTCTGGTTATCACAGAAGATACCAGTAGCCTCCAATGGGAGATCAAATAACCCAAACAGTAGCTTCCGTAGCCATACTGTCTCACAACTAGCTGAACAGGATGCAACATACTCTGCCTCAGCTGTACTCAGTGCTACGTAGGACTGCTTCCTGCTAAACCAAGAGATCACACCTGATCCCATACTGAAGCAACACCCAGATGTGCTCTTCCTGTCTGCAGCACTGCCAGCCCAATCTGAATCAACATAACCCTGCAGGTTAAACTTTTGATTCTCCTCATACCTGAGCCCATAATCCATTGTACCCTTCAGGTACCTCAGAACATGCTTTACAGCAACCAGGTGAACACTCCTCGGATCCGTCAGGAACTGGCTCAATGTGTTCACAGCAAAGCAAATGTCTGGTCTCGTGTTCGTTAGGTACATCAAGGACCCAATCATCTGACGATACAAAGAGACATCAACCGGCTCAGATGAAGCATCACATAGAAGCTTCAGATTTGATGCCATAGGTGTGGCCATATCCTTGCAGTCCATCATCCCGAACCTCTTCAGGATCTCTACTACATACTTCCCTTGTCCAAGGAAGATTCCATATGCACTCTACCACACCTCCATGCCAAAAACAAATAGTGCATCATCCCCAAGTTCTTCATCTCGAACTTGGAAGAAAGCTTCCGCTGCGTGTCGGCAATCAATCTATCTTTACCTGTAACAAACAGGTTATCAAGTTCTGCACACATATATGACTACACCATGCTGTCTTGAGATCCATCTGGTGCATCTTCTATTTCATCACTTTTATATTTCTCAATGCTGCCATCTGCAACATGCTTGATCTGATAGTTCCATTTGGAAGTCATAACAAACTTCCCTTCACATCTTGGGACTACATCCCAAACATCATTCTTCATGATCGATGGATCATGGCATTCCATTTCTTCATCCCAGATCCTGGGAACTTCAATATCTTCAATAAATAAATTTGTTGCTGAACAAATGTTGTAGTTCTTCTTTTGTAGGAGATGGCATACGATCTTTCCTACACAACAAGTTAAATTGCATGATTAGAAAACATCTCATAGTTTTCAGAACAAATTCTTACACATAAATAAATATGTCATGCAGTCATGCAGTTATCTTAGCCAATGCTTCAATACAACATTTATCCATATCCCGTAACTTTCTAGATGCCTTCCAATCTCTACCAGAACATTGTTAAGAGTGTGCACAACTCCCAACATGTCAGCAAAGAGGTTTCATTCTAGATAAGTAGCAATGGAATGTTGTACAGTGCCATAGGCCACTTACCCATGTATATTAGTAGTATACTGTTCATCAATGCAACTATTCTAATATGCACAATACATATCCTAAGTCTAGGAACATGAGCATATACATCATTGAACAATTTTATTTAAACAAACATATATGCAAGAAATGATAATTAAAATACTTATCTTTGTTTGTTCGTTGAGTGGACTCCCTCTGAGTCTTCGCTTTCTTGCAGGAGTTGCTGGAGTCCTAATCTGCAGTAGCTTCTTCTACAACTTTCTGTTGTGGAATGTAGAGAGATGGTCAACTCCCTCTGAATATCTGCATCCTTTCATAAACCACTGGAGTGTACTCCCTCTTGATCTTTGCTTCCTGGATTACCTGTTCTTCAACTCATATTCATCCTTGGTCCCTATGCATGCTTATTAGTATCATGATTGAGTTATCCTTGTGATCTCATATAAAATCATACATTCATTAGTATACTATTAAAACACAATAATCTCAAGCATGTATAGTTATGATCATTTCAAACAGAAATAATAAGCATTATCATTCAAGGTTTATGTAGGATTCTTATGGTTAGTCAAATCATAAGAAACATAACATGTCTAAACCTGTAATTACTCAAACCTATGACTCTTCGGGTTAGTTGAATCATCAATCAAGATAAGAGATATAATATGCATAAAACCATGATTATTCAAACCTATGACTCTTTGTGAATAATCATTATAAACAACACAATAGTATAAGATCCTAACACAAGGTAGGATTCTATCTTGATATAGGAAAAACATACTTGGATT
Source organism: Larix kaempferi (assembly GCA_027924585.1). Lineage (NCBI taxonomy): Eukaryota > Viridiplantae > Streptophyta > Pinopsida > Pinales > Pinaceae > Larix > Larix kaempferi. The sequence continues at coordinate 183,517 of BSBM01000338.1, read as the reverse complement.
AGCATGCATACTCCCATGATGTATTCTTGTTCTTCTTCAATGACTTGTGCTAGTAACCTGTATATCTCATAGGTTAACTATTACAAAATCAAGTTATACATACCTCGTAAATGGATCTTCTATGAGATCCATGACAATGGATGAATCTTTGTCCTCATGTTATCATGATCATATGTTCTTGGACCAGAACATGATTTGTCTTTCTTGGTGTACCTTTCATGTTAGTAGACAACATAAACCTCATACAACGCCATAATGCATTAGTACAATCATAAGTGTCAACACCCTAACCAATGAATATCTTCTATCATGCATTCATAATTTTGTTAAGGTGATACGACAAATCTAAAATCAAAATTGTACTAACCGTAATAACATGAAGACAAACATACCATAAAATTAATCATGGACAAATATTGAAACATACCTCGATGAGTCATACCTGTCGAGATGGCTTGTAATCTTCTTATGTAAGGCCTTAGCCTCATATCCCTCTGAAACAGGAACTTCTTCACTCATGTAGATGATCAATCCATCTTCTTCTAGGATTAACCCAATCCACTTGATTTGCAGGAACTGGACTTGGAGCTGGATATGGGTTTGTCAGAGAAACCCCAAAAATTCAAACTTTGAATTTCAAACTTCCGAAAGGATAGAAATATGCGCCTTGATGAGCTGATCAAACTGGTATATTCAGAATTTGAAAACTGCAAAGTTTCACTCCTCAATTTTGCATTTGAAACTTCCGGATTCACTGGACGTGACCCTGAACTGGGGTTTGATGAAGCCCACTCTTTTTCCTCATCAAAAGTTTTGATCCAAAGCTCTAAGCTTCTATTTTTCTGAGGAGCTTCCAGCCGTGGTCACAGATTGCAAAAATTCCCATTTTTACAGAAGCCCTAATTTTCCACTTTTCTTATCAAAGTCCCGAACTAGGGTCTAATCAAGCCCGGCCTTCTTCCCAACCAAAAATTCTGATATTGGTCTCTAAATTTCTATTTTGATGAGTAGCATCCAGCCGTGGTCTCCGATTACAAAAAAATTCCAACTTTCTCCAAAGCCCTAAATTCTGGAAGCCATGAATGAAGGTACCAAAAAATAATTCTGTTTTGACAGAAATATGTACCTGATTGTTTCTGGTGTAACTCCGAAATTTTTTATCCACAGGGTCTGAAAAAGTTTCCTGAGATAGCATGACCTGTTATCTTTCCATCCTGACAGGTCTGACCTCAATTGGATTCTCTGAGAGAGAGTTATGCCAAATGTCGCAACGTGACCTGTTTTGGGATAAAACAGGAGATCGAACTTGTACGGTGTGCCACGTATCACTATTTTAACTTCGGCCTCTGAAAAAGTTTCCTGAGATATCTCGGCCTGTTACCTTTCCATCTTGACAGTTCTGACCTCCATTGGACTCTCTGAGAGAGAGTTATGCCAAGTGTCGCAACATGACCTGTTTATGGGATAATACAGGAGAGCGAACTTGTACGGAGTGCCACGTGTCACTGGTTCAACTTCGGCCTCTGAAAAAGTTTTCTAAGATAGTACAGTATGTGTAATACCTGTCACTTTTCACGAAATTTCATTTGGAGCTTCCTAGCCCAAGTTATGACCTTTTTCCCAAGGTCACCTAATTTTAACTCAGATCTGGAAGAGGCAGAAACCCTATATTGCACAAATCATAAATCACAAAGTACAACGAATTAGAGGTTGTCCTTTGGACACAAGGTACCTGGAGATCTTAGCTTCGTCCTGTAACAATTTCAGATCCAAAAAATTTGCCAAAACGGATTTATAGAGAAAGTGCTACGATGACTGGTTTTTGCTATATCAAGCCCTAGCATCGTAAGTGCAACAAGTGTCATACATGCCATATCATGCCTTCTTTCAGGCTAGCTCTGAAACCATGTTAAATTTTCAGAATTTACTTCAATTTGATCTAGGATCTTAACTGAGAGAACAACATGTACAGCATATCTACAGCATATCAATCATGGAGACAATAATGCAAGCACACAAGAGACACAAAGATTTACTTGGGGAAAACCATAAAGGTGAAAAACCCCAATAACTTCCTCAGAGATAGATAGAGCAAATATACAACCAACCAAGAGAGATAGCCATAACCTAGTAGCAGATCCTCCTCCTCCATAAGTGCGCCACTCCTCCTTGAGTGCATGTGTGAGAAGTGAGTGAGTAAATAGAGTGCCTCCCGCACTCTATTTATACTTGACTTGACTTGCCTTTTTACCTAACTCATGTAGGCTCGAACTTAACCACATAATATAATGCTGACTGGGCCGACCCCCAATAGGGTGGTATAATAACCCTTTGACCCACATGGCTGACCCCCAATAGGGTGGTCTAATAACCCTTCGACCCACATGACTTATACAGGGCCGACCCCAACAAGGTGGTCTAATAACCCATCAAGTATAAGTTACGACACTTACAATATAAATGACGACACTTCCGTATAGAGGAATAATACCATCTCTATAGGAATACAATATACATATATGTGAAATACATTCCGAAGTTACATATACATCAACACCTAGAAACCTATCCTAAAACCCTTCTAACATTCTTACCTATCTCAGCCCTTCTTCCCTTGGATGTTGTCCTAACCCTACATCTATCCTAAACTTCCATCCCTCTTAAAGAATGTGTTTAAGACACTAGTATTAGTTTTACCACCTGACATGCCCCCGGGCATGTTACCTTAACCATCTTTCTAAGTGTCACATCCCCATCTTGACCCTATTGCATTAAAAATGTAAATAATGTAATATTGTAATAAAATCGGGGTGAGGAGCTCAAGGCCAAGGCCCCACCATCAATTTATTGATGCATATGGTTTACGTGCTAGCCAGGCACATTGGAGATGTAAATATCATGTAATTATGCATTTTAATAAAATACCCACAACTAGCTATGCAATGCAACAAGAGATGGGGGCACGATTTTACAAGGAATTGGGAGGAAAATATTCAAACCCTTGGAGACAATCAAGTCAAGCCAAGTGTCAATGAAATAGCCTATCAAACCCTCAACTACCCATGTTGACTTTTGTACCCAATCATTCATTTCTCCCAAGAGTTGGTTGAGGTAGTTAATGCCTTGGGGAATGGGAAGTATGGTTGTCCAAATTCGAGTATGGGAAAGCCACCCTTCATAGAAAATCGTGTTTTGCTTCTTGGGCAAGAAAACAACCATGAATTTCTCTGCAAACCATTACCCATCAATCAGTTTTGCCTCTCTCACGTTTTTGGAGCTACCTGGGCGTTTTTATCCATGGATTTCATGTGTTTTCCTTCATCTTTCAAGCTAGGAAGGGCATTTTTGTTTTCGTTACCAATGGGGAAGAGAACGGATCGATTTGGGGTTTCAATGAGGTCATTTTGGCCATTTGAAATGCTCATAACCTGTGAGAGAAATTGGGTTTCTCCCTAGGGATGATTTTCCTTTCCCACGGTTCGTTTTGGGTGAGCCATGATTTGGGGAAAACCCATGGAGCCTGTTTTGTAAAATACCTTTGATGTAAATGTGTATCCCTGCCCAATGATCGTTTTGTTGTGTGAAGAAAGAGTATGTTGGGATATGGGTAATGGGTATCTGTTGCTTTGGCTTGAGCTTGAGTGCAAGCATCCATAAATGTAGAGGGTTCAGACTTAGCCTAATAAACCCAGCTGTGGGCTGGCTTGGCTTGGAGGAATGATTATTTGGCTATGTATGAGTAAGAATGTCCCATTTTCCTTGTAGAAATCATGCCCAGCTCGGGGGTGGTCTCTGATTGCTGAAATAATACAAGTTGGGCAGAGACCTATGGTTGGGTGGAACATTGCAGTGACATAGCTAGTTGCTTGGGGCCATTTCACCATAAAGATAAGTGTTTTTATGTCTATGTGTTTACTTCTGCAATGATTATTTTGATATGCTGTATTAGTATGAAATGTGTGTGTGGATGATGTTTTAATTCTGTTGTGCATATTTGCTTAATTTGCATCTGCACACCTTTGAATTTAACTGTATGAATCTAATGAATGGGATGAGATTATGTGAAAGCCTAGAATTTGGCATCATGTTCCCTACAAGGAATTGGGTCCGCGGGAGGGGATGTGACACTAAGCCTAACAAGTCATATCCTATTCTTACTTATTCATTAACTGAATGTAGTCACAGTCCTAGGACTATGACATTTAAATTTAGTTGTTCTATCTCAACTTAATCTTCATCCTCCTAATCAACCATCTTATCATATCAATCACATATCATAATACTTGGATCATTAATAAATATACATGTGATAATTCTAAGATAACACTATCATATTCCACTTGTGATATCTTATTAAGTTGGCATTGTTGTTATTGTCATTCTAGTCACAATCTCTAGTTGATTATTCAACATCTTAATGATTGATAGTCATCTCAAGTATATGTAATCATATTGGCAAGACAAACTCATACATATCCATTTCATTCCATGCCACTTTGTCCTCCCCTCCAACCACAAGGCGTAATATGTTGAAATCAATAAATTTAATGTTAGCTTATGAAGTTGATGGAAATATTGTTTTCTGCAAGGGACGTAAAGGCCAAAACATGTCAAAATAACACTCCTAAATTCTTAGAAGTTTAAACCCAAGTTTGCATGGAAAAGTCACCAATGAGGGTTAAGAAGTGCCTTAACTTTCAGAAAGAAGTTGAATGAAACTTACTTTTTAATTGTTAAATGTTTAATTTTAAGTTTTAAATGTATGTAAGTGAATGCCATTAAATTGCTTACTTGAGTTTGATTTAATACATTTTCAATTTTGAAGAGACGTCATTATATACCATGTATATGTTTCTAATTATTTTCGTATTGATGTTTTTATTGCAGTTGCAGCTATGGACACAGATGTCGAGATACTAATTGAGCTTGCCCGCCTGAGGGGAATTAATGCAGCTTTTAGTGGTGGTGACAGGATTCGCCGCTCACTTGCATCAACCTTGGATGCAATTGTTGACACCATTTCATAGTCTAGCAATGTACTATATGATATTACATCATATAGAGAAAGAAAAAGACAAGAATATACTAATGGGCTAGACTATAATGCAATAAAAAAGTTGAAAATATCCAAAGAGCTCATATTTGCATTGTTTAGGGACCCTCGGTCGGGGGAAATCCCAAATGAAAATAGGCCTCATATCTCTATTGAGTGGTGCACATTTCAACCATTTTTTTATAACTAGATGGACAGATGGTACATGGTTTTTGATATGCCACCACATAACAACAGGGAAATTCCCTTGTATTTCCTTCGAAAGATGTATGCAAAGTTCGTGTTACATAAACACGTAAACTATTTTGATATCTTGCAGTTTCAGGGGATCGGTGGGGGAATGCCCCAAAACCGACCCAATGCAAGGCTTCGAGACCAGGATCACCCTATCCCTGCACCTCGCAGGCAGTTGCCTGGGCCAGATGTCCCACCTGCAAATCGTGTTATTCCACAGACACGTGATGTGTTTTTGCGTTTGGCATGGGAAGTTGTTCTCCATGGCACTATAGTTCAGCATATGGGTGAGGAAGGAACATCTATCCCTGGTGTGGTACATACACTAGTTCGTCACCATGCAGGACCATCATCTAGTGCAGGACCATCCACTAGTGCAGGACCATCGGCACATCCCCAGCCTAGTATTGAGCCTCACGAGTGCACATCGTGTGGTCGTCCCTGATATGATCTTGCCTCAGATGTTGTCTTCAGTGTTTTTTTGAGTGAAGTATGTAGATGGTTAATTGTAATAAATTCTTCATTTATTTTTCTCTTTGTACACATATATATAGTTTGAGCTAATATATTAACTTTGTGAACTTGCAGTTGATGCTTTATGCCAGCAGTGATTCCCCAGAGTCAGATGTTCCAGACTCTACATGGGGGCATAACATTCCATTCACTGATCCCATCTTTGGTGGAGGGATTCATGATGCTACCCAGTTGGCAGGCCCCTCTTATATAGCACCCATTGTCATATCTCACACCGAGGTAAACATTTTAAAATCTTAGTTTTTTAATACTTGTTAATTTGTTAATTTCCACATACTTTACATGTTAGTTCACTAATGCTATCTACGGTCTAATATTTACAATTATTAAACTTGCATATGGTATATCTTTCACTGGGGCAAGCCAATGTGGAGGTAGCATCCATAGTCGTATCGTCCGAGGAATCATCTGGGCTCCAGGTAAACAATTAAAATGTCATTTTTTAAATACATGTCTGTTCATTGAATCATGCATGTCTAACTACATGAACACTTGCTGACTGTAGGCACCAACCGAGACATCTAGACCATTTCCTGGATTTGTATCTCCTCCTAGGACGTTCTTGAACAAGGGTCATGTGTATGTGAGGCAACCTACTCCTAGAAAGACTCCAGATGCCCACGACCATGGGCTTACTAACACCATGGTAATGTATATCCTTCGAGGATATTTGTTGGTTAACTTGAAATGTAGTGCATAAATCAATTTTGTTAATGTTTGAATTGCATGTTTACTACATCAGGAACCAGAGTTGTCTGTTGAAAACCTCGCATCGATGGTTGATGCTGCAGTCAGTACTGCATCTGTAATGGAAACTGGTCACACAGAGGTATGTAACTATTTCAACATGATCTTTACGTAGTTTATTATTGTTGTCTATTGTTTATTCATGCATGTCTAACTATTTCAACAATTTGTGATTGTAGCCACCACCAGCAGGAGCAGTTCCTGGTCCCCCTAGTTCGACCATGGTTGCGACCATCCTGGATGTTCAACCAACAGCTCCATCTGCTACACAAGGAACACAATCCCCTTTGCCATAGTCTCTCTTTAAGGTGAGATGTCCATTAGTGACCAAGTGTTTCATGCAATTTCCATGCACATGTTGATAATTGTTGAGTTAATTGTTGAGCTAATATATTAGTACATAGTTAGTTGAATTTAACAATTGATATTTAATTTGCAGGATCCAGAGACGCACACTAATCTTAGAGATGTGCCTAGAGGATCAACATCGGGAAATAACAAGAGGAAGCTTGATTTTTGATGTGTCTTATGGGATATATGTACATGTGGCTTGGATAGCTTTGGATAGTTTTGGATACATGTACATTGACTTCATTGTGCATGTACTTTTGGAGACATGTACATTGACTTCATTGGATACATGTACTTTTGGATACATGTACCTTTGGAGACATGTACATTGACATTTCACTTATAAATGAATGATACATTTCACTTTGTATTTGTTCTTTGGTTTGCACATATTCTTGTGTCAATCTATTGTGTTGATTTGTGTGGATTATCTATTACTCATGAATGCACAATGTCAAAAGAACAAACTATTATATTTAAAGGTTTCAACGAACTCACTACATGCACACTAATTGGATATCTAATTCAATATTGTGATTTTGGATGATCATTGCAAGTTAAGTCAAAGTTATTGCTCGTGTGATTTAATAAAACTAAGTGCAATACAATGTATTTCAAGGTTTCAATGAACTCACTCATGCACACTAATTGGATAGGTCTAATTAAAATTTCTGAGTTTGGATGATTAAATTACAAGTTAAGTCAATGTTCAAGTGTAATTCAATAAAACTAAGTGCAATACATGCTACACATTTCATCAACCCCCAATATTTGATTGTACAATTAGATTCAACACTACATATGAGTAACTACATACAAGTGCTCAAAGCAACATTGGTGAAAGGAACAAACATTACCTCGGGATTCAAGAAATAAAGTGCCTTCTACTCTTAACTAGATCCTACATGTTAAATTCTTTATGTAAATGTTTTATGGTTAAATTTATGCATTGAAATAATGGTTATAGTTGGTATAAAGCATTTATCTAGATCAAGTATCAAAATTTTAACATGGTATAAGAGGTGAGCTGTCAAGAAGGAAATTATACAAGCCTTACAAAACAGAAACCCTAGGAGGACCGAAAGTCACCAAGTGTCCCTGAACGACATTTTCATGTGACTTGCAACTCGACATAACTTGGAAACCAAAGGTCGGATGGATGAATCGTCGACTCTGTTGGTCTCCTGGCATGCGATTACCTCTAGGGGGGCCTCTCCCTCGTCTTCTCATGGCCCAGTGACTTCATTGTGCATTCATTTCGTAAACTAGGGTTTTACTCAGTTTCATTGCATGCAATCTCGCATTGGTGGGTCAACTCTGCAAAACCTTCCACCGAGCCAGTGTTGGTAGTGTTCCCACATCGCCATTTCTCATACACACTTGCAGGAGCCAACGGCACGCAATCTTGCTGCTTTGTTTTCTTTTTCGCTCCTAGACAGAAAGTCACAAAGTGTCCCTGAACGACATTTTCATGCGACTTGCAACTCGACATAACTCGGAAACCAAAGGTCGGATAAATGAACTGTCAACTCTGTTGGTCTCCTGGCATGTGATTACCTCTAGGGGGCCTCTCCCTCATCTTCTCATGGCCCAGTGACTTCATTGTGCATTCATTTCGTAAACTAGGGTTTTGCTCAGTTTCATTGCATGCAATCTCACATTGGTGGGTCAACTCTGCAACACCCTCCCCCGAGCCAGTGTTGATAGTGTTCCCACATCAACATTTCCCATACACACTTGCAGGAACCAACGACACGCAATCTTGCTGCTCCGTTTTCTTTTTCGCTCTCGGACCGAAAGTCACCAAGTGTCCCTGAACGACATTTTCATGCGACTTGCAACTCGACATAACTCGGAAACCGGAGGTGAGATCGACGAACCGTCGACTCTGTTGGTCTCCTAGAGTGCGATTACCTCTAGGGGGGCCTCTCCCTCATCTTCTCATGGCCTAGTGACTTCATTGTGCATTCATTTCGTAAACTAGGGTTTTGCTCAGTTTCATTGCATGCAATCTTGTATTGGTGGGTCAACTCTGCAACACCCTCCCCTGAGCCAGTGTTGGTAGTGTTCCCACATCGGCATTTCCCATACACACTTGCAGGAGCCAACGACACACAATCTTGCTGCTCCATTTGCTTTTTCGCTCCCGGACCGAAAGTCACCAAGTGTCCCTGAATGGCATTTTCATGTGACTTGCAACTCGACATAACTCGGCAACCGGAGGTCGGATCGACGAACCGTCAACTTCGTTGGTCTCCTGGCATGTGATTACCTCTAGGGGGCCTTCGCCCTCGTCTTCTCATGGCCCAGTGACTTCATTATGCATTCATTTCGTAAACTAGGGTTCTCCTCGGTTTCCTTCAATGCAATCTCGCATTGGTGGGTCAACTCTGCAACACCCTCCACCGAGCCAGTGTTGGTAGTGTTCCCATGTCATAATTTCCCATACACACTTGCAGGAGCTAATGCCACGCAATATTGCTACTTTGATTGCTTTTTCGCTCCCATACCGAAAGTCACCAAGTGTCCCTAAATGACATTTTCATGCGACTTGCAACTCGACATAAATCGGCAACCGAAGGTCGGATTGATGAACCGTCGACTCCGTTGTTCTCCTTGCATGAGATTACCTCTAGGGGGGCCTCGCCCTCGTCTTCTCATGGCCCAGTGATTTCATTGTGCATTCATTTCGTAAACTAGGGTTCTGCTCATTTTCCTTCAATGCAATCTCGTCTTCTCAAAAACGAATGCTTACCAGATCCTTTTCAGCCTCAAACACCTCGACAATGAATGGAATAGCTCATCCTAAAATGAAATGCTCGGAGAATCCTTTTGAGCATGGTCTCCTATCTTCTCTTCCCCAGCAATATGGATACAATTTTAATTGAATTCCATACCTAAGGATTGTATCATACTATGTTTCAATTCCTAAAGAGCCTGATATGGCCATGCCTTCTCATACTTGAGACAAAGATGGCAAACACAGCTTCCACATCCATGCATCTATTTGGAACCGCTTTGTTGAAGTACGTAGCTAATAGAAATGTAACCAGTAATCCAAAAAACCTCAATAAATGACCCACAAAGCAAGAGACTCTGAGTCATATTTGAATTCGCTAAAACCTAAAATGCATACTTATCACACTACAAGATACTCTCGGTCACTTCCAAGATGCAAGAGCCTCTGAACCACTTTTGGAAAACGAATTCTTACCAGATCCTTTTCAGCCTCAAATGCCTCTGCAATGAATGGAATAGCTCGGCCTGGAATGAAATGATCGCCAAATCCTTCTGAGCATGGTCCCCTATCTTCTCTTCCCCAACAATATGGATAAAATTTTAATTGAATTCCATACCTAAGGATTGTATCATACTACGCTTCAATTCCTAAAGAGCCTGATATGTCCATGCCTTCTCATACTTGAGACAAAGATGGAAAACACATATTCCACATCCATGCATCTATTTCGAACCGCTTTGTTGATGTACGTAGCCAATAGAAATGCAACTAGTAATCTGAAAAATCTCAGTAAATGACCCACAAAGTAAGAGACTCTGAGTCATATTTGAATTCTCTGAAACCTAAAATGCATACTTATCACAATGCAAGATACTCTTGGTCACTTCCAAGATGCAAGATCCTCTTAACCACTTTTGAAAAATGAATGCTTACCTGATCCTTTTCGGCCTCAAACGCCTCGGCAATGAATGGAATAGCTCAGCCTGGAACGAAATGCTCACCAAATCCTTCTGATCATGGTCTCCTATCTTCTCTTCCCCAGTAGTATGGATAAAATTTTAATTGAATTCCATACCTAAGGATTGTATCATACTATGTTTCAATTCATAAAGCGCCTGATATGGCCATGCCTTCTCATACTTGAGACAAAGATGGAAAACACAGCTTCCACATCCATGCATCTATTTGGAACCGCTTTGTTGAAGTACATAGCCAATAGAAATGCAACTAGTAATCCGAAAAACCTTAGTAAATGACCCACAAAGCAAGAGACTCTGAGTCATATTTGAATTCGATGAAACCTAAAATGCATACTTATTACACTACAAGATACTCTTGGTCACTTCCAAGATGCAAGAGCCTCTAAACCACTTTTGAAAAATGAATGCTTACCAGATCCTTTTCGGCCTCAAACGCCTCGACAATGAATGGAATAGCTCGGCCTGGAATGAAATGCTCGCCAAATACTTCTGAGCATGGTATCCTATCTTCTCTTCCCCAGCAGTATGGATACAATTTTAATTGAATTCCATACCTAAGGATTGTATCATACTATGTTTCAATTCCTAAAGAGGCTAATATGGCCATGCCTTCTCATACTTGAGACAAAGATGGCAAACACATCTTCCACATCCATGCATCTATTTGGAACCGCTTTGTTGATGTACGTAGCCAATAGAAATGCAACCAGTAATCTGAAAAACCTCAGTAAATGACCCACAAAGCAAGAGACTCTGAGTCATATTTGAATTCGCTAAAACCTAAAATGCATACTTATCACAATGAAAGATACTCTTGGTCACTTCCAAGATTTAAGAGCCTCTTAACCACTTTTGAAAAACAAATGCTTACCAGATCCTTTTCAGCCTCAAATGCCTCGGCAATGAATGGAATAGCTCGGCCTAGAATGAAATGCTCGCCAAATCCTTCTGAGCATGGCCTCCTATCTTCTCTTCCCCAGCAGTATGGATAACTTTTTAATTGAATTCCATACCTAAGGATTGTATCATACTTTGTTTCAATTCCTAAAGAGCCTGATATCGCCATGCCTTCTCATACTTGAGATAAAGATGGAAAACAAAGCTTCCACATCCATGCATCTATTTGGAACCGCTTTGTTGAAGTACGTAGCCAATAGAAATGCAACCAGTAATCCAAAAAACCTTAGTAAATGACCCACAAAGCAAGAGACTCTGAATCATATTTAAATTCGTTGAAACCTAAAATGCATACTTATCACACTGCAAGATACTCTTGGTCACTTCCAAGATGCAAGAGCCTCTGAACCACTTTTGAAAACCGAATGCTTACTAGATCATTTTCGGCCTCAAACGCCTTGGCAATGAATGGAATAGCTCAGCCTGGGATGAAATGCTCGCCAAATCCTTCTGAGCATGGTCTCCTATCTTCTCTTCCCCAGCAGTGTCGATAAAATTTTAATTGAATTCCATACGTAAGGATTGTATCATACTATGTTTCAATTCCTAAAGAGCCTGATATGGCCATGCCTTCTCATACTTGAGACAAAGTTGGCAAACACAACTTCCACATCCAAGCATCTATTTGGAACTGCTTTGTTGATGTACGTAGCCAATAGAAATGCAACCAGTAATAAGAAAAACCTCAGTAAATGACCCACAAAGCAAGAGACTCTGAGTCATATTTGAATTCGCTGAAATCTACAATGCATACTTATCGCACTGCAAGATACTCTTGGTCACTTTCAAGATGCAAGAGCCTCTAAACCACTTTTGAAAAAAAATGCTTACCAGATCTTGTAGGTCCATTTTGGAAACTAGGGTTTTGCTCAGTAAGGGAGTGTGCAATTTTTGCACATGGGGGTCAACTTTGCAAAATCATCCTCCGGACACTTATGGATAGCGTTCCCAACTGGAACCTTCCTAGACACACTTGAAGGACTCCCAGGAACTTGGTTTTGTTGCACGGTCGTCATTCTATGCCCCTGGTAGGTATACAGCAGGTGTCCCTGAAGGCCTTTTGGATGCGAGATGGAACGAGCCATAAAATGACGATTGTGACTCGGATCGACAAACCGTTGACTCCCTTGGATTCAAGGCACCGGGATAGTGCTAGGGGTGCCCCTCTCCTCTAGTCCCATGGCCCAGGTTTCATCTTGTAGGTCCATTTTGGAAACTGGGGTTTTGCTCAGTAAGGAATTGTGCATGGGGGTCAACTTTTCAAAATATTCCTCCAAGAAATTATGGCTAGCATTCCCAACCAGAACCTTCCTAGGCACACTTGCAGGACTCCCTGGAACCCGTTTTTGTTGCATGGTTGGAATTTTATGCCCCCGGTAGGTATCCAGCAGGTCTCGTTGAAGGCCTTTTGGATGCGAGACGGAACGAGACATAGAATTACAACCGTGGCTCAGATGGACAAACCGTCGACTCCGTTGGATTCAAGACATCGAGATAGTGCTAGGGTTTCCCCTCTCCTTCAATCCCATGGCCCAGGTGTCATCTTGTAGGTCCATTTTGGAAACTAGGGTTTTTCTCAGTAAGGGAGCGTGCAATTTTTGCACATTGGGGTCAAATTTGCAAAATCATCGACCAGGGACTTATGGCTAGAGTTCCCAGTCGGAACCTTCCTAGACGCACTTGCAGGACTCCCCTAAACCTGATTTTGTTGCACGGTTGGAATTCTATGCCCCTGGTAGGTATCCTACAAGTGTCCCTGAAGGCCTTTTGGATGCGAGATGGAACGAGCCATAGAACGACGACCGTGGCTTGGATAGACAAACCGTCAACTCCGTTGGATTCAGGACATCGGGATAGTGCTAGGGGTGCCCCTCTCCTTCGGTCCCATGTCCCAGATGTCATCTTGTAGGTCCATTTTGGAAACTAGGGTTTTGCTCAGTAAGGGAGCGTGCAATTTTTGCACATTCGGGTCAAATTTGCAAAATCGTCAACCGAGCACTTATGGCTAGCGTTCCCAGCGGGAACCTTCCTAGGCACACTTGCAGGACTCCCCGAAAACCGGTTTTGTTGCACGGTTGGAATTCTATGCCCCCGGTAGGTATCCAGCAGGTGTCCTTGAAGGCCTTTTGGTCGAGAGACAAAATGAGCCATAGAATGACGACCGTGGCTCGGATCGACAAACCGTCGACTCCGTTGGATTCAGGACGTCGGGATAGTGCTAGGCGTGTCCCTCTCCTCCAGTCCCATGGCCCAGGTGTCATCGTGTAGGTCCATTTTGGAAACTAGGATTTTGCTCAGTAAGGGAGTGTGCAAGTTTTGCATACGGGGGTCATGATGATGATGATGGTGATGATGATGAAGACATTGATGGTGATGGTGATGGTGATGGTGAGGGTGATGAAGATGGATATGGTGATGGGATGGTGATGGTGATGGGATGGTGATGATGATGACAGTGATGATGATCAAGACGTTGATGGTGATGGTGATGGAGATGTTGATGAAGAACCTAGAGATGACAATGATGATGAAGGTTTTGATGATGATGATGATGGTGATGATGATGATGGTGATGATGATGATGATGGTGATGATGATGAAGATGTTGATGATGATGGTGATGAAGATGATGATGAAGAAGAAGATGATGATGATGGAGATGTTGATGAGGAAGGAGGAGATAACAATGATGATGAAGATGTTGATGATGATGATGATGATGGTGATGGTGATGAAGATGATGATGATGATGATGATGATGGTGATGGTGGTGAAGATGATGATGATGATGATGAAGAAGAAGAAGATGATGATGATGGAGATGTTGATGATGAACCTAGAGATGACAATGATGATGAAGGGTTTTGCTCAATAAATTTATCAATCTTTTGAGTTTCATGATAGTTGCACCATTGTGGAGAGGGTGAAGAGACCTAGTGTTACTTGTAGGGAGATTAGGACATATTGGAGGAAGTATCTAAAGGGTACATAGGGTTTAGTGGTAGGGTTTGGGTGTTGGGAACCCATGTCAACCCTTCTATTTACTTTGTTAGTATATTGTTGTTGGATGCATATGCTTTGTAAGTCATCCCGTAGTATTTGTTGATCCATAGTTTGTATTATTGTTGTTGGACGCATATGCTTTGTAAGTAGTCCTGTAGTAATTGTTGATCCATAGTTTATATTATTGTTGTTGGACGCATATGCTTTGTAAGTCGTCCCATAGTAATTGTTGATCCATATTTTGTATTGGCCCATGGTTTGTATTGACACATGGTATTGACCCATGGTATTGGCGCCTAGACTTAGTATATAAGTTTGTGTTGAGACCAATGAAGGTACGATGAAGTTATTTGTATTGAGATTGCTCAAAGGAGGTTTCCCCCTCGAAGTGGCTTGCAATCAATATAAAAGTGATTTTGAGTTCTGTTATTTCTGCTATTTCGTGTGTTTTCATTAATTAATTATTGCAGGTTCTTCACATCTGGTATCATAGCACTTTCTTGGGCTCGCTGGGTGAAATTTCTACCAATATTTTTTTCGCATCTGTTGCAGCTTCGGATCTGGGAATAATCCCTATCCGCTTAACTGTGGGAAGTACTTGGGCATAAGCCCTAAAACTCATTGTGAGGAGTACCACAGGAACCTCGAAGTAGCTGGCCCATTGAGAGGACCTACCAACGAAAAGGGAAACAACCCTTACCTGATTGACTAGTTCCCCACCCATGAGGTAAACCAAGAGTTGTCATTTGTGGCAAAGCGGTTATCAGTTTTACCTGAGCCGTGGAGTGAGGGGTACTTCCCCAATACGCAAGTCGTCAGACAGCATTGGTGGTCGAGTGAATCCCTTGAACCGATAGGAATCCGCACATACCTAGTCTCCATATCTATTTTCAGCTGAGTTATTGCTGATCACTTTCGCGCCATTTCAGATCCATTCCGCGTCATTTCAGATCTATTTCGATCCGTTTCAAATCCATTCCGAGCCGTTCCAGCTCTATTTTGACAGCCATTCCAGATCCAACCGTTTCAGATCTATTCTGAAAATTGTTTGAGATCCAACCATTTTTTATCCATTCGGCGTCATTTCATATCCATTTGTTGTCGATCCCTTCCATGCTATTGCAGATCCATTCCTTAGAAGAAAATAATCCTCACTTTTCTCCCTTATTTTAACTTTGTTTCCCTTGAAACTTCTCGGACACCCCTGCAATCTCATTCTGCATATTTCATTCATGAGGACCCTATCCCAAATTCTACTCCCCAAAACCAGAAATCTCACATTTGTATATTTTTAGGGTTTGCCATAACTTCTTCAATTTTCACCCACTCGCCTCCAAATTTTGCCACCGTGTTCATTCCCTCTTTCTGCTTCTTTGACCCTCTTTGCCAAATTTTCTCATTCTTTCACCCCACTTCTGAAATCCCCATTTTTTGCGTCCCTGTCCATCAGAAAGTGTCCAAAACCTAGTCAAACCCCAATTACCCATCCGAGTTTTTCCCAAATCCAAATTTCTCTTTACTAAATAAGCTTTTGTTTGTGTTTTTCTATCCATTCCCCCCCCCCAAAAAAAAAACTCCTGGTTATGGTTGTCACCCGCGCAAGAGCAAAAACCATGGAGGAAGCACTTGCAGCCATCCAAACCAAACTCCAAGATCTGGATGAAAATTTTCTCATCCTCCATCTTCAGCATTCAGCCATGAACAATAACCGACAACAAGAATCTTCTGCAGCCAATGGGTTCTCTTCTTCTAGCGCTTTCCGTGGTCCGATGCCTGAATTTCCTCGCTTCAATGGTACTGATCTGACTGGATGGATCTATTGTGCAGAACAATATTTCAGTCTGCATAATACTTTTGATGTCTAAAAATTTCCACTTGCATCATTTCATTTGGAACAAGAAGCCCTTCAATAGTACCGTTGGTACATCAAGGCTCATGACGAGCCAAAATGGACAGATTTTTGCCAACTCCTTTTGCAACGATTTGGTCCTAGTGCTTTTGATGACTTCACCGGAGCACTCACTAAACTTCTTCAAATGGCACTATGAGAGAGTATCAAACAAAATTTGAGAAATTAGCCAACCACACAGAAGGATTGTCTGATGACTTCTACAGGAGTTGTTTTATCAATGGTCTTAAGGATGAAATCCGCCCAGATGTCAAAATGTTCTGTCCCAACACAATGATGGAATCCCTGGGGTTGGCTAAGTTGGCAGAAGACAAGATTTCCTCCCAACAGCGCTCCAAACCCACTTTTGTTCCCTTCCGAAATATGGGTGCTCAATGACCTCCCATCTCACCAGCTCCTCGACCAACTCCTATCAAGCATTTGTCCAAAACAGAGATGCAGGCATGCAGAGAAAAAAGGATTTGTTATAATTGTGATGAAAAATTCACTCGGGGACATAGATGTGTTCAATAAAAGCTCTATCTCTTGGATGTGGATTCTCCGCTCGCCTCTGAAGTTGGTGAAGAAGCTCAAGATAAACCGGATGATCAGGTCGACATTCAAGAGCCACCTATTGACTTCGCATCTCAGTAAGACCGCCCAGAGATATCTCTCCATGCTTTATCCGGTGTCACCACCCCCCAAACAATGTAGGTCAGGGGTTACTTCAAGAAGCTTCCTCTTACAATACTCATTGATTATGGTAGCACTCAAAACTTCATTGACCCTCGGATCGCCAAACATGCTGATTGTTTTGTCCATCCTTGCTCCAACTTTGAATTCATGGTTTCCAATGGGGGCACCTTACCTTGCAAGGGAAAGTGTCACAATGTGCATATCTCTCTGGAAGATTATAACCTACGCTCTGACATGTTTTCCTTTCCCTTAGGCAGATGTGATGTGGTTTTGGGCGTTAAATGGTTACGCACACTTGGCCCCATCTTATGGGATTTTGCTGAACTTTGGATGTAGTTTTCAGCCAATGGGACATAACACAAATTTATGGGCTTACAACCCGGGTCTCTCCGCATCATCAGTTCATATCACCTGGAAAATATCCTTAAGAAGAGTTCACATGGTGTCATCGCTCAGATCCATTCCATTCAAATGCACCCACCAACGGTCTCCACTACTTCCTTGGATAGATATGCAGGTGTCTTTGTTGCACCAGTGGGTTTGCCGCCTTCGAGAGACCTTTCCGGTAAGCATTTAGCCACATCTACATCTCAGCCAGAAATGATGGCTATTTTGCATGCAATACATAAGTGGCAGCCATCCCTATTAGGAAATTATTTATGCATCAAGACTGATCTCTAGAGTCTGGAACATTTTCTGGAACAACGGGTCTCCTCACCAGCACACCAGAAATGGGTTATCCAACTCATGGGTTATGACTATGCGATCACTTACAAGAAGGGTAAGGATACTATGGTGGCAGCTGCTCTTTCTCTCCTATTTGATGACCCAGTTTCTCTTACAGCTAGTTCTCCGCTTGTTCCAAATTGGTTGCAATCTGTTCAACAGGGCTATCTCTTCTATGAACTCCATGCTTCTTCATCGGCAGGGCACTCTGGGTTCCTCAAAACCTATGACCGAGAACAATGTAACTTCTTTTGACAGGGACTGAAAATGAAAATTCACCAGATGGTGGTTCAGTGTGATACTTTCCAGGTCAACAAGGGTGAAACGACACTCCTTTCGAGACTGCTCGAACCCTTTCCCATCCCTACACAGATGTGCACAGCTATTTCTATGGATTTCCTAGAAGCGCTCCAGTGGTACAATACCACATATAAAAGGACACCATATGAAGCAATTTATGGACAAGCACCGCTAGTTCTTCTTCCATACACGCTCAGCAGCTCCCCAGTTCATGAAATTGACTCGGTTCTTCGAAACCACGATCAGATTCTTCTCATTCTGCAGGACAATCTTCACATGGCAAGAATTCAACTGAAACAACAAGTCGCTCAGCACCGTTCTAAGCGCACTTTTCACACAGTTGATATGGTCCTTCTTCATCTACAACCTTCCAAGCAATCCTCCCTGAAACTCAAAAGGCGTCAGTGGACCAGAATGCAACCCGAGGATGCTACAGGGGAACCACTTCTTCAGATTCTGCATCAATTTCCACATCTAAAGCTTTGAGGACAAAGCTTTTTCTAAGGGAGAGGGGATGTTAGGAACCCATGTCAACCCTTCTATTTACTTTGTTAGTATATTGTTGTTGGACGCATATGCTTTGTAAGTCGTCCCGTAGTATTTGTTGATCCATAGTTTGTATTATAGTTATTGGATGCAAATGCTTTGTAAGTTGTCCCGTAGTAATTGTTGATCCATATTTTGTATTGGCCCATGGTTTGTATTGACACATGGTATTGGTGCCTAGACTTAGTATATAAGTTTGTGTTGAGACCAATAAAGGTACAGTGAAGTTATTTGTATTGAGCTTGCTCAAAGGAGGTTGCCCCCTCGAAGTGGCCTGCGATCAATATAAAAGTGATTCTGAGTTCTGTTATTTCTGCTATTTCGTGTGTTTTCATTAATTAATTATTGCATGTTCTTCACATTGGGTGAGGGTTAGGGTTAGAGTTATAGAAATAAATTGAATTAGGTCAATTCTCTAATGTACATTTTATATTAATGGTATGGCTTGGTCTAAGGTGGTGCTCTCAAATAGCTAACTCATTATGAAATATTTAACAAGACATGATTAAATTTAATATAAGTGTATTAAATGAAATATAAGTGTTGATGGGTGTTTCCATCCACATAAACAATCCAGATTAGCTATGTAATGATCCCATTACAAAGCGCATGTGTATTCAATCAAACAAATTAGTGTTAGATCACCCAAGGAAAGTTTCATCTAACTCTACCCAATCCCATAATCTTAGGGTTTATTGATCATATGTAAAAAATGGCATATTCATAAACTTGAGATACAAGAGAACTTTTGGCATATTTATAAACAACATAAATGTAAATTTGGCATAACAAGAGCACAAAATTGACATATTCATAAACAACATACATGAGAAAATTGAGCATATATCAATATTCAATTACAAATAGTATAAATAGTATAGTATTAAAAGTATGTAACATACCTCATCATGCTAGATCCCACCTATTATCATGCAACCAAGCCCTCTGGATCATCTCTTATACTGATGGTCTCCATTAGTCTCTCGTGCTCTATATCCGGTAAGAAGTAGTGTACCTTCAATGAATTTCGGCTAGGAATTGTTCGTACCTGGAGGTTTGTACCAATGATTAAGTTGGTAAAGTGATACACACTTGCACCTGGTTTGTAATCCATGTAAACATATCCACCCTTCTTTCTTGTATTGTTGTCCCGTGTCAAGTATTCACCTTTAACAACCATAGACCTGATTGGGAAGTGGTTGTTTTCATCATCAGTCATGGACATAATGAGGGTTTTCTTTCCATCTATACAGCATGCCAACCAGTAATCACCACCCCATTCACTATATTTTGAGGCAACCACTGCGTATATGTGCCCTGCATAATATGATTGTAGGTATATGATCAAAATATTTTTCGTGCGATACAAGGCCATTAATGTGCATTTGAAGACTACGTAAATAAACAAAAAAAAGTTAAGGAAATGCATCATACCAGGTTGTACAAGGTCTGATACATGATCAAAATCTATAGAAATAGATGATTGTCTTCTTCCAATGGATTTAACTCAACAATTGCACATTGATCAAGTGGAAGTGATATGCGATCCCATCCATCAACCCAATCCAATGATTCACACCCATCCCAGTCACCATCACAACAAGGCGGGCAAAAACAAGTGAGTTTTCTGGTCCAAATTTCAAATACTGGGTTATCAGAGCTTCGAATCGAATGAAAGCCACGAGTCCCAAGCACAGTCTTGCATTCCCATGCATGTGAACGATCTATGTCTATCACCTCCCAAAAAAATCTCTCCACATGTCTCTTTCTTGTGGATTCTACTTGCATAGTTGATTCCTCTCCCATTACTGACGTGCACCACCTAACTATAGATTGAGCATTTCGAATAGTAGATTCTGTAGATACTTTCAATTCCTCTCTTCGTACGGATGTTTTGACACATGCTCCAGCTCCATCATGCTCTCCTTTACCATGCCTAGTCTCAAAATAGTTCCACATATGTGGCACTTTGTAGTTTTTATGCAATGAACACAACCATTGAAATATGCGTGCATTTTTTAATTGACTAGCACATCCATCAGACCAAATCCAGTGTCGATACATCTGTATGTTCCTTCCCTTCAAGTGATCATAGAACATGATGAAGCAATGACATACATAGTGGAAGTTGTGGCACCTATCATCACTTGTGTAGAAGTGATATTCCTTTAGAATTTATCTTTGCTCTTCATTGCTATTTGGGCTATGCCTATATGTGATATGGACCATCAAGGAAACCTGCTCAGAGTGATAATACTGACTTTGGATCTCATTTTGAGGTTGCAGAGTGTAGTTCTCGGCAAAATCAACAATTGAAAGTATAATACCACGGGGAAATGTATCTCTGCATATTCTAAACTTCTCATCCTGCCATCGTGCCAAGTGGACATGCTGAACATATTGATGTGTCTTTTCAATAAATTCCTCGACAAAGTCACTAACTTGTACCTGGTGACACAAAATGATCTCAATATCAATTTTTTTGTAAGTAAGGATTGAAATGTAACCGTTCAAACATCATTTTAAAGATATAAATGCATACATGAGATGTCACCAATTGTATTTTATTTATTTATTTCCCTGGGACTATTTCATAGATGATATATTTGAAACTTTTCATGTCTATAACCATTTTCCCAAATTCACTGTCTCCACTTTCGTGCATACATTGGATCAATAATGCCATTCCAGCACAGTTGGAGCATGTTCCATCCAAACAAGATTTTACATAGTATGTTTGCCCCTCAGGCCTATTGCACATGATGTTATGAATGAATTCTCTTGATGAAGTCGGTGGTATTGTCAGGGAGCAATCCTGCACATGGTTAGTATGCAACACACGACGAATGTACAAAAATGTTTCATAGTAATATTCATATTCTACGTGGTATCTACAACAACAAGTGTTACGAAGAGTATTTATTCTAACATACCATGGGTTACATTTCTCAAAAGATCTTTGCCCCAAGTTCAATTGTCTATGTTCATTCCTAAATTTCTCGTATAGTTATGTCTGTGTTATATCAAGAATATGTTTAGTATGTGGTTCACAATCCTTTGAACCCCTTCTCAGTTTTAGTACATCCTTCCGGTTTGGAGAAGGCCTTGTGTGATCATGCCAAAAACTCTGCACTAGTCCCTTTATTGCATCAACTAGCTTCATGTCACGACGTGGAAACCGACCAATAAAGGCCCAAAAATCTGTCTAATCAGTTGTGTCAAGATGTTCTCTTCTAATAGAATACCTACATAGGGTTTTTACATTCAAATTAACTAGTTTGGATATAGGCTTGAGAAAACGAAGGACCCTAGTGTTCTTATTTACAATTTATTGTGACAACACACAACGATCTGCATTGCGGTCCTTTGAACGTGTGTTCTTACCAATTTTACCAAATGCATCTACTAAGCTTTTAACTATATGAGAACTTGGTTCAGAATTCTTTATCATCTTTATCCCTAACTTTTTCCTAACAATATTCATGCCCCTAGATTTTAATAATGACAAAAATAATCTACATTTATCTCCATCACATTTAGAAAAAAAATATTTTTCAAGTATCTGTTGAGTTTGATAAGCAATACTACGTTTAGATAGCGTACCTTCAATGGAATTGAGACTTTCATCAACTTGTATACGCTTCGGAGTTCTTAGACGTGTGCTTGCTAATGGAGGTAAGGGGGTTGTAATTCTACCATGTAGCGCATCACCAAGACGCTCTGGCGTTTCAGTAGTAGCTTGTTGTCCTTCATTCTCTTCTTGGTAGTTGGATGGTGGAAGTCCAACATCCTCATCGATGGTCCGGATAACATTTTTTTCTTCAACAATAGGCTCCATGTCCAATGCCTCTCTGACTTCATCACTTGTATAACCACACCCGGATAACAAATTTTGTGTTTCTTCATGAGCTTCATCTTAAGATGGTAACTTATCACTTTGACTTGAAGTGGGAATTGAAACATCATGAGCACCTACGTTTTGCTTCTTGATTACTTCCATAGGGTGCTTTTTCAACAACTATTGTGGAAATTGAAGGTCCCTCTAGTAAATGCTTCTTTTTTTCTTGTCGTGGATTAATAGGATGAACCGTGGTATCCTCTATAATTGGATTTGGATTAGTTTCCAAAGAAAGCCTCTGATTCATCATGTCTATTCTTTTCTTTTCTTTCTCTTCTTCAATGACTTCTTGAGGTCTCTTCTTCCTTGTTGATTTTCTTCCTCGGTTACGTGCATTCCCCATCACCACAATGATCAATTCAATATAGTTTTTTTTTGTTACTCCTCAATTACAAGCTTTCAAACTTTTAGTGCTTTCTAGAACTATAGATCCTTCAAGGTGCTTCAATCTTCCTTCTCAATTGTTCATATTTCCCATCAAAACAATGATGAATGAGAAAATTTACCATTGGTGCTCTTCAATAATAAGCAAATGAAAGTTAAAATGAAAATTGTTCCTCAAGTTGATTCCCTTGTACAGTTGTGTATATCCACCATCACCATGAAATGGTCTTGAAGCTTGATATCTTATCTTGTGTGCTCCTCAAATATAGGCAAAATGAATCTTTCAAAGACCTTATCTTTGGTGTTATTCAATTGGAGATTCTTCAAGATTGTTGGTTATCTTCTTCAAATATGGCCATATAACCCAACACCACACTAAGCAACCATGAAAGATGTCCTCAATGTTGCACCTGCATAACAAAAATAATGATGGAGATGGTGTAAATTGTGAATATTTCCAATGGCGGGCTTGTGCTCTATTCGAAAAATTACGGGATTTCTTGTTTTTGCTTGGACAAAGTAAAGTTTCTCTCGGACAAGGACAGTCCACTATTTATACAGTTCCATAACGTGCATGCATTATATAATGGTAAAACGCGCACGCAATATGGTTAACCACAATAAATATGTTAGGTGCACGGCTAGGGCAACGAATAATATCAAAAGAAATCAAATGTTTTGTATGGTTACATAGAAAGTAAATGTTTTTAGTGTGGGACAAATGTTTTGTATGGTTTAATACCTCCCTAACTCTCTCCCAATAATCCCTAGATACCCCCTATCTCTTTCTAAATATATGTCCCTCATTCTCTCTACATCTCTCCCTACATGTTTCTTTCTCTCCCTTACTCCATCCATGTCCCTACCACCCCACTCTCCACCTTCTCTTTATCTTCCCCATTATCCCTCCCTAGAGCACTCTCTCCCTTCTTCTCCCTTAATCACTAACCCTCTATGCCCTTATTCCTCCCCCCTACCCTCTCTCTCTTACCTTGTTCCTAGAGCCCCTCCCCCATAAAGGCCTTTAGACCCTCTTCTAAACATTAATCGCTAAGTGCATAAGTGCACAAGATGATGAGGAGGAGGAGGGTAATGACAATGAAGATGATCATGATGCATATGAAGATGATAAAGATGATGATGTTGATGAAGATGAAGATGATGGTGATGATGGTGAAGATGTTGAATATGATAGTGATGGTGATGAAGATGATGATGATGATGATGATGATTGAGATGTTGATGAAGAAGGGGGAGATGAAAATGATGATGAAGATGCTGGTGATGATGATGATGGTGATGATGATGAATATGTTGATGATGGTGGCGATGGTGATGAAGATGAAGATGAAGATGATGATGATGGTGATGAAGATGATGATGATGATGGAGATGTTGATGGTGATGATGATGATGATGGTGATGATGGAGATGTTGATGAGGAAGGGGGAGATGACAATGATGATGAAGATGTTGATGATGATGAAGATGGTGGTGATGATGATGATGATGATGATGATGAAGATGGTGAGGATGATGATGATGGAGATGTTGATGAGGAAGGGGTAGATGACAATGATGATGAAGATGTTGATGATGATGATGATGATGATGATGATGATGATGATGGAGATGTTGATGAGGAAGGGGGAGATGACAATGATGATGAAGATGTTGTTGTTGATGATGATGGTGATGATGACGAATATGTTGATGGTGATGGTGATGGTGATGGTGATGGTGATGGTGATGGTGATGGTGATGAAGATGATGATGATGATGATGATGATGATTATGAAGAAGATGATGATGATGGAGGAGATGACCATGGTGATGATAATGATGATGATGATGCTGATGATGATGGAGATGTGGATGATGATGGTGATGGTGATGAAGATGATGATGATGAAGATGATGATGATGGAGATGTTGATGAGGAAGGGGGAGATGACAATGATGATGAAGATGTTATTGATGATGATGGTGATGGTGATGGTGATGAAGATGATGATGATGATGATGAAGAAGATGATGATGATGGAGATGACCATGGTGATGATGATGATGATGGAGATGACGATGGTGATGATGATGATGATGGATATGTTGATGAGGAAGGGGGAGATGACAATGATGATCAAGATGTTGATGATGATGATGGTGGTGATGATGATGATGATGATGATGTTGATGTTGATGAGGATGGTGAGGGTGATGAAGATGATGATGATGATGCTGATGAAGAAGAAGATGATGTTAAGTTTAAACCAAATAGACTAGCAAGATCACTGAAAGAAGCATAATCACAAGATAGGCATAGAATTTACCCTGGGAAACCCTCATGGGGTAGAAAACCCAGCAAAGCTTTCCTCAATAAGATGATCAACCAAAATACAAGATGTGCTCCCTCCTTCTTTGTCTCCTTAGAAAATTTCCTAGACAAGTGCACTACTTTTCTCAAGTGAGTGAGTGTATCTAATGAGGAGTTCACCTCCTCTATTTATACTAACTCCCGACTGACCAAAATAACTAATGGGGCCGACCTCTCCTAGAGAAGTCTAATAACCCCTAAAATATGACATCAGGGCTGACCCCCACATGGTGGGTCTAATAACCCTAGTTAACACAAACCCCTGGAGGAATAAACATCTCCAAATACATAATAGGGTTACCTCGGAGGGATAGAACATCTCCGGAATAATAAAGTACAAATATAATATTCTTAGAAGTTACAATATTCAACACTCCCCCTTAACGAGAAGGATATTATAACAACATATTCAGGAGCAAGGAGTCATCATACATGATACATCTATATATCATCAGAAGCTTTCTTCAATTCATCTTCACCATTAATTCAATCAACGTCAACAATGTCGATATCACTTGATCATCAGCATCGTCATCTCACGATCATCAGCATCGTCATCACGATCATCAACATCGTCATCACACGATCATCAACATCATCATCATAGTCATTAGCATCGTCATCATACGATCATCAGCATCGTCAGCACGATCATCAGCATCGTCATCACACGATCATCAGCATCGTCATCATCGCCATCAGCATCGTCATCATACGATCATTAGCATCGTTATCGTCATCACACGATCATCAACATCATCATCACACGACCATCAGCATCGTCATCACTATCATCATATAGGATGATCAGTCTTGCTCTCTTTAGGACATAGGTCTATGGACGATACAATCCAGATCGAGTTCCAGGATGATCAGTCCTTATCACTTTAAGACAAGTCTCATGTCTAGGGACAATGCAATCCCATCCGTACATTTAGGACCATGTCCAAGGATGACTTAATCCTTACCCGTACATTTAGGACCCTGTCCAAGGATGACTTAATCCTCAACCGTACATTTAGGACCACGTCCAAGGATGACTCAATCCTCAACCGTACATTTAGGACCACGTCCAAGGATGACTCAATCCTCAACCGTACATTTAGGACCATGTCCAAGGATGACTTAATACTCAACCGTACATTTAGGACCCTGTCCAAGGATGACTTAATCCTCAACCGTACATTTAGGACCACGTCCAAGGATGACTTAATCCTCAACCGTACATTTAGGACCATGTCCAAGGATGACTTAATCCTCAACTGTACATTTAGGACCACGTCCAAGGATGACTTAATACTCAAACGTACATTTAGGACCACGTCCAAGGATGAATTAATCCTCAACCGTACATTTAGGACCACGTCCAAGGATGACTTAATCCTCAATCGTACATTTAGGACTACGTCAAAGGATGACTTAATCCTTAACCGTACATTTAGGACCACGTCCAAGGATGACTTAATCCTTACATGTATTCTCATCAATACATCTATCATGTATACATCTAACATCAAAATCATGTATTCTCACTAATACATCTATCATCAAAAGCATGTATACATCTAACATCAAAAGCATGTATTCTCACTAATACATCTATCATCAAAAGCATGTATACATCTAACATTAAAAGCATGTATTCTCACTAATACATCTATCATCAAAAGCATGTATACATCTAACATCAAAAGCATGTATTCTCACTAATACATCTATCATCAAAAGCATGTATACATCTAAGATCAAAAGCATGTATTCTCACTAATACATCTATCATCAAAAGCATGTATACATCTAACATTAAAAGCATGTATAAGTAAAAAACTAAGTATTCTAAGTATAAGAGTCCTAAATCTAAATATTTCTAAGTATCTAGGTGTAGTGAGTCGGTAACCTTATCATCGACTTTGAGTTCGATGAGGCAATCTCATCATTAGTGACTATACTACTCCCCCTTTCGAGGAGGGTCCTTTTGAACTACACCAAGCTTGTCTCAGAAGTATTCAAATTTCACTCGAGACAAAGGTTTGGTCAAGATATCAGCAATTTGGTCCTCAGTGCTTACATACTCGAGCTTGATAGCTCCTCTCTGCACCATATCTCGTATATAGAAGTATCAGATCTCTATGTGTTTTGACTTATCATGGAATACAGGATTTTCTGTCATCTTAATGCAGCTTTGATTGTCACACATAATCACAGTGGGATCCATTTCTAAGTCAAACAATCCTGATAATAGCTTCCGAAGCCATACTGCTTCACAGCTGGCAGAGCAGGTAGCTATATATTCTGCTTCAGCAGTACTGAGGGCCACACTAGATTGTTTCTTGCTGAACCATGAGATCATGGCAGATCCAAGACCATAACATCCACCTGATGTACTCTTTCTATCTGAGACACTTCCTGCCCAATCAGAAACTGAGTAACCATGTAACCTGAGTTCATGACCTCCAAGATAATATAGACCAAAATCCAATGTACCTTTTAGGTACCTCATCACATGCTTTGCAGCTATTAAATGAACCTTTCTAGGTTCTACTAGATACTGACTTAGAGTATTCACAGCAAAGCATATACCTAGCCTAGTATTTGTTAAATACATTAATGACCCAATGATTTGTCTGTATAGAGTTAGGTCCACTAGTTCCGATGAGTCATTAACTAATAGCTTCAGGTTGGAGTCCATGGGAGTGGCCATAGGTTTACATTCCAACATATCAAACCTTTTTAGAATCTCCACAGCATACTTACCTTGATTCAGAAAGATTCCTTTTGGTTCTTGCCAAACCTCTAGACCTAAAAAGTAGTGCATTAATCCGAGATCTTTCATCTCGAATTCTGAAGAAAGCTTCTTCTTGCTTTCAATAATCTGTTTCTCATTTCCGGTTAGAAACAGATCGTCTACATATAACAACAATATAACTGGTTCATCATCCATCACTTTGAGGTAAAGATTTGGATCAGCCTTACTCTTGGTAAATCCCATGCTTGTTAAGAAATTGTCAATCCTTCCATACCAAGCCCTAGGAGCTTGCTTTAATCCATATAATGCCTTTTTCAATTTGCATACATGAGTCCTTCCGTCTTTAACCTCAAACCCTTGTGGTTGTTCTATGTATACTTCTTCTTCAATTACACCATTCAAAAAAGTTGTCTTAACATCCATTTGGTGTAATTTCCACTTCATCATGGATGCAAGTGTCATGATAGTTCTAATTGAAGTATACCTAGCAACTGGTGCAAATGTTTCTTCATAGTCAATTCCCTCCTTCTAAGAGAATCCTCTGGCTACAAATCTTGCCTTGTATTTTTCAATGCTTCCATCTGCAGCATGTTTTATCTTCAAGATCCATTTGGAAGAAACCACACTTTTATCTTTTGGTTTGGGAACTATATCCCAAACATCATTTTTTATTATTGACTGATATTCTTCTGTCATTGCTTCTACCCATTCTTTCTTCTGAGCTGCCTCTTCATAGCTAGTAGGTAGTTGATCCACAAGATCACACATCAAGGACATATAGTTGGATACTAGCTTTGGTTTCTTTCTTTCTCTGGTGGAGCCTTCAGGAACTCCATATCTTTCAGCTCCTTAAATAATGTCTCTAGCCCATGCTGGCCTTCTTTTTCTGGATAAGTCTGAAATAGGGGGTTCTTGAGGTTTTATCATGTCATGATCTTCTGGAATATCATCTTCAGGTATGTGTACTGCTTCTGTGATTCTAGGAGGTGTATCTTCTTCATAGATTTCTTCAAGTTGACACTTCTTGGATTTCTTGAGAGCTGCTTCTTCATCAAATGTTACATCTCTACTTATTTTCATATGATGAAAACCTAGTATGTAGATTCTGAAAGCTTTGGATGATTCACAGTATCCAACAAAAATTCCCTTCTTACCAGAAGGATCCAATTTGGTTCTCTTTTCTTTTGGAATGTGAACGTACACAGGACAACCAAATATTTTGAGATGACTCACCTCAAGCTTCTTTCCTGTGAACACTTCTTCTGGAGTTTTGAATTCAAGGGCACTATGGGAAAGTCTATTTTGCACATAGACTACTGTCCTAGCTGCTTCAGCCCATAAATACATAGGTAGATCTTGATCATGTATCATGGTTTTTACAGCTTCCATTATGGTTCTATTCTTTCTTTCAGCCACCCCATTTTGTTGGGGATTGTAGGGAGTGGTTAGTTCCCTCTTGATTCCAGCTTCCTTACAAAAGTCTTCAAAGTCCTTTGAAGTATATTCTCCCCCATTGTCTGTTCTAAGAATCTTGATTTTCTTTTCTGAGAGATTTTCTATTAAGGCCTTGAACTCTTTGAATTTTCCGAAAACCTCATTCTTACCTTTTAGAAAGTATATCCATGTCTTTCTTGAATAGTCATCAATGAATGAAAGATAGTATTCAAAACCACTTAGGGAAGTGGTGGGCATTGGTCCACATACATCTGAATGTATTATCTCTAAGATGTTCTTAGTCTTTGTTTCACTTTTTGGAAAAGGGTTCTTGACATTCTTCCCTTTTTCACATCCTTTGCATGAGCCATTATGATCAACCTTTAAGTCTGGTAGACCTATCACCACCTTGCTTACATAGGGTAGGGCTTTATAGTTAATGTGGGATAATCTTATGTGCCATAGCTCACTTGGGATAGATGCTTCATGAGCAAGGGCAACTTCTGGATGTCCCTTGAGCTTATAGAGGCCTCCTTCCTCTTCACCAATGACAACTGCATCTTCAATGGATTTTCCCTTTGGCCACATGAGTACTTGACCATCTATGAAGGAAACTCTAAAACCTTTCTTATCTAGTGTTGAGATAGAGAGTAGGTTTTTCTTTAATCTTGGCACATATAAGGTTTCTTTCATCTTCAAGGGTGATCCAGAATCTAGCTTATAGCTTGCTTCACCAATCCCCTTGATGGGATATTGGTAATCATCTCCTAGAGATACCTTTTGTGAAGAAGACTTTTCTTCAAGTTTTGAGAAAGTCTTTCTTTGACCTGACATGTTCTTAGAGGCACCACTATCAATGAGCCATGTATCTTCTCCAGGGGATACAGATCCAGAGAGTGCAGAGAATAGGACATATTCTTCTGGATCTTCTTTCTTTACTTTGGATCTTTTCTTTCGTGGCCTTTCTTCCTCTTCTTCTTCTTCTTCTTCTTCTTCTTCACTATCATCTTCTGCCATATGAGCATGGTGTCTTTTGTGTATGAAATTCTTCTTCCTTTGTGAAGAACAAAATATGGCAATGTGTCCAAGTTTAAGGCAATTGTAGCACTGGACTGTGGAGAGATCCCTTACTTGATTGGGTCCTTTATTCCTTTTGAATTTAGAGAAGTGTTGAGATCCCAAGTTGAGTACTTGAAGTGAAGTACTCAACTTGGCTACTTCCCTTGTGTGAGTAGCCAAGGCTTGATCATCCTCTTTGAGAAGTGCTTCCCTGTTGGCTACCCTAGCCTCTTCTTGAACACAATCTTCCCATACTACATCAAACTTCATACTTTCCTTTTTGGCACACATAGTTTGTATAAATGATTCCCAAGATCTAGTGAGGCCATTTAGAGCAGTCATCACAAGTTCATCTTCATCAAGAGTATCACCAATGGCATCTAGTTGTTCCTTGATTTGGGAGACCCTTGAGAAGTAGTCTTGAATGGACTCCCCTTTGTTCATCTTGGTACTCTTCAACTGAGTTCTTAGGTTCATCTTTCTATTGATATTATTTCCTTCATACATTCTTCCTAGGGCATCATACATCTCCTTTGGAGTTTTCTTGGAAGCCACTTGGGGAATCAAGTGGTCTTTAATAGAATCAGCTATGATTCTCTTTTCCCTAATTAAATCCTTCCTATGCTTCTCTTTGGCTTCATCTCCTTCTGGTTCTGCAACTTCATCTTTGATATAATAAGCAAGATCATTCTCTTCAAGAATGAGACCAATTCTGTATTTCCATGCTCGGAAATTTTCTATGCCTTCTAGCTTGTCTTCAAGCTTAGTGTTTGGAGCCATCTTCTCTTGGGGGAGTCCAAGAGACAGAATAGTACTTACCCGGAAATATTTACCTTTTACCTTTCCGGATTCTGGAACAGAATTTCTGGATGATCGCACTTTTGGTAAAACTAGGGTTTGGATTTCCCGGAGTTCTACCCAACCAAAAAGTTCGATATAGGGCTCAAAAGATAGGTATTGAGAAGGGCTATCCATCCATGTAATCAGAATTCAAAAATGCCAACTTTTTTCTGAACCCAATTTTTGACTTATCGCACTTTTGGTAAAACTAGGGTTTGGATTTCTCGGAGTTCTACCCAACCAAAAAGTTCGATCTAGGGCTCAAAAGATAGGTATTGAGAAGGGCTATCCATCCATGTAACCAGAATTCAATAATACCAACTTTTTGCTGAAACCCTAACTTTCACCGGAGAGAGAGAGAGAGGTATTCTTACCTTGTGAAAGATGTTCTATTCAGTCTAGCTCTGATACCATGTTAAGTTTAAACCAAATAGACTAGCAAGATCACTGAAAGAAGCATAATCACAAGATAGACACAGAATTTAAACTGGGAAACCCTCATGGGGTAGAAAATCCAGCAAAGCTTTCCTCAATAAGATGATCAACCAAAATACAAGATGTGCTCCCTCCTTCTTTGTCTCCTTAGCAAATCTCCCAGACAAGTGCGCTACTTTTCTCAAGTGAGTGAGTGTATCTAATGAGGAGTTCACCTCCTCTATTTATACTAACTCCCGACTGACCAAAATAACTAATGGGGCTGACCTCTCCTAGAGAAGTCTAATAACCCCTAAAATATGACATCAGGGCCGACCCCCACATGGTGGGTCTAATAACCCTAGTTAACACAAACCCCTAGAGGAATAAACATCTTCAGATACATAATAGGGTTACCTCGGAGGGATAGAACATCTCCGGAATAATAAAGTACAAATATAATATTCTTAGAAGTTACAATATTCAACATATGATGATGATGGAGATGTTGATGAGGAACCTAGAGATGACAAGGATGATGAAGATGTTGATGATGATGATGATGAAGATGTTGATGGTGATGATGATGGAGATGTTGATGATGATGGTGATGGTGATGATGGAGATGTTGATGAGGAAGGGGGAGATGACAATGACGATGAAGATGTTGATGATGATGATGGTGGTGATGATGATGATGATGAAGATGTTGATGAGGATGGTGAGGGTGATGAAGATAACGATGATGATGCTGATGAAGAAGAATAAGATGATGATGGAGATGCTGATGAGGAACCTAGAGATGACAATGATGATGAAGATGTTGATGATGATGATGATGGCGATGATGCTGGAGATGTTGATGATGATGGTGATAGTGATGAGGATGATGATGGAGATGTTGATGAGGAAGGGGGAGATGACAATGATGATGAAGATGTTAATGATGATGATGATGGTGATGATGATGAAGATGTTAATGAGGATGGTGAGGGTGATGAAGATGATGATGCTGATGATGATGAAGAAGAAGATGATGATGATGATGCTGATGCTGATGAAGAAGAAGATGATGATGATGGAGATGTTGATGAGGAACCTAGAGATGACAATGATGATGAAGATGTTGATGATGATGATGATGGTGATGATGATGGAGATGTTGATGGTGATGGTGATGGTGATGGTGATGGTGATGGTGATGGTGATGGTGATGGTGATAGTGATGATAATGATGATGGAGATGTTGATGAGAAAGGGGGAGATGAAAATGATGATGAAGATGTTGATGATGATGATGATGATGGTGATGATGGTGATGATGATGATGATGAAGATGTTGATGAGGATGGTGAGGGTGATGAAGATGATGATGATGAAGAAGATGATGATGATGGAGATGTTGATGAGGAACCTAGAGATGACAATGATGATGAAGATGTTGATGATGATGATGGTGATGATGATGATGAAGATGTTGATGATGATGGTGATGGTGATGATGTTGATGATGGAGATGTTGATGAGGAAGGGGCAGATGACAATGATGATGAAGATGTTGTTGATGATGATGATGGTGATGACAGTGAATCTGTTTATGGTGATGGTGATGG